>OX595841.1:4842500-6255222 GCA_951392215.1 Epirrita christyi | reverse complement strand
TGAAATGCATGCACTAATAGCTAAAACGCACACATAATAACATACACCAATAAACGTAGATCCCTCACACATGCACCGAAGCAAAGCATGCACATTCATGCGATATCTTTACCGAAATCGTATCTCCTCCAAATCGAACGGATATTCAATGATACCCGTTGTGGGTACTCTGACGCGAAGAATGTCTTGTTCGGTTGGTAAGTAATTTGGTGCCGCGACGCGATCAATCTCTTGCAAGTAGCTATGGAGAGAATATCAGTCAACAAGTGTATCATCACCATCATCAGTGATGACGTTCACTGCTGGACATAGGTCTGTCTCATAGATTGCCATGACGAACCGGTCTTGAGCCGCCTTCATCTACCTATTTCCCGCCACCGTTACAATGTCATCCGTCCATCTCGTGGTCCTACACTGTGCAATCCGCAGGATAAGGATAGAATGACCGGTGACTACCACTAGACTCCGATTTGAAACACTAGTTTTATGCGATCGTGTAATTAAACTGATTGCAGTCTTTTATCCTTTTCAATTGTAAGTTGTAAAAAGTGTTTGTAAAGATAGCGTGATTTAATTGTAACAATTAACATTTACTTTGTATAGTAACACGTCCTGTGTAGTAGGAAAGTACCTACTTCCATAACGGTATTGGCATAATTTTACCGTTCACATAACATATTAATTTTAATAATAACATGACATGGACAGATATGGTCATGTTGGACAACTGCTTTAGGTATTTTTTGCTATCTAAACAATTAGAGTTTCCTGTTCTGAGGTTAACCGATTATTTTTAGAGCCGAAACACAATTGCTAATTTGTATATGCATTAATTGTGACACGAGTTGAAAAAAATAATTTGCCTGTGTTGGAACTAGCAGAAGACCTGAAACTGAGCGGTAACCTCTACCTTCATCATCAAGAGCCGGTAATGCACTGATGGAAATAGGCCTACCCGTAGGGAAGCATTTACCAATCACCACGGTTTGCAGGCAAATTTGTGATCGCATAGATGCTGCTGACCATCCCCTGGTGTAATCCCTTTTAAGACATCCACGGGTGGAGATAGCCACTATCGACCACCCAGGATTTAAGTTACGTGGTCTTGCATTGTGTCTCCCTGAGACGTTGATACGTTTAAGGCGCCTATAATTTCAACGGCTACTAACAAAAATGTTTGATGGCAAAATTAATATAGTTAACATACAAGATGTTAAATTTGACGTTCAGTGGATTTGAGTATCGTAGTTTTCATGATCTCGTGATTCCGTTACGGCAGGTTTTCAATCACCTTATTATCTCATTAGCGGCAGTGATTAGTCTGCGATAGCAGCATGCTACTTCACGATTAGAGATTGAATTGAACAGCAGTCTAAAAATTACAAATTTATTTATTACCTAATTAATTAATTGTCTCACATACCTCATATCAAACCGGAACAGGGTGATGTGTAAAATTAACAAAGGATCGCTCGTTTATGGCGTGCTGTTATTTTGACACGACTGCTATTATTTTTATTTTCATAACAAAATGTAAATTTTTTCCCTATTTTTGTATTTTTTTTCTGTTGTGATCAACCTACACGTCCGCGAATTTATCAAAATTATCTTTTTAGCAAAATGGCTCTAACGGCAGACCTACCTACCCTACATACCTATTTCTGCCGCCAAGCAATAATGCTTGCATTGCTATGTTCCGGTTTGAAGGGTATGGGTGCCGGTAAAACTACAGGCACATGAGATTTTTCATCTTTATGTCTCAGGGCAGCGAGCGCAGTACATTGCCACGTAGGGCTCGTCCTAGGTGGATTTGGCTGGTAGTACCGGTGTGCATTGTTATAGGCAGAGGTTACATCAGGGGGCCATCAGTTTGCCCCGTCACTTATTCAAATAACAAAAATGACCAGCGCAGGTTATTTGCAGCCAGGTATGTATGTGCTGAGTTAGGTTCTTTTTGCAATGTCATTTTTTTTGTACCTGTTATTGTTTTTGTAATTCTGTTGCAAATAAATTTGTCCTATTGCATTGGTTTATTTGATACAATCCTATCCTCATTAGTGTACACCTGGCTTATAAGAAGATTTACCGCATTACTCACGGTTTGACAATGTATAAATCATAATGGAACGGACACAATGCTTATTACTCCATCGCTATCATAACTTGTTAATAGTAAACTAAACAGTCGATTCTACAGATTATACACCTTTGTTCTATGAGGTATAATAGTTAGAAGAAATAGATCGAACGGAATAGATAGCATTTATCGAAATTCCTCCTGGTATAGCACGATAAATCTATAATTCTGTAAAGTCTTGATATCGAGACTTTTTCTCATTTTCTTATGGGACTTGCCAGCTAAAGATGAGTTCGACTATTAGCAAGAACGCTTGGCATGATTGGTCAATATGTAAATTTTTACTCCAATCACTTTTTTTGACCAATCAAATCAATCATTATTTATGTAAGAGACGATATTTTTATATTTTGTGGCTCTTATCTGAATCAACGCATTTGTATCGCCATTCAGCGTAGCAATGCAGCCAGCGTCTTGGGGACGCTTCCGTCTAGACGGTAGTGATATGGACCAATACCAGACTTCTATTTTAAAATTTTGTATATTTCTTTCTTTACAAAATGAATTATTTTATTATATTTTTTTGGCAGTTTTATGTTTATTGATAAGCCGCGAAGTTTCATTCAAACATCTTCGCTGTCATTACATAATATTACTTCAGGTAATTCCTATGACTACGGGATTGCGTTCGTCACCTTGACTGTAATGGAAATTACAGACTTCACTTTCCTGCCTATAAGTAGGATATTAATTTGAGGCAGAAATAGAGCTTATTGTAAGTTTCAACTAGGAATTATAGCATAAAATGCCTATTAAAACAGTTCCTAACCACATAACATATTTCAAGTGAGGATATTTTAAATCAGCCTGAGACCGGATTGCTTTTGATATTCAAGCCTGAAATCCTAAAAGCTCGCTCACACCGCGTTAATTGAAAACTGCGTTATTGGTTCATAAACTTGCAAAATACACCACTGGGGTGTAAAACCTATTACTAGATGGCAAGGCATTGCATTTGGTGTGAACACAAGTTTGGTTTCAATACTGCTAAATATTAATCTTTGTCATTTTCAGCCTGTATCCATCCACTTATAGGCACTTCTGCTCGGATTATGGCACAAATCTCTCGTTACTTTAAGTTGGTACATTCTTATGACTTTTTTTGACGACCTTAGCGCGTCAGGATTCCCGCTGCGGGACCAATGTTTGCAGTAAGTATTTGTTCCGGGTCTGAGTGTTGTGGTACTCTGCACACTCCATGTACACTACAGTTCCTAATAGATACGACATAGGGAACCCTAGTGTGGGTTCAAAACTATAAACGTGACTTGGGTGTTATTTACTGTTGATTTTAACAGTTAACTTACTATTTAGCCGAATCAGTGAGCTGGTACTCCCGTCTGCGATCATAGCACTCCTGTATCCCGGCATCAGACCAGAGGCCCTTGATAGCCTCCACGTACGGACTCTCGAACGTTGTCACGCTCTCAAAGTCAATCGATGATATCAACTCCGCCTTTTCCTGTAATTCACGTAAATAAATATTAGTCATTCCCATGTTTATAGGAATTATTATTGCAGATATGGATGATGAGCAGGAAAACACCCACAGTGAGGAAATCGATTCATCGTATTGTCAAATTCTTAAACAAAAGTTCGATAACCCCTGCAGCGTTAGCATGAGCACTAAAGACAACAGTTTGTGACAGAAGAATAGAGAAAATTTACATGTGAATCTAGACAGGCAACATTCGTACTCTCGCTCGAGAATGGCGATCTCAAGAAGTAAATGAGAAGTTTCAATGCTATTCCCTCGTGATAAGTCTACGTGGTCGAGCGAGATGTATATATTTTATCTATCTTCGATATTTAGGACCGGAGATATTTCTCGAGATGTGTAGAGAGCTTTGTCTATCCTCGGAAGAGAAACTTGTAAACCGTCATGCTAAGCCTGATGCGCATTGAGAGAAACCTTGGAAAGTTTCAAACGTGTCTATGGAGAATGGCTGTTTGAATTTGATGGCGTACGCCCAGTGGCTTGATCTCTCAATCTTAAAAGAAGGTTCTGTTAATGTGTTATAATTGTTTTTTATAAATAAATCAATCTTGGTCACTCGAAAGGTATCAGTCAAAAGAACGTAACAACTCCCTGAATGCGGTCGTCACGAGGATCATTTCAGGTGCATGAAGACATAATTTTACTCACAGTCACCGCATTAAAACGGATATACGGACGCATATTGTATATTGAGAAGTTACATTGCACGTATCTCTTACGAAATTCTGGTAGACTAGCTTGATGAAGCCACGTTTGACATCGTAGCTTTTACGCTTAGATAAGTGCTCTTGCGGTACAAGATGTAGGTGAGTATTCTAGCTATACGAAGAAATAGTGAAATGTGTTATACTAGATAAGTATTCTAGCTATACGAAGAAATAGTTATGTGTGTGATAGTGACAGCAGTGGAATTATCCCCATATTTTATGGGGAGAGTAGTTCCATAGCATGTATCATATCTATGTGGAACTGAGTTTGCTACTACATTGATGAGTATTTTAGCTGTAAAAAGAATGCAATACTCACAGCATTGGACGGATTCCCATATTGTATAGTGAGTAGTTCCATAGCGCGTATCATACTCTGCATCGCCATGAAGATATTCTGGTAGACGAGCTTGATGAAGCCACGCTTGTCATCCTCGCTGTAGCCGGAGCCGTGGATGATTCTCATCTGCTTGATGAATGTCGACTTGCCTGATTCGCCAGTGCCTGTCAACCACACAACACTCGTAAAGAGGCTAAGAATTTATTATACTTATAGGGGATATTTTTACAAGGATGCGGTTTTGGTGTTAGCAAACGTATAGTTTGGGACGCCCCCAACAACCAGCTTAAGTTTTCCACAGGTACAACTCGTCGAAAGTTTCGGTTGATCTACGTATCAACTCTTATCCGACTACTGCTAAACAAATTTTATAAAGATTTGACTTGTAGTTTTTTTAAACAACGAACCAGAAAAATATGAAAAGTAATTATCAGCCGAAAAGTTTGGTGGGGCTCTTAAGGCGGCTGGTGAGAAGTGGATGAGAAGAGCGTGGAAATTCAGACTCCATAAAAGTCTATACACTGAACTAGTACAGACTGATGATGTTTTCAGAAAGCGGCGGTAGGCACCGTGAATCATGTTCCGGGCTCCAAGGGAGATGTCTCACGATTTGATGAGATGATCTGATTGTTGCGCAGTGGCTGTCCGGTCCAGTGCCACAAACTTTTGCAATGTGAGACTCATTGAGATGTGAGATTGAAAGTAAATGTAAATAGGGACTTCATTTCTAGGACTCTGTTTTGGGGAGCTGGACAAAAAGTCAAAGTTAACCTTTTCCTCTAAAATATGTGATGAAAGACGTGTTCACAAATGGAGACTTGTTTTATTTAAACGTGAAGGGTCCAGATGTATATAGACATTTCAATGCGTCGGTAAATTGAAGGGCTTAGATCGGGCGACAGTGTGTACGTATATATAATTGGCAGAACAGAGTGGATCACTTGTTGCAAACTTGCAACAGTCTGAGATTGCATGGCTTTGGCGTTCGTTACAGCTACGGTGCTGATGTTAGAAGATATATTAGTGGGTTAGGTATGGATATATCTTAGGTCATAACATAACACCCAACAGTCACATACATTTCTGATCTCACACTAGGATTCCCAGTGTCGTGGCGTGGGTATCAGGAACTACGAGTACCATAGACACAACAGCCAGACCTGAGCCCCAATTCTACTGAATAAATTGTGTTTGAATTGTTGTGTAGGAATTGTCACAAAATTGTCATTTTTGACACTGTTGGTATAGTAAAAGTGTCAAAAGTGACCATTTTGAGATAATTCATTCTCAATTCAAACACAATTTATTTAGTAGAATTGGGGCCCCGGAACAAATATTTGCAGATCATGCAAACATTTGTCCCGCAGCGGGAATCGAACCCACACCTCTTGCGTTCAAGTTCAATTTGTTGCTTCTATCTGCATTGTAACCTTTCTTTTTTATTTGCCCGAAAAGCCAAGCTGCCTAGATACTTATTCACAAATTGTTTATTTTAATACTAGTTAATATTTTGGTTTCATATCCGAGTTCAGCGAATCCTATGTGGATACAGTAATTATTTTATTTAAGATAACCAAGTGACTGTGATTTTAATTACTATACTTAGGTTTATCTTGTCTTCAGCCTTGAACAAAATAGAATAAGGAAATGTCTGGCCAGAAAAACTTAGAAAACATTTTGTTACAGACGCATGTGAATATTACAAAAAAGCGGGCAAGTGAGAGCGAGACTCACGCCCTGAGGGTTCCGATTTGTAAATTATTACGAAATCGTCAGAGGCCTTTTCGAGTTTTAGGCACTTTTTCTAACAAAATTAACCATCCGATTTTAAGGGTCATAAGTTAAATTCCTCAATTTAAGACCTTTTTCTTTATTTGTGTCACAAAGCGTATATAGCATTCCAAATTTCAGAATTGTGTGGTCACTGGGAGGTTTTTCATGTTTGCGATTTCGACACAAAAATTAGACACTATTTGCCATATCTTTTAAATGCATCAAGTTAGAAGCTTGAATTTTTTACGGCACTAAGCTACATACTTAGCTTACATACTTTTATATTTAGAACAAAGTGATCCTATATGGGTTACGTTTTTTTCCGGATCAGGTACGGAACCCTAAAAACTGGTGGGTTTAACACTTTTTAACTAAATGTGAAAATGGTGTTCTATTATCGCTAGTAGGATCAATATCTGTTCCTAATTCGTTTCTGACTATACATAACTATATTCAAGAATGTAGGTGTAAAATGTGTCAGTGCCATAGGTAATTGAACTTGGCCTCCCGAGTCTATGAGCTAAAATAGATACCTACCTACCCACTGTCTATTAGACATTCTGTCAGACCTTCAAATATTGCTACTATTAGGTACATGGGTTGTGCAAAAAATACACAAAATTATGTTCACAGGTATTATTTCAAATTATCATTTATACATCATTTATTATTTAAATTTATATATTATTTCAAATTATTATCATTTAATTGATCTGTGTTCTTAATTTGAGTTTATACCAACATAAACGTTAATGTGTACATGTGCAAATATATCTTGTGGGAATTGTGATCTAGTATAACTTGGATCTCCATCAAACTTAGCTAAGCACAAAATCGCAAAAATCTGCTTGAAAATAAAACTTTTATTGTTGAGCTCAGAACTGACAAAAAAAACAAACAGATTATTGGCTTGAGACTTGTCGCCCCCTCATTTCAGTCGGGGATACAAAAGACAGGGAAGATATATATATAAGATATGAGCCATGTACCTATTCATCATCAGCCATTAGACCTCCACTGTTAGAAGAGGCCTTCCCCATAGATGCCCAATGGGGGAAAAATGCCATAATCACCAAACTTCACAGGTGGATTGGTGATCACAGTATTTGTGTTGAGTACTCTAGTGGATGCTGCTCATCCCCTGGTTTAACCTAGCAATATTGACTGTGAATGAAATGCCAGTGCAAACTCAGATGCCTGGATGTGCATAGAGACCATTTTAGCCATTCAAGCAAGTTTAAGCCGTAATGATAGACCAAGATATTAAACTTAGCTTGATCACTGACCAACAACACCTACTACCCCTAGAAGGTTCTGATCTCTTCACTGATCTGCCTCCTCCATGGGTAAAACTCTTAACCCTAAATAAAAGTCCTAAAATTTTTGGGAGGGAACGTTTTACATGACTGCTGAATTGCTAATTATAGATGTGATATCCCGTGGCCATAACACAAACAAAAGCCATAATAGAATAGTTTGAAGAAGAATATGGTTTGGTCTATACAACATGAAAGAATTAAACACGGACTTTGAGGTAGATAGGTAGTTACTTAAAGGTTTTTGTTGTTACCAGTAACTTATTAGATGGAATAAAATACCAAACAACCAACTCTCAGCATTTGCTCTAAGTGCATATTATATATATAGCTCATTATTTCAAGTTTTAACTTGGAAACTTGTAATTGGCCTTCAAGATACTTCTATTAAATGTATTATAATCTGTATGTGACTAGAATGGCTCGTCAATACAATGACTTATTGAAGGATAATATTGATTTTTATATACTTGTTCCTAAAAATCATTTAATTTATTAAAGACATCCTCGATTTCAACAACTTGAGTGGCTAAGTTGCTCGATCTCTATTTTGAGAGTATCATGCTGTGCTATGTTTATTATTGTCAAACTTTTATATTTTTATTTGTATAACTTCATTAGTCCTGGAACCTTCCCAGCTTGCTCCGTTTATGTTTATGTTGCGACCAAGATCAAAACAATAATTTTGGTATCTCATTTTTATTTGTGGTTGTAATGTGTTTTGTACGTGTAAATAAATAAATAAATGTGTATTAGCTGTAAGTACTAAAATTGTAAAACAAAATAGATAAATAAAATATTGGACTAGTGTTTGCCTGCTGATCCATCCACTTGCAACCAGGCACCTACTTAAACAGAACGCCAATTCTCGTAATTATCTATTTTAAAACTACACTAAAAGTTGACCAAACTGAGACTTTATTGTAAATCAACTGGAAATTGGCATAACGCTCCTTTATAATAACAATAATTTAATCTATTTTTTATTTATGGTGACCGTAGATTAGAGTAGGATAATGTAATATATATACATCAATAGAAAGAGGGAAAACTTAGAAAGGATTGATAATTCAATATAAAAACGTTCATGTTTCAGTCACATTTCGATTATAATCATATTTGTGTTGTATTATAGGTTGAGGAGAAATACCATTTGAAACATTACATCAACACTAGATCGGAACATGACCAAAACTTTATTTTGACTATTTTTTATTACGACGAACGGGCTTCAGATGTTTTACACTAAAACCACATAACACAATAGTGAAAAAATGCACTTTCAAATTGGTTCAGTAAACTCAATTTATAAGTGTAAATGGATTGCCTGTTACAAATTAAGAGACAAAATCACAGCAACAATAATAATCTTCTCAATCCTGTCTCATAAGTTGTTCTTATAGCTTCATGAGAAACTATTCTACACTGCCATGCCATTATAAGTAACCAAAGTATTAGCTCCCCTATTTGTTAGCAATAAGACATGGTTAATTATTTTTGAATATCATTACCTAAGCAGCTATAAAGAAAGCTCCATGATACATGCACAACATCAATCAGTAAGATAAAATTTTGTCAGAAAAGACAGACGAGATTCACGGAATTCTCTGTATAAAGATACCTGTGCTACAAATTGTTTGCTATGGGAACCACATTAACCTCATTTTTTGTTATCAAGGTTACGGTTAACAGTAAATTTATTATGATTAGATATAGCTTCTTTCTTTTAGCAATTTGGGGTACTTCAGTCTATGTTGTTTTAACTATACACTGGCTCTTTCCCTTGATATGAAATGAGAACATGAATTCAACGGTATCAAAAACTCAGGGATTCAGATTATAATCTAATCTTATTGGTTTGTAATTTGATATGTCACTGGTATCACAAATAAGGCATGATGAATTGAATTCTATATTTCAGTGATAGCATTGTACTCACCGAGAAGGAGCAACTTGAGTTCTCTCCTGGCATCTCGTTTGTCCTTTCGGAGTTGCCTCTCTATTTCCTGATTGATCCTTTTTTGTTCTTTGGCCTCCTCTGACATGCAGCACTCCATGATGCCTCAGAGCGGAGGGCCGCAGACCGTCCTCACGCGCGGAGCCCTGTCCTTTCGGCAGGCCTTTCAACCGAGGCACACCACTCCTAAAATTACATCAATAATACATTCACTGCATCACGAGAACACGACACAAATACACTATTATCACGTACCGACGCGACGACGCGCGAACAACCATCCGAACTACAAACTATCAAATACAAAAACCGACAATCCGGTCACTGGGTGTGGTGACTTATGATCGGTCATATACATAAACGCTTCTGTCAACTGCCGACATAAACACTTCGAAATCCGCTTATATACGAGCGGGGAACCTTGCGAACCGATCGTATAATCTTGTTAATGTAACTAGATTCAAGAAACCTATGGCTATGCCCCACACGTGTGTATTAATAAGATTAAAACTGTGAGCAAACAGCGGATTGATGATACCTAGGTAATCTACTGATAACTAGAACGGCCTATGTCTAGGTTACGAAGTGATTTGTAAGGGCAAACTGTGCGAGAATAGACGCTTCTTGAATACACTTTTTCACTTGTTACATACCCGAACGTTTATCCATAGGGCACGATCAAATGTTCCACTTCAAATTATTGCACTAACCACGATTAATCACTCAAGTCATACAACGTCCGCCTCTCTCAATATGGCGCTGGGAGATTTTGGGCGATGGGTGTTCAGTGCGCGTGCGTTGTTTGAGTATTAGCAAATAAAAAATGTGGACCTAAAATGAATACAACGCGAGTAAAATTATTTAACTAGATTTTAGATTTATATGCATCTCTAAATTTAAATCGAAAATGAAAATGGACCTAATTTCCATACTCATCAAATAAATTGATTGACATGACAGCAGTAGTAAACCGTCAGTCAATTAACTGTCATTCAAAAATATTTTTTTTACAATAATCACGTTTCGTTTTTTGATGGTTTATAATTACTTTGGACAAGTTTTATTAATTATGCCACAAATAAAAAAAATTGTAAGTAAATAAACATTCATACTAGGTACCTACCTAATTTTGAGTACGAAGTGATAATTTGATAGATTTATGGCCTAAAATTCTACTTGCCAGTTTATTTCATTCATTGAAGGTATTTTCAAAGTATAAAATTGTCTATGGTTTAGGCAGCAGGCAGGCATCCACACCAAGGAACATAATAAATCCTGTAATGTAAGGAACCCACACGCACACACCCACGGACCTCCCCACCCCCGCCATGCGCCAAATCGCACGCACCGCCTGCCTACCATACCATGTCATCTATTGCTTGCATTTTAGTAGGTACTATACTTATAAATCTGTGGCTTGCATTGATGTCGAAACAAGATGTTGATGGGTCATGTTTGGTAGAGCTAGAGTAGATCTCCCTTGAATTTAGAGTGACAAAATTGATGTTAGTTGTAGTAGGTACCTACCTACCTATTCAATTCTGCATGATAATAAGTGCCCATACCTAGGTACTTACCTACTACTTCGATTTTATTACACATAATGATATAGGTAAGTAGGTTCCTTGGATGGTAATGGAAGTATTTTTCATTATTCCCCAAAGCTCCATCCCCTAAAGTCCCAAACTGCCCTGATTTTTAATGCGTGGCATTTCGAAATCTTGGAATAATTTAGCATAGCAAGCTTAATAATTATTATGCCATCTATCGGTAAGTAGCAACATCATCTCAGTAAAATGGTACGTACACAGATTCATGATACTATCATCTTGACCTACCTTTAGGTACTCATTTTACTAAAACTATTAAAACGTATGTATGAGACTCGCGCCCAGAGGGTTCCGATTCCTAAATTATTTTTTCGAGTTTCACCCACTTTTTCCTACATAGGTACTTACCTTAGAGAATTTACATAAATTCTCTAAGGTACTTACCTACTTCACCATCTCATTTTTGGGGCAAAAAAGTAGAAATCCTTCAATTTTTTACTGTTCCCTTTATTTGTGTCACAAAGCCCCTGCATTTCAAATTGTAGAATTGTTTTGTTACAGTTTACCTAGAGGTTTTAGCATAAATTAGACATTAATTGAAATAATTATTATCTTTTTTACGGCACTATTTTTTTATTTGGTAGTTCATCTTCATACCTTTAAGTCGTACCTACCTGAGAAAAAGGATCTTGAAGGACAGGCAAGAATAACCCAGAAATAACATTTTACTACTCTTTATTTACTTATACTAGACTGTCTATCACAGAAGCAAAGATAAATTCACTATGCACAGAAGCCATACGAGTTACATACTTACAGGTACCTACCTAACTACATATATAGGTATAGGGAGGGACCTGCCTGACCATCGCAAAATGTCGCGTGTTTGTCCTAGACATGCCTATTTGTTACTATGGTTTTTATTAGTGGTTCTCACCTCGCGAACACACGCGATTTATGTAGGTAACCTACTTTCTTTACCTGTCTAATTTCAAAACCATTTAGATAACACTCACAAACTATAATAAATATTATGCTATGATAAACTCAAAAAACATACTTATAGTCAAACTGAGAACCTACTCCTTTTTTGAAGTCGGTTAAAATAGGAGCGTCTACACCATTCTGCAGTACCTACCTACCTACATAGCTGACAAATTAATTGGTAACCTACTTTTTTGAAGTCAGTTAACATTTTGTAAATAATCTAGCAGGTGTATCACGATCAGTATTGCCACGTATTGCAGGGAAGCTATAAGCAACATTGTAAAATATAGTGTGGTGTGTCCGGTTTAAGAATAGACCCCTCCATATCCTCCCGTGGATGTCATAAAAGCCGACTAAGGGATTACACCAGGGAATGGACAATTGCATTCACCTGAGTAGGTACTTAACTGAATACTGCGGTCACCAATCCGCCTGGTAGGTACCTACCAATGGACGATCCTTAATGTCCAACCTAACTGAACAGATAAAAAGCTATTGTTATGCAATCTACTCACAAAAATATGCTACCTACCTACCTAATTGATGCATCTCTAATAATGAGTTTACTCCTGTTTCCAATCACCCCGTGGACTAAGTCAAAAAAATTAACAAGCAACTACCTACACGGATTTTTAAGGAAATTGAGGTTAGCAAGGTGTACGTTTGGGTTTCAGTATTTTAATTCAAAAATCCGTGTAGTGTTACGTATGACAATGGCCCTGTTTTCATATATCACCCCGGATACCATATACAAATAGGAACAATTAAATTATTTTGTATAAATATTTATTAAAAAAATGTCTAGCTACAAACTATTTACAAAACATCCAATATTAATACTTTTTACCCAAGGGTCCAGATTATGTTGTTGCTTAATAGATAAATAATAAAATAAAATACCTGCATCACAATAAAATTAGAACATAATTAAGCACACATACAGCACCTTTAACGGTCAACAGGGAGTCTCAGAAATTGGCTAAAACCGCTGCGTGTACTATTCAAACATTTTTAAATCTACGCGGTTAAGTCTACAAACACTTAATAGTTTTAAGGCTTCCAATCTTGTCACTTAAGTATATCAGTTTTTGTAGTATTCCTAATAATTTACTATTCTGGGGAAATGGTAAGATGAAGACTAATGGGTCTGCAGCTCGTCTGAGAAGTACTGCGAAATCAAATCAGCATTCAGTCATATCAGTACCTTGGCAGAAGGCATAAGAATCGTTTTTTGAGGGATTTATATGTGCTCATCAAGAGGCGGTACGCTGGTTCTTGAACTATGGTGCACAAAGAGGGGAAACTGTTGTAGGTAGGTACAATTGCTCGCATCTATGTAACTGGTGCAAATGGTATTTGCACCGAAAAGTTTTCTGTAGAGTCACAAACTTAATATACCACACTTAACAGTCACATACGTAGTCATGACCCCACACTAGGATTCCCTGTGTCGGAACTACGAGTACCATGGTACCAATTACAAATTGCACAAATGCAAAATTTGCAATATTTTTTTGTAATTTTTACAATTGTACAAATTTTAACAGGTGTTTTTGAAACAGAACATTAAAGATTTTATTCTTTACTGCTGTTTTACATCCGAATTACGTATTCCTATATCACACTAACCTACGCAGTCTTAATGCTCTCCACCATCTCTTTATTCGGTGGGACCCAGCCACCAAAAGCTCTCTCAAACTCTTTGGCCACAGCTATCGTCAGATGATCATTACTTTTGTTCGCTACAATCTGTATGCCTACTGGAAGACCCTTTCTCGTCAGTCCAATAGGGCAAGCAGTGACGGGTAGCCCTAAAGCGTTAAATATCGTCAAGTAGCCACAATTGAGGAACTTGTAGTAGACTCTGTAGTGGAGGTGTGCTGGGTTTGGGTAGGTCGGGTGTAGGAGTACAGCGTCGTCGGCTAGAACTTTCTGTAAAAGAAAAACTGAACATTATATTTCACCTATAATGGACCTCTCTTTAAATTCTTACAGGAAACACAATATATTCGTGAAGAGGAAATGTGTATGTAGTAGCCTAGGAACTTGTACGGAACCATCTCCAGCTAGTCCGACTCACACTTGACAGGTTCTTTTATAAATTTGTTGCGCTAATACTCTTGTACCTACACCATGGCCTGCACACGGTATACTTTCGGGAAATAATCGACAACAAAATATACGGCGTATTGATCGTAGTTATAACAAAGTTGGGAGTTACTTGCTAACCAATTCAAGGGTCTATGTATGCTTTATTTAGGTACAAAGGTTACCATTCACTACAGAAAACCCGTCTCTAATCCTTTATTATCAAAAACGATTAGTATGTACATCCGTAATGTCCAATCCGTATGTTCGATAGGCAGTTAGTTTGGTCCTAAAAAGTAACAGAAAGTATTTACATGCACTTTTTTGGCCCAAAGTTGTTTATAACTATGGCCGGTAGGTACCGATACTACGTGATAGAATTAGAAATGAGGAAATCCGTAAAAGAACCAATGTCACCGATATAGCTCTCAGAATTAGTTGAAGTGGCAATGGGTAGGTCATAGAACTAACAACCGTTGGGGAATAAAGGTTTTCGAGTGGGGACGACAAACCAGACGACGCGGTAGAGGAAGGCCCTCCACTCGATGGACTTAAGACATTATAAGCGTCGCTGGAAGTCGGTGGATGGAGACAGCTCAAGGCCGTGCGTCGGCGCATTATATGGGAAGGCCTTTGTCCAGCAGTGGACTTCTACAGGCTGATGATGATGATGATAAGGTACCGAAAGTGGATGAAGAAACTTACATCAAAATCAGCCTTGATCTCATCAAACATCCCCAGCAGCTTATTATAATAACTTTTTGGCAAAGCATCGAAGAACTTCTGCAGAGGTCCGTAGCACACACACAGGAGATTGTGACTGGAGAATCCAAACAGCTTCTTCAGAACCACGGGCCAGGTGGATATCCACTTTTCCCGCTTGTTAGGATCCGTGTAAATGTTCTGGACATGCCTGATGTTCATCAAAACTCTAATGCTAATTTCCCACATGTGTTCAATATTCTTGATTTTGAGCTGAAATAAGAAAGACGATCAGTTAATTTATTGGTTCTTGACATAAATAATAATTAAGTGGCAGAATACACACACAAAATAGAATTTATGAAAAAGTCATACAGCATTAACCTTAGGAACACATACAAACTAAAACTAAGAAAACAGAACCAATTATGGAAAAAGGAACATTATGTACGAGGGTGCACAATTAGTCAACAACTTACCTAATGACATACAAAATAGTGAATCTCTATCTTTATTTAAAAATAAGTTAAAAAAATATGTATATGATAAGGTTTTTTAAGTTACCACCAGAGGCCCAATTCTCTAAGTTATTTTAAAACTACACTGAAAGTTGACCGAATCGAGACTGAATTGTAAATTGACTGAAAGTTGAATTTCTAGTCCCTCATAAATAACAATTTAGTCTACTTTCAATTCATGGTGACCACCATTAGAGTAGGATAGTTATATATATAATTGGAAAGAGTAAAGAGAGACTCCATCTACTTATGCTAAAATTAACGAAAAAACTTTGAATCGTTCAAGTTTCGGTCACATTTCGATATAATCACATTACCAGTGTTGTATTTTATGTCAGGAGAATACCATTTCTGACATTTAAAGGTGGATTTACACTAAACGAACAAAGAGCTAGAGCTAGAACAAGAGCATTCTTTCGTAATCTTTTAGTGTAAACGAAAGCTAGAGGTATCGATTTACATCAAACGAACATAGAGCTAGAGCTAGAACAAGAGCATTCTTTCGTAATCTTTTAGTGTAAACGAAAGCTACATCGAATGTTCTTTGCTCATTCGTGTCAATTCTGTGGTTAGTATTGGTAGTGCTTTTTTATGTCTGACTCTGACAGCGATATCATTATTGCAAGTGCTGCATTTATTATTTTGTCGCAAAAACTCAAAAATAAAAGAAGGAAGAGACGTTGGTGGGTTACAAATTTAATGCATCGAAGGAAACTGGATAATGTAGGTGAAACAATGACGGATATGCAAAAACAAGAAGAAAGTGGACAATTCCAAAACTTTTGTAGAATGGCGCCAGAGGATTTTGATCATTTACTATCTCTGACCAGCATCTTGTTTGTAAGTTGTATTTTTATAGTTTTCATACGTCGGATCCCACAGACATCTGAAATTGCGGTAGGCTACTATCATTAATAAACATTTTTCTTGAGACCAATCCATAATTTAATCGATAAGATACGTAAACAATCGCTAGAATACAAGAACGCTTTGATGAGACCGCTCAGTGGCGCGAGCACGTCCGAACACGCTAGAACGCTCTAAGCAACTGTTCGCGCGCTCTTGCGCCGTTTACATCAAGCGAGCGAGCATTCTTAGAATATTCTATAGAATCTTTGCGAACGCACTAAGAACAACGAAGGAATGCTCTACGCCTGTTTACACTAGAAGAATTTGCTGTAGTGGGGATAGAATGAGCATTCGCTCGTTTGATGTAAATCGACCTTGAGACATCGACACAAGATCGAAACATGATCCGAACTCTATTTTAACTATTTTTTAGTTAGTGAATTGGGCCTCAGATCTCTGGCATATTGTTAGTACTTAAGTGACTTAGTTCATTATAATCTTAGTTCTTAAACTCATTGTGCGTGAACCACGTTCTGTGAGTAATAAAAAAAAAACTTTTTGAAGTTCTCATAGAAAAGACTAAAGACATCAACGCGCGCTCTACAACTAAACAATCGAGGAACGTGTGCTTAAGTTTTTAGGATTCCGTAACATGGGTGCCAAACGAGGTGCTATAACTAAGCCTACACCGTCCATCTATCCGTATGTCTATTTGTCTGTGTTTCTGTCTGGATTCTGCCACATGAGTATGTCTCGACAGCCTTTAGTGGCAGCCAGTCAAAATTTTCCGAAAGTCGAAGAAAAACCCTATACAAATAATTAAAATGCAAAAAACCAATTGCCAAGAAACAAAAGTACAAGGTACAAAAGTTTTCCAACCAATAAAGAAATAAAACAGATCGAGAGCGCATTCTAATCTACTAGTGGTGACATCTAGTCTTGAGTTGAGTAAACTTTGGAAACCTATACTATGCGAGGTTTGAGAGGAGACACAATAATGTTTGGTTTATTTCATTTTGCTTTCCTTTTTCTATCAAGAATAGAATATTATTTATTTATTTGCTTGAAATAGGTACATAAGGTAAGTTCGTGATAACTGTCATTTGTATGGAGATGAACGTTTACGTTAGTAAAAGTAAAGCAAAAGAAAAAAACGCACACCCTGCTAACCCAAAGAGAATGTAATTATTACGTTTTATAAACCGCGTTCCAAATTGCCCCACACGTTACGTACGTCAAAATAAAATACTCCACAATCCGTAACCACAAGGACCATTTTCAAACGTCAAGCTTGTTTCAAGTGCCAAGTAAAAGTTTTTGACTAAACGCACCCTACATATTCAATGTAGTTGTTCCAATACTCGCCACGTAAAGTTGACTTTGCAAGTTGATGTGGTTGTTGATGTGTTTATGGTATGAGTATTTTATATTTTTGACGACCTCCATTACGCAGAGGGCAAGTAGCCAACTGAGACGTAAGAGGTTGCGGGTTCGTTTCCTGCTGCGGTATAAATGTTTGATTGATCTGCAAATATTTGTTCCGGGTCTGTGTGTTATGGTAGGTGTACCTACTCGTAGTTCCTGATACCAACGACACAGGGAATCCTAGTGTGGGATCAGGACTATGTATGATTGTGACTGTTGGGTGTTATGTTATGTATGTTATGTATGGTATGTATGTTATGGTATGTATGTTATGTTACATTACTTAGATTGACAATAACTTTTTTAAATAAATAAAAAAAAAGTTGTATTAGACCGGCTCTTAATGTTTCTTTATGCATAATTTTAGACAGCACTTCGCTTTCGCACCAGTGTTTTCCCATACTATCTGTGTCAGCTTGACTTTCTACTCTCAGATTTCTAGGTAATAAAGCGCGCGTTGATGTCTTTTGTATGAGAGTTTTAACAAATGATTCATAGTTAGAAATTATCAAGTAAATTAAATAAACCGGTGAAATACGTCTCATCTTGAATCACGCAAATTATAGGGTTCCAAAGTCCATCCATAACTCGAAATGAATTCATCAGAGGATATCCATGATAATTTTTGATGAAAATCACCTTTACTTAATTATTTATCCAATCAAAACAATAATTAAATTTGTCGCTTGTAGTACTACTGGAGACAAAAAATTACAAATGCCAGTTTAATTTGGTTGAAGAACTCATTTACTCTTGTTCCATTTGGATTAGGTTTTTTTGGTTTCATGCCACAAAAACACATAATCTGTAAAAAATCAAACGGGCTGCCGAGATATACCACTATGTGACAGAATTTAGACAGACAGAAAGACGGATGGCGTAGGCTTAGTAATAGTTAGGAGACCCTTTGGCACCCTTCGTATAAGCTGAACATGGTTTGGTTTACCTGAAAAAAAAAAATAAGCCTAAAAACTACCTCATTATTACTGAGGCCATATAAGAAACTCACCGGTTTTACGTCTATGTTGTAAGTTCTCTTGATGTGTTCCCTGGCCTTCTCCATAGCTCTTCTGACGTCCGCTCCTATTGCATCGGAGACGTTGCTACCATCGCTCTCCATGTAGTAGAATTTGAGCTTTGAGATGTCCACCTAAAATGATGGTCGTTTGGAGTGATTGAAGTTGTCATTACTCTAGAATCTAGATCTAGAGTCTAGATCTATTTGCCTTGGAGTAATGCCTAATCATTATAAGCCCAAAATAATCATTTTGGACACCGAAACTGCTCTCGCAGAGAGTGAATGGACTCTCAGTGCAAAATATCACACACCTGCGAATTTTTATTCACCGTTTGAGTAGGTATGTGGTACCTATATGTTTCTAGTAGAAAAATCATCCATTGATTAAATTGAATCAGGATTGGAACCTACAAACTTCTTATAGGAAGTTGGGAAACACCCCACTGGGCCAACAGGACTTGGTAGGAGCAGTTCCTATGCTCCACCACGTTGATCTAGCGCGGATTGATGGTAAGTTCTTAGCCTCAAGTGCTAAGTAGTCAAAGCGGTTCTTTGAGAGTCTACAAATATGAAAAAGAGATAGAAATATAACTTTTGTGGTTGGGAATCATTTTAAATTGAAAAAACGGCTAACTCTTCTCAGTCTCGAAACGTCAGCAAAAGTGACGAAAAACAAAGGCAATTAGCCGTTTTTTCAATTTAAAATGAAAGAGAGATTATCCACGTTTTTTTGTTTAGTTATGTAAACACGATTAAATGTTCCCGCGTAGTAAATACCTCGTTTATTTATCATGTACGATATAATTGATGGTAGTGGTGATGAATATCTACTTACAGGTTTATCGAAAGGAATGTCCGGACTGCCTGGCTGCTTCAACACCTTCAACATCAAGGATAAGTCCTCAGCGTACCGTGTGATCGGTCCCAGAGCGAAATATTCTTCAAAGTCTGGATCAAGGCAATCAGGCACGTGCCCTGAAAAAGTGCGAATTAGTTTATGAGAAAAATTTGTTATCAGAAGTAATATCCTTTCACGTGCCAGATTTGTAATAATTTGTTCAACAACTATAAAGATGTTAAAATTACTACCATAATTGTTGTTTTTAGAAATAAAATATATTTTACACCTACAAACAGTATTTTTTTATAATTTTTGAATTTCTACCTGTCTGTAGGTGTAAAGTCTATTTAAAAATGACATAATTAGTTAGAGTAATTCAGTGTCTTTCCAAAAATATAGCATTGCCAGTACATTTAGTTGAAAATACATGAGTAAATCTAATTTTAATGCACCCGGTTCGCAAGGACCGCACGCCCCGGTAAAAGAGCTCGGCACTTGAAGCATGCGCCGCCATTGTAGCTTGGCACGCGAGAGGATATAGTAACGATATCGATACCGACATTTTGCCAACGTAACTTCGTCCGACCTTTGGCTTTATAATCTTAACAATATTCTAAACTTTAACTTGGACTATGTTACATAAAGTGTTAATAATACATAATAAAATTAAGGAGATTTTAACACGTTGGGTACATAACTTACGTAGGGTGCACTAGGTGAAACAATAAGCAGTGGTCAAATCCACAAGAGAAGAGAGAGAGAGAGAGAGAGAGAGAGAGAGAGAGAGAGAGAGAGAGAGAGAGAGAGAGAGAGAGTGGTCTAGAAGAGGACATGTTATGAAATGGTCGCAGACCGTCTTATAGTGACCTAGTCTCATTCAGGCTACTTCTATAGGAAGGTTTTTAGTTAAGTTCCGACATGCATGAAAAATGGAAGAATTTGAAAACGTATTAAAATAACTGACTAAATGCTATTTGGACACGCACACTGCGCTACTAATGAATAAGAATATTGGAACAAAATCGAACGTAACAAACGATTCCATTTCACTCTAAGACAAATATAATCCCAAATAAATATTTGTTGTGTGAATGTGTATTATGCAAGCTAAATTTGAAAGTCGTGTTCTAGTACGTATAACTTATTAAACCTATTACCACAGCTTATTTTTTTTAGTATTATGTGGTATATCGTGTTGTATTTAATTTATTATTTTTCTAATCTATCATTTGTAATGTTTATACTGTATGGTTCATCATCATCATCATCAGCCTCTAGAAGTCCACGCTGGACATAGGCCTCCCCCTTAGAATGCCACGATACACAGTATTGAGCTGCCTCCATCCACCGCCTTCCTGCAACGTTTATAATGCCTTTAGTCCAACGAGTGGAGGGCTTTCCTCTACCGCTTCGTGCAGTTTGTGGTCGCCACTCAAGATCCATCGATTGTTAGTTCTGTAAGTTTTTTGACCCTGCCCATTGCCACTTCAACTTGCTAATTCTGAGAGCTATGTCGGTGATCTTGGTTCTTCTATGGATTTTCTCATTTCGGATTCTATCACGTAGTGATACCCCTAGCGTAGCTCTCTCTATGGCCCACTGCGTGACTTTGAGCTTGTAATGTAATGTATAATTAAGTTAAATAAATATTCTTGATTTGATTTTTATGTAAGTATTTCCATATTTTAGATACAGCCGGAACAAAAATCGTTGAAAAATCGTTCAGTAATCCTTTATCCGCTTTCCTTCCTCTATCTATATAAAAATCAATTGCTGTTCGTTTGTCTGGCTAAAACTCGAGAACGGCTGGGCAGATTTATTTGATTTTGGTTTTGTTGTGTTCATAATTGTCACGGGAAAGTCTAAATGTACCGGGACCACCGGGAACACCGGGACCACGCGAACGAAGTCGCGCGCGGGCCGCTAGTATATTATATTTTTTTATTATTTGCCGAAATTCATGCCACAAAAACACATGTCAGAGAGAAATCAACTTGCTAACTCAGCTGCCGAGATATACCCCTGTGACAGACCCACAGACAAATAAACAGCGTAGACTAATATAATAAGATCTTGTTGGCACCCATTGGGTTCAAAAACCTAAATGTTACTTACCTTCAACAGAAAAGAGCCTTGGTGTAGGTTTATGGCCGTAAATTCCAGTAAACATGGGTGGCAGCCGGAGGGAGCCTGCTATGTCGGAGCCCAAGCCGATGATGGATGCTCCGGCTGATATCAGCGCTGACTAGAATTATAAAGACAAGATGCAATAGTCATTTAGTTCTGAGATATTCTCAAAAGGGAGGAAGGTTTTTAACTAGCATAGATCTAAAGTAAGAATTTGCAACACTCAAAAAAATACTAATTAGCGGCCTAGAGAGACCAATGATTATTGCACGGTACCAAAACCAGCACGATTATATATTTTGTAAGTAGGTAGGTGGTGGACATGATGTGTCTGGCCTAAGAACAGACCCCTCTTCCTTCTCCCGTGGATGTCGTAAAATCCGACTAAGGGATTACACCAGGGGATGGGTATCAGCATCCACCTGAGAACTCAACACAAATACTGCGATCACCAATCCGCCTGCCAATCTTGGTGCTTATGGCAATTCACCCCATTGTATTTTATGGGAGAGGCTTCGTCCAGCAGTAGACGCCCAAAGGCTGTTGATGATGACCAGGGATCGGAGTAGGTAGATTGATTTGAGGTCATTGATCTCAAACGTATATGTTAATATGGATAAGCCTCCGTATTCCGGAATTTTAAAATTAATTATTGTTATTTTTCCGATACTTCGTAATTAAGATGGGTATAAAGTGAAAAACGTATCAATACACTCAATTATATGCTGCTAGTGGTGTAGGTAACTGACATTTTATAATACCTAAAAATTAATTCTGGTGGAGTAAAAGCCAAGCAAAGTATGAATTACTCTGCAAACATGGTATTTTGTCACCTTATCTAAGTTGCTATCTATTTGCACAGCTGACCAATCAGGTGACGTAAGTACGAAAAATCAATCTACCTACTCCGATCCCTGATGATGACGCAGTAGGTAGGTTAGGTATTAGGCTCAATTACGATAGGATATAAAAAATCTACCTCCCCTCCTGATGATCCCCCAGTCGTCCTCTTCTGATCGTAAGGGTTGGTGGTCAATCCTGTAACGTTGTTGTAAGTCTCCCAGTTCATACACAGTTGTGGGGTGTTGGTGACTGCAATAGGTATCGCACCAGCTGCCCTTGCTTGACGGATAATGTCTGCGTCTTTTTTAGCTGGATTTCTGTATGGGAAAACGGTGCCGCAGTCGTTGCTCATTCCTGAAAATACGTAAAATACTCTTAAGATACACTTACTACTAGGTGAAAATTACTCAAACATATAATGGGACGAGGGAAAATCAAATCCTCCTTGACTGTACATTTGTCATATAAGTGCGGCTAATATGGAATTTATCCGACAAGGACAATCCGCGAAGGATTTAAAATTTTAATGAAAATCTTTGTAAATCAATTGATTAGGTACCTTTGATAAACATACTTATTAGAGCATAATTTGTAGGTAAGTAAGCACTTGTTCCAGTTTTAGTTTATCAAATCAGTAGGTAATCTAAAGGTAATCAGTGTTTTTTGTTGCGTATACCCTATGCGCAACAACAAAAGACCCTGAAGAAATAAGCCGAATGATCTCTTTGAAAATTCTATTGTTACATTTTTTGTGGTTAGTGTGTGTACATAATTATGGTAGTTTGTGCGTATAGTCTTGTACTAACATTTATTCAGTGGTATAGTCATGTTATGTTCACTCGCGATTATTTTGATTCCATGATACAATTACCTACGTGAGTTATGAAGAAACTTATATTCTGCCATACCGTAATGAAAATTAATTACTAAACCACCGAGGTAACAATATAATTACCGGCACGCAATATACGATACGTAATTGTAGAAGCATCAAGGTAGGCATTTTCCATTAGGTACAGGTCTAGTTGTAATTAAATGTTAGACCTTTTAACTGGCTTACTTCTACCTACTTAGGCTGGCTATATCATCATCAGCCTTTAGAAGTCCACTGCTGGACATAGGCCTCTCCCCTAGAATATCGCGGGAAGTCGGTGGATGGAGGCTCAAGACCGTTCATCGTTGACTATATATTTACTCCCAATTATTATACTGTTGGGCTCTTTAAACCTGTACCACGTTCCAAAAGTATACTCAAATTGAGCACCTTCTTTGTATTATGTCTAGGTAGAGTAGACATCTATTTAATTATTATACGTGTTGTCCCAGCTACAACCAATATGTTTTCCTCAAAAGGTGACGAGGTCAAAATTCATGCTTTGTTTTCTGCGTTTGTTTCAAATAAATCGCAAGTTTTTTCTCGATGTTATAATGTGCCCGTATATATTATATACTAAGGTATACTATAACATACTATTGTATACCATTATGTATACAAAAACACCGCACTTGCAGTCAGGGAAAATTTCAACCCTGGCTGCAAGAAAGTTCTATAGCAGGTAATCCAATGTGTGGGGAATACCTCTAACAATCATAATAATTTATAAGTATCAAATCCAAATCTAGACTACTGGTTTGCCCCAAATTGAGACCCCTCGAATACACGCGTTTTGTGTACATACCTACTTCTTTACCTTTTTAACCGACTCTAAAAACATTTAGATACAATTGGTTATCATTTTATGGGCTATAATTTATACCCCATAAAATTTGTTTTATTTTTCAAAATTTATACCGTATAAATGTTGATTTAAAATTTTGAACTCTTCGCTGTATATATTATATCACAGAAGCACTAGCGTGGCAAATTTCAGCATTGTGGTATTAATGGAAGAACACTACACAGAGGCCTTAGACAAAGTAACATTCTAATAGCGATGACGCTAGTAGAAAAGCCCAAAATGTATGAGATTGACGTAAGCTATCGATATGTCATGTGGTCTTTTGTATTGTATTACGATTACGACTGTAGAAATAGAATCGCTTCGAAGCGAATACCGTTTGTCTATAGACCAGCTGGTATTTAAAAAAAATGTATTATAGCTCAAAAACTACAAAGTCTAAAATAAAATTATAATTAGGTTAGAAATTTCCAAACAAAAGCCTTTCATGATTCCCCATTTGACCTGATTTTCTAATTTTTGTTATCTCCTCTTGATCTTAACAATCCCTCGACCGATTTACCTCACATAACCTTACCTATCAATTGTACTAAAACTATCAAATTTTATGAAGATCAAATCAACGGTTTGAAATTTATCCTCAGGCAAACATACATACATACAAACGTCGAAACATCCAAATTACTCAGAACTCTGTTCACTCGTCCGATGATAATTAAATATAAATCCATAAATCCGTCCAATAAATAAATAAATAAGATGAGTGCAGTCATCTCATATGCCGGATCTCACGTACTATAGTAACATAACACTCAAAAGACAGTCACATATATGGTACCATGGTGCTCGTAGTTCCCATAGTACTTATGTATGAGGCCGTGTTCAGCGAGATAGAACGCACAACACCTTTTAAATCATAATTACGGATGTTAGCTACTCACAGAGTGATTACCAAGTTATTTTTAACAAAATTTAATGAGCCAATCTGTATCGTTCATCTTCTAATTATGGAGTCTTAGGGCGTAAGAAAGTTTATCTTAATTGACTCTAGTCTAATACCTACTCATTAGTATCTACCTAGTAAGTAGTGCCCTCGATCCTAATGTTCCTATATACCTAGTTGACACCATTCGGCTGATGATGAGATGTATTTGTTGGCGACCTCTGTGGCGCGGCGGGCGAAGGTTCGCCTACGACGCAGGAGGTTGCGGTTTCGATTCCCGCCTCGGAACAAATTTTTGTACGCTCTGCAGATAATTGCTCAGGGTGTTCTGGGTATTTTTCTGTGTATAATAAAAAATATCTATCTTTGTAATGTATTGTATTAAGTATATCAGTTATATAGTACCCATAACACAAGCACTGCTTAGCTTGGGGCTAAATAATGTTGTGTGAAATGTCCAGCATTTATTTATTTATTTTGGTCAACTTGAAGTTGCCGAACGGCTTGCTTCAGAGTACTATATCGGCAGTATTGTTCATACGTTAGCACGGAGTAGGCATATCGGTATCACAGTCTTCCTCATCAGTCGGTAGACATCCACTGCTGGATGAGGCCCCCCCAGTACCATGTATAGCGTGGATTGGGTTGATTTGCCGTAATCACCACGCTTGGCAGGTGGATTGGTGTCGCAGTTTGGTGTTAAGTACTTAACTGCCCATCCCCTGCCGTAATCCCTTAGTCACCTTTTACGACATCCACAAAAGGTGTTGGAGGAGTCCTATTATTAGGCCGAAAATACCACGGCACACAGTCTTATTATCTTTATAATGTATAGTGGTATATGAGTACTAAATGGTGGTACTCAAGCTGACCTTCAACAGCGATGCTTTCCTTCACAGTCAGCGGCAGTCCAAGCAATGGATACTCATGCTGCAACTCCTCAGGGCTCCTATGTGACGACGCTATCATCTTGTCAATACTCCTGGCTTCTCGCAACGCTGCGTCATATCTTGGCTCAACAATCGCGTTCACGTATGGGTTGACCTCTTTACATCTATCTATGTAGGCTGCTACCACTTCTTCTGATGTAATCTGTAATTAGATAATGGCCATATCCATTTAGCAATTTATGAACGACTGGTTGCTGTGTTGTGTCTGGCCAGAAATAGACCCCTCCGTCTCCTACCGTAATGAATGTCGTAAAAGCCGGGGAAGGGAATACAACAGGGGATGGACAACAGCATGCACCAGAGTACTCAACACCAATACTGCGATAGCCAATCCGCCTGGCAAGTGTGGTGATTATGGCAAATCTCCTCATTATATTTTATGAGGCCACGTCACGTCATAGTAACTACGTATATCACGGCGGATACTCACGCCTCGCACAACGATAGTTGCAATGCAAAACTCATATCAGCTTTCAGGATCACCTTGAAGAAACCCTCGGTTAGGGTTGAAACCTGTCGGTGTCTCCAGTAGGTACGTGAAAATTGCCCGTTTTACAAAATTAATTATGATGGTGCTTTTGTTACCTGTTTATTTCTTATCATCTTTGCCAGTGCAGTAGCTGATTTGAACAGTATCGGGTTGGTGGGAGGTGGACATTTCCTGTTTCTTCGGATGGTCAGAAAATACGTCAAGGGAACCAAAGGGATAGCCAGCAGCGACACCAGGAACCGTAGGAACCATCTCATGAAGCCGTTCATCATGATTGTCTGAAAATAATATGTAGGTAAGTATACTTTACATTCCAATCCATTCCATCCAAAGGTTGACTGTTAGAAATCGCTACTCAGTGATAAGACCGCCCGTTCTGTTGGTATTTTTGAGGTTGTGTATTTTTTGTTAAGCCATAAATAAACTGTTTTTCTTTCTTTCATATTAAGTTTTTTTTATAACTTGTTGAATTGTTATGTTTATGGTGTGCAATAAGGTATTTTTTATCTACTTTTTACAGGTTTTTGAGGAAGTGGAATAATCCCGTTGGGTAATTTTAAGATATAATCTACCTGATTTGAGGGGGGAAGGGCTAGAGTAGGAATGCCCTCTGTGCCATCCAGCAGTTTTTATCGATTTTGTTACTGTAACTAAATGGGGTCTAATAGTTTTTGGCTTAAGATATCATCTACCTGATTAAAAAGGGAGGGATGCAAGGGGGGTGAGTACCCACAGTTATTGGACGTAAAGTGGGGGGGGGGGGGGGGAAGCAACCTCAGATATATTTTCGTGATAAATAATGTGGTTACGGGAATGATATCCTGCAACAATTTTATTTCACGGAAACGGAAGTTCATTCAAATATAAATAAATACAATCGAGTAGCCCTAGTAAATAATCTTTTAATGAGGTATGAGTAATTGTTGTAATTTTTCCGGAATTAAATACAACTTTTATGGTCGCCTTCAGAACAATTTGTTGTTAGATGTAGCCCAAGTACCTAAAGACGTGAATTTACTTGGGCTAAAAAAAGTTGAATTTTGACTTTGGCGGTTAGTTATATTAAATGGTTTTATGCTAGAGTTCCAGCATGTTGACATATTTAACGATAGTTTAAGTTCTATTTATGTGTCCCTTAGAGTATATTTAAGTTTTATATAATAAGTCTTGTTTTTTATTGTAATATGTGTTAGTTAAGGCAGTTTGCGCTTTGGTCAAAACTGTAAGCAAACTGTTTAATTTCATTAAATAAATAAATAAATAAATAAATAGGGTTAGTTAAATGAGTTGTTCAAAACGTACTTTTTAAATAACATATGAAAGCTATGAAAAATTCATTAATTTTTTTTAAAACTTACTAGTAAATCACTTGACTTCCCCCCCCACCTTATCCCAAACGTAACGATCAAAAAAATACTCAAATAATATCATAAACAACAAAATTAAGAAGTAGATGGAGCGAAAATGGTCATTACGTAAAGTAGTTTTTAGCAAAACTATTTCGATAAATACTTACAAACTGCCGTCCTATGGTTATTTCATAAATAAATATTATTCAATACGATACGTAAATTCGTAAGAGTTTTACGGTCAACTTAACTGTGCAAGTACCTACTGAATCCAATTATACAAAACCATGCAAATCTACATCACACAATATTCTAAAGAGCCAGAGGTAACATTTGTTTGTAGGGAGTTATCTCTGGAACCACTAAACCGATTTCAAAAGCTATTTAACTAATACAAAGCTATACTTACCCGCTTATTTAATAAGTATAGAGGCTATTTTACGCGGAGGTACTTATCTGCTAGTAACTAATAAATTCCAATGCTTGATAGATCTTACCATATTATAGTCTAATAAATGTAGCTTGATTAGAATGACAGCGGACGATATTTCACGCCTAAGTTTCACGCTATATCTTTGTAATAGCGTGGATAACCACAATACAATACACATATTTTTCCATTCTGTCATAACAAGGTAACGTCAACTTGCTTAAATATTTTAGGGATGTGGTAAGTCAATGAACGTAAATCGATAGTTTTTTTATGTTTGTCAATTTGTCGTTATCGTTGTTCTGTATAGTTATTGAGCATAATCGTTTTGTTGACACAATGCCAAAATAAACAAAAAAGACTGTTTAGAACAGTGAATCTCGTGAATTTGTGATTTGCTTGGATGGTTTTGCTTTTAATCTATAAAAACAAGAAATAATAAAAGGTTGTAGTTACCTACACGATTTTTGAAAATATTATTCGTGCAACACACTTCCAGCAAATAAATACCTCGACTAATATAATCTCGACTTGATACGATTTATCCCAGCACTATTCGAGGCTTTTGGCATATGTCATTCTAATCAAGCTACATATTTTAATGTGAAAATACCATTTTATAATACTGTCTATTAAGATCACGGTTTTTAGATGTGGAATCACAGCTGTGAGAATTGGAAAGTTGTTGATGCTGATAAAGGGTTGGCATTTGAATATTGCAGCAGGAATTTAGGGCTCACGTTGGGAGGTTTGGGGGATTAGAGAGTAGACAGTGGGGCAACGAGTGCTGTGGGCACCACGCGGAGATGTAGCCATTACTTTCATAGGTGCTTGGAATTAACGTTATCTGCGTTCACTTCGTGAAATCTCCCCCATTTGTTGACCTAATTGAAACGCGTGTTAGGAACAACCTAGACTTAATCCAAGGATTAAATTAATCCGAAATAGTTTTTATTTCTATTGAGTACATATATATATTTTGTCCAAATAAATACGATTAAAGTCTCTAAGAACTAGTTGTTAGGGGTGTTTATATATTTTTTACCCTTTCTTGTTCTTTCCACCAGCCAAACGAATCCTAAAGAACACAAAAAACATATCTCATAATCTATGTGTCTCTGCGCGAGAAATAAGTACAGATTACCCACCTCGCCCAATTAACTCCCTGCAACACGATTCAAACGCAACCCCGGAATAATTAGCTGATAATGATGAAGTAACTAGATACCGTGGTGTGTCTGGACTAAGAATAGAACCCTTCTTCTCTTCCCGTGGATGTAGTAAAATCTTTACTAAGGGATTACACCAGGGGATGGGCAGCAGCATCCACCTGAGTACGTAACACCAAACATGCGATATTTAACTAATCCGCCTGCCAAGCGTGGTGATTATGACAAATCTCCCTATTGCATTCTATGGGGGAGGCTTCGTCCAGCAGTGAATGTCTTAAGACTGTTGAAGAAGAGAACTAGGTACCTTTTCAGCAGCTACCCCCATAAAAACACATAAAACTCCTGACACACTTTTATGGACCCTTGCCAATGGCTTCTCCAAAACAGGAGGATACAACAGATTATAACTATTCAAAAACACTTCCACAAAAACAAAACAATGGTATATCAGTGCACTTAAACATATTAAAATCAGTCTAGTAAATGCATTCACAGTTCCATTAAAACAAAAGCTAATTAAATTATTTATCAAAAGTACCATTTTAATACGTGTACACCGCGCAATTATAAGACGAAACTATGTCGATACGATACAATTACAATTAATTAGATATATTATTATCGCAATGTGTGAACCTATCACAAAAGACCGCGCTGTGTATTGGGCAAAGTTCAACTAAACAGCTGGGACCGACCGGGCGACGACGGCGACTTTGTTACTTTGTTTTACTTTCTATTCCGCGGTAGGTATTATCGCGATTTTGAGAAAGTGGTTTGTGGGAATTTCATTTAATAATTCAATACTATTATATGCAAGGACGTAATATTTTTTTTAATGAATATACATATTATGTTTTGATTCTTTCTCCAATCATTGAAATGGCTACGTGATGATAACGGGAGTATTGTAAAGAATAGGCCTAACAAAATATTTTAAAACCACGATCAGTTCAAGATAACTAATTGTTACATAAATGTACCTGAGTATAGATGTATCTTTGGTTTAGTTTATCTTACTACAATACTACTTATAAACGTGTAACTAGCTGATAACGATTTGATTGCATCATTGTTTTGATAATTATAGTAGAATTGTATCAGACCGCGGCTTCGTTCGCGTGGTACAAATAAAAACCGGCTAAGTGCGAGTCGGACTCGCGCACGAAGGGTTCCGTACTACTATCTATAAAAACGGCAAAAAAAATGTTTGTTGTATGAGAGCCCCTTAAATATTTATTTTATTCTGATTTTAAGTATGTTGTTATAGCGGCAACAGAAATACATCATCTGTGAAAATTTCAATTGTCTAACTATCATGGTTCATGAGATACAGCCTGGTGACAGACGGATGGACGGACGGACGGACAGCGGAGCCTTAGTAATAGGGTCCGTTTTACCCTTTGGGTCCGGAACCCTAAAAAGTAGCCTATGTATAAAGCCAGGTATTTTGAGTGACATTTTCATGGGGCCTGATGACTGAGGCTAACATAGCAAACATCCAAATTTTCGTTTTTAGGGAACGCTTACAAGGAACCTTGACAGTTTTGTGATGCCGTCTGTCTGTCTCTCTGTCCTTATAGTCAGAGCGATTTTCTTGTAGACATAATAAGTATACGTTTTGACGTATTAGTACTATCATGCTGAAAAACAAAAGTAAATTATCATCATCATCATCATCAACCTGTAGGTAGAACCTACTGGTAGGTCCTACTGGTAGGTCCTACTGGACATAGACCTCCGCCCTAGAATGTCACGACGAACGGTTTTGAGCCTCCTTCATCCACCGAAAGCCTGTGCGACGTTTATAATGTATTTATTCCATTGAGTGAAGGGCCTTCCGCGTAGAGGCTAAACGAATATTAGTGAAGCCGAAATAGTTCAAAATTTACAAAAATAAGTAAAATGGAATGCATGGGAATCGACTTTTCTGAAAATATTGCTATATTGTAGTTAACTGTTTTATGATCTGTGTTATATATTTTTGTATCTGATTTTCTATTGGCTTTCAATTCCTGATAAAATGGAAGCTGTCAAAATGGACTTATTTTGTAAGGGTTATTTGTCAGACAACTTTAACTGCTACTCAAATTTTTATTTTACTACGCAAACGTGCAAATTGTCTTTTGTATGTATGTACCAAGGTTTGCCCCCATGGTGACCTCAGTATATGACGTGTATACTAAGTTGGTTGTACACATTAAAATAAAGCAATACCTACACGGTAAGTAAAAAAAATATTTTTGAGTACTTAATTCTAGATGATAGTATACTGTATAACGAGCGCACCCTTCTATACGAGACCTTACGATTCGGCCGACACTAGTCCGTCAATACGATAAATTATGAATTGTAATATACAATATTCAGTGACCCAAAAGCTTTTTATTCTTTCTTTATTAAGGCGCAGACCCACCGCGGCGCATGCTGTGCACGAGCACGCGGCGCATTTAAGATGCGTGGATTTATTTGTTCGACAACGTGGGTCTACGTTTCCACTGCAGTACACACTACACACGAATACTAACCCATGACTATGTACAGCGCTAGGTAGCCGTGTCCCGCATGCACAGCGTGCATGGCGTTTGACAGCGTTAAGCTATGTAACCGCCTATTCGAGCAAGCCTCACGCATGTATCAATGACGTCAATTGATGCTTAGCGTGTCCGTGAGTTGCAGTGGACACGATCACATACATTTTCTTGCAAAGCGAAGCTTAACACACGTGCGTAGCCTCTCCGTGCACCGCGGTGGGTCTGCGCCTTTATTTAAAAGGAGTTTTGTCACACTGTGACCTTGTCACTCTCGTACGACCCAAAAGTTAATAAAATAAGTTTCAGGACAATCATAATCCAGTCACAAATATCATCTGAGACCTAATTCTCATAAAAACCGGTTCAATCACAATAATAATCTCGTGTCAGTCGCACTGTCACGTAGTATCTTCGCGTGCGAAGATTATGTAATAGTTACTACGTGATATGTGTGTAATTTTTGCATGCCTTCAGCAACCATTAATTACTTGTAGGGATTTGAAATTACAGATGAATGTTTAATGATCTGATGCAGTACCTACCTTAACAGGAACTGCCGATTTTGAAGGGAAAATGGCTAGGCTCATTAATAATTGGGTTTTACTACAGTACGAAATTAATGAACGGAGAAAATTATGCTGAAATAATATCAGGTTAAAAAAAACAGCAAATATTCCGTTTGCAGTAATAATTTGTGTTCACAACCAGCGTGATGTGACGGTTACAATGTTTACTTAAGATTAAAGCGTTTTGAATTTTACAGCAGAAATATAAGGTGCATTGACTATCAATAATTATTTAAGCCTGTCGTTAAACTTCAGGTCAAGAAGGTTATACCTGCTAGTAAATTGCTATGAGTTTAAAATTACGCCATATTTTGTTCACCTTAGTTTTGATTTTAATTTAGTAATAAAAATAATTACTCACATCTGTTTACGACTTAAAATTCTTAAATAAGTACATATACCATTTTTTTTATATTAATGAAATTTGTCTTAGTTGTACATAAAAATGAATATAATGTTTATTTGTCTGTTTGTTTGCCTGTATGAATTCCTAGCTACTATGCCGTGAAATTTTGGTGTGTTGTTGTTCGCTGGAAGGTGTCTGTCCCGCGGACTGAGCGCGGACGAAGTTTATTTGTTTGTTGTTTGTCGTTCCGTATTTGCAATGAAATGTTTAATATAGTTTAGCGGAGTTATACAGGTTATTTCTTTGAAATGGGTCAGTGTGGGGAAATCCTTAACGGTGAGATGTAAGTATAAAAAAATGCTGAAAGGAAGTTCACATCACGGACCGATTTTGATAAAAATAATAACTGCATTCAAACATATTCGAAAATTTTTATACAAGCCTAAGGAATCAAATAATGTCATGGTCTTTTTTGAAAAAAAAAACAAATATAAGAGTAAAATACAATTTTAATTGAAACTTACCTGCTTATTTAAGACCTATCATATAAAATTATGTTTCAAGCAAATAAATTTATCTTTAAAATATAATTTATAAAAATAATGATATAAAAGTTGATTGTTCATTCGAGGAAATGAATACCATTATGAACACCATATAATATAAATGAATTAATTTGAACTACCTATTTTGTTGTCGTTCTTGTTGGTAGGTAATCACGGTTTTTAGACACTAGCCAACTTAATATGATGACAAAGTGTAGATTTACTAACCTAACGGTCACCGAAACCACAGCCGACGCATACATAGATTATGAACTGTAATTTTTGGAACTTTTCATGAATTGTACAAATAAGGTAACTTGAATGAAACACTTTTTATTGTCTAAATAATTGATTTCCGTAAAAAAACACTTTTTTTTTCAAAAGGCAGAATAAAGGAAGAAGTTTTCATAGGGAAGAATTTTTCGAAAATCATTGTATGCGGTTTTGTTTCATCAAAATCGGTGACGCATCCTTTCACCATTTTTTTATATCTCTTATCGTTATGGATTTTCCCTCACAGAAATACCCTGTATGACACTTTCGAAGGCGGGGGACGGGTCAGAACAATAGCAGTAAATCTTTGATGAGAAGTTAAATGTAGGCCGGGGAAGTTTTCTGAAAAAAATGCATTGGACTACCGAAACTACCGGGACCACCGGGACACGCAAATGAAGCCTAGCGCAAATGAAGTCGCAGACGGGTGTCTGCGACTTCATTTGCGCTAGGTTATTATATAAATCATAATAAAAAAATATATGAATAATACAGTAGTGGTTGTTTTGCTGTTTCCTTTGCTGAAACAGCAGATAGCTTCCGAGTACATGACTGCTGTAACGACAGCAGCATTCTAAGGTGAGGCTGAAAAACAGCGTGGCTGAGCCCTCGTCCTCTTCTCGTACACTAACTATTAAACTTTATTATAATTATACCTATGTAACTAAGATTAGTGTAAGTGAATAAATTGCATTTTTTTAATTTTTTTTTGTATTCATTGAATTATTAGCATCCTACAATATGTTTTAATCTCGGTTAAGTGTTATAAATATGATTTATTATGTAGGTAGTAAATATGTCAGATTCTGATTTATACCAATTATAATTAAACAGGAAATCAGTTTATTCAAAATATTATATGTGTAGGTACTTATACATATTATTTTAAAGAGGTTCAATAAAAACTGAGTGGTTCCGTCTTCTGAGTGGGGCTTCCACCAACATATCGGTACGTGAAAATTTCCCGTTTTACAAAATGAAAGATATAAAATACTTTGCATAGTATCCCTAAATAAAAATTTAATAGGTAGCTAATAAAAACTTCATAATATGATAAACAATGGAACGTCTTATCGCTAAATAGCGATCTCTACCAGACAACCTTTGGTTGGAATGGACTGTACGAGCTATGTCAGGGATCTTGGTTCTTTTTTTTTTCTTTATTATTTAATAGGAGATTTGTCACACAGTGACCATGTCACTCCCTTGGTTCTTTTACGATCTCTATCTCGTAGTGAAACTCCAAGCATAGCTCTTTATTTCTCCATAGCCCGCTGCGTGACTTTGAGCTTGTGTTTTTCAGTATGGTCAAAATGATTGAATGTATATTGTATATTCGCTTCGATTGCCAAGTAGTTACTGTGGGGTCAGCACGAACAACTAACGTTACCGAGACGCTAGCGAGACGATCGCAAATATCAAATATTGTCCAATGGCCTCGAGGTAACTCAAAATCTTTGCAAGTTGATTGGTTAATATTTGACGTATACCATCGTCTCGCTAGCGTCACGGTAACGTTAGATTTTCGTGCTTAGGCTTCTGATAGGAGCCTACTCTTCAGTTTTATGGCCAGTTAAGTAGGGCCCGCTAGCAAAACTTCTGCTCATACAACTTGATGTGGTTAAATATTTATGGGCTTACTTACGTAAATCTGTCAAAAGTTTAAGTAATGCTTAAATTTAAATAATGTTTATAAGTAATGTTAAGAGAATGTCACCGGGAGCTAGCTAACGAAGTTTGCTTCCAATTTGGCTATATTTTCTTCAAACTCCATGAATCTTTGTACACATGATCAGAGGGCGTATTACAAGTTTTGCATTGCAAAAACCGGAATACGAAACGTGAGCATTCAACGTGACTTACGTAGTAACTATTAACTAATCTCTACGGTTTCTACCGACTGCGCGGCACAGAATGATGAATAACTACTACGTAAGTCACGTTGAATGCTCACGTTCCGCATTCCGGTTTTTGCCATGCAAAACTCGTAATAGGCCCTCAGTACACTAATATCAAGACCCGTGGTTATAAAATCATAAATAAAAAAAAACTATTATTTTAAAAACTGACGCTGGTTTAGATATTAGTGTACTGATCACAATTACAAAATTTCATGGAGTTTGATGAAGTAATACCCAAAATAGAAGCAAACTTCGTTCACGTACAAAAGGGCGTAAGCGCCCTAACCGGTAACCTTTTTAACAGACTTCCCAAAAAAGGTGGAGGTGCTCAATTCAGTTGTATTTTTTTTTTGTTTCTTTTTTTTAATAGATATACTTTCTGATTGGTCCCATTTTTTTCAGAATCCAGTTCTGATGGTGGAATCCATGAGGAATTGAGGGAACTCCTCAAATATTGTAGGCATACATATGGCGATTTTGATATTTTCAGCAACAAACCAAGCATTTGCATTCAAAAAGTATCATAATACTTTCACCACTATGGTTCTTTCATCATTTTTTTTTCATCCAAATATTTAGTCGAATACAATGGCGGAAGTCGGTTTTTTAAATGAAAAGTTATTGAGATAATATTCTCGTAGTGCCTAATCTACAGTAGATCCGTCGCAAATATAAGCAGGAGGCTGGTTTTTTGCAAAAATTTACGTCGATCTCTGGACGGGTTAGTATAATTTCGTCTAAAAAAGCAGCAGGTCTTATTAGCAAGTGGTCTAAAAAGTAGCTGGTCTGAGTACAAACTGTTTAATTTATCTAATAAATACATATTATTAAATATAATGAAATAAATATATAATAAAATAATATAATAAAAATTTTAATAATAAATGACCATCTGCCAGTTATGTTTTTGACCAGTTTGCACTTAGACCAGCTACATTTTAGACCAATTGCTAATTGGACCATCTGCTTTTTTAGACGAAATGATACTAACCCTCTGGGCACTTAGTCCGAGTTTCATAGCAACCATTGTAATGATGACGTGATGATGGTTTGACGACCTCCGTGGTACAGTAGGCGACTGGCCAGCTAAGACGCAAGAGGTACGGGTTCGATTCCCGCTACAGGAATAATGTTTGCATGATCTGCAAAAATATTTGTTTGTAGGTCTGGGTGTTGTGTTACCATGGTACTCGTAGTTCCTGATACCCACGACACAGGGAATCTTAGTGTGGGATCAGGACTATGTATGTGACTGTAGGGTTTTAGTTATGTTATGATAACGATTATTGGTATTGCGTAGTAACTATAAACTAATCTGTGCGCGCGTTTGATAGAAATTACACAGATTAATGGCTAGTTTTTAGTAATACAAGTTTTCTATACTTAAACTTAGTTTGTCAAATAGGGCAACATAAAGGTGCAATTTCAATTGGTGCAATATTTTATTATTTGCAAATATTTGCGTTATTTATCCGAGGCAAAATCAACCATGAAACCATCAGTACACAATGTTGTTTGCCTTGGCAAAATAATGCAAATATTTACGCAAATATGCCAAGTGAAGTGCCACCATAACATAAGTACATAAGAGAAATAAATGATTTGATTAGATTTGAGTTACTACGTAATTTACACGGACAGTCTTCGTAATCGTGACGACAATTGCTGCAAAACTTAGACTAGGCCCTCTGTACTATACAAATCACATCTATTACTTAGTTCTATCGTCCTAGGTACAAAAGGTACCTATATAGAACGTATCTCAGCAGAGCCAGATGAGGCAATGAACAGCAACTTGGTCAAGCTGTTGCTTGCGAAACTAGCATTCTCGAATGAACATACCAAACTAAACGTTAAATAAACAGAAGGACCGATGTTTGAGAGTAAACACGATAAAACAAGCAGTTTAAGTTTGATGGACGCGTTTATGCGGTCAAAAATGCCGGTCAAGATCACAATTCACTTGTAACAATATTATTTTGTAAGGAATCATGTAGGTTACCTTAGTAAACATGTAGATATACCTGCCTCATACTTACATGTTATAAAGTGCAATTTGAAGACCATAAGCGCATAGAGGTGATCTTTAAGTCTAAATAATATATTATATTGGGCAAAACATCTCGGTAAATAGTATATTATTTTTATTTTAGGCAACATTTTCAACTTACGTAGGTATTTATTTTTCACCTATGAACGTAAAGTTAATTGGGGTCCCTTGCCTTAATTATACTCTTCGAAACGCGTATTAACTATGATACCTACAGGGAGACCTTAATTAAGACCTATTGATTAGTCTTTTTTATAATTGATGACCTCAAAAAACTCGTTTGCGTTCAGAGGTTGTAATGTGAATGAAGGATGGCGACGCCTCGTACATATTGTGACCCAACTTTTTCTATAGATAGTTTTGGTTATGAAAAAAAAGCAAATTGAATCGATAACCTCTGTGACGTGGCGAGTACCCGGCTGGGATGCGAAAGGTTGCGGGTTCGATTCCTACTGCGGAACAAATGTTTGTATGATCTCCAAATATTTGTATCGGGTCTGGGTGTTATGGTACCATGGTAATCGTAGTTCCTGATACCCACTACACAGAGAATCCTAGTGGTAACTTTTAATTGTAAAGCATTTATCAAATGTTTTGTTAGTAATTGAATTAGATAGGTACTTATAACTTTTGATTCCCACTTCTAAAAACAATCAAGATCTGATCTAGAAACGAATTGAACAAAAAATTATATTTAGAACAATTATAATTACTTCCATGAATGGGACTTGGTTCATTTAATTTAAAAACTATGTCAACAGTCGCCATCCTTCTTTAAATATTTAAGAATCAAAAAAACCTGATCCTAAAAAAATATTTAACTTGGATATTCTATTTAATAGCAGTTCAAACAGAAGTGTACGACTAACATTGGTTTTGTACAAGCCGGTACTCAAAGTTCAAGTAGGTAGTGATAGAGTCGATTATTGGCATCCTATTAGAGAATCCGAAAGCATCCGGTCATTGTCATGTTGGAAAAATCACCTAGTTTATATCTCGTTTATAACGAAATAATTTGATGTATGTTAACCTATTAAGGTTAACATACAAGTTTAACATAAACTACGTAATCGTAACAATAAGGTTTTATCTAAATAATCACATGGATTGGGGACTCAAGATTGTATTTTCATTTTTCTTTTTTTTTTGCCAGAGGAAGCATGTCTTTCAAAAACTCTTTGGCTAACATACCTACCATATAGCAGAGAAGAACTGGTTAAAAACTCTGCTGTCTTAATTAATTTAAACATCGATGAACACGAATTTATAAAATATATCTTTATTTACAGAAAGAGTAATAAAACTAATACAAGTATCTACCTAGTACAAGTAAACACACAAAATGTAAATAACACAAATTAAATAATTGCGCTATCTCAAGACAATCTTTAGATAGGTGAATTGATCCAAATCCAATTTATAAAATAACCATGAATTTTACAGCAACAAACTAAGTTTAAAAGTTTTGTACAATTTACACATGGGTTCTACTATTTATTATAGCAACGTACTTATTCAAAATCATATGTATATATGAATCTTTTTTATAATTTGACAGTTCAACAGTAAATAATTCAAATAACCTTCAAACACAATCATAAATTCCAACTCTGTCTATCAGTTAGTTACACAAAATGTAGTTTATCTCTTATTTGATGTTTCCAACTCGACGCCGCAAAAAGAAGTGAAATCACTTGAACACTCAACAGTAATTTTATACTATGGTAGCGGAAACAATCAAATTAAAACTAGTGGTTCGCCCCGAACTGAGACCTCGCGATAACACCTTTATAAGCCCGACTACTTAACTAAGTAATTTCCATATTTTCTATTATTATTTTTGAAAATTTTCCCCTCGAGGTCTACCAGTACAGTACAGGATCTACCAGTAACTACTCTTATTTCCTACACATCATCGAAATAACCTTTGAATAGGGCTAAGCTACGGGGCGTAGTTATACTACATACCTGTTAGTACCTATATCAAGTACCTGACGAATTAATTGATAACGTCCTTTTGATGAAAACCATAGAACTCCAACCTCATTCAAATTCTTAGAAATGGGAGGTCAACAATGGATGTTATATTGGTTTTCTTTTTATGGAGAACATGTTTCTAAATTCTTCAATTTCGGACTTTTCCCTGTAGTTGTGACACAAAAGCCACAAGCATACCAAATTTCAGCATTGTGGGATTGCTGGAAGTACCCTAGAATTTATTTTCCCTAATATCTCGAAAACTACTAAGGCTAAATAATTATTAAAAACAGTTTTGAAATGTCCAACCAAAGCGCTTTCATTAGACACCCCATTTGATCTGACTGTCTTACTTTTATTTTTTTTACCCCCTCTTGGACCCCAATATCTCAGCAACCCCCTGACCGATATAGCTTATAACCTTACCTATAAATTGTACCAATACAATCTACTCCCATACCAAATTTCATGAAGATCGGATTAACGGTTTGGAAGTTTTCATCGGACAAACATATATACATACATACATACATACATACATACAAACGCCGATTCTTCCAACTTGACTAAGAGAACTCGCTTCGCTCGTTCAATAAATGGATTTATCTAAAAACCTAATACCCTAATTATTATTAAATTACATCAATTTAACAAAGAATATCTGTCACCATTCTTATCAATAATTTATGTGCGTTACCAAAAGATACAATTAAAACTGTAAAAATTTTAAACAACTTCTTGAAATGAATCCTGAACATCAACACAACAACATACCATACATTAACATTATTATTGTAGTAACATTCAAATTTATTAAAGGGTTTTTTTATGTGTAAATTTTAATTTGAAATAACTGTTACGGAAGCTTATTAACATCATAAATATTGTACCGATCAATCCATTAATCAAATAATTTCCTGAATGTTAGGTTCTTATTAATTATTGTCAAAATCAAAAGAAAACTTTGTTTATAATAATGTTTAAGAACAAAAGCTTTTGAATACATCGTATTTTGCTGCATCCTGTGTAATGTACCTAACTAGTAATAAGACGATTATAAATGACTAGCTGGTGCCCGCGACTTCGCAGGATTAGTATTTCGAGTAGCTTATATTAGCGTGGCGTAGAAAAAAATATAACCTATATATATACTGTGGCGGGCTTTTTTGTAGGACTATTTAAGATAAACATTTCCATCATACATTACATATGTGTAACTCTATAGCGGTTTTGGCAGCGCACACCAGAATAGCTCGCAGATGGTAGATTTTTTCCTACTTACTTGACACTTATCGTCATATTATGAACTATTCACACAATATCTTTATAAATTGTAGCCTATATGTTATTCTGATGTATACGCTATATTATTGTAAAGTTTCATTAAAATCCATTCAATAGTTTTTACGTGAAAGAGTAACAAACATCCATCCATCCATCCATCCATCCATCCATCCATCCATCCATCCATCCATCCATCCATCCATCCATACTTACAAACTTTCGCGTTTATATTATTAGTAGGATAGGATTATACGTCGTGGGTCGTGGCATCCTAAGGGGGAGGCCTACGTTCAGCAGTGGACTTACACGCGGATGATGATGATGATGATGAGGATAAAATGATTCTTGCGATTTCAATGAATAAGGGTTCTTAAAACACGAGTTTTTTTATAGCATCGCACGAGTGTTTTAAGACCAAATTATGCGCAGTTTCATACACTACTTTATCTAATCTCATGAAATAGGTAATATTATATTTTAAAATCTTGGTAAAATTTATTGCAATACCTTCTAGATTTCGCCGGTAAGAGGTTCATTTGTTCGTTGCAGCTTCGAGAAGCTCGAGAGTCCGGTGGTGTAAAATTTTCTTCAGTATCGCTACTGTCGTTATTAGACACTTTTTAAAACAAAAACTCATTTGACAGCTTATATTACTTTATGCTTTACAGCTTATATTTGCATTTATTTGTAAACGTTTAGCGCCAAAATCCATACGCGCGAGCGTGTTGCGCCGCGTCCACAGATTATGTATAGAAAAACTGCATTGCAACCTCCATGGTCCAAGTGAAGTTGTATCGTAATGGAAAAATGTTATATTATAATACAGTTGTCCATAGAAGAGCTGTATTGTAATGTAATTTTTAAATTTTTTTCGATTGCATTTGCAATGTGCATAAAGACGGTCATTTTAGTTTTGTTTTTAGTTTTTTAATCTTTATATTTCAGTATGATAGTAGATAAACACTATTTTGTCTTTGACGTCAATCTACTAGGCCTTTAGCAAGAGGATTGTAAGAACGAACTCTTAATCTTTGTAAATTCTTAAAATTCACGTGTTCCTTTTTTCTAAGTTTACTTATGTAGAAATACCACCAATAAACTTAAACCTGCCTAACATATATAGAACCCTTATGCCAAAGTTTGTTGTTTTTTAAACCAATCTTCTAGCTTCTTGGCTAAACTGGTGTCATCATATCTTCGAGTCTATGCATCTTAACAATTTGGTTTCAGGATATAATTTTTCTATGGATGTTCGTCTTTGAAATATAACTTTTAAGTACGATCTATTTCATTATTTACTAAAGGAACTGCGTGTCGATATCCATTTATCAAGTCTATCAAGGTGACCATTTTTACCTAATTGTGTTTTCGCAATGCTTTGCGCCTGCGCCGGTGTTATTACGCGAATTTTCATTGAATCGGCTAGCCGTTGAAAGTGAAATCAACGGAAGTAACAAAACAATGACGGTTCAATTTTAAACCTGACTTTCTAAGTTTCGTTAGGTATGCTTTGAAATATGGTAAAAATGACGAGTTAATGTTATAATCTCAGCTTAGTAAAGTTATTTTAGTTCCTAGCTACACCATTACAAATTTTATATATAGTACCTGACTTAGCCACTTGGTAGATACCTATGTATACCCAACTTAGGTAAGTTATGTTGTATCTACCTACTTAACATAACCTACTCGTATGCGTAGTTAAAACGCGTTGGTTCTCAGCATTTTTTCTAATTTTGACTTTGTTTTTGATTTTCGAAATCATGACTTATTTAAATTTATATCTTCGTAACTAGGAATATCAAAACATTTTCCTTCAAGTAACCTAAAATTTTTTGAATATTGGATCTCATTTTTGTATGTTTTTTTTCTTTGATTATCGGTGTACGAATCCTGTGTCATAAATGTGTAATAAATTGCGAAGGTTGAAGGTTGCGTTGGACCAAAATCTCTTACTCAATGTGAAGTTGTCCTTGGATCTCCAAGGACAACTTGGAACAACTGTTGATCTATCTCTTTTTCTTGCTCATTCTCCTTTTTCTCTTTCATTAGTATGCTCTATGCCATTAGAAACCGCATGCAAGTGAAATGCGAGTAAAACGACTTTCTCTCTGTACACTTATTCCCAATCAGCATCTGCCAGCGGCTTTGTGTACTTGGTAGGTACTAAACTGGCGTCCAATGAAAAATACGATCACTTAAAAAAACCAAAATAGCTCCCAAACTATGCAAGATATCGAATTGAAATAAAAATACTTAATATTAAAATATATTTCATACGGCATTAAATACAAAAAGTTTTCTAAGAAACTACTTATTTATGAAATAAAAAATACACCATTTCGACTAAGTATAAAAAAAAACATACTAGTCGAATTGAGAACCTCCTCCTTTTTTTTGAAGTCGGTTAGTAAAACAAAACAGATAATGACCTTTAGGTTAGGCACCTGTCCCACTGGGGCGACGAGTAGCGAGGAGCGAGTTGAGCTACAGGTATAAACTCTCAGCGAGTAATCTGACCACTAACGGCGCGTTACTGAGCGAGTTTTTTCTTTGAAAACTCTTGTCTTGTGTTCTCGCCGGCAATAAGAACAGTCCGCGAACATATATTAATATATTATTATCTCTTTTATTTTCACGAAACATCATGTTTTTTTTCATACATCAACTGTACGTTTCTTGAGCGAGACAATAGTCGATCACCAGCCAGTCGCTTCCTCGTTAGCAGTAGGACAAGTACCTACTTTAAGGCTGACAAAAATGTGTTAGTATTCCATTTAACATCTGGTATTGCCACTGTTGGGTTCAAGTACAGCTTATGTGCAATTTGGCATGCTGAAAATGAGGTTTCCCAGTCGATGCTGAGGATTTTTTCCCCATTCCTCAATTAGGGCCTGTTTTAGGTCACACAGCGTGAGAGGGGGTGGACTTCGGCTCTTGATTAATCTTCCAAACTCATCCAAGGCATGCAGCACGCGGTGATGCTTCTGGTGTTGCAGACGTCCATAGGCTACGGTAACTACTTTCCATCAGGCGGGGGCTGTACGCTTGTTTGCTTGACAAGTATAGTATAAAAAAAATTGACAATTGTGTTCAAGTGCGGACTACTTGATGGATGGTGACTCCAGGCGAAATATTACCACGTCGTGCGTGTAGCTTCTTACAACGTTAACGGTGTGCGGTCGGGCATTATCTTGCATTAATGGTACTTTTACACGGATATTTATAAAAAACGGCCCGGCATAATTTAGGATCTCATTTATGTACCTATCTTATCGCACATCGACAGGGAACCAATGAATACGAGCTCTGTGCGGCTCTCTGCAGAAATCACAGCCCCTAAATGTAAAGAGTCTCCACCGTAAGGAACATTTTCCTTAAAAAAGGCTAGAATGTAGCGCTCGCCTGGTCATCTCTACATACACTCTGTGCTCTGTGCTCTGTGTGCCTGTTTTGTCATAATGACAAAACAGGCAGAACTGGGACTGTGAACATCACTCTTGCCCATTCATTTTAACTCCATCCTACGTGTTAGACTTGGCTTCGCCTCGTCCTTAATTGCTTTATTTCGGGCCTCGACAGTAATGTACTATTACGACACAAAAACACTTTGCTGAGACCAATAAAAACGAACCTATTGTAAAAAAAAACACTAGTGCGGTAATGTAAAGAAAAAAGCACGCGTGTTTTATAGCCTGCATTACATTATGACCATAAAAAGCTGCAATAAGAACTACTTTACGAGGGAGTGTGTTGTAAAGTATCTTATGGGTCAACTCAAGTCTTAGTCTATCGTTTTACTAAATTTCATCAAAATCGGTTTAGCCGTTACAGCGTAATTGAGTTGCTAACGAACAAAAAAATACCCAAACTTATCAAATACTACCACTAACTGGGGTTGTCCTGAACTGAGACCTCGCGAATACTCGCGATGTAGGACCTACTTTCTTTATCTTTTTACTTGAACGAAACACTTAGATAAAATTTTACGGGATCATCTCGAGATAATTCGCTAAACTGCATCGAAAGAACCATTTAAATCGGACTAATCAATGGTGAAACCTGACGACACAGTAAAGGAAGATCTCTCGATGGACCAAGGATATATACTCGTACCAATGAAATAAATTGATGGAATACTACTTCACGTCACTCAAGACCGTTCGTCGTGGCATTCTATGGGGGAGGCCTATGTCTAGCTGTGGCCTTCTACAGGCTGATGATGATGAATCACCATTGCGTCAAAACTACATACCTACTTAATAAAGTAAGTACATAGCTGAAAAAGCATAGTTGGATTAATGGAAGTAACGTAGATTTCAAAAACTGCAAAGTCAGAAATAAAACTAAACAGTTTTAAAACTTCCAACTAAAGCCCTTTTTTATGACAACCCACATGACCTGATTGTCTCACTTTGTTTTATTTTACTCCCTATTTGATCCCAATATCTCAAAAACCCTATGACCGATGTACCTGATCCATATCTACAAATTGTACCAACCATTATCATGAAGATCGGATAGACGGTTCAAAAGTTATCCTCAGACTAACATAGAACATAAAAATGGCAATCACCCAAGTTGACTCAAGAGAACTCGCTTCGCTCGTTCGATAAATATCGATTTGGACCTGAAATAAAATATCTGGTCCATCTGGGTCTTTTTATACCACCAGTTCGTGTCACACCTCGAGAACCTTTATTCCTTTTAGTTATCAGTTCTGCGAGGTATATGGCCTGCCCATTGCCATTTCAACTTTCTTATTCTGAGAGCCATGTAAATGATCTTGGTTCTTCTATGGATCTCCTCATTTTTGATTCTATAACGTAATAAAACCCCAAATATAGCTCTCTACATAGCCCGCTGCGTGACTTTGAGTGGCCAATAGTTTACGACATCGTCTCAGTGTCGTAAAGTCATCATATTTTGGTGTAATATTTATGTTGTATGTATAGTTCTATTAAATAATAAATAAATAAGTTGAAAATTCATCTTTCCACGCAAAGTGCATTTTCTTTTTAACCGACTTCCCAATTTTTTTTTTATGTTTTTTACCGCATATCTCCGGCGTTTATGGACCGATTTGGAAAATCCTTTTTTTATTTGAATAGACATACTTCCAGATTGGTCCCATTTTTTCAGAATCCAGTTCTGATGATGGGATCCATGAGGAATTGAGGGAACTCCTCAAATATTGTAGGCATACATATGGCGATTTTGATATTTTCAACAAGACACCAAGCATTTGCATTCAGAAAGTATAATAATCCTTTCACCACTATGGTTCTTTCATAATTTTTTTTTCATCCAAAATTATTTAGTCGAATACAATGGCGGAAGTCGGTTTTTTAAATGAAAAGTTATTAACTAAAAGTTTATTATGTTTGTTGCCTTGAATAAAAAAAAAATTTACGAGTAATTTAAGCAACCCCTAGCTGTTGGGATATTTATTGGCTGTTTTTTTAAATGAAAAGAACACGGTTATAAAATATTCATAAGCAGACAATTATTAATATTGATTTTATGGTTCCTCTAAAACTTACTTTTTTCCAGTTTTACACGTTCGTTCAAAGTAACTCAATCGTTCAAGTTAAGATTTCTTTCAGTTAGTAATTCATGAATAATGCTACTTGTAGTTACGCGTGCGCACTACGCCGGCGCGGGATACCGACTTAATGGAAGCCGGCTGTGGCCACCAACTGGCGGACTGAAGTGGCTATATTTTCCTCAATAAGCGGCTACTTACGGCGCTTGCTTGGAGTTTCACTACGTGATGAAAGTAGCGAGGATATTTATAGAAGAATCAAAAGAGACCCCAATTCTCTTATTTAAAAAACGATGAAATCACATTATAATCTCGTGTCAGTCGCACTGTCACGAAGTAACTATTACTTAATCGTCGTATGCATACGCGAAGATAAGTAATAGTTACTACGTGCCAGTGCGACTGACACGAGATTATATTGTGACTTAAATGTTTTTAAAATAAGAGAATTGGCCCTCTGGTCACCTACATATCCCTCATTCTTAACAAGTTGATGTGATACCGGCTGATAGGGATGCTTGATCAAGATCAATATCTTGGGGTTAAGCTATAATTACGCTAAATTAAGATTTGTTTTCTGAACAAAGTCTATCAAAAAGTGTCTGTAACTACTCAAAATAGTGGCTAGATCTATCACAAAAACTGGGCAAGTTGGTAATAATGTATTTCTGGATCCGCAGTCTGTGCACACTCGAACGGTACAGTACATTTAGTAAGTAGGTGGTAGTGTAGAGTAAACTAAAGAGAGTTTGTGCCCCAGAAAGTACGACACGATGAACTGTTTACTTGATAGGTACTTATAACCTGTCTCGGACTCGGTACTGTATAGATACTGTCTCTGTAGTAATTAGGTACTTATTAAGTATGAATTTTATGATACTAAAAGGTAGTTACTAACTTCCTGATTCTGTTTTTAGGCTTCCGTACCTCAAAAGGTACCAATGGAACAATTAGGGTCATTCAGGTGTCTGTCTGCCTGTTACCTACCAAATCAAATATCAAATCAAAAGAATGTTAATTATTCATTTAAATCACCATTAAGGATCATTTTGAATCGTCTTATACAGCGTGTAAAAGGACGGCTCCCGAATACTGAAGGTATCGGTAAAGCTATTATATCATAGCTTTCGCCTGAGAGGTGATTCATACCGGAGAAAACTTTTTTTTTCGTTTTGTATCGTATTTGTCAGTCAGCAATGTACGCATTTATTCCGGCCGCGTTAGTTCAACGGTCAGCTAATCGACTCGTTGCGCCAATATTTCTGATGTGCTTTTCATTGCTTTTTTTTGACGTTTTTATTTATTAACGTGTTTTTAATGACGGAAATTAGGCTTTTGTGTTCCTTTAACGATATTTTATGTAAGTATCAAAGAAAACACGAAAAAAGCGGCCCAAACGTGAGCATTTATTTTCCTTTTTTTAGGTTAAAATATTTTCAGAATCATGGTCTGAATGCACTGTTTCAGTTTTCGGTCTTTTTACGCCCTGTATATTAAAATTACTCACGTTCCAACGCGACCAAGCCTTAAAGAATCAGGCAACAAACACGGCTTGGCTTAATTTGATGATCCGGAGCTGGGAAGCGTCTGTGTGGTGCCTCGGAGCAGGGAGAAGCTGATACATGGTAAATGAGAACTTAAAAACCTTAGAAAGTTAGTCAAAAGTGAAAAACATCATACCTAACCTACACCATACACCCGTGTACCTATTTGGTTGTTACATGACTAGACTCGAGGCTCTGAAGCAAATTGGATCACTCGTTAGTTAGCGTTGGAACCATAGGTATATATATACTCAGTGCAGACGATTTGATTTATAAATGTGTCCCGATTTCATTGGAGAGCTGTAGTTCTACTATGGAGGTATACTCGGCTGCAGAGAGAACTGCCCACTCATATATTAAACAATCAATCTATGTAGGTATCTGATGCAAACTCACAGCCAAAGTTATCTAATGATAAAGGTAGTTTTGGAATTCCGACCGTCTTCCGGAACCGTCTTTTAAACCTTGTAGGTATAGTCGGAAAAATTACAGGCACATGAGACTTTTCATATTTATATCTCAGGGTCGGCAGCGTGCGTGTGATACCTCTGATGTTGCCGGCGTCTATAAGCTACGGTAACTCCTTTTTATCAGGTGGGCCATATTATATTAGATAAAAAAAAATAGTAAGTTGGTATTAAACTAGCATAAAAAAAAATGAAAAGTTCAGTTTGTAGATAAATCTTGAATCACCTACCTGTTTCACTCCATTTGCAATGGACTGTACTTTGGTAATGTTTACGTTTTTAGGTAGGTGGGTATTAAGGTGCTATTATAAGTTAGAGAAACTGAGAAAGGATGGATAGAAACGTCTTCAGAGAACGTGGTAGCCAAGTAAATCTGCCTTCTGATATAACGTTCATGGGTTCGATTCCGTCCAGCAGTGGGTATGCACCACGAAATCTTAACATCTGTTAAGTACTCAGGTAGGTGGGTAAGAACATTTATCATGCCTGAAACGTTGGAGACAACAATAATGCACTGAGATAGATACAATATAACAAAACGAAAAGACTATATTTAAGAGTCCCAACATTTCACATAAGTAGGTACTGGCGGAAAATATACGTTCCTTCTAAGTTCCTGGAATGTTTTATTCACTCCTTAGATAATGCTATCTCAAATTCATCGCGAATGTAAAACTTTCATGCAAAGAAAATAGAATACCAATAAAGTTTGATAATATACCTAGGTACTTACGATCAAAACTACGACTCTTAAGCGCTCATGCGCCAAGGGCCACTAGGTACTACAGTAGGTACAGTTGCCCATTTTGGTAGAAAAGTTCATTTTCACCGTTCAACACTTATTATAATGTGACATGTCACACTGTCAAATTAACAGGTTACTAAAAAACTGTTTTTTTAGATTATTGTGTTGAGTGTCTCATTTGTACTTACCTAATGCGTTGTTGCTCGTAAAGTGAAAATGAGAATTTATAAAGTTAAGCCACAGAGCGCCATCTTGTACAAATATGAAAAACTAAAAAGCTTGTGCAAGTGACCTACTCGATGGTAGATGGCGCTAATTGATATGCACCTTGGAAATTATTTTCTGTATGTTTCGTGTTTTTATTATCATAAAATAAATTATCTGATAGATTATCTGTAAAGTAGTTTTTAGTAATTTATACATTACTCACAAGTTTTGTGAGTTTCTGATTATTCTCGGCTATTCGATACTAGATGTCGCTACGAGTCAGAAATATTTACCATAGAAATTGCTCTTTTGAACGCAGCAGTTGCACGGGATGTAAATAGATAGACTATGATAACGTAAGCGTGATTCTTAAAAATATTAAAAGACATAAATATTATAATAAATTTGCTGATTCAAATTCAAGCGAATTTAAAAAACTAAATTATTAAGCTTTACAATTTACGCACTAAACTTTGGTACAACGTTATATTTTGTGAATTCATTGTAACCTAGAATTGTTAACAACCTAAAATGGATTTCGAGATGAAATAGAATAAAAATCAGCAAATGACAAAAAAGCGAGTTGCCCGTACGCGCCCCGCGACATGTTACACATAAATCAGAGGGGGCGCCACCCTCGCCCACTCCGGTACGGGCAAGGATGATCTTTTCCCTAGATCCTACATTTTTATAACGACACACATACACTGGCTTTTTGCGGAGTAATTTTGTAGAATCGTAATAAAATATTAAAATGTATACTGGGTATCGTTACTACGTGTATTACTTATCTACCTACTTACTTGTAAATAATACATACATAAACACACTCCCTATTTTCCGAAGAGGTAGGCAGAGCTTTAAAGTGGTGAGCTCATCGCCGCCATTGCTTTCCACACCAACTCGGTTAAGGCTTTCCTCCAGTAATAACACACTCCTAAATAAGCTAGCAGCCAGGACAAATCTTGTACTAATGAAAATTGCCCAACAATTAAAAGCCATAGAAATAACACCTTTTGAATTCAAACTGGTGCAAAAACCCTTTGTTTCTAAAACAACTAAAATAATTGAAAGACTTGGTGCCTAAGGTGTTGGAGAAGGGCCGGACCGACCAAAAATTAAAATTTTGAAAAAAATATTTTGCATGATAATGCCCGGCTTGTAGAGAGATGACAGACAAGAATAGCACCTAATAATGTCTTATAATGTAATTGTCTAGAATAGTACCTAAAATGATCCAATGGTTTCGAATGACTTGAATAACTTGATAAATGTCGGTTTACTCTTTTAATAAAATTATAATATAAATCCGTTATTGGCTGTCGGTTTTGAACATTGGTATATATTATTTCTAAGAGCTGTGGACTTTGTTGTGAAAAATAAAAAATCTCAGACAGACACATAATATTTTTATGGTTCCGTGCCTCAAAAGGTACCAACAGAATCATTATATAGGATCGCTCTGGTTCTGTTTGTATGGTTGTCAAAGCCTTACTTTCTTCGAAACTACTGGACCAAGTATGTTGAAATTTGGTACATATAGAGAGTTAAGTGACATGGATGTATAGCGTAAACAAATGAATTCAGATTAGTAAATCTAAAGGTTATTTTTTTTTTACGTCAAATGCATCTTGTGACCTATCAAATGAAAGGGCTTTTTATGAAGTAAACAATTTTTTTAATAGTTTAAAATGCATTGTTTATGAGGTACGAAAGAAGATACACTAAAATCCAACATTCCCCTGATCTCCGAAACTACTGAGCAAAATTTGTTTTAAACAATCTAGAATATAGAGCCTTACTCAAAATTTACAGGAAAACTAAAAAAAATCCTTAGTTGTTAAATTTCTACGGGAAACGGAAAATATTAGTGAAGAGGGAATACGTATAAAATGTGTTGGTTGACTTTTAAGTTAATGGTCTAGTGTTAATTATGGTAGTTTACTTGTACAGAACCTTCTCCATGCCAGTCCAACTCACACTTGACCTGTTTTAATTTAAGTGGCGATGGGCGTTCAATCAATGTAAGGGTAACTATGAACGAACAGTGAGCATGCAGAAAATAAATAATTTGGACTTGTCTCTGACTAACCCCGTTTCTGACTGATCTGGGAAAATCTACTGTGTAGCCTATGTATGTTTGTATGTGTTATTGACAAGGATTTGATACAGAAACATAGCTTTTAAGCAGATTAACTAAAACTAGAACAAGCTCTACGAAACTAGAGCAGCTATCATCCACGCTACAATATTTGTTTGACTTTTGAATGTACGGCAAAATTCATAGGCGGTGGCGTTTTTAACATTACTATGTATTACCAGATTAAAAAAAAACAACTACTTGATCAAACGATGTGACTTTCACATAAGAACTAACATTTAAAATTACATTTACATCACCAGGTATAATATTTTTATCTGTGCAAATATGGCTGTCATTTTTAATGATGGTGAACCGGACACACACTCAGAGGGTTCTGTCCGCACCATGGGACATCAAAAGTTTGTTGGTAAAACAAAATTATTCAAGCAATTTACTGCATACATTATGTATGGGGTTAACTCATCAATAACTTTGTAATGTATTGATGAGTTGGCTCTATACAAAATGTAAGCAGTTAATTACTTGAATAATTTTTCTGCATTGTTATTTTTACTTTCACTTTACGATATTAAAATTTAATTTTGTTTTTGTTCATAATGTGTATAATATTACGGCATTTTATTTCGATTAGTACTTTGGGAGATAAAAGAGGGACACACACACACACACACACACACACACACATACACATACAGTCCACGGTAACAATCATAGGCATACCCACCTACAGCCTCCTACACAAAACACCCTTCCACAACCTTCCTAAATTTTATTACGACTCTAGCTGTTGGTACTATATTACATATTCTTTACAATTTAAATGTAGATTTAGACTTAGAAGTAGCAATTTAGCACAATCTTGAGTTTTAGAAAATGGTGACTGACAGACAACTAATAATAACAATAATAAGCAAGAGCTAAAAAATACCGCTCTCTTGTGATACGGAATCTAAAAAATACTATAATGCTTTGTATTATATTATTTTACTAAATAACTTTTAAAATTATGATATAAATAATACTGCAATAACAAAATAATAAGCTTATAAGAAGAAGCTTGATTGAGTTTGAACTAACGAATGCCTTTTCAAATTAATTTAGAAAGAAGCTAATTTCCGTGACTCAATTAAGCAATTTCCAAAATTTATTGAACTCCACAATCACTAACAAATAAGCAAATCAAGTGGGCTTCCGTAAAATTAGCTACAAATATTTATTAAATCAATCTGTAATCAATTTCTTGACACAAAGTTCGATCCCGAGAGTACTTGGTTCGCTTTATGAAGACAAGATTCCTTTGATACAGAACCAACAGAGGCCTTTAACTCGGAAACTCGAAAGTGAGAATGAAATGGCGGAAAGGACAGGCGTAAATTGTAAGATCGCGCGGGTGTCACGGCGTAGCAAGCGTAGCACTCGTAGCTTGCCACTACGAACTCTCTCAGTGCCGCAGAGCGGCCAAGAATATAACCAAGTAATTTTTTGACTTTTATTTTATGGCACATTAATATTACAAAATGTTTGGTTTCTGTATAGTTCGCTTATCTCGAAAAGTTGGCGTACGAGTAGTAGGGGCGCGGTTGACGAATATGCTAGCTCGAATCTTCGGCGTACCCTACGAGGCGATCCAACCCTAAGTACCTGAAAAGGTGCCAATAAACAAGCCCATTAAAAACGACTTAAACGCCTTGCCTTTCCATCTTATTATAAACTGTAAGACGTTGCAAACAGAGTTGATTGTTGTAGTGAGGCTAGTGGTATTTTATTTGTTCAATGTTTAGTGTTTCGTGGAAGTTCTTCAAGAAACAACGGGTTTCTCTGGGTCACCCAGGGGAGAGGGCGGTTTCCATCTAAATCTCCCGAACGAGGGATTCCAAGGCAAATTACTGAAAAGATGTACCAAGTGAGACGAAAAATTTATCGTATTTACATGAATGTTGTGTGTTTTGTGATATAATAAAAGAGCTGCGAGGAATTCCTTTGTCTTCATAACTTTTAGTAGGTAACTTCTGAATTGTACAAGGTGATTTAGTGACCATGGATCAAGTGGACGGTAGATGGCCTTGTAGCCCACCTAAATCACCCCTATATATATACAATGTAAAATAGACGAACAAATATATAGTAACAATTCCGCTCCTCTCCAACGAAAACTCTGAAAGAATTCGACACGTGTTTCGCCTCTCAACGAAGCATCCTCAGGAAACAGTAGGCTCACTGCGTGCTAGAACGAAAAAGACACACTACTGCAAAAACTCCGCAGCCATGTTGCCTCTTCGAACGCCGAACAGAATTTCTGTAGCGGAATTGTTACTATATATTTGTTCGTCTATTTTATATTGTAGAATGGATTTCCGCAAAGTCACGCTTGAATCAATTAATTACCCTATATATATGTATATAGGGGTGACTTAATATAAAAAAAAATATTATATATATATATAATATTTTTAAAAAATATTATATATTTATATATAGAGGCAACATGGCTGCGGAGTTTTTGCAGTAGTGTGTCTTTTTCGAAATAAATATGTACATATATATATATATATATATATGTACATATTTTTGAAGATTTAATAGTTTAGGAGCTATTTTTTATTGTACCTAATGGTAACTATGTCCTACATCTTTTGTTTTTTCTACTCTTACCCAACCATTACCAAATTTGGCCTAATCAAGTGTGAAAACAAAATAAAAATGATCAGTGCACGCCACTAGTTTCGAACCCACTGTACAGCTGACGAATCAGTCCCAACTATGCTACTAGTGCTTAATTACACTGTAGTGCCGTTATGTTTGTGCAAAATATATCATCTTTTTGTTTAAATGGGAGTGGTGAATAATTTATTTAATAACCTTAAAAAATAACATTCAAAATATAACAGTGATTCGAATAATTATATATCAGCACATAAATTGATGTAGTACAGACGCATAACAATGCCACAATTTTATTAACTACACACTTACAAAACGCTATCATTCACAAGATCTAAATTCACAAAGTCATAATTTTGTACTCAACGCCCTTTTTTGGCGCCAAACTTTTTCAATATGGCGGTCGGCGAGAGCCACGCGCTGTCACCATTAACCACCGACACTTCACCGTTGCTATAAACTCACAAATCATGAAACGTGCCATCACTACAACACAAACAATTCCACACTCAACTACGCAAGACACAAGGCACAATGTGTAATCACAAGCCTGCTCTACTCGTATCAACGCGGACAAAACGCCCAACAAATTATTTTGAACCTTGAAACCACAATGAGGAAAACTTATTTTCAATTAATCCTCATGTAAAATTGTGAAACGAACAAAGAGAGCGAGAAACGAGGCCAACATTCGTTAATAATGTAGTATTATTTAGTCCTCTACATTATTTTTACCGTGGATGTCGGGCGCGTCAAATAGGATTGCTTTTATATTAATTACGCCGGAAATGAAACAATAAAATTCAACTGTGAAATGACACAGGCTTATAATGAGCTTTCGAAACCACTGCATGTATTTTGTTGAAAATATATTGCGGTTAGGAATAATTGAAACGCTGTTACGTCCCTTATTTTTTATTTTGCCGCGCTTTCTTGCTGCCCATTGAAAATGGATGCACGTTGGAACCTTCGACGCAAGCTTCGGCGTTCAGCGCGCGGTGGCAATTAGTTTTCCATCAAACGGTCTACTTTATGGATTCAAATATTTATTTATTTAGGTTTCTGGAGTATTTTTTCTTTAAAATGTATAAAATACTTTTTTCTGCGGCCTAATTTATATGGCATCGGGCGTTCCGCATCTAATCAATACACGGCTTGGTGCGGCGGTCGCGTGACTTCGCCCGACATCGGCTTTGCTCGGGCTCGACACGAGCGAGAGAGCGTCATCGACATTCGGGCGTTCTCGCTTCAATCGTAATTCCATTTTCCGCCCGCCTTAGCAAATTGAAATGTCGTAACTCTTGGGGGAATATCGGCTTTCTGCCCAAGAAAATATTCTGCTAAGGCATTGTAGCGGCGCTCCAGATATTATGGAATATTTCCAGACCATCATAGGGGAGCGTCCCCTAAGATGGCTGTAATCGTGAATCTGTCCGCCACTTGGCCGGCAGTAGGTGGCAGTCCTCTTCACTTTCGATTCCAAACTTTTGTTTGGGGATTATTTCTTTGTTGTGAAATAATATCATTTTCATTCTATTGTTGGCCGTTCAATAGTAGTCTGTTTCACGGAGGTCGATAACTGAATACTGGCTTGGGATAGGTCATGAAAAAGCTTCATAATAATCGTAGCAAAAAAACATAGCCTTGGTTACTCAAGGTTGTTTTTTTTTCTAAAAGATAGATTACAAATTACTTAACTAATTATATTGTCACGGGTATTTATCGCGTGTTACCTTATTATTTTAATATAAATAGGTATGTGTTCTAATCGCGAGAGTTTAAAAAATATAAATTACTTGCTAAAACATAAAATAAATTAAAAATAATTTATAAGTACTTGAGATTAAAAATTATTTGTATTTGTATAAATAATTATTAAAATCTTGAAAAGATAAACATAACAATTACATACTAAGCAGATATATTTTCTTAAAAACATACAAGATTATTTTCAGGTATTTTTCTCCGAAAAAGTAAATAACTGCGCACCCATACGCAGAAAAGCGACCTCCTAACAGGGGTACAAGCAATACCGAGCGTTATTAGTGGGAGGCCCAGTAGGTCAGATAAATTGAACCCTCCGCGTTGTGTTCACACGTAAATAACATGTTGGGTTGAGGGGGGTGGCTCTGACCCCGCACTCTCAAACCAACCAAACATCTCTAGAATTCCACATAACAGACCTTATTCTAAAGCATTAAGAACGAGGGCAAACGCAAAAATAAACGTTGCTCAATCTGTGGACAGTTTGCTGTTTGTAAAATGTCTGCCACCGCATTTAATACCTTATTGAATGGGGATATAAGTAGGATTTGCTTATACTTAATGAAAATGGCGTATGATAGAACGAGAATAGATTTCGTAGAACACGCAACAGGAGTAAACTTCTGTCATGGTTTGCTAATCTTATGTTTAAGTTTTAGTTAATTTGTTGTAAGAAATCAACAGTTTTTTTTGTGTCGTGTGTTTGAAAAAAACGTTTAGTATTCTGATGAATATATTAATTGGCCCATTCATCCTTATCTATAATTGTACATGCGCATACGCACCCTTATGTTCAATGAGATGACTTTTTAAAAAAAATCTGTAACGCTTGTTCAGAGATTTCCTTGGAAACAAATTTTAGAAGGATTAAGTGTAACAAACGATATCGAGACTGTAAAATGACAAAGGTTTGTTTAAGTTCCAGCTATTAAGTTATTCTGTACAACAAAAACCTTGTTGAACAAAGTTGCCAGGTCTAACTGTTTCTCATAGAAATTGACACACATTAAAATTACCTTGTAATTGGATACTGAATCAACATTATAAAACCTTTAATTTTCCATGAAATCAGAAACCCAAGTAGCTTTATTCAGTCGCTTTCTGAAAAACGTCCTTTTTCTTAGAAGATAGAGCTTCGCGTTTAGGGTCAGAGGGTGGAAGAGAAGGCGGGGGTGGAGTAGGAGAGGTTTGCATTAATAATGTAGGTATTGGGCCGCCTCACGATTAATTTGATTATTTGTGTTAAACAAATGACTATTACGCACCTTTTCTTAATTGCGTTTTGATATTAAACGACCAATTGACTCGAAAAGGGTTTAGTGGTTTTTTATCGATATATGTTACTTAGTATTTTAGGGGCATGATACCTGAGTAATGTGTGGGTTTGTTAATTTAGCGTAAAGTGCTCTCAAGTCTAACACTAAAGCTTATGCATAAAAATCTATAATTGCTTTCCAAAGTCTTCATCCACTTTGCGGTTGCCTTAATTTATATTCAGCAAGTGTGAGAGGCGAGACGTTCGGCGTCGCAGCGGCGCGTTCATACTTTCCAAGCTAGACAGGTAAGCTTGTGTCATTCTAAATTGGTACTTGATTGAAAATGTGCCGTATTATGCCTACCTTAGATACAAAACGGCTCAGACGCAAGTAGTTGATTATATAATTTTGTCAAATAGAATCGAGATGTCACGCGCTGGCTTTAAGTTATCAAATAGTTTGGTAGTATTGGTTCACGTCAGCTTCATAGAAAAGCTTCTAATGTCTTTTTATTTCTTACTAGTTGCGCCCCGCGGTTTCATCCGCGTGAATAATGATGAAAATTGATGATGATGATGAAAAGTAGCCTATGTGTTAATCCAGGGCGTAAAGTATCTCCATTCCAAATTTTACTCAAATCCATTCAGTAGCTTTTATGTGAAAGAGTAACAAACATCCATACTCACAAACTTTCGCGTTTATAATATTAGTAGGATGTGGCCTAGAGTATGAGTTATAATTTCAACACAGTTTCATTCTTGAAGCTATTTATAATGATAGTGTTTTAGATTGATGAAACACTACAGCACATCCACTGTTATACGACCACTGCTAGAGGAGGCCTGCTCTTTTAAATTAAATGTGGGATTTGGCATAATCACCACGCAGGCGGATTGGTATTGTATACTGAAGTGGATGCTGCTGCTCATTGATGCCCCTTAGCCAGTTTTATGACATCCACAGGAGGAGAAGAAGATCTATTCCTAGGTCAGACAAGGCAATTTAATCATTATTCCAATTAAGTTAGAATTCATAGTCAAAACCTCTAATAGTGGTCAGTTTTGGGTATGAATCAAACCCCTATAAGTTGAAAGTTATTAGTACGTACTTACTAGATTACTTTTCCAGTGATTGTCTAAAGATTTAATAAAACAGGCATAATAAATAGCAATTAACAGAGTCAAAAGGGTCACTTTAGCATTGCAAAGAGTCCCAATGTCTTTAGAAGGTCCACTTGTACTTTGACAAGGTGAAATGCTGAAGACTCGACTGAATTATTCTCTAGCTCCCACTAACGATTAAGAACGAGTTAGTATTTATATTAAATCGTAAACGTATGTAAAATTTGCGATATAAGTATCACACTAGTACTGTCAAACAACTGTGTACTAATTACAAGATCACAGACGGTGATAGGTACTGTTTATTAGTTTGGTGGGATTGACGCAAAAGTAGATTAATACGATCGGTCTTAATGATGAGAGAAGCGATAGCGGTAATAAGGCTGTGGCTTTATAGTTATGTAGAAAATGAAGCTTAGTGAGTAAGCATCTTAATATATTATAGAGGTACAGATAGTGAGATTCGATACATTGCTGTAGGTTTAGTTTGGAATCGATTTGGCTAAGTAAATGGGTTTATATATGTGTGTTTGGTATTTCAACGAGCGGCAATGGACTTTTCATGCCATAATCAGGTCGACGTACACTGCTGGATGTGGTCACCCCCAAAGCATGAAAATTGGGAATGTGCACCAAGATATACTAGTTGTTCTGTACTTTGGTAAGGCTATGCCTTAGTACCTTAGTCGCATCCATGAAAGTAGACGGATTTTTCATGTAAGTATGGAATGCTAACTACTAGTAATGAAAAAGTGGACATGACGTCATAAACATTGTTTGGGCTTGCCTTTGACTTGACTGAGTAACAATCAAACCAATTTTCGCTTAAATTATAATGTTTGTAAGATAATGTTTAAATTTCGATGTTCACAAGAAGCGTAGGTTGTGTAGTAGGCGGCCCCTGCGTAGCATGTGGCGTAGGCGTCATTGTAGCTCCGCTACGCCGTAGTACAGACCTCTTTTCATTAAATTTTATTGAGAATAATAAATAGAGACGTAAAATCAATAAATCAGTGAAAGCCTAGTTATTTAATTCCAAGTTACACAACGCAATACACAAGACATGCTTCTCGAACCACACATGTCATAGTGTAGGGTTCCTATGTTTACTAAAAACAAGACTAGATGTCACCACTTGTCGATCAGGTGGCACTAGGTATCAGTTTTATTTCTTGGTTAGAAAACTATTATACGCTGGACCCTCTTAGGGATTAGGTTTCATAGTGTTGATACGAGTTCATGATTGAGAAAGACAGACAGACAAACAGACGGACGCCGCCGCCGAAGGCTAAGTAACAGCGTTCCATTTGACACTCTTTGGGTACGGATCCCTACAAAATTGAATAATACGACAGTAAAACAAATGAATCTTAATTCCAAAAGATTGAAGAAACAAAAAAGTAAAGTATTAATTAACGCTCAGCGTTAGATAAACTTGCACTAAGCGATACTTCGGGAAAATTCGGGAATGTAGGAGTGGGTGGTCCCCCGTAACCTTTCCTTAACCACAGTGTAAGTATCGTACAGAGTCCAAGCTTGAAGATACTACGTAGCGCTTTATGTACGTAAGGTATTACCGACGCGTACAACACACTAATGTGGGCAAAACTATTATGTATGCACCGACACTGTTATGGAAAACATTTTAGGGTTAACAAACTGTTGAACATTGAGATACCTCTGTATCTGTCATACGATTGGCTGACGTCATCATCATCATCATCATTATCAGCATCCTTGAGACGTCCACTGCTTAACATAGACCTCCCCCTAGAATGCCATGACGAACGGTCTTAAGCCACCTCCATCTAAAGACTTCCTGCAACCTTTATAATTTCTTTAGTCCATCAAGAGATTCCTCTCTGCTGCGTTCTTCAGTTGGTCCGACAAACGACGTTTACTGTGTGTCAGCCTATGTACCTATGTATTTATGTAGCCTATGTAGGAGGTCTATGTGCAACAGTGAATGTATTCCATCTGTTAATGATAGTGTTTTAAACAAAATCGAGATTTTTACCCCATAAGGTAAAATGTTTTTTTACATTGTTTTTTTTTATAATGGCCTTTAATATAAACTCAATATCAAGTAATATATTATATTTCAAATAATGCCAAGTCGTTAAGTCCTCGGTCAAGTCGTGTTTTAACAAAGCGATGGCAGTTTTCCTAGAATGTTCCTGGACAAAGGGTTTAGGCAGAAACTTAAAAAATGCCTACTTAATTGGCAAAGGGAGCAGGAACTCCTCAAGAATGATACGAGTGCTATATAACCATATAATTTAATTGTTTTATATCTACTTATAATTTTTATATCTGTTTTACTTATTATCGTTTACTCTGTATAATTTGACTTATATATTATTTATTTACTTTCATTCTATTTATTTTTTTAGAACTTTATTGTTTTTATGTTATATTTCGTGTGTTTCATTGTGGCAGTGACGTTTTTTTTACAAATTTTTTATATGTATTGTTTGCAAAATGGCTCCAACGGAAGACCAGCGTAAGTTGTTTACAACCTGCATTGGGGCCTTTTTGCAACAACATTTTTTATTTTATTTTTTGTTTTATAGGTATACTGTTTGCTAAATTGTACCTATCTAATGTTGTTGCAAATAAATTTTATTCTATTCTATTCTATTCTACAATTTCCACTCCTTCGAACAGACACGCAATAGGTACACTTATTTTATATAAATTCACTACCATGTGCTCTTTATAAGCTCCACCGGTTAAAATGCCACCAAAATTAAACGATCTGACTCAAAAAAAACAACTGAAATAAAATAAAAATGTACGACGTCTCGTTTCGAAAAAACAAAAAAAGTCCCTTTGTTAAGTTTCTGTATAGTTTACTCTGTGCCCTAACCTTTCCTTAACTTCCACAAGTGAGATGGAGTACGTAAGTGTATAGAGCAAGTTTAATTAAGACGCCGCCGCTGTTCTGTTCGTGCATTGTTTATGAGCGGGAATAATTCAGTGTGATTTAGATTTTGTTGCGCTCAGATTATGTTGATGGTGTTTTTTTCAAGAAAACACACAAAATAGCTTATTATTTGCTACTTTTAATGAAGATTTTCACGATTAAATTCGATTTCGAATCAAAAGTTACTTGGTTTTTTTTCTAGCCGTCAAAAAAATTCTGAAAAATTTATTTAATTTTGTAAAGATTATTTATAGCAAGGAATTAGAATTATAATATTCATACATTGATAGAAAGCTATAATTTACAAATATTCAAAACAACCACATTGAAAACATCTAGCAAATAATTAAAAGTTGTCACACTTAAATTTACTTTTGACACACCTGGGCCTGTATGTATATATTCCCAGATTCTCAGCTTGATCTAAGTTTGACTGCGGGAAGTAAAGTTTGGACCGATGAGGCGCAGAAGACAAAGCGGATAAATATACAGCATGTGCCATTATTACAAAGCAAATACAGGGTGTCCCATTCCATAAAACATGCACATGTATTTTCCCGTAGGGGTAGGCAGAGCCTCAATAGCCCTCTTTTCACCGTGGGTCACACAATCATAGGAATATATATGTGACTATTGGTGAGCTCACCGCCGCCATTGCTTCCCTACGGCTTCTTCATCAGCTGGTAGACATCCACTGCTAGATGAGGCCTACCCCATAGTATCCAAAGCTTAGAAACCCATAGCGTGCAATGGGGGGATTTGCCATAATCACCACGCTTGGCAGGCGGATTGGTGATCGCAGTTTAGCGTTAAGTATGGTAAGGTGGATGCTGCTATCCATCCCCTGACGTAATCCCTTATTCACCTTTTACCACATCTACAGGAGTTGAAAGAAAGAAAGAAAGAAAGAAAATAAGTTTTTTTGTCCCCACTTAAAAAGAAACAAAAAATAAAAACAACAGTACCTAGGTAGCTACCTACCTAAGTAGTAGGTAACTTACAAAAAACTAAACTAAACTAAAAAAAACACCAAATGGCGTAAGGCATTGAGTTGGTCCTATTCTTAGGCCGAGACTACCGTGGCATATTTCCTCCGACTATCTCGGTAATATTCCTAAATAACCCAGCAGCCAAGACAAATCGTAGACTAACAAAAATTGCCCATTAAGTCCGGGAATCCTAAGATCCAAGTTTAAGTCTGTTTTTAATGAGTTAAATACTTATTAAAAACAGTTTTGAAATGTCCAACCAAAGCGCTTTCATTAAACACCACTTGATCTGACTGTCTCACTTTTTTTTTTTACCCCCTCTTGAACCCCAATATCTCAGTAACCCCCTAAACGATATTCCTTACCTACAAATCATAACCTTACCTACAAATTGTACCAATACTATCTACTCCCATACCAAACTTCATGAAGATCGGATTAACGGTTTGAAAGTTTTCATCGGACAAACATACATACATACATACATACAAACGCTGATTCTTCCAACTTGACTCAGAGAACTCGCTTCGCTCGTTCAATTAGGAACTAGGATTCTGAAAAAAAAAAAAAAAATTGTTCGTTGGTACATGTCAATGATTAGAATGACTCCTTTTTGGCGTGCTCCACAAATTATCCAACACCCTGTATACAGGGTGTGTCGTGTGCCTCTATTAGAGCAAAACCACCCTTTACGCGTGTAGGTGCCGTATTGTACTGATTTATTGTTACCGCTGTTTGTGACTAAAGATCTTCTTGTAGGTGAAGTTGAGTATATTAATTGGTTACTATACTATTTATAAGTTATTTCATGCTCATTTTCACCAACCTATTTTACGGGAAATTGAACGCATGTCAAATTAAAAAGGATTTATAAAAACCACAGACAGATTCAATCCAAGTTAAGAACTCTCAATTTAACATGTGCTAAGTGGTCCCATAACTATTAGGTTTCCTAAAGTGGTTAGTGAAAATGAATACAAGATTCTTTGATGTGGAGAACCAAGCATATAGTTTATTTTCTAAATCTTTCAATAGCAAACAACCGAAACATAACTTTTCATTTAAAAAAACCGACTTCCGCCATTGTATTCGACTAAATAATTTTGGATGAAAAAAAAATGATGAAAGAACCATAGTGGTGAAAGGATTATGATACTTTTTGAATGCAAATGCTTGGCTTGTTGCTGAAAATATCAAAATCGCCATATGTAAACGACGGAGATATGAGGTAACAAACACACAAAAAAAAAAAAAAACAACCTAATTGAGGACCTCCTCCTTTTTTGTGAAGTCGGTTAATTAGCTCAAAAAATACGGTATGAAACCCTTATCTAATGTATATAATCCAAAATTCAAAGATATATGTCATGTATAAAGGAGCCTCACTTTGACGCGCTCTGAATCCTTTCACTTTCACCACACTAGTTTTTTCTTTCAAGGTCACAATTGAAGGCTCTTTTTTGACTCACAAACCTAAAACAGAAAATGGCAGTGGCAAAACAGAAGAAGAAGAAGTAGGAAGACTGACTTCAAGTCACAGTACAGTAACATTTTATTACCAAGTATTTTTATAAAACAAATTAAGTTCCAAACTTTGCCGTCTCCAGGCTGCTATGCCGTGAATAAATTATAACGATAAGGCTTCGCAATATTGAGGCGTTTTGATCATTAAGCGGTCCCGCCTCCTCCCAGTTTGGAGGTATTTTTCCTAGATGGGCCCGTTCCATAGAGCCTTGGAAATAAGGTCGCCCGCCGCAACTAGAGACACCCCTAGTATTTTTCGTAATAATAGAAAGAATAGAATAGATATAATCTATCTAGATTATAACTTTATTGTACACCATAAACAAAAAACAACAAAAAATGATACAAAGTTTCAAATCAGAGGAACAATTAACGGTCTTATAACTTAAGAGTGATCTCTTCCCGGCAACCTTTGGATGGAAAGAAACTATTTAAAATTGAAAAACGGCTAATTACCACAGTTTTTTGCCGTTTTTTCAATTTTAAAATGATTCCGAACTACGAAAGTTTCAATTCTAGAAACTATTCAATAAATAAGGACGGTGGCGTACATTAATAAACATAAGTACAAGACCTACAATAAAAAAAATTAACATTAAAAAACAAAATAATAAATATATATCCTACCAGTATAATATAATAAACACAATTATTTACATATTAATTACTTTACATGTTAATAAGTATTGTTTCAATAAAAACTTTTACTTTTTTTATGTTGATATAATATACCATGATGTACATACAATCATTAATGGCGTTGGTGATGATAAAATAATGTCAAGACGACGAACGAAATGATGTTAAAACTTAGTGAATTCCACTCCAGCCTCATCATCATCATCAGTAGCTATAGACGTCTACAGCTGGGCGAGGCCTACGCCATAAAATACATTTACATTAGTCATATTAAATTTAAAATTGCTCGTAATGTATTAAAGCAATTATTTATTTATTTTATGTCAACTACAACTATTTTTACAGGGTAATCCTAATAAAATAGCGTAGTCCATTAATATAATATAATAAAACCTAACACTAACTAAACATAAACAGAGTAGTTTTTACGAATTCGTTCAGAGAAACATGAAAATCATCTTTATTATCCGCTATTAATTGTTATTACAATATTGGTCGAAGGTTTGTCTCTATTAATAGCGCTGTGAAGAGCTTTCCCAGCTCTGCGAGTTGACGATTCTCCTTACCCTTACCCGTTTAACTTCACCTCGGGAAGGCCGCCACTTGAAGTTCTTTCATCTGAGATCGGATGCGGATGGTAGGATTTTGTTGTTCGACATGATTTTAGTAGAATCTAAAACAAGGAAAATGAAGCTATATTTAGATCATTGTCAGAAAGTAATTACACCGTACCCATTCGTGTTACCACGCAATATTACACACTTTGCTGCGTACCGGTTTGAAGGGTGCCGATGAAATTACACATGAGACTTTACCTAGATAGATACCTAATGGACGATACCTAGATGGACGTGACCTAAGGGGTATTGCAGTAGTAATGGGTACCTAGGGGTTGTGGCATACCAGCTAGATAAGTAAATTGCAAATAAAACAGATAAGTGCGACTAAGACTCGCGCACTAAGCGTTCCAATGCATTATTTTTTCGAAATCATCTAGCCTCTTTTTCTGTTTTAAATAGTCACGTTTTCCTACAAACCACACCTTATTTTAGGGGTAAAAAGTTGAATTTCCACAATTTTTTTTTTTTTTTTTTTCCTTTATTAGTGTCACAAAGTCTTATAGCAAACCAAATTCTAGAATTGTGAGATTTGGGCTTTTTCTTTCTTGCGTCGGCTGGTTTGTGGTCGCCATTTGAGAACCCTTGTTCCCCAACGGTTGTCAGTTCTATATGACCTACCCACCATGTCGCTTCAACTTGACTAATTCTTAAGTATGTAATTACCTAGTCCTAGTAAGTAACTGAAAGAATATCAAACATTCTTTTAATAGTTGTACATTTTGACTCATGAAGGCTTGTAATAACGTATTCACCTCGCCTCGGGGTATTCACATCTTGTGTATTTTAATGTCACCTTGGGATGACCACTTGCAGACGCGCAAACGGCTCCGAAGCAAAAATATTTGATTATAACTGTGAATTATGGATGCGGTATCTAAATTAGTTAAGAGGCTCTTCCCAACGTGCTTAAGTACAACGCAACAATTATATAAAGAGTACATTACATCTAAATAAAGTTTGATGAAGTAATAGCCAAAATCCCTCTCAAATGATTAATAAATCATTTGTCGTCAAAATGATTCGTTAGAATGATACGAATTGTTTATGTACTTACAACCTAACATATAAAGATGAGGAATGATTTGCATCTTTGACAAGCCTTGTCAGGTTTTTTAGATGTGTAATTAGTAGTGTAGTTACGTATAAACAATGTATTTTTTATTAATAAAAAAAAAATAGTTCAAACTTCGTTCGCGTACAGAAAGGCGTAAGCACCCTAATGGTAATCTTCCCTTAAGGGGGATGCTTTCGATTACTTAAAGCTCGTTTCACGCTAGATGGCGTGGAAAAACAGATATTGACTTTTTTATTTTTTGTTCAAAACTCGAGCGTCTTTAGTGAGTAATTTTACCGTTTGCGAGCACGGTGTAGGTCATAGAATTTGATGCAGCATGAATTTTCGTTAAAGAGTCGTTAGAAATTTCAAATTCACTATAAATAAGATCTGACAATTTGCCTCATGTAATTACACGCACGCACACTTCTACATTCACTGTTTTGTTTTTCACTAGATGGCGTTGTCATTATCCCCAGATGTTATATAGATGGCGTTAAAAAAATGTTTATAAGGTATCTCGATAATGATGGCGTTAAAGAAAATTGTTAGAAGGGATGAGCCGCCACCATCCACCGACTTCCTGCCACCCTATAAAAAGTGCCGTGGTGTGCAGCGTAGAATCTATAATCCTCCTCCCGTGGATGTCGGAAAAGCCGACTAAGGGTTTACACCAGGGCATGGGCAGCAGCATCCATCTGAGTAACCGATACTGCAATCACCAATCAACCTGCCAAGGGTGGTAATTATGGCAAACACCCCCACAAAAATGAATGTCTTTTTACAGAAATTAATAAAAAGAAAAAACAAACAGATTAGGTATTTTTATTGGTTTATAATTACAAGTATTTTCCACTAGAAATATCATACACTGACAACAAATATTCATCAATAGGTAAGCGATCAGTGCAACTGCACATTTTGTCTTCGTATAATTGTATTCATTGTTACCATTAGTGCCCATTGCATCTCTTCTAAATATAACTTTTCATTTAAAAAACCGACTTCCGCCATTGTATTCGACTAAATATTAGGATGAAAAAAAAATGATGAAAGAACCATAGTGGTGAAAGGATTACTTACTGAATGCAAATGCTTGGTTTGTTGCTGAAAATATCAAAATCGCCATATGTATGCCTAAAATATTTGAGGAGTTCCCTCAATTCCTCATGGATTCCATCATCAGAACTGGGTTTTGAAAAAAATGGGACCAATCTGGAAGTACATATATCTATTCAAATAAAAAAAGAATTTTCTAAATCGGTTCATAAACGCCGGAGATATGAGGTATCATCTTCATCATCATTAGATGTAGTTGATCTGATGATCAACTACATCATCATCAGCCTGTAGAAGTCCACTTAGGTGTCCCCTAGAGTGCCACGACGAACGGTCTTGAGCCGCCTCCATCCACAGATTTCCTGTGACGTTCATAATGCCTTTAGTCCATCGAGTGGAGGGCCTTCCTCTACAGCCTCGTCCGTTTTTCGGTCGCCACTCGAGAACCTTTATTCTCAAACGGTTATCAGTTCTGCGAGCTATATGACCTTCCCATTGCCACTTCAACTTGCTAATTCTGGTTGATCATCAGTGGCTAGAAAAAAATACATTTCTTGATATAGTTTTGTTTTAGACAATGTTGTAAGGGTTTTTTGTATGAGAAAAAATAACGTACATGATGTCATTTCATTGAGATCTATGCACTTTGCATTTTTCCGAACACGTCTCAATATATATTTCAGATAAAATCGCATTTTTGAAAAATGCTACCAGCTTTAGCATCATGCTGCTGATAAACTCATTTATAGGGTGTGGTGATACGGCGTTTGCAAACATAACAGTGTACAAATATTACTGTGTTGGAAATATATGATATTGGATAAACAATCAACAAAGTCAAAGTCAAAAAGAACTTTATTCATTGAAATCACAAGGATCATTTTGAATCGTCTTATATAAAATTAAATTACTCCTGTTCCAACGCGACCAAGCCTAGAAGAATCAGGCAACAAACTCGGCTTGGCTTACATAAATGGTCCGTCTTACCACTAGGTGAGAAGCGCCTGTGTGGTGCCTCGGAGCAAGGAGTTGCTGATACATAGTAAATGAGAACTTAAAAACCTTAGGAAGGTAGTCAAAAGTAAATAAACATCAGCAAAAATATGCAAGACAGCACACGCTACGCTTGTTATACTTATAAATAATAATCTAATACAAACATGTAAATAGGTAAGTACAGATATTGCAAATTTCCATTTTAGCAGTCGAGGGGCAGAGCGACATCAGGCCACGCGGCTTTATCATTAATATAGTCATCAAATTATTACACTACGCGTATTACACTACGCTTTCTTAATTAGATTCATCTTTATGTAGGATTTAAATCTTCGAATAGGAAGTTTAAATGCACCTTCTGGAAGTTTATTATAGAACCGTACAGAATTCCCCATAAAAGACCCACTTACTTTCTTTAATCGAAATTTTGGTATATTTAGTTTGTGTTTATTTCTCGTGTTAATACCATGCACGTCACTTTTTATCATAAAACTATCCAAGTGTTTATGTGTATGTAATAATATTTCATAGATATATTGCGATATTACTGTAAGAATATTGATTTCTTTGAAACGCTCCCTCAAGGAGTCACGCGACTTCAGTTTATAAATGGCACGTATTGCCCGTTTTTGTAAGACAAAAATAGCTTGGATATCTGCTGCTTTACCCCACAGTATGATACCATATGACATAACACTATGGAAGTAGCTAAAATAAACAAGCCTAGCTGTAGCTTCATCAGTAAGCTGCCTTATTATACGAACTGCATATGCAGCGGAACTAAGTCTACCAGCAAGAGCCACAATTTGTGGTGCCCACTGCAACCCTGCATCAATATTAAGCCCTAAGAAAATGGTAGACTTGACAAGATCAAGTGTCTCCCCATTTATTTTAATATTAGTTGGATAATGTTTTACATTAGGCAATGTGAATTTGATGCATTTCGTTTTTTTAGCATTAAGCAAAAGATTATTAACTGTGAACCACTCAAGAACACGCGATAGTGAATCATTTACATCATCGTAATTAGATTTAGATCTATCAACTTTGAAAATCAAAGAAGTATCGTCAGCAAATAGAACTATGTCACATATGTCTTTCACAAAAAAAGGGAGATCGTTAATGTAAACTAGGAATAAAAAAGGGCCTAGTATTGAACCCTGTGGCACCCCCATGACAATAGTCGATCCTGAAGACCTTTCACCACCAACATCAACTTTTTGGACCCTATTGGATAAGTAAGAATTTACAAGATTAATTGCCTGATTTTGTATGCCATAATGTTTTAACTTGGAAATTAAAGTATCATGCCTCACGCAGTCAAAAGCTTTGGACAGGTCGCAGAAAACTCCGATCGCGTCCTGCGAGTTCTCCCATGCTTCAAATATGTGTTCTAAGAGCATGGTACCAGCATCGGCTGTCGAACGACCCTTAGTAAATCCGAATTGATGACTATGAAGAAGTCCGTGGAGGTTAAAGTGTGACAATAATTGAGTAAGAATTAGTTTCTCGAAGATTTTACTTAACGCAGGCAATATAGAAATTGGCCTATAATTACCTGGATCTTTTTCGTTACCAGACTTGAACAAAGGAATTAATTTACTATGTTTCATAAGATCAGGAAAGACTCCCTCGTCAACACATCCATTGAAAATGTAGGCCATACACGGCGCAATATCAATAATTATAACACCTAACACCTTTGTAGATATTCCCCAAAGGTCTTCAGTATTTTTAATATTAAGTGACTTAAATGTCTTAACAATATCATTGGCATTAACGTATCTGAAACTAAACGCGACCTCACACTTATCAACACTTAATTCCAATAAAGTAGATGCTCCAGAGGCAGTTGATTTTAAAGATTGAGTCACAAAATTAGGTATACTAGAGAAAAAATTATCAAAGGCATTTGCGACCTCAGTATTATTTGATAATGTTGTATTGTTTACGTTTAAATTAATTTGTTTACTACGAGGTTTAGCTTTACCTGTTTCATTATTTATTAATTTCCAAGTTGTCTTAATTTTATTTGCTGATTTTTCTATTTTATTTCTCAAATGCAATGATTTTGCTGCATGACAAACTTTTTTGAAGGTCTTGGAATAGTTCTTTATGTACAAGATAAACGATGGATCGTGCAACATTGATTCTCTAGCCGCATAGAGTTCATATAATTTATTCCTACTTCTATAAATACCGGTTGTAGCCCAATCAGCTAACCCGACATTAGCTCTAGCTTTACATTTTTTTAACTTAAATATCTCACTATGTTCCTCACATATCAACTTAAACAAACTAGTAAAAAGGTCATTCGGATCATCTACGCACGGTACAAGGGGCATTTTGAGTTCAATACTGCCTTGGAACTTCTTAATGCGACTTTCTGTGATAGGCCGATAAGTGAATTCCTTAGGTTCATCTACAAAATTACAAGTAAATATAGCACTGTGACCATAGTGATCTGAGGTGAAATGTTTAATTACTGATTTATTAATTGGAACACTACTGCAATAAATATTATCTAAACAGGTGGATGTTGTTAGTGTCACCCTTGTAGGTTCTTCGAAGAGGTGATATAAATTAAAGCATTTAAATAAATTAAGCAGCCTCTCAGATAGAGGATTAACCGGAATATCTATATTGAAATCTCCGCAGACTATTAGCATTTTATTACGAACAAAAGTTTTAAGCAATGCTTCTTCCATAGTGGATTCAAATAATGCGAAGTCTGCGTCAGGGGGACGGTAAACGCTTACAATGATATGCCGCTCTAGCTCAACACAAGATAGCTCAATAGTCCTCTCAATAGTGAGATTTGCAACATCTTTACGTTCCTTGCATTTTAAAGAATTTCGAACAACAATTAAGGAACCCCCACGTATGGCGTTCTTGCGTTTGTATGAACTTACAATATTGTAATTCTCATAATAAGGGAGTAACTCAAATTGTAACATCCAGTGTTCAGTTACACACATAATATCAACATTAAAACGGATTAAAAATAATTCTAATTCTAAGATTTTGCTGGGAAGGCCTTGCACGTTTTGATGTACTACATTTAACGTGCCCGGCTGTCTCATTGTCGAACTCGTCAGTTTAAATGACTGTCAGCTACTCCTACTTGTTTGCCCTCATTAGTACTACTACTAACTACGGGCTTGTCGGTGAACTGCGTTATAGTACTTATAACGGGATCAAAAATATTAAATGCTAACAATTTAGCAATTATTAATTTACTATGTCTACTCAGGTACACAGTATCTCTTGTCAAAACAAAATTACTAATAAAATTATTAGTATCAAAATACAAAACGTCTCTATGACGACATGTCAAATTATATAGCATTAAATTAAGATTCCATATTTTTTGATTGTCTTTGGCACTCAAAGATTTTGAGTAAGGGAAAGCACATAAAATTAATTTTCCCAATCCTGAATTTAACTTGTGTAGTAAAGTCTCAACCAGCTTAATAATATCTAATCGCATGACACCACTACTCTCACCTAATTGTACTAACAAAGTGGTGTCGTTGTCAAAGCAATCCTCCCTCTTTATAGAATCTATAAGTTTGTGAATAGGGGCATTTGGAAAGCAATTATTTGTCACAACTTGCCCTAACAGATCACTAAGAAGCAAACCCATCCCAACACCTATCTTATCTGAAAACACCACAGTCTTCCGGGTCTGCCGACAGGATTTTACCTGTCTAACCGGAGACTGCGTACCAGGTGTGGAAACTACTTCAACCTGAACAGTAGGTTTAGCTTGTCTCTGCGATGCACATGGTGCCATGTGTATTAAAGCACCTAAAGCTGATCCAGAAGGCTCTGATACAGGAAGGTCCGTCTGTGAGCTACTATTACATACTTGTACATATGTGCTATCATCACTCAGTATCTCTACGATATTATTCATTTTCTGAATATTGTCAGATGCTTCTTGTTCAGCTTTTTTATATTTACACGTTACATCATGAAGTGATGTTTCTAAACTTTTGATTACCTCTGACATATCAAGTAACTCTTTTGAATTACGTCCAATCAAATTATAGCAGGAATTAAGTTCCTCATTCATATTACATTTTTGCTTTATATGCTTTGCATAACTCAGGACATTTTTATGCTTTTTAAGCTTTTTCTCAGTTTTTTTTATAAAATTACTTAGCCTTACATATTTTTTTATTCTTTTACTCCCTTTCAATTGTAGAAATTTACTTTTACAATTTGGCGTAGTGAGATCTATCATCAACAATCTGCCTCTCTCACTATTCCAAATTGACTCGCAGTCAGACGACTAGTTAGTAGTTTTGTTAGTAGTAGAACTTCTTGTGAAAGAGTTCGTCCGGGGAAGTACTACCACTGTACCTATTTCTGCCGCCAAGCAGTAGTGTTCGCATTGCTGTGTTTCGGTTTGAAGGGTACGGGTGCCGGTGAAATTACACGCACATGAGACTTTTCATCTTTATGTCTCAGGGTCGGTAGCGCGCGTGTAATGCCTCTGGTGTTACAAGCGTTCATAGGCTGCGACAACTGCTTTCCATCTGGTGGGCCGTAAGCTTGTCTGCTTGCCAAGTAGCATAAAAAAAAAACGTTCCGATCTGTGAGTAACGTATAAATCATTTCCATGCTGTTCATGTTGTGGACCATTTCTCAAATCTTCTGCCATCAAATCTGGCTGACTGCTGTTGTGCATTATTATTTTTCGTGCAACCAGAGTCAGCTTCGTCAATTTCGGCTTCAAAATATTTCGTCCATAAATTGGGAGCTTGGTGTTAGATAAGATCTGAAAACATAACATATTTACTTATTACATTTTCATTCATTAAATTTTTAAAGATATTTCAAGTAATATAAATATCGAGCTGCGCCTCGCGGTTTCACCTGCGTGAACCATGATATTATTATTATGACGTTGATTTATTTTAAAACTCGTTATAAAATACATTTTTCACTATAAAGAAATACTACTTATCTATAAAAACAAATAGTATATAAAAACAGTATAGTAAAAAATATATTACAAAACGGTAAACCATCGACCGCGGAGCAAAGGCCCAAGCGGTCGGAGGCTAGGGCTGCAGAGAGAGGAACCTCCTGACTATGCGTGCCGAGTCCAGGAGTACTGCCTTCTGAATCTGACCGTTGATCCAACCATTTAGTGAGAGCCTCTCAAGGTATTGGTCGAGGCTCTTTGCTATAAGGCCATTCACAGAAACAACTATCGGGACGATAATCGTCGAATCCACATCCCACATGGCGGTAATCTCGTGGGCCAAGTCAAGGTACTTGCTTGCTTATTATTATTATTATTATTATTAGGTATCTTCATTCCAAATTTCACTCAAATCCGTTCAGCCGTTTGGGCGTGAAGAAGTAACAAACATACTTATAAACTTTCGCATTTATAATATAAGTGTGATGTGATGAGATGAAGAGGTCAACCGACGAATCCAACTCGGATGGGCAGCGTTCGGGAAACTACGCCATATCTAGTTTGTTGGTTTTGTGAAAACTTCTTGTGAAAGAGTTCTTCCGGGGAAGTACTACCACCGTACCTATTTCTGCCACCAAGCAGTAGTGTTCGCATTGCTCTGTTTCGGTTTGAAGGGTACGGGTGCCAGTGAAATTACAGGCACATGAGACTTTTCACATTATGTCTCAGGGTCGGCAGCGCGCTTGTGATGCCTTTGGTGTTGCAGGCGTCCATAGGCTACGGTAACTGCTTTCCATCAGGTGGGCCGTATGCTTGTCTGCTTGCCAAGTAGTATAAAAAAAAATCTTCTCGTCGCCGATACCGCAGAGCCTCAAGACGAAAGTCTACACGCCAGTGTTGACTTACGGCACTGAGACGTGGTCGCTAACTATTGGCCGTATAGACAAGCTCAAAGTTGCGCAACGGGCTATGGAGAGAGCTATGCTAGGAGTTTCACCACGTGATAGAATCCGAAATGAGGAAATCCGTAGAAGAACCAAGGTCACCGACATAGCTCTCAGAATTAGTGGCAGTGGGCAGGTCATATAGCTCGAAGAAGTGATAACCGTTGGAGAATAAAGGTTCTCGAGTGGCGACCACAAACCGGACGACGCGTTAGAGGAAAGCTCTCCACTCGATGGAATAAAGACATTATAAACGTCGCGGGGAGTCGGTGGATGGAGGCGGCTCAATACCGTTCGTCGTGGCATTCTAAGGGGAAGGCCTATGTCCAACAACAACAACAACGAAGGCTTCAAACAAAGGGCAGGCATCTTCTATAATAGTACTACTCTACTAGTAGGTAACACATTAAAATTATGTAAATATCTGTTTACTTACGAAATTTCACCGTGAAACCGTTATAACCTGGCTTGCACTCGTTTCAAAGACACCGCCCCAAAGAAAATTAATCGCATGACACCCACAGTGCACCATAGACAAGGACCATAGAGAAAAAAGTCAAGGAACATATAGGGAGAAATAAGTGCACTGGGCTAGGTAACCACAGACAAACAGAACACCTTAAATTCAACAGGGCCACAAATCAAAAAATTTCAATATCGTTTTTAATGCAAAAATGGCATTTAGATGATTCCAATTTTTATATTCGAAAAAGACACCCATGGTTTTAGCGTTTAAAATAGTTCAATCACACAACTACCCATTTAGCATTTTGAGACTTTGATGACTAACTTCACAGCAAAGCAGCCATCTTTCCAGTTAATAATAATAATAATAATAACTTTATTACGAAACATAAAAGTGTCAGGTTTTGGAATGCGTTTCTTTTGAATGAAAGTTCAATAAGTTTGATTACTATTTTATTAAAACAAAACCGCAGTACTTGGAAATGTGTCTGTTTTGCATATAAGATTACCGTGATTATGGTTGTAATTGTTTATAAACAAACATGCAATATTTGTTAAATGACTGTTATTACAATCAGTCTGTACAATCAGTCTTAAAATACAGTGTTTCATTATTATACATAAGTATCCTTTGAATTAAATAATCACTTTTAAGATTATTAAAATTACTTTGGGATCACATCCTTTTCAATCAGTTTTAGGATGCCCTGTTTTTTGTCTCAGCAACTTGTAGCTTTTTGATATTATTTTATTTTATTTACTTGGGAAAAATCTGTATCCTGAGAAGTTTTGTATAAAAATATATTATGCCTTTACAACTCTTCCTTTGAAAATCTATGCCAAGAGGCTGAACACTAAGAGGTTCTGAATCATAACTGATTGGTAATCAATCGTCTGTACTGCTGTCTGAGCTTATAGATGAGGATTCACTGGAGTCTCTATCTTAATCGATTCATCAAAAACGGTACAAATTCCATACCAGACAGACAGCCAACACAATCCTAGCCTATCGTTACTTGATGAAAACATTATCTGATTTTGGAAGTCCAGAGCAATGAATAAATTTAGTCATTGAGGAAAGTACAGACAGCGATTCAGATATACTCAAGTGAATCCTCATCTTCAAGCTCAGACAGCAGTACAGATGATTGATTACCAATCAGTTGATTCAGTACTTCCTAGTGTTCAGCCTCTTGACATAGATTTCCAAAGGAAGAGTCGTAAAGAGCAGACCTCAAAGTTATTAAAACTGATCAACAACATTAAAATATATTTTTATACAAAACTTCTCAGGATACAGATTTTTCCCAAGTAAATAATATAAAATAATATCAAAAAGCTACAAGTTGCTGAGACAAAAAACAAAGCATCCTAAAACTGATTGAAAAGGATGTAATCCCAAAGTAATGTTAAACTTTTTATACTTACTTATTTTAAAATTGATTATTTAAGCTAAAGGATTTTTATGTATAATAATGAAACACTTAATGAGATTACTGCGATGACTTAGATATTATTGATCGTAGATCTCATCGTTACTACTAGTAAGTCAAAGATTTATGGAGTATTTTATTTTGTAATATTGCTAGATGAAGAGGTGATAGTTATGGATAAGTTTCTTCCGCATTTAATTACATTGATCTCAATGTAAATTTCAAGGTAGTGTAAGGTTCAAAATACGCATCTTATAATATACCATACATATATGTAGAAAAAAAAGATTTATAAAGTAATACAAAAAAAACTACTATCAAAACTTTGATAGGCTTTCCAGTAAAAAAATGAATTTTCGACTTGTGGCTCTTTTGCATTTAAGGAGCGAGATGACAACTTCATACTACACTTTGATATTGATATATTATCAGGGTTGCTACACCGAGTTTCTGAATCACAACACGGTACACGGTCGGATTATAAAAACTAGTAGTTTTGCGAACAGAATACCTCAAGAGCACAAACTATCTTGTTTTTCGATAAAGTTTAAAAATCGCATCCATAGTCCGATCTAGCATATACCCAATCTTACTTGAACCACAAGTCGTTGAAACTCTAGCAAATGAGAGCTCACGTAATATTGGTTTTCATTTTTATTTTTTCTCAAAAACTATATTGTAAAATAAATACATAAGTAAGTACATATATCAAGTTTCATCAAGATTAATTGAAAAATGCGACGTACGCGAGTACTTAGTACGTACATAGGTACATACATCCGAACAGACGATAGCAAATTTTGCCATATTATATTGCAAGGACTTACCTTGCTTTGCTCGCTCGGTCAATGACTAGTAATATTTTTTTTTATTGCTGCGAATGAAGTTACGAAAGTATAGTTTTTACATATTCTTTCGTTGTTTTATTTTTATTTTATAAAACTGAAACTTGAGTTTCAATAAAGTACGTTACAATAAAGTATTTTCTCGAAGGTACCTACTTTGTTGATATTGCAAAGTATAAAGAACATAGCCGCAAATAACTTTGTAAACTATGACTATAACGAACGGTTGGCAACCCTATCAGAGCCAGCTCATAAAGCCTAATAATTACGGGTGACTAGCAAGCACTAAACTTGTGACGTAGCGTTGCCTGGCAACGTCGCGTTTCGCAATTTTGGTGACAGAGCCGAAAATAACGCGAGGCATACTTTTATTTATTTAACGCCATCTTTCACTATCTTTCTCAAAACTCGGTGCTCGAGGTCCATTTAACCGCCATCTCTGTCAAATTAAACAAAACAGGGTGCTCTGCGTAAAAATATCACGCTTCGATGGTAGGTGGCGACTCAAAATGGACATTAAAAACACTCACACATACGTAAAATTGGTCGTATTTCAAACTAATTTTAAAAATTACCCTTAGTAAATTTTTATTAGAAACAACCATTTGCGAGTACGATAATCATTAGAAAATCGAAAAAAAAATACGATATAAAGAACGACAATCTGTGGATTGAAAAAATACTTAAATTATTTTGTATGGGCAAGGCAACGAGAGCATTCACCTTAAGCTATGATGAAAAAATACCATCCCTTACTATTGGATAATGTCAAATAGTCACAAGACTAATTTTAAGGAATGCTTAATAGTAGATTATGCACTAAGGGAATAAAGCAGTGTCGCGGGCGGCATATTAAACCCTGAGCGTAGCGAGGGAGTTATATAGAGTCCTGAGTGAAGCGAGGGGTTCAAGCTGCCCAAGACGAAGACAAGCTTTATTCCAGAGGAGCATACTCTACTTTTCACACCTGCTGCGAGACAATGAAAAGCCTGGGCTCCATAACATATTAAGTATAGTCAGTTTTGATAAACTCTGGAGTAGAATCATTATCGCTCGACATTTTTTGCTAACACTAATATTGCCATCAACATATCATTTATATTACTAGAATATTGCAATAACATTCACTGAAAATCACAGCACCAAATATCTCTTTTGTTTCACATTCTATAAAATCACGCCTATTTCTTTTTTTTTTGAGTTCTGTTTATGGCGGCCAGTTCGATTTTCGAACAAACCTGTTTACAGTGCCAAATGGGCATTTTTTTACTAAGAGTTTTCCACGAGGCTCCATACGAATTTGACGTTCCAAATTCAAATCACTTTATTCCCTAGGGAGTTTCATACAACTTTATATCCCTAGAGAGACAATGCTTTACTTTACGTTGAGGTTGCATGATATGTAATTGGACATTGTCGAGCAGGTGGTGTGAAAATTTAAATAACGTTTATAAGTAAGGGGCGTAAGTTATTAACTAACTAGGTTATGAGGACGATCATAATACGAGTTTTGCATTGCAACAATCATTTTGCGAGTCGTGAGTTGAATCGTGAGTTACATAGTAACTATTCATCATTCAATGCCGCGCAGTCGATAGAAACAGCACAGACTCATAAATAGTTACTACTGAATACTCACGACTCGCAAAGTGATTGTTGCAATGCAAAACTCGTAATAAGCCCTCAGGAGTAATTTTAGCTTATAAGAGGATTTAAAATGACCCTTCTGTATTCAATGAATAAAATACTTATTGATTTTGATTTTTGTATACATACCACATCTACCTCTCCCCTTTTCCTACCTCTGCACAATTCACCCAGCGACCGGGGCGTCGTCTGCGAGTCGAGCTCAACCGAGACAAAACGCGACCCGCAACCGATATCATCGTATTATTGCTTTACTAGTAACCGCCCACGAGTTTGTCTAAACTTTACAAATAAGAAAAACCGTTGATGTATTGTGAAATCTTAACTGAAGTAAAATAATCGCTTATCTTTTAAGTATATGCAAAAATTTTATCAACATCAGTCTGTAGATGTCCTCTGCTAATACAAGACAGCTGTGAAATGACTTATACTAAAATAAGGCTTTTCTCGTTGAACCAATGCCATTTTAAAGGTTGCTGGAAATCAGTGGATGGACCATTCGTAATGGTTTTCTATGAAGGAGGCCTATATCAAGCAGTGGACAGTGGTAGTGGTATTTTTTAATTATACATAGAAAATACCCACAACACCCTGAACAAATCTGGTCTGCAGATCGTACAAATATTTGTTCCGTGGCGGGAATCGAACTCGCAACCTCCTGCGTCGCAGGCGAACCTTCGCCCGCCGCGCCACAGAGGTCGTCATTTACACCTATTTTGTAGTTGTCATTTTTCAACTTCCTGCAAGGGCTTGTCTGTACTAAATTTTTATAGCACGGTTACGCGTGGTATTGTTCCGTGACGTCATAACCGACGTCACTCCCACCAACGAGAAAAATAAACTAAATCGTGGGCACTGTGTGGGTATTTGGAGGGATCTTAATTATTCCGGAAAATACCGCTAAACTTAGTCGTATCTAAAAATAAATAGTATGTATTCATCATCATCATTATCATCATTATCATCATCATCATCATCATCATCATCATCACCAGCCTGTTTACGTCCACTGCTGGACAAGGCTTCTCACATAAAATACAAATGGGAGGAATTGCCTTAATCATCACGCTTGGGATCCACCTGGGATTAGTGATCGCAGATTGGTGTTCACTCAGGTGTATGAGGCCGGACACATCACGGCAAATTCTTAGTCCGGACACAATTAATAAGCTGGACACAAGTATGCATCGATAAAATTAAGAGTATCTTCATTTCTAGGACACATAATACACGATACCACATTGCTGAACATTCGTGGATAAGACTCACATAATCATTCAAATAGAGGATACAATACTAGGCAGAAATATACGCAGAAGAGAAGAGAACAGAATTTGGATGGTTAGTTTGCATTCAGATAATCGCGATCATCTCATTATTGCTTACTTCCATCAATGACTGTCATTGCACACCATTGAATAACAATTTTCCGGCCGTTATTAACCTGTCAGTTGATCGGTAATATACCTCAAACTCACCCCGCAGGGTAGAGACAGGGATGTTAAGACTGCAGATTAACTTTTACCGCATTACTAATAAACGCGGATGATTCTTAGGATAGTTACAGAGTGTTTTGTCTTTCGCTTTGATAGGAACAAAACAAAAAACGATTTAACTATTCCAAGACTAAGCTAAAAGTCACCCCAAAGTCACATTCCAATCGCTATAATAATGATAAAAACTTTATTTTACACATTCGTATCTATAATATTGATTTCGTATAAACTCTAGATTAGACGCATTTACTTAGCCACATCGCAAAACAGACTCAACTCTTTATTCGTCTATCAACCTTGAACTATTTATGCGTCTGTGCACCTTTGAGTTCAACTCAGGTCAAACAAAAAATAATTTTCACTACTTATCGAATATTTAAGGTGAATACCAAACGCGGTCCGGCTGTGGTAGCGTTGCGTTGTAACTAATAGAATGGTATCACAACGCAATTAAATTAGATAGATAAATAGATTATCACTTTATTGATCACCACAGAAACAATAAGCAAGTAATATTGTGATAGAAAAGCAATACATTGGGCGGCCTTATCGCTGAAAGCGATCTCTTCCAGGCAATCTTTGGATGGAACGAAATGAGCAACGCTATAATAGACTGCGGTGTACCTACACGTATAAAAAAGTAGTCTAAATTAATTTAAATATACAGGGTGGGGCAAATTTTTGGCCCCTTAAGGGTAGCTACCTTTTCTTTTGTAGTTAGAAGGTTTTGTTCTTAGGAACCTTCTATTTTATTTTGAAGAAAAAAATATTGTCATTTTTAGATTTTTGAAAAAAAGTACGGTTCACACAAAAAATTACATTTGTCAAAAAAAACAAGTTGGTCTTAATCGACTCTATTTCCAACCAGGAACACTTTTCCTAAAGTAACATACCAAATCAAATCGTAAGTTTTGGTAATAATTAAAAAAACAATTCCCATACATTTTTCTAAGAAGCGCCATTCGCCGCAACAAAGTCATGCATACCATTCGAACACGGAAAGCAATTTGTTCTAAATTCAAATTATTTATTGATATTTGTTACTAAACCTTATTGGTAGAATGATATAAACCACCTCTTTGAATGACAATACCGCTAGAAAAAACTGGCGGGTAATGTTTTTTTTAAATTTTAAATCCAAAATATCTCTTACGAATCAACAGCGTCTAAGCTTAATAAAAGCTTATTTTCAAAATAACTCGTTTTTTTCATAGAAAATGTATGGGAATGGTTTTTTTAATTATTGCCAAAACTTACGAGTTGATTTGGTATGTTACTTTGGGAAAAGTGTTCCTGGTTGAAAATAGAGTCGATTAAGACCAACTTGTTTTTTTTGACAAATGTCATTTTTTGGGTGAAACGTACTTTTTTTCAAAAATCAAAAAATGACAATGTTTTTTTCTTCAAAATAAAACACAAGGTTCCTAAGAACAAAACCTTCTAATTACAAAAGAAAAGGTACCTACCCTTAAGGGGCCAAAAATTTGCCCCACCCTGTATAAGTAGGTAGTTATGAACAATATTGACTAATACCTACCTAAGTATAATTCTAATACTAAGTAGTAAATAGCCCTAGTATAAATTAGGCGCAAAGAGACCTTTATCCAATAGTGAACACAGGCTGATGATGATGATGATGATGATGTTGATGTTGATGATGGCAACGTAAGACAAGTATATAGTCATCACTCAAATTCAACGTATAGCAACATTGTGGTTCGGTGTGACGTCTGTCGAATTGCATTCGCTGCCGGACTTTAACCGGACCGTATCCGGCCCGCGTTCGTTGTGTCGGAGCCTTTTTTAACCGACTTCCCAAAAAAGGAGGAGGTTCTCAATTCGGTTTTTTTTTTATTTTTTAAATTTATGTTTGTTACCGCATATCTCCGGCGTTTATGAACCGATTTGGGATATTCTTTTTTTATTTGAATAGATATACTTCCAAATTGGTCCCATTTTTTTCAAAACCCAGTTCTGATGATGGAATCCATGAAGAATTGAGGGAACTCCTCAAATATTGTAGGCATACATATGGCGATTTTGATATTTTCAGCAACAAACCAAGCATTTGCATTCAAAAAGTATAATAATCCTTTCACCACTATGGTTCTTTCATCATTTTTTTTTTCATCCAAATATTTTGTCAAATACAATGGCGGAAGTCGGTTTTTAAATGAAAAGTTATTATATATTCGGTATATTTCACAGTTTAGTTGATTGCCAAAATGCACTCACCTGTACAATAATACAGTTAATATATTTCATCCAAATGCCCATTACTGTTTACATGTATTAGTAATCAAAGTTAGTGCGGAATATTAGCTCTTTGACCATAGATCATATATAATGCACACGTCACGAACGTAAATCTGCATCATCTCAGCATCAACCTGTAAAATTTCCCTGCTAGAATATATGCCTATATAACCCATAAAATAGCGCGACGGATGGTCTTGAGCCGCCTCCATCCAACGACTTCCCGCTACCTTCAAAATGTCGCAGTTCCATCGCTACCTATATTGCGTTGGTTTTTGGTTGCCATGGTACTCGAGCACTTTTTTAAGGTTGTCGAATCTGCTAGCCTTATAATTATGGTCTACCCATTGCCACTTTAACTTGCTAAGTCTGAAAATTATGTCGTTGATCTTGGTTTTACGGATCGTTTAATTTCATTTTAATCTGCGATACTAGTACTCACTTACCTAGTTAACTCTGAGAATAGATCTCTCCATAGCCTGTTGCGTGACTTTGAGCGCTAACGTAAATACACAGAACAAAATGTTAGTCTAATAACGTATAGAAGTTTAGCTCTTACAAAAGAGTATCAATGTTAAAAATAAGCATTCTATTAATACTCTTCTGTCTATGCTAGTTTGAAGTAGCATGCACACGAACCTTGAAGACAGCTTGACAAAATCAGCACTGACAAGTAACCCCAGATTCAAATAGCTAATTACTCGCACGAGCCGCTTTAAATCTAAACACGGGACGATATAGATCATTTTACATTGAAACCAGTTTACAGTGACATATGGGTAAATGTGTGGTCACAGGATCCGCAGGTGATGGTTGTGTGTATGTGTGCTGAACTGCGCATATGGCGGCGAGGGGGTGAGAAGGGGGTTAGGGAGTAAGCGGTAGGTAACTGCTCAGGGTTGTAGCAGACTTGTATCACTGAAATCAGCATTTAATGTAAAATGAACTTTGCTACGCTGATTTAAGATGCATTTAGGCTTGGATGTGTACGATTAGTTTGTCGAAAACTTTAGGGGTACCAGGCGCTGATAGTATTTTAAGCAAATTGAATTGAGCTGTCACTGCTGACTTGATAGCTCGCAAAATTGACAACCGTTGGGGAATAAAGGTTCTCGAATTGAGATACGAACCAGACGACGCAGTGAAGCACCGTGTCTAAATTTAGAAAATCGCAGTAAGTTGGTGGATGGACGCAGCTATAGCATTCTTTGGGGGAGGCCTATGTCCAGCAGTGGACTTCTACAGGCTGATGATGATGATGCTGACTTATTTCGATATTGTTTGCGTGCTTGTTACCTATATAACTAGAGTCATTTCCATCGAAAAAATTCCCCAGACAGGAACAGGATTAACAAATTGAAAATGTTCGCTATCGCACTTTTAAATACAGACATTGAAGCCTGATGCCTGATGAGAGCAATGTTAGCCTAGTGGGAGGGACCTTGACATTCAATTCTATGGTAGTGGGCTTAAATCCAGGTAATGGATTTTTCCTTTACAAAATTTATTTATTTATTCAAAAAAATTATAAATATCCAAAAATTTTAAGACAGTGATACGTGCATGAAAGCAGCCTCTCCTTTTACTTCACCGGTTCTTTCAGAATTGGTCACTAAAAGTTTTCCCGGGCAATCATACCTTAAGCTTACCAAGAACAAGCCGTGATACTTCTTTTGTAGAAAGGACAGTTTTGATGTCATCATTCTGAGTGAAACTGTGCGATGGTATTGCTATGTCTTCTTTACTTGCAGCCAGCTCGGTACTTTTTATTGTAGCTCGCCTCTCTAGATACTCCTGACTGTAGTGGAGTGGAGTGCTCCCATTTTATCGATGTCGATATAAACTGTGTAATGGCGTTGTTATTTTTCCCGTCGCATGTACTGTTACGGGATTGGATAGAGCTTAATGGTTTATGGTTAAACGTTGTGCTGCAATGTTTTCTACTCACAGGAATTGCTTTGCAGATTGTAGAGTTGTATAACGGTGTACAGAAGTCACCTGTGATTTTTATCATCCACAGTTATTGCCAACCATCTCAGAAAGAAAGAAAGAAAGAAAACATTTATTCGCACAAACTGTACACAACAACATAATAACATCTAATTATCATCTATCTAAAAACATACTATTGCATACGCCACACGAATACAAAAAACAAATAAAAAATAAGCATAAGTAAAACAAGTGTATGAGAGGAGGAACGCTGCCATGTATATGTTTGTACGAAAAGCCCTGAGCTCAGCATGTGCTGTGAAATACTCACAACGCTCATTTTCAGCACAAGGCTCAGGGTGACGCACGAACATAATTAAACAATAAATATTAAGATAAAATATATAAAGAAAAACTCAGCATGAGAAAAAAAATCAGTGATGTTATACTCATCCATTTAACATAATACCCATACAAAATACACGTCAACTGGATTCTTAGTACCTACTGCTAAAATCGAAACATAAGCTACTCTTTTACTTAAGCTAAAACACTTCGTGGAGAAAAACATAAAATCCAATAAACATAATCCTCCTTTAGTCGAGTAAAAGGCAAACATCGATATACACAACTCTATTACAGGATAACAATATGTATACGCAGGTTAACTCGTTATTACTAGGGCGTTCTCTGACCTGTCTGTCAACAATAATTTTATTACAAGTCTATCAAAACAGCACCCTACACATAAACTCAAACAGGAAATCATCGATATTCATTAACCTGTAATATGTAATAGGACGTCACTACACAAGTTAACTCGTCGATGCTGGGGCGTTGTGTGTGTGTGTGGCCAAATTGTATTACAAGTGCAAGAGAGCATCCTTCAAATTACTCTCAAAAAACAAAGGATAATAATTCAAAACATAACCCTGTAAATTACAACTATGCAGAGTAACTCCTCGTTACGTCCTCGTGAATATTAGGTACAAATTCAAAAAAATACTTGAAAAAAAAAATAATCATCGACAATCATTAAACTGTATTACGTAATAATAGGACATCACTACGCAGGTTAACTCGTCGTTGCTGGGGCGTTGCCTGTGTGTGGCCAATAATTTTATTACAAGTTCATTAAGACGCCCGCTGCGGCAGTCAACTCTTCATTTCTTGTTTGGTTTATTAGTTACTGGAATCAAAACAGTTGAGTTGGGCTAGTTGGTGTGAGAAGTAGGATGGCTATTACGAGCCAATTGTGATGATTACTATTCAGTATTAAGGCCTTTACTAAAGAATTGCAATAATTAAAATGCATTGCAATATTATAATGCGAATAGCATTGATAGATATAGAAAGAGTTAAACAAAGCGTTCAATAAAAAAACCTCCAAATAGATTTCATGGATTTCAGCCACAACTTTAATTTTTTGAACTCAAGATAACTTTGTTCGCAATTCTTTCCTAGTACAGTCTGGTACTGTCAGAGTAGCTATATTTAGCATACACCAATACCACTCTTAGGACAAAGAGGGTAAGGTCCATAATTCTTCAAAAAGTCGAAACTAAAAGCAAAACAAAAAAACAAGTTACGCTACGGTCGCATTTTGTTGAGGAAAGTGATAGTTTCGCTACCGTCACGAGGAGCGAAGACATTCAGGAAATATAAAGTGTAACTTAAGTTGATGTATTCGCTGAAAATTTTGAAAATAAACATAAAAATAACTAGAGTTTCGAAGTAATATTTTATTTTGTAAAAATTACATTTATATTCTGGGTTATAAATAAAAAGAGCAATTTCACTGAGTCATTTATAATTGAAATAAAAAAGAATAGCGACGAAAAACGTCACAGACCCCAGTGGGCAATTAAAACTCGTAATAACTCGAAAGCAAAGTCAACGTAAGTTAAAATAAGCGTTGAAAATAATTAATCGTCGACAAGCTTAAACGCTGCAAAAGTAAAACTAGAAACGCCAAAATTAAAATTCAACCAAAAGCACAATGGAGTATCGCTACCTGAATAAATGATAGCATCGTGGTGAATTTGATGTCAATATGTGTTAACACTAAGCTATTTAGTTCACGACTCGGCTTTGCCACCCCTCACCCTACGCACACAATCACAAACACCCCCGACCACCCGAGATTTGGTTGTGTGCCATTCACACAGATAGAAAAGCAATTTTTCACAGGCACATGTACACACACTACCGTAGAAAGATGGATGTAGTGAGTCCCTTGCCCCACGAAGTTTTGTAGTACAGAATTTGTTCACTAGTTGTGTCTAGACATGCCATGCTTTCAAGTTAGAGGTGAATCCTTAGAGACTTGTTTTATGAACTTTATACGAATGAGAAAGAGGTTATTTTTAATAAGTATTCGGAATTAGATTGAGCTATAACATTTTGATCGTTTAATTTACGTTCAAAGATAGACACTTGATCTAACAACTGTTCATTGTTATATATGTTATTTCGTTTTCAGTAAAAAGTTTTTTTTTTTATAACAGATGTATGTAAAATTATTTTCATCGATACTTTGGGAAGTTATTCATCCAACCCCTACGCAAGAGTTGCCAGATGCGACCGCGAAACAGGCTCGATACAGCGACGATGCAGTTGCGATACAAATGCGGTGTATAACCTAACAAAGACTGTTCCAATGGAAGGAGGTTAGAAGGGGGGAGGGGGAGAGAGCTCTATATAAAGGAGTTCCCACGATTTCTGCGCATTTCCCGATTTCCATTAGGATGATGTAAACGGTAGGTATTCTTCTGGAAATGTACCTATACAGTGAACTTTAGGAAATTCTTTAATATCGTCGTAGTTTTAAAACAAAGGGCCCTACTAAATTATTGTCCTGTTACGAACGGCGTTTTAGTAATGTTATCCTAAAATTCTTCTTCAATAATTTTAGAATCGGCGCCAGCGCAACTTGAAGCTCTATTCTCTACTAAAAAGTCTTAAGGGCTTCTAAGAAATCAAACCAGGAGGCCAATTCTCGTATTGTAGACACTGAAGTCAAAAAGAGATGTCGAAAAAGTGAAAGAAACATTAATATTATTATCATAAGCATTTTATCATCTAATGCAGTGGAATAAGATATAACTATTAATTAAAAGTATTATTACACACGTATTATTGTTATTATTTATTATTACTTTGCTGTAGTGTGTCCAGCCTAAGAATAAATAAATAAATGCTGGACATTTCACACAACATTATCTAGCCCCAAGCTAAGCAGAGCTTGTGTTATGGGTATTGGATAACTGATATACTTAATACATTACATAGATATATAATTTTTTATTATGCATAGATAAATACCCAGAACACCCTGAACAAATATCTGCAGAACGTACAAATATTTGTTCCGAGGCGGGAATCGAACCCGCAACATCCTGCGTCGCAGGTGAACCTTCGCCCGACGCGCCACAGAGGTCGTCAAAAAAAAAAGAATATACCCCTCAATCTCTTTCTGTGGATGTCTTATTAGCCAACTAAACGATTACACCAGGAGATGACCAGCCACAGTATCCACCTGAGTACTGAACACTAAACTGCGATCACCACTCCGCCTGCCAAGTGTGATTATGGCAAATCCCCCCATTTATTCAATGGGGGAGGCCTCGTCCAGCAGTGGACTTAAGATGGTGATGATGATGAACGGAACAGTTGGGTGTTCAGTTTAAGATCTCTCACTCTCACTTTTTGTCCAGCTCTACGTAAACATCAGAATATTAGCGTGGTGCTACAGATAGTTGAAAAAATCCATACATCGAAATGTACAAAAAAATGCATCCCTTTTTCGTAGCTACACACTGCACGGGGTGAAATTGTAAAATCGTATTCCAAGTACCGCTGAAAATCATGGCATGGGAATGCATCGAAAATGATTATGAAATGAGCTCGAATGAGACGGAGCTACTGCAGGCACACGCCGCTCAGTCGGTTAGACAGAGATCAAATATTGAATACTTTAAGCATGAGAAAACGGGTTAAAATTCGAACCGCACACAATTAAAATCGGACCATTTTCCGCGTGTGTAGGGTAGAAAATCGAAAAATTCCTTTTTGAAGATAGGTTGTATCGATTCTCGTCCAGTTAGGGGGTGGTGGGGGACTAGGTGGCTCTCAACTGTGGCAGATAATCAATATCCGCTTGGCTTGTGGACACTATAGTAATATACGTTACTTCATACCCTCCTTTTCTATCTTACCAATACGTTTATGATTTTATCCCGCTCACACTGTTATCTAAAATGGACAGTGGCGTAGATTTGGTAAATGATAACTGTGAGAAAGTATTTATCACGACAATGAAGCGTGATATGTAATTATATAACCTATTTAGGGTGTTTGTGATATGTGGGGGTTTGGGGGGGGGGGGGGGTTGTGGTTGTGATATATTTGTTTTTATTGGATAGCTAGGCTGTCGGGCAGTGTAGTACTTCTTCATTAAACCACTCACTGCGTTGCTCAATTGACTAATCTAATTGAGGGCGCCCTACATAGTCAGTACTTGTATTGTTTTATTGGATGGAATTTTTATGGTTAATTAATTTTCATTTAGTTTTTACTATGATTGTTATAATTATTCAATGTGTTTCAATTTTATGCATGGTATATTTAGTACTAGTTGCGCCCCGCGGTTTCACCCGCGTGAATAATGATGAAAATTGATGATGATGATGATGAAAAGTAGCCTATGTATTAATCCATAGCGTAAAGTATCTCCATTCCAAATTTCACTCAAATCCATTCAGTAGTTTTTACGTGAAAGAGTAACAAACATCCATACTCACAAACTTTCGCGTTTATAATATTAGTAGGAGTAGGATAGGAAGTAGGACTACATAGCGGCAAACGTTTTCCGCCCGGAAAAGCTTTGCGTTGTGATAAAAGATTTGACAGATTCACATATCAGGTGATTTTAGGAAATCATGGATGGCAGTGGAGAGTCAGACCTGAGAATAGACCTCTCCGTCTCCTCCTCTGGATTTCTTAAAAGCCGACTAAAGGATTACACCAGGGGAGTTGCAGCAGCATTCAACTGAGTACACAACACGAATACTGCAATCACCAATCTGCCTGCCAAACGTGGTGTTAATGGCGGATTATGATACTTAAATACCTACATAAACAGATTTTGTTTTGTTATGAGATTGTGTGTGTGCACTTACCTATTAACTATGACGAATGTGAGTACCTAGAAACCTTTGGAGTTTTTTAAGGTACAATATTATAATAGGTACTGTGTAAAAAAAAAAAAAATTGGTAATTCCCCCATTGCATTTTATGAGGTAGGCCTCGTCTAGCGGCTGTTGGTGATAGATGCTGGATGTAGATGCATACATACACAAGTTTCAATCAAAAGTTACTCTAAAGCATATACGTAATACACGTCGTTATACTATTTTTGTATTGACAAGGTTTAAGGCCAAAGCACACCGCATGCGTATGCAGCGCGTAACGTAGACAGGCGCGTCTCTACGTAACACTTGCGTGCACGTCACGCAAGCGGTGTGCCATGTTTCATAGTTTTATACATTACAACGTCATGGTACGTCGACGTAAGTCTACGTCTATGCATACGCAGCCGGTGTGCTGTGGCCTTAAAATACGTCTTTTGTAAAATTAAAAGAAATCAGAAACCTAATAAAGAATTTCAATGACCTTTAAATAAATAAAAATAAATAATAAATAAATGCTGGACATTTTCACACAATATTATCTAGCCCCAAGCTAAGCAGAGCTTGTGTTATGGGTACTAGATAACTGATATACTTAATACAATACATTACATAGATAGATATTTTTTTATTATACATAGAAAATACCCAGAACACCCTGAATAAATATCTCAGATCGTACAAATAGAAAATCATTGTACATTTTATGAAAAGGGAAAGATAAAAAATTTACAATACTCGATAAAAACTTTACAGAATTCAAAACAGTTAAAAAGTATTGAGTGGTTTTATATTTTGCGCTTTATTAACAAAAGTTTCAAAATGTTTGTCAATATGAATTTTGACAACAGAAACCCTTTAGCTTAGATTGTTACCAGTATGGGCAATATGGGCATCTCCCTTTAAACTCAACTCGTATTTGGCTCAGCCGAGACGGGACGTAACTAGCGACTCAATGTTTTGATAATGATATAATATTTATTGGAAAGCACTGCAGATAGTCCCTGACTTCTAATCCTAAGATCATGGGTTCAAATTCCGGTTGAGCATCAATGTATTATCCCACTGGAAAAAACTATGTGTGCAATATTACGTGTTCAGAAATGGTGAAATAAAATATCTTGAGCCATGTCCTAGAAAAAAGTTCAAAAACATTAGACATTTTGAGTGCGAGGCGCACTGGATCATTTCATCATCGGTCATGAAGCCCTTTTAAATGCCACCACACCAAGTTTGTCTCTGACACAACGTAGGATAACCAAAAAAACCGATGCCACAAAGTAGCAGTAGTAGTTATTTCCTTGATCAATGAAACCTGCGTACACGCAATGCTGGCGATTATTTTTCTTCTTCTTCAGTCGGTAGACATCCACTGCTGCTTGAGGCCTCCCCATAGCATGCCTAGCGTACAATTGGGGGATTTGCTATTATCACCACGCTTGGCAGGTGGATTGGTGATCGCAGATTGGTTTTAAGTACTCATGTGGATGCTGCTGCCCACCCCCAGGCGTAAACCCTTAGTCGCATTTTACGACATCCACAGGAGGAGTTAGAGGTGTCCTATTCTTAGGCCGAGACTACCACGGACCAATGGCGGTTATGATAGTATTATTTTGACGCATGTTTTTGGATACAAAACGATACCTTCACATTAATAGTTCCTTACAAATTAGAAGCCCATTCAAATTGTAGATTGATTTGAAACCCGATTAGTTCTTATTTGACTACAAATGTCACCCCTTGCTCGTGTTATGACGGTGCAAACCTTCCCCAAATAATAATGGACAAGTAATTCGATTGGCCTCCGTCTGTGGAAGAGCGGATACAAATCGGGTATTACACTGGATGTGGCCAGTAACTAATAAACTTGGTATTGTCACGCTTTGTATTCTGGTCGCAAAAGTTTAAAAAATACTATTAGAATGAAAATCAGCTTTGTTTTTGCTTGAATTTATAAATTTAGAGTTACTCAAAAGATACTTACAGAAACGTTACTTGATTTATTTATCTCCAAAGAAAAAAAACAACATACGAAGAAAGATGAGTTAGATAAATTAAGTGTTATCGCAGACGTATATAGCGTAAATAAATGAATTCTGATTTTGGGGGCAAACTAGAAAACTCTAAATAACGTTTGTCAAGTGCATGTCACGTGAAATGGAAAAGTGAGTGGAAATACAAATAAATATTTTTTTAAATTTTAAAATGTAGTAACAATACCCATAACCAATGCATTTCTAAGTACAAAAGATGCATCCGGAGGAAAGGTTGCATAACGGCAAAAATACTGTACGAACATTGAATCAGATCCCCAAGCAGAATGAGGAAAATTCTCGAGAATGGCTCAAATGATGAGGTTCATTCAAAAAGGCAGATTAAACTTACATAAAAACAACAGCAGATATGCATGAACTTTTGTTACAAAAACACTTCCCATGGTGTCTTATAGATCAAACATCTGCCAAGCATTCATGATGTTCCAGATATATGCTCGTCAGCGCCCTAGGGTACTTGGAACGCCATCTTCCAAACGGAATTTGTAGACGTTATCCAGGCTGCATATACACAGTGCTGCGTAGGAAGGTAACTGACTTTGATTTTAGGATACTTTCAGCCAGCGCAGTCGTTCTACAAGCCTGTGCTGGAAGAAGTTAGTAAGTCAAACAATATTACATTGCATGGATTAAGGAGCATAGCGGCTCCAGGGGTAGATGGTGCGGACGCGCGCCAGGAGACGCTTGGAAATGCTACCGGCAGGTCAAGAACCCAAAATACCCTTGCCTTTTAGTCAGACATTATGAAGCTGGAACAAAAAATTATCTTTGTGATTACAACAAATAAAATAATTTTGTTCTGTGACTTCGTCTCCAAATAAAAAATATCGGAACCTCCGGTTCAAATTGTAAAAGTAAATACTGGTGAAACTTTTTAGGTAAAGTTTGTGTATTTTTAGCGTAACTTTAGATCCATGGTTCAACACATTTCAGCCAGATTAATAGATAGATATGTGTACACAATACCTACTAGCTATGTCTCGATATAGACGAAACAGGATAAAATGATAAATATATTTATTATTTATCGTTATTGACGCTTTGAGATTAGTTTAGTTCAAAATAAACGTTATTAGAATGAAGGGTAAGCAGTGAATAAAATAATAGTGATATAGTGTATATTTTGATCAATGCCTAAAATAACCAGGTATCATAAGTAAGACCAAAATTTGAAAAAAATATTTGCAGAACATGGTCATGCAAATATTTTGATCATATAGGGAAGAGAACCCGCTACTACAGACACGAAATAAATTGTCAACAAAAACTGTTAGTTACATTGTCATGCATCGTCACTGACATTTACATAAGCGTCTTCATCGGTATGCAATCGATACGCCACATATGCAGATTGCACTAATATTGTTTGTGGATTAAGGTCACAGTCAAATAACAGACTAGCTAGGTCACACACTTGGATACTACCAGGGTACGTTTTGCTACGCAAGTTGCATTACTGCTACGCGAGACTTAATCCGATTGCAATGCCAAGTAATGCTGTGACGCGCCACAATGCGCTGCTACGAAAATATATCTTTATAGCCTCGCTTAGTTGCATGCAAAAAGGCCCTTCGCATGGAATCGACATAAAAGCAGGCTGAACAATATTTCACAAAATGACACAAAGAAGAACGTAATAGCAGATTAAAACTCAAGGTACTTTACTTATTTAGTAAGTACCACACCTTAAACTTAGATGTAAATTTTCGTTGAAATTATAATGTATTATGTGAATTTTATGTGTTACATTATGTCGCTGTTTAGGACACAGCGATATGCTCAAATAACTGTTTTTCATCAGTTAGTATATTTAGAGCCACGCTGGTTTACTAGGCCAGTTAGCTTCTTGACATGACCATCGAAGAATATATTTCCAAACTAATCAAGTAGCTAACAGACCTTTAACTCAAAGGACGCACAATGTCAAAGCTGTTTTCTTTAGGCTGTGACACTCATGCCTGTAGGCAGCCACTACAACGTGCATATTGTATACGCTTATGCAGTGCATGTGAGCGTGTGTCTAATCACACGTGAGTGCGGATGTGAGTTTATACACTAATATGGGTTATTAATGCTTGCAAATTGGATGTCGATGGGATAGTGCAAACGGCAGTTTCCTACTGAAATTATTGGAGATTCATGACGTTTACATAATTAGTCTATATATTAGCTGGAATGTATTAATTTTTAATTTGAATTCAGGTTCACTATTTAATTACCACTGACTATCCATCCACGGATGACCTCTGTGATGCGGCAGGTGAGTAACCGGCTGAGATGCAAGAGGTGCGAGTTTGATTCCTACTGCAGGAAAAATGTTAGCATGATCTGAAAATTTTTGTTCCGGGTGGGTCTCGTTGTAATAACGACACAGGGAATGACTAAATTACTATGGGGGTGTGGAATCAGGACTATGTATGTGACTATTGGGTATTATGTCATATACTCGTAATAGTTTATAGTGCTAATAGTAATTTATTTCCTTGAATGCTGCTAACACAGAAGTTGGGGAATAAAGCTTCTCTAGTGGCGACCACAAACCGGGCGACGCAGTAGATGAAGGTCCTTTTGATGTACTAAATACATTATAAACGTCGCATATTGTTGGTGGATAGAGACGGCTCAATACCGTTTATCATGGCATTCTACGGGGGAGGCCTATATCCAGCACTGGACTTCGACTGATGATGATCATGATGATTGCTGATAAGATATCGGTACCATCTTAAATGTATTATTCATATTTGTATTAATAATTAAACGTAGCACACATTTTGGATTCTTAGGGAGAGTAAAGCGGAAGAACCCGTAGGCGAGCGCTAGTTTATAATAAATCCTGTTTGTCCAAAAGACGAAATGCAAGAATCGCTCTTTGGTAGATAATACTGATTGCTGCTCTTTTTTTTGTTCCAAGCTATTTTTAATTTAAATGTCTCCCACGCGTACAAGGTATTGTTTTGCAAGCAAAAGTAAAGTTATTGCAGACTGAGTTTAGATCAAACAGGTGTTTTAACTTTACTTTATAAAAATGTTTTTTGCTCTTAGCCTTGAGTACTCCGTTTGTTCTATGAAACTGTGACGTCAAAGAACTTTCCTTTACGTAAGCAAAATATTGTGAAAGAGCGTGCCGTCAAAATGTTGCGTTGTGTAAGAATGTTTCAAAGTCGTTACTAAATGGTAAATAATTTGAGTACCTAAACAAATTCGTTACTCAATCTAATTAATAGCGAGGTGACACTCAATAAAACAATGTTTTTTTCAATTAAGTTGTTCTGGGCAAAATGTCGTATTACATAACATAACTTTTATCAGTCACATATACGTAGTTCTGATCCCACACTAGGATTCCCTGTATCGTAGGTATCAAGAACTACGAGTACCATGTTACCACAACACCCAGACCCAGAACAAATATTTATAGATCATGCAAGCATTTAGTCCAACGGCAGAATCGAAAGGTGCTTGCATCTCAGCTGGCTACTCACCCACCAAGCCACGGACGTCGTCAAATCATCGTTCATTAAAGGCCACAGCACACCAGCTGCATATGCGTAGACGTTGACGAGCACATCGACGTATCTTGACGTTGTAATGTATGGAACTTTATGAGACATGACACAACTCTTGCGCGACGTCCACGCCCATCTCTACGGCGTAGAGATACGTTACGTGTGCTTTGGCCCTAAATCCTTCCGAGCTGAACGTTCAGTAGCAAAGTACACTTATTTATCTTAATTTTATAAAACAGCCGTTTTGACGTACATCCTGGTGGAAGCGCCGAATCCATAACACGCCATCTGGCGTGTTTCGGCTCGTACCAAAGGTAAATGCGTATGCGCTGCTACCACGTCCCGTTTCAAGTATATTGAAGCACACGTATGGAATGATTTTTATTTTGAATCTCAAGTTATTAGTCTAAGGGTATTAGTCTGAACAGAATGTTAAGGAAGTGACGTAACCGGAACGTTGTTTATTCCCGCTAAAAAGTACTATCCATGACATCAAAGTTATGAGTTATTCGAAAAAAAAGGAACGAAGTGTTTTGATTTGCGGTCAACGATCTGATACAACCCTACCGTGTTTTTTGTTGCTCCATGACGTAGGTAGAGCATGTAATTCACGCTTTTACGTAAGCAATGTTTTAAAATTATGATTTAATATGAATGGTAAACTTTTGCACAGTAAACAAATCCGTTTCTCAATCTACTAGCCGTCGGCATCGACACGCGACTCTCAATCAAACTTATTTTTTCAATTAAGCTGGTCGACAGAATGTATTTTTTCGCCGGCTTATGGCCCTTCGACGTGCACCCTCTACACATATTGCATCCACCCTCGGTGTTCTGACCTGAGAGCCATTGTGGATCAATTTATGAACCTCTTTATGTGTACTTTTGGTGGACCTTATGGTATCGATAGTTGCATATAAATTCATACTTGTATAGCAATATACAAATTCATACATGTAGAGAGCATTTTCGTGTAAAAAAAACTAATTGAAAATATTTATTGCTACAGATCCAAATCATTACCAAAAAATGATTTACATTTTTTGGTAATGATTTGGATCTGTTGAGCTGTCTTTAGATTGTTTGCAACGGTCTTTAGATTGCTCAAATGTTAAATTTTATTTATGTAAATTTTTTTATTTTACTATGTATTTTGTATAAAATATTGTTTATGTTAGTATTAGTTGTATTTTAAGGTATTATTTCCTTTTTTGTTCATAGGATTAGCATAATAATAATATTATTATGCAAATGACATTTTTATATATATATAATAATATTATTATATTATAAAAATGTCGAGGATCCAAGTATATATTGCTAAGCAATTCTAAATTCCTGTTTATTAGTCTTTACTATAAAATGCGTGCCTTAGTTCTCAGTCTACAAATGTCCTAAAATCGACATAACATTTTTCGAAAACATGAAACTAAATTGAATGGAATTCTTCAAAGTTACAACTAGGATAGATTTTCAACGTTCCTGGATGTTCTCGGAGGTTTGAAGGCCTCATTGGCTATTTCGTTAATTATTTATAATAACCCGTTCCTTCCTGTCCTTTCCAGGCGGGAGTAATTAAGCGTTGTCTCCACCAAATTGAAAGATGGTTTGTTATATTTTACTCGGATCAATTCCTTCGTTTTGGTTAAAGAGGCTAATACCTAAATCTTGATTGATTTGCCATTTTTGAGAGTCAAATTTTAAATAAAACAAGTGTACATAGTATCTGTGGGAATCCGAGGTCTTTGCTTTAAACAGGGGTGAGTTTATTGTATGTATAATTATCATCATTATCAGTGTTGAACGAGGCCTCACGCGTAGAACGCAATATTGGTGCTGAATACTCAGGTGGATGCTGCTACCCATCCCCTGGTGTAGTGTCCCTTAGTCAGCTCTTACGACATCCACGGGAGGAGACTACATCACAATAATGTAGTAGTGTAATAATCATGTTTTAGATGATCAATCTTGCTTTAAACAGTTTTTTCTTAGTCCAAAGTGTTTATTCATTACCTTCCAATGGAAATAAGCAGAAGTATGGAGTAAGTCCACGTGGGCCAAGGTGGCTCAAGCCCGTTCATCGTGGCATTCTATGCAGGAGTTCTATGTCCAGTAGTATAATATCTGTTAACTAGCGAAACTACAAAAATAGTTTATTGACCAAAAAACTATTTTATTCTCAACCCTCTAAATTTACCAAGTATTAATCAGTACCTAGACTTTACTACAGTTAACATTTCCACTGACTGTTAGCAACTTATTCTATTCAAGTCTAAAATCTGAGCTTTATATCAAGGTGGTAAGGTGAAATTTCCTTTGATGATGGATCAGCATGTATCCGATTGCGCAATTTTTGACATTTGAGGGTGGCAGATGAAAGTTGATTCATAGTCGATTTGCAGTAATTGATCGCCTCGGGGCTCCAATGGTGACATTAGGGCAACTAGTGTATGCTTACATTCTGATTATTTGAATAAATATTTGCATTTATTTTCTAAACAAAATGAATCTTTCAACTGAATTATCGAAAAGTCAGTCGCATAAAGTCATGTATATAATTTATGTATACATTGACTTTACTTACATATACCTGTTTTTAACCGACTTCCCAAAAAAGGACGAGGTTCTCAATTCGGTTGTATTTTTTTTTTGTATTTTTGTTACCTCGTATCTCCGGCGTTTATTAACCGATTTAGAAAATTCTTTTTTATTTGAATATATATACTTCCAGATTGGACCCATTTTTTTCAGAATCCAGTTCTGATGATGGAATCCATGAGGAATTGAGGGAACTCCTCAAATATTGTAGGCATACATATGGCGATTTTGATATTTTCAGCAACAAACCAAGCATTTTCATTCAGAAAGTATCATAATCCTTTCACCACTATGGTTCTTTCATCATTTTTTTTTCATCCAAAATTATTTAGTCGAATACAATGGCGGACGTCGGTTTTTTTAAATCAAAAGTTATCAAGAATATTTACTTAATAATGATACTTACAGAAGTTAATAAATAAACAGTAGATATTTTGTTACATGAATGGACAAACAGACACCTGAGTAATCTAACAATTAACGGTTCTGTTGGTACTATTTGAGTTATGGAATCCTAAAATTACCTTTAAGAAAATTCGGGTTAATATTTCTACTCATAAAAAGAGAAAAAAAAATTCTAAGAAAAAATCTTATCATGTAAAAACTCAACATCAAAACATTCGGATAGTACGTATAATTCAACTAACTCAAAAAACACTTTACAATTCAATTACAAGCCGTATATTTACAGATAGCGCAATTTGTTTCGTATACCGTCGCGACGATGTATGTAAATCGGTTGCTTATTCCCACATTCGCAAAGCGGGGGGCCCCCATAACAATTAAAATATGCAAATGTAAGATATTACCCACTACTTTTCATTCCGGCTGGATGAGGACGAATCAATGGGGATGATTTTCACCCCTGTGGACTGATGACAGTGGCAAAATACGGAGGCGCGGTAATGTTTGATTTAGAAAACAGATTTTGAACTTGACTTTATTTGAGTTGAAGTAATCGCGGTACACGAATTACTACGCGACGCAAGGTAGGATGACCCTTTACTCAAAGAACATTTATCATTGCAATAGTAATAATAATAATATATATTTCAGGCTACATGGAAAATGTGTAATAAATTATACTTATCTAGACAATAAGCCCATAAAATATATACCTTAGACAACATAAATTATTTCATACCTAAAACTATCACTGTACATAACATAGCATACCTACATAACACCCAATAGTCACATACATAGCCTTGATCCCACTAGGATTCCCTGTGTCGTGTGTATCAGGAACTACGAGTACCACGGTACCATAACACCCAAATCCGGAATATTTTCAGATCTTACAAACATTTGTCCCGCAGAATCGAACCCACAACCTCTTGCATCTAGCCGGCTACTCGCCAACCGCACCACAGAGGTCGACATCTTTGTTTCAAAATCGCTTCTCTATAGCGTCGGTAAACAATACCAGCTGGCCAGAAATTCGGATCAAAGAGCTAATTCTTGAATTTCGCCTGAACCTGGAAAGCGTTGGACTTGAAGTCAGTGGCCCTATTTGGTCTCCAGCCTCTGTAGAGACAGTCGAATCATCCCCTGAATCCGGCCCTGGCACCTCTCCCTTACGAATTGTAGGACATCGTCTCCTGAGGTCACATGTAACGGTCAAAATCGGTGGATGGAGGCGACTCGAGACCGTTCATTATGGTATTCTTTGAGGAAGGTCTATGTGGACTTCCATCAGGTAAATATGATAATGATGATGAACCAAGGTTAGTTACAATTGAAATATATATATTTAGTATAGTATTTTATATTTTCATAACTGCTACGCCGTAGCAACCGTAGCATAAGCCCTCAGTAATATACCAAATGTAGAGCTAAGTAAAAGGTTTTATCACCTACTGTAGAGCTAAATTAAACCCATAAGAAGACATGTTTTACGTGTCAAAATAATAAGCATAGAAACATCGTATTATTGCTTGTGTGGTCGCTGCTTGCGTTACGTGTTGCACACTTTTTCAGCGCAGGCGCAGTCTTTTATGTTCGAACTAATGCAACATGCATTTTATAGTAACTTTTAGCTTTGATACTAACTTTTTGCTTTATATTTCAGGTATTAATTTATAAACACTTATTTTTTTTCAACATTTTAACGTTTTGGAATGTACTTCATCCAGCTTTTTCATTTCATACCAAACTCCAAAATTATATTTACATGAATTATATTTTTTTTCAGTAGTTTCAGAACTGCGTGGGAACAGATGAACAAAATTACATACATGTATACATACATACATAGGTACACCAATTGTTAAAAATCATAACTCTCCTTTTGCTTTGCTGTAGTCGGGTATAAGATCAGAGCAATCATCAACTAAGTTTAACTTTTATCAAGTAGTTAGGTATTCTGCGTAAGTAGTTTTTGAGATAAGTCACAGTGACTCATCTCATCATACATACATACAACATACAGACATCATACGACACAGAAAAGCCTGTGATAGCTCCTCTGAGTTATCACAATTTACCAACATTTTACTCCGTTATAGGAGTGCTGGCGCCACACCGTTGTATCTGTTTTATTTTTAACTCCCTTCTGTAGATCGAGACAAATACTAAACACCGAAATTACACAGATTGCAAACAGTCGGGAGGCTGTTGCCGTGTAAATTAATAATATGTAAATTTCAACGCCCGCTTCGACAGTATATACGGCTAAATTTACGTTTACACACCACTTCGTAGGTTAACTGAGCTCTCAAATCAAAATGTGCTTCGAAATTTGTCTGCAAAATAGTAGCAACCTAGACAAATTTAGTTAGTACTTAATTTTATTGTTAATAGTCAAAATATTCTAAGATGGCCACTGTCCAGCATTTTACTTCTATAAGCTGATGATTATCATGAGTCAAAATAATATCTGTAACTTCACACAAATACATATATTTGAATTGACGACATCTGTGGCGCGGCGGGCGAAGGTTCGCCTGCGACGCTGGAGGTTGCGGGTTCAATTCCCGCCTCTGAACAAATATTTGTACCATCTGCAGATAATTGTCCAGCGTGTTCTGGGTATTTTTGTATGTATAATAAAAATATATCTATCTATGTAATGTAGTATATTAAGTTATCTAGTACCCATAACACAAGCTCTACTTAGCTTGGGGCTAGATAATGTTGTGTGAAATGTCCAGCATTTATTTATTTTATTATTTTATTTATATTATCTACTAAGCATTTGCAGGCTGCTAAGTGATTGTTCAATCTCTGCTAGCATTTCAGACGTAAGTAGGTGGTACCTATATTATATACATACATAATAAACACATGCCTTTTTCCCCAAACGGGTAGGCAGAGTCTTAAAGGGCTTATTTTTACTCTGGGTTGCACAATCGCTGGAATATAGACGTGAAAAGTGGTAAACTCATCGCCGCCATTGCTTTCCACGACCAACTTGGTTAACTCTTTCTTCCAGTAATAACACTCTCCATACTAAGCCAGCAGCCAGGATAAATCACGAACCAACCGAACCAACGAAAATTGATAAACAAGTTCGCTGGAATATAGACTTAAAAAGTGGTGAACTCATCGCCGCCAATGCTATTCACGACGTTGGTCGTTACCCGAGTTGACAGCTAACGCTATCTTCCAGTAATATCATACTCCTAAATAAGCCAAAAGCCAGGACAAACCCTATACCAACGAAAATTGGCCAACAAGTTTGGGTAAAAAGGATTTCAAATCAAATCAAATCAAAAAGTATTTTATTCATTGAAATCACAAGGAAAATTTTTCATTCTGGCGCATAATGACCATTATAATCTGTTTTTTTTCGCATAATGACGCATTTGTAAAATGATACATCAGCATATTGACCAATTCGCAAATTGACACATCAGTATTTTGACGGATTTGAAAAATGACCAACACGTTCTGGATCGCACAATGACGCATCCGTACAAACGAAACATCTGTAAGTAGCAGTTTTAATGTTTTCAAACCTTTTTTAAACGCAATCAATACCAAAAAGAATCGCAGAAAATGTGATATTGATTTTGACATAAAACTGTATTTTATTGCGCAGATTGGAAAAAGAACATTTAAATTGCATAACATTTTTGAGAAAAATATTTTTTACGCAGCTAAAATTAAAATAACTTGTTTGCTCCTGCTTTGAGGGTGGAATGGACATGTTCTTGAACCATTGCATTTTTTTATTTCAATGTAAGAAGTAAATGTTTTAGTTTTTGTTTAATTGTAATCATAAAATTTCATAAAACAATTCTTGTTATTTTTCCTACCCGCGGATTAGTCTTTGTGGCATGGCATTATGCACATTTTGCGTAGGTATAAGTCAAAATGCGTATTGCTCATTTTGCGTCAGTGTGAATTAATTTGGCATTATCCGTATTGCACTTTTTGCGTGTATGTCAAAATGCGTATTGCACATATTGCGTAAATGTCAAGATGCGTATTTAAAATTAGTCAAAAAGCGTGTTGGTCATTATGCGTCAGAAGGAAATTTTTAACGTCTTATAAACTAAAATTACTCTTGTTCAAACGCGACCAAGCCTAGAAGGATCTAGACAACAAACACGGCTTGGCTTAATTTGATGATCCTTCTTACTACTGGGTGCGAAGCACCTGTGTGGTGCCTTGGAGCAGGTAGAAACTAATTCATTGAAAAAGAGAACTAACAAACCTTATAGGTAGGTAGTCAAAAAAAGAGAACCAGCAAAAGTTTCTAAGACAGCACACGTTACGATTGATATACATACTTATTTATAATAATCCATTGTTTTTATAAAACTATGTAAAGGTAGCACAGATATTGCAAATTTACATTTTAGCAGTCGAGTGGCAGATCAACATCCGGCCACGTGGCTTTATCATATAGTCTTCTAGAGTTTAATACGTTTATAAGAGTGTATTACATTTAACATTTCTATTCAGAAATCCAAACGTTCTGAAAACGTTCTAAATATACAATTCGTAATTTACGTCTTGTACAGACTCTGGTTGGGTTATAAATAGTCTACTTACAAAGTTGTTGCTATTTTAGTTGATTGAAATGACGGACTGGAGAAGGGGAGGAGGCGCTGGGTGACGTCACCAAGTTTCCTGACATACTTTTTAGCACACAAAGAGCATGGATAATGTTGGTCATTGGATAACAAAATTAAACGTTTTAGTAAATTACGAATCACTAGAAGTCGGATTTAGTTCAAACAAGTATCCAGTAAGTCGATTTAAAAAATGTTCTTGAAATCAGAACGTTAACTCTCTCTGACGTTTCAAATAAGGTCAAAGGTGAGCAACTTATTACTTTGTAGATATGAGTTGAATCAAACTGCGTAGGTAAGCCTAATATAATATTTCAGGTATCACAGTTAGTTATTATAACTAAAAAATTTAGTTAATATACCTAATAATTTTAGTTAATTGTTATAACTAATAAATTTTGTTAAATATACCTAATAATTTGAGCTAATTATTATAACTAATAATTTTAATTATTTATTATAACTAATAATTTTATTTTATTATTATACCTAATAATTTTAGTTAATTATTATAACTAACAATTTTAGTTAATTATTTTCAGGTTTATTTTAATTCATCATCAGCAGCCTTTAGTTAGACGTACACCACTGGATAAGGCCTCCCCCATAAAATGCAATGGGGGATTGGCTATAATCAATACGCTTAGCAGGTGGATTGGTGATCGCAGTATATATGTGTTGAGTACTCAGGTGGTTACTGCTACCCATATCTATTCTTAGGCAAGACATTCATGGCAAATAGTAAAAAAATATGAATATATAGGTAAGTACACATATTTTCTTTAATAACGGAGATTGATCAATCGAAATTCCTATGTATACTTCCACTATGGAACACATGGTAGAGGTAACGCAACTGGGGGTGTTATCTAATGTGCTTTTATTTAAGTCTTTTTATGGCCACTAGATGGCACTTTATACCTTGATTTCTGAACTACATTGAAATGGTGTCTAATGACCTAATTGGCAAGTAATCCAGTGACTGGTAATTATCGTTTTACGTCTCTACAGACATTATTTAATTTTTAAGATTTTTATCCTTTTCTGTAAATTGGAACACAACAACCCAACAAAGAGTTTGACCTACATTCCTGGTTCAGATAGGTGGCGCCACCCTTGAGCAACCTCCTCTCAAGTTAGGGAGATAAGAATTATTATTATGTAGGGTACTCGACGATAGAGGTGACCATTTTATTATCTGAAAAGACCCTTTTTCAGGGTTAGTAAAATTTATCTGGGCCGGTGTATTATAACGTCTTATGGGATGGATTGAATTTTCAGCTATGCACTTCCGTGTTGGTAGCTTCTACGTTTAATAATTCAACGAATTATTCAATATTTTTAGTAACAAAAATGTAATAATTTTTTTTTTTTATAAAAATTTACTTGAAAAAATCACTCCAACGCAACAACCAAAATTCTGAAAGCTCTAATCTAAAGCTTTTCTGTTAGAGCAAGAACAGCGTCATCTAGTGTTGGGTAGCAGCATTAAAGACAAAGTGACTGGCCACTTGACTACACTCAATTACACCACATGTGAATTAGACTACCCCAGGTGCTACTAAAAAAGTTTAGAAATAACGACCTTGTTCAAATAAAATTTCCAAAAAATAACTTTTCATTTAAAAAACTGACTTCCGCCAATGTATTCGACTAAATATTTGGATGAAAAAAAAATGATGAAAAAACCATAGTGGTGAAAGGGTTATGATACTTTTTGAATGCAAATGCTTGGTTTGTTGCTGAAAATATCAAAATCGACATATGTATGCCTACAATATTTGAGAAGTTCCCTCAATTCCTCATGTATTCCATCATCAGAACTGGATTCTGAAAAATGGGACCAATCTGGAAGTATATCTATTCAAATAAAAAAAGAATTCTCTAAATCAGTTCATAAACGCCGGAGATATGAGGCAACAAACATAAAAAAAAAAATACAACCGAATTGAGAACCTCCTCCTTTTTTGGGAAGTCGGTTAAAAATGTGGATGACCTGTGACCAGACAATAGATATTTTTTAGTTCAACAGAGATTTTTTTAATACAGCTATGTAACATTTCATGCATCTTGACAATTTGTTTTGTTTTTATAATTCCCTTTTTTGTGTGGTGACATTTACAAGCAAGAGTGAAATGCACCTATATGTTTTTCAAGTCTGTTTAAACAACACTATCGCATAAGAATATGCAACTTTTAGACAAAAATTTACGGATAACAGGCAGAATGCAGAGTCTTATCGTGTTGATTGAACCCATGGCAGGAATACGACAGTCAAAATCACAGTTTCGGAGTACATCGCCAGGCTACTTCCTGATAAGTTTTAGTTAAGAACGCCATAATTCTAACGCCTGAGTAATTTGGGGCCCTATTTTGGCTGTCACACTCGACCCGTTGGGCAAACGTCTTAAAACTTGAATGTTGTACGGGATTAGTGAATGTATCGGGGTTTGCCGTTTGACCCCAGAGGAATTAATTTCAACACTAAGATCGAATAGTTGAGTTTCTAGAAAAAACAGCGGATACTAGGCTAAGATAAATAGACATTGGCTTTGCACTGTCCTTCTAAAATATTAGTTACCTACAATGTATGTGTACTTTGTGATGCGTGCTTACATTTATTTATCAGTTTGGAGATGGAGAAAAACCGCGAGTGCTTGATGAAGGGAGACCCCTTGCGTCCTGCAATAAGTATAACGAGATTAATGGGTTAGTTTCACGGCGGCCGGGCCATCTGTGGCCCGAATTCTTGATGTTCCGCTTTGGCCGTCACCTAAAAAGAGTATTGCGGTGGCCGATAGTATAAGTTTAAATATAAATTAGGAAGAGGTATAGTCAAGATAAAAATAGGTTAGGAGTCTTTCGTCATTAGTCGATTAAAAAATCTTGAATTACAAATAACGAATGAAAAATCTCGATTGAAAATTGACGCCAGAATTGAAAAACGATTTTCTTGAATTTACTTATCAGTTGTGTGCACTACTCGCTTGATGTTAATATGAAGTTATAGCGTAAGGGCGTTATTCATAATCATTTTTGAAACCTATTTTAGTTAAAATAGCTTTTTTTTTGTTCTCTGTTATGTAAAATGCCATACGTCAAAACAAGATAAAAAAGATTTTTAAAAAATTATTATGAATAAGGGGGTAAGTAGTTACATCTGCTGACTGCCCTCTACATTTTACTATATTTTTCAAAATAAATATTATATTAAATTAATAAATAAATAAACTAAATATTTATTTATTTATATATAGGTGAATCAAAAGCTTACTTAAACAAAATAATACAGTAGGATAATAATATAGAGAGCAAATAACAGGTTCTCACAAACAGTGAAATATGGAAGCTCAAATTCATTTGACAAGCAGTGAATTGTTGATTTGTGAAGACACAAGACGTAGTTATATATATTGAGTAAAAGTGTTTTCTACAAAAGACTCCCCCTTATTCATGATCATTTTTTAAACCTTTTTTAGTTAAAATAGCTTTTGTTTCGTTCTCTCTGATGTAAAATGACATACGTCAAAACAAGACAAATGCTATTTAAGCAATTAAAGGTTTAAAAATTGATTATGAATAAGAGGGTTTCGAAACAGAGGTCAACAAAAGCTCAAAAAACTGTTCAATTTATTTGTATCAAATCATAACACCAGTGAAATAAGGATACAAACTAACTTGACCGTTGCCCTAACTATACAAGTTTACGGCACTACACCCAAGGGCCTTCCCGTATCTTCGACCCTTGCACCCTAAGAATGTGCCCGAGACATGCCCATTTCCATCTAATATTAAAGCTTAATGGCATGTTTATATCATAATCATGGAAACTCAAGTCTTCCTGTTATAAGATGTGAGAAGTAACAATTTGTCATTATATAATGTCAATACTACCGTATTTGACGACCTCCATGTCGCGGCAAGCGAGTAGCTGGTTGAGACGCATGAGGTGCAGGTTTGATTCGTGCTGCGGGACAAATATTTGCATGAATTAATAAATACTTATTACCTACTTGTTGTAGTAAAATTTATCTTAAAATATCGTAGTGTTCCTGAGATATCATTCAAAACGTGTGCTAAACAAGTATTTTTCATTACTACGGAGCTGCGCAGCCGCAACACTCGTGTGGCAGCGCTCTAAGGGTCCCGTGTATCCTGTTGGTGTACGGAACCTTAAAAAGTAATAAAAAACTCCTAGTACCCTACCCTATTTCTTTATTCCATATCTAATATCTTTCCTAAGCTAGAATTACTTAGTTTAATCAAAGTCTAGTTCACATAAAGTCAAACAAACGGCACTCATTAATTAGGAAAACTAAATCGTCTCTATTATGTGTTGTGTAGTCCGTATGTTGTTTTGATATAACAATAAAATAAAAATCATCATCACAACATAACATAACATAACATAATATAACATAAAATAACATAACATAACATACATCAACAGTCACATACGTAGTCTAGATCCCACACTAGGATTCTCAGTGTCGTGGGTATCAGGAACTACGAGTACCATGGTACCATAACACCCAGACCCGGAACAGATAATTGCAGATCATACAAACATTTGTCCCGCACCGGGAATCGAACCCGCAACCTATTGCATCTAAGCCGGCTACTCTCCCGCCGCGTCACAGAGGGGGTATTTCCATAATCACTAAGCTTGGCAGGTGAACTTGTGATCGCAATATTCGTGTTGAATTCTCAGGACCCATGCATGACCCATGCTATCCTTTTGTAATACCTTAGATGACTTTTATGACATCTACAGGAGGACATAATGTGGGTGCTTTGCGTGCCCAAAGCATCTATAACAATATTTATAATTATATGAAAGCAATAAAATATTTACCAAGAAACTAACTATTCGTACAACTGCAAAACAACGTATTAAAGCTATGACGTCATTTTAATTACGTCAACGTTGTAGGTAATGTCGAAATACTAGCAAAATGACGTCATACAGCAGTCAGAGGTAAATATGGCTTCTATTATTCTGCGTCACTTGTTCATTTTGGTCTCTGAGTTTTATATTTATTATTGTAAAAAGAGGACAAAAATACTCAAGTTTATCTTTGAAACCTGTCAATTTCATAATAAATTCCAGTTGAATTGGGTCGTCGACGTTTGGCGCGTGTTTGAAGATCTATAAACGCTCAAAATCACTACTGAATTGGTTCCTAACGCAACGCGCCCACGCAACAGACCACCACGTAGATGGCGTGACGAGTTGGAAGTGCACTTACCTGGCCCACTGCATCAAGCGACAGAGAGAACTGGAAACAGGGTGGAAATTAAAGAATTTCCACCCTGTTTCCAGGGCAAAGGCCCTGCATTGGGGCAATGCAACGAAGCAATTTTTGAAAGCCGGCTTAACCTAGGAATGAATGCTATATGGTGTCACAGAAAATATGTTCACCTAGTGCGAATTGATACTTGATATTAAAAATCCACATTTTGTTTGTTATCTGTGAAAGAATAAGGCAAATGACAGGGCTGTTACAAGGCAATTCTGGGCTAGTAAATGTTTAAAAGAAAATCTATAGGTACCACGCCAAATTATTATTGTTATTATTAATTAAGCTGATAAACAAGATAGATACAAACGACATAGGTAATATTATCACAAACAGTAGGTAGTCAAAAACTTGAGACAAGTAATACCTACAAAGTTGAAAACAAATTAGTAAATTTGTACTATATCCATGTTGATAGGATAACAGGCCAGCAATATAGGAAGGTAGCACAATTCCATTAACGATTTATTAATCCTAGAACTAGGGTTCCGCTTACATACTAGATCTGAAACAACAATAATCGAGACCGCGCAAGTGGGTCGCAGATGGACCAACTCAGCCTGACCTCTCTAAATGTACGATTTTCCCCAATTCCAGGCGATTTTCCCGATGGAAAGAGAGGTAAGAAGCTCTCGTTATGATGGTGCTTAGAATTTGATGCGCGATTATTATTTATTCAAAGCACATACCTAAATGTTGCCAACTAGGCCACATTTCGGCTAGATGCTCCGACTTTGTTGTTAGACAGCAACCTTTTCAAGAGTTTGTGACTAATACCCCGAGCCAATTGGTAACTTACCTACCCAGTATTTATTGCCATCACCATCATCAGTTCCCACATCTGTCCTCTAGTAAACTGTACCTATCATCTCTCGATTCGCTCCATTGAGTCCCATGTTCGATTAGTTTCATCCTCTTTCGGCTAGCTCCTAGATATAATTATACCCCCCGACCTCTGTGGTGCGGAAGGCTAAGGTTCGCCTGCGACGCAGGAGGTTGCGGGTTCGATTCCCGCCTCTGAACAAATATTTGAACGATCTGCAGATCATTGTTCGGGGTGTTATGGGTATTTTTATATGTATAATACAAAAAATATCTATCTATGTAATGTATTGTACTAAGTATATCAGTTATCTAGTACCCATAACACAAGCTCTGCTTAGCTTGGGGATAGATAAAGTTGTGTGAAATGTCCAGCATTTATTAATTTTTATTTATTATTGAATATTATTTATGTATATTGATGGCTTATAGCGGCTTATTGAACTGTTTACCAGTTACGGTAGCTTTTATAAGCGAATCTATCCATTTAAATTATAGTAGCTGGCAACTCCACAGAGGTGTTTTAAAAATTTTCGATTCCCCCACCGCGAGTCCCTGAGGTGGAATCTGATATTTGGAAATGTAAACGAAACTTATGACGAGGTCACCTAAAACAATGATAAGTAACTGAATATTTGAGGTTTTCATGTAAATATGTGTCACTGTAGGTATTTATACAATACATCAAGGATAATGGGAAGTTTTCTGACAGCTAAAAGAAAATAGTTCTAAATCCATGCATAGATGGCGCAGTCTAGATATGGTTGTCTAAATTTTGTCGGTCAGCCACCAACTGTCAGTGTCACTGACTTCACTCGCCCATGCTGTTTGTTGGTGAAGTTAAGTAAGTATCTACGTAAAGTTTTTGTTGAAATTCTGATATATTTTATTAGTGTTACGTTATTGTTACAATTTTTGTTGTTATTGTCGAAGCCGGACCGAGTAGACCGGTCTATTAGTAGACTTGAAAAACGAGCTTTGGAATCGCAACGCGAAACTTTGACGAAAAAAGAGAAAACAAAGAGAATTTGTTGTCTGTGGTGCTTTTGCAAAATTTTCAGAAGACACAACCATGTCGAGTCACCGCCATCTACCGGAATTTTAAGAACTATTTTTCTTTTTTATTGCCTCCCTGAAAACTTTCCATTGCCAATGATTATTTTGGCTCATGAGGATTATTAATAGTGTATAAAATGTTCCAGTGTCGCAATGAAAAGTTTTTAGTGAAGCTCTCATAATATAGCTTTTGAGTTTTTTTGTACTTAGTTTCATATTCATACAAAACAGTATATTTTATCAAAGTGAACTCATACGTCATGTCACAGGAAGTCGGTGGATGGAGGCTCAAGACCGTTCGTCGTGGCATTCTAAGCGGTAGGCCTATGTTCGTCAGTGGAATTCTACAGGCTGATGATGATGATGATGATGATGACCTTTAGCTATCCCTGAGAAAAATGGCTTGACAGACAGCCATACAGACGGAAAACAAAGTGAGCCTATATTATAAAGGTCCTGTTTTTTCATGTTGAGGTAGTATAAAAACTTAAAAACAATTGAACATCGATCCAAGTTGGCAGTATACCAGCAGAACTTTAATGACCTATTAAAACAGAATTTAGGCTGATCATGAGTTTAATTTATCTAAACAGTTCTCCACCATAAGAAAACATAATTGAACGTACCATTCTCTTGATCTGATTACTGAAAACGTGTGTTTCACAATTAAACTATTGATCCAAAGCTTCTTCCTACATATCTACATTTAAAATGTTCCATAGACCACCCAAGTCATGCTTGGTCTTATCGAGGTCTTTGGTTTGTTTCATCATTAGTTAGAACAGCTGGTTCAATCTTTTATCGACTTTCGCATGGGCACGGTTTCAGAACAGCGTATACCATGTCCCAAGCTGGACTTTAACCTTACGTAGGGGAGCCAGTTAGAGATAGTGGCATGAAGTAGAAATTAGGAAAACCTTGTGTGGAGACCGACATGACCTAAAACCAAAACCCCGAAAACACGTGACAGTTTACATACATAACACCCAACAGTCACATACGTAGTCATGATCCCACACTAGAATTCCCTATCATGAGTAGTTGAGTACCATCTTCTCTACTTTTTGCTATTTTTATTCATTCCTATATTTCTGCCGCCAAGCAGTGGTGCTCGCATTGCTGTGTTTCGGTTTGAAGGGCATACAGGTGCCGGTGAAATTACAGGCACTTTTCAGACTTTCCATCTTTGTGTCTCTGAGTTGGCAGCGCGCGTATGATGCTTCTAGTGTTGCAGGCGTCCATAGGCTATGATAAATTCTTTCTATCAGGTGGGCCAGATGCTTCTTTGATTGCCGAGTACCTACTAAAAAAAACGATTGTTAAAACATAATTATAACGTACATATATTTTTTCATTTGTTTTTGTATTTTTATTTGGTGTGCACTAAAGAGATCATCTATCTATCTCTCTTTTTAAAGCCAAAACGAATGAGACGAGAGTATAGAATGCAAGATATTTTACGATAGGTCAATAACAAAGCCACTCCAGACAACCGCCCGCTGCGCCCGCGCCACCTCCTGTTTGCAGTTGTATGAAGTGAGCCAGCTATTTTTCTTTTAGCAGCGGTTTCACACAATGATCACCCAGATGCTGATTTTATACCAGCAATAAATCAATCAGAAGAATATCGACAAACATTAACGAAGTGTGGAAGTAGAACAGTGTGGGTTCAACTCGTGGAGGCAAAATAAACCCTAGGCCCTGCTTTACGTCAAAATAGTTGCTCTCTGACTCAACTGCAATGCAAGTTCTTGCTGTTGGAACTTTAAGGGCACAACTAACGCAAAATGCCAAGCGATTATTAAATTTTTACCTAAGATTAGATTATACATATACTACATTGCAGTTTCGATGATTCACTGTAACAAAAACACGACACGACAATATTTTCTCTATAGAAAAAAATCACGCAATTAGGTACCTCTCACTTTTGCTTTTTCAACTGGTTTTCAATATGGTGCAAAATATTGTGTAAAATTATTTTGCATAGTGAGGCTACCGGGATTAGACACACGACTTTAACATCAAAGCATCCCACTATCATCATGTTGCATACCGTCTGTCAGCTGATATGAGATAGACTGTTTTTTCTGTCAACACGTGTAATTTCCTTTTATGATTTGGTTGATGTTCATATTTATGCTTACGGTTCATATGTGCAAAGGGCACTGCTATTTATCTCTCAGGTTCGGTTTTATAATTTTTTTCGTTTTCACCTCAATTCTTTTACAGCTTACTGATTTTCTCTACCATGACGTTTATTAGTGACCTAGAAATGGTATGCTATGGCGAAAAAATTTAAGGTATGGTTCCGACATGGTATTTTGTTATTTATGGCTGAGAAAACTTACAACATGGTTGTAATTTAAGTTCAAGGTGGAATAGGTCACATTCTTAATCACTGAAAATTTCGTCATATTTTCTCCATCAAGTAGCCATATAATACCAATATACCTAGCCATTATTGTCCTTTTGAGTGGGAGCAGTGGACGTAAACAGGCTGGTGATGAAGTAAATTATTTGGATATTTTGATTAATTGGTTTTTTATTGCACGAAGGATATTTATCCAGGTGCCTCCCCCTTTTGAGTGGGAGCAGTGAACGTAAATAGGCTGGTAATGAAGTAAATTATTTGGATAATTTTATTAATTGGATTTTTTATTGCACGTAGGATACTTATACAGTACTTCGTTCTATTTAAATGTCTTCGTCCAGACATAACTTCATCAATCTGGCTGATCTGCTGTTAGTAGGTAGGTAGGTGTAGTAATGCACCACTCTTGACTAACGAAATTTTAAAAGTCATAGGAAGTCGGTGAATGGAGGCGGCTCAAGACCGTTTGTCGTGGAATTCTTTGGGAGCATATACCCAGCAATGGGCTTCTACAGGCTGATGATGATGGGTTCGATTTCCGCTGCAGGACAAATGTTACACAAATTTGTTCGGGGTCTGGGTGTTGTAGTGCCATAGTACTCGTAGTTCCTGATACCCCGATACAGGGAATCCTAATGTGGGATCAGGATTATGTAGGTATCTGTTGTATGTTATGTTATGTATGTTATGATGATAAAGTTGGTAGTTAGTTGGGTATACCTATCCAAACAGTGTCATTAACTGCGTCAGAATTTTGACTCATGATAGTAAACGGTTTTGATTTTTTACATCACGTTTTCACAACTTTTAAATTAGCGTGTAAAAACTAATAATTAAAATGTTTCTTATTTCAACAAAAGCACACAGCGGGTTCAATAAACAAAAAACGATTAGATAAGATCTAAAATCAATTAGAAAAGTCACCGTCATCTAAAATTACTGAAAAAAAAAACAAATCGGAAACTAGAATAACACACGAATTCACGCCGCTTGGTTTAAGATAAACATCGCTCACCCAAAATAACGTTTCGCTGAACTTACTCATTGTTAGGGCTTGACCACACAGAACTCTAAATGGGTGCCGCACTGCAACACGCGGTAAAACACACTAGGCCCAATTCTCTAATTTAAAAACATTCAATTCGCAGTATAATCTTGTCTCAGTCGCACTGTCACGTATAGTGACTATTACTTAATCTTCGCGTTTCTTGCGAAGAATATGTAATAGTTGCTATATGAAACAGTGCGACTGACACGAGACTGGAATGTTTTTAAATTAGAGAATTGGGCCTCTGAATAAAAATTATTTAATTATTATATATTTACGTTATGTTTGATAAACATCAATAAAAATGGTTATTTAGAAAAACCAAAATACCTCCCGAACTCATTTTATGTTTATTTATTCTTTTATTAAATGTTGAGTAAATTTTTTACAAAAGTTATTGTATTTAATGCCTCTTGAAATACACCTATTTTAATATGGTTTTTATTGAAATTCAATATCTTGTATAGCTTGGGAGGTATTGTGATATTTCCAAAAGACCCTTTTTTTTTGCATGACAGTTTAGTTTGTCTTGATCTAGAAAAGGCTACTATTTATCCAAGTACAATGCAAGCGGAGCCAAGGCTTTGTACAAAAATTATTTAGGTTTTTTAAATGATTATTTATAGAGGCTATGCTAGGTTTTTCACTACTAGCAAGGGGAAGTAGCAGTGATATAATCCTAAGTGAGGAAATCCGTACTTTTCGTTTCGCAAGCGCTATTCTGTCACCTTCTAACTTAACTGAACTTTAATGAGTTAGATAGTGACAAAATATCCGTGTAATCTCTTAATCGGCTTTTACGCCATCCACGGGAGGAGAGGATCTAAACACACCAGATCAGGGCGTCTTCTATAATTCAACGAAAAACAAAGTTTCAATCGAAATTTCGCACGTTTCCTACCATGATTCTTATTCGTTCTGAAATTTAGTCCGCACACGAAAGTTGTTTGACGTTTAAATTCTCTAAACCAACTCTACTTCTTTTGCGTATCCGAAAATAAATTACAGTAGTGTCAGTACCGAAACATAGTTTAAAATTCGTTCGTTTGCAAAGTTTAAGTTTCGGAGAAAGCGAGAAGGCATCCAGACCAGACACAAAATACATTATATTCACAAAACCTAGGAAAGATCACGCACTTACGCCAATAGTAATTTCTTTCTCTCCCATAATTATTATAACAAAAAGTGTTCACACTTTAATCGTTGCTGGGAGATGTAACCTTTTATTGACACAAGATACCTACTGCGCATTGCCTGAAACGGATATTAAAAACGCGCCGTGCACCTGTGTGGCGGAGGCTTAAGAATATCTGTTAGTCTCGAAGAGGAATTCAGAATGTACACACTTTGTATACATATTTCTGTTTATTACTGTTTCCGAGATACCTAAGACTAACCGTAATAATTTTATTGCGGTATTACTATCTAAACTCCTGTTATACGAAACGAACACAGCTAGGCGTTTTGATGCGTAAAGACTGAGTATTGAATACATACTTTTATTCCTATGTCGATTTATTATAAACTCATTATGATACACCAACATCAGGAGGTAGATAGGCCACGTCCAACAGTGGACAATTTGTCCACTGCCATACGAGGCCTACCCATAGAATGCAATGGGGTTATCTGTCATAATCAAAATGCTTGGCAGGCTGATTGGTGAACGCAATATTGGTGTTTAGTACTCAGGTGGAAGCTGCAGCCCATCCCCTGGTGTAATCCTTCAGTTCGCGTTTACTACACCCCGGGAGAAATAAACGCAGCAGTCTTTTCTTATGCCGGGACACACAACGGTAAATAACACCTTAGAAATAAAATAAAGTACTTATAAAACTACTCAGGGAACTTTTAAACAATAAATAACAACATAATTAATATACAATGGCAAAAAAGGAGATAATAATCTCTATATCCTCCGCTACTTGTCAAGAGATGGCGCTAGTGATACCTACAACAGCTTTGCGCGCTCACTCACCCCACCCCCGTTTCACAAGTAGTTACCAAGTTTTAGCACAACATTCGCTTGGCAAGTTGCCCCTGATGGCTCGGAAAGCTCGGATTCGCTGCAAGAGCTACACTTTCCACTAGCTAATTGAGTTTAAGGCGGATTGCTTCCGTAGGGATACGTTATTTTTTGTGAATCTGTGCCAATTTGTGTGTTATGATGATTATTGTTTAAGAAGATACTTAGTACCTATACATTTATTCATATTTAAACTTAAAATATGACAGTTGTAAAATAATTTATTAACTTGGCAATAACTATTAATTATGGCACTCAACCACATAATTATTAATGAATCAAAGATTTCTGAACACTTAATAGCACACTAGTAGGTATAAATTAAAACAAAAAGAACAACTCATAGTTAGCAAAGCATAGTTAGGTGGCCTTATCGCGGAAAACGATTTCTCCTAGGCAACCTTTCCTAGATAACATAAGGTAGGTACCTTACCCACTTAATTACCATAAATGACAATGATTAAACATTTTATATAAATTTGTAGTATTAAATTGGTACAACACAGGTGCACTTAAAGTTAACATAGTTCACTTATGTTAATAATAAGTACAATAACTCCCTTTTATTTATTCAAGTAGGTACTATACTATAGTTCTTTGCTAATTCAATTAGGTAAACCGAATTAAAATTCATCACAGGCATTGAATAGCAGACGACGCAAATAAATTCTCAAAATGACAATCAGCTGTTGATCGGACGAGAGCGCGGCGAGACACCCGCTTGACGGGTCTTGCGTGTCTATTAATGTCTTGTCACCTGCCCCGTTAGACAAACGTGCATGCAGCAAATGCAAGCGTGTTGCACTATTTAGCGTTTTCACTAATAAATTGTACAGGATTGTTGTTCTACTTGACGGGCGTTTGGCGATCACGTAAGTCATCTACTTACTCTAGTTAGCGCCATTGCGAAGCGCTAACGTTAGCATGGACGTTTGTCTATGTAGCACCATGCATGCGTCATATTTCGACACCGCTCGCGAATATATGCCGTCTATAAAAATATTCCTTGCCACATTCAACTTGCTGCTATAAAAAGCCAATATAAACCTAAACGCCACCGAGATCGCCCGCATTATCTCGTGATTATCGCGTGTCAAAACATCGCCACGCTCGCGATACTTCGCATGTAATCTGATAAACGATGTATTCTGCACGCTTCGCGCTCCCGCTCTCTCTCCCTCTAACCTAGCATGTATAAATCCGTCCATCCCTCTCCTACGGTCATCCATTTCATTCATGCGCGGTGTACCTCGGCGGCCCGCTGTTTACAGACACAAACAAACAGTACAGCAAACCGCTTAGCTTTAAGTACGAGACCGTGAAAGTGATATTGTCAAGTGTTTCCGTCTCTTTCCAAAAGCCGAGTGGTTAGTTCTTGGAGAGGCGCTAGATGGTGTTAGCTGTTCTATTTTGCGGGGCTTACGGAATAAATGTCACAATAATTTGGGTGCGACGTTGCCGGACTTAACCACCCGGTGTGGTGGCGGGCGCAGGTTATAAGCGGCCAACTCTACATTTGCGGGTATAATAAACCTTATACGATTGACTCTTGATCTATTTTGGCGCATGTTGTGCGTTTGTTAAGTTGGTGTTTGTATGTGAGCGTCACGTAAACGTAACGAGCGTGGTATACACACGTACGTGAGCTGTCAGTAGCTAATGCGATGCGCCGTGATCGCTATTGTGGCGAGCGCGCTCACGCGGGTTATAGCGTTTAATTCAATTTAGTAATTGATACATTTTGTTGGTCGGCTTTAGCGATTATGATTTTTATGACATTTATGGTTTTACAGGGGCAATGAATATGATTTGAATTACTTCTGTTTATTTATGAGTTTATGCAAATTTTTCAAACCGACACAGATTTAATTTAGGTAATTTGAATGACAAGTACCATTACAAAAAAGCCTACTTGCAGACTTTGTTCTTATAATTTAAAAGAATCTAAATAATTAAGATAGATCAGCGTGATTTGATCAAGGTTAGGTAAATATATAAAAAAAACAAAACAATTAAAAATGTTTTTACAAACTAGCTAATCCTCAATTAATCTAAATAAGCATCGTGAAACCTTATAAGAGCAAATTGTCAAAGTGACAACTCCCTAAACATGGTAATTCACGCTCGCATTCTTCGATACACCGCTTGAGCTGGCACACAGTAACACAACATATTCTTATTACCTCGATACTAAAACAACAGCCCAATTCAAACTAAAACCCATTGACATAAGGCTGGATTTCAATCAGAGCACTTACGATCTTTTATTTGTGTAGGTTTCACACATACGAAACATTTATAAGCACAGTAGTAGTGGTTGTATACAATATGACGTCGCGTATTGAGTACCTAGTATTATACTCAAATGAAATGTGTAGCTTTCACGAGGGCACACAAGCGTAGCGTGATGTTCCACCACTGTCCATTTGATTTTGATCTTTATACTAGTGAATTTAAAGATTATTTTTTCTTGGATTTTTTGTCCGAGTTAGAGTGTTTTGTATATATGTTAAAAGACGGGTGTCGGTAAACGCGTGACCTGTTATTGTGTGTATTAGGTTGGTTTAATCACAATTTGGAGTGGGTCGCGATATGGCTTTCCAACTGACGATTTAGAAATAGGTGAATTGATTTTTGTTCACTGGTCACTTAATTATTTAACGATTGACAGATTTATTGTATCAAGGTTAAAAAAGGGCACTCGGAGAACTATGAACAATTGTGTTTAGATAAAAATATTTTTTGACTGGGTAAGTTATTGAGTAGTCAGGTACCTACAGCTGATTGATGAATGATCGGTAAGTAAATTTGATTACGAAGATCTAAATAGGTACTTAATACAATCTTCCTGATCTTTATGATTGAAACAAAGACCAAAAGTCATAATTGGTTGACAAAAAGCTCCACATTAAATCAGGCAATCCAAAATGTTTGTAAACCATCAAATAAATTCATCAATGGCCTCGAAAAAAAATCGATTCTTGCGATTTTTGTTCGAATCATAAGATACAGTTTGAATCGTATTATCCGGCTCGAAAGTTCAGGCGACTAAAGTGTGCGGCGGCGTTATTGTGGTATCGAGTCCACCGGCGGCGGGCAAGTAAATTAGAGAGCGACTGGACTATAACTAAGAGGAGTTGAACTGACGCTACCGGGGAAAGAATAGTGAGGACATACCTTTTATTATAGAGCCTGCCTTGTGTAAGGTTTTCTAAGTCATTAAAATCAACTGGTAGAAATCCACTGATGCGCATAGACCTAACTCTTGAATGCGTGATCTTGAGCCACCTCCATCCACCGAATTCCTGTATTCCCTAGTTAAACCTAAATAAAGTTAAACTTTGATAATAAGCTGACTAACAATATTGGACTATGTAGTTGTCTGAATAAAAACTTTATTATTATTATTATAATTATAAATTTAAATTGAAGTAATTATTCGCTGTGTTATTAAAAAGTCGTGTGAAAAGACGCTAGATGAGGTTAATAATGAGAGCTTTTCTTTTTCTATTAATAACAAAGGTAATTTGAACTGACTCGATAGATGGCGCTGACAAACAAAGCTGACTCAACATCGACTATATTAAAAAATCCTACTAATATTATAAACGTGAAAGTTTGTGAGTATGGATGTTTGTTACTCTTTCACGTAAAAACTACTGAATGGATTTGAGTGAAATTTGGAGTGGAGATACTTTACGCCCTGGATTAACACAAAGGCTACTTTTCATCATCATCATTATCATCAATTTTCATCATTATTCACGCGGGTGAAACCGCGGGGCGCAACTAGTCTTAAATAACAACATAACATAAAACCCAACAGTCACATACTATCACGATATTAGAATCCTTCCATCTATTTATCCACCTATGGATTCACCAATTGATTTGCCAGCTAGCGATCTCTGGGTGGGTTCGAACCACCGGTATACCATAATTCATAAATATAAAAAAAATAACTAATCAAATAAACTAGGGGCTACCTATAGCTAATACACGTTACATGCTATTTCACATTATACCAGGGTGACGAATCCTTCAAGTTAGCTACCCAAACTGCCGCGACGATGGAGGGGAGGGCGTTCTTCCGAGCAAAGGGGGTCCCTTTCAAGCACAGATAGGTAGGAAAGGTAGATTAGGCTCCTCGCTTCTCGCTTCAAAAGACGCTGGCTGGGCCCAATATCCAAGATTGTCTCTGCAGTGATACCGCCTCTGGAAGTCTCCTCTGCTCTTCCAACTCGACGTTATGTAAAACTATGCCTCTCCGAGGCTTCTTCCCGAAGCCTTCACCATATAGTGTCTTATACAAACGGTGGGTCTCTACTTCACAAGACTTGGTTCTTCCTAGTCTAGTCTCATCCCAGCAAGACTCTCACACAAATAAATATATTGTGCTACAATTCCATCTAGTCAGCCTTAGAAAACTAACTCGGCCTGCCATAGATTAAACAGAAAATCTGTCGTTATAATTATGATTGTCAAAGTAAGTCCTGTCCATTTAATACCATCGTTCGCCTGCACAAGGAATGCAGCCCTGCGACTGCAGTGATGCATATCGTTGTACGTATGGTGCATATGCGTCCCCCTCCCACCCCCATTCCCCCCACCTGCCGTCTTTGTCTTCGTTCATTATGCCTAAGTACAAATTTAAAAGTACCTGGTCTCTGCTTGTGCATTATGCCTGCCTAAGTTTTAAGGTGCCTTTAGGTAAGCCTTTTTAAGCGAAACGCGTATGTTTTTATGTGATTTGCTAAAGATGGTATGAGATTTTTAATAAGGTAATTCTCAGAATACAACAGCTACTTACCAGTTACTAAAAATATTGATGTTTTATCTAAATTTTAGTATGTTCATCATCATCAGCCGGTAAAAGTTCACTGCTGGATGTAGGCAATGGAATACTATGACGAACGATCTTGAGCCGCCTCCATCCACTAACTTTTTGCGTCCATCAAGTCCTGCACTGTGTCATGTGGGTTGTGGTCGCCACCCGAAAAATGTTAGTCCCCGATGGTTGGTCAATCTGCGATATTATATAAATATGGCCTCCTTAATAACTCAATTAAAATAACAGTATTAATCCGTAATCCTAAGAACTATTTATTAACCTTGGATCTTCTATGGATCTATACATTTCTCATTAACCCTCTCCTAAAAAAAAATAAAGATTTAGGGCCTAATTCATGATCATTTTTTAAACCTATTTTAGTTAAAATAGCTTTTGTTTTGTTCTCTCTGATGTAAAATGTCATACGTCAAAACAAGACAAAAGCTATTTTAACTAAAATAGGTTTAAAAAATGATTCAAAGTCAAAGTCAAAGTCAAAAAGAACTTTATTCATTGAAATCACAAGGATCATTTTGAATCGTCTTATATAAAATTAAATTACTCCTGTTCCAACGCGACCAAGCCTAGAAGAATGATTATGTATAAGGTCCTTAATATATAGTTATAGTGCCATGGTGCATCCGATCTAAGAATAGACCCCTCCATCTCCACCCGTGGATGTAGTAAAAGCCTTACAAAGGGATTACACTACGCGATGGTCAGTAGCATCCACCTGAGTTCTTAACACCAAATTGCAATCACCAATCCTTTTGCCATGAGTGGTGATTATGGCAAATCCCAGCTCCCAGGTCTCGGACGTAAATATGCTGGTGATGATAATGATGATTATGGTCTCTAATGCATTAGGTCTCCATTGTTTTTTTTTTACTTTTTCTTTGCCATAGTTAAATCGGAAGGTGCCAACTCGCGGATTCAAGCGAGTTTCAGATCCGCGAGATGACGAATGACTAGTGAAAATAAGTAGGTTTAAGTACTTACAAATACCTAGCATGACATAAAATTATAACGTTTCTAAATTTTAGGTTTCCGTAATCAAAGACTTCAACGCGCTTGTTTCATGCTATTGCAATACAGAAATAAACTTTTTGACAATTTATTTTCAAAACTCACTTTTATTATGATCTTAAATTGGGTAAGTACCTAACTGTAACTAATCTTTGCGTTCCGTTTTGTGGATTTTTTTATTATGTTAAATTTTTGAATGCATAAAAATTCTAACTTATGAAGGTACACAGTAAAATGCAGAGGAGAAAAACTGCATCTATATAAAAACATATAATATATTTGACTCAATACCGGATTCAAACTCACGAACGTACAGTTTTACAGACTAACAACCGGTAATGATGCAACCGGTCAGGTTACAGAGCGTGTAGTATCAACCGATTATTTTTATTTGAAAGAATAAATAATTTACATGTGTTACTTGTTTTTTATTTTTTTTATTGTAACGGTATATAGCGCAGAAATATCATGTAACTACAGCATAAATATTTTCAGGTCTCATTTTATTCAGGAGCTCAGCTTATAAAACTATTTGCAACCCTATTTCATAATCTGACAGCGTATAAAAGAGAGACGGCACTACATGGTCTGCATTGGGATCTGTAGCAATTTTTCTTTGCACCAAATATATACCACTAATTATTTGACTTTGCGATATCAGTTCTTTGTCTTTTTAAATAAGTCTTCATGTCACATGAAGTGTTTGTCGTTTAAGTCGTTTTGTTCTGCGGTATATGTCCTTGTGTGAGTAAAATTAAAGGGTGTTTTTCTACGAGGGAAAATGTATCAGGTAATAATATAGCTCAGTTAGATGAGCGAGCATTTCAAGGGAGACAGGATTTGTGTTTACTCTTTTTCTTACATATCCGTATGATTTGCTAATGCATCCTCTTTGTTTGAAAACAACAGGGTAATACCTACTATCTGAGGAACTCGAGGGAGAGATATACCTCTATAGTCTATAATAATAATTTGTCTTCTCGTTTCGTATGTGTCTAATATAAACTCCAACAGATACCAGAATTATTATAAGATCAATAAGAGATGTCTGTATATCCATCTGTCTAGCAATCTGTCTGTGTTTTTGTCTGCCTGTCTGCCTGTCTGACTGTTTGTTTGTCACAGTCTGTTTTCTCAGAATTTACTGGACCTATTTCGATACATATTTATAGAATTAGGTGATACAATAAAACTCGACAACGACTTGTCAATAAAAATTATATACAAATTTTGTGGCTATTAATAAGTCTGCTTCTAGAGATGTACTACATATGTCTATCCTAGAAAAGACTCTTGAAACTAATATCTTTTAACATACTAAACATATAAAATACTCCCTTATGAAAAATATACGACATAAGTGCCCCTTTTAAAGAAATTAGTAAAATCCCAAGCAGAAATTTGTCTGCCCATACAAAGCATCTTTTCATAGAGATTTCATCTTAAATGTGTAACTAAAGTATACGAATACATGAACCTAACAGCTAAAGGTGAAAATCTAGTACCATTAGGCAATACGCCTGCGGGTGCGCACGCGCGGGCCCATCCATCAACGGTCAATGCTCAGGCTCTAACGAAGAAGATCGACTGCAATGTTTTTTTGCTCACTAGCGGTACCGAGTCAAAGTAAGATATGGAAGTTCAAGGTAATTCAAATACACTCCAATAGTACAGTCAAATTAGGTGATTTTTTGCAAAAGTGTGGAACTAATTAGATGTAGTCATGAAAACTTTTCTAATTGTTTTGTATGGCTTAAAAATCACCTCTAATAATAAGCATCAGTAATTTCACCCTCCGGAACAGGGTGAAATAGGGTGAAAACCTTATAATATCCGTAACTTAATGGGGGAAATAGAAGTAGTCGGTGCAATTTGGCATAGACTTTGAACCGTTATGATCTACATTTGCATCAAGTATTTTTTAAATCCGACATACGGAACATACAAAAAAAAAACCTTTTACAAAAAAAATATCAGAAAAATGTTCGAAATACATTACCAGGTTTGCACCTTGGTGCGTTTCACGGAAGGCACTTTTCCATATTTTATTGTCGCTATACTTCGGGGAAAATTAAAGTAGTTCTGGAAATTGACTTAAACTTATTCATTTAATTAGTACTACTTCCGCCGGAAGTTTTATACTGGTATTAATTTACGGAAGATGCATTTGTTCAACACTGTGTTCCCTACGTGGTTTTTATTAAAATCATAATACACTTAGACAGTCTCTCTATACGTAATTTAACTTGCATCAAGTAATTTCTTTCTATTTTAAAATTTACGGCCTTTTTAAGTTTGTACCTAATATTTAAAAGGGTTCCGTAAGCGCCAGAAACGGTGCAAACCTAGGATAAGCTTCTTTTCGTGTCATCTAACGTTTCCATAAGAATCCACGACTACACGACTTAGGTCCACACTTTTTGCTAATTTGCCTGTACTACAAGCATTCAGACGTCACCTGAGACTTTAAATCAAAATCGTATAGGGCCATGATTCGAAAATTAAAACTTATTATTTTATTGATTGATAACTGGTTTTTTTTTATTTTTTGCCACACATAATGATAATTTCCATTATCAATATTGTAAAGCTGTATCTGGTACAAAAACTTTTTTCTTCATCATCATCATCTCCGACCTCTGTGGTGCGACGGGCTAAGGTTCGCTTGCGACGCAGGAGATTGCGGGTTTGATTCCCGCCTCGGAACAAATATTTGTACGATCTGCAGATATTTGTTCAGGGTGTTCTGGGTATTTTTCTATGTTTAATAAAAAATATCTATCTATGTAATGTATTATATTAAGTTTATCAGTTATTTAGTAACCATAACACAAGCTCTGCTTAGCTTGGGGCTAGATAATGTTGTGTGAAATGTCTCCAGCATTTATTTTATTTATTTGTTTATTTATCTGGCAGCGTCCACTGCTGGAGGAGGAACGTTATGGAGGGATTTCAGGCGAATAGGTCTTCAGTACTCAGGTGGATGCTGCTGCCTATATCCCCTGGTGTAATCTCTTAGTTAGCTTCTAAGACATCCACGGAATAGAGGGAAGGGTCTATTTAGGCCGGACACTCCACGGTGTATATACTAAGATACAAAACCCCCTTTAAAAGTTTGTCAAGTTTGTTGCTTACGGTAGACTTAAAAAGAAACATCGCACAAAAGATTCTTGATTACACGTCACAGGAGCCTTTGTTTCAAAGCAGCTCCTTTAGTTAAACAATATGTTTTCCGCAAAAAATCCCTAGTAATTACACAATCCAAGATTCAAATCATAATTCAAAAGTACATTGTGGTACATTGTGCACAAATATGAAGAATTTATTATGATTTAAATTTACTTTTAAATTTATTGGCTTTGATTTTAAAGTGTTAAAATTGACGTACGATATCAGTTGGCATCATCAACCTGAATTTTCAGCTGACCACTCTAAAGGCCAGTTTCTACCGGGGCGGAGAGAAGAGGAGACGAGAGCAAAGCTGGCAGGTTATTGGCAGGCAGGCTTGACAAGGAAATAACCACATTCCTTTTTTCCCGTGCAGGAAAAAAGGAGTGTGTCTATGTATGTGTTTGTATTTTCACGCTAGATTAATTAAATCTTAGAATCAATGCCATTAATACCAAAACGCTCTCTTCCATATATCAAATCAACGTAGTTAAATTTTAGAAGCGGATTGGTGTTAATGGTCTTAATATAACGGAGGCCGCACTACTCAACCTTTATTAAAATAAACAGATTTTTTCTATGTCTCCGTCATTTGATGTTCACCGTTTCTTCGGAAACCAAAGCCTAATAGAGCGAGTCAACAATAAGTTTTACTCCCTATGCACCTATGTCGTTACTTATTTATACCCATTCCGACGGTAAGCCAAACACCTAGGTGAGATAAGAAACGTTATGCAGTGAATGTTTTCTTGAAAGTGTATACCAATGGTTTACTTATTCAAATAAAATAGTTTGATATTTTTCTAGTACAAAGTTGAATTTATAGACTTCAGCTAGTGTTATTAATCTAAGCAGCGCGGAGTGTTGAATAAAATAAAAGAATCGCTTTCGGGTTTTGTGGTTCCATTTTGATACGATTATTTGGGTTGATTTTACAGAATCTGTTTTGCTTTAGTGGATACCATCCTTTATGATTCCACAGCAACAAAAAAAGACTTCAGGTAATATTTCGGGATTGAATTGGATGGACAGCTAAATTGGCTACAAGCGGCTCATCCGCGGCAAGCGCTACTAGTGCTACGAAGTGCTACGCAACGTAGCACTTTGAAAAGCTCACATTATAAATAGCAAGACATCGTGAGCGCTGCGACAAGTGACTAATTCGTTTTCATTAACCATTAGCCTCATGTAACTAATGTAAAATGTTTAACCCGCAACTCTTGCGTCTCAGCCGGTTACTCGACCGCCACGCCATGGAAGCTTTTCACGGCCAGGGTGACTAATAAGTAATTATAATTGACCAGGGTGAACAATACTTGTTCACCCTGGTCAAACTTCAGAGGTATCTGTTTGGTTTTCTAAAAGTTGATCTAATTTTCATCCAGCTAGACAAGGGCATGAACGTTTCTGCTTGAAAACACAGTTTTTTTAAACGTTTTTTAAGGCATTTAGAGCCGTATTTGATCGAAAATATTTCGTGAGCAGATATTTTAGATTAGTTAAAAGTGCTTAAAAATATTACATATGGTGTACATGCCCGAATTTGTTTACCAGGTCCTCAATTTTATTCAATTCAACGTTAAGAAGGCAAATCAATTTAACATTGAATCCAGAATATATTCTTATCTCCATAAAAGGGTGTTCAAGAATGCCAAACTTACTAAAACAACAATGTAGGCATTGATCCGCTCCCAAATATTGGACGCGAGTGGAAAACCTTTCGATTTATTAGGGTGAGGGTACATTCAGGGGGTGTCCCCGGGTCGCTTCTTCGGTAAGAAAGTTTTGCTAATGTTACAGAATGGCGTTGTTTCGTTATTAGTAAGGATTATTATTTATGTCGGGGATGAACTTTGGTAAATTACTTTACTGTGATAAACCTTCTGTTACACAGGTAACCTAATACCTTTGTGGAGGTTTGGGGTGCATTGATTTTGGTTTTATTACGAATGGTTTTTTTTGAGAATATCCTTTTCCTATTCAGGTGGTTGAATAAAACATTGAGAAAACTGGCATATCCCAGAACCAAAAATTTTAAAACATGTTACAAAATGTATGAAAGGAGACTTTGCAATGCAAATAATCCTTTTACCATCACTCTTTCACTATTGACTCTGCACAATTTTCAGGCCAATTTAGCCAAGCCTAAATTTAGCCTCTGATCTAACAAAAAAACCTGTTACACGTTTAAAGGTCAGAAAATAAGCAAAGTGGCGCGAAATTTGAAATTTGAATTTTATGCCAGTTTGCTAATGTTCCAACTTCATAGAGTTCCATATTTGAAAATGGTGGGTGCAAGCTCATATCGAATGTTATGTGTATAAATATCACACTTGCATTCTTAATGATACTTGAATCAAACTATTTTACAGTTGTTACTTTTCTAAAGTGTATAAAGTGGTCGGATTGTAAGCAAAGTTTCACAGAAATCCTTAAGCTCTCTCGCAAGCTCATATACATGGAAATCTCGCTTATAAAACTTATATTACTTTTGAATTTTAAATCGGGAAATAGAAACAGATATACGCCTGGACTCAAAATGGAAGTAGATGCTCATTTTTATTACATACTGGTTCATATTTGTTCCCGCCTGCCACCTCTATTTATTTTAGTGTGCGTGTTCATGAAATTAAATTGCCTCAATAACATCTTTCTCTACGCATTTTTATTTATTATCTAATTTTACTATAGTGATTTTTTCTTTACAAATTCATTTTTATGTGAGCTTAGAAGTGTTCTGCTCGGATTACGCATATAATTTCAAAGGATCTTGTTACAACCCTTATTATGGCAATGATCATAAAGTCGGAGTCGGACGAAAAGCGAGCTTGCGTGTCGTCATAATCTAGTTAAATTATATTACGTACTTGGTATGTGTGTTAAGGCTATGTAAAATGAAGTTAATATAGTAAGAAGCTATGGGCGAACCATGTCAGCATGTAGCTCATTGTTTTTTAAATTAGCAATATATATTTGCCTGTTTATTTGCAAGAAAACCTCGAAAATACTCCTAAATATTTGAACGAGCGAAGCGAGTTCTCTGAGTCAAGTTGGAAGAATCGGCGTTTGTATGTATGTGTGTATGTATGTATGTATGTATGTTTGTCCGATGAAAACTTCTAAACCGTTAATCCAATCTTCATGAAATTTGGTATGGGGGTAGATAGTATTGGTACAATTTGTAGGTAAGGTTATGAGCTATATCGATCAGGGGGTTGCTGAGATATTGGGGTCCAAGAAGGGGTAAAAAAAATAAAAGTGAGACAGTCAGATCAAGTGGGGTGTTTAATGAAAGCGGGTTGGTTGGACATTTCAAAACGGTTTTTAATAATTATTTAGCCTTAGTAGTTTTCGAGATATTAGGGAAAATAAAAAACGTAAAAACCCAAAATTCTAGGGTACTTCCAGCAATCCCACAATGCTGAAATTTGGTATGCTTGTGGCTTTTGTGTCACAACTACAGGGAAAAGTCTGAAATTGAAGAATTTAGAAACATGTACTCCATAAAACAAAAACCAATATAATAACCATTGTTGACCTCCCATTTCTAAGAATTTGAATGACGTTGGAGTTCTATGTTTTCATCAAAAGGACGTTATCAATTAATTCGTCATGTAATTGATATAGGTACTAACAGGTATGTAGTATAATTACGCCCCGTTGCTTAGCCCTATTCAAAGTTTATTTCGATGATGTGTAGGAAATTAGAGTAGTTACTGATAGATCCTGTACTGTACTGGTATAGACATCGAGGTGAAAATTTACAAAAATAATAATAGAAAATATGGAAATTACTTATTTAAGTAGTCGGGCTGATAAAGGTGTTATCGCGAGGTCTCAGTTCGGGGCGAACCACTAGTTAATTTAAATTTACATGGTATACTATTTTTGAGACAAGAATAATGAACTGGCTAGGTTCCACATCTAAGAAATTTTTGTAGTTTAAGCGCCCCAGTTCCTGAACAAAGCTCGTTTGTCTAATCTTGAAAACTCGAATGGCCTACTGTGGCTCAAACTAACAGAATTTTGGACTATGTGATAAAACTAGCCTTAGTCCGTCGGCCAGTGTAATTTTGACATGTCTGAGGTTGTTGCACATTTAACCTACTTGTTCATTAAACACAAAATTGTTTAAAGAATGATGAATACCTCCTACTCGTTCCAAAGCTATGACATTTAAATCAAAACACGTAGGTGGCTCCCACGAAAATTCATCTACTGAATATGAACGTCAAATCTGGACTAAAATAGAACAATGCTTCAAGCCCAATTTTTGCCAACCATTTTCAGAAAATAAATAAATATCAACATTCTCTTTCATAACACCAGTTCCCTTTATCCGTAATAAATATTATTATAATACTCATCGTATCCAAATAACACCGCAATCACATGAGCATCCTCTTGTGAGCAGTCAACAACATTTTTCTACAAATTTCACGCGCAAGGTCATTACACACCCAAACAGAGTCAAAGAGGCAAACCGAAACACTCCTGAATCTTCCGGTAGGCTTGTGTCACTCAAAACCAGCTGTAGTATTAAGTATATTATTGCACTAAGTGGAAAGTGATTTCTTGTAGCACCGAGTGCAACAGTTCATAATCTGCTTTTTTTTTCAACTACAATAATGCAATTTTACTGAAGTAACTTTCGTGAATTATATCATTCATTTTGTAAAAACGGGAAATTTTCACGTACCGGTATGTTGGTGGAAGCACCAACAGGTTTCGACCCTAATCGCACGAAGGTGCGAGGAAGGACGCGGAGGGAGTGTAGCGCGGATCCTATACCCACCCTGATGAAGACCCTCAATTAAGGTCGAAACCTGTTGGTGCTTCCACCAACATATCGGTACGTGAAAATTTCCCGTTTTTACAAAATGAAATGTACAATAATGCATTTTTTCGAAATCTGAATAATAAAATTATAGTATTTTTTTTGATAAAATGCGTTCAAAAATAATTCCAAAAAGAGCGCCAGTTATGGTAGGCTAATATAAACTAACTCCGATGGCAAAGTGGTCTTCAAAAGATGTTCCTTTCTTCTCCTGATGTTTTGTAAAATTGGATTGAGCTGCGCGTGCTACAGATTAATTATTTATTAATAATGTCTTCGGATTTTACGATTGCTAAACAATTAAATTAATTACATTCGAAACGTCGGGAATAACAAAAATACATAAAATATCCGTATCATATAAATCCGTTTAAAATTGTTTAATTTATATTATAGCACAGTGTGACCTAAACCCGCACTTTACGCACGCTTTTCCGTGACTTAAATAGCTCTTTTTTACACCGTGCGAAAATGAACGTCCGGGGCGGGTTTATGTCACTTGTGCTATAAAATAGTATACGATACGTGTGCCCTAAGTTGTCTATTAATGCACGGCGTGAAGTTAGCGCCCGAGCGCAGCGAGGGTGCTAAACGCCGTTAGGCAACTTAGGTCACACGTATCGTAATATACTATTGATTATTTATTGTCTGTTTTACTGTAGCTAGAGTGAAATGTATTTATGTAAGTACTATTATTTATACTGTGCCAAAATTTCCGAACGGTTTCCGCTGAGAGAGAGAGGGAGAGAGAAAATGAAAGCTTACTATGGGATCTCGGAAGGAAGACGGAAATTTACGAGAAGTGATCTCGATTCGATGAGGAAGTAACTTGTGAAGCATTTTGCCAAGGAAGACCATTTACCATGCCACCATGCATTTTTGCGTGTACCATGTAGGCAATCTTTTGTGAATTTATTCATCACTACGCCAGGTAAAATATTTTATGACTTTCTATCAGAGTGATAAAATATATTAATTAGTAATGGATTTCGCCACAATGTAAGCAAGTATTGTTTTAATTTGTTTTTTAAATGACAATATGACACTCGTGGCAAGGTTATTGCTGATATTTCAATTAAAAGTTTTACACGGTGATTATGGTAGGTCCCATCTATTGGAAAAGGCCTCATCCAGCAGTGTATGTATGTTTACCGGCTGATGTTAAATAAGAAGAGTTTCAGAGGTATATTAGTAATATTTCTTTGTTAAAGTAGACCACTCCCGTCAACGCCAAAGAAATGATCATTCCGCACTTAATCGACAAGTTTACCAAAAGTACCTACCTCGTCCGGAGTATGGGGAGGGTGGAAACGGGTAGCTAGGGATGAGAGGGGCAGAAAGTTATTAATTCTGGAAGCGAGAGGCGCCAACCTACGGTCCCGAGTTCCGACTGCAACAGAGGCTTACCTTAAACTCAGATAATGTTCTGATATTTATTGTGATGCTAGAGAGAAGCTTTGGTTTATAATCTGTTAATAAAAATATATAACGAAATAACACAATTAGTGAGCTCTAAAAACTCATTACGTTACAAAACATGTCTAAAGTGTATATAAAAAAGCTTAAGGACAATAGAAAACTACACATCTCACCTTGCTCACTTGTCCTCACTCCACAAATTAATTAATCATCATAATAACCTTTTTCATTTGCAGTAAAACACATTATTGCCATACAACTGAAGTCGTTCAAAAGTGTGCTATTTTTATTTAATTTAAAGTATGTTTTATGTTTTGTAACATTATTTCAATTTCAGTAGATACTAATAGAACCACCGCTGATTCAGCGCGAAGGTAAATTTGAATCTAACTATAATAATATAACATTATCATTAGCTAGTAGGAGTCCACTTCTGGACAGAAGCCTCCCCCATAGACCCTACGATCCTGAGCCGCCTCCGTCTCCCCACTTAATGCGACCTTTATAATATCCTTGGTCCATTGAGAGGGGGGACCTTTCTACACTGCATCGTCTGGCTTGTGGTCGCCACTCGAGAACCTTAATACCCCAACGTTTGACAGTTTTGTGAGCTATGACCTGCCCATTGCCACTTCAAATTGCTTATTCTGAGAGCTATGTCGGTGATCTTGGTTCTTATACAGATTTTTTAATTCTGATTTTGGATTTCGAAGTGAAACTACTAGCATAGCTCTCTCCAGAGCCTGTTGCGCAACTATGAGATTGCGTGTATAGGTCAAAATATAGCACCACGTTTCAGTGCCGTAAGTCATCACTGGCAACACGCACATGATGTTCGTCTTGCCCATGTTAATTTTAAGACCCATTGGTGTTGATGGCATTACTTGCAGAGGTGAATAGTTTCGGAGATGTAACATCTTCTTGTCTCACCCCTTCTTCAATGGGAAGTTTTTTGACAGCTGAAAGAAAATAGATCTAAATCCATGCATAGATGGCGCAGTCCAGATATGGTTGTCTAAATTTTGTTGGTCAGCCACCAACTATCAGTGTCACTGACTTCGCTCGCTCATGCTGTTCGTTGGTGAAGTAAAGTAAGTATCTACGTAAAGTTTTTGTTGAAATTCTGATATATTTGTTAGTGTTACGTTATTTTTATAATTTTCTGTTGTTATTGTTGAAGCCGGAACAAGTAGATCGGTCTATAGTAGACTTGAACAACGAACTTCGGAATCGCATGACGAAACTTGGAGGAAAAAAAAAGAGAAAACAAAGAGTATTTGTTCTCTGTGGTGCTTTTGCAAAATCTTCAGAAGACACAACCATGTCGAGTCACCGCCATCTACCGGAATTTTAAGAACTATTTTTCTTTTTAATTACCTCCCTGAAAACTTCCCATTGGATAGGGGCCGTTCACTGGTCCTGAAGACGGATAGCCATAGTGGCCCTGCTGTACTTCAATATACCGGGAGTAAATCTGGCACCACTGTAGACTGTGTCACTGCCCAGGGCTCGACTGAATCGAAGGCTTTCTCATAGACTACAGATGCTTGCCATAGCGGTTGATTATACTCTTCGGTCTTATGTATAATCTGCTGGAGCCGTAGACCACCGGTACTAAAGTCTTTTTGGAACCCAGCTTGTTCGGGGAGGCTGAAAGTCGTTGAACCTGCGTGCGAGATGATAGATAACTCTCGAAAACAGCTTATAGAAGTGTTTTAGCAGCGAAATAGATTGGACTGAATTATAAAACAATAATAATTATGTATATATTTATATATATTGAATAATTTAGCAACTTCTTATACACGCAGTTCCTCGAAATAACAAACACGGGCGTGTCCTCAAACAAATTGTTCGAAGGATGGAAATAAATTGACTATCTACATGAGGCCATGTGGTATATTATAGCCTTTGCTCCCTTGGAGCTCTATATAATCGAGGATTGTTATACCTGCTTGAACTTTCAAAATCTGGTAAAGGTTTTATTAGGCTGGTATAATGTTTGGATTAACCGCGGTCCCAGACAAGCGCATGGAGCTCATATCGATCTTAGCATAAATATTTGATGCCGAGCGTCCTTGCAAGCTGGTGCAGACCTGAAACGTAATAGATACGGCATTGGCAAACTGTAAATCAGAAACTATCTCAACAAATGGTTAAAAATATGTCTTGAGAAAGCTTTCAGTTTTAGTAATTTTATGTTATCCATCGAGGAATTTAGTTATCCACGTTCTGACTCTATTATCATTCCAGCTCTCACATTAATGAATTATCGTACGTACACCAAATTATCTAGGTATGATAACTGGGAATGGGTACTGGGGCCAATGCTTGGCTAAAGAAAGATGCTATCAAACCGTAAAAATCTAAACCAACGTTTACAAGCTTTTCGAAATACATAGTAGATCTATAGATGCATCAACTGAGGACCGATATGAGTTACCGATTTACCTTTCATTTCCATGAAATTCTATACAATTTCAAATCCATTACAAATGTTTGTTTACTAGTACCTACCTACCATCAATTATCAGCTATTTATGCTTAGCTATTTATGTTATTTGAGCTATCCCCATAAAAATAAGACAAAATATAACCCTCTGCGGTACTATTACATAAGTGGGGGCAAATTACTTCAAATTCGAAAAACCCTTCCGGTTCAAACATTTGAATCAAACTAATGTGTTTTTCAAGGCTTGCTGTTGTTGACTGGGGAACAAGGTTGTTGTATTAATTATGACTGATACGCTATGAACGCTATGTGTGACCTTTGAGTGGAAAATAATGGACGTGGAAGGTGAAAGATTTTTACAACCCTTTTTTACAGTTGGTGTCTAAATTGCTTTAGTTCTTAGAATGATGATTTGAAATCTCATGATGAAGAGAAGTAAACTTTCAGCTGGTACTATATTCATACTTTTTACATTATTAATTTTCAATTGGTTTAGATTGATCTATCTTACCTACCTCCATCTTCAGCTTTCTGGATTCATCTCAGAAACTCTCTTCAGAAAGCTGAAGATTGGTCCATCTTACTTAGATACTGAGGACTAACTTCAGGTTAGAACAATTTTATTAGGTATGTTATATTTGGGATACTATAAAATCTTTATACTTTTCAATAGAAGAGATTTAAGGGTTTTAAGATTTAAGAGATTTAATAATGTGTTCTCGACCTAAGAATAGGACTATGCCAACTCTTCCCGTGGATATCGTATATGGCGACTAAGGGGTTACTCCAGGGGATGAGCAGCAGCATCGACCTACTAACACCAATACTGCAATCACCAATCCACCTGCCAAGAGTGGTGATTATGGCATTTCCTCCCATTTTATTTTATGGGGGAAGCTTTATCCATTAGTGGACGTCTAAAAGCTACTGATGATGATGATGATACATCGCTTAGCAAGTCGCTTACACTAAAATAACAATATGTGAAAATTCACAGAAAAAACCTAGTTGAGTGATGCACAGAGAGCGAACAGAGGACGTGGCCATGGTGGGACAGAAAAGAGGCCTATACCCAGTGATGTGATGTGATGATTCCAAACTGATGATGATGATGATAATTGTTCAGTTTGTTATAAAAGATGGTTAATTACCACTAGCGATCCTTTTCTTTTTATGTCTGGCCTACTCGTAAACTAATAGTTCATTTTCAGTGAGCCACATACCTATACCATACCACCTCCCTGAGTATTTGTGATAATTGGATTACTCTAGTCCACAGAGCAACGTATCCAACGGAGTCCCCTTCACGGGGACGCTGAGATAAATGTGTCTATTGATAAAGTTCATGTACTTATATTTAAGTGAGTTTAAGTGAACCTACTAACAAAAAATTGATTTTACATAACTGAATAAATAAATGAATTATTATATTGCAATACTCTATGGGTGTTATTATAAAAAATGCCCTTAGTCTGGGTTTAAACCAGGACCTACCAGTCTAGGCTTAAATATCGACCTAGGGTATATACGACTGTAATACAAAAGCAGATGGTTTATTTTCCAAAAGCAACTTTCGAGCTAGATATGCCAAAAATTACATAAGCTTGGACTATCTCTGGTTTATCTAAAACCAGGCAGCCCCCTAGTTTAGCAATGGTCTATAAATTGACAGTTGAATGCTTGTTAGAGGTAAAAATTTGGACGTCTCAATTGTGATGTGACACAATCCGTCAGATTGATACTTCGGAAGTTTGCGAAGTAGCGCGAGAATTTATTTCGGAAAACAAACCATCTGTTTTCGTTTTTAGAGTCGCATATGCCTAATGTCGATATTTAATCCTAGACTAACGCCTGGACTAAATTCAGATTTAGTCCATGTTCTGTAATAAGGCCGTATCGCTCTAGATTTATCACTCTGCAGATTTTTCATTTACTCGTACTTAGGCAACTTCTAAACGCTACAGAGTTACTCAGCGTTTCGTACTGAATATTATCATACAATGAGCCGAAATGCTTCGTCGCAAAAGCCGACTAAGGGATTACACCAGAGGACCTGAGTACTCAAAACTCAATAGTATCAATCCGTCTGCCAAGCGTGGTGATTATGGCAAATTCCCCATTGCATTTGATGGTTGAGGCTTTGTGCAGCAAACATCAACTGACTGATAAGTATGATGATGACTACAACGGCTTGTGAAAGAGTGATGGAAATAGGACCATATTCGTAGACTTTTCTTACAGTCTTCTCTCGTCAAATTTTAACTCTTAATTAAGCCGTCTCTAGGAGCGGCATGAAAACTTTCCTTAACTTCTCTTTGCCCGAGTCAGTATTTAGGTCGTCGTTTGCTGACCTTTTTGTGTGTATTTCACCTCCAGACTTGTTATTGAAGTCTCAGCGTTACTGAACTCGGTATTTCCTATGATATACTGTTATGTGCTGGTTTTAATTTACTTTATCTCTAAAGATCTCTATTTGGTGCAGTTGGGGTTACATTTTATCGGAATTTTGCGATTTTGATTAAAGTTATTATTTGAACAAACAAGCTTGTAAGTCCCTTGTTGGAATCTTGTATTTTTAGGAAATCTTGACAACTGACAAAGGTCTACGTAATTCCAGATGAAGGCGAGACTTTGTCTTATATCTTCATCCAACCTACCTTCGAGCTGATGATGGATGATGATGGGATAAGTTTGCACACCTGTGATTTTTAAGAAAACACTTAGGTATCCTTTTCCTTAAAACTGGTAATTCCAGTAAACTTTCAAGGTTCTTATTGCGTTCTCGTCACCTTCAGACGATACTTTGATTAATCAATGTTACTTGCATTCCATTTAAACTGCTCGTCAAACAAAATACTATACTTCACTATTAATTGAAACATTAATTATATTTCAATTTTTTTTGGGACTATCGTTGCCGCCCTCAGCCGTAAGGTGTCCACTGTTAGCTTTCACCATGGTTCGACGAACGGCCTGAAGACGTCGCGTTTCGCCTCCTTTTCGTGAATTTTTGAATTCAATCAGTCAATCGGTTGAGGAGTCAAAAACTGTGAGAGGTCAATAACCAGTTACACACACAGAACACAGTTTAGTTATAACAGTCATAATTTTTTTTAATTTAATACAGCAAAATCCATATCTAAGAGGTTGGTAGAAAACTTAACAGCTCGATGGGGGGTTAACGCTTCATGTTTTCGAATAAGCAAAAAACAAGCAATCGTTACTTAACAGTACAAATGCGTATCAAAAATCGCTTAAAAACCTTTTATTTCCGATTAATTATTGCCGATTGAAAGCAATTTATACTTGCATTCGCAAATAGGTTGATCCTCACTCGCCAATCCAGTATATTTCCCACACATTTTGTAGCATGATTATTTGAAAGGGTGTAACTACCTCAAATTTTATATCTTGCGATATGTGTAGCAATCAGGGGTACGGTAGCACCCCTAGTACGCTAGCACCAGTTTATAAAAGCACTATCATTGTTAGCTTGCATATTTTTCCAAATATATCCTCAGGCAAAGCCTGCAAAGAGGCGCTTCCTGGTAGTAGAAGGATCATCAAAAATTGCCAAACCTTATTTGTTGCCCTGGTTCCTCCAGGACTCTAAACACGAACGAAAACGCAACGTAAGGCCATCTACGCTTGTACCGGTTAGATGGATCGGTGACACAAAAGACCGGTAGCATCAAGTTGATAAGATAATCGAAGGCTAAGCTAAAAATGACAGACATAGATCTCAGGGTCAGGTCATATGATCACTTAATTCAGTCTTATAATGCACATTATAACGTGTGAAAAGACATGCACACTGCATGCTGATGAAACTTGAACCTAGCAAGTGGGAATCAGTCATCGACGTAGGTATATTACCATACGGTAATTGGTTCAAATTGAATTGGTGCGCTCGACTTTATTTGGGTCATAGTCTGATGGTAACCTTTGGCTTGTTTTATTGTTCCATACGTTAATCGTCGGAATGGTTTTCTAATGGTGATTGGATAGTAAGGGCTTTTACGTTTTGCAGGGTTAATCAATATGAGTTCTTAATGGATTACATAGTTGGCACAGTATTTCTTTCATCGCCTAAGCTTTTTAGGTGTCCATAGGTACCTCATCATAGACAGATAGAAGATAGAAAAAACTTCACAGCACACTACTTAGCTACACAGCTTTTTAGGTGTCCATAGGTACCTCATCATAGACAGAAGATAGAAAAAACTTCACAGCACACTACTTTATAGTTAAAAACAAAAAAAACATAATTTTACTAGTATGGCAGTACAATGGGTGGCATCATCATCATCATTATCAGCCTGTAGAAGTCCACTACGGGACATAGGTCTCCACCTAGAATGCCACGACGAACGGTCTTGAACCGCCTCCCTCCACCGAGTTTCTGCGACGTTTATAATGACTTTAGTCCATAGAGAGGAGGGCCGTTCTATACCGCGTCGTCCATCAGATTGTGGTCGGCACTCGAGAACCTTTATTCCACAACGGTTGTCACGGTGTGGTTGGTAGTTACTGATAGATCCTCTGTGGTTATGATTCCTTGTACTAATAGATCCCTTACCTGCCCATTGCCACTTCAACTTCTAATTCTGAGAGCTATGTTGGCGATACCTCCCTAACGTTCGTTTGTATGCAACTGGTAGACTCACTAATAGCATTACCCTTAAACATTTTATTGTTTTTTTAGTGTTATTTATAAGTAAAAGTCTTAATTCAAAATTTAAATATAAAAAAGCATATTTTGACATTTCAAAGACGGTTTTTTACATTATTTTCAACCGCATTTATTCATTTAAAATTTAACTTAATTTAGTACAACAACGCAGTCACGAAAATATTTGTATTTATGGAAAATATTTGTATTTATGGAAAATATTTGTATTTATGGAAAATATTTGTATTTATGGAAAATATTTGTATTTATGGAAAATATTTGTATTTATGGAAAATATTTGTATGGATGTATATAGGACAATACTGCAGTTTTGTATTTCACCAAGGTATTTGAAATTATATTAGATAACTAAAAGTAGGTACCTGTAGGTATCGATGAGAAAAGTATTCATCATAGTTAAGTCGGAGTGTGATTCGTACTTTGTTTCCTCAAAAGCAAACGGTCGTGACTAAGAGACCTTACAATCAAATTGTTTTTGAAATTTAATTACCAAGTTCACGTTTTAATTCAACCAGCACAATCCTCAACAAAGGATTTCAATGTTTGATTTAAAAACAACACGCAAAAGCAAAAGCGATAGCGTCCTCGAATTCCGATAACCTTTTATGCAACATTTTAATCAATTAAAAGCTGCCTACATTCGCCTTACCTACATTTATATAAAAAGACATCAAGCGGAATAGCCGTAGCGGCAATTTTTTTTTTCGGTAAAGATCCGCTGCATTGTTTACTTCATTTAAACTTTTATTCATTAAATGGGCAGGCTAATTATTATAGCTAACAGAGCTGACAACCATTGGGGTAAAAAGGTTCTCGAGTGGTGGCTACGAACCAGACGGGGCGCTGCGCGCTGTAATCAAAATCAGTCAAGACCACATCAGACTCAGCTAAACAGCGCAGAGGTAAAGCTACCACACATGCACACAACATTGATCTAGACGATATCAAGCGGCCTATTGTTTGACTTATTGTCCGCTACATGTTCATAGAGCTTGCCAGTAGGTAATTACAGACAAAAGTGTTATCAAATACTCTTATTAACGTGTTCTAACGATATTCCTTTTGAAATTATTGTTTTACTTGAAATCTTGTAGAATTCGCTTTGCATATGAAATTATGTAAATGCTTCAGACATTTGCGATAACTCACCTTTTAGAGTACAGTGACATTGAACCTTTTCGTAACTTTTGAGTTTGATTACCAAAAATATAAAGAAAATCGAATTTTGAATAACTAACAGTGACTAGAAATCAATGATGACAAAAAGATCACTGATGACAAAAAGGTCACCGATGACTTCGAAATCACTTTTTACTAAATGTCGTATTTTTAACCGACTTCACAAAAAGGAGGAGGTTCTCAATTTGGTTATTTGAATAGATATACTTCCAGATTGGTCCCATTTTTTCAGAATCCAGTTCTGATGATGAAATCTTTGAGGAATTGAGGGAAATCCTCAAATATAGTAGTAATATAGCGGTTTTGATATTTTCAGCAACAAACCAAGCATTTGCATTCAGAAAGTATCAAACTCTTTCACATTGGTTTTTTCATAATATTTTTTTCATCCTGATATTTAGTCGAATACAATGTTGGAAGTCGGTTTTTTAAATGAACAGTTATTGAGAGTAGTTTTTGCTGTCTACCAACTTGCAAACATTTAATTTTAGTGTTTCTTCGAGTTATACCTACCGTGAATACAATAATATTACTTGACATTGGTGAAATTGCTTGGATTATCTAGAGTAGCTATTCCTCAGAAGCCATTAAGAGAAGGTCACCGGTAGCTAGCAAAAAGGCGCTTACGCACTTTTGCATGTGAATGAAGTTTGATTCCAATTTGGATAATAATTATTTCTTCAAACTCCATGAAACTTTGAACACATGATCAAGATTCTAATATCTAGACCCGTGGTGCGTTAGTTTTTTATAAAATGATAATGGTTATCATATTTGGTATCAAAAACTTAAAAAAAAAAATGCACTACGGTTCTAGTTATTAATGTACTGATAATGTGCACAAATATTCATGGATGTTGTTTGAGGAAATAATAGCCAAAATAGATGCAAACTTCGTTCGCGTACAAAAAGTTGAAAGCGCCATACCGTTAACATTCCTCTTAATATAAAGAAGAAATAAATAATCAATTCTAGTATCTGACTTAATTTATACAATTAAAAATTAAAAAAAGATATTTATAAACTTTATAGGTAGTAAATAATATGATTAAAATGTCAAAAACAATAACTTTTCATTTAAAAAAACCGACTTCCGCCATTGTATTCGACTAAATATTTGGATGAAAAAAAATTATGAAAGAACCATAGTGGTTATAAAAGGATTATGCCAATTTTCGAATGCAAATGCTTGGTTTGTTGCTGAAAATATCAAAATCGCCATATGTATGCCTACAATATTTGAGGAGTTCCCTCAATTCCTCATGAATCCCATCATCAGAACTGGATTCTGAAAAAAAAGGGACCAATCTGGAAATATATCTATTCAAATAAAAAAATAATTTTCCAAATCGGTTCATAAATGCCGGAGATATGCGGTAACAAACATACAAAAAAAAAAAAATACAACCGAATTGACGACCTCCTCCTTTTTGGGAAGTCGGTTAAAAAATATAAAATGTTTGAAAGATTGTTTAGGTTAGCCTATTAAGTTTTTTACAATTAATATTTAGCTCACCTATTAAATACTTATGTCCATAACTTCAGTAATAACACCGATATATGACTATATGACATGGATAGCAAAAGGAACGACTGAAATTCACCTAATCTATTTGAAAGCTTTTTTAATACGCATGAAAATAAGGTCAAACTTCAAACGAGCCTATTTTTATGTCTAAATCATAAAAAAATACTGATTTCGATAATTAATAGTTTTTTTATGAATTATGGAGCCCTATGGGTATTTCAATATAGGCCAAGTCTGAGGGCCGGTTTTCACCGGGGCGGAGAGGAGAGGAGACGAGAGCAAAGCTGGAAGGTTATTGGCAGGCATGCTTGACAAGTAAAAATGAAATCAGATTGGTTTATTCAAACACATCTCCTCTCGTCTCCTCTCCTCTCCACCCCGGTGGAAAGCGGTCCTTACTCGAGCCAACTGAATCCTTTCACCATCTTTTACCACCGGTCACTAAGCCTTTTTTAAGTAAACCATGCAACAGACCAAAACCATGACCAACACTTATTTTTTTGACAAGTGATACGAATATAACCTCGGCCGTGCTTGCAGACTCTACTGACTGAACCAGTTTCACTCTCCAAGTGTTAACAAAATATTGCAATGTTCGTGGATGCAGTCTTTGGAAACCCTTTCTATAAATCAGCTGTATAGATTTCCCAATGTCTACAGTCCAAAAATAAATTAAAAATAATTTATGGAAAAAAAATTATATAACGTAATAGGGAAAGAGATTGTCTTTCAGTGCAACAAAAAAGTTGTTTATTAATTTTAAGGCTTCTCTTATTTTCATCAATCAAGCCCTTAAAAACGAAGTTTCCAGACTTTTGTGAACTTAGTCGAATTTGTAAGAAATTAAACTTTCCCATTTGATCGTATTGTTGTATTTTGAAACCGTTAATAAAGGATAAAAAATATTATTGTAAGGTAGTTGTATTATTTTGCAATGCAGGGTCGTGCTTGGCTTCCGGCACAAGAGGCACATCTATCACCCGATGGTCAAAAGACATCATTCACCAGCCAATAAACGAGGCTCGCATGGGACCGAAAAGAATGGCGTATCTATACCCAACAGTGAGTGCAGACAGGCTGAAATGGTGATGAAAATAAAGTGGCATATACTCACCAGACGCGATATGATGCAACTGATCCTTCAAACTGGATCTCACTGATGACCAATAACAGAATAAAGAGATATCCAAGCAGTAATGCTCTCATTGCTATGTTCCGGTTTGAAGGGTATGGGTGCCGGTGAAATTACAGGTACTTGAGACTTTTCATTTTTATGTCTCAGGTTGACGGATGCAGTGCAATGGCAAGTAGGGTGCGCCCTAGGTGGATGTGACCTAAGAGGTATTGCATTTAATATGGGCTGGTGGTTATCGCCTATCATCAGGTGGGACCAAATGCTAGTAATATCACTAACAGAAAAAATAAAACAGGTCACGCTCAACAATACGAATGTTCTGCGGAACAAATATGTTTGAATGATCTGTAAAAAAGTTGGGGTATAAAGGTTCTCGAGTGGCGACCACAAACCGGACGATGCGGTAGAGGAAGGCCCTCCGCTCGATGGATTAAAGACATTATAAACGTCAGAGGAAGTCGGTGGATGGAGGCAGCTCAATATGATGATGATGATGATCTGTAAATATTTGTTCCAGGTCTGGGCGTTGTGGTACCATGTTACTCATAGTTACTGATACGCAAGACACAGGGAATCCTAGTGCGAGATCAGGACTACGTTAGGTGACTGTTGTGTGTGTCAGTGAGGTAGGTGTTATGTTAAGTTAAAATACCCCACATCTAGGTAACTGGTAATAACGAATAAAGGTCAGGGTCATATACAAACGATTAATTCCACAAAATAAACAATCATCATTCTAAATTCTCCACACGCGTTATAGGGTCACAGTCAGTCGATAATCTCTATGACATTCTGTTCTAAGAACGTCTACAGGTCGACTAAGGGCACCCAACTTATTGGCTGCAGTAAAAAATCTGTAACTCTATTCGAAAACAAGATGAAAGCAATTAAGTTGGCTTAAGATTATAGACCTTTATTGCTGAAAAATTCTTTTGAAAATATTTCATAAAATTGTTAATGTCTGTTCACTTAAAGAGGTTTTCTGTTACATTACAGAGCAAGTGTGCTTCTCTGTGGATACCTACTTAGGACCTTTATCACCAAACTATAATATAATTTTTATGAATTTTGGAAAATATTTTTGTAGGTTCATGAATATATTTTACCAATAAACCGGACTTGCTGACATAACCCTTTCGACGTATTTATTGTAACTAGGTAACGTCTTTGGCAATTTTTGGGATAACCTTCCGTTAATAATGCTTTTTTCCAATTTGGAGGATATGAGATGGGTGCCGGTGAAATTAGAGGCACATGAGACTTTTCTTCTTTTTATCTCGCAAGGGCGCAAGTGCAATACCACAAAGGGTACGTCCTAATGGATGTGACCTAAGAGGTATTTTAGTTGCCAGTAAAAATAAACATAATATGGCCTTGACAAGGCTGGCTATTAATAACAATAACGAAACGCCCAACTATTCATTCTATAAAACACGTGGAATTCTAAGAATCAAGCGCACTCAACACCCTATAGTAGACACATCGTACCAGCAACCCAATTAAAGCAGCAAATGGCAATGGAAAACGCAACAATGGATATCATTTTGGCAGACTTAGTGCTTTATGTACGTGACTGTTGGGTATTATGTTATGTCCAAATCTTTTGAAACTTAAAAGGAGGAATATTTAGGACAACAAATTTCCCCTATTCAAGTTTTATAAGATTTAGATAGCGCTAAGACTGCCAAATGATCCCCATTGTGGCGTTCCCCATTGCCATTTGTTATACTGTAATTGGAGGGTAGGTAGATAAGATGTCGGTAATCCATCCAAAGACATTTGTGGACGGAGTGTACACAGTGTACCTACACATCATTTTGATATCTTGTACCATGATAAAACAAAAAAGTTCTTAGAAGTAAAGCTCTAATTTAATTAAATTTACTGGTTATCATGATGTTTGTCAGTTCTGTTTCTAAAAGTTAATTTAGATTTTATGCCGTGGTGTGTTCGGCCTAAGAAAATACCTCTCCGTCTCCTCCCGTGACCGGCACTGATCACCAATCAGCCTGCCAAGCGTGGTGATTATGGCAAATCCCATTGTATTCAATGGGGAAAGCCTCATCCAGCAGTTGACGTAAAGAGGTTTATGTTGATTTTAATGACAACAGAAGTATGTATGTATGTATGTGAGAGGTTAGCTGTTAAGAAATGTTAGGGATAGCTGTTAAGTAGTAATCTATCGTTATTTTGCTGGTTCTGAATTTATTAAGTAATTGGTCAAAAAGTCTTATGTTTGATAAGTTGATAACCAATTGATTTGTTGAATCGATTCAATCAATTTATTCGTTATCGTGCATTATTAGAGTTGTTCATGGATCGTAGTACTTGTCTCGTAGTAAGTAAAGTTCTTTTCAACCAACGGTAGAATCAGGTATTAATAGTCAAGCATGGCTGTGATTTGTATTCAGAGTATTGAACGGAGTAGCATTGGTTTCAAGAAGGGTAAATAAATCAATTGTTTTGAGTTTGTTATGAGTGCATACGTGACTATTATTATTACTATTATTATTATTATTATTTTTATTCAACCTGACCTGGCCCAAATGTTTTAACTATGATATATTATACTCAATAATCTAGGTAAACCATTGTTTAACTAGATTATTGAGTATAATAAAAAATATAAAGTATATATTTAAGGTTTTGTAAAGTTAGGTAACCTAAAATTAAACTAAATATACATTAGTACTCTAATGTTTATTTAGTTTAATTTTAGGTTTTAGTAATAGAGTACTTTTTTTAATTTGTCCTATGATTATGTAAGTTAATAAAAACGAAACTAAAATATTTTGAATTGTGAGAAACATAATTAATTGTTTTTTAATGGTATTGGATGTGAAATGTAATTTATATTTTTTTTATTTCAAGTTTTGTGTAATGTTAAAAGAACTCGTAGTAGTGGTTTAGCCTCGTCGGTATGAATGTCGGCCGGGAGGGTTCCCCCTCTTCTCTTACGTGATTGAAAGAGAAATTGTTTAAGAGATTTAACAGGCAATTTTAATAGTAAACTAGCTTTCAGCTGGCTCTTAATACTGGATCCTTTAGCTATTGATAAGCTAAGGTTATCAAAATATTTATAGACATTTCAGTTTACTGTTGTAGAACACTTTTTAGCGATAACACCGCTCTGTATTAAACTCTGATTTAAAACTTGTATATATTCTTATTGGTTTGTATTTGTACATTAAGATTATATGCTTGAATCTATTTATCTAAACCTTACAGAGTTATTTTTTACTGACTTGAAATAAAATGCTCAAATAATACCAAGCAAACGATACGTCGTGGAGTCTATGTTAATAATGTCGTTGTCTATAATAGGAGTACCAGATATATTTAAAGCAATAGTTATGTAAATAGATAGGCATTTTTGACGAACACATTCAAGTTAAAGCTTAAAAATCATTATCTGTCTGACCATAAACGTAAGTAATATTCCTTTTTTTATTTTCTTGTATTAAGGCATAATATGATATTTAGCTTTATTATTATTTATTATTCTAATTAATAAAAGTATATTATGTATTCTAGTAGCATAAAAATTGAATTTTATCCATCTATGATTATTATTATCATTATTATTTTTACTCTATGCACCACCGTACGTTACTGCTTCACTAATTACTGTCCACCCAAAGGTTGCCTGGAAAAAATCTCTTTCAGTGATTTCACCGCCAATTGTTCTGCTAATTTAAATAAATCTTATTATATATTCCTTGTGAACAAAACAGTATTAATCTATGTATTTATCTATCTATAGATAATAATAACATAGCAAAATACTTAAGCTTTTAATATATTGTGGTTTTGTAAGAGAGCTTATGCCTTGGGAATAGCTTTGGGATCGATGGCGTTGGCCAGTGCTTGTGTTTAATTAAAAATAATGTCTGAGGCGGTGTTTTCTCGACAATAACCGAGTCCGGGGGAGATAGCTTGTTATATAAATTTCTCGTGGCTCCTGTGGGACGAGACGGGAGAATAAGGCGAGGAAGCGGTAGTGTGAGTATATTATACCCATTTTCTGGGTCGTCCTTCGTACAAATACGTTTTATGCGGAAGCTAGTCTGACTACCCACCCATTGAAATATAAACCTTAGGCTTTACTCCTAAAGTGTATTTTGAGTTGGGTGATTTTGGTTACGGTAAAAGGTACTTATTTGATTAGGGTGTCAGGCGTATCACCGCGAGAGTGTGAGCGCCGAGGCCCGAGGTTTCGGATTTTGGATCAAATGGCGTTATTTCGTTTTTTGCCAACCACAAGTAATTCTATATTTTTATTTCCGTGGAGAAAATAGGGTGGTTTTGATAGTTATCGCAGATATTAGAATTCATATCGGGTCGCATAGAAGCTCCTTCATCTTAGGGGCCTCAATATATCATCGGAAAGACGTTAAGGTCTGACGAAAATGTGAGTGCGGATATTTTTAGGAAAAGATAGAAGAACTCAAATTTGGCTGTAAAGTGGTAATAATATTAATTTTGGAGTACAATAAATACTTGCAGCATAACGTAGCTTACTTCACTTGAGATGTAATACAAATTGGCGCAAGCTTTATCAGATGAATATTTTCGTGTGCAAACTAACTGGACGTCATGTGTAAAAAAACGGCAAAATGAATGGTCGATCGATCTCCGCTGACGGCTTCTGGATTTTCCATTGGGAAATGAATTAGCCGAGAGCTGAAGCGGTGAATTTACATTTTTATTGACAAGCAATCTATTTTCCAAGCAGATGGCAATTGGAGTAAGGAATCTTTTATGCGACAGGCACGCTCGCTTGCCTACTGTTGGGTTATAGGTTGGTTAGTGATGGTAGGGTTGCTAAGAGCCCAGCAAATCCAAATAATTAATAAACTCGTAAGGTAGCGAGGAAAATATTTTTTTTTATCTCATCTGAATGTTCATCATGTGGTTCAAAATGTTTGGCTTTTACCATCGGACTGAAAATTCAAAAAAATGCAGTATATACATAAAGCAATGAAGTTTAGCGCGTTTTCCTATACATGCAAGCAATTTAGCAAAACTTTTCTTTCGAACCCAGCCGGCCATAGACAAACGGTATTCACTTCGAAGCGATTCTATTTCTACCGTCGTTAATACAATACAAAAGACCACGTGACATATTGATAGCTTACGTCAATCTCATACATTTTGGACTTTCTACTAGCGTCATCGCTATTAGAATGTTACTTTGTCTAAGGCCTCACGTTCCGCAACGATAATAGTTTTTTCTTCAAGCTGTTATATAAACCCATTACACCCTAACCTTATCCTAAAAATACTCAAAACATCTCCGATAAGCGTAGGCTCATCTACAAATTTAGCCGAAAACGCGAAGTAATTATTTAAACCGTCATATAAATTACTGCTCAACTTTTCACGCCAGTATCTGTGTGTGGGTGAGACGTAGCCTTAGAGTGATACTGAGCAAGCTACGAAGCGCAAAAGATCCTGCAAGGAGCCATAACAAACGTGATCACCTTGGATGTTGCAAGTTTCTTACGCTCTATACTTTTGTCAGTGTGTTTTCCTACCCCTGCCCACGATTCTTAAAAGCCGGCTTAAACCTCTACTAAGTTCTACAGCTGGCCAACATTTACTTTGATTCGGGGTGTATCTGTACCAACAGTCGTTTCGCTTGTGTGCGTGTATCTCATCGTAGACTGAAAATGGTTCTATCATTTCATTCGCCCATCCTTTTTCAGCATTGTGTAACTTTTGTAGCAGTATGTAGTAGGGTTGCAGATGATTTATACGTGAAAATGTGATTGCTTTCTTTTGTAGCATTATAACTTCAAGCTTTTGTGAAATTGCTTGTTTAAAATTTTATTTAATCGTTTATTTTCAAGATCAAGTATATTATAAATGAGTACCTAACTTTCAATGTATAAGAAAATATGTATTGGAAAATTATGTGTTGGAAAGACATTCCTTAAACTACCCTCAGCTAACTTATTTATCTAAAAAGAAACGATAAACTCAGAAATGAAAAGTAGAAGAGAGTGGGTAAAATGTCTAATATTGACAATGATAATCTTAACTACACAACATTACAATCAGTGTCTCGTTTAATCTGCAAATTCCCCATAAACTATGCTTGAAGTATCAGCATGAAACATATTTAGCTTTGTTCCCTTCTACGGTTAATCTGTCTCGTTTCCTCCTGTGTCAAGTGCAGATAGACTTTTTGGGGCAGCAGCGGGTGGAGAAGGGTGGTAACCCCCCTGATGATGAAATATTGTACACGTGGTCTGATTTTGAATGACAACGTTTTGAGTAGGTACCCAAGACGTTGCAAAGATTCTGTAACGATGATCGCTTTAATGTACATTTTTATTTTATAAATCTTTTTAGAGTTTGAGTTTATTTTTAAAGTAGACTTTAATGTTGGGTTTTTTGTGTCTGACTTTAGTAATCGACCTCCAATTACCTCTGTGGTGAGGCTGCTGAGCAGTGAAGTGAGATGCGAGTAATGTGGGTTTGATTCCCGCTAAGAAAAAAATGTTTGCATGATTTGAAAATATTTGATCCGGTTCAGGGTGTTGTAGAACAATGCTAGTTGTATTTTCTGAAACCTACGACACAGGATCAGGAAGTATGAATGTGATTATGACATGTATTTATTTATAGTCTTTTGCGTGGGAGTGGTAAAGACAGTAAGAAAAAAAGTAAAGTCTGAAAGTGTTCAGTATTGGGTTTTAATTCAGTGGTTGAAAAGTGCCAATGAGTATCAGTAACTGAGTTTTGTGATGTTGTTATTCAGGTCCACACGTTCTTAGTAGCCAAGAAGTAAGCCTGCAAGTGGAAGTTAACTGGTATTGAGGATAGAAAGTAGAGAATGTGTTGAAGGCTCTCTTGGTTTTCTTCCATAGTAACAGGTAAATAAACATAAACGGGGCAAGGATGGTACACAAAGGTCGCCCGGCCCGCGCCCTTGGCCGGCTTGTTTATTAATTCGTGCCCGATACCCGCCCGCCCGACCCGGCACCCGCCCTAACCCTAATGGGCGGGAAACAACACAGCATTTAAATTTCGGCCTTTCCTAAAATTTAATCAAGTGTTTTTTGCTTTATGGTTTGTGAAAATTAGCTTTATTAATTATTTATTCGGTTGGTTTTTGTGTGTGAACCGGTAGCGTATTGGGAAATCAGAGATAGTAGGTGCTTATTGGGCATCCCAAATAATCACTATTTTCTCGCTTCGCTCCAAAATAGTGATTTTTGGAAGCCCAAAAAGCAATTAAAAAAAATTTTTTTTTTTTTTTTTTTTTTTTTTTGCAATTTTTTTGGTAATAGTTGATTAAAACTCACCAGGATAAAATAAACATGACAGCAGAAAGCAGTTTCACAAACAATATAAAAAAAAAAAAAAAAAAAAAAAAAAAATATCGTCTGTAAATATTTTTTTCCCGTGCTGAACAAATAATATGAAGGTCATTTCACTTTACTGTGTGTGTGTGTGTGTGTGTGTGTGGTCGATTGCTCAGGGAATATCGTATGACTAGACTGTTTGCTCTATATTTATAGAGCAGATCAAAATTTACTTCCATATTTTGCGATTGTGTGTTGAGTTTGAACGTGTTTCTTATTTAGCAAATTGAAGAAAAAAATATGTCATTGAATCCCAAACATCCTCTTTATTCTACTGAAAGCAAGCGCTTAAGAAGCTTCGATAACTGGCCACGAGGCTTAACTCAAAGAAAATGTGATATGGCGGATGCTGGTTTTTATTATACAGGATTAAGTGATAAAGTGATTTGTTATTGCTGCGGTGGAGGCCTGAAAGACTGGCTTCCCGGAAACCAACCATGGGAGGAGCATGCACTCTGGTACCAGTTCTGCCCATATGTTCTATTGGTTAAAGGAAAAGAATATGTGCAAGGAATTATAAGTAAGGCGTGCGAAATAAATGAATTGGGCGAACAATCGGTACCCAGTGATTTGGAAGCCGATGAAAAAAAATATGTTGAAACACTGCCAGAAACATCACCATTAACCTGCAAAATTTGTCTAATAGAAAAGTTAAATACCTGCTTCACACCTTGTGGTCACGCCATAGCTTGTGCAAAGTGCGCCTTATCCATGAACGGTAAATGCCCAATTTGCAGAGCAGAATACAGAAAAGTAATTAGATTGTATTTCTAAGTTCACCGTTTACTATATATATATAACACAACTATAGAACATATTTTATAATTTTCTTGATATAGCCCATATTAGTTCAATCAACAATGAAATTTGTAAAACAACCACTATCATTAAATATTGGAAATATTTGTTCTGACTCTAACAATAAAAAAATCCGCCATGGCAGGCTTTTACCCAATACAATCCGATGTATTATTTGTGGTCCATCCAATTGTGGCAAAACTAATTTAATGATTGGTCTTATTCTACATGAAAATGGATTGCGTTACAAAAATATATACGTGTACTCTAAAACTCTTCACCAATCCAAATATATTTTTTTGGAAAATGTTCTCAAATTAGTTCCAAGCGTATCATTTGAAAAATTTCATGAAAATGAAGCAGTACTCAGTCCAAGTGAAGCTAAATGCAATTCAATCATAGTATTTGATGACGTAGCCTGTGAGAATCAAAATAGTATGCGCGATTACTTTGCCATGGGTCGACATAAGTACATAGATTGTTTCTATTTGAATCAGACATATAGCAAAGTTCCTAAGCAACTTGTCAGGGACAATGCTAACCTTATTATCCTTTTCAAACAAGATGATACAAACATGAAACATGTCTATGAAGAACATGTCAGTACAGATATGTCTTGGTTAGAATTTAAGGAAATGTGTTCCCAGATTTGGAGTGAACCATATAACTACTTAGTTATAAATAAGGATTGTGAAAAAAATAAAGGTTGTTATAGAAAAAAATTTGACACTTTTGTGGAGTTTAACTAATTGTACTTATAGTATATAATATGATGACTAACTCTGATTATCTTCATTATTATTTCGGAAAACTATCAGTCAACTACATTTTTTCTGCTTTAAAATGGAAAAAGAAACATCTTTAAAGCGCAAAGTTGTAGATGCTGCAGAAGCTGTAAAAAGAAAAGTTAAGAAAATACGGAATATTGAGATGGATAATAAAAATGTTTTAGAAAATGTTTTTGAGCCAATTACAAATCCTCTTTATAAACTTCTGGATACTAACAAATATAACAATTTAAATGAACCGTCTTTACCAGCGATCAAATTCAAAAATGAAGATATAGTTGAATCTTTTAACGAGTCAGACATGAAAAAAACTCAGTTGAAAAGCAACCCTATACCTACTAATGATTACAAGGATATTAGTAATGAAAACACAGACGAAGATGAAGAAGAGATTGAAAATTCAAGCGATCTAAGTAATGAATCATTTAGAACGGTTGAATCAGCTTTGAGTAGTCCATGTCATCAAATATCATCTTGGTCTCTATCTTCTGAAGCTTATGAAGATGTTCCTTTTGGTGTAAGAAATAATAAAGGAAAACTTATGATGGGTTCAGCTCGAGTGAATGTTACCGATGAAATAATTAGTATAGCTGGACGGAGCTATAAAAACACAGCTGGCCTGACAGAATTGTTGTTCAAAAAATTACCTAACTTAGATATCGTAACATCAGAAGATACTGAAAACTATAAGATGATGTTGTTGGAAACAAATGCTCACCGAAGAGATTATGATCCGAGTAAGCCTATCAAAAGTAATAAGGGTAGAAAATACTTACATGTTATTAAACCATTATTTAGCTCACGCAAAATTTCTTCGAGTACTGATGGTAGTCTTCCTCATGGCTCAGGACTGCCGCTGATGAAAACGTGGAAGAAAGATGTGGATTTCGTCTATTGGGATGATCCAAACGAGTTAGTTTCCAGACTAAAATTGTTAATTGCTTCACGGAATGCTGGTAACACTGGAGTGGATAACGAAATAATATCAATAATTGAAGAGTTGCGGGAGTGTGGAATCATTAATTCTAAATAAATACAACAATTTTTACAAAGTTCTTTCACTATTCTTTTATCCTTTGAACCTAATATTTCAATAATGAATATTGATAAATTTGGTCATCATATACATAAACGTATGCGTTTTTCTGAATTATTGGACTTTACCGATAAAGCACTACTAAAATCAGAAACTGGTGAATATGACTTGAAGTTGTTAAGATTAAAAGGTGTCAAAACACCTTTAGCAGCTGATGATGTGGTAAACAAAGAATACGTAGATAAAATTATCCATGATTTTTACAATAAGAATAAGAAAGAAAATCAAAACATGGTCAATTCCTTAAAAAGTGAAATACTTAAATTATTGGATCAGTACGAACTGAAATCTATAACTGCCGCACGTAAAATCAATAAGTTACTATAAAAATGAGTAAACAAGAAGTGGTTCACGAAATACATAAAGCAGCACGAAAAAACTTCAACAGGCGTTCAGTTGTTTTAAAAGGAATCGATGATTTGTGGCAAGCAGACCTCATTGACTTACAAAATTTGAAAAGATATAATAAAGGTTTCAAATTCATTTTAGTAGTAATAGACTGCTTCTCAAAATTTACTTGGGTCTTTCCTCTAAAAACCAAAACAAAATCTGAAGTAACAAATGCTTTTAAAAATGTTATGATTGGAGCTAAAAGACATCCTGCTCACTTACAAACAGACAAAGGGACTGAGTTTTATAACGATAACTTTCAAACGCTAATGAAATCATTAAAAATAAACCATTACTCCACTTATTCTGTCAAAAAAGCTTCTATAGTTGAAAGATTGATAAGAACACTAAAAAATAACTTGTTTAAGTATTTCAGTTTACATGGTAGTTACAAATGGATCGGAGAACCACTTAAAATCATCATTTATTCATATAATGAAACGAAACATCGGGTTACTAAACATAAACCAATCGATGTCAATCGTGAAAATGAGAACGTTATAATGAAGAATATAAACAATTCACGTATACAATTTTGTAAGCCAAAAAATAATAAGTTTAACGTGGGTGACTATGTACGAATCAGTAAATATAAATCAAATTTTCATAAGGGTTACACTCCTAATTGGTCAACTGAACTGTTCAAGATTAGGTGTGTAAATAATACAATGCCTGCTACGTATTACATTGAAGATTTGCATAAACAATCAATATTAGGAACTTTTTATGAACAAGAACTTCAAAAAACAAAATGTTCAGATATATATCTTATAGAGAAAATTCTTAAGAAAAGGGGTAACAAACTTTTTGTAAAGTGGTTGGGTCTAAGTGATGCTGAAAACAGTTGGATCAATAAAAATGCTATAGTATGAACACTTTCCTCATTAAGGCAAGAGTGATGAAAGGAACAGGACTGGTTAATAATATAATAAACAATTTACCGTTCGAGTTTCACTTACCTGGATATAACTATTGTGGACCTGGAACCAAACTAGAAAAGCGATTACTGCGAGGTGATAAAGGAATAAATCAGTTAGACGACGCTTGTATGCACCACGACATAGCGTACTCAAATACCGATCTAACTCATCGTCACAAGGCTGATATGAAATTGGTAAACATGGCTAACCGAAGACTTAAGTCAAAAGACGCAAGCAAAGGTGAAAAAATTGCTTCATGGGTAGTTGGTAAGGTAATGAAAGCTAAACTAAAGGCTGGTGCAGGTTTTAAAAGAAGAAAGTTTAAAACTCTTGTATCTAAAATTCATTCAGAAGTTAAGAAAAACAAACCTAAAGGCACTAAAAGTACCATAAAACATGCATATGCTGCAGCAAAGAAATTATTATCCAAAAAATGTAAAATTCGTTTGCCTCGTGTAATACCACTACCAAAAACAGGAGGTATTTTACCTTTAATACCAATTTTTGCTGGACTGTCAGCGTTAGGCGCTTTGGCTGGTGGTGCGGCTGGCATAGCTAAAACTGTAAGCAATTATAAATCTGCTCAACAAAATTTGAATGAATTGGAGCGTCATAACAAAACTATGGAATCAATAGCACTGGGAAAAGGCTTGTATATAAAACCTTACAAAAAGGGTGGAGGATTGATCATTAAACAATCAAAAAACTGAACAGGAGGCTACCTAAATGTGCACTTACTAATCTGAATATTCTAGAGCATGCCAGCGACATACCATATTTCAGAGGAGTTTATATGAAAGATCAATTACCGAAAGCACCAAAACGTATTGAATGTGGTGTTGTAAATTTAGACAATTCTGTTGGTGCAGGAACTCACTGGGTGGCCTACATAAAAATAAATAACCATATCGAGTATTTTGATAGTTACGGTAATCTTAAACCTCCGGTAGAATTGAGGACATATTTTAATCATAGAAATATTTTTTACAACTACACTAATTACCAAAAGTTCAACACCGTGAATTGCGGTCATTTATGTTTGTCTTACCTGAGAAATTTTTGGAATAAAAAATAAAGTATATATAATAGAAAAATCTAGTTTTTTTATCACTTCCACAATGAGTTTCACTCTATCCGTTACAGGTAAAACATCTATTTTATCAACAAACTATTACCCTGCTCTACAACTTGAGGGTGAATATGAATGTGCTCTGTTGTATCTATCTACTTTTAATTCTATTCCAAATATTGACATAAAAAACAAATTTCACTATGGATCGACTGATGTTATCAACATACCAGAAGGGGCGTATGAGTTTCAAGATATAAGTGATTATTTGCAGTCTCAAATAAGAGGTGCTGCTTTAAAACTAAATTGCAACAATAACACTCTAAGAACATCAATTTTTTGCACTAAAGATATACATTTTGAAAAAAATGATTCCGTTGGTGATTTATTAGGATTCGGCAAAAGTATTCTTAAATCAAATATAATGCATGAGTCACAGTTCCCAGTAAACATTTTATCAACAACTGTGGTGAGGATAGAATGTGACATTGTGAGCGGCTCTTACATTAACGGGAAATCTAGCCATATTATATATGAATTTGCACCCAACGTACCGCCGGGATATCGAATAATAGAAATACCTAAGAACGCTATCTACTTCCCTGTTAATCAAGATATAGTAAATTGTATAAATATAAGGATACTCGACATAAATGACAATCTAGTTAATCTACGCGGCGAAGAAATACAGTTATACTTTCATTTAAAACGAAAATGATTAATTACAATAAAAGTGCGTCTCTAAAGCTTATGAATACCAGTCTCAATCGAACTATCCGCAAAGAAGCATACACTAGAAAAAATACTAAATTAACAACAGAAAACAAGAAGTTTCTCAAACTAATTGGATTATCAAAATGAACATTTTGGACATCGCAAATAACCCTCTCTTCGATAATAGTATAGAAGGTATCGAGTTTCATTCATACAAACCGTACATAACTACTTTTAATAGAAATGATGAAATTCGCATCCCCATCAATCAACAAGATTTATACGTTTTGCCGTCAGCTAGTACTTTGTACCTGGAAGGTGTAGTAAATGTTCTTAAAAAAGATTTAAAAGAAAAAGTTCCTAGTATTCACTTTACAAACAACCCTTTACTTTACCTATTTCAAGATATACGCTACGAGTTGAACGGCGTTGAAATTGATAAAATAAAAAATGCTGGTATTACAACAACCATTAAATCATTAATATCGATGAACGAAAATGAATCAAAAGTTGCTAAAGCCTGGGGTTGGGATATTAAAGGAACAAGTAATACACATGGAGGGAGTTTTTCAGCTTCAATACCTCTTAATCATATCATTGGTTTCGCTGAAGATTATAAAAAAGTCATAATAAACTGTAAACATGAACTAATACTTTTGCGCAGCAATACAAATCTCAACGCAATAACATTACATAGCGGTGAAACTATAGACGATATAGTTATTCATAATATTGTCTGGCGAGTACCTCATGTCAAAGTATCTGACAAAGAGAGAATCAACTTGCTTAAAATATTGGAAAAAGATAGACCAATTCCATTAGCGTTCCGAAATTGGGATTTATATGAATATCCTTTATTACCGCAAACTACAAAACACACTTGGTCTATTAAAACGTCGTCACAGATTGAAAAACCAAGATTTGTAATCATAGGCTTCCAAACGAATAGAAAAAATAACTCTGCGAAAGATATGTCACAATTCGATCACTGCGACGTACGCAACGTTAAAGTGTACCTTAATTCAACATACTTTCCTTATGAAAACCTTAATGTTAACATAAGTGACGAAAAATTTGCTTTATTATACGAGCAATATGTTAGATTTCAACAGTCGTATTACGGACGTAGATCAGAACCATTGTTGAGTTCACATGAGTTTAAAGAAAAAGCACCACTTTTTGTCATTGACTGCTCAAGACAAAACGATAATTTAAAAACAGGTCCTGTAGTCAACGTACAAGTGGAGCTTGAGAGCAACGTAGAATTACCGGACCATACTTCGGCGTACTGTCTCATTCTCAACGACTGCATTTTTGAATACAAGCCCCTGAGCAATATTGTTAAAAAGATATCATGAACAAAAAAATTATCATAGTTGACGTTCAAGGATTTAAGGACTGCAAAAACAATTTTATTGTAAAGGAGTTTGCTTTGGCTACTTCGGGAAACACTCAAGTTTTTTTAGTTAAGCCTCCGTATCCATTTTCTAAATTATCAAACGAAGAGAAACGACGTGTACTATGGATAGAAAAAAAACTAGGTATTTATTGGAGTGAAGGCTACATTGATTACCTCGAGTTTAAGCGAATTATAAAATCTATTTTGTCTAAAAAAATAATTATTCTAAAAGGAATGGAAAAAATAGGATGGGTCAAAGAACTTTGTAACAATATTACAGTAATAGATTTGGGAGCTAAAGAATGTCCTAATTTTAAGAAACTTCGCAATGAATATTCTACAGATGATGTTAATTTAAATTGTATTTTTCATAACAATGAATGTGCAGTAAAAAATGTAATATGCTTACAAAATTGGTGTAAACATAATAGTAATATACACTTAAACACTATGTAGTTTTTTTTATTATTTATTAAAATTTTATTAAGATCTAAAAGTTTGTTATGAAATAAACTGATTTGTAGTACCTACTTTTTACTGAGTTCTTTTGTTTTTTTTCATCCAACTGACACATCTTACATAGTCCTTACCCCACACTAGGATTCCGTGTCGCGAGTATAAGGAGCTATACAAGTACCCCGGTACACCAACACCCAGACCCATGACCTTACCGCCGACACAGACTGAGCATCGCATTTGGATTACATTTCATTGCGCTTTATGTGTTAAACATTTATGCTCTTAGAAACACCACTAAAGCAGGCGGCGCAATGAACAGCAGAATGGTTATCAAAACTGATACTCGGTCTGTTACGTGGTAAGGTACACAGAACAAATTGAAAATGCATATTATGCCAACACTTGTCCTGCAGCGGGAATCGAACCCGCACCTCTCGCGTTGCAGTCAGCTGCTCACCCACCACGGGTGTATAGATATAGGTCATAGGTAATTAATAAATCAAACAAACTAATTGTTTACCTCATTTATTTTAAATTCGTAGGTAAGTATAACACATGAAAATAAAATTTTAACCTAATAAAATAGAAGTCCTACTCTTAAACGTAATAGCTGTCACATAACTTCTTAGAAATCTTATGAATTACACTCTCAGTCTGAGCCAAAATATCATCGTTATGGTTTTTTACCACATACTGTGCTCTCAATATCACGTTCGAATCACTATCACTATTTGTTTCGCTGTTTAACTGCGGGGGGGACATGGTAATGTCAATCACTTTGATTTTTATTAACCTTGTTCCTTTCTCAGTTTCTCTAGTTATCACGAAGGATTTTCCTTGAAGTTTCATCTTTTTTTTTGAATTATCGCGTCTCGGTTTACTTTTCCTCGATGTTGACCTCGGCACGCATGTTGTACTCGACTTGTCATGTTTACACAACTCAGGATAATCTTCCTCGAACCCTTCCAAGGGGTCCTGGGCGTATTGAGAAAAACAAACCACGCTGTCGTCTGTCATTATCTGAAACAATTAAAAATAACATTACTAACCATGCATAGTACATTCCTTAATATGTTTTACATAATAATAGAATTGCAAACAAAACTTACTTGGTAGGACTTCTCTCGAATGCGATGCAGAATAAACTGAAATACCAACCTTGCAGAGTGTCATAATTGATAGGTATTTAACGTAAAACATAAGGTCGAAAGTTGCTTAGATAATGTTAGTCATTCCTAGAAGTCGGCGAGCGTCAATATAATATGATACCCCTTGCCTTGCACAGGGCCTAGTCTAAGTTTAACATTCATGGTAAATGACGAATGCCACGATCGTCCGTGACTTACGGAGTAACTTTCAATTAATCTGTATGCGCTAGAATAGTAACAGCATAGGTAGATTAATTGATAGTTAATACGATAGAACGGACGATCGTTGTAATCGTTTTCATCACGATGATTGCTGCAAAACTTAGACTAGGCCTTCAGTAGCATAGCATAAGAGCACGTGCGCCAGCTCTGCTTACAGACAAGTATTGACTTGAATATGATTTCATTCACACCTGCGAAGTGTCGGATGGTAATAGTAATTAGAAACCCTGTATCGAGGCGCGTGCGCTGCTACTTGCAGACAAGTATTGACATGAATTTAATATAGGTACCTACTGGTTTTTGAAAGGTATTATGTAGGTATCTATTTTATCTGCCTGCGATTGTACTGAAATAATTTGAAACATGGTTTTTTAGGTTGTATAAGGTAAGTAAATACATTATTATAGTTAATCTGAATAATTGATATGGGTACCTACCTACTTATGAGACGAGTTTATCATCATCAGCTATTAGACGTCCACTGTTGGACAATGCCTACCCGTAGAATGCAATGAAGGGATAAGCCATAATCACTACGCTTGGCAGGCGGATTGGTGATTTGTTGATGAGACGGGTAGTAAGGGGTTATTAATAAAAAGCAGAATATATTTTAACTGTCAATATTTATTATACAAAATTACAAAGCAGTACTTATGTCTAGCATTATCCTAGTTATTTATTAAAATATTATTATTATAGTTATTTGGGGTGTTGCTTAAGTACGATGTATAGGTACAACTACTATTTCATTTTCTTACCAATCGACTTTGTCAAATAAGAAAATTATGGTGACCCCACGACAAAGTAGATATTTTATCTCGCAGAATGATACGTTTGTCATCATTTGAGGATAGTGCTACTTTGTTCAGTTCTTGTGTAAAAATTTGGTGCTTAAAGGATTTAAATAAAATGTTTTTTTTTGATTCAATACTGTTATTCAACAGGACTTGTTCATAATCTTCAAACTTCATTTTCATAATTACATTTTTCTTGACACCTTTAGCTTTTTTACATTCCTCGGCTATAGTTTTAATACAATATAGTTTAGATCTTAGGCCCACAAACTCAACAATTAGTTTACCACCAAACTCGTCTTTGAATAATCCGGGGACCTTTTTATTAGAACGGACTATCGCATAATCATTGTTTTCCGAATAATTACTAGTATCAAAATATGGTAGGAAATTATCTTTTATATCTCTATATAAATCTTCAGTTTGAACTGAATACAAGAAACTATCAGTGTCTGTATAACATAATTTTAAATTCTCTCCGTAAAATGGTTTCATTACTGAATAATGAAAATCGTACATATGACTCTTCGAAATTTCTAATACAGTAAATCCTATGTAAATAGGTTTGTCAAGTACTACTGATTCTGGTTTCATTTGAATAGCGACAAAGTTTTCTGTGAATATTGTTGAACTTTGGTAGTTTGGTCTAGCTATCAATTGTTCGGCATTATACGTCTTTTTAGTTTTGTTTCTCGTACCATTCCACTGATTAACCAATTTTATATTAAGTCTTTTTTCTGTATCTTCTAATGTTTTCCCGAAAATTGAATTGTTAAGTAACTTGAAAAAATCTTGTTCAAACGCAGATTTTGCCTTTGTTCGTAGTTCTGTGTTTAGGTCAATATATTGTTTTAAGAATGGACTTTGCTTAAACTTAATGACTCTATGAACTTTTTTTAATAATAATCCATGTTTCAAACAAGTCTTAAGATGCACATAATGAATTACATACTGAAATTTATCGTACAAATTTGGTATCAACTTTGCATTCTTTGAACCGGGAGGTGTAAATTTTTGGGGGCAAAATGGTATATCGTTATGTAAATTATGCAATTTTTCAGGGTACTCCAAGTCTACTTCTAAAATATAGCCATAATCAGAGTCATTTGGTACGCTTGAAATGTTAAGCAACCCAATTTCTGCTTTAGTTAAAAGCGTAAAATCAGAACAAGGCATATATGCGCACATGGCATAGCCATATAAATTGTTACAATCTATGTACATCAAATAATTTTCTGGAGCAGATCTATCATAATTTAACAGGTATTTGTTATTAGCGCTGGCGTACCTGGTAGAACATAAACATACCCCTCCTCTAATACCCTTTTGAATCATTCTTATTATCTCTAGGTCATTGATTAGTTCTAATTTTACTTTAGTTTTAAGTAACATTGCGTCAAAACTAAGACTAGGTGCAGTTATATAAAACGCTGGATCCAAGCGATAATTAATTTTACATGTTTGACGAAAATTTTCAAATATATCTGCCAGCAGCAGTACGTCTGATTTAAGATATAAATCTGTGTATTCACCTAAATTTTTTATATTGAAAGTTTTCCAAACACATTTTGCATGATCATAATCTACCTGTCGGATACCTTGATCGCATAACACATTAAAAAAACAGTGTTGTGGAGGCAACTGTTCTTCTTCGTAAGAACTCCAACTAGTCATATGTTCGTAGGGATACACACCTTTACGTTTTAATAAATTTAATTTTTTTTCTTGTGGAAATGAGCGAGATAAATGAACAAAGTCATTCTTATTCAAATTGGCAACCAATTTTTCTAAACTGCTACCCAAAAACTTAAACGAGTCTACAAAACGGACCGCTACATACTGTTGTTCATCTGTAATAAAGAATTTTGTAAACGAAATATAATTTTCTTTAGTTTTAGCAATAACTTTGATCAAGCCTTGCATTTCTCCTAACTGGCGTATGAACAAATGAGAGTCATATCCAGACAAATTATGAAAAAATACGGGTACAAACTTTGGTAACTGAAACTGAATGTTACAGTAAGAATGGGCAGCTCCGCGATATTTTCCTGTCAAGTGACAATGATCCCTAACTTTATCGTCAAACAATAGCTTATTACATAGAAAGCAATATTTTGAATGTGAAAATTTATTTGAGTCTTCGTCATTAAATATCATTGGAACAGTATTTTTAAGAAGTTTGTGAATTTCAGATATATCTTCTTGAAGATATTTCAGAAATATGTCAACACAATTGCGACCCCGATAAGAAACGTATTTATTGAACGAGCTGTCGTATGAACATACAATGTAATATCCAAACGCAGCAGGAATATGTCTGTTTAAAGTGTTGGTTTTGCTTGAACTTGGTCCGTCTTTATTCGGCTCTAACATTGATTCAAAGTCCGCATAAATAGCAAATGGTAAATCTTGCATCCTCTCGTAGTGTTTAAATTCTAAAAGACATCCCTTTTCAGGCAGAATTGTCATGACACCACTGCATATATGAGCGTTTAGTTGATAATCACTACAAAAATATAACATACATTCGTCACAGAAATATATTTTTCCGTGATGTTTTGTAAGTTGTGGTCTAAGTAGTCTGCTCAAATTGTTTATCAAACAGTAATGGTTTCGATTACCATTTTCCAAGAACAGCAAATTAATGTGATGTTTCTTTTTGCAATGTGATTTGTAAAGAGGACCAACAATACTCGAATTATTTTTTAAACCATAGACATTAATACTGATGTCTCGGTTATTTTTTTCAAACGTTTTAATATCAGAAAAACCAACAGGAAACGTCATATTCTTTGTATTTAAAATTTCATTAAAATGGGGGTACGAAGAAGTTCTGTTGCTATTATTTTTAGCAGGAAATAAAGCTGCCATAATCGACCATAAGAAACAGAAATTGTCTCCATTGCGTATATTAATACATGCTCGTCTATTCATCAGACATCGCGGCAGCTGAATAAAACTGGCTGCTCTCAAAGGATTGTACTTATTGATATTAACTTCCAAATACAAGTTTCTAACGAAACTCCAACCACTATCTTTTTCCTGAAATTGATCAATTTTGGTACATATATTTTGAACCGCTTTTAAGTATATCTCTTTAAAATCAGAGTTTTTGTAAAAAACTATATTTTCCGTAGCGAAAGACTTTACTTCTATCGTATCATTTTTTGGCAGTGTAAACTCTGCGAATAATTCGAAATTACCTTTAATTGTTTTGTGAGTAGCCTGCCTTGCGTCTATAAGCCGGCAAACGGGATTGCGAAGCTGGCTTAGGAACTGTGCTGGTGGCGCGGCCTGTATGTATGCCTTATCCCGCTCACACCCGTTTGCTTCTACGTCAACACTTGATATCGAGCGTGTTCCTACTCTGTAAGATGCTATTCTGGTACGAAATGCACTGCTTATTTTTTCTATGCCGTCACTGATTTCTACAGCACTATTATTTTTATGCAAATTCGTTCTAAGATGAGCTGAGAAGCCTTTACTTTTTACTTCAATGTCACAAACTGTACAAAATATATTTTTATTTGACATTATTACTACCTATGTTTAATGAATCTGAACTAAAACTAAAAGCCTACTAAAAGGCCTGGTTAAATGTAAGGGTCAAGATGATTATTGAAAATCCTACAATAAGATAATCATAAAAATCTACTACCTAAATAAACTAAAAATCCTTTTAAATGTAAATTATATTTTATTAATCAACGCATAACTTATGTTTTCTTTTTATCGGCGTAAAATGTGCCCTCTTCCTTAAAATGTATTTTGCAAAAATTAATAAACTTTTTTAAATACTCTACATGGGGCGTGTCGTTGTCACAACAGAATTTCAGGTTTAACGACGCCTTCTCCCAGCGGTCTTTCGGATCGACCGACTTAATATCTTCGGTATTGTATACCCGAAGTTCGATGAACAGATCGCCGTGACGCTGAGCGGTGCGCCGCACCACGCCACCAGCGACGCGCCGCGTGATGCAAGATATTGGCGGAGTCTTCCGTGCTCTCCGAGCAAACTCTGAGTCAGAGTCGCTTCCCGAGTCACCGTCACCTAGCCATCCAAGTACGTCCTTTTTGGAGCTCTTTGACTTTTTAGCCTGACTGCGCCTGACAGTGGCTTTAGGCTTCACGCTTTTCTTGGCACTGTAACAAAAATATTTGAGTTAATTAAAATCATTGTGAAAATAACTAGAAAATTGACATATATTTTTTTATAAATAAGATAAATATTCACCTAGTAGACACATCAGCCTCGTCTTCTGAATCATTAACGCTCGGGCTCGGAAATCGGCGAGTCTTCTGCCTGGCTGAAGCTTTCACATTCAAACGTTTCTTTCCACTGTAACAAGGATAAATTTTATAAATACAAATAATAGTAAAAATCAATAGTTTTTTTTTTGTATTCAAGCATTTTGTTACCTAGTCGTTGCTTCAACGTTATCATCCGAGTCAAAAACGTTCAGAGACGGAGCTTGACGTACTTTCTTAGACTTTAAATTATTAAAATACTCGGTGTCCGACCTGAAAACAAAAATAAATGTAAATAAACAACTTAAAAGATCTTTAGAAACTTAACGAGATAAATTTAGTCTTGCACTGGTAGCGATTCTAAGTTTAAACTGCACTAAAATTATCGCAGTCCCTTTTATTTCAGTTTACTAAAAAGAGCGTCCGCTAACTTCAGCGCACTTTAAATTTAGGTAAAACTGCACAGAATCGCTATCACTTTTCCTATTAATTAAATAAACTTACGAACATGATATTTACGCAGCGAATCTTAATCTTGATGTATAAAGCACCGTAGCGTTGTAGTTGAGCAAGGCGGCTGGTGAATCTTGCGTGGAATGCAGCAGAGCGGGCACCTGATGTAGCGTTAGCTGAGCAGGTGCGGCAGCGGATCGGGCGGCAGAGCGGGCGGCAACAGTAGGCGGGCGGAGAATTACTGGGATGGCACTCGGACAGCACTTGGTTGTGATCGCACGAAGAATCGACTGATTTTAGTTCGAATCGAACCAGTCACGTTTTTATACGGGAAATGTTGCTGATGCATGCAAAAATTGCAGTCGCATGCGGCAAACATTTTATCGATAATGTTGAATTCAAGTAATATTTTAATTTACATGATTTACTACACCAATTGTTAACAAGAATTAAATACGTTCGTTATATTACTGAAATAAAATAACATTATCATCATTGCTGCCTGTTCTGATTACTATAACGACTAATGGACATTGAAAAAACTAATTAAATGTTGTCTGACTTATTGTCCCATGAAATAAGAAAAAGATGCTGTAGAGTATAGATTAATCATTATCATCAACTGTTACAATTTTCAAATATACGAAGACTTATTTCCCACCCTCTCATAAAAATGTTTATGATCTATGATGCTAAGTTTTTTATAAAATCAGCATGATTTTAGTCATGAAAAACAAAAATATCAAATTCGTCGATTGTTACTTGACTACATAATAACGCCGCCTCACAAACGATGCCGCCATATGCCTTCTTAAGCAGTGAACACACCAATTCATTTTATTATTTGTATATTATATTTAAATTTAATTTATATTTAAATTAAGTTTGAGTATATGAGCAAAAAAGTATTAACTTTTCTGAATAATTAATAGGTTTTGATAAATTTGAAGTGCTAGTTAGTTTTTTCCTTCTTAGCCTTTAAAAAATGAGTATTTCTACATATATAATAGGTCTGAACTGTGTCTATTACATTAACTCATTAACTAATTGCTGTTTAGTGAATGCCATATTATATTTTAATTCAATGACATGATGATGAGATGAATAGTGCTTTAATGATGTAACATTTATTGGTGCACACGCCTTCTCAAATTCGAACCCACACCTTGCGTCGGAGGATGTAATAAAATCTTGACTGACTAGTCAAACGCTGCCCTGTGCTAACACAGTAGCGCCAGTGTGTATGAAGTCTTAGTTTAAAATAGGGTAACCATAAGTTTGCATTTTCAGGATGTTAGGTACCTACTCTTTATTTGTCAAAAAACATTCTCCATCTGCCTTGGTGGATTTGGAAAAAACATATTTATTATATGATTGCACATCTTGTTTTCATATTTGTTTCATGTTACCTTTTTAACATTACACAAATTTTTATTTACATACCTTTATTGTTTAATACTTCTAAATAACCATATAATATGTTTTACATCATCAATTCGTGTCAATAACAAAAATAAAATAATAATGAACTGCGGACTGTCCTGAAAAAAACGTAAAGCATGGCATATATGAGTATCTATATTACCATACGTTAATGTGTACTCAGCAGAACAGTAGAATGTATAAACATGAAACCAAATGCATATCCGTATTCTGTATTGCTTAACCATAATCAGTTTAATAATGTCCCAGTTTAATAATCATCCCACTGCTGTCCAGCGCTGGGATTTGAAAACGATTCTTAAACATAGTGAATGGGCACCCCAGGCATGTGTGCTCGATGTCACATGCCTATGATTTTTTAGTTTAAGGGATGCTGGTATCTTCGTCTTGTTTTCCTTCACCATTTTCAGCATACGGTAATGCGTACATAAGTTTTTTGATTTGAAAATTCATTTGGATTTGAACCAACAACCTTTAACACCCATTATTGTTTTGACATCTACCAACATAACGTAGATCATTGTAGTTAAAATGCGATATCGAAGCGATGTTGCAAAAAATGATCAGAATAAGTAGGTATGATCATTATTACGTCACCTTACTTACCACCACCATACTATGACAGATACCATGGGCGTAGCGAGGGGGGGGGTTTCGGGGGTTCAAACCCCGAAATATTCAAAGTGTTACATTATTATCATATTTAAATAAGGAGGTGAAATTATTAATCGAAAAAAGTTATGTTTGAGTCAAAAAATTTGCTTCTTCACACTTCTTGAATACAAAATTTTCGGTAAAACTATTTCTTTCACTCGCCGAGGTCAGCAGTTTTTATTACATGAATATTAATGTAATTTCGTGTAGGTAAATTTTTGTTGTTTTATTTTCTTGAACCCCACCCCCGAAACTAAAACCTGGCTACGCCCGCCCGTGCTTGATACACCTTACTTTTAATTCATTTCATTTAGTTCCGTTTTACTGTCCATCGAACAACATCCACTTACACTGTAGTGTTAGTTTTTCTGATAAATTTGACTTGGGTTCGTCTTGTGAGGGTATAAACATCTCTAGGTGTCAATAATTTGGCACGAGCAAACGGCCTAGTGATACGATATACCCTGAGCAATCGGCCACAGTGACGTGAAGAAACCTTATTATACTTTGTGAGGGAACATATCGTTAGAGATATTTTCTAATAGGTAGATACACTCAACGAAATGATCTCTGAGCAATCGGCCACATTGTGTAGTCAAAATCGGCAATCTTTCACACCAATTACAGTGATTCGTTCGTTGTTACGAGTTGTTCAGTGTGAAATTGTGAAACTGCGTTCTGCTGTCGTTTTCATTTTCATCCTGGTGAGTTTGAATCAACTATTTTAAAAAAAAATTAAAAAAAAAAAAAAAAAATCCCAAAAAAAAAAAATGAAAAATTTCTTTTTGGGCTCCCAAAAATCACTATTTTCGAGTGAAAGCGAGAAAATGGTGATTTGGGGTGCCCAATAAGGACCTACTAGAGATCATGGTGATTTTCCTAATTTATACTACAGCCTGAACACTTTAATCTTCTGGAAGTGTATCGATGGAGGCCCTACTATTTATTCTCGTTTCTTATTTTCACCTTCTGAGTGGTAAATAAGAGAGTAGCTTACAAGTCCGAACAACGGAAACTCGACCTATTCGTTGACATGTTTCGGCTCATTTTAGCTCGAAAGTGATCCGTTGGTGGACCGGTCGCCGAACAAGTCAAGTGATTAATTCGCCCCTTACCTCGAGAAGAGATTTATTGGTTCCGCCGTACGCAAAACTGCGGGTAGGTAAAAAATCTCTATCGAAAATTGAATAGAAAAGCCATTTCAGAGAAAACGTATTCTGTTGATACCATTCGTTTTCACGGCTATCTTCATTTTTATTTACATGAGTGGAGGTAAAACAAGTGATTTGAGGCGGGATCTTTAGGAGAAAAGTAAGGATTCCAGATGTTTTTGGGCCTCTTTTAGTATAGCAAAGGAAATACACAAAGTTAGTAGTAGAACTTCTTGTGAAAGAGTTTGTCCGGGGAAGTACTACCCACCGTACCTATTTCTGCCGCCAAGCAATAGTGCTTGCATTGCTGTTTCGGTTTGAAGGGTACGGGTGCCGGTGAACTTTTCATCTTTATGTCTCAGGGTCGGCAGCGCGCGTGTGATGCCTCTGATGTTGCAGGCGTCCATATAGGCTACGGTTACTAGTTTCCATCAGGTGGACCGTATGTTTGTTTGGTTACCAATAAGTATAATAAAAACAATAGAAATCTGCTTCCAATTTTGACTAGTTAGTTTTTTCGTTCAACTGGTACTGTACCAATTTCCCAATTGTCTATATTACCCGGGCCATAAAAAGTGAAACAAAACTGGTTTTGATACATTATCCATGCAAGGCTATCTAAATTCCTAAAAATAAAAGGAAGCCCATTGAAAAATAAAACAGGTACCCTTACATTAACTTCCTGAAACAAAAGCCATTAAACCGTTATATGAGTTACAGCAAAAAACAAAACATGCTTGAACAGGCGACGGTTGATTATCGCGAAAAAAACGTTCCAACGAACCTCAGCCCACCTTTACAGAGGTGTAGCTAGGATTTTGTATGAAATTTTGCGATTTTAATTGCAAGCGATTTTACCTAGAACGTACCCGTGTTGGTCCGCCTGGAGCTTTCCTTGCTTTGAATATCATAACTTTGAATTAAATGACTATTTATTGAGTATCGCTTAAATTTACATCGTATTTGCCTACCTTTTTTTTGAAGTTCTCTTTTTCTATGTACCAGCTATTCTTTGTTCTCGAGGCATCAAATAGGCCCTTCTTCCTAGTAGTAAGAAGAATCATCAAATGAAGACAAGCCGTGTTTGTTGACCAAGCCTAGAAAAACCAGGCTTGGTCGCGTTGGAACAGGATTAATTTTAGTTTATAAGACGATTTAAAATTATCCTTGTGGTTACAACTAATAAAATACTTTTGAGTTTGACTTTGCTTTTTGCCTCCTTTGTATAGATTGATTATTGAAAATAACGAGAATTATTTATTTTCAATTATCCTTTTTGCTAGTCCTTACTGTGACTCTGCGCCAACATTCCTGTAATATGTTTGGGGATGAATCCGCCCTCTCAGGCGGTTTTTATTTTCGATTCTCCTTTCCACCCTGCGTGGACATACGTGCCGCAGCTTAGGCTTAGGTGTGGCATAGAGAAGATAGAGTGGATTGAAATACAGATGAAACAAACACTACCATGTTTGGTAAGTTCTAGACGAGGTTTTCAGATGTTCTAAAGGATATTAGTAAAAAAAAAACATCAGAATAATATTTGTAGGGTCTTCAAGGACTTGTTAATGATTCTTTAGTCTTTTGTATTGTTGATAATGATCCTTCAGATTGAAGATAACACCAACGTCATAAGAATCTGAAAGAGTAAATCTAAATCTTAGTGGTCTCTTTACTCCATTTTATTCGATACGTAGTCCAAAGTGACACAAGTACACTTTGCCGGGCAGAAGGTTTTTGTTAACTTGTATAAGTGACGGCACAAGCCTTTGGCCCACCTGATGTTAAGCGTTACCTCTACCCTATGTATGGTACCTTGTTTAGGGTTATGTATGCTATATGTGTGACTGTTGTGTGTTTTATTATTTTTATTTTAACAATGCATTACGAAACAGGTCACGGCCATTTGGGACTGCTATTAATATTTATTTATTGCAATAATTTACTTGCCGTAGGCTCAGCCTAAGAATAAGACTCCTACAACTCCTCCCAGGGATGTTGTAAAAGGTGACTAAGGTATGAACAGTAGCAACCACCTGGGTACTTTAAAACTAATACTGCATTCACCAATCCGCCCGCCAAGTGTGGTGATTATGGAATATCCCATTACTCTATGGAGAGGCCTTATCCAGCACGGTACGTCTACCAGCTGATGAAGAAAGGAAAATTTACCTGTCCTATCTAGTCTCAGTAGTCTTTGTCAGTCGTGAATGAGGAAGTAGCGTCTTTTTGTTCCGGCGTTGCGAGGGAACAATGCGTGCACAATATCCGATCTGTTTACATACCGTTATAGTGGACATTTTTGGAATGATTTTAATTTTCTTAAAATAAACATAGGAAAAGGCAGAATAACTACCAGAGTATTGGGTAGCAGCATCCACCTGAGTACGTTACCGCCTCTGCGACCAATAATCCGTCTGACTAGTTATGTCACCCTTGCACATTCATATAACGAGAAAGAGTACTTTTTAAGTAATGTAACAAATTATGCATTAAAAATCGCAACTTGGGGCGTCCTAAAGAAAGATAACACAGTTGCAGAGCACTGGAATCCTGCTAATCTCCACTAGCGACGTAAATGAGACTAGATTAATTATAAAAAGTACAGAAGAACAATGCATAATACACCAAATCAGAACGGCAGAGCTAGTCTAAATACCTCAGAATTAGAATCTTATGCTCAGAACAAAAAACTTTTCTAGAATATGAGTCTATTGTAATCACCAGTTAACTAAAAATGACGCGGACCACCAAAAGGTAACTTTGTGGGTCAAATGTAAACTGATAATTATCACTAGAAACGGGATATTTACCATGATTTTTGAGTTTTATTGATTCCCGATATTTCGGCACAGTTTCATGCACCATGATCAATAAAGCTCAAAAATCATGGTAAATATCCCGTTTCTAGTGATAATTATGTTAGTAACCATAATGGTTTCAAAAGTTATGAATGTAAAATGGTTTAAATTGTAGTGTATAGATAATAGACTGCTCGCTCTCTTCCCGTAGATGTCGTACAAGCCGATTGAGGATGGATTGAAGGATGGAATGGCAGCAGCATCCTCTTAAATGCTTGGCATCAATACTGCGATCAACAATCCGCCTACCTAGCGTAGTGAAAACGGTCCTCATTATGATTAACACAAAAATACCATTCGTCGTAGCATGCTGTGTGGGAGACCTAGGTCCAACCGTAGACTTATACAAGTTGATGATGATGATGATGATGTGATGAGACCAACAAAATAATTGTTTCCTACAATAAACAACTCTAAAAATCAAACTCTACTAACGTGACAGGATTATGTAACGATACAATTGAATGGCAATCGCAACCTTCATGAGTCCGTGAACTATTACATAACAATAATTGTTACCCACAGTTTGTTTTGCTATTTGCTGTTATGTATAGTCGTTATCGGAAGTAAGTACCTTTACAACTCTAGTGAACAAATAAAACATTAAAATCAATACTATTTCAGTATCCAATAATTACCTTTACAATTCAAGTGATTTGCAGCCACAGTGTAACGATGCTTTTGAGTTAAAAGGTACACAAGACATATAAAGCATAGATTAAAAAAGAAAATAAGATCATTTGAAGTGTATAATATTATAAGTCTCTGCACTGGTAAGTTATTTATGTTGCTGACTGTACTTTGTACGATAAAATAGTGGTTTAAAAGCCGGTCGAATGCGCAACTATGACAATGGTTTCATAATAATAATTGGTAAGAAAGTAGAAGGTTAGTGATAGGTAGGTGAAACTTGAAAGTCTGACGTAAATGAGAAGGTGCATTATGTAAATAGGAAACTAAGAGGCCCCTTTGTAACAAAATATATCCATTAGCGAACTCTAGCAGGTAAGAAGGAGACTTTGTTATCCATATAAATCGACCATTCCCACTGGTGGCAGGTGGACAAAGGTTCCATAAATCCGCCCCCTTGGACAGGTGGATGGAAAACCTTATGTTTTGCTCTATATTTTGTTTTCTGTGTCGCCTTGTGAGCCATAAAAGTGATTCAATCTAGGCCTTTGTCCCTGAGGTTTAATAAGTTCCTTCTTATCTAGATATTGGTGTAAAGGACATGTTCCGAAATGGCCTATATCGATGTACACCAGACAGAAAATGGCGAAAAAATCAGTGATTATCGTAAAAATACTCTTACTCTAATTTGAAGCATAATTTACTGCACAGAAATGTTTAAAATTCGCCCCGCCATATTATTTTGTCTTGTGTTGTTCTCCGTGAGAAAGATATTTTAGGGACCTGCATTAAATGAAGCGAAATAATAAAAAAATGACAATGGGAAAAGGTTTTACACATATTTAGCCATGTTTACGCAAGTGTACACCGACAAGGGCTAGGCTCCATACATCTTGGAACAACACCTTTATCCATCATCTATATCATCATCAGCAGGAGTCAGAGCCTGACGTCCACTGGTGGATGAGGCTTAGAAAGTGTGATCACAGTATTGGTGTTGGGTACTCATGTGGATAATACTGCCCATCCCCTGGTGCCATCCATATCATAACAAAGAAAATATACAAGGTCTTCTACACGTAGCGGGCTGTTTGTCAAATCTGTTTTGTATTGACTGCTGTACCGTCTCTTTAGATTGTTTAACTAAAGATATATAGAGTTCAGCTTTACTTATCAAACGCAGCTTATGATGGCTGGCATAATTTACTAATAATATAATATCTTACGACTGTCAGCAAGTCACAAGCACTTGTGTAAGGGGCAGCAAGGTAAACAAAAAAAAACTATCCCAGGTAAGCACGTTCAAGGATAAAAAAAACTAACCATAAATCTATTTTGGTTGCTAAACTTAAACCCGTGACATGAATACGGAAAAACAAAATATAACTGGAAGCATAGTTCAGCCATACGAATATCATGAGTTCTGTAGGTACGATAAGTCGCAAATGTCATAGTTATCCTTGAAATAAAGCTAAATTATCAAAGAAGGCTACAAAAAGGTCAAGTTAGGTCAGGTCGAAAGGAAATGTTAAATATAGGATCGCATGACTATACTCAATGACGTCAAAATACAAACTTTAGTTCTGCCACCCATAGTCTCTTTGCCATAATTTTAACATTTAACAAACATTCTACAAGGCTTATCATTGTTCAACTTTTTGATAAATTTAACACGTAATTTTGAGGGTAAAATTGGGGCAGTAGAAGTACCAGCTGGTATTGCTAGTTTTAGATATAGCCACTTTATTTATTTTTATACTAACAGGCTGTAATTAAATCTTGGAAAATGGGGTTTCCTGGTGTTATTATGGATTATAACTGAAAGCTTTACAACATTATTGGTACACGTACCTGCAAAACTATGAAGTGCAATAATAAATTATGCATTAATATCATTTTATTATTCAAAAAATTACTAAAAATCTGCAAACAAAATCTCAGACGAAGACAAAACAAAGATTGTCTATAAAACAAATAACCGCGTTAATTCCACTACCGACACAAAAACTAAACTGAATTGTATCATTGTAATCTACAATGGCTTCGCACGCAACGGTGTATATAAAATATTTACTCAGATCGATCACTGGTTTAGATGACGGCAAAATATGGCATTGTTAGAATAGGCGTTGCTTTTCTCACAGCCTTTCACTTAAACTATTACCAAACGTCTCACAAACTTATACTCTACCAATACCAAATCATTTTCTATTCAACTTTCAATCTTATCACCTTGATTTAGAAATGGTGATTGTTTGATGGAGTATTGGATAAGCTTGCACAATAGGGGAATTATTGTTGTTGTCCATGCGTGGAAGTCATTTGTATGTATGTAGATTAGAGGTCATCATACCGTTCTGTAGAGAGTTCCTACATTATTTTTGTTAGACGGTTGACACATGAATATTGTTGCACTACTTTTGGATTGTAAGACCTGGTTGTGAAGAGAAAGCATTATTAATTAATTTGCGATGTCTCCAAGGCTTCCTGGTATGTGTGTAAAAGTGGCGTGGGCCAAGAGGAGCATGAATCATGATATAAACACTATTTATTGTTTTATTGATTGATTATGTAAATCTAATAGTACTGTTGTTTGTGTTCACTGTTCTTATCAATACTGGACCAGCAAAGCTCTGTCTGGTCTTATAGATCACTCCTGTTCTTCTAGATTTTTCTATAGCTGTGTTGTTTTCTCAGCTGTGTGATATTTTTTGTTAGCTGGATAGTTTTCTCGTCCTAAACGTCGTCGTATCAAAACGGTTGCAACTGTTTTTGAGATTTTATTGAATGGGATTAGTTTGATTAAACCGTTTTGGAAGTGTATCTTTTAACAGGCACTACTCAGCTGTTTTCTCAGAGCTTCCAAAATTTTAAATTTATTTTAATTTTTTTGAATTTGTGTGCGGTTACTTGTGATTTGACTGCGAACCAATAGCAATGAATAAACAATAGTACAACGTATAGAAGTTTCACCCCGAAGTCATAACGAAGATGTTGTGGCGCAGCGGACTAGTAGCTGGCTGACACGGAAGAGGTGTGGGTTCTATTCCCGCTGCGAGGCAAATGTTCGTGTGACCTGCAAATTTTTTAGTTTGGGTCTGGGTGTTGTTGGTAATATGATACATTTATTTGGTATATTTATTTGGTGTGCAATATAGAGTTTATCTATCTTGCTATATGTATATGGACGTTTCTATACAGAAGTAACAAGGATCATTAGAAGGATCAAAAATTGCAAATGTCAGAGTGACGTCGGCTGGTGTTGGAGTGAAACGACCGATAACAAATAGAAGGTACCTACTATCATATCCTTCTCTGCCAATAGGACGTTAACAAATGATCGTTTTTATTCTGCGCTTGCGCACCGGATGCGTAGTGGTTCCTGTGAGAATGTCGAACTCGATTTTTTAACCACCAAAAAGCGGATGTCCTTCGATCGACCGGTTTATGAAAGGTGTTGAACATATGTCTGGATTGTTTGAAACGATTATGTCTTCAATATTTGGTTTTTTGTTAATCAGCTCGGGGTTTACTGCGCTTTTTATTTTCAACGGTTGCTCTTCAAAGTTAAATACATCTTACAAAGGTAAGTGAGAACTCTTCCTCGCAAAGCGTTTTGTGACAAGGCATTGGGCTGGCAAAGCCCTCGTGGTAGGTTACGCATGAAACGTGAAATATGGGTTGATTTGGCACGTGAGCCAGTATTGACAAATCCAGAAAGTGCAGTTATTGTGTCAAGTTATGTGTATAAGTAGGTATTATGTTGTTGCTTGGCGGGCGTTTCATGTGTCTAGGTTATCACACATGTCAGTCCCTCACACATGTTAGTTCAGCACACATGTCAGTTCAGCAAAAATGTCAGTTCAGCACACATGTCAGTTTCCTACTCATGTCCACTTAGAATAATGACTCATTATTCTAAGCATGTTCGTTTCCCACTCATGTCAGTTGCTGACATAATGTCAGTTCATCACACATATCCATTTAACAAATATGTCAGTATTTAAATTAGTGAAAATTATAAAAAAAACTAGAGGTCGAATACATTTGTTTTGTGCATTATTAGAATATAATTTTCATCTTGTGTCAAGCGTATCGTTTTGTCTTGCCTCTGGCTACCCCTAGAGGGAATCAAGGACCAGATAACTTTTTAAATCATCTCTTTATCCTTCTATTATATATTCTATATTAGCTTTGAAGTAAACCTTCGTCCGGGTCTTCGTCCTAAAATTAACGATGTAGAATGCCCTAAAAATTGGCAATTAGCTAATTGTATTCCGTTGTATTTCACTTTCATTACCTACCCCATAGATTTACCGAGCTACCCACATAATATAGGACAACTGTTTCAATGTACGTATGTCTTCGCTAGGTCATAATTTAGTTTAAAGCACCTGTCGGATAAAATCACCTGTTAGCGATTCGCTAAGAGGCGTGTGTGACTGCTCATTTGCTAAGTAAATATGTATTGTTGAAACTTGGGTTGGAAATTCAAATGTTTGAATGAAACTCTTGACACAAACTTTGCCTAAACCTTTTCTTCTTTATCCCAAAATTAGTGGTATCATGTTCGTTCTATTGATCTTATTCATAAGCTCAAGGTCGCGTTTCGGGCTATGCAGAGAGCTAAGCCTGAAGTTTCAGTACCTATGTGATAACATAACATAACCTAAATAAATAAATGCTGGACATTTCAACATTATCTAGCCTCAAGCTAAGCAGAGCTTGTGTTATGAGTACTAGATAACTGATATACTTAATACAATACATTACATAGATAGTTTATTTTTTATTATACATAAAAAATACCCAGAACACCCTGAACAAATATCTGCAGATCGTACAAATATTTGTTCCGAGGCGGGAATCGAACCCGCAACCTCCTGCGTCGCAGGCGAACCTTCGGCCGCCACGCCACAGAGGTCGTCATAACATAACACCCAACACAACCATTCGGAGTATTGATCCCATACTATGATTCCCTGTGCCGTGGGTATCAGGAACTACGAGTACCATGGTACCATAACACCCAGACCCGGAACAAATATTTGCAGATCATACAAACATTTGTCCGCAATTTGTCGCAACCTTTCGCATCTCAGCCAGCTAGTCGCTGGCCGCCACGCCACAGAGGTCGCCATGAAATTAGAAGTCGCGTAATTCTATGAGGGAGGCCTACGTCTTAACAGTGGGCGTCAACCAGCTGATAATGATGATGATGATGATGATGCTCATAAAATGTTTTTTATCCTCACCCTGTTCTGTTTTGGCTCCCTTTGCACCAGTTATCTAACAAAAAAAATTCTAGAAGTGACTTCAAGAACTAATCAATATTGAAATAGCACAAACAAAACACATCCTACGTCTCTTGAACCAATTGGACATAATTCCGAAACACTCAACCGAAGTTTACTCAACTCGAGACTAGATGTCGCCACTAGTAGATTAGAACGCGCTAGTGGCTCTATTCCTTGGTTGGAGAACATTTCTACATTTGGGGTTTTTGGATTTTGCATATTTATTATTTGCGTAGAGTTACACATGGGACATAATTTGTGAAGATTTTCACAAACTACCTCTTACGGATGCCGATATAATATATACCCCTGTGACAAAAACCAGACAGACCGCGGTGTAGGCTTAGTAATAAGTTTCTATTTGGGTACGGAATCCTAATAAGCGCAGACAAAACACAACCTATGGTAGAGAAAACTTATATTTTATTCAGCGGTGTGCGTGTAACAGTGGCACTTGGCTGGTCATGTACATGTCATATATATCTGCTTATTTCTAGATTATCACTTACCTGCGGCGTTCACATACGATGAATAATAGTACTGTATTTATAATTATAACAAACAAATTGGCATTTTGCTTATTGAGAGTGCTATTGCATAGCTCCTTCACATCAGCATTCAATTTAAATACCGTTTATAAACTCTTATTTATAAAAGCTTTTTAAAATATAGCATTGCTTAAAATTAGCCCTGGCACTGTTTGCGCCATTAAGCAATATTTTAAGCACTGTTTAAATTTTGACAGATATTTATTAGTAAACCCACAAGCGTTACGAACTTTATTACGAAGTAATAGTTAGTATTCTATGCCACAAGTGTCTACGTAGATAATTTACATGAACATTTGGATGACTTTTTATTGAAACAGGTAGACAGTTAAAAAACGAATGCCCGACTACAGTAATCCATACCATCACAATATATTATTATCAATCACTGTTACTTACTAATTACTACTGTAGTTAGGCTATTGTTTTTAAATTAACCACTTGATTCGAATCTGTTTTCAACAAATTTATGTTCTGTGATCAAAAAGACCCAACCCACAGATATTGTTGAAAATTTTGAAAACTTGCATAAAGACTCGTGCTTCGCCTCTTCACTACTCTCATTGACTCAACAATCGTTCCACTCAGGGGTCAGGGGGTCTTCTCCATTTACCATTCAGTTCATTTCACTGCAGCAGGGCCCGAGCTTCTGGCTCTACGTTGATGTATAATGACTTTTAAATCAATGAAAACATTTTTATTTTTTCTTATTCCTCATTTATTAGCAACACCACTAAAGAAACCAAATTTTGACTTATTACAAGACCTTTCAAACAATATAACGCACGATGTTGTACGCGTTATTGTGATAAAGGCGTATCGATCCTCATTTGTTAAAATCGGCTTAGTGGTTTTCGATTTCTAGACGCTAAACGTAATGCGTTTCCTTCCTAACAAAAGCTAAGTAAATTAAAGTAGTCGGAAAATAACAAGAGGCAGTACGAATCTCATTTTGATAAGTACCAAACCACATCGACCCATTCCTATCTGGACTTCCTTACGCAGAATATTGGAGTACTTTACGATAGACCGATGACGGAACAAAGACGTAATAGGCAGGTAAGTAGGTTCACCTACAAAGTATGTTCACCTCTGATACCTTCTCTTCCTTCCGGCTTCTGGCGTTAGATGCTTTACCTTATTAGAAGGGGTTTTGAATAGAGCTTGTCGGCTACATCAAGAACTAAAAGAAACGCTAATACGGCCACAATAATATCGCCCACATCGAGAACAACCCCACGTCTGTGGCGCGGCGGGCGAAGGTTCGCCTGTGACGCAGGAGGTAGCGGGTTCAATCCCCGCCTCGGAACAAATATTTTTGCGATCGGCAGATAACTGTTCCGGGTGTTCTGGGTATTTTCTATGTATAATAAAAAAATATCTATCTATGTAATGTATTTTATTAAGTATATCAGTTATCTAGTACCCATAACACAAGCTCTGCTTAGCGTGGAGCTAGATAATGTTATGTGAAATGTCCAGCATTATTTATTTATATATTTACCTTTGCCCATCAACATGCATTTTGAAACCCTTGTTTTCGCCAATGTAGCTATCTTACACATTAGCTTCATCATTCATAGAGTTTATAGATTTATGTTGGTGAATGATGGCAGTTGATTTAAGGAGGGTAAATCCAAACCTGTCAAAAAGTATGCATAAACTGAGAAATAGTCCCCGGCTAGATTTTCAAAGGTCTGGGGTTTTCGTGACCCACCTTGTATATGGAGCGTTAATACTTACCCTGAATGCTTAATTTATAACTGTGTCAGCTTATAAAGTGGATTGTTAATAAGGTGGGTGCACACGACCGGTAGACAAAAGGTGTTCAGCCACGTGCTCTCGCAGATGTCGTTATAGCCACCACTGGTGCCCGTCAAATCGATAGTGTGCGCTTGACCTTAATATTCATACGGTTTCATAGTTTAATTTGGGGTTAGGTTGGTTATTTTTTTCGTAAAGATTCTACCTTGTTTTTGATGGTATAGATAAACTATAGACGAATGATTTTGTTATGGCAATTTTGCCTTCTTGTGTTTGGTATTTGATGTTAGATCAGTGATTATATGGCATATCTATGGTATGTGTATATTATAGTATTGTGTTTTTTTTTTATTCTATACTTGGCAAGCAGACAAGCTTACGACCCACCGGATGGAAAGCAGTTACCGTAGCCTATGAACGCCTGTAACACCAGAGGCATCACACGCGCGCTGCCGACCCTGAGACATAAAGATGAAAAGTCTCATGTGCCTGTAATTTCACGAAATTAATGTAATGTTCACCTAAAAATTTTACCTTAATTGCTGTGTTTCGGTTTGAAGGGTACGGGTGCCCGTACCCTTCAAACCGAAACACAGCAATGCGAACACTACTGCTTGGCGGCAGAAATAGGTACGGTGGTAGTACTTCCCCGGACGAACTCTTTCACAAGAAGTTCTACTACTAACAGAACTGAACTGTATTATGTTTATTAATTTATTTCGATAGTTATTCTATATAATTAGGTATTTAATATTAGTTTTTACTTCTTGTATTATCTTGTGAAAACGCACACGAAATACGATACCTAAATCACCATGTTGTCGTAACAACATAATAAAATAACATACCACTCAACAGCCACATACATAGTCCTGATCCCACACTAGAATTTCCTGTGCCGTTGGTATCAAACAACTACGAGTACCATAGTACTACAACGCCCAGACCCGGAACAAATATTTCCAGGCCATGCAAACATTTGCCCCACAGCGGGATTCAAACCCGCACCTCCTGCGTGTCAGCCGGCTACTCGCCCACCGCGCCATGGAGGTCGTCCATGAAGAAAGCGTTAGCCGAGTTAGTCGGGAAATCAACGACTGCGGTAAGCTCACCACTAGCCTCGTCTATATTTCTGCAACTGTGAAAAGACTGTTAAAAGGCCCACGGTGAAAAGATACCTTTTGAGGTTCTGTGTTTATGTATGTATGCATTTATTGAAACAATGCTACAAAGAAGTAATAACATCATGGTCTAAAACTTCCTTAACATACAGGTGTAACCCGCAAACACAATTCGGCTTTCTCATCATAATTAACTTGAGCTAGGCACCTAGTTTATGACTGCATCAATTATGCCCGAGCATATCCTAATTACTGTAATGGCATTAGCTCGATGCGGATGGAGGGCAGTCCGGTAGGGATGGTACTTGTTTCAGGTCGTTGTTTAGAGCGAGAGAATTCGCCCCAATTGCACGATATGGATTGTACGATATGCATGCTATGGGGGAAGCCTCGTTCAGCAGTGGTTGTCTACCGGCTGATGACGAAGAAGAGAAATGCTGGGATCATCGTTAGTTTTGTTGGGAGTAGTACTTCTTGTGAAAGAGTTCGTCCGAGGAAGTACTACCACCGTACTTATTTCTGCCGCCATGCAGTTGTGCTTGGATTGCTATGTTTCAGTTTGAAGGGTACGGGTGCCGGTGAAATTACAGGCACATGAGACTTTTCATCTTTATGTCTCGGGGTCGGCAGCGCGCGTGTGATGCCTCTGGTGTTGTAGGCGTCCATAGGCTACGGTAACTGCTTTCCATCAGGTAGGCCGAATGCTTGTTTAAATAAATAAATAATAAATAAATACCCTGGCTCGATGATAAATAGAAGCCAGGCTATTCCGACGAGTTCCGTTGTCCACTTTCAATCTCCATCATCTGATCAGCTTGCCTTCACCATAATATTGTATTGTCATCTGATTTCAGGTATGAAAAATTTCAGCTCAATCAATTGGTGGAACGGTTAAAAATACAGTTTCAAGATTTATTCCATAATAACTAACATAGGTACAATACTAACAAGTCAAGTTAAATAAAAGCTGGTAAAAATGCATTGTTGCGCATAGGATTTAAAACGCTGACCTTAATAACGAAGACATGAAAAATAATTAGAATCTTAACTCACGTAATTAAAAAAAAGCCATTGATCATTTGGTAGTCGTTTGACGTTGTAATTTGTACGACTTTAACTTTTTTTAATTTTTGTATAATAACCTAATATAACCTATAAAATAAATACTCCTAGAGCGCTTGAGTCTTCTGCATAAACGTCTTTCATCAAACTACATAAAGTTTAGATAACATGATAATACACTAATATCATAATAATATATAATATGGTTTCCAAATCTCAATCATTAAATATTTGTATGAAAATCTTATAACCCTTTGGTTCTTTACAATTGAATAGGAAATGGACAAACCGCAGGCCTAAATTTTAGTTACTAGATTGTGTCTACAAAATATAGGTACTTGACTTGAATTAACTCATATCCAAATAAGGAACAAATATCGGCTGTATATGCATCGCTTTTCCTTATCTTGCTTAGTTTTTTCTAGTTGGACGTTGAAATCCATCGGAAATCACCTTGCTTCTTTTGCCAACCCTATCCAAGGGTCAAGGGGGGCCCACGTGCTCTGAAACGCTGATGTGAGCGTTGTATGTAATTATGTATGGGTAAACATTATACAATGTACGCAAAGTGATTTACCATTGTACTAATTAGCACTGATTGCACATAAAGATGATATGAAACATGCTCCTGGTTATATGGTTTATATACCAAATAATGATTTATGTGAAACTTAATGTTTTGAATCTTAATATTTTTATTACTTTGTCAATTAAATCTTTATTTACAGAAAGAATAATATAACTAATCCAAGTTTGTGTCGTGATTTAAGAATAGAACCCTCCATCTCCTTTCATGGATGTCGTAAAAGCTGACTACGGGATTACACCAGGGCAGTAGCATCCACCTGAGTACTCAACATGAATACTGCGATCACCAATCCACCTGCCAAGCGTGGTGATTATGGCAATGCCCCCATTGTGTATTATGGAGGAGGCCTCGCATTGGACGTCTAAAGGTTATGATGATGATGATGAATATAAGTTTATACAAAATGAAAAAGTTGAGCTATCTAAAGATCGTTGTAAACGATCTAAAGATAGCTCAGCTGATAGAAATCCACACAGAAGCGTCTCCAAGACGCTGGATGATGGCCACGCTGAATGGCAATATTAATACATTGAGCCAGATAATAGCCAGCCCTCGGGGCACGCGTCACTTCGATCAGACGCATCTTATGAACCCAGACGTTGAGGGTAACCCCGAAAGGCTCAAATATGTAAGCTCTATCGAGGCTTGCATGTTTGCGCCAATTGAGATCCTAGGCCAAATCAGCCGCTACACTGACTCTAACTTTACTTTATGAGTAAATTTAAGGGAAATATCAATAGGGCTCCAACGTGTTTACAACCACAGGTGTTGCAGATAGCCATAGGCCTCAGTGACTGCTCTACATCTACGCCGACTGCCTGTTAGTCACCTTATAATATAAAAAAAAACTTACATTATCTATCGTATCATTATTCAACAATATTAAAAGCTTGATCATACTCTGAATAGTTAGATAAAAAGTAGGTGCCCAAAGTAGCAGGTACTCCTTTATATAGTTTAAATCTTCGTATTCAAATGCACTAAGCTACTGTCTTCACTGCCATAGGTCCGCCATAAACTCTTATTTTCCGTTACGTACCGTACTAAGTAGTCCGAGTAAAAGACAGGATCAGATAATGCTGGTATTATACAGTACCTTCCTCGATACTTATACTTGACAAAATACGGTACCTACTATAATAGCTTGACCTCCGTGGTGCGGCGGGCGAGTAGTCGGCAGAGACGCAAGAGGGTTCGATTCCCGCTGCCTGCTGTGTCACCATGGTATTCGTAGTACCTTGAGACACAGGGAGAGATGATGATGTTTGTCGTGCTGTCATGAAATAACGGCTGAGTCAACTTTGATGAAACTTCTTACACGAATAGATTAAACCCTGGATTAAAAAATAGGTCAATTTAAATCCGCAAATTAAGTTTGGTCGGGAGAATAACACGAGTGCTAGCGCGAGAACCGTTAGTACTAAATATTACTGCGTCCTTTCATAAATCAAGCTCCTAACAGCTTCGTAGAGCAGATACAGTTCAAAATTGTCTCCACAAATAGCGTAATTATTAGGCAACTTGGTTGCATGAACAAAGTGTAGGTACAAACTCATAAAATGGCAGCTATACAATACAACCGAGATGTTATTCAAGCTACATTTAATAAGCCGTTCAACAAACACTAGCAAGTAAAGTTTATCTACAATCAACAGCTTAAAAATATGTTCGCACTTTAATTATGTAGCGAGTAAAACCTCAAGTGTCGTCTTCGTAATTAAGCGTTGAAGGCGTCGGGCTTCGAGAATGTTCGGATCTAATTTCCATGCAAATGAGGGTAGTTGTTACACATGCTGATGGCTGATTCATATTGATCCTGTTTAGATCTAGCGAGCGAAGTACATAGCTGTTAATGCTATTTTATATTACATTGGCTTGGTGTAGTACCTGATCTAAGAATAGACCGCCCCATCTCCTCCTCTGGATGTCGTAAAAGCCAAATGATGCTGCTGTCCATCCCAGTGTAGTCTATTAGTCAGCTTTTACGCCATCCACGGGAGGATACGGAGGGATCTATTTTTAGGCCGGACATACCACGGCAACATCGAGTTTTTACAAGTTTGTACTCTGAAATATCACGTAGGTATTGTCATAGTAGGTATTAATTATTAAGTGTAGGGAGATTTTGTGCTATGTCTTTGTTCAGCAGATAAATAATTATGTGCACATAAATTTTGTTTTATTTTATTTTAGCATGACCTTTTGCCATAGGTACTATAAGTGTACCTATGGCAAAAGGTGATATAACGTAAAGGAAACAAAATTTACAGGTCTGTATTTTGAGTAAATAAAAACGCTGTTAGTAATGCTATATTTTACCTTTGATTTGTAGCTTGTTAAGGAAATGCAGTCGAATCTGGAACTATCAAATAATTATAATTATTACATTTAAAACCTTTTTTATTTTTGTAAAACAATTATCAAATAAACTGTACTAAACATAAGTGGGGGTGCAGAGGGCGTTGACCGAACAGCGGGTGGCTAAAACGGTAATCTTGTACATTGTACGTTTCTATTATAATGCCGGTCAAATTGTTTATTGATTGAATAAATTAGATTATGTCGCTAAGTGGAGAATAGTTATGTAGTTAGTACATACCTATCATTATCAGTTAAATAAGCGAAGTATGACGACTTCCGAGGCACAGCGGGCGAGCCGCCGGCTGAGACTCTAGAGGCGAGGGTTCGATTTGACAAATGTTTGCATGTTTTGTGAGTGTTTATCATAATGAAAACGCGTGTCACAAAGAACTGTACGTTTATTAAATATAATATTTCGATTATGATTCATTGAATCGAGCAGTCTCGAATCGGGAGGCAAGTACTAAGATTATGATATATTTAAATACGATAAAGATCAGAAGCCGGGGTTGGTTTCCCTGGATTTCTACAGATCTACAGGGAGGTTTTGTATTATTACTTCATCAATTAAATTTTGATTAATACATAAATAATTATTATTAACATCACGCTGCAATACAGATCTGTATATATACACAGATGAGTTCACAATACAAATACATAGATCTCCCATATTAATACCTAAAGTTATCATTATCATCATCACTATCATCACTATCAGCCAGTAGAAGTCTAGTGCTAGAATTATAGTACAATAATCTTTAAGATACTTCCAGTAATCTCACAATGCTGCAATTTGGAATGCTAGGATTTTTCGTGTCACAATTAAAGGAAAATGACTTTAAAAGTGGAATTATGTATTTTTTACCTTGTATCCCTAAAAGGGAATGGTAAAGTTTATAGGAAAAATCGGCTGAAACTCGAAAACAGCATTGACCATTTCGAAATAGTTTACGGATCGGAACTCTCATTGCGCGAGTGTCACTCGCACTTGCCCGTTATGTTAAGAGTATGGCTATGGAGTCAGGTTTTTTGAAGTTAAATTATTAGGAGAGGTAAAGTCTTAACCAAGTAAGATTTTTTTTTCTATTGACTATTTCAAACGTACTCGATTTTCCTATGCTGTTTTTCGAAGTTAGACGTCAGAGCTATCTTTCAGATCTAGAAAAAGCGTTTTATTGTAGCAAAACATTTTTGTATTCCTTTTATGGATATTTATAAAGAAAATACGAAAAAATAAAAACGTTTGAGTTCACATGTTTATCTATTCATTTAACCCTATACTTAAAAAAACCTGCTTAGTCAGAAAAATTTAAAAATCGGCTCAACTGACCTTGATACTTTTACATTATTAAAAGTATCAAGGTTGTTGAGCCTGGTGGCTTATTGGCGCTCGCTTCCTTACGCACACAAAGAGCAATGAAGTGTGCGTTATAGACGTTTTCTAGCGCTAGTGTACATTTTGACTGGTGTTAAATTTCCCGCATGCCAAATTTTAAGGCTTGAGGAGCCGTGGCAAGGTGATTATGATGATGAGGATTTCTGAAATGAGCGTGATAGAAAAGGAAGCATTACAAAATTGCAAGGTCGTGTACACTCGAGCACAAAATTTCACATCGTCTATGTAAGAAACCCGAAGCCCATGCAAAATGTACAGATCAATACCCGGTTCATTAGTGTGCATTGGATTACTTACCTACGAATGAAATGTGGTGCGACTGTTTATAGTAATAAGTGGCGACATTAGACAAAACCTTTGGTTTGTTTATGATTTTCTTGGTTTCGTAACATCATTACTCTGAATATGAAATTGCGACATTATTAGACTTCTGTTGAAATCGCTTGGATAAATGGCCAATTTCGAAAATATTTACCCAGGCAAATAAGTAATTCTAATGCAAAGCTGACTGAGAAATAGATATGAACTAAGTTAAACTGAGTAGTTACAGATAGATCTGGTGGCTATGAACCGGTGAACTTTGATGTTACTAACAGATCCGTTATATTTTTAGGCAGTTTTCGAATTAATAACAGATCCAGTGACGATCTTGTACAGTCAGCGAAAATTCATTCTATTCCAATTTAATTCCATGACTCATCCAGTAGTGGACGTATACAGACTGATGATGACAATTGTAAATGTCACAGTACTTACTTATATTCTACTCCAATAAAAGTTATTCATACATGTGTAATCGGTAAAAATAAAAATCAATTAGAACTAAAACCAATAGAATAACATAATTGGGTATTAAATCTACTAACTAGCAGAAAGCAGGTTATGTAGGATCATGGGAACCGGTCCCGGACGATGTCCTGGCATTCCTGGATGCGCGCACCCAGCCAATTGCGCTATTTCGCTGAGGAATTTTGGTTGCGTTTAGAAATTTTGCAGTAAATTGTGTCTAGCACTAGATTATACCAGCAGCTTTTTAGGCATGGTGCCTCTGGACAAAAGTTATGCTTATATATACTTAATTGCTGTCGGCGTGATTGGGTAATAATTAAACATTTAATTATATCCATAATAATCAGGATGTATTCATTGTGCGTATTACGTAAGGAAACTAGCTGAAAATATCTGAATCTGAAATTTCCAAATTCATTTCAGAGGTCTTGAAGAATTGACCGAGTTTGAAAATTGAAAGCAGTGAAATTATTTCCGTTATACTTGCTGGACATGTGTGTTCTCTGAATATTGGGGATCGGATACATTGCAATTGAATATTCAAAATAATAATAAAAAAGTGCTCAAAAAAACCGATTCTCCCTGAACCTTCTTAACTCCTTTAACCCGTGCAAGCCATTGACATATATACTATACAGAAAAAACGCCTTTTTCCTCGAAGGGATATGCATAGCCTCAAAGGGCCTCCTTTCACCGTGGGTTGCACAATCACAGGAATATAGACGTGACATGTGGTAAACTCATCGCCGCCACTGCTTTCCATGACGAACTCGGCAAACACTTTCTTCCAGTTTACTCCTAAATAAGCCAACAGCCAGGACAAATCTTATGGCAATAAAAATTGCTATCCGGGGAAAAAATACATTGTAAGAAAAATTTAGAGTTTCTATGTAATTAGGTAGTTTATCGCTAACATACTAGGAATTATAGTAGCTTTTAGTGACGAAAATCAATGTTATCTCTTAATCTTTGTTTGGTTAGATGTTGATTATAAAACGGGATGAGATGCTGCTCCTAAAAATATCAAAATCATTCTAAGGTGTACCTTAAAATGAAATTTTAACGCCATAACACTTTAATTTGTGAATGTAATTTGCCACCTAAGCGACAGGATTAATAAGTTTGCACATTTTCATAAAGTAATCGCTTTACTTCGTCCAGATGATTTTAGATAAACCGGGCCACAACGGGCCGGCAACAAGGATGGAGGATTTTAACTGCAACTGGTTCGAAAAAGACAACATTTTCCTTTCAAACACTTAAAGTGCCTTACATTTTTACACGACGCCCCCTGAAAAGGAATCTTAGGAACATACATCGCAGAGTATATTTTGAAATACTCCAAGGAAATGGATATTGCAATTTCTGTTTGAACATTGAGGTGGCTACACATTTTTATTTGTGGGAAGAGAGGGATAAGTTGCTACTGTTTCAGGGAGAGGGAGTAGGATGGGAATAGTCAGCATTTATATTCTGGGTACGTGTAAGTTTCAGGCAACGGTCGCCGTGAAACTCGTAAATGGGAAAAAAGCAACAACGGAGAACTCAACCGTCTCTAGTGAGGGAAAATCTGGTAAATCGATCTTACGATTCAATAATATCAATTATTTTTAGGTAAACACAAAAAATATATACCTACAGGTACTGTTCTTTTCAAAAATGGTTTTATGTGGTAGTTTTAGTTAGTGTTTATCAGTAATTTTTTTATGGAGTGGAACTGCTCTTGAAAATTATTAACCAATAGAATTGCACAATATCTAAATTTCCGCTCTGTTTCAGTGAACATGAATTACCTATAGGTACATACATTTCTGACGCAGAATTTTCCACTGCCGCCGTGCGCCTTGCGTTTGGGGCTGGCTAACAGGCTCACTCGCTTCGCTCTGCTTTCTCTCTCCTGTCTGTATTTTCGCTCCGCTTTAAGGGCCAAACAAAAATAACGTTGCTGATCTTCCGTCGCGTAACACCAGTGCACATAATTCTATACAAATACCTCACATCGTACACATTTGACAAAAGATGCCTAAGTACTCAAAATTAAGCAATGGAAGATGTGTTTGGACCCTAATGGACTGGCTCTCTGCTCGCTCGCTCCTCTCTGCTCGCTCGCTTTGCGTCAATAGACAAGCAAGGTTAGTCATAAACACGAACTTAACTTTTAATGCAAACCTTACTTTGCTTCTTATACCGAGTTGACGTATGGGACAATTAAAACAAAGAGCTTCACATTTGAAGGTTAAATAAAACAATATTAATAAATCGAAGCACGTAAGATCATTCACACGAATGAGGTAAGAATTATAACCGTCACAATGTCACGCCATTGTCAATGCTTCGGTTTGAAACAATGGTAAACTGCTTAATTATTTTAATTAGCTTGTTTCTTGTTTTTGGAGTCATTAGTACACGATATTTTGAGGCATTCCAGGAAGAGCACCTATGTGAACAGCAATAATGCTATTCTACGAAGAGTACCTATAAATATTTTCACTTGATGCTATTTGTGGAATAGTAGCTTTTTGGGAACGATTAACAATGTATAACTAACAAAATGCCAATGTCTTATTGAAAGATTGATTATGATGTATTACAGAAAAAAAGAACAACACTGACATTTAAAAAAAAAGAATATCGAAAGCATGTGTATTTCTTTTTCGCCCTTCGGGCTATTAATGGACATCCTTTCTTAAATTTCACAAACTACTTGTCCTTATATTTTCCCATTGTCAAGTATATGTTATTATGTCGTATCAATAACTTATTATCGACTTGTCACATCACTAGGTACTCGTCATCAAAGCACGAGCCGCGTTGATATTTCCACGTAGATTTCACTCCGTAAAACCTTTGCCGTTTATTTTTGTATATACGTTTTTGGTTTGCGCATCTTTTTTATTTACGGCCATTTCGGTATTGCGCAGAAGTTTAATCCATTTCGAGAATTTTCCATCTAATCACTTGGATTCCTTAAAAACACCTTTATAAAACATTTCCCTTGCTCATATTTTTACATCATCAAAGTATTGACAATTAGAAACAGAGAAGTGACCATTAAAAGTTTAATAAACCGATTGCCTTCATTTTTTTTATTCCAGAAATTGACCTTTTGTCAAGATTTTTTGCTTTTATATTTGTCGCTGTAGTAAAGCGTTCATCGTGGCGTTCCCTAGAAAGGGAAGAAGCCAATGTAAAACAGTGGACATCTTAGGTTGATGATGATTATGAGTAAGATGCAGTACTCTACACGAAGGCCGGTATTTATGAATCAAACTCAATTCTGAGAGCGATCAGTAAAATATATAATATAGTATAGTACAAGACATAAAAAGTGAATTTATATATTTATTTATATACACCAGAAATAGTGGGATCAGGAAGGTGGGGGACGCTGGAAATATACGAAAATTTGAGAATTTTGGAATTGAAATCTCAAGATCGCTCTCAAAGATAAAGCGTAGTGCTCTACGTTGGCTCAACGCTTAATAACAATAAACAATGCAAAAGGAGGGTTATGATTTTAGCAGTCTATTAACAAATGAAAGGGCTTGATGAGTATATTTTAAAAATACATCACACGGCTTACATTTCCACTACAAAACAAGTATCATAATTTTGCAGAGGATGGAGGAAATAGTTTTCAAATGTAATTTTTTTGTTACACAACCTTTGGGTGCAGATTTGACAAACATAGTTGTAATTTTTATAACAATAGGTACAACGCAGACACAACTATTGTTCTCAAAACTAACTTATAAACAAATAGGTCTAGACAAGCATACAAGTCTAGATTAAATACTTATTAAGTAACCCATTTGACGAGTATACTTTCCACACGTTTGCTTACCCAACCATACACACAGACGAATGAATAATAGGTACTAATGCAAGTTCCACTTTTACTATGCTACTAAGAAACGCGGAATATCCTTGAAATAGTCACACCGTATTTTGTCTCTTTCGATAGAATTTAAAACTGCTTGTAAACGCAAAAGACAAAACACTATGTAACTATAAATTCAAATTAAATCAAAAAGAATTTAATTCATTGAAATCACAAGGATCATATTTTATATTATATATATATATATATAAATAATCCTTTATTGGCCATAAGATTTGCTATACAAGAATGTTCTGTTTTATATTAAGGGCTGTGGATTTTGTTCAATAAATAAAATAAAAAAATAAAAATCATTTTGAATCGTCCGAAGATAATACGAGTTTCATAGTTACTTGGATTATCTGGATATCTATCGCCTGAAAGTCGAAGGAAGTCAGTGGATGGAGGCGGCTCAAAACCGTTCATAGTGGCATTCTATTGGGAAGGTCTTCAGCAGCATACTTCTACCGGCTGATGATGATGTGAAACTAATATCACTATGATGAATAATAATATTATTAAGTAGGTATTATTTATTATACTGAAGCATATCTTCATTCTGAATTATATTATATTATATTATATTATATTATATATATTATATTATATTATATTATATTATATTATATTATATTATATTATATTATATTATATTATATTATATTATATTATATTATATTATATTATATTATATTATATTATATTATATTATATTATATTATATTATATTATATATGCCTATTTAGTAATAGTACATTGAGAGCCGACTTGGAGTGACACAGACTGCCATTGCATAAGAAGATGACAGCAACTGCACTGATTTCGTCAAGCGAATGGAAGCCATCATTACGTAAAGAGAAAGCTCCTTACTAAAATCTATTATGCGTAGCATTTTAAGTAACTTGTCCAAGTGAGCATTGTGATTGGATTTGGTTACATACAGTACGGCTAGCACAGGCTGACTAATATATAATATACATATATATACTATTTGCGACTCGCTATCGTTACTAACGTATATATATTATATAACTAATTTATAGCGTTAGTAACGATAGCGATTCGCTAGCGAGTCGATATTAACCTATCAAACTACAAAAGTTTCAAGCTACCCCGATGTCATTGGCCAGTATTAACATTTGCGATCATCTCGCTAGCGTCTTGGAAAATGTAGCCAGCCTGTGCTAGCCGTACTGTACGCTCAGCTCACTATACTCACTGACAATTTATTGATTAATCATTTGATGATCAAGATTGCTTACTTATTAGGATTTATAATGACGCACGTGTTAGCTGATTCTTTATGTTTTAACGTCCGTGTCAATTGTTTGCAAAAACCTTAGAATCAGCTCTCAGGGGATGGGAGGCAGCATCTACCTGAGTACTTAACACCAAACTGCGATCACGAACATAACATAACACCCAACAGTGATTATGGTAAATCCCCCCTTTGTATTCAATGGGGGTGGCCTCGTTAGCAGTAGACGTAAAACAGCTGGTGATGATGATGATGAATGTCAAATTTCCTTTAAAGAAGCCACTGCGAGCCGCAATTAATCCTTTGACTACACAGTTTTTTCAATGGTCTCAATGCTAATGAAGGGTGTCCAAGAATGAACCAGTGACATGATAAACCATAACGAAAATAAAAACCATTTTATATAATTCAGGACATGATCGATCTCACTGACAGTTAAGTGTTGGCTTGGAAATAGTGGCATAGCGTGGGTACATAACCGCACCTACTATGTTACACCTTAATTAGGCAAGGAGTTCCATACAATTATGATAGAACTTCACTTAAGGTAAGTTCGTTTAATCTTATAATTATTCTAGTTTTTGTGTCATTACAAAAATAGCATTAACATAATATCTTGACATAAACTGACACTAAGGTTACTTATTAGCAATAAGTTATCATCCAATTAACCAGAACAAACTTTACTTAAAGTATTTTTGTTACATAAAGGAAGCTGAATACAAAAGATACAAAAACGTAATCCGCCATTTATTGGGTAGTCAGGTAGAAATAGCTATCGAAAGCTCTTCTAGACAAAAGTAACAAACACTTATTTATTGGTTTGCGCGCGATCAGTAAATATTTGAGCATTCTATAAGCTGTTGGATACAGTACAATTGTCTAGGAAAGTTCAGGTTCAGGACACAAACCCTTACCGTAAAATCAAATTAGTAACTAATATGCCTAAGGAATACGGAAGAAGCAAAGTAGGAAGGCCCTCTTTTTTATTTGAATAACTAATTGAACTGGCATGTGGCCCACCTGGTGTTAAGCGGTGCTCCTAGAGTTCGTCCAGGGAAATAGTTCCACCATATTTATTTCTGATGACGGGCGTAGTGCAAATAAATAAATAAATAAAAAAAAATGCTGGATATTTCACACAACATTAACTAGCCCCAAGCTAAGCAGAGCTTGTGTTATGGGTAATAGATAACTGATATACTTAATACACAATACATAACATAGATAGATATTTTTTTATTATACATAGAAAATACCCAAAACACCCTGAACAAATATCCGCAGATTGTACTAATATTTGTTCCGAGACGGGAATCGAACCCGCAACCTTCTGCGTCGCAGGCGAACCTTCGCCCACCGCACCACAGAGGTCATCCTCCAAGCAATTCCAAGTAGAGTGTGTCCTAGGTGGACGTGACCTAAGAGGCATTGCATTTGTTATGGCCAGGGGTGATCGCTTAACATCTGATGGGCATCAAGCCAGTTCCGTCATTTATACAAATAAAAAAAAGGATTGATCCAAAGATAGGCGATGACTTATAGGTCATCAGCAGCCTTTAGACTTCCACTGCTGGATGAGGCCTCCCCCATTAAATACAATGGGGAGAATGGCAATAATCATCACGCTTGGCAGGTGGATTGGTGATCGCTGTATTGATGTTGATTACTCATGTGGATGCTGCTGCATATCCGCTGGTGTACCTAACCCTTAATCGGCTCATACGACATCCTCGGGAGGAGATGGAGGGGTCTATTTTTAGTTTAGACACACCACGGCTTCATACCTCCGTGGTGTGGAGGGTGAGTAGCTGGCTGAGATGCAAGAGGTGCGGGTTCGATTCCCGCTGCGGAACAAATATATGATTGATCTGCAAATATTTATTCCGGGTCTAGGTGTTGTGGCACCATGGTACTCTAAGTTCCTGATACCCACGATACAGGGAATTCTAGTGTGGGATCAGAATTATGTTTGTGACTCTTATGTTATGTATGTTATGGGCAAATTAAATTAATAAAAATAAATAATAAATAAATAAATGCTGGAGACATTTCACACAACATTATCTAGCCCCGAGCTAAGCAGATATCAGATATCAGTTATCTAGTACCCATAACACAAGCTATGGGTACTAGATAACTGATATACATTACATAGATAGATATATTATTTTGTATTATATATAGAAAAATACCTAGATTACCCTGAACAAATATCTGCAGATCGTACAAATATTTGTTCCGAGGGGGAAATCGAACCCGCAACCTTCTGCGTCGCAGGCGAACCTTTACCCGCCGTGCCATAGACTGGTCGTCCAGAGGGTATATGATCCAATCCCAAATGTGATCTTCAACGATTACCAGTCGATTAGCAATACGACTGCGGCACTTTTTTAGATTCAAATGTAAAAATAGGTCTCTTGGTAAGTGACCACCTGCCTTTTCGCATCTGCGGTAATTTGTCATGTCTAGCTTTAGTTCAAATGACGTAAAGGTCAGGTTAATGGTTGTGGGTGTAGAGAGGGGTTCAGCTTTCATACTTAAGTATGTGGGTATGTTCCATATACCTATGTTTGTCGCCTTTAATGATGTATTATTGTATGTATATTATATCAATATACTTATGTAGGTATATAATTGTGTGTGTTATATTAAACTGGTAGGATATATTTATTATTTAATTAATTAATATTAATTTGTTTTATTGTAGATACTCGTTATTGTGATTATACTAAGATGTACGTCATCGTCCTTATTTGTTAAATAATTTCTGTCCATCCAAAGGTTGTGTGGAAGAGATCGCTCTTAAGCGATAAAACCGCCCATTGTTCCTCTGATTTGAAACTTTGTATCTATTCTTTGTTTATGGTGAACAATAAAATTATAATCTATCTATCTATCTATATGTTTGATGGGAGTTTGTTTGACGTTATTTCTTTGAACCGCTGGTCGAAGCCAAGTGCCATGAAATTTGGTAAAAAGGTTAGTATTAAAAAGCATGAAGTTTGGTAGAAAGGTTTGGTGAAGGTTTGGTTTGGAAGTTTGGTGGAAAGTTTGTGTAAGTATGAGCTTGATTGGTAAAAGACTCGTCGATATAGGGGCGAATATCGAACCGTAAGGAGGTATCAGTTCGGGGCGAACTTCTATAGTATTACAAATGGGATGTTGTTTGTTTTTCAATCACGCCGTACCTAACGACTGAAAACTAATTTCAATGAACTTTGGCACACATATATAGATTACTAGCATTTGCTCGCGGCACCGCCCACATGGAACCTCTATTATAAATTATAGCTTACAGTTATTCTGATGTAAATATAAGCTATGATATTGTAAAGTTTCATCAAAATCCGTTTAGTTTTTGCATGTAAGAGTAACAAACATCCATCCTCACAAACTTACATATTTATTGTAATAGTAAGATGATTTTAATTGAGATATAGGTTACTTTTCATTTTCGTAAATTTAAGCAAAGCCGTGGGCTGACACTAATACTCAAATGATTGACCGAACAAAGCGATGTCTCAGTTTTAACTTGATTTTCGTATGTATGTAGGTGTAATGGGTATGAACTATGAATCATCGATCTAGCCGTCATAAAATTTGATAAGTAGGTTGGTGATACCAATTACAATTTGGCAGGTTCTTATATGAGGATTTATATAGGGGCGAATATCAAAAGAAGTCGAGGTCTTAGTTCGAGGCGAACTACTAGTTAACAAACAAGCAAACCACAAAGAGTCTTATTTGTATTTTACATGCAGTAACAGTTTATTAATACGGAACTCACGGTTTCCTAGATATAAAGCGGGTTACAGACTAGAGAAATATCCACCGTTTTGAATCTAGAATCTTCGCTGGCTGGAGAGCACGATACGACAAGTCTCGTAAACTCTACCACAGAAGAAATAGTAGTGCCTACCTACTATCGTACTGAAGTTTTACTCCGACGTCACCAAAATAGACTCTATTGTATTTTGCGTCACGCACACGAGCGATATTAAAACTAGAGTCAGCGAGTAAGGTCAGCGAATAACACCTTCGTAACATTTAATAAAAAACTTTACGGAAAATCAGTAAGAACTTAGTTTTCCGGAATTAAAGTTGCTCACATTCCAGCTATGTTGAATTCAAAATCAGCGGCATAAAGTTCATTTTAAATTGAAAGTCTTTTTAGAGTCGCACAGCCCTGACTCTACGTAGAGACACAAACACAAATGACTGTACTGAACTTGGATTCTAGCAGAGCGGTCGTTAAATAACTTTGTTGAATGCAGACTAATTTAAAGGGGTGTATGAATTATAAAGGGGGATTTAGCACATTTAAAATTTTCAAAGATGGATCATTTTTTTTTTTATTTGTACTTGTCACCATCCTGTTTACGTCAACTGCTGGACGAGGCCTCTCCCATTGAATAAAATGAGGGGTTAGCCATAATCACCACGCTTGGCAGGTGGATAGGTGATCGCAGTTTGGTGTTAGGTACACAGGTAATTGCTGCTGCCAACCCCCTACTGTAATCCCTTATTTAAGGCTTTTACTACATCCACGGGAGGAAACGGAGGGATTTATTCTTAGGTCAGATACATCATGGTTCACGCACGGTATGGCACATTTTGTACTTATTGAACTATCAAAATGGTACAGCGTTTTTTAAAGTATAGGAAAATGACTATCCGTAATCAAGATGATTGCTTTAGCGGCTGATATGCCAGATTGGGTCTAGCGTTTCCTGCGTTTGTTCGTTGGTCTTGCCACTGATTTGTTCTTGGCCATCTTAAGTTAGGTCAGAAACCAGGTTGAACTAAAGCAGTGAAAAGGTTTTTTGCGCCTTGCTATGGCTCATCTTTATTGTTTCTAGGGCACGCCCCGACTCCCTTACGGTCTTTACCTTCTTTGCTAGAGAGCCACTTAAACTATTGGCCCAAGACCAGAATTCAAACCCATGACTTAGTTGGGAAAGCCAGGGTCTCTAGCCACTACACCACACGAGTGCTCTCATATAAAGAAAGAGATGTTTGGATCGATGGTCAAAAAATATTATGTTTACTAACTAAAGTACAAATATAGAATTAGCCAGCATTGAACAATAACAAAATAGTTTCATAGGTCTATGGAAGTCCGCGCTTGGTCACCTAAGGTAGACGATGGCCGGTTTGCCGTTTGCCACTAAATGTACATATAGAAAGCCTTTCTGTCTGTATGTAATGTGAACTCGAACTGGGGGCCGGTTCCACGATTGGCAGTGTCAGAATAATCAACAGGCTCTGTTAATGCTGTGGGAAGATTGCCTTTGTTTGGTTTGCTTAGCTATTGTGGTTATTAGGCCCGTATTTCAGACTACGTAATCTTAAACTCGAACTAGATCGAGACGCAAGCATAGATTCTTGTCAGATTTCAATGATAATCTGTCATTAATACTTCCGTCTCGATCCACACATCAGAATACTTCTGAAAGTCCCTAAAGTGTTTTACAGCTATTTAAATGATTCAATTGAAGTTAGTTTCAGTTGTTAGAGTAACGACATGTACAGTGATAATCTTTATTTCATCATCATCATCATTATCACCAGCATATTTACGTTCACTGCTAGATGAGGCCTCCCCTAACGAATAAGTATAATGGGGGATTTGCCATAATCAACACGCTTGGCAGGCGAGTTGGTGATGGCAGTTGGTGATAAGAACTCAGGCTGGTGTTAATCCCCTGGTGTAATCCCTTATTTTGGCTTTTACTACATCCACCACCATCTCACCACTTGTCACGTCTGTATTCCTGCGACTGTGAAACCCACAATGAAAACATGCTCTTTGAGGCTCTGGTGACCCCGTTGAGGAAAAAGATGTGTGTGTGTATGTACAAAAAACAAACATTGTAGAATTTGGCTAAGCTTTTCTGCCGCAAATTACAAACGCGTGCATTGTGTGGTGTAAAATTCCCGGAGTAAAGTTCTGCTGATGGATCTTGGTCGAGCTGAAGTCGACAGTTACAATGCGCATAGACATTTAGCTCCTAAAAATGCGCAGCTAAACGGCTAAATTGAACCCGACCAAGATGCATCGATAGAACTGTAAATAGGCAGTGTTTATCACACAATGTTCCCAATTTCAGCCAAATAAGAGTCTCTTGAGAATATGAAAGTTTTCTGCGTATCAAAAAAATCATCATCAACATCATCCAGTATAAGATCAGGTATAGAATGCCAAGACGAACGGTCTTGAGTTGCCTCTATCCACCGACTTCCAGCGACCTTTCAAATTGCCTCGATCCAAAGAATCAAAAGAATGCTCTAGTTGATTACCCTTATTGTTGGACAGAAAGAATAACCGAGTACCCAGTATGTACCTATTCGTACGTTAGTGCGACGCCCACGAAGCCCGAGATAAATTTCCTCCTTGTTTCTACGTCTCCTTTTTACATTGAAGCACTTTATACGCAGTAGGCTCTCGGTTTGGCTGAGGCTGTTGTAAGTCATGAACTAAGGGCATTTTTTTCATAACATCGCACATCAGTAGCCTTTAGACGACCACGGTTGGACGAGGCCTCCCACATAGAATATAATGGCGGGGATTTTCCATGGCCACACTTGGCAGGCGGATTGGTGATTGCAGTATCGGCGTTGAGTACTCTGGTGGATGCTACTGCCCATCCCCTAGTAAAATCCCTTGCTTTTACGACATCCACGAGAGGAGACGGAAGGGTCTATTCTTAGACCGGACACAGCACAGCACATAAGTCTTCTTCGTAAGTTTTGTCTCAAAATAAAAGTTATCTGTTCAAAGTAAAACATTAAACTGGAACGCAATTTTTTGAATGACAGTGCGACAATCTTAAATCACAGCTAGGCCCGTATTCCAGAACTATGCTCAAGCGAGATTCGAGACTCAAGCATAGATTTGGTGACAGTTTTTCATTGAAATCTGTCAAAAAATCTATGCTTGAGTCTCGATTTAGTTTGAGTTTAGTTCTAGAATACGGGTCTTAGTCTTACGTCTTTTCATGTCGATAGCGCAAAGCACAGGAACAAACTCTGTGGCATATATAAAAGTATCCATACTTATGCGTCTATACGCGCGATACGCAACATTTAGGTAGAGTAAGTCTAATCTAAAATTGAACGCTCCATTCATCACGTCATAATACAATATTCCGTAACCACAAGGACCATTTTCAAACGTCAAGCTTGTATCAAGTGCCTTGAAAAAGTGGCGTGCAGTTTTAGACTAATGAACTCTACACAGTTTAGATCGCCCGCTAGGAGCTTATGCCATACACCACGCGTCATGCTAGACATACGCACGTCTATGCAGGCCACAGCTCCACAGTCAATGAACTGGCAGAGGTCAGGTGAAATTATCTCGTACGGGCGCCTTACGCGACATCTGACTCACAATGCCCGGATACTGTAATCTCTAATACTGATGCTTAGGTATTTGAGATACTTACAGTGTTCCGAAACAGAATTTTTGGGGCTGTTTTGTCTGATGATTCTACTCAGTTATAAATAAATAATAAATAAATGCTGGACATTTCACACAACATCATCTAGCCCCAAGCTAAGCAGAGCTTGTGTTAATGGGTACTAGATAACATATAACATTACATAGATAAATATTTTTTTATAAAAAAAGTACCCAGAACACCCTGAATAAATATCTGCAAATTGTACAAATATTTGTTTCAAGGCGGGAATCGAACCCACAACCTCTTGCGTCGCAGGCAAACTTTACCCACCACGCCACAGAGGTTATCAATTGTGTTACTGGGACACGAGTGGGACTGAGAGTGTGTTGAATGGGTTTGTGATTAAAAAAGACGACGACATTGTAAAGGTTGCGGGAAGCCGGTGGATGGAGGTGGCTCAAGTCAGTTCATCATGGCATTCTTTATATGGAAAGGGAGGAGAAGGGAGTGTGGGGGGCTGATATCCAGTATTGACACCAACTGACAGAAATTATGATGATTAAAAAACAACTTATAATGCTTTCACCGATAAGGCCGCCCATTGTACTGCTAATTTGTATAAATCCTACTTGGATTTCTATCCTAATAGGATATAAGTTCTAGTAGATATCTCTTTGTAGGAGATATATTCCTGACAAACAATATACTATATAATGATGGTATTGTTGCAACTGTGATTATTTTAGTCAATTGAATAAGGTCGGTACTATACTTTTCCTACACCATAGAAGTGACTCTCTTCAGCTTTGTAAATAGCCTCTTTTCTTTTTTTGATTAAATGTTCAAAGAGCAGCTTAACAACTACCAAAAAGTAGCTCAAAAAAAGACAGCTGAAAATATTTATTAAAGTGTTGTAATGGAAGACCAAATCCACGATTTTTATTAAGAAAAGCCCCCGATTTCTACTATAAATTCTTATATCCAGCAGTTGACTTCTATATTCTGATGATGATGATCAGTTTTGATGATGGTGAAAGTGGTGGAAAGTGCAACATAACAACTTTAATAATAACCTTATTTTTATTAATTATTTATTTAGTTATCTTTATAAAACTCAGGCATACGAATTTTGCTGAAAACAATAGTTTATCCAAACATTTTAAGTACGGTTCCTAATAAGATGAGATAAGTTGAGCAAAAGCTGGGACGTGGAGGCTGGTCGCGGTAGTGCAGTGTTTATCGAAGCAGCCACGCTGCGACGTGCCTTCGGATACGCCGATTAAGTGCTATTTCTATAGAGCTGTGCACCTTCAATTATTTTCATCATCAACATCAGGCTTTAGAATTCCACTGGATCAGAAGGGCATAGAATGCAAAAATGGGTTGAGTCAATATAAATACCTAAATGGGTTAAAACAAGAAGCACCCAATGGAGAATTTGCCGTAATCAACACGCTTACAGAATATGGATTGGTGATCGCAGTATTGGTTTTCAGCACTCAGTTGGATGCTGCAGCCGCTACCCCTGGTGTTATCTCCTAGTCAGCTTTTTTGATATCCACGGGAGGAGATGAAGGAGTTTGTTTCTGAAACAGGACACGTCACAGCCTATCTCAGTATGATCAAACTGAACTTAATATGTTAAACAACTTCATTTAACTTAATATGATCAGTGGTTTTATCGCCAAGTATCGATCTCTACCAGACAACCTTTGGATGGAACGGACTGTGCGTAGTAGCAGAGGTACTTAAAGTGTTTTTACATATATTATATATAGGAGACAATCATCTATGCCTAGTTACCTAATCTTATTAGAAAATACAAAAAATACCTAAACCACGTATAAACTATTATAATTATTATATAATATTAAATATATAATAATATAGTTAAAATTTTAAAAATTATTTAAAATTGTTGCTTGCCCGCGATCGCCGCATAGTTTCTGTATATCTCTTGCACTATTATTTTTTTATTTTATTTTTCTCTTATCCCCAGCACTTCTGTTAGTCATGACCAACTTTTTATAAAATGTTTTTGTGTTTTGTTCTTATTCATTGTTTTGCACTGCATATTATTATTATTTTTGTATATATTTCATAATCGTTATTTCATTCTTAAATTAAATATAGTATATTATATAGTTGTGAAGCAGACATCTGTGTTTTCACCTGTATGGTTTCAGCGGAAGATCAGCGTTGTGTTGCCACAACACAACAAATGCTGAGCTGGACGCCAATTTGTGCCAGTGTTGTATGACTGGTGGGTACTGAGAGGCACACTATTTTTATTAATGTAATGCTTGTCTTCTGTGTATTTTTAATAATCTTTGTTAAGGGGGATGCTTTCGATTACTTAAAGCTCGTTTCACGCTAGATGGCGTGGAAAAACAGATATTGACTTTTTTATTTTTTGTTCAAAACTCGAGCGTCTTTAGTGAGTAATTTTACCGTTTGCGAGCACGGTGTAGGTCATAGAATTTGATGCAGCATGAATTTTCGTTAAAGAGTCGTTAGAAATTTCAAATTCACTATAAATAAGATCTGACAATTTGCCTCATGTAATTACACGCACGCACACTTCTACATTCACTGTTTTGTTTTTCACTAGATGGCGTTGTCATTACCCCCAGATGTTATATAGATGGCGTTAAAAAAATGTTTATAAGGTATCTCGATAATGATGGCGTTAAAGAAAATTGTTAGAAGGGATGAGCCGCCACCATCCACCGACTTCCTGCCACCCTATAAAAAGTGCCGTGGTGTGCAGCGTAGAATCTATAATCCTCCTCCCGTGGATGTCGGAAAAGCCGACTAAGGGTTTACACCAGGGCATGGGCAGCAGCATCCATCTGAGTAACCGATACTGCAATCACCAATCAACCTGCCAAGGGTGGTAATTATGGCAAACACCCCCACAAAAATGAATGTCTTTTTACAGATATTAATAAAAAGAAAAAACAAACAGATTAGGTATTTTTATTGGTTTATAATTACAAGTATTTTCCACTAGAAATATCATACACTGACAACAAATATTCATCAATAGGTAAGCGATCAGTGCAACTGCACATTTTGTCTTCGTATATTGTATTCATTGTTACCATTAGTGCCCATTGCATCTCTTCTAAAATTAAATAACTTTTCATTTAAAAAACCGACTTCCGCCATTGTATTCGACTAAATATTAGGATGAAAAAAAAATGATGAAAGAACCATAGTGGTGAAAGGATTATGATACTTTCTGAATGCAAATGCTTGGTTTGTTGCTGAAAATATCAAAATCGCCATATGTATGCCTAAAATATTTGAGGAGTTCCCTCAATTCCTCATGGATTCCATCATCAGAACTGGGTTTTGAAAAAAATGGGACCAATCTGGAAGTACATATATCTATTCAAATAAAAAAAGAATTTTCTAAATCGGTTCATAAACGCCGGAGATATGAGGTATCATCTTCATCATCATTAGATGTAGTTGATCTGATGATCAACTACATCATCATCAGCCTGTAGAAGTCCACTTAGGTGTCCCCTAGAGTGCCACGACGAACGGTCTTGAGCCGCCTCCATCCACAGATTTCCTGTGACGTTCATAATGCCTTTAGTCCATCGAGTGGAGGGCCTTCCTCTACAGCCTCGTCCGTTTTTCGGTCGCCACTCGAGAACCTTTATTCTCAAACGGTTATTAGTTCTGCGAGCTATATGACCTTCCCATTGCCACTTCAACTTGCTAATTCTGGTTGATCATCAGTGGCTAGAAAAAAATACATTTCTTGATATAGTTTTGTTTTAGACAATGTTGTAAGGGTTTTTTGTATGAGAAAAAATAACGTACATGATGTCATTTCATTGAGATCTATGCACTTTGCATTTTTCCGAACACGTCTCAATATATATTTCAGATAAAATCGCATTTTTGAAAAATGCTACCAGCTTTAGCATCATGCTGCTGATAAACTCATTTATAGGGTGTGGTGATACGGCGTTTGCAAACATAACAGTGTACAAATATTACTGTGTTGGAAATATATGATATTGGATAAACAATCAACAATCTGCCTCTCTCACTATTCCAAATTGACTCGCAGTCAGACGACTAGTTAGTAGTTTTGTTAGTAGTAGAACTTCTTGTGAAAGAGTTCGTCCGGGGAAGTACTACCACTGTACCTATTTCTGCCGCCAAGCAGTAGTGTTCGCATTGCTGTGTTTCGGTTTGAAGGGTACGGGTGCCGGTGAAATTACAGGCACATGAGACTTTTCATCTTTATGTCTCAGGGTCGGTAGCGCGCGTGTAATGCCTCTGGTGTTACAAGCGTTCATAGGCTGCGGCAACTGCTTTCCATCTGGTGGGCCGTAAGCTTGTCTGCTTGCCAAGTAGCATAAAAAAAAACGTTCCGATCTGTGAGTAACGTATAAATCATTTCCATGCTGTTCATGTTGTGGACCATTTCTCAAATCTTCTGCCATCAAATCTGGCTGACTGCTGTTGTGCATTATTATTTTTCGTGCAACCAGAGTCAGCTTCGTCAATTTCGGCTTCAAAATATTTCGTCCATAAATTGGGAGCTTGGTGTTAGATAAGATCTGAAAACATAACATATTTACTTATTACATTTTCATTCATTAAATTTTTAAAGATATTTCAAGTAATATAAATATCGAGCTGCGCCTCGCGGTTTCACCTGCGTGAACCATGATATTATTATTATGACGTTGATTTATTTTAAAACTCGTTATAAAATACATTTTTCACTATAAAGAAATACTACTTATCTATAAAAACAAATAGTATATAAAAACAGTATAGTAAAAAATATATTACAAAACGGTAAACCACCGACCGCGGAGCAAAGGCCCAAGCGGTCGAAAGCTAGGGCTGCAGAGAGAGGAACCTCCTGACTATGCGTGCCGAGTCCAGGAGTACTGCCTTCTGAATCTGACCGTTGATCCAACCATTTAGTGAGAGCCTCTCAAGGTATTGGTCGAGGCTCTTTGCTATAAGGCCATTCACAGAAACAACTATCGGGACGATAATCGTCGAATCCACATCCCACATGGCGGTAATCTCGTGGGCCAAGTCAAGGTACTTGCTTGCTTATTATTATTATTATTATTATTAGGTATCTTCATTCCAAATTTCACTCAAATCCGTTCAGCCGTTTGGGCGTGAAGAAGTAACAAACATACTTATAAACTTTCGCATTTATAATATTAGTGTGATGTGATGAGATGAAGAGGTCAACCGACGAATCCAACTCGGATGGGCAGCGTTCGGGAAACTACGCCATATCTAGTTTGTTGGTTTTGTGAAAACTTCTTGTGAAAGAGTTCGTCCGGGGAAGTACTACCACCGTACCTATTTCTGCCACCAAGCAGTAGTGTTCGCATTGCTCTGTTTCGGTTTGAAGGGTACGGGTGCCAGTGAAATTACAGGCACATGAGACTTTTCACATTATGTCTCAGGGTCGGCAGCGCGTTTGTGATGCCTTTGGTGTTGCAGGCGTCCATAGGCTACGGTAACTGCTTTCCATCAGGTGGGCCGTATGCTTGTCTGCTTGCCAAGAAGCATAAAAAAAAATCTTCTCGTCGCCGATACCGCAGAGCCTCAAGACGAAAGTCTACACGCCAGTGTTGACTTACGGCACTGAGACGTGGTCGCTAACTATTGGCCGTATAGACAAGCTCAAAGTTGCGCAACGGGCTATGGAGAGAGCTATGCTAGGAGTTTCACCACGTGATAGAATCCGAAATGAGGAAATCCGTAGAAGAACCAAGGTCACCGACATAGCTCTCAGAATTAGTGGCAGTGGGCAGGTCATATAGCTCGAAGAAGTGATAACCGTTGGAGAATAAAGGTTCTCGAGTGGCGACCACAAACCGGACGGCGCGTTAGAGGAAAGCTCTCCACTCGATGGAATAAAGACATTATAAACGTCGCGGGGAGTCGGTGGATGGAGGCGTCTCAATACCGTTCGTCGTGGCATTCTAAGGGGAAGGCCTATGTCCAACAACAACAACAACGAAGGCTTCAAACAAAGGGCAGGCATCTTCTATAATAGTACTACTCTACTAGTAGGTAACACATTAAAATTATGTAAATATCTGTTTACTTACGAAATTTCACCGTGAAACCGTTATAACCTGGCTTGCACTCGTTTCAAAGACACCGCCCCAAAGAAAATTAATCGCATGACACCCACAGTGCACCATAGACAAGGACCATAGAGAAAAATGTCAAGGAACATATAGGGAGAAATAAGTGCACTAGGCTAGGTAACCATAGACAAACAGAACACCTTAAATTCAACAGGGCCACAAATCAAAAAATTTCAATATCGTTTTTAATGCAAAAATGGCATTTAGATGATTCCAATTTTTATATTCGAAAAAGACACCCATGGTTTTAGCGTTTAAAATAGTTCAATCACACAACTACCCATTTAGCATTTTGAGACTTTGATGACTAACTTCACAGCAAAGCAGCCATCTTTCCAGTTAATAATAATAATAACTTTATTACGAAACATAAAAGTGTCAGGTTTTGGAATGCGTTTCTTTTGAATGAAAGTTCAATAAGTTTGATTACTATTTTATTAAAACGAAACCGCAGTACTTGGAAATGTGTCTGTTTTGCATATAAGATTACCGTGATTATGGTTGTAATTGTTTATAAACAAACATGCAATATTTGTTAAATGACTGTTATTACAATCAGTCTGTACAATCAGTCTTAAAATACAGTGTTTCATTATTATACATAAGTATCCTTTGAATTAAATAATCACTTTTAAGATTATTAAAATTACTTTGGGATCACATCCTTTTCAATCAGTTTTAGGATGCCCTGTTTTTTGTCTCAGCAACTTGTAGCTTTTTGATATTATTTTATTTTATTTACTTGGGAAAAATCTGTATCCTGAGAAGTTTTGTATAAAAATAAATTATGCCTTTACAACTCTTCCTTTGAAAATCTATGCCAAGAGGCTGAACACTAAGAGGTTCTGAATCATAACTGATTGGTAATCAATCGTCTGTACTGCTGTCTGAGCTTATAGATGAGGATTCACTGGAGTCTCTATCTTAATCGCTTCATCAAAAACGGTACAAATTCCATACCAGACAGACAGCCAACACAATCCTAGCCTATCGTTACTTGATGAAAACATTATCTGATTTTGGAAGTCCAGAGCAATGAATAAATTTAGTCATTGAGGAAAGTACAGACAGCGATTCAGATATACTCAAGTGAATCCTCATCTTCAAGCTCAGACAGCAGTACAGATGATTGATTACCAATCAGTTGATTCAGTACTTCCTAGTGTTCAGCCTCTTGACATAGATTTCCAAAGGAAGAGTCGTAAAGAGCAGACCTCAAAGTTATTAAAACTGATCAACAACATTAAAATATATTTTTATACAAAACTTCTCAGGATACAGATTTTTCCCAAGTAAATAATATAAAATAATATCAAAAAGCTACAAGTTGCTGAGACAAAAAACAAAGTGTAGGTGCACTCAATGTAATATGAGCCCGAGAATGTGTGTCTTCCTCCCGCACCCCGCGTGCAGGAAGAAGTCAGTCGTCTCTAGGACTCGGTTAGAATTATACTAACAATTGGAACAATAAATACAAGTACCTTTTTGTATCAAACAATGGTATTTTATTAAATCATAAAGTAGTACGTACAGTGATATATACGCTTACTTACAGTGGTGACCCCAGACAATTTAAACATAACTTTATCGTGATTTAGTGTTTTTGTGGACTAATCAAGTGAAAATGAGCTTAACGCCGGCGATCACTGCGCGTGCCGCATCACCTAACCCACCCGCACCCGCACCAGGACCATCATCATTATCATCTGCCGATATGGACAGGAAGTTGGATGTGGACGAGAAACTCGACCTAGCAGCAGTTACACTCAGTTCCAAAATTCCAGACTTTTGGAGTGATCAACCAAGAGTTTGGTTTATCAGGACTGAGGCGATACTGGCACCACAAAAGATGGGTGATGAAGCAAAATTCAACATAGTGGTTTCGAAACTCGGCAAAGAAGCGATACAACAGGTAACAGACGTTTTGGTAGACCCACCAGCTAAAAATAAATATGACACGTTACGCACTAGACTTTTGGCTATTTATGAAGAATCGGAAAACAGACAAATACAGAAATTAATTAGTGAAATGGAGCTTGGTGAACAGAAGCCTTCCCAGCTGTTGAGGCGCATGCGGGATTTGGCAAGAGGAAAGATCCCGGATGACACCCTACGCATTTTGTGGCAAAGTCATCTGCCACAGGCTGCCAGAGCTGTACTCGCTGTCACAGAAATAAAAGAATTAGAAAATTTAGCCAACATTGCCGACAAGATTTTGGAGACGACTCGACCTGCGCACTTAGCTGAAGTGGTACAGGCCTCATCAACTAGCAGCAATGACAGAATATTAGCAGAGATAGCTAGAATTAACTATCGGCTTGACAACCTAGATAGGTCAAGGTCGATCCAGCGCACCGCTAATAATTTCACCCGGAATCGTTCAGCATCGGCGTCGCGTGCGCGAAGTACATCTGAGCAGAGACGCACACCGAAAAGCCCTGACTGGCTATGTTTTTACCACTTCCGGTTCCAGGGTCGTGCCAAAAAGTGTAACCAGCCCTGTGCATGGAAACAGCAGGAAAACTAGAACGAGTGCAGTCAGCGGCGGATGTCTGCACCATTTTGCCCTCCCACCGCCTATGCGTGACCGACTGCAAAAGTGGTCTACGTTTTTTAGTCGACACGGGAGCGAATGTGTCAGTGATTCCAGTAAAAAAAAGACTTTTCAGTGATAACAAATGTTCAGAATATAAGTTATATGCAGCGAACGGTACCGAGATAAGGACCTATGGCACTCGCACATTAGAGTTAGACTTTAAACTACGAAGGCCTTATCGATGGAGCTTTATTATCGCGGATGTGAAACAGCCTATTCTCGGCGCTGATTTTTTGTCACATAATAGACTTATAGTGGACTTAAGTGAACGGCGATTAAAAGACAAAGTGACCAGTTTAAGTGTTGTCGCGACGGTAGTGAATCACAATGAACCGCCTATACATACGGTGGATTGTGATCACCCATACTTTGAACTTTTAAAAAAGTATCCGGACATTACTAAACCAGCTTCATTTCGAGAACCTTCACGTCATGGAGTGTTTCATCACATCGAGACCACGGGTCCTCCCGTGTTTGCGCGAGCGAGGCCGTTACCGCCCGCCCGTTTCAACAAGGTGAGAGACGAGTTCCGGGTAATGCAGGAAATGGGAATATGTCAGCCTTCGAAGTCCGCGTGGGCAAGTCCATTGCACATTGTCCTGAAGAAAAATGGTGAACTTCGACCGTGTGGTGATTATAGAAGACTCAATGCAATCACCAAACCAGACCGCTATCCCATCCCGCGGTTACAGAATTTCACATACATATTGGCAGGTAAAAAATTTTTTTCTAAACTTGACATAAACAGAGCATACCATGCGATAGAGATTGCTCCCGAGGATGTAGAGAAAAATGCAGTAATCACGCCATTTGGTTTATGGGAATTTAGAAGGCTACCTTTTGGTTTGAGGAACGCAAGCCAATCTTTCCAGCGGTTCATGACCACCAAGGTATTACACGGATTGGATTTTCTATTCAACTATATCGACGATATATTGGTCGCTAGTGATGACGTCACCCAGCACAAAGAACATTTACGACAAGTATTCGAAAGATTCAACGAATTCGGTATTTCGTTGAATATTTCAAAGTGTTGTTTTGGTAAATCTTGTATAGAATTTTTAGGTTACAATGTATCTACTGACGGGATACAGCCTTTGGAAGAAAAAGTCGAAATTATAAAAAAATATCCTAAACCGCAGACCATTGAAGAGTTACGTCGATTTTTAGGCATATTAAACTTCTATCGAAGTCACATTCCAAATGCTGCATCGTATCAGGCAGAGTTAAACAAGTATTTACATGGAGCTAAGAAGAAAGATAAAACTGTAATTCAATGGACAGAGGTGGCAAATACAGCGTTTGAACAATGCAAGGAGAGCTTACTAGGCGCAAGTACGTTAGTTCATCCGATATCTGATGCACCGTTGGCACTTATGACCGACGCTTCGAACACCTGCGTCGGTGCAGTGCTACAACAACATGTTAATAATTCTTGGAAGCCGCTCGGTTATTTCTCAAAAGGTTTATCAGTAGGCCAACAGAAGTACTCAACCTATGATCGAGAACTTTTAGCGATCTTCATGGCAGTAAAACATTTTAGGAATTTGCACGAAGGAAGATCCCTAATTGTTTATACCGATCATAAGCCGTTGGTTTACGCGTTTTCGAAAATTGGTACTGAGAATGAACTTCCAAGGCGGATTAGGCAACTCATGTTCATTAGTGAATTCACAACCGACATACGTCACATAGGTGGTCCTGACAATGTGGTAGCGGACGCCTTATCACGTGTTGAGACTATACTTTGTCCCACGACGATTGATTATGCAACTTTAGCAGAATCGCAGTCACACGACGAGTATGTTACAGGATCAAATGACAGTGGACGATTGAAATTTATTTCATTACCCAACTGTGAGGCAAAGGTAGGTTGTGATGTTAGTACAGATAATGTTAGACCATATTTACCAGAGTCATTTCGTCGAATCGCATTCAATAGCATTCACGATTTGAGTCATCCCGGTATTCGTACGACTCGTAAAATGGTATGTCAAAAATTCTTTTGGCCCGGCATGAATCGTGACATCGGCATATGGGCAAAGTCTTGTATACAATGTCAACGCATAAAAGTGACTAGGCATACAGTCGCACCATTACAAGATTTCCCGCCGTGTGGACGTTTTGAACATATACATATAGATCTAGTAGGTCCACTACCAACATCATCTCAGGGTTACAGATACTGCGTTACGATTATAGACAGGTGTACCAAATGGCCCGAAGCTTTTCCAGTAAAGGACATGACAGCGGACACGGTCGCGAAGATCGTTTACGAAGGGTGGATAACACGTTTTGGTTGTCCTCACAGACTGACCAGTGATCAAGGTAGGCAGTTTGAAAGTTCTCTGTTTGCTCGCCTGATGCGCTATATGGGAGTGGAAAGACTTCGCAGTTCCAGCTATCACCCCCAAGCGAATGGCATGGTAGAGAGATGGCATCGTTCTTTCAAGGTCGCGATCACAGCTCGTCTGAACTCAACCTCATGGGTCGATGAATTACCCACTGCGATGTTTGGGTTACGCGCAGCTATACGTAAAGATAGTGGTGTAAGTGCAGCAGAGATGGTTTATGGAACGCCATTACGACTTCCTAGTGACTTTTTCGATTCGAGTTTCGATAGTAGCGTATGCGATCCGGAGACAGTAGTCGAAAAGATAAGGAGTACGATAAGGAATTATAAACCGGTTCAGAAAGCTCAGCAATGTTCACGCACTATATTTGTTCACCCTGACCTACGAAATTGTGAATTTGTATTTTTAAGAAATGACGCAGGACGAAAAACTTTTCAACCAACTTACAACGGTCCGTACCGAGTAATTAAAAAGGGAGATAAGGTTTTCGTTATAAAAATAAACGATAGGCAGGCAAGCGTTTCTATTGACCGTCTAAAACCGGCCTATTTGTTTACTGGGGACGACGATTCCGTACCACAGAGAAGCACCTCGTGCACTGTGCCGCAGGATCAAGGCACAGACGATCGGATCGAACCATCCATTACTATCATGCCACAGAGAGGTTTATCAAACCAGGTACCACGGGATTATGGTACAGCAGGTACTGATAAGGATGAGCCCCGAACTACAAGAAGCGGTCGCATTGTAAAAAAACCGAAACGTTTTGTACATTTTTGTGAGTAGTTTATACAACTCGTACTGTACTTAATGCATTTTGTTTATATACATTTTTTTACAAAAGTTTTACGTTTTAAATGTGTAGATTAAGTTTTTACTTATACATTGTTTACTTAAGAGCTTTTAAAATTTCATTTATTTTCATTTTTTTACAAACTTTGTTATGTACATTAGGTTACTTAGGTGTCATGTTTAATAACTTTGTTTTATATTGAGGCAAACATGTCACAAAGTAAGTAAGTCATGTACCCAGGGAATTTGCATACATGCAGTGTAACTGATAGTACTTACTTATATGTATCGTAACTTTAGACGACTGACGTACAAGCGCACACACACACACTTAGATTTTTTTCGATCGGCATTTATAACCAAAGGTTATTAGGTATAAATGCTTATCAAATTGTTCAATCATGTCAGTTCAATATTTGATTTCGAGAACAATGGGCAAAGGACAGAGCAAAGACGTAAAGGAAGAGATCATTATTGCCCAAAGTGGCAGTAACGTGGAGGTGTCACAGCAAAGCGTACTGATGATAGTAATCATCATCCTCATTGCCGCCATCATAACGTATTTTCTATGGCAACAATTCAAGAATAGAATCAAACGTTGGTTACGCAAAGAAATTGTTATCAGCAGCAGCAGCATACCGCAGCAAGGCATGGTGTCGCCCTCGCCTTCCGTAAGGGTGCAGATGCAGCAAGCAGCGGGAGTCGCGAACCCCGCGTATGATAACGTCATTTAAAGTGTTATCTTGTGTAAACAAAGTGTGCGATAGGTATGTGTGTGCGGCACAGTCGTAGAAAGTTGGTAAACTTTAGTGTTATTGAATAGTTTATGTGTCAACAGTATTATAAGATTTTTTTTTGTAATGTAATTAACTAAAAAAATTTTTTAAGAAGGGGTGTACTGTAGGTGCACTCAATGTAATATGAGCCCGAGAATGTGTGTCTTCCTCCCGCACCCCGCGTGCAGGAAGAAGTCAGTCGTCTCTAGGACTCGGTTAGAATTATACTAACAATTGGAACAATAAATACAAGTACCTTTTTGTATCAAACAATGGTATTTTATTAAATCATAAAGTAGTACGTACAGAGTAGATACGCTAAGTAAATACGCATACTTACATCCTAAAACTGATTGAAAAGGATGTAATCCCAAAGTAATGTTAAACTTTTTATACTTACTTAATTTAAAATTGATTATTTAAGCTAAAGGATTTTTATGTATAATAATGAAACACTTAATGAGATTACTGCGATGACTTAGATATTATTGATCGTAGATCTCATCGTTACTACTAGTAAGTCAAAGATTTATGGAGTATTTTATTTTGTAATATTGCTAGATGAAGAGGTGATAGTTATGGATAAGTTTCTTCCGCATTTAATTACATTGATCTCAATGTAAATTTCAAGGTAGTGTAAGGTTCAAAATACGCATCTTATAATATACCATACATATATGTAGAAAAAAAAGATTTATAAAGTAATACAAAAAAAACTACTATCAAAACTTTGATAGGCTTTCCAGTAAAAAAATGAATTTTCGACTTGTGGCTCTTTTGCATTTAAGGAGCGAGATGACAACTTCATACTACACTTTGATATTGATATATTATCAGGGTTGCTACACCGAGTTTCTGAATCACAGCACGGTACACGGTCGGATTATAAAAACTAGTAGTTTTGCGAACAGAATACCTCAAGAGCACAAACTATCTTGTTTTTCGATAAAGTTTAAAAATCGCATCCATAGTCCGATCTAGCATATACCCAATCTTACTTGAACCACAAGTCGTTGAAACTCTAACAAATGAGAGCTCACGTAATATTGGTTTTCATTTTTATTTTTTCTCAAAAACTATATTGTAAAATAAATATATAAGTAAGTACATATATCAAGTTTCATCAAGATTAATTGAAAAATGCGACGTACGCGAGTACTTACGTACATAGGTACATACATCCGAACAGACGATAGCAAATTTTGCCATATTATATTGCAAGGACTTACCTTGCTTTGCTCGCTCGGTCAATGACTAATAATATTTTTTTTTTATTGCTGCGAATGAAGTTACGAAAGTATAGTTTTTACATATTCTTTCGTTGTTTTATTTTTATTTTATAAAACTGAAACTTGAGTTTCAATAAAGTACGTTACAATAAAGTATTTTCTCGAAGGTACCTACTTTGTTGATATTGCAAAGTATAAAGAACATAGCCGCAAATAACTTTGTAAACTATGATTATAACGAACGGTTGGCAACCCTATCAGAGCCAGCTCATAAAGCCTAATAATTACGGGTGACTAGCAAGCACTAAACTTGTGACGTAGCGTTGCCTGGCAACGTCGCGTTTCGCAATTTTGGTGACAGACCCGAAAATAACGCGAGGCATACTTTTATTTATTTAGCGCCATCTTTCACTATCTTTCTCAAAACTCGGTGCTCGAGGTCCATTTAACCGCCATCTCTGTCAAATTAAACAAAACAGGGTGCTCTGCGTAAAAATATCACGCTTCGATGGTAGGTGGTGACTCAAAATGGACATTAAAAACACTCACACATACGTAAAATTGGTCGTATTTCAAACTAATTTTAAAAATTACCCTTAGTAAATTTTTATTTGAAACAACCATTTGCGAGTACGATAATCATTAGAAAATCGAAAAAAAAATACGATATAAAGAACGACAATCTGTGGATTGAAAAAATACTTAAATTATTTTGTATGGGCAAGGCAACGAGAGCATTCACCTTAATCTCTGTGTGTATATGTGTCTTTTTCCCGTGTCATTCTTGTTTTTTTTTGGCACAAATAAATGCTTTTTCTTTCTTCTTTCTTTCTTTCTATAGTAATAATAATATTTATTTCGGACTAGTTCGCAGACACATCAACGGGTGACTGTTTTAGCTTGACCAATTATTTTTGAAAATACAATTATGTAATAAGTATTATACATTTGTCTTATATACTTTTGTGGGTAATTTATTCAAGAACGTAGTTCCTCATCTAATAAATGTTGTCATTGCTCATACAGACTAGGTACTGACAACTAGGTCAAACAATAATAAGCGACAAATGGACAGATAATGTTCCTTAACCATGGTTTCGAAATCTTTTCATATTGTCACACCAAGATGAAACATGTCTTGCTATAATCAGCTCTTTATTTGCTCATGTGGATAGATCTCGGGACGATAGCTGGCGAGATGTGACTGGAAGCCCCCAAGACAACCCTCCGATGTCATTGAACGTCTTCGAGACACATTTTAACGAATGCAAAAGACAATGTGAACCTAAGGTTGGTAATGTGTCTCGAGCCACTTTGTTTGGCTGATTAATAATACAAAAGTTCTTTGTTTTCGTTCTACGACACGTCTAAGTACAATAATTGATTATTTTGGTATTCTAACAACTAATACCAAGTAAATGGGACACAAAAATTTAAATCGGGGGAGACTCAAGGCCACATGCGACTTTAATCGCAATGGCTTGATCAATTCGGCTATACTGTATCGAACTGAGGCAGGTGGCAATTCTTGGGTAATTTTTTTTATGTTCAAAAATGTGGCGTATTCTTTAAACAATAACAAACTTTTATGTGCCACGTACACTATTATTCTGTAATGTTATTAAATTTCATAATTATGTATTACTAAAATTTAAAGCCAAAATAATTAATTTTATGTAATTTATTATTGTAGAATTGTTTCTCAAAGCTTTTTTTATAGTATAAACGAAGAATGCGATTAGGCGAAGGTGCTACTGGTTATACAATTTTGGCACTCATTTAAATGTAGATAATTGTTTCATACAGGTACCTTTTGTTTCGCCGGTAATAATTATAATTTATATAACTCAACCATAATTTATTATTCATTTCTCAAAAACAAAGTATGTAACTACTCTATTCTTTGTTTACTTAAAGAATTTAACTTATTAACTTACTCAAAACTAATTCAATGGACTAGAAACATAAAGATTTCAATGCGACTGAAACTCAAAATATTTTTTCCTGCAACCTTATCGTTTCTTTACTTTATCGTTTTAATCCTGACCCAACAGATGGCGTTAGCAGTCCTTCTGTAGAGCTTTATAATATTATTTTTATGTTTGGTTGGTTGGGGTACTCAGTATTCGTATACCCTACTCGGTCATAACTTGTACAAGCATTAGTATTATTTATCACATTATTTATTACTCTGATAATTTTATGGGCTGGTGCCACCACGAAGTGTCAATGGCCAAATCTCGATTTTCCTTTTACATTTATGATTAGAATTTCCCAAGCAAAATGAGTACCTACAAATAAAAAATAAATAATATGGAGTTTCATAAATTTTACACTTTAGGCGCACCACATAAAAAGAATCAAAATACACTCGAGAGCAATGAATCCGGGTCACTTAAAGAATCCTAAAAATCTCGGAAACTAAAAATGCTAGGTTAATGCAATAAATTGTATTTAATAGACAATGTAATACTCCTTAAATGAAGGTATTAAAACTTCTTAGTTATTGTAAAGTTATATCATAAAAAAATCAAATTTGAAAAAGGGCCACTTTCGAAGATGGAACTACGAAATTACAGCATTTGGTTTTGCTTTTGTTTGTAATCTGTCATTTATCATTGTTTGATTTCTGTTTTTTTGTTGTTTTTTTTCTGCGTAAACGCAGTAATGGAAGCACGAGGAGGCAATACGAAGTATTAAAATTCAAGAAAATCGTAATAAAGTTCAAAAATTTCATGTTTCCTATTTTTGTTTTAAGGAGAGATCAGCAGTTTTTTTCTTTATGTAATTTTGTGTTAATAAAATGTATGGTGACTCATATTTTTTTTACCTTCATTTAAGGAGTATTACATTGTCTATTAAATACAATTTATTGCATTAATCTATCATTTTTAGTTTCCGAGATTTTTAACATTCTTTAGTGACCCGGATTCATTGCTCTCGAGTGTATAAGTATGGAAATACAAGTCTTATCGCTAAAAGAAATATATTACTCAAATTGTCTTTTAAAATTTACGTAATCCCCGGGCATTCTTCTAATCTTACAGGTTTATCTCCATCCACAAGCTGTATGGAAGAAATCCTTTCTAAGCGATAAGACCACCTGTTCTACTTTGAATTTTTATACTACGTTTTTTTATTTTAAGTTGTACTATAAAATGTTTTGTATTCTATTCTAGTCTCTTCCAGACAACCTTGGAATAGACTTGCCTCTAGAAAGTCTCCTCACGCATCTGATAGAAATCTGAGGATAATCCTTCATGTGGATTGTGGATTGGTTGTGAGCCATTACGTATATATTCAAGGTTTATTTTGACGATGCTAGTATAAGATTATTATGGCAAAAAGTGCCTTGTGTTAAACAAGAAAAAATATGTCATTGGAACAAGTGCGCTATACTGAATTTGACCCTATGACCTTTGCATCAAAGCGCAGGTAAAGACAATTGTTTCCAACGAGTTATTTTTATTGTTAAGGTACATTATTTATTATGCTTCGCTTAATTGTGGATCTTTATGATGTTTTGCACGTTGTGACAAAAATATTCCACTGCATGGCTCTGACGACCTCTGTGGCGCGGCGGGCAACTAGCTGGCTGAGATTATAAAGGTGCCGGTTCGATTCCAGCAGGAAAAAATATTTTTTCCGGGTTTAGGTGTTGTAGTAGTAGTTCGTAGTTGGTGGTAGTCGTAGTTCCTGATAACCACAGCACTTGGCATATTAGTCAGGGATCGGGACTAGTTATGTTACGTTTTTTTTTATATATACTTTCGTAAGTGGTATTTATAATTAAACTGATTTAAAACGGCTTAACTTACGCTGGTAATGCTGGTATAAATCAATTTAGTTAAGCTGTTAATTTTTATAATCTTACTTATTTATATGATTAAGTGTATTAAATTCAGTGTTCTTGGGTACGAAATAATGTTTTTATTATTTATTATTATTATTATCTCCATCATCATAAGTCCACTGCTGGCGTCATATATCCGCCACTGAGCCTGATGTTGGGATTTACTCATCCTTAAAGCCAGCCTGGGCTAACCCACTGTCGTCACCAAGCTGCAGGCCAGCAGAGGAGCTTCATGTCCTGTTATCGCTCCTCCACCTTGGCACCCCATACAGTGCTGCCTAGACGCAGACTCTACTTAAAAGAACTCATCGTTAGGTAATTTCGTATATTATGATAAATTTATCTTAATATACGAAATTATTGTTAAGGTTCATTATTTATTTTAATATACGAATCATAAATTACCTTAACATAGGTAAACCAAAATTAGGGAAATAATAGTAATAATAATATTTGATCGTTACTTAAATAATAATCCTGTAGGTAAGTAGATGAGAGACTGATGTCACATTAGCCTAGAAGTTTAGTTTATTAATGTGTTATTATTTTTTAATAAACAATATTCCATTCTATTTTACTATATTCGTAATCTGTTTATTTTTTGGGTAAATTTATCATGTGCGTCGCACGCACGCAATATAATTTAGTAACTAAATCAGCCATATTGATAGCTAACATCAGGGCACCAACTAAATTTACTAGTTGATTTTCATAATCTTGATCATTATTGATAACTGGTAAGTTTTGGGAAGTCAAAGTCAAAAAGAACTTTATTCATTGAAATCACAAGAATCATTTTGAATCGTCTTAAATATAACTTTTCATTTAAAAAACCGACTTCCGCCATTGTATTCGACTAAATAATTTTGGATGAAAAAAAAATTATGAAAGAACCATAGTGGTGAAAGGATTATTATACTTTCTGAATGCAAATGCTTGGTGTCTTGCTGAAAATATCAAAATCGCCATATGTATCCCTACAATATTTGAGGAGTTCCCTCAATTCCTCGTGGATCCCATCATCAGAACTGGATTCTGAAAAAAATGGGACCAATCTGGAAGTATATCTATTTAAATAGAAAAAGAATTTTCCAAATCGGTTCATAAACGCCGGAGATATGCGGTAACAAACATAAAAAAAAAAAAAAAAAAATACAACCGAATTGAGAACCTCCTCCTTTTTGGGAAGTCGGTTAAAAATTAAATTACTCCTGTTCCAACGCGATCAAGCCTAGAAGAATCAGGCAACAAACTCGGCTTGGCTTACATAGATGGTCCGTCTTACCACTAGGTGAGAAGCGCATGTGTGGTGCCTCGGAGCAAGGAGTTGCTGTAAATGAGATAAAAACCTTAGGAATGTAGTCAAAAGTAAATAAACATCAGCAAAAATATGCAAGACAGCACACGCTACGCTTGTTATACTTTTAAATAATAATCTAATACAAACATGTAAATAGGTAAGTACAGATATTGCAAATTTCCATTTTAGCAGTCGAGGGGCACAGCGACATCAGGCCACGCGGCTTTATCATTAATATAGTCATCAAGAGTGTGTGCTTTCTTAACACGTATTAAAAATCAGAAAACCTCATCTCCTAGCAATTTTTCGACCCCCACTCCTTCAAATTGTGCTATTCGTATCCAGTCCCCCAATCACAGTAGCAAATGGCAATGGGGAACACAATAATAGGGGTCATTTTGGCAGCCTTAACGCTGCCCAAATCTTTTGAAAATTGAAGGAGGCATTTTTAGGTCAAGAAGTTTCTTTTATTAAATTTTCATAAGATTTAGATAGCACTTAGGCTTTCAAAATGATCCCCATTGTTGCGTTTCTCATTGCCATTTGTTTTTGTAATTAGGGGGCTGATCTTGTTGCTCTCTTGGGTCTCAATTATCATCCACCCACATACTGATAGTCTGCCCACATTAAGCCAATGTAGGGTGCTGTAGTTCTGTAGTTGACTTTGAATAAGAAGTAATCAGCAGATATGTTAGTTAAGTTGTTGTAATGCGTTTATTTTATTTAAGTATATATGGTGTTTTATTAAAGGTTATTAGTTTCTTTTTGTGTAAATAAAATCACTGGTCTTTTGTATTTATACAAAATGTCACAAGTATGTAGGTATGCAAACTTTTAATTAAAATAATTTATAACGTTCTTAGTTGGTATACGGCAGTCATAAAACTGCTATTAATAACTCAATGCAAACTTGACAAACAAGGTTATATTGTTTGTTTATTTAGGCATGAAACTATTTAAAATGTGGAATACTATTCAGGTACCTAATCCAATGAGCCTTGACCGTGAACGTAATTTTGGTTAAAATCTAGTAGCGATGAGTGTGGACTAAGAATATTGAAGAAGTATCTTAAACCGTGCAGAAGCTAGTACATTCTAGCATTCTCCAAAATAATGTTTGTACGAATAACGACAAGCGTTTTAATTTGACGAAATGTATATCCGCCAATTCTTTGGACGCAAAATGTATGTTACGCGAAATAAATATTTGTCGAAATATTAATTATTCGACGAAATGTTAATTTTTCAGCGAAATGGAAAACGGCGTGAATTCGGTTAAACATTAGGAAAACTGCTGAACTTAATATCAAACGTACCAGAGTTTTTATCAAACAAAAATAAAAACAGTCACATACATTAGTCAAGATCCTACAATAGGATTCCCTGCCTTGGGTTTCAAAAACTATGAAAACCATGGAACAACAACACCTAGACACAAAATAGATATTGACAGATCATGCAAACATTTGTCCTACAGTGGGAATCGAATCCGCACCTCTCGTGTCTAACATTGTCAAGTCACGGAGCTGTTGTGAAAGAACCACGTGGGTTTTTGTCCATTCGTTATAGTGACGGCTTCATCCTCCGTTGGGGGCCGATCCGTAGGTGCCACTGTGGCCAATAAGCATAATTTTATGTTTCTATTAACCAATATAGCTGACGTGTGTGACATTTTAGCTTATTTATTTTGCATTTTTATGTGTGAATCCATAAATCTGTCGGCATTTAAAAGAGCGCTACACTTGTAGTCCGGAAACTCATGCTTTAACGAATTTGTCTAAATTATCATAAAAGTTTAGGGTCAATGGCTTTTGTATTCTTGTACATCAGAAACAACTAAGGTAGCAAACAACTAAGGTATTGATACAATTATCAATAGGAACTTACCATTTCTGACTTCTTTTAATTGATTACTTACCTACTTTAAAGACATGTAATCTTGTAAAACATTTACACATGTCATAATTAATTATGATGTAATTGAATCTCAATGAAAAGCCGTTTAGCTAAGTCCAATTAACGAGAAGCATAAGCTTAACATAAATACAGTGTTGTTAACAGAATAATAATTCATAAGTTGACAGCACGCGAAGCGAGTCGAGTTGTTATCAGTCGCACTTGCGCAGTGCGACCGTCCTAGCGCGTGCCGATTGAGCACGCTACCACGAGACCTTTGCACCGAAACCGTAGTAGTGATACTGCTGTGTACGTTAACCATTGCCGGTTTGTACTTTTAATATTCGATAATTAATAACGTGGCAATAATAATAACAAAAATGTCACAGTTCAATGATCCTTTTAACTTTCAGAATGCAGATTCAATTTTAGAAATGAGTAAAAACTACTTTGAATTCTCAAGCAGTTTTAAAAAACAAATGCACGCACTGAAAGGGTTAAATATGTATGGCGGCTTTGTCAAAAACTTTTTTATGCAGCACAGATAAACACTAATCAATGTATGCTACTAAGGATTCCTACACGCAGCAATATCTGACGTGAGCCACGACTAATTGCCCGATAAGTCGTCGATTCGCGTCTCGTTTTAATAAGGTGCGCTGTGGACATGTGTGTGTGGATGCCGATGGAATGCCACGGTCATGTAGTCTTGTGAGCGTGAGTAACAATGTGTGCGAGTGACGTCTGCCGAGCGAGAATCAAACCAACCATTGCAGACCTTCCTCACTCCCCCCACCAAGCAGCAACATACACCAAACCGGTGCAAACAGACGGTATTACACAGCTCAGTTTTACCCAGGCGGGTTACAGTACGTTGTTGCCACGTGAAGGCATAACGTTGTTGTGTGCCTGTGTGTAACCTCGATTCGGACTTCGGACACACTACGATCCGAGGCATTATGGTTATAAACACTGAGTAATTCGCAGAATATCATTATCCAAATGAATATCTACCTTAAGAGCAACGGTCATCGCTTCGTTGATTTGCTTTTGTTTTACTAACTTTGGGAACCAACTTGATGTCGTTTAAAGATCACATGTGTGATCACTAAGAGTCGTCAATTAATGTTTGTTCAGTTTTTGTTCTAGCATGTTGTTGTTATCAGTTTATTGTCATGAACAAAAGACGGCGTTATCAATGCGCCCATCACTGAAAGAATTCGCATCAAAATAACAAATGAATGTTTTATGTTATACTGTTCACACCGTATAAGCTGGCTTTCCCACGGTTAGCCGTCTGTGTGCTTCCCCCTACTCACACATATCCGCGTTAGCCTGTGTTTGTAGTTCAGTACGGGTTCAGCATTCAAAGCGGTATCATGCTCCTCCACATTATACTTTCATATTTATTGCTAAAACGCCTCTTTGTATAACATTTAGGTAGCACTCGTCCATTGTTATGGACCTTAGTGTTGCAAAACGACAGAGATTTGCGGGTTCAAATCGATTAATTTTATGTATTTATTCATATTTTTTTATTATAAATTTTAAAAAAATGGAGTTATTATTAATTGAAGCATGTTGATTTGTACCGCATTTCAAAATAAATCAATGCTCCCCTTCGCCAACTTCTGTCTAACTAAACCTGTTGTCACCTTCTGGCGTAACTGTGGGAATAAAATTGTCACCACTTTATTTTAGCCTTTAGTTTTAGTAAGGCTGTACCGCTAGGAATCTCTAGCTTTACATTACTCTACCTTCTAGCAAAACTACAAAGCGTTGCTAAAAGACGTTTTGTTCCAACATTTCGCCTATTCGACTCATTGGCTCCTATGACACTAAACAAATAAGGCAATTAATCAATACACAAATAAAGCGGCTCGTAACAGAGCGTGGGCACCGTCTCTCGGTTATTCTCGTCGTCACCTTACCCATCGACAATTATTCGGGAATTTTGGTACATTTACGTATAAAGCAGGTTGCCGACTGTCTACCTACACAAAACCGCACACTAATGTTACATTAAAAATACCTAACAGCTTACATACATGATCCTAATTTCACACTTGGAATCCCTCTTGTATCGTATGTATAGAAACGATTATTGCCGAGGTACCCAAACAGTCATCTTGCAATGAAAATCGAACTGACACCTCTTACGTGAGAAGGTGGATTAAAGACCCTCTGTTCTTCTTTATTAGCCAATAGACGTCCATTACTGGAGGCAGCCTCCCCCATAGCATGCATAACGTGCAATGGGGGGATTTGTCATAATAACCACGCTCGGCAGGCGGATTGGTGATTGCAGTTTGGTGTTAAGTACTCAGGTGGATGCTGCTGCTTACTCCCTGGCGTAAATCCTAAAAGATGCAAAGCCACCTATGAGTATTTGATCCACCTTTTCATGAAGATATCTATTGAGCATTGAGCAACATTGTGGGGGAATTGGGAGTGGACCGGTAAGAGACAGTCGCCTGCAATCTGTTTTCTTAAGTTAATGCGGCCTTTCAAAAGATCACCCCGCACCGCGGTCGTTGGCTCCACTGACTCATTCTTTTGTTTTTACTTACTCTTCACATTGATTTGAGGATAAAGTGGGGACTTTAGAATGAGATTATCAATTTAGAATCAGTTTTGGTTGTCTTGTAAGATTCTTTTAATCAAACTACAAAAAACAAAATAACCTTTCAAATTAACCTAAATTAAGTAAGTATAACACGAGCGGTTAGGCAGAGGTCGAGCTATTTTGCGTATGTAGTAAAAAATGACTTTGGGAGAAACGGATGCCAACCAAATAAAACGGTAGGTATCATCGCATGCGATACCGAAAATTTTGCAAGATTAACAAAATCGAATCGGATAATGATACGTTAGCAAATCGATTCCATAGTCGAATAGGATCAAATGGTAGCCACGTAACATCAATCTGGCGCAACGTACACGCGAGTAATTCGAATGCTGCTAATTATAGGTGCTATTGCGGTTATAATAAGATCTTCCCAACTTCCCAGAAACGAGGCCGTCCGCTTTATTAATATTTATCCGATACACGCCGGTCGACTAACTGACGCAGTCAAAGAAAACATACTCGCCGAAAATAAAGTCGTAAAGTAGCGGAACGATTTCAATCGATGTTCTCGTGCTTATAACGCAGGGTATGGCTGTATAGACTGTGGAAGTATCGATTGACGAAAACGTTTATCGGTCGAATTCGATTGTTCGGAATCGATTATGTTTCAGACACGTGTACGAATGACATCATAGAAAACAACAGAACATCACGACCTCCGTAGCGCGGCAGGCGTGTAGGCTGAGTAGCAAGATTTTGAAGCAAACATTTGTTTCTGGTCTGGGTGTTGTGGTACCATGATACTCGTAGTTCCTGATATCCTCGACAAAATGGAATCTTAGTGTGGGATCAAGGACTATGAATGTGACTGTTGGATGGTATGTATGTTATCAATGCTGGTAAAGATTGTTAGAACTGACTTCAATAACTTGATTATAGACTTGATGTTATTCAGAGGTATTGTTAACTAGAATTGATAAATAAATATTAACAACTTAGCTGAAGTACATTACGTGATCATAAAAATCACAAGTCATCATGACTGTTGTCGTAAATACTTAAGTACAGTATGTTTTATCGATATACCTACTTGTTGTCATCTCTGACAGACAGGTAGCAGTTCTATTAAAATTAGAACACAGAATTCTTACATCTCAAATCTTACATAATATAAAAAACATAGCCAACAGATAGCTTGACCTTTTTAGAAGTTGGTTAATAAAACAGGAATCAAATCCAGTTCACCTTCTGCTCAACATTTGACTCCTTCCTTCGCTATCTGCAGAGAGAAATGAAATACCTTTCATGTCCAAATATTTCTACATGTCCATCAACGTCGCGCTATATCTAGAGATGTCGCACGATGTCAGGAGAAGTCACGCTATGTCTAGAGATGTCAAAAAATGCAAACAAAGTTGCAGGCGGCCCACGTTGCAGAACACATTCAACGAGTTAATACACGGCTTCACTAATCTTGTCACAAACTGTTTCATTTGTTGGATATATTGAAACAAAACTCTCAAAATACGATAAATACTGTTTTATTTTGTTTGAAACTAATAAAATATGCTAAAATTACTAATAATAATGTAAAAAGGGATTATACCAGGGATAACTCTAACAGCGTCTAATTGAGTAGGTACTTGACACCAAACTGCGTTTAGCAAACCACCTGGAAAGCGTGGTAAATCTTCCCATTATATTCAATGGTGGGACGTCTAGTCCACCAGCAAACGTATACAAGCAAACGTATCGCTGGGGCTGGTGGTGTATCAGCCTTGATGATAATGATGATAATTTACATTCATCATCGATCATTCATTGATTTAATTTTACAATTAAAAGGAATAAAATTATCTATTCTGACCAACTTTCTCATTCGATAGAGCACGGTTTTCCTGACAAGTGGTATTTACAGAACATTGCCTGTCTGCGAGGGAGAAATTATCTTACTTTTATCTGTCTTAGGTTTCCTGATTCCCGCAAAATCAGTGTTCACTTTTCCAAGAAGTGTTGATGAGCTGTAATGAGCAAAAAACACAATAAAATTTAAATTTCCCGCCACTTTGCTAACGGTTTTTATCCGCGAGCTTGACGCGAGGTATGACAGCAATCATAATACAAAGTATAGCAAAAGCTAGTCAACAAAAAATTAAGTAGGTAGGTACCTAGGTAGAATGGGAATATAAGCGTTTTTGGAATCCTTGAAATTCTTTTCCCACATTACAAATTCATTCAAAATGACCTACTTATAACAATCATTTATATGCATAATCCTACCCTAAAATTGCACTAAAATGGATCGACTTCCGCAGATGCAGAAGCATTTTTGAGTTCGAGTATCTCACTAGCACGCATGCGCATAAATCAGTGTGAATGACAGACATGCCTTTTGGGAAAGTGAAATTCTTCGTAAATTGCTTTCATTTTAAAGTTTTCATGTTTCTTATTGTTGGATTCTGTTTCATCTGTATTTGGTATCGCTTACAAAAGAAAGTTGAAAGATGGATAGAACTGGTGCCAAGACACCTAAGTTTCATAAGTTAGATACTTGAGTAACCCACTAAAATACTTCTTTCTTTGCAATATAACGTTTGCTAATAGGCAAAAAAAAGAGGCAGGGTGGCTGAAGTGAATACCTACCTACCGAAAATTCACTGAACAATCTGACCCAATAAACTTCCAACCAGCAACATTGAAAAATTAATTAACAAACCTAATGCATGCAACGACTAAAGAGTTTCAGTAACGGGAAAATCAATTTCAGCCGACTATTGGCAAGAGTCCAACATCCTGTGTCCAGCGACCACGGACATGCATATGGCGTATTATATCGATAAAAAAAAATATGGAACATAAGTGATGGAATATAATATACAATCAGACGATGGTCAATGGAGTTAGTCACTCGAAGTCAAAGAGACAAACTGTACGGCTAGCACAGGCTGACTAACGTTAGTAACGATAGCGAGTTCAAATATTAACCAATCAAATTACAAAGATTTCAAGCTACCCCGATGTAATTGGCCGAACTGTACGGCTAGCACAGGCTAGAGGTGCTTCAGTCATTATTCTGAGGGTTAGACACTAGCGAGACGAGAGCAAAAGTTAATATTGGCCAATGACAACGGGGTAGCTTGAAATATTTGTAATTTTGATTGGTTAGTATTTGACATTTGCTATCGTCTCGCTAGCGACTCGCTATCGGTACTAACGTAAGTCAGCCTGCGCTAGCCGTAATGGTTGCATCGTCTTATGTCTGATGCTGAGCGCCCAGTTCGTTGGTTAGACAAGTCTTTCTAAAAACGAATAGAATAAAAACTGTAGGATAACTAAAATAAGGTTGTTCAAGGTTTTTGTTTCCGGAATAGCTGATAAAACTCTTATACCAAAACCAAACCATGGCTACGTACACACAACTTTATAAAACTCAAATTATCCTTGGAATAGTTACACAGTGTCGAAGTCCATCTATCCCAAGGATATTCCGCGTTTATTAGTAGCACTGTAAGTTTTTGAAGCAGATCTCAAGCGTGAGCCGACGGTGGAAGCAATTTGAACCAAAGTAACCTGGCAATAAGCCAGCCCCCGGGTCTGAAGCTAGGCGTCGCGGATAAGTGACTATCATCTCATAACTTTAAACATCCTTTTCCGTTTGATCTTCGACTGTTGCAGGTTGGTTTGGAAGTTTTCCTTTAGGATTTTCCTTGGGCGTACAATTTTCTGATGTTATCTGACAATTGTTCGGGAAGAAGCATAAGTCTGTGCTTTAAATGAGGATGCTTGCGTCTTGATTGAACTTATGTTGAAATTAGCTTAATTGATTAACAGTTTCTCAGAAGAAGTTGTGAGAAATTGGTTTCTGCTGCACCGCATTGTTAGGAAAGTCAGAAAGTAAGCACAATAGAAGCACAGACGCTTTTGCGGTAATTTTCTTCGTCAAGTTTAGTAATCCTCTTGCTGGCTTTTAAGTGGGTGTATGCCTTGCCAGGTTGGTCCTTGTATTTTTTTTTTTGTTTTTAGGATTATTTGATTAAAATTTGAATAGAATTAAGAAATGTGTTGAAAAATTATGACTATACACCACTCACTTTACTACAGGCGTTTCTTACGTCTCTACGTTTCGCTGAACATTAAGAGGTCCTTCCTCATGAGCACCAACCGCGACCACGCCCGAAGGTCGTGAGGCGAGAATTCCTGTCTCAATTTTTCTAAAGTCACGATAATTTAAATTCTATAATGTTTCTGTATTTCCAATAAGTAAGAATGTTTTTCTTCTGTCAACAATTGCAGACTGGTAGGTACTACTGAAAATACAAGGAACACATAAAAACACAGATAAAAAACTATTACTTAATAAAACTATTAACGAAACTAGCACTAAGTAACTACCGCATATGTTAAAAAATTGTGTATGACTGACACAAGTTGGCGTCCACCTCAGAATTTGTTGTTTTGTGGCCACACAACTCTGATCTTTCGCTGGAACAGTGAAAATAGTGTATTATGGCAACATTTTATTGTTAAACTGAAATTAACAGTCATACATGGGAATTTGTACTTGGTATTAGGATTGCCTGATGATATTACATTATGCATCATGTTAAATAATTGTTCCTTCTACGGACTTCAGTAAATAATACGCCAAATACTTTATACATATTGTTTACTTTACTAGGTATCATCAGTTTATTATGCTTACGCGACTACTCAGTGCTACGGCTCGAGTCAGAATGGCCGGCTATTACTAATATCAATTTAGGACCCAATAATACTCGTCAATAGTTTTGAAAACGTCCTAAGTACGATTTTGCATTAATAAAATTCAGGAGTATTTTTGAGATCGCTAACAATCAGTAAAATTAAAGTTGTGAAAAGTAAATAGGTACGCAAAGAAAAATTTATCTCACCAACTGGGAAAGGAGTTTTTGCGAATCTAATACGCACACTTTTTAATATAAATTTTAAACCAAATTCATTTGTGTAAACATTGATGACAAACAGGTCATTGAAATGTTATGGTAAAAAATATCGCGTCTGTTTGTGAGTGACGTACCTAAATAATCGGTGAGGATGTTTTTAGTTAAAATATAAAAATAAAAGTAACTTCATCTAAATTACAGAATGAGAATTCAATATCTTTGTGTTATCAGGTATTTTAGGTGGATAAGCAATAGGAGTTTTAGCTCCATTTCTCTCTCTCGCTCTCTCTTTAGAGTCTGTGCAGATGAAAATTATGAGGTTAAAGTATTCTATTTTCATGAAAATCGAAAATTTGGTAGACTCGCGAGAGGAGTGGACCAGCCCAGCAACTACCACAAAGTCATTGATCCAATCCAAGCCAACTGCGTCGTCCGGTTCGCCGTCTTCTTTTTCCCAGCGGTTGTCAGTTCTGCGAGCTAAATGGAGCTATATTAGGGTAGTTATTTCTGCATAATACAATAAAATTGCCTAGTGAATGTATCCTGCTTTTTAAGAAAAAACCCTGAAAAATCTAATATAAATGTTACTGGATGCTGGAGGACATTTCACACAACATTATCTAGCCCCAAGCTAAGCACAGCTTGTGTTATGGGTACAAGATAACTGATAGGTATACTTACTTAATACAATACATTACATAGATAGATATTTTTTATTATAGGTATACATAGTAAATACTCAGAACATCCTGAACAATTATCTGCAGATTGTACAAATATTTGTTCCGAGGTGGGAATCCAACCCGCAACCTCCTGCGTCACAGACGAACCTTCGCCCGCCGCGCCACCGAGGTCGTCAATATCATATGCGTGTAATTTAACAGATAACTTTGCTATTTGTACCGGAATAAATAATGCAGCTTATAAAATGACAAATATCTATATGAAATCTCAGCAACGCAGATACTTTGCTATAAATTAGGTATGTAAGTGCAGGCTGCATGTACGTATTGGTGCTCTCCGGGTGTCGCGGCAAGCTTATTTCGACTGGCCAGATGCCAGGTCTCGGGCAGAAATTGCCTTCACCGAATACAGTTACTATGATACCATTATATCGTATGTAGGTACTGATGACAAGGAACATATATAAGTAAATATATCGTATCTATTCTTTGCACAGCTTCTTTATGTTCAGAGCCGAAATAAAAGTTGTCAAAATGAAATTGTAATTAAAAAAGTTTATTCTGCAAGAAAATAGGTACCTCAAAAGGAATAGTGTAACTTTCGCAGATAATTGAGAAGTGCTCTTTTAATCAAGTGGGCGATACAGTGTTTCTTCGTGATGTTCTTTGTTGTAAGATGAAGAATATTTATGTTATAAAAAAAATATGCATGAGACAGTATGAGGTTCTGAAACCTAAAATCGTTCTCCAGAGCTATCGTTTATAAAAAGGAGTGTGAGGCGAGGCACAGATAATCCTTTCAATACACTTGTTGTTCTATGATTTGTGCGGCTAACACAGGCTGACTAATGTTAGTAATTAATGTTAGCGAGTTGCTAGCGAGACGATAGTAAATGTCAAATATTAACCAAATAAATTACAAAGATTTCAAGCTACCCCGATGTTATTGGTCCATATTATCATTTGCGGTCGTCTTGCTAGCGTCTTTGTAAGTCTTGTGCTTTGATATAAAGTAGAGTGACGAAAAAACTAAAAAGGGCACGGCAAACGAACAACAATTATCATCGCAGCTCAAAATGTACAAAGTGAAATGTACCTACGGCATATAGAGAACTCCACTTAAAAGTTCCAAATAAAAAACAATTAAAGTTCTGGAGAAGGCGATGACGATTTCCAACAGTAATTTAATATACCTCAGCGTTTAGAAACACTATATAACAAACAAAACAGGCGATGCGCACGATCATTACCGACCCGAATCCTAATGACCGATTCGGATCAACTCTTCCTCTTAGGTCTGTAGCCGCATTCACATAGAAAACAGATGACCACTGACTTTCTATACCTCTGTGTGTGTTCGACGACCTGTGTGGTGCAGCGGGCGAGTAGCCGACTGAGATGCGAGAGGTTGCGGGTTCAATTCCCGCTGCGGGACAAATGTTTGTATGATCTGCAAATATTTGTTTCGGGTCTGAGTGTTATGGTAACATGGTACTCGTCGTTACTGATACCCACGACACAGGGAATCCTAATGTGGGATCATGACTGCATATTATTGTGACTGTTGGGTGTTATACAGAACCGAACCTCAGCACTAACAATCGCTGGGGAATCAAGGTTCTCAATTGACGATTACAAATCACAAGACGCAGTGTAGTACTGTCCCATGGATCAATGAGATTATAACACGGACAGTCAGCGGTTGGAGGTCACAAAAGATGGTTCTAAATGGTGCAAATAGCAGTGGAATTCTCATGATGATGATGATTTGTGAGTTCATATCGTATATAGTAAAATAGGCCTTAGCAGTGTGCTTTTTGGTGCAAATTGCAGTTGACGTCTTATTATGATGATTATGATTAGTGAGTTTTTACCGGTAAGCTTCGGCTGAACAGGCCCGAACAGTCTGCTTTTTAAGTTAATATTATGTTCACCTCGAATTTAATAAAATTATAGGTTTGAAGAGTATTTTAATATTTCAATACATATACCGATATCGTTGTGGAATTTAGCTTTTTATTGTTTGATTCGGTTTCGTCTCGTAATTTAGAGGGTCTAGACGGGTTTAAAAGAGTTGCCGGGGGTTTTTTGTAAAGAGCTTAATCGGTGCTATTAACTTTATATTTTTTATTTATATGTAGGAATCCCATTTTAAATACAGTGAATGTCGTGATGATTGAGTTTATTTTCACCAAAAACTTATGGACGTAATACAACAACTTATGATAGCACATCAAATTATAGGTTTATACTATAATCATCACTCGTAGAGGTCGATTGGTGGACGATGCCTCCCCCATAGAATGCAATGGGGGGATTTGCTATAATCACACGCTTGGCAGGTGGATTGGTAATCGCAATGTTTTTGTTGAGAACTACTGAGTTGGTGGTGGATGCTGCTACCCATCCCCTAGTATAATCTCTTAGCCGGTTTTTACGACATTCACGTGAGGAGATGGAGGGGTATATTTTTAGGCCGGGCACACCATGGCACATACTACCGCTTTATGTTGTCTTACTAAGTCGTAAATTATATTAATAAAAAAAATGTGTAGATAATTAAAAGGTTGTATAAAAGTCACATAAGCTTGCAAATATACAAATAGATTACAATTATATGTTTAGTTTTATAAAATAAGTTTGAAAGTCATTACAATTGAAACAACGATCGTCTGGACTCTTGAAGGTGAACAAAAATTCAACTAGATTTATACGAAAATTCCAGTGCTAAGACCTTCTACGGCAAACAAAGTAATGGGTAGCAATACGTACACTCCGCAGTGACTTAATGTAATACCACACCCTCTCTTTTCAATCTCATCAGGGTAAGAGGGACGGAATTTTCATGGCATTTTCATCTCGGCACAGACGTGATGGAACAAATACATGAATATAATACTAAAATCTAGAATTTATTCCCACGCATATAGAGTAAAAACGACTCAATCACACATGAAACAAAGTGCAGATTGTGTTGATCGAATAAATCTTTTTTGAATTCCAAAGGTAAAAAATTCAGGGTGCGATTCAATAGGGACCTAAAGTGTTCGTATATAGAGACTAATTGAGGTACAGGGTCGGTTTGGATATAGCCTTTTGGAATTGGATTGGAGCAGTCTATCCTTTTCAGTTTCAGTGTTGGTAGAAAGAGAGGTAGCGAGGGGTGATACTCAACCTCCTGACATTGCGGGAGGTAAAAGATTAACCCAGTTTTGTTATTTGTCCACTGTCAGTTGAGTACCTATTCACAATGCGACGGGAGTCGGCTCTACTGGGTCCTTGGGCCGTTTAACGTAATTGTAAATGATTAATGTGTCTGTACCTCATGTAATAGCAACAAGAGATTGGGAGACGATGCTCTTATTTTGATTTATGGGCCACAACCTTTCGCAAGTTAAAGGTTTCATTGGAACTTCTTCAAGGGTAAAAATTTGTTGGCAAGAGCCTTACCAATGAAGAAATTATACAGATAGAGTTTATTGGTTCCAATTGGCAACATTTACTACCTACAAAAAATACCTAGTTACATGGTAATAAAATGTTTTTCATAAAAATGTATAAACTTATTAAGTAACTTGATCCCGGCTTTGCTCACGGGGTACTTGGATAAAAGTAGCCATTGTGTCAATTTATGGAGCAATTTTTTTATTACATACACATTGAAGTCAAATACAGATACCTACACAACACAAGTAATCCTAGGTGGGATCAAGACTACGTAAGAGATGACATTTGAAACTACACCAAACTTTTTCATCTAAGGGGTCCCATTTCTATACTACGTCGAAATACACTGAAATCTGACTAAAACCTATTTTTAACAAAGATAACGGTCTGCACTTCTTTTCAGGAAAATTTCAGGTAACATTGAAACACGTAAGTTGTTTATTTTGTTTGAGGAATGTGCATGTAAAATTTCAAGGGCCCAATACCAATGGTTTTTGAAATGTAGAGCATGTATGTATGTAATGTATTTTTTTATGGATTAAATATCCAAATTCCTTTCTTAGATTCATCCTTAAAGAAACACACCCTCCAAATTTCAAGTCTCTTGGTCCAGCGGTCCGGGCTGTGCGTTGTCTGTATATAATTCAAATAAATCCAAATAATATATTAAAATAAATCAACATAATTTAAATTTATTATGTTTATTTTATTACAATACAGTTCTTAAATAAATATAAATGATGTAACAAAAAATGATGTGTTTAAATTTCGGTCTATTAATAATATTGTGATAGCCCCAGCTAATACTGGTAAAGATAGTAAAAGTAAAAATGCTGTGATCCCAACGGCTCACACAAAAAGAAACACTTAAAAAACTTAAGTTAATTTAACCACACGGATGTACTGCAATAGATGATAAAATGCAGATACTTGACTATATACATCTAGTACAGGCAAATTAGCAAAAAGTGTGGACCTAAGTCGTGTAGTCGTGGATTCTTATGTAAACGTTAGATGACACGAAAAGAAGCTTATCCTAGGTTTGCACCGTTTCTGGCGCTTACGGAACCCTTTTAAATATTAGGTACAAACTTAAAAAGGCCGTAAATTTTAAAATAGGAAGAAATTACTTGATGCAAGTTAAATTACGTATAGAAAGACTGTTTTAGTGCATTATGATTTTAATAAAAACCACGTGCATGTAGGGAACACAGTGTAGAACAAATGCATCTTCCGTAAAAAAAACCAGTATAAAACTTCCGGCGGATGTAGTACTAATTAAATGAATAAGTTTAAGTCAATTTCCAGACCTACATTAATTTTCCCCGAAGTAGAGCGACAATAAAATATGGAAAAGTGCCTTCCGTGAGACGCACCATGGTGAAAACCTGGTAATGTATTTCGAGCATTTTTCTGATAAGTCTATCAATTTGCACCGACTACCTTAATTTTCCCGGAGCCGCAATACCCACATCGATCTCTATGTTAGTATAAGTACAATCCGATAATACCTCGGTCATTATCTATTTGTGTACCAAATTTCATCGAAATCGGTTCAGTCGCTGCAATTGAAATACAAAGATCAAAGATGCAAACGTCTAAACTTTCGCATTTTAAACATAGTAGAATCTATAACATTATCAAGATAAACGAAATAGGTACAGTAAAACAATAACCTAGCTACTTTCAAACAAAATATGAATTGATACAAGATTAATCGCTTGTACAGATAGGTAGGTAACTGTAAAATTCAAACGAACTACTCATACTAATTTCATTGAAAGCCAATCATTTATGCATAGCGTTGACTGAAACCATAGACAATCGAGCTCTATGTCAAGGTTACGGTTACTGATACTGTCAACTCATGCACGAAGCCTGAAATGGCAACAATACTTATTATTGATGCAGAATAACCAACAGTTAATTCACAAATATTGCCCAGTCATCGTGACTGCGAGCGCGAAAATTAGTATTCATCGATATTCATCGATTCACGCGAATATTCAAAATATTTGGAGAATGATTTTCATATTTAGAATACAGTGAACTATTAGGTAGCGATAAGATGCCAAGTATCACCTGGTTAGAATGGTTGTAGACGGACTTCATTGGTACAATCAGACGAACCGCACGTTTGATGTTACAGTTGTTGTATCTCACGAAGTCCGCTCAGATTATATTTATGAAGTGTATCGATAAAGCGTATCTGAGAGCGTAAACCTAGGTAGCGTTAGCAATCAAATCTTAAATTGGTTTTAAATATGTATTGTACGCCGAACGACATCGGTTGAGAAACTATCGGTATTACCTACCTATATCAAAATGATCCTTGTGATTTCAATGAATAAAGTTCTTTTTGACTTTGACTTTGACTTGATATTATATTATTTTCTTTCTTCATTAATTTTTTCATATGAAAAGTAAGTATTTTCAGGAAGATCTTGGCATTTTTTATCTTCTTTTAATATCTGTTGCATAAATTTAGTGCTTACACCTGTAGTTTCAGTTGTACGCTGGGAAATATTTCATAGAAGAGACAAATCATAGTAAGCGTCTGCATGTGATTCTTTCATAATATTCTTTCAGAAAATGATAAACTATCATGCTGATTCCGGGGTAGTTAACGTGACAAAATGTTCAACGGTTGTAATGTGCAGGGGTCAAAATGTATATAAGGACCGGCTGTATATGTGGCAAAAAGTAAAAACGTCAAAATATGCAATGGTGCTTTGACTCTAAAACAAAATCAATTTTTTAAATTATAAATCAAATAATTTACATACGCATTGCACATGATTACTTTGTTTTACGTTAAAAATTATAAAAAAAACTCACTACGAACAACTTTGCTATCTGTTGCCATCATGACGGTACTCGCTATCAATAATTATCTACTCTAAGATTACGCACACTAAAACAACGTGAACATTTTATTATATGCACTACTACAAACAAAACAAAGGAAAGGGGACTTCATGAAATGCCTGCATGAATGCGCACAGTTTTACTGTGGACCGCATGTTATCTCAAAGTCAAGCGCATTTGCTGACTTCTGAGCACTCAACTGCTTTTGATTTCTGGATAGCAAGCAGTTGTACTGTATATGGCTGTTGCTTGTTACTATTACTGCAGTTACTGCAGACATGCGGTCCATCTAAATGTTCTAGTGAAGTCCACTATCATGCTAGGGTGGTATGGCAAGCCATTTGCCAATGCATTTAGTGTTAGTTCTTGATTACACAGCATCTCAACTCGCCCTTTTTAACCGACTTCCCAAAAAGGAGGAGGTTCTCAATTCGGTTGTATTTTTTTTTTTTTTTTTTTTTAATGTTTGTTACCGCATATCTCCGGCATTTATGAACCGATTTGGAAAATTCTTTTTGTATTTGAATAGATATACTTCCAGATTGGTCCCATTTTTTCAGAATCCAGTTCTGATGATGGGATCCATGAGGAATTGAGGGAACTCCTCAAATATTGTAGGCATACATATGGCGATTTTGATATTTTCAGCAAGACACCAAGCATTTGCATTCAGAAAGTATCATAATCCTTTCACCACTATGGTTCTTTCATATTTTTTTTTCATCCAAAATTATTTAGTCGAATACAATGGCGGAAGTCGGTTTTTTAAATGAAAAGTTATTCTTAGTGCAGATTCTCGACGTTTGGAACTTCCTTTACCTAAGTTTTCTGTTGGTACGTTCCTACATTGTTTTACTTTTTTAATAATTTTGTAGGATGCCATAATTTGGCAAATCGTTAAATCTACTGAACAGTTGCTGTTAAAGAGCTTTAAGTTTTATTTGATGGCGTGTTTCCACTCGTAAACGTGATTATAACGACCACTAAAATAAATATTTTGCTCATTCATTGACAACAATGAACAAGCAAGCTAACTCTTAAAACGGATGTACAACTGAATAAAATATATTTATTGGATTGTTTGATTTATTTAAATTTTCAATGTATCGATGCAAGGATTTTTTTTGTCTTTTCAGACAGGCTATAGTCTTAAGACCATACCGCCTTGTCTTACGTAGGGCTTCGTAATTCGTTTTTATGTAAATTATTTTTCTTCTTCAAATTAGTTATTAACGGTCTGTCTCATAATCATTTTCTAAACCTATTTTAGTTAAAATAGCTTTTGTTTTCTTCTCTCTGATGTAAAATGTCATACGTCAAAACAAGACAGAAGCTATTTTAACTAAAATAGGTTTAGAGAATGATTATGAAACAGAGGGTTAGTCTTTCGTTTTTATCTTTATTGTTTTGGTCAATTTACTATTGATAAATGTTAAATTAATTTTTAATTAAATTTGCGCCTGCGTATTCCAACATCAAAAACTATGATTTTCAATGAGTACCCTCAACATTAAAAGCTTTGTCAAAACCACCTACAGACTGGACTTATCAACGTCTGAGTCAAAATGGGCTTGCAAGATTTGAACCTCATAATACAAACAAGTACAGCTACAAAAAAAAATAAAAAAAAATGTTGTAATAAAAATCATTCATGTGTTTTCGAAACTTGTCAGCATAATTTGGTGCCATAGTTACATTTAGGGAGTGAATGCTTTTATACGAACCCGCGAGTTAACCCGTCTGGATTTTAAAAATCAGAAGGAGGAAGGGGTGGCCCCTCCTCGGCGTCTGAGGGGTTGAGGGTATTTACCGAGGGGTGGTCGAAGACAACTGTTATTAAAATACAAGAGATTACTTATGAGGTTTTTCGTATTTGAAAATTAGAGTGCTTTACTGTTAATAAGGTGTCTGTAAAGTTTGTGTAGGGATGATACCGTTGAGCTAAGAACTACATCTTCTCATTGGTTAAAAAATAGGCTAAGAGATAGGAAGGCTTTTAGTAGATATATCACCATCGTCATCAGCAAGATATCACGAGGTATCCTACTAATATTATAAACGCGAAAGTTTGTGAGTATGGATGGATGTTTGTTACTCTTTCACGTAAAAACTACTGAATGGATTTAGGTGAAATTTGGAATGGAGATACTTTACGCCCTGGATTAACACAGGCTACTTTTCATCATCATCATCATCAGTTTTCATCATTATTCACGCGGGTGAAACCGCGGGGCGCAACTAGTATATTATAATACAGTGGGAGGATTTTCCATAATCACCCATGCTTGGCAGACAGATTGGTGATGCATGCAGTATCGGTGTTTAGTACTTAAGTGGATGCTGCTAGCATTGGTCTAATCGTTTTGTTAGCTTTTACAACATCCACGGTAGGAAAGCAGTGTTTTTATTCGTGAAAACGGCACGGAAATTTGCATTTTAAAATATTAATTGTCTTTATTTATTTTGAAGAATCATTTTTCCAACGTTTGTTATTTTTTGAATCTTTACTTTAGCCTTGGTTTCCTAAAAAGTAACAACCTTTATATGATGGCCGTAATGTAGCTGTAACTCTTATTTTCCTTACGCCAAAGCAATAACTGATGTATGACTAGTCTCTACTATGTTACGGCCGTTATAAGGCTTCCAGCGTATCTTCGTTATATATCAGCCGCCATATGATGCCTGCCACTTTTTGAGAAACTATGGCTTTACAGTTAAACCTTATTTCTATAAATAGTTCACTCAAACCAGTCATAGCATTAGTTAGATCTCTGTGAAACTCTGCATTTAAATTACGCTCGGTAAAGTAACTCTGAGTTATTCAACCGGAATCTTTTAGGCAAAGTGACCATTCAAATCAGTTGAAACCGAAGTGAGTAAACAAATGGAAGCGTTAATACTCCGCCTGGCCAATACGCCAGGCGTAATTTAATCCCGCGCGGCGGGGATCCCGGGAAAATCTATAAATCTGCCGCCATTAGACCGGAGGTCTCCCCAAGACTCTTATTTACTTCGGGCACAAATTCAGATGACAATGTTTTAGGGGAAGGCGCTGTAACTGCCCGCGGTAGGGCTGACGCGTGTAACGTGGCGTGGAAATTACTTTTATGGAAGGAAAATTTGCGAATATGATAATGTAATGGTATATATATGTTTCATGGTGAAGGCGTCTCACTGAGTTTATAAATTTTCAATTAAGTACCTACCATATTGTTTTGATTATTTTTTTTATGTTACTGGGCCTTTTAACTTAGGTTTCATTCTTGATAAATCCAGTAATTGGTTTTAAAAATGGTGTTCTGCTGTGCTGATGTCAGTTTTAATACGATCTACAATCTGAAATTGTGTTGTAAATTCCCCTTAAAATTAAAATGTCTTAAATCTCAAACAATATAACATAACAACCAACAGTCACGCATAGTCCTGACTGTGTCCGCAGTAGGATTCCCTGTGTCGTAGGTATCTGGAACTACGACCACCATGGTACCGCAACTTTTTGACCTAGAGCACACATTTGCAAATTATGCAAACATTTGTCCCGCAGTGGAAATCGAAACAGCACCTCTCGCATCAAAGCTGGCTAAAAAACATTGTTTACGGTTAACCCTTGCGTGATTCATAAGAATGGTTTTCATTGCAGAGATCGCTGTGAGCGATAAGGCCACCATTTTTTGATATGTCCGTATCGTGATCAATAAAGAGTTAACTATCTATTCCACCTCATCAAATACCAAACCTGACCGATCCGGGGCGAGTCTTATTGATCAGATATCGTGCAATGACATGAGTACGCTTCTTAATAAGTACAGTTTATTTCTAGTTTACTTGCTGTTTTCCCAAGCAGAACTCGACAACCCTGGCTTCACTATACCCACTCCCGTCAATTACCAAACCTGACCGATCCGGGGCGAGTCTTATTGACGGACTGCTCTCTTTAAATCACTGCCTCTTTGTATCCAGATAACGTGCAATGATATCAGTACGCTTCTCAATATGGTTAGTATCTAGTTTACTTATGGTTTTTTCAAGCATTACTCGACAACCCTGGCTTCACTTTACCCACCCCCGTCAATTACCAAACCTGACCGATCCGGGGCGAGACTTATTGACGGACTGTTCGTTTTAAATCGCTGTCTCTTTGTATCTAGACATCGTGCAATGATACGAGTACCTACAATTCTCTACGGTTAGTTTAAAGTTTGCGTATAGCTTTAGTTTATCAAGTATAGCCTACTATTAACCATCGAGGAGTTTCGTTGTTCACCTTCCATCTCCATCATAAGATCTCACAATAACCATAATATTGTTTTGTCATCGGAACTTAGGTATAAAAAAACTGGTCAATTGGATTTAGGAAGATGCGCAAAATTCTTTTTCCAAGATATTAACTATACAAATATAAATATTATAACAAAAACTTGTAAAAACAGTAAAATACAAACACAAATCAGCTAAGTACTGAATACTCATTCGCATAGTGTGAACAAGCGAGCTAAAACAAACAAAGGTAATTTGATAAATACTCACCGTGAATCAACTTTATCACAACATACTTTCAATCCACATTTCGGCAAACATGTAAAAAAGCCCGCAAACATACGCAGTCACCCTCGTCATAGGGTGCACTCGACAATGGGGAAACAGCAGGGAATGGGGAGTATAGAGTCTCGGGACGCTTTTTCCTTCTTGTAGCCAAGAAACCAATCCTTTTTGGATTAGAGTGGATTCTTCACTTATCTATTCACTTTTGAAAGTGTAATTAGAGTCTTGTCTGCATGGTTGCCGTGTTATGTCCTAAGAATAGACACCTTCATCTCCACCCGTGGATGTAACAGCGTAACAGCTGGCTAAGAGACCACACCAGGGATTGGGCAACAGCATCCACTCAGCCTGTCTAACATGGTGATAAAGGCAATAGCCCCCGATTGTATTTTATGGGGGAGGCCTAGGGGGGAGGCCTCATCTAGCAGGATACGTCTAAAGGCCTCAAAGGATGATGATGATGATTATGACAAAAATTAGAGACTGGAAAAAAATAACACACGAATAACTTATACTTTAAGTTAATATCTGAAGCCAAACAGGAAATCAGAGTAGCCGTACGCTAGCACAGGCTGACTAACGTTACCAAAGACGCTAGCGAGCCAACCGCAAATGTTAATACTGCCCAATGACATCGGGGTAGTTCAAAATCTTTGTAATTTCATTGGTTAATATTTGACATTTACTATCATCCCGCTAGCGAGTCGCTATCATTACTAGATCGTTGCTAGACCGGTATAAGTACCGGTCTAGCAACGAAACACAACACAACACTGTGTACTGATGTACCACTTGGATTTTCTGGCGTATTAGAAGTCAAAACAGTATAAACTCGCAATGAGTTTAAAATTGCTTCCGCTGCAGCAGATTCATCCAAAACAACTTGACTTCTGTATGATTGTTCATTCACCACTTTGACACTTGTCTCTTGTGTGCCTTGAGTATTATGTAGGTATAGGTAGACGTACAAAATCGGTTGATGTTCTATAATTCAAATTCCTAGTCCAATGGGTAATTTGTTCTATGAGAATAATCCCGAGAACGATACACCAAAAGCTCAATCGAAGAGAAATATTACGATACGCGTAGTGCGCACTGCTAATCCAGTTATAATGGCAATGAGTGGATTGTAAGTAACAGAAGGTATATAGCATGTGATTTTTGGTAATGCGAAGATTGAACAGTTGCTCTAGCTAGGTTAAGTTGCTTATTTATAAGACCTAAGTATAGACCCCTCCGTTTCCTCCCGTGGATATAGTAAAAGCCTTACTAAGGAATTACATCAGGGGATGGCCAGCAGCATAACATATCAGAAACATAAATATGTTCTTAAAAATAAATCTAAGAATTTACATAAGATCTCAACTTTGTTGAACATTTTGCAATGACAAATATGACAGACAAAAAGGTAGGTATAATGTCGTAGCCCGAGTCTCTATTCTTTGGTGAATTGCTTGTATGTTCCATCCAGACAGGGTATTGGGATCTAGTATCTGGTATGTTTCGTATGAACGTATCGTTCATAAATAGGTAGGTGGTAGTATAGCGTCTATTTCCATTTAAATTATTTATTAATAACCTTGTTTAGAAATGTCGTTGATCGTACGTACCTTGCTTATTTGCTAAAGAGATTTATTAATTTCTGGTTTATTGAGAATAAACTTGAAAGTTTACCATTTTTCGTTTGTGTCTGTGATGTGGCTGCTCAACATATTTTAGTAATTGATTAACACTTTTTAAATTTATTATTATTGTCATGGGTAGGTATTTATCGCGTGTTACTTATTACCTTATTATTACCCGTGACAATATTAATAGATAATTATGTGTTCTGATCGCGAAAGTTTAAAAAAAACTTTTTAAATTATTCTGCTGGTATTGAAGCATTTTTTTTAGTTTAATTAATAGACGTAACAAGCTGCTGGCTACCTGTTATTATGTTGTTTAAAGGTTACCGGCTCTACGTATAACAATGTATTTTCAGGCCACGTCCATCCCCTGGAACGCACCTTACCTCTAGACTTCCGAGAAGAAGAAGAAGAAGAAGAATTCCCTAGACTTTGAGCTAGTTTCAATAAAGAACAATTTTGTAATTTTTTGTTTTTTTTCGTCATTTTGACTTATACAATCGTATCTCGCTTGACCTTACGCTATTTGTCAATAAAGTCTAACTTTGTTTTTTTTTACGAATTGACAGTTCGGATCGTCCCTTATAATACTCTAGTGACGCCCGCCGTCCTGAGACATAATTGCACGCTATGCATGCTATGGGAAGGCCTCATCAAGCAGTGGATGTCAACCGACTGATGAAGGAAACTTATAAAAGTAAATCAGTCTTACTGTCGTTTCATGGAAGCCTTCCACTGAGAGTGCCGATTTGAAGAGCACCGATTCATATTTTTGATTGGTGCTCTTAGAGGAATAGTAGATGCATTAGGTATCCATTAGAGAATAGACAGTGATAAAACAAATAAACGGTAATCGTATCACGTTGCGAAGTCTACGCATAGTTATCCCGTTATACGATACGATACCGAATGCGAGTAATCATTGCGGTTCAATAACAGGTTTCAATTCAGTTGTTTGTCTGTTTTAATTCAAGATAACAGGTAGAGAGTAGTATAAATCTCAGTAGACTTCAGATATCTCTAGTATTCGTAGTAGAACTTGATTTTACCTGTACCTTTTTCATTTCGCTCTCAATCTCAGTGATTACCTAGTTTTAATTTTAGTATCTTTTAGTACCTAACTGTTTTTTCTCAAATAATTTACTGTTATTGTAATTTTGGAACTCCTTTATTTTCACGCGGAGAAGGGCGTTGCTATCTGCGTCACAGTTTTTACTGCGGGTATCATCTTTTTATAAATTTTTTTCTGGTTTATTATCATTATCTTGTCCTTATCCCACTTATAGGTGGGAATTGGGCTTGAGAAACCTTAAAATTTTATGAAAACTGGTCAACCCCAAAAAAAAATTCACATCACTCACAATACTCGCATTACTATGTTAAGTACCATTTGTGGTACCATCAGAACCATCAATATTTCATAGCTACAATATCGCTTTAAACTGGCCGGCACTCGTAATAGTGTATGAACTTTATGGGGAGACACCCTCGGTACATAAATCGCGAATACTCCTAGATTAGGGGCTAATGGCAGTTCTCTTACTTCATACCCATCTTGCGTTCTGCGGTGCGCGTGGCCCTATGATAGGACCACACACAGAAACTGTCAAAGAGTCTCCTTGGCACAATTCTACAGTCAAACCAACCATTTATTTGGTACGCTTGCACGTGAATGAGAAATCACAGGTTTAATTTTGGCACCAGGCTAAAATTGATCAATGACTACGAATGTTGTGAGTGGGTCACTGGTGTCACTGGTGTGGGACCTAATGTTTATTAATGTATCGTTTTAGATACTAGAGAATGTAGAGGCTTTATCGGAGCATTTTAGAAGCCATCTGCTGGACGAAGCCTACCCCATAAAATACAATGGTGGAAATTCCCATAACCAACACGTTTGGTAGGTGGATTGGTGATCAAAGTATTTGTGTCAAGATCAGAGAGAGAAGACTCACGCGGATGCTGCTGTCCGTCACCTGGTGTCTCCGTGGTCGTGTCTCGTGGCTTTTATGACATCCACTGGAGGAGATGAGGGTATATTCTTAGGCTGGTCATTATCGAAGTACGTTTAAGTACTTAATCGTTGTAAGTAGTTTCGGATTTTAGAAGTAAGTTTTTTATGTGGAGGAGTGGAAAGTACTATCATAATTTATATTTGTGCCGCTAGGTTATCTCAGGGTATTGGGCACATTGCAATGCTATGTAGCGCGTGTTTTACGTGGACGCGACCTGTGAGGTAATGCATTGTCATATGCAGAGATTACCAGTAATTATCAGCTGGGCTATCTGTTTGTTCCGTGGTCATGCCACGTAGCTTTTTAATGACAATAAATATGAAATTCGAATTAACGGCGATAAAGTTGCACTCTGACTGCAGAATAAAAAGTTCTTCAAGCACCCAATTATGATGTAACAGAACTATGACGTAAGAAAAGCATTACTAGCCCCCGGGCTAACCGCTCTGGATAGGTAAAACGTGGTACAATGTATTGATTTTGTGGATTGCCAGATTAACAAATCTGCTATCATTTATGGATGTTATGATCTGTAACATTTATAAGGTTTACCGTACCGTGACCTTGAGTAAAGTAACACACTAGTATCTAGATGGCAGCACTTGTTTCTTATAGGGGTAAGGAAAAGCCTTTAATTCTATTCCACGAAATTCAAAAATTTATTTCCGTTGGTAATTTTCAGAAGGTTTTTTTTTTTAATTTGACTATCGCTTTTATTTGATAAAAAAATATAATTATTAGGCCCGTTTATTTAACGTCATCTGTTAGTAGGCGGTCAAATCATAAAACTGAATAAACTGAAAGGTTGCCTGGAAGAAATCGCTCTCAGCGATATATAGGCCGCCCATTGTACTGCTAATTTTAATAAATCCTATTATGTATTCCTGGTGTACAATATATCTAATCTATCTATCTGAATTTAAAATCCAGCTCCAAACAACCGATTGAGCTGAAATTGAGCCAAATCGAACCCGCGAACAAACTTCTAGCATTTCAGCCGGCTACTCGCCCGCCACGCCACACGAGGTCGTCAAAATTATGAACCAAGTTGACTATATTTTTGCGTGCAGTTTGCGCGTTTGGCGTCCCAGCACGTACTCTGAGATGTACTCATATAGGGACGCAATCATCTCGTCCATCGTCCCCTTTCAATCTTCACTCTAATAAATAAGGGAGCAATAAAAAATGAACAGACGATGGCGTCCTATGACGACTAATCAACGCTATGGAAAGTTTTATTTTATTTTTCCTGTCAGATAACGAGTTAAATTATTAGAAGATTGATCCTTAGTCAAGTGATGCTGATTAATGAATTTGCAAGGTTTACTTATTTTCACTCGCACTCATTTTCTTCTGAAAACATAATTATGAAAGACTAGCAACCGTCCGCAGCTTTGCCCGTGTGTAATAAAAATAGTCTTTTAAAAGTTTGCTTATGTGGAACTTAGATAAAATTAAAGTAATTTTTAGAAGTTTTCTTGTGTGGTACTAAAAAGTACCTAATTGTCTTTTTTGTTTATACGTGGTAACTGGATATGATCTACCATACCTATGTAGGTATGGATACCTAGTTTTTAGACGTTTGCTCGTGTAGTACCGGGATAAAAGTAGGTAGAGACTTTGGGTTACGCAAACTTGCGCATAGTCCCTTTGTCTACATTTCTTAGTCATAATCTAACTTTGTACCCAACTTAGAAATCACTTGAGTATAGTTACCGCGTGATAGAGGAAGAAACAAAACAAACAAACATCCAAACAAAAAAAGATAGAAGAAGAATAGGGAGTAGGATAGATTATTAAGTGGGATAGAATAGAAAAAGTAGGATAGAATAGGATGTGGGATAGAAAAGGAAATAAAATATAATAGGGAGGACGTATTGTCATAGATGCTTTACGTACTGGTCGATACTGTCCTTCTATACTTAGATGAATCTACAGAATAAAGACTGTTGTTTGCAAGGAGGTTTATCATCAAGTGGTTTGGTGATTCATGCCCAAATCATTTCCTTTGTTTAACAAAAGCTCAAGTTCAAAAGACCCATAAAATTACCTAGAATCGCCAAGTACCTAACCACCTATGTAAACCCACCCTCGATGGAAGGCAAGATATTATGTAAAATCTAACGGGAGTCTCTTCAATCAATACACGTTACTAGATGATATAAAAGCTTTCTTCCTTACAGAAAGCGGAAAATTGAACTCTATAACTGTAGCAGAAAATGTATTTTCCCGCGCAGAAAATTGTGTGATTTTTTCTGTTAATATTCTGAACAACAAATATCCTGTCAAGGCATTCCCAGCCTATAGACACTCAGTCGTAAAGTTCACTTTATGTCGTCAGTATTTGAGAGGGCTCGCGGAAGTGTTAGTTTTTTTGTGAATATCAAAATATGAGCCCCCTTTTACAATCCCATTGTATCCGATATTGATCCCTATAATAGTTTGAGTTTCTGGTCCAGGGTGTCTTAATAAAAGATGGGATGATAAATGCGTTGCATGATTTACAAGCATGCGTTTTATTGGTATTGGACATAATATACGGTCATATATTTGTAACTTACGAGATTGTGCTTGCTTCTTGGTTAAAGCACACCAAGATTTATAACCAAGAGCGAATAATTAAGCAACAGATAATTAAAAAAATATTAAAATATGTATATCTGTGGCTGATCATAAATGTGATAAAGTTGTTTGGACAATATCCGTCACTGCGCTACTCACATTTAACTTTATTAACTTTTTTTTTTTTTTTTTTTTTTTATTTACTCACATTTAACTTTAAAAAATTATCGTTTACACTCATTCATTTCATTTTTAAAATTCATTTATTAGACATATCAAATCTTAACCTAAAACATTTCCAGTGTAAATTGAATCCTAGAATGTAAAAATCATAAATTAAAATACGTAAATTAAGCTAAAAGCCAGACGTAACCCAAAGTCTCTACCTACTTTTATCCCGGTACTACACGAGCAAACGTCTAAAAACTAGGTATCCATACCTACATAGGTATGGTAGCTCATTTCCAGTTACCACGTATAAACAAAAAAGACAATTAGTTACTTTTTAGTACCACACAAGAAAACTTCTAAAAATTACTTTACTTTTATTTAAGTTCCACATAAGCAAACTTTTAAAAGACTATTTTTATTACACACGGGCAAAGCTGCGGACGGTTGCTAGTCTTTCATCATTTACACTAGATGCTATCTAAGACATGAAATCTAGTTTCCTACTATAAAATTCATTACAACTCTTCACACTCATAACTTTAATGATTGACAGGTCTTAAATAAACACCTTGCGATAAGATTAATACGATAAAACAATCAGTTTAATCAACAAACACTTAAATTCTACTAAAATTAAACTAGACAAATGCAAAATTAAATTAGATTCGTATCATGCGAACATAAAGTGTTCATAATTAACTTAGTAACAGTTGTAGAAACAATGCGCAGCTTATGTAGACACAGCTGGTTTAGTTACATTAAAACCATAGCACTTGCATGCAGTGAATGTGGTGTGTTTACGCAATCGGATATCAAAAGTAGCTGAAAAATTTAAAATTCACAGTAAAGTATATACTTCTATGTCTAATGAAACTTGAAAATGATAATTTTAGGCACCTGTGACAATGTGTTAAAACAAGTGACCTATTTTCTGATTAATAATTCACAGTAAAGTATATATTTCTATGTCTAATGAAACTTGAAAATGATAATTTTAGGCACCTGTGACAATGTGTTATAACAAGTGACCTATTTTCTGATTAATAATTCACAGTAAAGTATATATTTCTATGTCTAATGAAACTTGAAAATGATAATTTTAGGCACCTGTGACAATGTGTTAAAACAAGTGACCTATTTTCTGATTAATAACATACATACAAAACATAACACTCAACGTTTATATATATACGTAGTATACTGATCCCACACTAGGAATAGATAGTACAGTAATAAGTCTATTTGTATTCTATGTAGTCCTGCTAATCATATTTAACCCAAGAATCGTGTTTTCAGCATACGTAAAAGGGGAGTTAAGTAGTTAACTAGCTGTTCTATATACCCTGCATTAAAGTAAGTATGTATTATAATCATAAATCATTATAATAATCAAGTGGTTCCATCTCAAAGGTTGCAATGTGTGAGAGAGTTAAACCGTTTTTTGTGTTTTATGCGTAATGTTTAGCTAATTAGTAGAGTTATTACTTTTGTGCTGATATTTCGTAATTGTGTTTGTAAGATGCTTATCGTGTTTGGTTCAAATCTGAAACGTTTTTTGTTCTTCCAATTTTGATATCATCTTTCTCACTATAAGACGCTCACCACCACACTCATAATGAAATATAACGTATGAACGCATTTATAAAGAATTTAGTAAGCATAAACAGCCCATGAACAAGGCCCATAATGTTTGGTATTCCCAATTAAGGACAGTGGAACCAAATGGGCTAACTTGCAGAACTTGGTAAAACTAGTAACCACACCATATTCCTGCCTTATTTTATAGTAATATAGTTATAACACAACCATCTATTTTTAGGTTTCAAGAATTTAAAAAATTGGTACCTGGACGATCACTGACATAGCCCTCAGAATTAGCAAGTTGAAGTGGCAATGGGCAGGTCATATATAGCTCGAAGAACTGATAACCGTTGGTGAATAAAGGATCTCGAGTGGCGACCACAAACCGGACGACGCGGTAGAGGAAGGCCCTCCACTCGATGGACTAAATACATTATAAACGTCGCAGGAAGTCGGTGGATAATGGCGGCTCAAGACCGTTCGTCGTGGCGTTCTATGTCCAGCAGTGGACTTGCACATGATGATGATGATGATGACCTGGACGTTACTAAAACAGTAAACTTTAAAAACTGACCCTTATTTTGTTACATGATCGCAACTAGTTGCAAAATAGTCACAGTCGTGCTACGGCGCCACCCCGCTCGTAGCCGTAAGCTACGTGGTTACGTAACTCGTAACGGGCCAGTCGTTGACCCGCGACCTGCGCTTGCGCCTGTCGTCACCGCCTGACAGACGGAATAGAGTAGTTTTGCAGATGTGTGACTTGGTTAGGTGTACAGGTTTGATACCTACATTTGAGTGAAATAGTCGCGGTCGTGCTACGCCGCCACCCCGCTCGTAGCCGTAAGCTACGTAGTTACGTAACTCGTAACGGGTTGGTCGTTGACCCGCGATCTGCGTCGTCACGACTGATGGGCATAGAGCTGTTTGTAGAAGGGTGACTTGACTCGGTGTTGTACGAAAAATATATAACAGATTACGTATTATTTCGTCTTCTCTTTCAAACTGTATTATTACTACTTAGTGCCTTGTCTGGCCTAAGAATATAATAGACCGTCTAATCCCGCGGATATCGTAAAAGCTGACTGATTACACCAGGGGATGGTCAGCAGCATCCACCTGGATATTCAATACCAGTACAGTGATCACCAATCTGCCTGCCAAGCGTGGTGATTATGGCAAAGCCCTCATTCAATTCTACGGATAGGATTCTACGGATTCCTCGTCCAGCAGTGGACATTTTAAAGAAGAGATATAAGATTTAAAGAAGACTAATAAAATTCACCGGTTCCTTCTCGGTCACCGGATTAAGGTCGGGACCTAAATCCGGTTCCGGTTATCCTGGTTAATCCGGTTTTCGGGATTAGGTCAGAGACTGTTGAGGTATGGTGGGCCTGTTCTCATTTTTGATCTCCTCCACAATCTTTGATAGTATCCCTAGTATCAAAGATATAGCGTTTCAGCCACGCTAACTGATTTGCCCAGTCTCAGAAACGCATAAAATACGTATTTTGTGTCTTCAGTAAAACCCTAAGTACGTGGTACGTAAGTTTTCATTGTCATCAGTACCTACTTATTTTATCTGTGGCACTGCTCCATGGGACGTCCAACAACGTGACGCTTATCACCTTTATCATACCCACTGTGGGACTAGCGGTGCCTTACAAGCTATTCTCATTAATATTTTATTAGAATTGCCTACATACTAAGCGGTGATATAAGTTTTGTAAAATATTGCTTGATTGATTATATTTGACCAATTTGTATACCTGCCTACGTAATAAGTTGTTGAACTGGTTTGATCTTATTTTGGCAATGATATTTTTTATTTAGAATAATGTATAGGAAGACCTTGTGAAGTAGAAGGCTAAATAAATCCCCGTCAAGTGCGATTTGGATTTGCACGAATAGGGTTCCGTACATGTAGGCTACTTAATTTGATTAAACTATACATAAAGTGGAAAAAACCGTTCAAGTTTTCTTGGAAACTGTGAAAGAGTACATTATAATTTGTCCATTTAAAAAAATTTGGCTCAGTACTTTCAGAGTTAAGAAGGGAGGAATGCTCGATTTTCTTATGCACAATAAATTAGACCATTTTTGTTAGATGTAGAACTTCTTGTGTAAGAGTTCGTCCGGGAAAGAACTACCACCGTACCTATTTCTGCCACCAAGCAGTGCTTGCATTGCTGTGTTTTGGTTTAAGGGGTACAGGTGCCGGTGAAATTACAGGCACATGAGACTTTTCATCCTTATGTCTCAGGGCCGGCAGCACGCGTGTGATGCCTTTGGTGTTACAGGCGTTCATAGGCTACATATATATAAATACTTTCCATCAGGTGGGCAGTAAGCTTGTTTGGTTGCCTAGTAGTATAAAAAATAAAATAAAAAAATTACCTCATCAAGCCCTTTCATTTGATGTCAAACACATTATACTTACTTATATTAATAATAGTTTCACGGATTGAAATTTATTTGACTATAATTTAGCATGTTATAACTTTTAACACGCGAAAAATTAAGACGCTTCATAATAATATGAGCTACCATGTTTTGGAGCTACGAGGGAACGGATGAACAAACTTAAATACATACATAGATTGCTAAAATCATATCCCATCTGTCGTTTTGCTGTATAGTAGGGTACTCGTTCCCGTACCGCACCAACCCATACCCGTACCCATACCCGTATCCGTACGTATGCTAACGTTCTGGCAAACTTATAAGTCACCCATCGGGACAAATGTAAGCAAAATAAGCGAACATGCACAATACACCCCAGAGCGGGACGTCAGTGCAGGTCTTAACACCCCCACTTAGAATAAGAAGCGAACTAAATAACAGTTAGTTAAAGATATCGTTGTTAAACGTCCGTAATTGGCACCTAAACGCTCTGTTCTGAGCGTGATGCCCAGGGGTACATGATCCGATAGCCACTCCAATTGATTTCCGCGTTCAATGCGCGCGCGCAGGCGTCATCTGATTAGACTAACCGTTAAACTACATGGTGTTACAGACTGTATGTTTTATATATATCATCATCTCAGGTCGGTGGATAAATCAAATCAAATCAAAACAATTTTATTAATTGAAATCACAAGGATCATTTTATCGTCTTATAAACTATAATTACCTACTCCTGTTCCAACGCGACCAAGCCTAACAGATAAAGGAGGCTCGAGACGGAACGTTGTAGTATTCTTTCAATGCTTACATCCAGCAGGGAACCTCTATCACCTGATGATAATGATTTTGTATAAGGCCTGCTGGCTAGCTAGACTATGGCTGTATGTCATGAGAGTCCAATGTGGATCGGTGATATAGGATCTAGGATATTCTGGGTTTCTCACAATGACGTTTTACACCACTTTTAGCAATATAAAATAGATGAACTAATATATAGTAACAATTCCGCTCCTCTCCAACGAAAACTCTGAAAGAATTCGACACGTGTTTCGCCTCTCAACGAAGCATCCTCAGGAAACAGTATAGGCTCACTGCCTGCTAGAACAACAAAGACACACTACTGCAAAAACTCCGCAGCCATGTTGCCTCGCCGAACGCCGAACAGAAAGACTCGAAGACAGAAAGGTCTTTCTGTTCGGCGTTCGGCGAGGCAACATGGCTATTTTATATTGTAGAATGGATTTCCGCAAAGTCACGCTTGAATCAATTAATTATACCACTTTTAGCACATTATTTACCAAAAACACTCAACGGGTCTCTCCCCTTGGATTCGAACCAAATTCCTTTTAAGATAGAAAGTTGGATCAGTACCCACTGCTCTACCATAAGAGCTCTATTCTGATAAACGCAGGCTCCAATTGGTTTCCACGATGGCGGAGCACGCGCAGACGTCATCTGATTAAACTGACCGCTAAATTACTACCTACCTGTACTGAAACACGTGAAATTTTATTAAAAGATTTGCGCTGATAATTTTATTATGGTTACTGTTAAGTGCGTTTCTGTTAGTTTTAGAATTTAATGGAGAATTAGTACGCATCGCGCAGGCAGTTACCTAATAATTTTAACTCCATCCCCGTTATTTATAAAAGTAGCTTAGCTACGGTTCAGTTTGGCTTCGTTGTATTTATTTAATTAATATAACCGCTAAAATTAAAATTAAAGTTAATTTGTGTAGCGTTCTATGACACTGCCTTAAATTTAAAAAATAAAAGGGCGAAATATTCCTTTAACCTAGGATAAGCCACGTTTATGAATAACGAGGTTCATGCTTAAGAATTAAGGTACGTAAGTACTTGTAATATTATCCATGCGAGCTTCTTAAAGAGCTTAAATATACCATTTCATTCTATCTTTGGCGTGCTTATAGACACTACAAAATGTTCGATCTGCTAAGTCAATAATGTTGAATCCGTTTAATTATAGATTGGTTCCACGTCCATCGATCCTTTTTAGATAGCAATCAATAGACCTTGATAGCATCAGTACAGTGCGCGCCACAACGATGGCACACGATATGTGAGAATAGTTTGACAATGTAACCCACAAACTCTTGAAGCAAAACAAAAGTGTTTAAGGCATTAATCATGATTAGTAAGTAATAATAGACACAACAGGTGTGTTCTAATAGTTTTTTTGTAATACCGGACGTACTGTATCTACACTGTTTTTTTTTGTTGATGACCGTCAAAAATAGTTTTAACCTTTGTAGGTATCTGTAATTATCAACGTGGTGTTCGATTCATTGCCAAGTGCAACTGAGATGGAAGGCTCAGATATAATAATAAGCATTATAGAAGAGACACTGTCTATCGCACTCAAAGCCACACTAACTACCTACTCCTTTGCATTAGCTGAGCTAACAAGTCAGTGTAGGCCAGCAGTTTGCCAGCAGCGCGGAGCAGATGCAAGCGCGTTACGTTGATCCTACCTGTTGGTTTCTGGCTAGTAGAACAGTGACGATGCTACTTAGGTACTGTTCGGTTTTCGGATGCAAAAAAAATATGATGACACCTTATTTTGTCTACATACATAACTTTTGAAGTGATAAATACCTACATACATAATTATACGCATACACTACATAATCAAAATACCTGCTAAATCAAAACATGTAAGATCAAAAAAAAAACTTGGTTGGACAAAATAAGGTGTCATAATATTTTTTTTATTATTATTATGGATATTAATGTATTGTATTAAATATATCAGTTATCTAGTACCCATAACACAAGCTCTGCTTAGCTTGGGGCTAGATAATGTTGTGCGAAATGTCCTGCATTTATTTATTTATAACATGATACCTATTAATTACATTGTGACGTAACGCACCTTGTACGTACCTTCCATTATAAGTATACAATAAGTATAAATGGTTTATGTAGGTACGACAACATTACGGACGACACCCTGTTAGTCGCTGCGGACGAGCGCAGTGCGGCATGGAGCAAAGCAGGTATTATGGTGGGCACGCACCAAGTACGTAAGTGGCACTTCTACTTGGTTATTTGATATTCTTATGCCTCAGCTGTCAATATTCACACGCGAATGCTTACGCCACGCGCACTGTACTTTGTACCTATGTAACATAACGCTAACTAGAGGAAAAAAGTGTTACAGAATCAATTACACTTCACACAACCATAAGCTGTGTACTGACAGATCACGTGGTTCACATAAACACGCAATAATAGCTTAATTTGTAAGAGTGGTATTTTAATTAGTTTGTATTTTGTATAAAGGTAGATAAAGTGAGTAGTTACTGATAGATCCGGTGCTTATGATCCGTTTTAATAGATCCCATTATGCCTATAATTTAGTTACATATAGATCCGGTAACCAACGGATCTGTTTAAATAGTTAGCTATGTTTTTAGCTCATTTAAGAATTAACTATAATTATCTAGACATACCTACACTTTACAAAAATTTAATATTAATTATCTATACCCATTAATTGAACACAATAACCTACATAAGTACATGGGGTTATTCTTAAAATCCCCTTTAGATATCCCTTTTAAAGGGGATTTCAGGAATTTTATGCCTGAAATGTACCTACATAAATATAATATCTACCAAAGTGACAATTAAGAAAGTAACTAACTAGGGATGTAACATAGTTATATATATATATATATATATGTTATATATATATATATATAACTATGTGGTAGGTACTATCTTTTGTTGTATATTTCTATAAAGTACAACACCTACAGTACATTTTCAATATCACCTATTCTATTGAAACAATAATTTAGTTAGGTATTACTAAATAGGCGGCGATTACCTAGTCTTTGGTAAAGGAAGTAGATGGCGTTGGTTCACGCTTTCACGATTATAATAAATTCTATTAGTTTGCATTTACATTGAAAGCATATTGTCGGGTCCTATCTCCAAGCGCCGGTGCTTACTGTAATGTTCTACGCAGATTTGAACAGGAATACAGGCGCCAAAAACCTGGGTCCTATTCGTAAAAAACGACCTAAAATAAATAAAAGTAAAATGTCTTACGTCAAAACAAGACAAAAGCTATTTTGACTAAAATAGGTTTAGAGAATGATTATGAAACAGAGGGGTAATCTTTATTTTTTTGTGTTTTTGTTATTAAGTATAGTGTTCTATAAAGTTACAATTTAGTTATCTATCTATCTCACGTTGTCTCGTTCTTAGTCAAGAATATTATATAGTTCTTCGAATACCTGAATACTACGTGAGTGTGACCAAGATCGTATCGTTCGTACGAGTACGGGTCCACAAAGTGACCCTGTGAGACCTTCGTTCCCACCTTCCTTCCCTCCTTTTGAAACCATCTTGAGAGGAAGAGTTCCAGATAAAGGATTATGATTTTACAGGTCAAGCGTCAAGGTAACAACAGCTATATAATATACCTACTAAACAGTTAGTTTTGTAAACCTATCGGCACGCCTTTTTATCGTGTCTAGTGGGGAGACATTATCAAGTAGTTAGATCATAGACTCAATAAGTTCAGCCAATGTTGTTATTTTAGCAATTTGTGTTATTTTATGAACATAATATGTGGCCAAAATTATATTACAAATAATTTATTTTCTGAAACTGAAAGAACATCGTTTTAATTTCCGTGGAAAATTTACGTCATGACGTCCAAAAACGTGTTTTGGTAGTCAGGTTAAAATTTTACATGAAACAACGAAACTTTGCTGAAATTCGTGGCGTGATAACTCTGAATAATAGACCGATAGGAAGTTAATAAACAATACAGAAAGCTTATTAAAAATTTAGCTATAGTTGAATAAGAATTTGAAGTAGGTAAAAAAAAGGTAAAGTTTAGAGCATAACGGCCGTGTGCGGAAAATACAGATAAAAAATATTATATCCCCCATAGTATGCATAGCGTGTAATGACGAATTTGCAATAATCACCACGCTTGGCAGGTGGATTTGTGATTGCAGGTTGGTGTTAAGTACTTAGGTGGATGCTGCTGCCCATCTCCTGGCGTAAGGCTGTTTTAATTAAGCAATTAAACAAAGAAGCAGTCTTAAACTGACCAAGCATTTCCTCATATTTACTAATGTAATGTTAAATCAGCAACTAATACACTGAACAAAATTTATCTACAATTTTGAACAGTCAATGACTACATCGATACCTACTTAACGGTAACAAATAATAATTGATGGCATCTGAAAAAACCTACCTACCTAATGGTTACAATACCGCAGTTACAAAATTTGATTAGCGGGATGGTCACGTCGGTATTCGTCTATGGACTAACTAGTGGTAGAGCTATTGTTCATTTGGATGCGGTAAAGTGAACATAATATTGACTCAACAGTAGACGTCATTGAAACGTAGACTAGTATTCTGAAATGCATTTTTCTAAGCTCAAACATTACGTTATACGTTTATCTATAACACTTATAATAAACATCGATGATCTGATGGATTTATTATTAATTAAGATACTATATTGTTCACCTACATATTATATTGTTATATTGTATATTATTTTACGAAATAAGATCACCATCTCCAATTACTTGAGAAATTTGTAGATATGTTTTGTCTTCAGAATTATTAAGCAAACAACATAATTTCTGATTAGTGCGTCTGAACAAAAACTGAACGGCCCACTTATTAATTACGTCAAAATAAAATATTCCATAATCCGTAACCACAAGGATCATTTCTGAACATCAAGCTTGTGTCAAGTGCCAAGTAAAAGCGGTGGAGGGTCGTGCAATTTTGGACTAGACGCACCCTGCCAAAGTTATATGAGAGAGTTTTGTTTTTGTGGGATAGATATTATATAATTAAACGTTAGCACGCATTATTTTTAAGCGAAACAATTTTATTTAAATTCAAATTCTAGTACGATCTTTTTTTTAGTGAGTACCTTGTCAAATCTTTTTAAGGTACAATATACATAGCGCAGTAAGTAATATTTAAAATAAAACACCTAAAAAGTGCTTTGATGATATTATAAATAAATAAATAAATGCTGGACATTTCACACAACATTATCTAGCCCCAAGCTAAGCAGAGCTTGTGTTATGGGTACTAGATAACTGATATACTTAATACAATACATTACATAGATAAATATTTTTTTTATACATAGAAAATACCCAGAACACCCGGAACAATTATCTGCAGATCGTACAAATATTTGTTCCGAGGCGGGAATCGAACCCGCAACCTCCTGCGTCGCAGGCGAACCTTCGCCCGCCGCGCCACAGAGGTCGTCACCTCTTATTCGTCGTTATATATTATTATAATGGTAATATGTTTCAGCACAGCAATGATTTTAACTAACTAACTTTGAGCATAAAATGCCTTCTCCGAACCACATCGTATTCACTCCATTCGGCGTCTGCGCCATAGTTTCGTCGCGTTCAGGGGCAAGAACGGTACCGGGGCCGACGACCCGAGATCCCGCCGATAACTCATCGCGCTGTTTATTCACTATTATCGAATAACGCGCATCCATTGTGATTTGTGGTTCTTCACATTTGTCATTGGACGAGCTCAGAGGAATGTTTGTTACATATAGATAGTTTGATCATTTGTTTATTTTGTGAAATGGCTCAATACATACCGTTGTTAATTTGAAACTATATTAGAAACGTTATTGTTAATTTATCTGGCGCCAACTTACAGCATAGAGCTAAAACAAGGCCGATTATGTTTATTAAAAAGAGCCTGTAACTAAAGTTATAAAAAAAGTTTAAAAAAAAACGCTGAATGAACGATATTAAGAGCGTGGGAATGGTCAAGCTAATAAGCCGGATGGCCTCATCGTGCCTCTGCCTCATAAAACATTGGACCAGATCTTATGATGGTAACAAAGTGTTTCGTAACCTTCAAAGTTTAGTTAGTTCTCAAGAAGAGTATTTTGGCCGGCCAACCAAAACTGCACTAAAAATAAATGTTATAAGAAAACACTAAAAATTAAAGTCAGTGCATGCACTTGTTTGGCTTAGTCGATTTAGACATTTAATGGGCAGGCCATTTACAGAACTGATAACAGCTGGTGTATAAAGGATTTCACCACGAATCGGAAAATGCAGTAAAATACGGCTCCCACTCGATAGGCCGGTGAGTGGCAGTCGGGGAAGTTGGCGGATAATGGCAGCTCAAATCTGTTCATCGTGACATGTCATGGTAAATGTCTTAAGTCCAGCAATTGATTTACTTTGGCTGATGATGATAACATAGTATTTGATTTTGTTATTAACGACAGAGATCTTAACTAGTAATTTCATCCAATGTTAACAAATGGATCAAATTTATGGGGACGCAGAACGCTATTGGTCTAACGGTAATAAGGTTATGGACAAAGACCTCTTCGACCTAGGTCGCGAGTACGCATACCGTTCTCCACAACTAATGGTAATTGTTTGAATATTTGTTTTTCACATCAATATCTTGTAATGCTGGGGCCACATTATCGGACCACGGCAAATGATCGCTTTGTGCGTCTCTGTTTGTATGCATCATTCGTAAAACGACAGCAGGGACACAAAATGCAAGTACATTAGCCGTAGACCGATAATTTGGCCCCAGCATAAGGAAGACACAATACCATATTGTTTGCGATATGATCTTGATCGTGAATTTGAGAAAAAATATTTATATAATCCACCATTTTTTTCAGTCAAGCCGTGTTTATTCCCTGATCCTTCTAGGCTTGGTCGCGCTAGAACAGGAATAATTTACAAGAAGCACTCATTTGGGTAGGTTTATAAGACAATTCAAAATGATCCTTGTGATTTTAATGAATATAATTATTTTGATTTGATTTGATTTGATTTGAAATATAATTAGTTTAGCAACGAATGCCTCTGAACCAAAAAAACACTAAAAATAATTGAAGAACATTTGTGGCTAAACTAATAATAGTTATAAGATCAATTAAAACATGTGTTCGGTCTCCTATTAGATTTCGCAAAATCTGTTTTTGCTATCACAAGAAGTGTTGATGACCTGTGATGAGCAAAAACACAATAAAATTTGAATTTCGCGCCAATCACGTTTGAGCGTCCCACCGAACAAGCCGAAGATGAAGAACAAGACATCGTTTTGATCTACTCTAGCTACTGAGGCTCATCTATTAGGTTGCTTATCAATGATATTTCAGATTTGACCCTTGGTTTTAATTGTGTTATTTTGTATGCCTAACATGTTGAAAATAATGTCATTGTTCAGTTCACGATAACAATACTATTCGGAATTTAAATATGAATGGGAACTGGTTGTAAAAGTTTATCAAATAGCTAAGCGTTTAATAACTCCGGCATTCCTTTAACTATCATTGGTAGAGAGAGTTCTATTGGGTTCGTTTGGTTAGGCTGAAATTAGGGCTGTCACTTGCGTTAAATACTTACTACATTTAGTTCATTAGTTTATAGATTCTTCTCTTCTTCGTGTGACTAGTCTTTTTTGGTCTCTCAAAGGCTGCTAGAAAAAAACCCGTGTGGTAAAAACAGTATCAAGTGCATACTGCAAAGAGGCACCTTGCTTGCAATATTTATGTTTTCTAAAAGTTTTGCTTCTAGGACATGCCACTTTACCAACATCCTGAGCAATTTATACAAACGACTTTCCATAGCAACCAGAGATGTGCATATCTCACTTGAAAGACCCTTCAAATCAGCATCATGCGACCCTGTGAATTGAAGGTAACTGATAGAAATAAAAGATGTAAATATCAGTCTGGGAACAACACAATGACAAGTGCCGAAAAATAAACGAAATCAATATCTTCCATGATTTGTGCTCAGTTTTTTAACTCAATATTTCAGCACACTTGCATGTGCTAGATTACGAGGAAACGTCATGAAACGAGATTAAAGAAGGAAATATGTATTTGACAACCCTAATAGGCATAGCCCACAAACACTCATTTAGTATTAATCACCAAGTGTTGGTGCAGATAAACCGACCGATTCGAAAGCCCTCAAATTAGTTACGTTGTACTTAGGTAGGTACTTATATCGGATAAATGCTGTGTATTGCTATGGAAAGAACGTGATGAAGTATGGTTGGAATTTAAGACTTGATTCCATACCAAACTTCGATAAAGCGTTCAGCTGGTGAATCCAACTCCGATGGGCAACATTTGGGAAACCGCAGAGCCTCAAGACGAAAGTGTATAATCAGTGCGTGGTGCCAGTGATAACCTGCGGCACTGAGACTTTGTCGCTAAGCTAGCAATAATGAGTTATAGAATCTCAACGCTAAAATTGTCTGGTGTCTTTTGTTTTTGCTGTAGTCACAAATAATTGACTCCGAAAATCACAACATTCTGACTAAATCTGTTCCTTACCCATTAAATCAGAAAATGGCCCTCGCAAAATTATCAAACTGGAACCAAAAAAGTTGACGACGACAAACCCGAGTGAAGATCATTAAAGAGCACAACTAACTTGATACATATCAAGGCAAGATGGTCAAACGAATAAAATTAAATAAATTTGAGAGATGCGAAGCTTTCTGTACGTGTATGGTGTGATATTGAAATGTTGGAACTGGTTTGCCAGCCAGTGGTCAGGGAACGCGCGCCTGGGATACAGAATCGCTAAGGATCAAGGTATCTGGAGGTACCATGAAAATAAGTAAATTATTTTTGGATGTTATAGGAACAATAATATACAAGTACTTAGTAATGTAGAAGAATGACACTTTACGTTTTAAAAATAAGCTAAGGGCACTTCTGCTTGAGAAATGTTAACACAGTGACAGAGTTTTTAACTGACGACCTGAGGAATGTATAGTTTTTAATATACTTTTCAATATTTAACTGTAACTACATATATTATATAATAATAATGCCTAATAATGGTAAGAGTGTAATGGATCTGTTATAATTGTTTAAAATCTACATCATGTACTTTCTGACAAATAAATTACTATGACTATAACATTACAATAACACGTACTTTATTATTTTCCTTCTGACGTCATTTCTGACTTATTTTTTGTTACTGGAGTTATACTTCACACCTTCGGGTCTGTTTCCTTTTAGTCTAAGTTTGCTATGTGTTTCTGTGTAACTCCTGTGTACTAATAAATATAATATATTCTATTATATTCTATTCATTTCAATTGTATACACATATCAAAAATTCTACTAATTTAACCCATTATTTTCAATTTTGTAAGTAAATTATTGTCAGTAATTAAATTCTCCGCTGGTGGATTCTGGAAGGTTGCAGAAAGTCCGTGGATAGATGCGGATCTAAAACGTTCACCGTGAAATTCTATAGGGAGGCCTATGTCTAGCCGTGGACTTTTACAAGCTGATGTTATGTTAAGTATTTTTGCGACAAAATTTGCTGTTGCTATAATATTGTATTCCAGGGAGTTCAAACGATAGAACAATTTTTTATTTTTACCTCTTTAATTCATCATCATCACCTGTATACGTCCACCGCTGGACGAGGCCTCCCTATTGAGGACAATTGGGGGATTGCCATAATCACCACGCTTGGCAGACGAACACAGTTTGGTGTTAAGAACCCAGGCTGCCCATGGTAATCCCTTAGTAAGGCTTTTACTACACCCACGGATTCTATTCTTATACCAGTCATACTTCGGTGATATCACACCATATTTAATTACATAAGAATAATATAATAATAAATAATTAGAATAATCATTATCTTCAGCCGGTAGACATCCACTGCTGGATGATGCCTCCCCCATAGTATGCATAGCGTACAATGGGGGTATTTGTCAAAATCACTTCATCACTTGATCGCTTGGCAGGTGGATCGGTGATCGCAGTTTAGTGTTAAGTACTCAGGTGGATGATGCTGCCCATTCCCTGACAAAATCCCTCAGTCACCTTATACAACATCAATAGGAGAGGCTAAAGGGGTATTGGCCTATTCTTAGGCTGAGATTACTACGACTCTTAAATAGTATACAACTAACAAAAGTATACATTTACAAAATTTAAAACAAATTGTTTGGCAAAGATTTCAAATATTATGTTTCCCAATACTGGGATAAAGTAGCCTATGTACTATGACGGAGCATCACATTATTTTATCGAAATCTGTTGACATCGTTATTGAATTTATCAAAGAATCATCCAATCATCAAACTTTCGCATTTATAATGAGTAGATTCTGTTTTTTAAAACTAGCAGATCCAGGAAAATGACACGTTTCACAGTAGCATCGGACTGCGCTTCGAGCATAGTGAATTAGAACTGGCGCCGACTGAGGTATTTATTGACTTGATAGGCATTGTAGGGTATGAAACAGGCTGCAAGCAACTACTTTATGTAAAAGAAGCTTATATTTATTATTTTACCCCTGTCTGCCTGACTGTCTGGCATAAGTTACAAGAACTGCTAATTGATTGTCACCTAACGTGTATTTTCTAAGAATATAATGGTTTAGTCGTATAATGCTACTCACAAAGTTGTTCGTAGCTTTTATTTTCTTTGACTTTATCAAGTTCATGCATATGTCAAAAAACCACTTCATTTTATCTGAAACAACATAACCCACCTTTTCAAACGAGGTCGTTATCAACAATATAAAAGGGTGACAGGCTTCTCAGCGAAATCCTCCTCACAATATGCAAAGAACTAACAAAAAATGACGGGGAGGACCTTTGATGTGTTTAAATGGCAATGTGTGTCCTCAAAAATCGAGAAAAAAGTCGACTGCTTGCAAACCTTGCAAGCTGCAAGGTTGGCGACGAGAACCAATCTCTACCAAACATCATTGTTTTTGTTAACTTAGTCACACACTGCCGCATTATTTGCGATCAAATCATAAGAGCGGGGAACAAAAACGTAGTGTATGCCTCGCAAGTGAAAATGGTCGGCATGTGTTCCATGAGTAAAATCCTGATCATGCCGTACCTACACGAAAAACTGAGATCGTGTTGAGTGCCCTCCATACATTTAAGCATTATAATTAGGGATTGAGACAGATCATTCTGTTTCATTACTTCATGTTTGAATTTAGGACGTAAATTACTTTAGAATATCTGTTATCAAAATGTATTCTGGATACTTTGTGGATTTATAATTTGAAAATGCAATTCATAAGCGCAAACTGTTATATAATAGTAAATAAGGCTTACAGTTTTTTATATGATAACCTCTGTGGCGCAGCGGCCGAGTAGCTGGCTGAGATGCGAGAGTTTACGTGTTAGATTCCCTTTGTGCGACAAATGTTTGTATGATCTGCATATATTTGTTTCGGATCTGTTATGGTTGCATGATAGGTACTCGTAGTTCCTGATACCCATGACACAGGGAATCCTTGCGTGGACTTATGACTACGTATGTGACTTTTGGGTTTGTTATGTGTCATGTTTTGTTAATATCTAAGGTTCAATTTATGTTTTTAAATGTCTGTAAATTTGGTATGTTTGAAGTGTTGATTTAATTAAATGTTAAACTTTGATTGAGTAGGTACTTCAGGCTCCAGAAATTAGAAACTCGTAGCAGTTGCATACCTTAAGTTTATGATTACTGAACAATTTTACAGAAGCTTTAAGAAGATCCTTTGAGAAGTAGTAAACCCTATCACAATGTGCGGGACTATTGCAATTCATACAAAACCGTCCAGACCAGTGTCCATGTGTGGGTGTCGACCATTGCAAATGCTACGGTGTTTAACCCGCATCGGTATGCATGTGTAGCAATATCACGGCCACAGTTAATTTAGCAGTCAGTGAAGGTAGCATTGATCCAGCTTTGTTTAACCTTTTATTTAGCGGATAGCCGCAGATAAATCTCCTGAGCCTAACGTAATCACTACCGACTTAATAAATGATGTCTTTTTTCAATTTTACTTTATGGTTGTTAATGAGGCTTTCATGTCTGTCTGTTCTGGTGGAGGTATGTAGATATTATCAGCAGCCGGTGTACGTCCAATGGTGGACGAAGCCTCCCCCATTGAATTCAATGAGGGGATTTGTCGTAATCATCACGCTTGGATTGGTGATCGCAGTTTGATGTTAAATACTCAGGCGAATGCTGCTGCCCCTGCCCCTGGTGTAATTCCTTAGTAAAGCTTTTACTACATCCTTGAGAGGACAAGGAGGGTTCTATTTTTAGGCTGAACATAGCACGGCGTGTCAGTTATTTCAGAGTTACATTTGGAAACAATTGTTGTCACGAGATTGATTAATAATATTAGTAGCAAAAAGCAACGGGAACGCAACAATGGGAATCATTTTAGCAGCTTTAGCGCTATCCAAATCTATTGAACTAGAAATTAGGAATAATTAAGTCAAGAAGTTTTAAAGTATCAAAGTTTTATAGTACCTATTCAAGTTTCATAAGATTTAGATAGCGCTAACGCTGCTAAAATGATCCCCATGGTTCGTTCCCCATAGCCATTTGCTACTGTCATTGGGGGCAGGTCTACCTCCAAGAAGAAGAGATGATGGGGAACTTACATTGAGCGGCCACAAAAGGCTTGTATCAAGACGGGTTTGCAAGATATACTACGACCCTGCTCTCTATCATCGACGCCTTCAGACTCACTTCAACAGTGTTGACATCAACCCAAAGTTCTGCTACGTTACTTTAAGGAGCTGGACTAGGCTGGCTGGGGTAGGATTATTACAGGGAGATGATGCACAATAAACCTTGCAGCAGGACTACAGTGTAGGAATTTCTTAGAATTAGAGTTAGAATTGGATTAGAATTAAAAATCATAAATAACACTGTAAACTTTTTCCATTGTTTATGGTATTGTTAATCAATAAAATTGTTGTTCATTTTCCGACAAGATTGACCTGAGTCTTGTAAGGCATAGGTCTCGATAGTTAAATTCCTGGTGCCTTACGCCTGGCATTCCGGTCCGGTGTCCATTGCAGACCGTTTGTTGACTCCATTTTGTTTCCGCATTTCCACTGTCTGCTTTTATTTCGTACATAGGTTAAATTGGGTGTTAGATTACAGATAAAAATACTTGAGGTTGAATCACTGCAGTTCTGATGAAACTGCTGTTTAACCAACAGAAGGCAACTTTTCATTACTTAATTTTATGACCAGATTTGATTAGTAAAGGCACAAAAAAACGTAGTACTTGAGAGGGGAAATTTTGACAAAGATTTGTAAGTATAGTGATAGAACATGAACACGTGGTATCATAATGTGTACTCAGATTAGCCACAGTTTGGTGTGGTCTTTAGCTATCAAAAATATAATACGGAAATCAAAATACTATGTGGCCGCATAGGACATTAAACTTTAATTACAACAGTTCTATCCAACCAACATAGTTAATTCTGTGCCAAAGAGAAATTGCTCTCTCGTTCAAAATAATTAAAGGACGCGACTTACAAGTTTATAGCGTATAAATAAACCATTAGGTAAATAGCCTTACCATTTACATTTGAAATAGTTTTAATGATGAGTAGAGCAGCAGTTCATAAAATCAAAGACGTCGATGATGATATCGTCATTCCGTCGTTGACATAACAGGGTTAATTCCGCGATGTACTATACGTTGTAACGGGCGTATTAAAACTACCCTTAGGTACAAGTAATTCACACATACTTTTATGAAGCAGAAAACTTAATTACTTTCGCGAAATATGGTAAAATCTAAATATTATTCCCATACGATTATTTTAATATCTAATCAAGTTTTCTTATAAGAAATTAAGTTTTCTGCTCTACAAGATAGGAATAAATTTAACACACGCCCACGCACACAATACAGCCGGGATATCTAAAGCATCGCAAATTTTCCTTTATCCTACAAAACGAAGCGCGTACCGATTAAATGAGGTGCTCGCGTTTCTTCAGATAGCCAAGCGTATGTTGCTGTTCCTTTCCAACTCACTAACATAATGTCTACTCTCTCTTTCCCTTCAGCCTGCGCAGCCTCATCTCAACGGCACCTCGCCGTCGCCTTCAAGTCACATATTTTATTTGTAGAACCTTCCTGCATCCAGAGGGGCTAAAGCTAGCCATGCAAGAAACGACTGGATTTGTTGTTAAAGAAAGTTTGGTTTGCGAGGGATCTGCTCATCTAACTAATATTAGAAAGCTAGTCGTTCCATGAATGGGAGGCTCATTTTTTGTCGTGTCGGAGACCTGCCAATAATATTCACCCACACATTTACCTGAATGCAATAATCGTAGAGGATTTTATGCTTATAGTGAGACGCATGCGGATAGGTGGCGATACGACCGAAGGCTGTAAATTGTGATGCAATAGAATCTGGAATATTGTCACGTCTTCAGCTACATTCAAATGCTTATCTATTGTATTATTTGTTATATTGAGTGTTCATCACTTTATATAGCCTACCTCATTGTAAAACCTACTTCATTATAAAATAGACATGGATAATCAATAAATGGACCATGATTATTTTCGACAAAGCTATCTGCATGTTTTGAATTTCGATTTGGAGCGAGTTATAAGCGGACGTTGAATCAAACATCCATAAAATTAAATCCTCAAGACTCAGAATGGCAACAATGATAAAGTTAAATATTGTGGACACGTTATAATATGAAGATTGCGGGTTTTGACCCGGACATAGATCACTGGGTCTGAATCACGTAGCGAGTAAAAAACAAAGGACTTCATCAGTATCATGGTTATTGCTCCAGTAATATTATGTGGCTTCTTGTGTTTGTTTCTTTTATTGTTTTCTTGTGATTCATTGAAAGGTTTGTGGTGGACCATCATGAATTTATTCTCGAACATATTATATTATAAGTTTTACTAACATCCGCCCTAGGGCTTCGCTTGCATGGTATTGAGATAAAAGTAATTAATGTGTCATTTGAGGTTATAGCCTATCTGTACCATATTTTTATTGAAATAAGTTCAGCTGTTTCATCGTAATTGAGTAACAAACATACAAATATTCGTATAAGGTAGGGTGGTATCAAGGTTTCATTCCCATATGATCTCCAAGTTTCCTGTGAAATGAGGAATCTTAATAATAACGATTGTAAGCTTTCAAGGCTTGTTCCAATAAAATGTTGAGAAATTACCGTCACATCTCAGTTTACGAGCGGGGATGACTTACCGCAGTGTCAGCCATCGGTCCGCAATCACAAAGCTCAATATTCATTAATTTACGTGACGGTTCTGCAGAAACCCTTTAAACGCATATCTCGAATGTGAGTATTGCCAGTTATTGCTAAGAAAGTATACAAAGACAACGTTAAAATTTGCAGCTCAAAATCTCCACCCCTTATTGTCGAGCATTAAAATGCAAAGCGTTATACGTCTTACAGACTTGATTTAAAGCCTCCTTGCTATAAAAACGAGCGGCAAAATCATTTTTGCTAATTTGTTTCGTGCTCATAATATTGGTCCTTCGAGCGTCTTATTTCAGGTATGCAGAACATTTTATGGTTAACTGTGTGAGGCTTGCGTGTCTCACATTTATTGTGTTCGGAATCATTCCTTGAATGCCGCGTTTCAAAATCGGTATTTACCTTTGATTCTCGAATACTTCCCTAATTAGGTTTATAAAATTGGAGAGTTATGATTATTCATATGAGATTTTTGGAATTGTGGAAGAATTATTAGCAATGTATCCGTAAATTATTGGTCGTTGGTCCTTTTCATCAAGCTACTTAATTGGTTATGGGACTAAATAGAATTATCGACTTCCGAATCGATTTATTTAAATGAGCGACGAATAAGATAAAGCAAGATGAGCAGGAAGCGAGTTGGCCGTATTAGCAACACAATGCCGAGACAAAGGAGTTCTAGCCAGCGAAGTTCACGCATATTTAAATAAATAAACTCAGCTTGAACGTACTGGAGTTTACCGAGAAACTAACAATATTTTCAAGCGCGTTATGGATATGGTTTTATAAAAACTCTCTTTTTAAAAGAATAACGTGAGAAAATTCTCCATGAAATACAAAATACCTACTAAAATAGAACACTGATGCAGTGTGTTGGTGTGGATGAGTTATGAACTTTACTACCAAAGTACAAATGTCAAAAAGCAGCAAAGAAACCCCGGAAATAACTCATTTATGTAAATAAATAATAAGGATACAAAACACAACAAATAACACAAAAAATAATACATAAGTACACAAATACAATAACGTAAACACGTTATTGTATAAGAACGTCACGTGTTTCTTGGAACACATTGCAAGCGTTCAAAAACGTTTAGACGTTTTTGAAAATTGCAATTCACCTGTAATTTATTTTCTACTGTACTAGGTATATGCTTTACTATACCATACTTTGTCATTAACTTTCAAAATAATATATAATGGTCAGTTAATTCGTAGGTTTTCAAACATAATATGTAATAAAGAGTGAATTTCACTCAAACAGTTTTAACAACTGTCCATTGTATCCGTCGTCAACAGTTTCCCAAACCACCGGGCGTTTTTCAAAAATCGTGTATGTTTATCTGAATACCTACACGGATAATGGCAAGCACTTATTCAAGTATACCCCCTAATTTTCATCTAATAAATGATTTTGTATCATTTATCCTTATTTGCTTCAAAACAATAAACTCTACTCTCCACAAATCACAGCATAGCTCTCTAACAAACGACCACTAACGTCAGCGGCCGTGAGAGTCTGATCTCTGCGATACACTGGGTACAGTCACGGTAATAGTTGGCACTGGATAGTTGTATTTACCGTCCAGTTTTCTTGTATTACCTATAAGGAGATTTTATTCGTCTGCATTTCGGAGTCTAACAAACAGTGAATTCAATACAGGAGTTTTTACTCGTGCTAGCCTCATGACTAGCTAAAATAAGAATATGTAAGGTTTGGTGGTTGTATTAACAATCCTCAAACACTGCGTGGTTTTGTCCTTACTCTTCCGTCATCAACTATGCTGCCTGTGCCTATTGACGTAGGCAAAGAGCGTCAGGTATTTATAGATTTAACAATTTATGAGTGAAGTGAATCAAACAAACAATCAAATATCCAACAATGACAAGGATATCTTATTTGTTTGTGTACATACTTAATATTGTTTGTCTGTCTACGTTTAAGTTCTTAATTTTTTATTAGTCAGAAACTTTGTGTGGAAACTTGTAATTAGTTCTCTATATTACGTTTGCTTAATTTTTTGTTTACCTATCTGTAAGTTTTCCAAAAATTTATATAATAAAATAAATTAAATAAATAAATATCTGGGGTGTTGTAGTACCTACTTTTGTTCCTGATACCCTTCTTGGAATTGATTGGAATTCTAGTGTGGGATCAGGACTCTTTATGACTCTTTATGTGTATGTTATAATCTTTGTGGTCCAACCATCTTCAATGGTTCACCCAATTTTAAAATACTAGGCACAGATAGATAAAAATCTGTTCAATTGAACTAAGCACTCGATTTGTAGAGTAAGGAAACATTTTATCTCATCATCATCATCATCATCATCACCATCTAGAAGTCCACTGCTGGACATACGCCTTCCTCATAGAATGCCATGACGGACGGTCTCGAGTTGCCTCCATCCACCGACTTCCTGTGACGTTTTAAATGTATTTAGTCCATCTAGAAACTGTAATCTGATAAATATGTATGAGGTCAGGTAGAAAAAACCTTGTTATGATACATGCGGCCATGCGGAGCATGCACGTTCCTCAGTGGCCTGCTGAGTGAGCTCACGTTTACGCTCAAGTGTGGCAAACGGCTCTAAATAATTTTAAGAAGATATTTAAGTTTATAATGTTGAAACAATAGGTGATTGGGATCATAATACTATGATTCGCCAGGATCTTCTTGCTACAAGTTGTTATCAGCGATGTCAAACGTCTACGCAGAACGTTCAAAACGCCAAATGTACTCAATTCCATGAACATATTATTCAAAGTTCCTCTCTAGTTTCTGTATCTTACGAGTAGGAAGCTTCATGAGTATTCATAGGACCTTCTTGTGACAATGAACTGCTGTTGATTTCTCAAGCCGTTTACCTTTTTAACAATTTATTATTTCTATCACGCTAATGCAATCTAGTTTTCAACCATCGATGATGGTGCGTCTTGCGCAGGCGCCTTGCCGTAAAGTTTAACCTTACAATGTTTAATTTAAAAAAAAATTGTATTTATATTATTATATTGAATTAGCATGATAAATGGCAATGGGCAGGCCATATACCTCGCAGAACTGAAAACCGTTGGGGAATAAAGGTTCTCGAGTGGCAACCACATACCGGACGACGCGGTAGAGAAACGCCCTCCACTCGATTGACTAAACACATTATAAACGTCCCATGAAGTCGGTGGATGGAGGTGGCTCAGAACCGTTTATTGTAGCACTCAAGGGGAAAGGCTTATGCCCAGCAGTAGACTTCTGGAGGCTGTTGATGAGTGATGATATTATGTAAATCTTTACAGATGTAAGTGAAAATTCTGGAATATTAATCTAAATACATTAAATATTAAAAATAAAAGTTAAAAAAACAAAAACTTAAAAAATATTATAATAAAAGTAAAAAATAAAAAGTTAAAAGTAGTAAGTTAGTTAGTTAGTATAAATTTTTTAATTACCTACTTCCAGTTACTGTCTGACGGCTATTATGTATTTTTTTTGAACAAATAATTTAAGTGTAACAAATAATTTAAGTTAACCTACTAACAAAAAATGGATTATTATTATTATTATTAAACTGATATTGTTACAAATTTACAATGGCAGAAAGAATGATTGTACTACTTTAGTTTATTCCGTTAACCATTACAATTGGACTGCCGACCTTATGATTGCGGTAAACAACTTTCCAAAGAAGAATTTGATGTGACTTTAATCTATCAGCCATATAGATTTTACGACTTTTAAATTTTGGTATAAAACAAAGATTATAATTTGAGGCGGAACTGTTCACCTAATGATGTATTTTTGGACAAATCAGTGTTAAAATTTAATTTGTAATGCTGATTTATTAATTATCTATCCCTCTTTCTTAAATTTAAGACGTCTTTTATGTGTACTTTCTTTTATAACTGTCCGACTTCTATGAAAATGCATCCAAATTGTTTTCAATTTTTTACTCAGAGTTAAATCTCTTGCCAAATTCATGATTCTACTAAGACTTACAAACCTTGTTTTACTAGACATGTTTATTATAACTCAATTGTTGTACTCATATTTTGGGTGATAATTTTTGACCGAACGAACGTGAAGTCTCAGGGCTTTCGTATGTTTGATGGGAGTTTGTTGGACGAGAACTTTCGAACCGTTTTTATCCAATCGCCATTAAATTTAGTAAGTAGGTTGGTGATATTAGGTATACCAATGCAATTGGCAAGTTCATATAGTGAGCATAATCAGTAAAGGTTTCGTTGAGATTGAAGTGAATATCGAAATATAGTGAGGTCTTAGTTTGAAGCGAACTACTAGTTCTATTTTAGTTAACTTATTACTCGAACCAAAATAAGTATTTTTCTTTCTAAAAACGAATAGCAATCTAGAATAGATTTTTATAACACGTAGTTCACATATTTCTTATAACTTTTCTTAACCATCGTAAATACAACATTGTCTCTGAAAGTTTTAAGTATCTATTTTGGTACGAAGTCAACTACAATAAAATACTTTAAATTCCGAAATTTATGGACTGGAAAATGCTCAAGCTTACTCCATATTACTGTTTCTATGAGCTGTTTTGCTGGCTCGTCTTATAAAAGATGATAATGTTTACGTTTTAGTTTACTATGAAGCCTGCTAATGACTCTATAATTGGTCTGACAGTAAATTATGTGACGTAAAGCTACCAGTTTTTAGCAAATTAAAGTATGAACCTAGGTACCTACCTACTTATCTTGCCGTTTGATATATTTTCTCAAGGTATTGAGTTTTTAGGCATTTGTATTTTTGAGCTCATTCTTATAGGTATTTTTAGATGTATGAAAGCCGATGCCATTTCATAATTTTAACTAGAGTAAAATACTTAAAATAATAATTCTGTTACACAAATTCGCCCTAACATTCTCAATCTAAAATTAATTAAAATAGTTAGTCAAGAAATATTTTTGATTTGTAGTATAAAGAATAAAGATAGAAATATTAAGATAAAGAAGTGCATTGCAAACTGACCATTGTCATCTCAAGGCTGCGATGGCCAACAATTGCACATCTTTCCTCCTTCCTGTTGTGGAGGAAAAGCCTTGCGCACAGAGAGGTCACCACCCAAATAAACAATTTGCTGTCACTGTTGGCGTCAAACCATAAAATAAAGAATGTTACGTAGAAGAGAAACTCGTTATAACCGTGCTGATTAAATAAATGAGCACTCAGGCTCCTCAAATTTGCTCATTTTCACTCTCACCTGCTTGATGAGTCCTTTCATTATTTAGTCACATGCTTTTTACTAAGAGTCCGACAACCTTAAACGAGGCCTTTTGAGTTGAGACCGCGTACAAGCGGGGGGTCTTGAGCGGCGCCTGCTCAGTCATGAGAATATAGGCGTCTATCAGTGAACTTATTAGGCTGATGATAACGATGCACGAGTTTCACTTCTCGTAGGTATATTGTGCCACTAGCGTCATCCCAAGTCAGAATAACATATAAATTATATCTAACAAAGTAACCTCTCTTTTAATTATACAAGTCTTTTTTACGAGCGTTATGTACCTAAGTTATTATTTAAATGACGTATTTTGTACGTAAATACGTTAAAGCGAGATTAAATAAATTCTTAATGAGTATTATACAATAAATTATAGTTTATAACTCAATTTATTTACCGTGGTTGATAAATATCTTTGCATCCTTACAATTATAAACAAGTGAAAGGGAGTCATTCGTCAACAAAGGTTGTATGCCTATTTATTAGTTTGGATGTTTGTCGGTCTTAAGCAAAATTTTCATTAGTTACAAAGTTTTTCTTATGAGATTTTTATTCGAGAATTTTCATTGACAAAATCCACTTTCTCACTGGTTTCAAGTCTCTAAGTATAAGAAAGATATTCCAATATTATTGGCTACTTGAATTTAAGCAGAATGTACTTCATTAGCAAAGATAGTCACTGGATCAGTAAGTAATTTGAAAGCTGCCTAAATATTTGCAGATCCAGTAATAACATCAAAGTTGACAGAGTCTTTTCTTTAGGATCATTCAGTAACTACTCGAAAAATAGGCTAGCTGGATTAAAGAGGTAGCCTAGGTATATTATGTAGGATGTAGGATAGGGCCTAGGGCCAAGTAACTAATGGTGAAAGAGCCAGCATGGTGAAAGGATTATTAATTATCTGATGAGTATCTAAGTTTGAGTGCTTCTAACAATGCACTGACAAATGTTGGTCGAGACAACTCGCACGGTGCCTTTAAATTTCGAATACAGACCAAATATACAATACTTGCTTTTTTTTGCTCGGTATAGGAATTAGCATTCCATATGTCAGGTTTTCAAAACCATTCCAAATAAAACCAGGTTTCAGAGTCTTAGAGAAATCTACACTGACCATAGTCACTCAATCATTCTGTATAATAAATCGTCGATATTCTTAGACATAATCGTGTAAGTATGTTGACGAACGCTGTTTAGCTCAGTGAAAACAGCGTTTACGTCCTCAGAGGGGACACATTACACACTTTCTTATTTCCCCGAGTTCGCAAGGTAATCTAGTAATAGGCAATCTGAGGGACTCTCTCTTTAACGCACGGTGAAAGTGCATTGCATAAGAGCCCTATCTACCGCAGTCCGCAAATCTGAATTGAAGGGCCCTGGGTTGCTTTGATTGAGGGAATTAGCTTACATACGCGAAACTATCGTAATTTACACTATACCATGCAGCCATTTTATCAAAATCCATATAAATTTTCTACATAAAAATCACATGGATCACTTGGAATTTGATAATAGTGGTTTGTCACCATAGTATCTCACGTTATCAAGTCACTAGTGATTCAAGTCAGACCTGGTGCTAGCACACAACCAAGATAAGTCTAATACACCTAAGACCTAGATAAGTCTTGGATATATTTTTGATGAAGCTTTTACTAGCCCAACTTATTTTACAATCCAACTCCTAATGGTTGACAAACTCATAAGTGAGTCATATAAAGTGTGGAAAATGACTCTTATCTTCATGTCCTATAAGCTAAAATTAAAAAAAATACGACATCAACTTATGTTTAGCTATGCCAGGTTGAATGTGTAGTGCCTTAGAAATCTCCCAATTCGTCAACTGTGTCGATAGATAAATGTAACACATGATAATGTTTCATTCGTCTCTTCCGTGATCAGAAATACAACAAATGAAGAGATCTTCAATTGGGTTTTACCGGTTTGCGGTAGAATCAATTTAACTGATGAACTGTTTCTAAGATTGGACTAATAACATTCTTAACTAGTTTTTGCAACATAATGGTAGGAAAATACCGTGGTAAAGAGATTAGTAATAGCACCGTAAAGTTAAAGTCATCTTGAGACCTGAAGACTATTATTATTATTATCTATTAGTTAATAGTTCTTAAAATAAACTTTTACATTGAAGATACATGGCAAAATTGCTTAACCTAATCCCATTGTACCTATGCACTTAAGCTGACACACACAAACGCACTTCAGGTATGTTTGGGTCGCCAAAGTTCTCAAGCATAACAATACTTGCCGAACCAAAAATGACTGTAAAGGAAGCGTTGCTATTATTAAAGAGCACGTAAGGAGTGAGTCAATGGGACGAGTGAACACGTCGGGACGGGTGCTTCTTGGAACCCTTTTGTTGTGTATCATCCTCATTGCCCAATAAGACAAAATCAGATCGCATACACTGGTGCTTAAAGACGCCGCCGAAGAAACGCTTTAGCATTGAACGAATTTTAACTCGAGAATATTTACAGCAATAAGATGAGAAGCTATTTTAACTAAAATAGGTTTCAAAAATTATGATGAATGAGTCCAAAGTCGTTGAAGAAAAGTTTTATTAACTCTTAACTGAGTAGTAACTAGGAAGTTTTTAGTTTCTTCTTTAAGTGGAGCGTTTTAAAGCACCAATGTGATAGTATCGAGCAAGATGCGTCGGCGGCCACAGTCCCGTGGGTCGTCAGGTAATGACACAAAACGACATGCATGAGCCAGCCGCATAGCTTACGGGTCATAACAAAGATCTGAGTGATCCGCATGCCAACAAGTTTGATAGTGTTCAATAGTTCCGTGAGTACAGCACCTACGAATTTGTACCTACTTAAGACCATCATTATTATCATCGACGAAAATATTATAGACTAAATGTACTTAAAAGTGATTACCGTCTCTTCTATCTGCAACACCGAAGGCATTGTCAGTGCGTTGCTTACCCTGAAGGACTTTTGAAACATTTTTTTTAAAGCGGCTCGTGTTAATGCCCTCAGATGGTAGCGGTGGGTACACGGTATGGGGAAGCAAAGATCTTGAGAAATAAGAAGTTAAAAAAACCCACGGTGCCGGGAAGAGCAGTGGTAAAATCTCTCTTGGATGAGGTCAAAATGAGTAACGAGGCCTGATGATCGTTATGAAACTCGTAACTTTAGAAATTATGTTGAACCAAGTAAATACTATGCATAATCCTTATCACAATCTTCACCAGCCTGTTTACATCAACTGCTGGACAAGACCTCCCCCGCTGCATAAAATATGGGGATTTGCCATAATCACCACGTTTGGCAGGCGAATTGGTGAGCAGTTGGTAATATAACAGCCACGGCAGGAGAAAGAGGTGTCTATCTTAGGCCGGACACACCACGGCACTATAGATGCATAGGTTAGAAAAAATGTCTTTATAACTAGCACTAGTATCAAAACTCAGATCCATTATGTTTGAGCGTGCTAGCCACGAATCTATCAGATGAATAAACGACTTTTTCCTGTACTTGTTCTTGATCTTTTATAATTACTTCATTAAGGTTCTAGTTATAATTCAATATTGTTTCTCGCAACATTTCCGCATGAAGACATTCTTCTGATTTAGAGGCACGCCTTTTGCGTACACCTCGATTGAGAATTTATGTACGAGGTAGCACCCATGTAACTTATATTTAATCTGCGGTTGCACGAAGTGTCTATTGCTTTGCTTATTAAATAGCTAACGCTTTCAATAGAGACAGTGCTAGCAGGACAGTCTTGCTCGAGTCTTGAGAATGTTTAGAGTCAACTTTTTGTTCTGATTGAACCAATTTCCTGGCGATGTCTTCTTTAATATTTTCTTTCATTCTTATCTTTTGCTTTTAATGTAGGTATCACCCCTTATTTAGATTTGCCCATAGTTTAACTAATATTCTATTATTTCTTGATTCATTTCAATAGCCTGAGGTTTTAAAGTTTTCTTTTTTATGAATCAGCTTCTCCTTGTTCTCGAGGCACACACAGGCACTTCCCACCTAGCAAAAATAAGGATTATCATATCAAGCCAAGCCGTGTTTGTTGCCCAATTCTTCTAGGGAAGTTCGCGTTGGAATAAGACTAGTTTTAGTTTAAAAGGTAATTCAAAAATATGATCCATTTGATTTTAATGTTTTTTTTTTTTTTTTCTAAATAATTTAGCTATTGCCTACAAACTATTCTTTGGTCCAATCGTGAAAAACAATTGATCTGGTGATAGCCAACAAGGCCCCAAAAACCACAAAAAACATGATAAAATTACAGATTTCAAAAGAGCGAAATACACTAGGTTTGTACACACCCATAGTAATTTACATTTATAAACTTTTGCATTTGTGAGGTAATTGATTTGACCATCTGCTAGCTGGTTTGCCAAATTCCTCTTTTGAGACAAGTTTACCTTACGTTAAAGTTATTCGTAGGTACTTAATGAGTAAAACATACATAATACTTATAAAATGGAAAATACCTTGGACATTTTTCTACTTAATTAGCTCGCCTTTTCTGAATAGACCTGACGTGAGCTCTAACCAGGGATATTGAAAGTCTGGTGAGCATGGCCCCTTCCTGGACCATCTGGAGACGTCCACTGCTGGACATAGGCCCCCCATTTAAAATTCTAAGATGAAAAGTCTTGAGCCGCCTAACAACAGACTTCCTCCAAACACCACAATTTACATTCGTTCCATCGGGTCGGATCATCTTGGCTGCTTATTTGCCACTTTAACTTTATGCCAATACTGATAGTACAATATTATACTTGATTCTATCCATAAAAATAAAAATATCTAAAATGATCGTCTATTGATGATAATTATGTGCATCGAACATGACGTTGCAACAATAAAATGCATCTTAAATTGTGTCGGTGCATTTATAGGAATATGATGATCTAAGCCTTTATTTTTATAAATAAATAGTCATAGAATTAAGCTCAATTGTGTCATATATTTCTCTATAAACAGAACAATATACAACCTGTGACTAATTATAGCAAATGGTCTTCAATAATAATAGCCGCTCGATCTGTAGTTCTGTATCCAAGTTTTTGCGTAATTACTACGCTTGACTGAATTATTAGATGCGCTGGTCGACTTTTGATAAATCAGATAAGCAGTCTGTTGAGAATACCTAACTGATTTACTCTAGATGACTATATTAATGATAACTTATCCATTTGCAATATCTGTACCTTAATATTAAATAACATAACACCCAACGGTCACATATATAGTTCTAATCCCATATACTAGGATTCAGGTATTAGGCAAGCCAAGATTTTATAATAATAATGAATGAAAATACTTTATTGTACACCTTACATACTAATTCAGAATTACACACATCAATAAAATAAAACTAAATGTACAATAGGGGGTCTTTTCGCTACAAAGCGATCTATTCCAGAAAACCAGTAACGCTTTCCATAAGAGGACAGTTTGAACTATAGTGGTACTAATAGCAAGTTGCGTGATGGCAGAAGTAGAATGGAGGTGCTCTTTCTGCTGGTCTATGCTGGAACAGGTATCAATCACAAATACAATAGATTTATGCAAATAACCCTCGTGTAACTGGGTGCGGACTAATACTCATAAAGCGTTAATTATTAAAATAGTTGAGCGGTGAGGATATATGAACAATGTATTCATCAGTCCTATTGGCGTATAATCATTATCAGTGAATTCATTCATCAGAAAAGACTTAAAATGCAGTCCTTTTTAAACCTCTTTTAACTCTCCAAATCTATTCTGTCTACTTCTTATTTTGATCAGAAGCTGTTTTTTATGGGTTGAAAAGATAAGCACTCATTAAATGTGAAGGTATGTAGTCCATTATATATTTTTATTTTTAAGTGCGCTTAGTTAACACATTAGATATTCCCAGTGCTTCATAGATTACTTAAATAACTTAATTATAACTTCAAGTAATTAAACAGCGCTTTTTAATGCGACAATTTGATGCCGAAGCAATTACAGGCCCTTAGAAGGTTAGCAACTTTTTAAACCCCCCACCGTGGCATCACAGCACTCACACTTAGCACGCGCAAAAAACGCTATAAAAATTTAAACTTAATTAACTTGTTTGACAAACTTGTATTTACTAACAGAAGAATACCAATACTATATAGTTGGCGAAATAAAACCCATGGGTCACCAGTAGTTTGCTTAAAAGTTGGTTAAGGTTGGCGCCACTGTGAGCCGCAGAGATAAATTTGCCAAGCTGCGTGGGATGATCGCTCGGACAATTCTTAATACGATCGCAATTATCCACATTAAAACAACCAATGTTAGGCATTGGCCGCTGGCGTGGGTGCCAAGGACCAACACCTTGTATGGTGAAATTGTGTCTCGTATGCATATTACTCCACATATTAATACCTTTTTGTTAACTTTATCGACCGATAAAATTTCCGTGTGTGTTAAACCGTCTCGACAAATGAAAGATAAAAATCTTGCAGTGACAAAGACTATGATGACTGGTCCAACCGGTGACCGTTGGGGAATAAAGGTTCTAAACCGGACGATACGCGACGCAGTGTAGAAGGCCCCCCCTCTTGATGTATACCGACGACAATTTAATCGTAGGAAGTCAGCAAGTTGCCCAGCAGTGGACTTTTACATTTTGATGATGATGACTGTCCTAAGCGAACTAAAACTTTCCATGTGTATTAGTGTGTGTGTTTTGTTAGTGGTAGAACTTCTTGTGAAAGAGTTCGTCCGGAGAAGTACTACCACCGTACCTATTTCTGCCGGCAAGCAGTAGTGCTCGCATTGCTGTGTATCGGTTTGAAGGGTACGGGTGCCATGCCGGTGAAATTACAGGCACATGAGACTTTTTATCTTTATGTCTCAGAGTCGGCAGGGCGCGTGTGATGCCTCTGGTGTTGCAGGCGTCCATAGGCTCGTTAGGTGGGCCGTTATGCTTGTTTGCTTGCCAAGTAGTATAAAAAAAACATAAATTAATTTCAAAACAAGCCCAAGAAGTTAAACATTTTAATAATCACACGCCATTTACTGATAATCACCAGCGACAAAACACATTACACGTACAGAATAGCGGATACGATCCTCCCACTCTGTTATTTACGCTGGCCAATGTACAGACGCCAAAAAACCTGGTTTCGCCATTTAAGGTAATAAGACAATGTAGTTCATTTAGTTTTGCTACCTACGCCCACAACCACGTCTCATGCTGTTGATATTGCCATGGTAACATTTCAACTTCCATAGTTGGTCCATATCTACATAGGTTCAAACACTGGTCATGCACTAAAATAATTTTCCTTTCGGATTAAAAAAAAAACAACTAATGGATTACACCAGGAGATGAGCAGCAGCATCCGCCTGAGAACCCATCACGAATACTGCGATCACCAATCTACGTGGTCATTATGGCAAATCCACCCATTGTATATTGTATTGTTTATCCGTGGCGTGTCTGGCCTCAGAAGAGACCCCTCCATCTCCTCCCGTGGATGTTGTAAAAGCCGACTGCGGGATTACACCAGGGCACGGGCAGCAGCATCTACCTGAGTACTCAATATTAATACTGCGATCACCAATCCACCTGCCAAGCTTGGTGATTATGGCAGTTCCCCCATTGGATTTTACGAGTGAGGCTTCGTATAGCAGTGGACGTCTAAAGGCTGCTGATAATGATGACCCCTTATCCTACTAAAAGCGAAAGTTTGTGAGTATAGATGGATGTTTGTTACTCTTTCACGTAAAAACTACTGAATGGATTTGAGTGAAATTTGGAATGGAGATACATTACGCCCTGGATTGACACATAGGCTACTTTTCATCATCATCATTATCATCAATTTTCATCATTATTACAACTAACTATATTCAACGCAACTAGTATTCAATAGTGGAGGTCTCGAATGGCTGACGGCTAATTTTCGTTGATGTCTCGACAGAAAAAGAGCATATATAATATGCATATAATACTATTCGATTTTCCGATCATAATATTTCAAGAGGCTGTATTTTAAATCCATGTCTCATAAAATTATTACTTAACAGCATAATTGCTTTGCAACAGTGGGTAGCGAAACAAATCAAACAACTACCAAATATTAAAAAGCGTAGGCTTTTAATATTATTATTATAAAATCTTAAATTAACATCGCTAGTTGATTGAATAATATCTTAATTTTTGATATGGAAATGTGGGATGGTAATAATAATACACTCGTTTATTAGTGTAATAAACCTAGTGCACATAGTTATTTTCATCAATTACAGATCAAACGAAGCAAGTTGGTAAAGAACTCACGACCAAACTTCTTCCAAGGAATTGGTAAAAATTTAATAATGCACATATACCAATAAACCTAGTTATCTACTCCTTGAATTTTCGCAGTCTGTACTTCAATAGCAAGTTCGTCACCAGATTAATTCAAAAACTGCCTAAAAATTTCACGGATCTATTGGTAACATCAAAGTTCACCGGATCTGAGCCACTAGATCTATCAGTAGGTAACATTCCACAAAACCTCTCTATCTCCATTGCAAACATACAGGAGCTATAAATGTTTTTTCCAATTAAGTATATACATTTGATTCGTGGTCAGTGAATCCCCATGTAGTATATAAAATGGGTAATATTTATAAAATTAATCTACAAACTTGTCTCATTGCAATTTATTAAACCGGCAAAGCATCGCAATTATCAAGACAAGTTCTAAGTAGAATGCCTTTCAAATCAAATTTATAACTAATAGAATATTATTCAGCATGCACCTACACCTGCATTATTTGCAAACGTAATTATGCATTATAATTAAATTTTAAAGAGATCTTGTATGATAATAAAGCCCGCCATTTGACTCCAATACACTTTTGTTAGAAATAGTAACAATAACGTTGCTAGCCGTATGGGCACTCAGCCTGCGGTCGTTGACCTGACCTTTGTTTTTTTATCTAAAGATTAGGTAATTTAAATTATTATCATCATCATCATCAGCCTGTAAAATTCCACTGCTGGACAAAGCCCTTCCCCCTAGAATGCCACGACGAATGTTTTGAGCGACCTTAATCCACCTAATTCTTGCGACGTTTATATCTTGAGTCCATCCAGGGGCCTTCCTCTTCTGCGTTGTCCGGTTAAGGGTTGCCATTCAAGAACCTTTATTCCCCTACGGGTGTAATGTAGTGAAATTTCTAGCAAAGCTTTCTCTATAGCCCGCTGCGTGACTTTGAGATTGTCTATACGGCCAATAGTTAGCGACCACGTCTCAGTGCCGTAAGTCATTCCTAGCAACACGCACTGATTATAGAGCCGTTCGTTTTCGTCTTGAGGCTCTGCAACGAGTAGATATGGCTTAGTTTCCCAAAATCTATGAACCTATCCAAGTTGGATTCGTCAGTTGACCTCTGTCGAAGTTGGATCTTCAGCATCTTGAAGGTGAATCATTGTATTTGCCTTTGATGTTGATGCCATATTCATTCCAGTGCAGAAGATTAAAAATATCCTCCAATGCAGAGGTAAACAGTTTCGGAGAAATAACATCTCCGTCTGCGTTCGTGTGTCGTCCTTCCTCCAATTGAATAGGATCCGTGCACTGGTCCTGAAAACGGATAGACCCCCCCCCCTGTAATTTTAAATATATTGAGTTACTCAGCTGGATGCTAATGCCCATCCTCTGGTGTAATTTCTTAGTTGGCTTTTACGACATTTACAACATGGTTATAATGATGGCATAGATAAAATGTGACAGGTACGGTGTCGACCATTATTGCTTTCAATTCTATCACTAATAATGAGTCTGGGTGTCATAATAAGTACAATAACTGTCATTTCATCTATAGTTAGAAATAGGTTATAGGCAAGTGAGACGGTGTGCTCAAAATAGACACGCCTTCAAGTATATGGTATGCAAATATGAAACATGATCGCTCATTCCCATGCCGTCATTCATGTCATGTTAAATCAAACCCAATTGACCAACACTTGATAGTTTGAAATGTCAGCCGCAATAATCAAGCTAATGCAATATAACCCTGTATGGATAAACGCCATTAGGTTTACAATAATAATAGTAGGTACTCTTATTGTGACAACTTGCATAATGTAATTGGGTAAGGAAAGTATAAGCAATGGAGCAAACATTGTGTGGATTGCTTAATTGACTTGAGAGACATGTTGATTATCGGCACATCCCATCGCTTTGAACAGGAATAAACACAGAGGTGGAACCATAGATAGTGTAGGTCTATGGGTGGATGGAACACACTACCGTCGTCTTTCTTGACAACTATAACCTGGGTCTATTCAAAGCAAGAGTGAATAGGTGACTTCTACACCTTTGCGCTTCATCGTTGGCTTGATTGTCACTTACCAGCAGGTGAAATAGCGGTCATACGATGGTAATCAATTAAAAAAAAACTTAGATACATATTAGACAGAACTGTCATTCAAACTACGATTACTAACACACACAATACAAAACAGTACCGAAATACAAAGCGGAGCATTACTGATTGGACAGAAATAGGTATGGTGTAAGTACCCCTGACCTCTTTCACAAGGGGCTCTTCTACTGCCTGCTGTTACTATATTCACAGCCGCAAAATTGGTTGGCGTGTTATATACATAGTATTGAAAAGTTAACTTTAAAACAATGAATTCTAAACTAAATGGAAGTTTTATTGTAAGTAATGAGCTGGGAACGTAGCGGTGATCGCCGGCCATTGTCCGGACTCGAGGCGCCTTCCTATTCTTAACACCACTCAACAAAGACCCACCTACTTAACATACCCCCGCTCTTCATTACCTTCATTAATACTTGGTAAAGCGGGGGAAGGTAGGTCAAAATAGACTGGTATAGTACTTGTATAGGAAAGTATTGAAAGGCGGAACGACCCGATTGAAAAATAGAAAACGTATGCCATGGTGGTCTATATGTAAATACAATGATTCTGTCATTATTTAAGAACATAAAAACGATGTAAATTGCTTAAATGTGTTTAATCTTAGTTTTTCCTAGCGTCATAACAAATAATGCGTTTGATGCCTTCTTCAAATCACTCGACAGATAAGGTAAATATATACTAAAAATCTTTCACACGCAGCAAACCTCACTTAACTCAATCACCAACCTGCGGGGGTTGTCTCATCCAATAGTAAGTGCGCGTCTACCGGCTGATGATGACAAAACCTGATGACATCTTCTTGCATTGACTGAGCTAATTTTATGAAAAACTCAGTTTTGCAGTTTTTATCCTATAGATTATAGAGAATATTATTATGATCGGATGTGTGAATAAAAATAGGACGATGCTTAAAAGATACGCACTTGAAGATATACTTGCCTTGCTACCGCCATTTGGTTTTATCTGTAGTGTAGCTCCTTGTGAAAGAGTTCGTCCGGGATTGTACTACCACAGGTATACAAAAATTATTCTATCTGTCAACGAGCAGTATTGCTCGCATTTTGATCCGGTGAAATACAGGCACATGAGACTAACTTATTGAACGTATATCTCAGGGTGGTGCGCGCTACAACACAACGCCTCGTAGGGTGCGTACTAGACGTGATCTACGACGTATTTCAGTTGTAATGCACAAGGGATACCGATAAACATCAGGTGAGACCACATTCCAGTGATCTCAGTTGCTGAAAAAAAAACAATTAACATTGATCCTTTTGACAACATTGCTTCTGCAGTAAGAAAGTTATTATTAAATAATGGCATTGATTGGTAATGTGGAATGTCGCGTGAGTGTATGAGGAGACATCGCGATATCGCCCTCCCGCGCGCTTACGCTGAGAGCGAATCGTATACCATCAGCCTAAATCTGCAGTAACTTTGAACATGTGCAAAATATAACGGCGCTTAGCAGAGTTGATAGTGCTCACAAATTTAGTTGTCAGCGTCCGTTCGTTTCACATTCCAATCGGTAAAGGCATTGCTATTAAGATGCGGATCGAGTCCCGCTGGAATGGAATTTTTGGGTTACATTTTAATTAACCACTTTTTTTATCGTGGTTTGTCCGACCTAAATATATATGTGACCTAAGTAGCAAATCCCCCCATAGAATACAATGATGGGGGGAGGCTTCGTCCAGCAGTAGACATAAACAGGCTGTTGATGATGGATGATTTAAATTTAAAATGTAACATACTATGTATAACACTGAACAGTGACAACCGTAGTCCAGATCGCTTTCTAGAATTTGCTGTATTTTCTATTAGTTCTAAGAGATGAGAGTCAGCCCGCGACCATGATTGCTGTAACGCATTCGAAACGTTGGGAATAATGAATAATAAGGTAACACGCGATAAATACCCGTGACAATATAATAAATATGTGTTCTAATCGCGAGAGTTTAAAAAATTCTAGTATATACGTAGGTCGGAAAATCACGAGTACCATGGTACTAAAAAACCCAGACCTAGAGCAATTTTTTGCCATGCAAACATTTGTCTCGCAGCGTGATTCCAACCCGCACCTCTCGCATCTTAGCCAGCTACTGCGATGGTTGACATCTGATAATCACTTCTCAAGTACATAATATACCTATGCTGATGACAAGAAAAGTAAGGCCCTGCCTTGACAGAGTTAGAGATCTTATAGAAAAAAGCTATGGAATATCGCTAATAGGTATAATTAGTATTTTAAAAAAAAGTTAGTTACAAAAGATGCTATGGAACTGCATTGTAACACAATCTTGTTCAAGTTTTTGTATGTGCATTGTATGCACATACAAAAAAAGATTTTTTGAAAAATAATTGTCATCATCTACACAACACTCTAACTGCTGGTTCATAGGCTTATTTTCGACAAGCAAGCTTTTTTGTTGAGAAAAATCGAATTATTTCAGTAGGTACTACTAATGTTTAAGGCAAAAGGCAATGGGTTTTGCTTGTCGAGTAGGCCGCATTGTCCTGGTCTAGGAAAATCACAAGCTGGTGATAATAGCACCTACACTATTTCAGTTTGAATAACTTAAAATGTAATTTGTGCTGAGGTTCACACTCAGGCAGGTCGCAATACAAAAGTTATCCAACACGCAGATATTTCTTAACGCTCACTACCTTGATACAAATAAAGGTACAATAGCGAAGACTTGTATAGGAAATCGTCGCTCCACTGGCTCGAATAATTCTCTAAGAACCTCAGTTTCACATGAAAATTGTAATTTTATATGCAAATTGAATTTACTGCTGTGACGTGGAGATTCACCTTTTGTTTACTTATTTGTTTATTGTTATCGTTTTGTGAGAATTCATTTGTGTTGATTTGGAGATAAGATTTATCTTGGTGGTGTACAAAATAATAACAAATTTGCTAGTCATAATTGCCAACTTACACTTCCAAATCTCTGGCATCACAGTTACTAAAGTTTGTATTCTCATTCAATAAATTTAATCAAAACTAATAGAAACAGGTAGTGTTTAGACTAAACCTATTGCAGTGATGCAGAAATTAGCGTGCTTAGTTTTGGTAATTTTACTGGCATTGAAGTATTATGTATAACTTCCTCATAACAGTACAAAGGTAATTTTTTTATCATGTGACAAACTCATTTCAAGTAGGTAGTTAATTACACGGAAGATACAAATGAGTGAGCATACGACAATACTATTAAGTTTGTTCATTAACACACATCCGGGCAGTGACTGCCGACGAGTCAGGGACGTGCTCCGGCTCGTCTTTGCTCGACTGGTAGTTTTTGATGGTCATTGGAAGAAAGTCTTGTAGAGTTCTTAGTGTGATAACCATCATTGCTAAGGTTTATATCTTTGTATTATTAACATGCGTAAGTGTTAGGCTGGGTCCACTTGGAAGTCACTTAATCGACTCCGAACCCAAGTAGGCTGATGCAGGATCAACACGAGCAAATGAAGCTGTATTGGAGAGACAGCGTCACACTGTGAATGTGGCATGTATCTTCAATCCATGTCCTATCTGATATACCATTCATTGTGTCTTAACATCTGCTCCTCGAGCAAACTATATGCAGCCTTCCAGATTGCCATACGCGTTGCCAAGTACTGGAGACGTAAAGTTTTACACCTAGCTGCTATTATAGATGTATTGTATCATCGACACGACGATGAAGAAGTGTTTTGGAGAACCGAAAACATGGTATTTTTTAAGGAAGCAACAAATTGGTATTTAAAGGCTGGTAAGAAAAGTGGTGTGTCCGGATTAAAAACAGACCCTCCAAATTCTCCATAGTCGTAAAAGTCAAGTAAGTGATCACCAAACGATAGAGAGCAGCATATCCATCTTAGTAGGTACTCAATACTGTGATTACCAATCCGCCTCCCAAGCGTGGTGATATGGCATTATTGTAAATGCATTTTATGGGGTGGACACGTCCAGCAGTGGATGTCAACTGGTGATGAGTGTTTGGACGTCTGGTGGCGAGAGTGGTCAATAATAGTTGGCGCTGCAGATCGTAACTCAACGATGAAATTGGCATAGGACCGCAGAGGAAGTTTATTTCGATGATTTAATTATTGGTTGGCCCGTCAACGTGCCTGGTACAGCACAGATTTGTGTAAATAGTTCGCAGTTTACAAAGGCGGCTTATAAATATTCAAGTCATGTCTTTGGATGTACCTACTCGTAAACGTCATGATTGGACACAGTGAAACAATAATTCTTGGGATGATTTGCTTAGTTTTAACTGCGCAAATTGTTTGAGAAACCAGTTTTCTCAAAGTTTATAAGAAAACAAGAGGCTTTTCGCGGAGTGCATTTTGAATCCTTTCGTCACACATTACATGTGACGTGAAAGTAAAAGAAAATTTTAAACGATATGATTTCAGCGTGGTATGCCCTCCAACTAGATGGCACAATGATCTAAACAGTGCTAGGTATAGGTACTGATAAAGTAAAAGCTATCACTCAGACTCAAACTCGATGCACCAGTCCTTTGTCCAGTAGTCATCGATTTACATCAAGCACATGAACATAAATAAAGCCAATAGTTAGTCCTTGGACAAGAAGGGTGACAAGGAAAGAATTGAAAAATAAGCGGCAGAGAGAGAAAGTAAAGATAATAAAAAAAATAGTTAATAATAAGAAGTTAGGTTTATGGGTCAGGCCGAGGTAATTTTTCACATTGTTCCAGTCCGAGAAATACACTCAACAGCGGTGCCAAGTTGAGCCGTCAAAGATCACAGTTGCGTGAAGCCTAGGGTGTCCTCAGATTCAAAGGTTTGATCCCAATTCGGAGGTTGATCCTGGAATAGCAAACCTTCAAGTATTATGATCCCGTTACACAAGGAAGTTTCAGAAGAAAGGCTGGATCATAAGGTATCTGAATAAATTTCGATAAGACAATTAATCTATCGTCCTTTACGACAGCTAGTCATTCATATTATGGTTCTAATAACTGCATAATATCAAACTTTTGAAAGGTCTGGCAGATCAAATATATGTATTTATTTATTTATGGATCAACACGACAAATACACGCTGTAAACGACAAAAATAGCATAATAAATGTCAATAAAATGTCCGCTAAGTCGCAATAATGATAATAAGTTGGACATCTGATATCTTAGTTTTACTGTGGTACAAGTGATAAACGTTCGGTAAATACTTGGTTTTGCTAGAATAAGATTCTGATTTTGGATCTCTGCGTATTTATACCATGCCTTAACCTAGGTATTATTTTCTGTTTATATTGCTAAGCTGTTACTTATTAGGTCTTTTCTTGGAAATCCTGACTGTTTCTATGACCAGCGCTCCGACTCAGAAGCTCAAAAATCGTTGATCACTACGAGTGCTTTCACACTATCCGACCCGATATCTTTATCGGACCACGTTTCCATACAATTTATTGGTGCCCGATAATGAGTAGGGAATGCCTACCCTATTCCTATGGGAATGACGTCCAAAAATGATAATATTGGATCGGAGAGTGTAAAAAAGCTCGGATGGCGCAAAATCAAATAAAATGACGTTTCGTGTACGAAATACAAATCAAACGTCGAACGTTTAACTGATTCGAAATAAAAATTAATGATCTAACAAATTAACTTAAAGTTAAGAGAATCGCATTGATTTCTAGTCTTTACATGATGAGACAATTCCCAAAATTCAATATAATATTCAAAGCCCACGGTATTATTAACAGCTGATAACTTGCACAGCAACGAGTAGCGGTTAGACGTTGGCCGTCAAATCACAGCGCGCCGTCCTTCACGGTTGAAGGCGTCGCGCGAAACGACTGCACTTGGCAAGTGACGCACAAAATGACTGCATTAATCGATATGGGTTGCTTATGTAATCCATGCTTATTAATTAGTATTTTTTTAAAAGGGTACTAATTAGTGGATATTGTTAGACGCAGTTTAAGAACTCCTCTTTAAACAGCGCAGAAATTCGGTAGATGGAGTTGGCTTAGGACCGTTTATCGTGGCATTTTATGTGGGCCTACTTCCAGGAGTGGACTTCTCTATACTGATGAGTGTAATTGTTAGCATTCATCCTTTCAACTAAATTTAGGTTTGCTAAGAGTGCTAAATTTTTGGCCACATTTTTGTATCTAGGTACATTCGAGCAGTCAAGAATATTGAGACTCTATAATCAAGCTCGATCTCCACAACGGTCTTTTTTTGTAGAGGATTATGATATCTTGTGGGGATCAATAAAGTACACCTAGATGCCGAAGAAGAAATTGTGAAATGCATAATACTGTTCAGTTCTTGTAGAACAATAAACTACCGTCCACAATAACTAACTAAAACAAATATACAACTACAAGCATTCGCGACTCGTTTGAGCACACACAAACAAAATACGAGCAACAAGTTTAGAAAAGCCAAAGACCTTAATCTTGATATCAGTTTTATTCACCAATAAAACACCCAAGCTCAAATACGTAACAAGCAAGAAAACAATCCTGTTTTCTAAATCTATTCATCTAAGAGTATTCATATACAAAACTGCAGGTCACTTGTCTGTAAGGAAGTAACTTTATGTAGTTCACCGTTTTGAAACCGTCTTTTGAATTGATAAAATTCAAAAGACGGTTTCAAAACGATGAAAGAAAACATCAGGTAACCGGAATATTATTCTAAAACCAAAATTTTGTATGTATGTTACTTTCATGACTCTCCATTGAGCCATGGTCGATTCAAAAGCAGAGTTTTCTTAGATAGCGGTACCGTATATGGCAATCGTAAAATGTGGCAGATATGAGATATTTTTTGATATTGACGCTGTCAGTATGTTGACAGTACCGCTCAGTACCGACTCAAGCCGCATTTTCACCAAGTTAGTGAATGCTGATTCTTACCCCACTCCTCTTATTTAGATTCAGTAACATGCTCCGGGCATTCCTTTGTTTAGCCACATTCGCAAGCAACTGTGTAGAATGCTCTAAGAATGCTTGCTCTTCATTTCAATCTAGACTGTGTATCTTGAAAATTCACTCAGAGCGTTACTTACCCTGGCTTTACGGTCCATTTACGAACCCATTGACGATAGATGATAACATCTATATAAATATCATTATTTTTTTTCGATCGTGAAGACATGCAAATTCTTCACATCATATTTTGATTAATTTCGTTCACAAAAATAACGCATAGTAGAATAAGTTAAGCCACAGTGTGGTATTCAGCCTTTGAAATAAAGCGATTGCGATCGGGCCGCCCGCCCGGTGAGTGACATTGCTTCGACAACGTTCGGACCAAGCGGGCGTGCCGTTTGTAATTTATTACGATCTGTTTGTTTGTTCTGATTTCCTACCAGTTCCCGACCCATAAATGGGTGTCTGAACCCCACATTGGCGACGAGGATAAAAAATTGTGAGTACCTAGTCGATAATTCGACTAAAAGTTGCGTAGTGTTGTGTTAATTGAATACCTACATACATGGAAAACTTTTCTAAAACTCGAGGAAGGGTACTTATTCTTAGTGATTTAAATCGGTCGTAACGTGGTCGTTACTAGATATTTTTGACTTGATTTTTAACCGGCCTCACGAATTTAAAAGTTTTTACTAAGTACCCTCTTACATGAAATAAATTTATGGTGGCTAATTATCTCGCAACACGTCGCAACCATAATGAAATGACAAAACAATGAGGCAAAATGTTCCAGTTCATGTCAACCAATTTATGAGTTTGTTTCTGGTACCTTGCTTATAGCAAATAACTACCTATAAAGTTCTTGTTGATGTGAACCAACTCCAGGGAATGGACAAAAGTGTTACGAGCTTCTATAAAGTTGTTTTCAATGAGTCAACTAAACTTTTACCTACTCATTGAAATTGTGCCACGTATTTATTTACGCAAGTTTGCCTAAAAGACGAATGTTAATGTCTACAAAATGGTGAGAGTATGGAGCGATAAATGGCAATAAACTCCGATACCTACACATGTTTAATGTAGGTACGTACTCTAAGGTAGTGCATTTTGATCCCTCTGTTAAATCAAATCAAATGAATTTTATTCATTGAAATCACAAGGATCATTTTGAATCGCCTTATAAACTAAAATTACTCCTGTTCTAACGCGATTAAGCCCAGAAGAATCAGGCAACAAGCACGGCTTGACTTACTTTGATGATACGTCTTACCACAAGGTGGGAAGCGCCTGTGTGGTGCCTCAGAGCAGGGAGTTGCTGATATATATTAAATGAGAACTTAAAAACCTAAGAAAGTTAGTCAAAAAAGTGTAAATAGTGTAAATAAACATCAGCAAAAGTTTATAAGACAGTACACGCTCCACTTGATATAACCTAATTTCTATATATAATGTATGACGTGACCAAGTGTTCTTAATAATTGTTCCTATGGTTTTAATAAATAAGTATGAGTATACCTACTTATAACAATCTAATAGAACCATGTAAAGAGAAAAGTACAGATATTATAGCAAATCAGCTCAAATCAGATATAGCAATTATCTGACAAGGCTTATGTGCGGCCGCTAAAAGTAGTACACCATAACAAAACCAAGTGCTCCCAGTGGTCCTACGGTGATGATTTATGAATATGAAATTTCCATTTATCTTCGAATAACAAATTTGGATGCACCTTCTGGAATTTAATTATAGAACTGTACAGAATTCCTCATAAAAGACCCATTTACTTTCTTCAATCGAAATTTTGGTATATTTAGTTTGGTTTTATTTCTCGTATAAATCCAAATACCATGCAAGTCACCCTTTTTCATACAACTATCCAAGTGTTTATGTGTATGTAATAATATTTCATAGATATATTGCGAAATTACTGTGAGAATATTGATTTCTTTGAAACGCAAGGCGTTCAAGGGGTCACGTGACTTCATTTTATAAATGGCACGTATTGCCCGATTTTGTAAGAGAAATTTAGCTGGAAATATAGCTGTTTTACCCCACAGCATGATACCATATGACATAACACTATGAAGTAGCTAAAATAAACAAGCCTAGCTGTAGCTTCATCAGTAAGCTGCCTTATCATACGAACTGCATATGCAGTGGAACTAAGTCTACCAGCTAAAACCACAACAGGGTTGCGGTGCCCACTGCAACCCTGGATCAATATTAAGCCCTAAGAAAATAGTAGACTTAACAAGATCAAGTGTCTCCTCATTTATTTTAATATTTAGTTTGATAATAATGTTTTACATTTGGCTATGTGAATTTGATGCTTTTCGTTTTTAGCGGTAATCAAAAGATTATTTACTGTGATCAAAACATTATTTACAAGAACTCGCGACAGTGAATCATTTACTCCATTGTAATTTTCTTTAGATCTGTCAACTTTGAAAAAAATAAATAATAAATAAATGCTGGACATTTCACACAACATTATCTAGCCCCAAGCTAAGCAGAGCTTGTGTTTTGGGTACTAGATAACTGATATACATAATATAATACATGTATCTATGTAGATAGATATTTTTATTATAAATAGAAAAATACCCAGAACACCCTGAAAAAAAAAATCAAAGAAGTATTGTCAGCAAACAGAACTATGCCTCATAATGAATAAAAAAGGAGATTGATAGTGTAAACAAGAAATAAAAAGGGCCTAGTATTGAACCCTGTGGCACCCCCATGACAATAGTCGATCCTTTCACCACCAACATCAACTTTTTGGACTCTATTGGATAAGTTAAAATTAACAAGATTAATTGCCTGATTTTGGATGCCATGATGTTTTAACTTGGAAATTAATGTATCATGCCATACAGTCAAAAGTTTTGGACGATTGCGTTCTGCGATTTCTCCTACGCTTCAAATATGTGTTCTAAGAGCATGGTACCAGCATCGGCTGTCAAATGACCTTTAGTTATTCCAAATTAATGACTGAAGAAGTCCGTGGTGGTCGAAGTGTGACAATAACTGAGTAAGAATAAGTTTCTCGAAGATCTTACTTAAAGCAGGCAATATAGAAATTGGCCTATAGTTACCTGGATCTTTTCATTTCCAGACTTGAACAAAGGATTAATTAACTATGTTTCATAAGATCAGGAAAGACTCTTCTATTGAAAATGTAGACACATCTATTGAAAATGTAGGCCATACACGGCGCAATATCAATAATTATAGCACCTAGCACAATTACTAGAGAAAAACTATCAAAGGCATTCGTGACCTGAATATTTTTGATAACATAGTATTGTTTATGTTTAAATTCATCTGGTTACTACAAGGTTTAGATTTACCTGTTTCATTATTAATTTCCAAGTTGTATTAATTTTATTTGCTGATTTTTCTATTGAATTTCTCAAATGCAATGATTTAAATGTATGACAAACTTTTTGAAGGACTTGGAATAGTTCTTTATGTACAAGATAAACGTTGGGTCGTGCAACATTGATTCCCCAGCCATATAGAGTTAATAAAGGGTTGTAGCCCAATCAGCTAACCCGACATTCGCTCTATCTTTATAATCTCACTATGTTCCTCACTTATCAATTTAGACAAACTGGTAAAAAGGTCATTCGGATCATATACGCACGGTACGTACAAGGGGCATTTTTAGTTCAATACTGCCGTGGAATTTCATAATGCGATTATCTGTGATAAGTGAAATTACAAGTATTTAAAGCACTGTGCTGTGACCATAGTGATCTGAGGTGAAATGTTTAATTACTGATTTATCAATTGGAACACTACTACAATAAATATTATCTAAACAGGTGGATGTTGTTAGTGTCACTCTTGTTGGTTATTCGAAGAGGTGATGTAAATTAAAACATTTAAACAAATTAAACAGCCTGTCAGACAAAAAACTAACCAAAATAGTATTCAGGTATTTTGTAAATACCTATATTGAAATTTCCGCAGACTATTAGCATTTTATTATGTACAAAAGTTTTGAGCAATACTTTTCCATAGTGGATTAAAATAACACGAAGTCTGCGTCAGGGGGACGGTAAACACACAATGATATGCATCTCTAGCTCAACACAATACAGCTCAATAGTCCTCTCAATAGTGAGATTTGCAACATCTTTACGTTTCTTGCATTTTAAAGGTTTTCGAACAACAGTTAGGAACCCTATGGCGTTCTTGCGTTTGTATGAACTTACAATATTATAATTCTCATAATAAGGGAGTAACTCAAATTGTTAACATCCAGTGTTCAGTTACATACATGATAATGTACATTAAAACTGTTTAAAAATGTTTCTAATTCTAAGATTTTGCTGGGAAGGGCTTGTACATTTTATGTGGCCGGCCTTCTCATTTAAGTGACTGTCAGCTGACACTCCTATCTTTTACTCTCATTAGTACTACCTACCTACTTCTAACCACGAACTCGTCGGTGAACTGCGTGATAGTAGATACTTATAACGAGATTAAAAATATGAAATGCTAACAATTTAACAATTATTAATTTACTATGTCTGCTGTCTGTTTTAATAAAATAATAATAAACTCAAGACTCAAGATACTATATATCTACAGTATCTCGTGTCAAAACAAAATTTCTAATAAAATTATTGGTATTAAAATACAAAACGTCTCTATGACGACATGTCAAATTGCACAACATTAAATTAAGATTAAAAACTATTTGATTGTCTACACTAACTTACAACTAGCTAATAATATCATATCGCATGACACCACATTTTCACCTAATTGAGATCAATTGATTGAGATTTGATTGATTATTATCAGAGTGGTGTCGTAGTATTTGTAAGTTTTGTGAATGAAGGCATTTGGAAAGCAATTATTTGTGACAACTTGCCCTAACAGATCACTGAGTAGCAAACCCATCCCAACGCCTATCTTATCTGAATATGCCACAGTCTTCCAAGTCTGCCACCAGGATTTAACCTGACTAACCGGAGACTGCGTACAAGCAGAGGTGGGAACTACTTCAATCTATACAGAAGGTGTAGGCTGCTTCAGCGATGCACATGGATCAGAAATCTGGAAGGCTCTGATACAGGAAGGTCGGGAGTATCGTCGGAATATAATACCTACACTGGAAAAGAGTAGAAGGTAGTAATTGGAAGATCTGTGATCATGAAGAAATTGAGGAGGACAAATAATAGCGTACCTAGTAAAGAGATCGATAATTGTATAGGTACTTAATTAAACATCAACGGCGTAGTTTATTTACTTGTTAAAATAAAATTCGATTTAGAATAATAATTATGTTGTAAAATCACTAGAGGTATATAGTGAAGTAAGAATAGTAATTTAACTTTTGGAAATAAGCAGTTGTTAATTTTTAATTTGTTAAAAAGGAAGAGATGTGGTATTCAGCCTTTGAAATAAAGCGATTGCGATCGGGCCGCCCGCCCGGTGAGTGACATTGCTTCGACAACGTTCGGACCAAGCGGGCGTGCCGTTTGTAATTTATTACGATCTGTTTGTTTGTTCTGATTTCCTACCAGTTCCCGACCCATAAATGGGTGTCTGAACCCCACACACAGTATTAAACTAGTCTCACGCTCTTCGGTTGTGTGCGATCCAGGAAGCGAGAGGTCTTTGGCTCCCGTCGGAATGTTGTATGTGGGTGTAAAACGAACGATGCACACGACGCGGCTTTCTATTGATTTAATGAACACTATCTTATCTTGCCCAATACACTTATTACGATCAATTTAGGCTATATAAACTGTTGAATTGAAGTTTTAAATGAAGTCAGTGATACAGATGGCCCGCTTGATCATGAGAAGCGAATGTGTGAAAATGCGGTGAATCATTTACCAATTAGTTCATCAAATCATCATACCGTGAAACAGCGATTATGAATGATTGTTATTTAGCTCTGAAATTGTAACAAGAAAAACAAAACTAGGTATAAGCTTGGTGATTGAGATCAACTACCAATACTAAACGATGATGTTAACACCAACCAGCATCATCTACTTAGCTTAAGATACTGATCCTGAAAACTCTGAATGCAGCTGCGCCCTGGCAGTTGGACGGAATAACGGCAGACCTTCTGAAAGCAGTTGGAACACCGGTATTTACTTAAAGTTCCTAAGAAGCTATTTAATTCCGCTGTTTCTAAGATACAATGCCAGAGGTGAGACAAAAGAGCGTGGTGGTGTTCTTCAATAGGGTGTTGGTACCTTTCTTGAAGAACTCCACCACGCTGCTGTGCCTTATCTCTGGCGTTGTACCCTCAAAAGCAGCTGAATAAAATAGCTTCTTTTTTAAGTCGATACCAGTGTTTCAACTGCTTTCAAAAGTTCTGGCGTAATTCCATCCAACCGCTAGGGTGTAGCTACTTTCAAAGTTTTCATGGTGAATCATCAGTATCTTAACCTAAGTAAATACTTATTAGAATGTTGATGCTTCATTGATTAGCAGAGTTCCAGCTACAAATCCAGTGTGACAATATTAAACGTTAACAAAGTAGCACTTGCTCGATTTAGTTCATTACCTCTCAATTACCGATGGTTTTAATGTTACCATAAATTTTCTCGGTTCAAAACATTGGTTTGATTACCGATAAAAACCCCGCATTATTGACTGGATCGTATTAAAACGCTATTAATATAATTTTGCACCTTTTTACGACTGTTAAGCTTATGACATCGTGAATATGGTAATGGCCTCGAGTTGTGAATGGGTGTTCATTCAATCGTTCAGCTTTGGATTCCCTCAATTAAAAATACGTAATGTTTTAATACCAATTCAATTTGGCCCGTGCATTTGCTTCGAGATTTTCGAAAAACAAATAAATGGTAAATTCTAAAATAAAATTAGACTTTGCGGTTACTTATTTGTTTGTAGGTATAATTTTTCAATTTGTAACTTGCTCATGAAATAGGGATTTTCCAAGTGCCTTCAGAAATAATCTAACACACGAAAATACTTCAAATTTCTTGGAAATTCAGATGATAATGCAAATTTTGATATACACAGCAGAAGTGAAATGACTCTTGTGTTAAAATTTTTCATGGTTTGTTCACTAAGAATAATGAAATTGATTAAAATTGGTTAGGGTTACTGCTGTTGCGCCCACATTAAATCTGTCCGATATTTTGAGATAAGCCAATAAAACTGTGGCAATTCCCAAGATAAACTAGTACTTGATCTTGACTACTAGAGATAGTGTATCTTATTTAGGCAACTGTCTCTGTTACCAAATAACCATTGTTGGTTGATACGTATTCTTGACAATATGAAGTTATTAGTGCAAATATTATTTGTTGGTGAGTTTTGTTAGATTATTTTCCGCTCCAATATCAATAAACTGCTAATCTAGTAAGTTTGATTATTTTATTTTATTCACTAAGATCATTGCATTTTACTTCTCATCTGGATTATGTTGTATTATTGTTATCATCTTCAACATCAATACCATAACTTGACCATTTATTAAATGGTATTAAGTGTTCTGGGTATTTTCTATGTATAATAAAAAATATCTATCTATGTAATGTATTGTATTAAGTATATCAGTTATCTAGTACCCATAACACAAGCTCTGCTTAGCTTGGGGCTAGATAATGTTGTGTGGAATGTCCAGCGTTTATTATTATTATTATTATTATTATTTGTATTCACTATCTTTTACAGTTGGTCTAAGCTACACCGCATCATCACCGGTAACTAATGAAGCGGCAGAAACATCAGCTAGAATAGTGAACGGATATGAAGTAGACATCACAGAAGTACCTTATCAAGTATCTTTGAGAAGAAGGGCAACAGCTGGCTGGGCTCATATTTGTGGAGCAGTCATATTGAAGAACAGGGCTATTCTGACGGCTGCACATTGTGCAGAAGCGTAAGTACATTTTAACCATACATTTCTCTTACACAAAGATACACCTAGAAATCATTAAATTAAAATAAATGGTCAGCTTGTTGTTGTTGTTGTTGACGACCTCCGTGGTGCGGAAAACGAGTAGCCATCTGAGACGCAAGAGGTGCGAGTGCGATTCCCGCTGCGTGACAAATTTTGGAATGATCTGCAAATATTTGTTCCGGGTATGTTGTTGTTACCATGGTATTCGTAGTTACTGAAAACTGTTATTCGCAAACTATAAAAATCATTGATAACATTTTATTTTTTTTAGATACCGGTCTGACCCATCATTACTGAGAGCAGTAGTAGGAACAATATTACGTATATCTGGAGGCAAATCGTACGACATATCAAAGATTTTTGTTCACGAGTTATATTGTTCAAGCACTTTAGTCAACGATATTGCATTATTGGGAACTGCGAAGAAAATATCTTTCAGTCAAAGCGTCCTTCCCATCACTTTTGCACCGTCGGATTTCAAAGTGCCTGACGGTGCTGAAGCAATAGTATCAGGATTTGGAACAACTTCGGTGAGTCAATTGATAAGTTATCAAGCTTCTTATCAAAATGATTGTCATTTACGTATTGCCCAGCACTTGAATTTACATTTATTAGTCCTTCCTGTTTATCATTGTTTCCATCGCATTAAATTGAAGTATTTCAAGCTTTTTTTGTACGAAAATTTTTATGTATGGGTCAGTAAAATAAAATATTTTCAAATTATTTTCAGTATGAAGGTCCTGTGTCACCAGTCCTTTTAGCAGCTAGAGTGCAAGTTGTCAATCAAGACCTCTGCCTTCGTGCATACCTTAGGATGGCAACCATTACGGCAGAAATGATCTGTGCTGGCGCTACTAACCCAGCCAGAGATGCGTGTCAAGGAGACTCCGGCGGACCACTCGTTACCAACAACCATTTAGTTGGCATCGTCTCTTGGGGCGAAGGCTGTGCAAATTACGAATACCCTGGCGTTTACACAAGAGTTTCTAAGTACAGCGATTGGATTGGTGAAAAAATTGCCTATGTGTTTGATTGAATGACAACTGAGTGTTACAATGTGTACGATCTGATTAAATTACACTGTGAAATTAACAAATAATGTTACAATATCTTTGTTGAAGAAGTAAATGAGACTGTTTATAATAAATCCTTTAGCTATTGATAACTTCTATATTTTTGGTAAATAATATATTATATTATAACGTTGTTATATTGATATTAAATGTCATAGTAACAAATTAGCAACCAAATTCACCTTATACAGATCTAAAACATGCTCTCAAAAAAATCTTGGCAAATAAGAATCACATGGTTACATTCCGTCACAAAGTGAGTCAATCAACCAAAATATTAAGGTTATGTCCATTCTGATTACAAGAAACCGATCACGCCTCATTAAGAGTAGTTACTAATTGATCCTGTAGTTATGATCCCTGATACATACAACTTTATAAATGATGTCTTAACAATTATGGTAATACTGATATGGGAACTCAAACAGTGTCGTTGACATTTTGAAAAATGTAGATCCTGACAACGGATGTTATAAATAGCAGGCATACTGATAAGTTTTTTGTTGAAAATTGTATTTTTGAGAACCAGGTTTTTTAAATTAGTGTTCGAAACCATAAGTTGCACAAAATTAACCTAAACACTGCCAGGCTACTTTTAACCATCGAGGAGTTTCGTTTTCCACCTACCGTCTCCATCATCAGATCAGTTCCCATCACTATAATATTGTATTGTCATCTTACTTGTGTGTGTTGTGTATTAAAGGTTGTGGACCACGAACCGGATGACACAGTAGAGGAAGATCTCGATGGACTTAAGACATTATAAAGGTCGCAGGAAGTCGGTGAATGGAATCGGCTCAAGTCCATTCGTCATGGCATTCTATGGGGGAAGGCCTATGTCCAGCAGTGGACTTTGACAGGCTGATAATGATGATGTTGAGTGCGTAACATTGTCTTCTACCTTATTATAAACTAGTTGCGCCCCGCGGTTTCACCCGCGTGAATAATGATGAAAATTGATGATGATGATGATGAAAAGTAGCATATGTGTTATTCTGATGTATATGCTATATTATTGTAAAGTTTCATTAAAATCCATTCAGTAGTTTTTACGTGAAAGAGTAACAAACATCCATACTCACAAACTTTCGCGTTTATAATATTAGTAGGAAGGATAGGATTAGTAGGATAGGTTGTTCACTGAAAAACATTGGATGACATGATAAAGACAGAAGTTGCTCTTAATAATAACAAATAATAAGAATTAAATAAATTATACTAAAGGCCTAAATAATAAGTGATACATAAAGGTTACTGTGACAACGGTTCTATTCTTATATTTCTTATCAATTTAATCCAACCTTGAAACTTTCCAGCTACGTAAACAATAGTATGAATAAATTACAAAAACTGTATGGTGTGTGCAAGCGCATGTTATTCACTTTACAAAGACAACAGAAAAACAATTCATTGACCCACACTATTTATGAGTAAGGTAAATAGAATAAATACTATTAAAAGACAACGCAACCTCTAGGCCAAACGTTGATCTAATAATTAAAAGTAAAATGATTGTAGCTTGGCTAATGTAATGAATATGAATAATTCACACTGAAAAAATATTAAACTCCAAGAAGAGACAAATAAACAAATGTTTAAATTAAGAATAATTATCAATGTCAGTTGTTAATGAAAAACGGTTGTTCCGTAAGATCTAGCTATAGCGACTACATATATATATACATATAAATAAAGTTACAACGACGAATAAAAAACTTACAAAAGGGAAAGTAAGTAATGAATAAAGATATAATAATATCATCATCATCAGCCAATAGACATCAATTGCTGGGTGAGGCCTCCATAGCATGCATAGCGTACAACTCATAGCGTGCAATGGGGGGATTTGCCATAATCACCACGCTTGGCAGGTGTATTATTGGTGATCGCAGTTTAATAGTGTTAAAAGGCCAGCAGAGGATTAATTGCCAATGCAAACGCAACACCAAAGTAATTTCCAAATTAAAACGAAATTAAATATTAAAATAATATTTTGAAAAAAAAAAAAAACCGGTTCATAGAAAAATCCAAATCCTAATAATAGCATAATATGGTGGAAATATGCTTAAATTAGAAATGATTTTGGTATTTTGTTTGCAATTAATTCTCTTAAGTACTGAGGTGGATGCTGCTGCTCATCCCCTTGTGTAATTTTTTTGTCACCTTTTACAACATCCATAGGAAAAGCTGGAGGAGTCCTATTCTTAGCCTGAGACTACCACGGCTCAATAATAATAGTACTAGCCCGTATATCAAGCAGTATTCAAAAAATAAACTAACCAATTACACGCCATCCGGGCAATAGCGTTCTACAAAATCACTTTATCTACCCTTTGTATGATTACGGAGAGTATTTTCAAAGCAATCGATACTTATAATGTAAGCCATGGTTATGATAATCTAACTGTTTTTTACTAGCATTATCTATTGATTTAGTTGTTGAGCCCTGCTAGATAAAATATTTCTGCAGTTTTATTTTTGTGTTTATAAAAGATTTAAAATTATTTTTGATAAAATCTTTAGTTTTTGTGGAGATGCAAGTTCTTACTTTGAATTAGGTACACTGAACTATAAATCAATATTAAAAATCCGTGACCAAAATAAAATCAGTAGTTACTGATAGATCCTGTGTGGCTTAAATCCCTTGTAGTAATATATCCCTTAAGCTTATAATTCAGTTACTGATAGATCATAATGACCAAGGGTTCTGTTACGAATGAAAATATAATATCAACTAATCCTATAAACGCGAAAGTTTGTGAATATGGATGTTTGTTACTCTTTCACGTAAAAACTACTGAATGGATTTGAGTGAAATTTGGAATGGAGATACTTTACGCCCTGGATTAACACATAGGCTACTTTTCATCATCATCATCATCATCAATTTTCATCATTATTCACGCGGGTGAAACCGCGGGGCGCAACTAGTTTAAAATAAAATGCTCGTTTACTCAATTACAACCATTGTGATGTTTGGATTGAAAAGTGAACTCCATAATTAGGAGAATCAAACTCCACGATTTTTTATAAACATTTTCAATACACTGATATCTACACCCGTGATGCCAGTTTCTTATAAAATTATATCATGGTTTCCAAATAACACCGACTTAAATATTCGTATGGAAATCGTATATTCCATGCTAGTTTGATTCAATAAAATGGGAAACTGAGATCCCACAGATCTAGATTGTGTCTACAAAATTTCCTTGTCTTGAATTAATTAATATATGAGGAAACTTCGTTTTTTAAGGGGCGGGCTGGCAGTACACTTCCGTTAAAGTGTTAAGTGACGTTGAAAAGTCGAATACGGCAATCTCGTATCTCGAAGCCTACGAAATAGAGCCTCCAATGAGCCCTTGTTTTCAGTCGACAAACTATGAACCACTGCTAATTTTTGTCCCACCGAGTAACATTGTTACTCGTTAGAAAAAAAAACCCAACGAGTAACAGTGTTACTCGTTTTGGTGTTACTCGTTGGGAACCCTCCATGTCATCGGTTGTTTAAACTCCTCGGTACGTTATATTATTTATAGGTCATAGCATCTGTACGCTTTGGAATTCGTTTTTGTATTAACTGTTTTCGGGGTAGTCTAGTCTATAACATTAGATAGATAGATAGAAAATACTTTATTGCACAAGACAAAAAAAACAAGTACATAGGCGAACTTAATGCTAATTAACATTTTCTTCCAGCTAACCTTTGTGTAATATAGAGCGGGTGGTAGTGCTATTGGGAAATAATACATAACGAGATTATAAAGATAACATAATTAATTACTTACCTATTTAAAATAACTAGATACATATTAAAATATATATATATAAATATATATAATTATTATAACCTACCATAAACATAAACATACTCATAAAGAAAACAAATAAGAAAATAACATAGGCGCTCAATTTTAACATTGAGTATTTTTAACATAAATAAACGACCTTAGTGGCACGGTGGGGAAGACTAGGGGCTGAGACGCGAGAGTTGCGGGTTAATTTCCCGCGTTGCGGGACAAAATGTTTGCATGGTCTGCAAATATTTGTTTCGGATCTGGGTGTTATTGTAGGTACATGTGTGGAATCATAAGCCCAATTCTAGTCATTATTGATTATTTAATTCACAATATCAGTCAACTGTCACTTCTGTCACTGTATGCGTCGGTAGACGAAGTAACTATTACTTAAGAGAAGGTCACCGGTAGCTAGCAAAAGGGCGCATGCGAACGAAGTTTGCTTCTAATTTGGCCATTATTTCTTCAAACTCAATACACTAACATCTAGACCTGTGGTGCGTTAGTTTCTTTTACAATTATATGTCATGGTTACCAAATCATAAACTATAAAATCTTATTTTTAAAAAACTGTTGCTCCACGTTTCTAAATATTAGTGTACTGGAAAAGCTTCCAAAGGAAACGAAACTTCATATAGTTTCGTTTCCTTCCATACATTTACTTGCAGCGCCCCTAGCGAAAACGAGAAGAAATATAAAGACGCTGTCAGTAAATGTATTGGATGGAAACGAAACGTCATATAGTTTCGTAAACTATCAAAACCCGTACTAAGCCCCCTGATCATACGTACAAAATTTAATGCAGTTTGATGAAATAATAGCCAAATTAGAAGCAAACTTTGTTCGCGTACTAAAGGGCTTAAGCGCCCTACCTGTAACCTTCTCTTAATCATTGCTCGCATACATTATCTTTCTCACTCTAACGAACGCCTTTCTGAGCGACAGAAAGGTTGATGATTAATCGAAAGATGACTAAGAAGAGATTGTATTGTGAATTGTGTGCCAAATATTATAGTTACGAGAATTGGGCTTCAAGACTAAGTTTATATGAATGTTGTGTCTTCTGCAACAACGGTAGCTTGCAACATCGAGAGACGTCTCCAGACATAGTGCGACGTTGCCTGATATAATTGAACAACAAGCTGAGACATGTTTTTAGTCAATAATGTTTCGCAACATGTTTCATGATGTCGGGCAATGTTTGGATACAACTGCTTTTCAATCACGTCGCTAAACATTTGTCGCCTAGTAAACATAACATTTCCCTAAACACTTGTTCTAAACTGTAAACCAATATCACCCAAGGGTGCAACAAATGTCCTCAAGGAGTCCTGTCACCGCGAGCTGCCGCTGATTGATCGTCTCATTTGAATCCGGCGAGATTCGATTATGATTAGCACCTATCTAGCGAAGAATCGACCCCTGGGACAGAGGTGCTCAGTCTACTTTGGAACTAGACGGTGTCATGGCCATAATATTTCATGTTTACGTTCCGGCTATAAATGTTTCATGTCATTTATAGCCGGAACGTATCTGGCCATATTATACACGTCACTATCATTATCATCACAGCCAATAGAAATCTACTGCTGGACATAGGCCTCCCCCATAGAATGCCTAGACGAACGGTCTTCAGCTACCTCCATCCACCGACTTTCTTAGACTTTTATAATGTCTTTAGTTCACTTGGAGGGGGCCTTTCTCTTCTGTAGTCCCGGTTTGTGGTCGCCTTGAGAACCTTTATCCCCTACAGTCAGTTCTGCAAGCTATTTGACCTGCTTATTGACAATCATTAGCTATTTCTGTGATCTTGGTTCTTCTTTATGGATTTCTTCATATCAGGTTATATAACGTGCAAAACTCTTAGCATAGCTCTTTCTACAGCCCGCTGCGTGACTTTTAGCTGGTACAAATGTATGTAAGTATCCATTATAATCGATGATCTCTAAGCTTGCTATCATGGCTCTCTACATTTGTTTACATCCTGGCTTATCATCATCAAGGCCTCTTCTAGACATAGGCATCTCCTATATATTATAGTCATCCTATAGTTGAACGAGCGAAGCGAGTTCTCTGAGTCAAGTTGGAAGAATCAGCGTTTGTATGTATGTATGTATGTATGTATGTATGTATGTTTGTCCGATGAAAACTTCCAAACCGTTAAACCGATCTTCATAAAATTTGGTATGGGGGTAGATAGTATTGGTACAATTTGTAGGTAAGGTTATGAGCTATATTGATCAGGGGGTTGCTGAGATATTGGGGTCCAAGAGGGGGTAAAAAAAATAAAAGTGAGACAGTCAGATCAAGTGGGGTGTCTAATGAAAGCGCTTTGGTTGGACATTTCAAAACTGTTTTTAATAATTATTTAGCCTTAGTAGTTTCCGAGATATTTAGGAAAAATAAAAAACGTAAAAACCCAAAATTCTAGGGTACTTCCAGCAATCTCACAATGCTGAAATTTGGTATGCTTGTGGCTTTTGTGTTACAACTACAGGAAAAAGTCTGAAATTGAAGAATTTAGAAACATGTACTCCATAAAACAAAAACCAATATAACATCCATTGTTGACCTCCCATTTCTAAGAATTTGAATGACGTTGGAGTTCTATGGTTTTCATCAAAGGACGTTATCAATTAATTCGTCAGGTACTTGATATAGGTACTAACAGGTATGTAGTATAAATACGCCCCGTTGCTTAGCCCTATTCAAAGGTTATTTTGATGATGTGTAGGAAATTAGAGTAGTTACTGGTAGATCCTGTACTGTACTGGTAGACGTCGAGGGGAAAATTTTCAAAAATAATAATAGAAAATATGGAAATTACTTAGGGCTGATAAAGGTGTTACGCGAGGTCTCAGTTCGGGGCGAACCACTAGTATTGTATTGCTCCCTAGTAGTTAACTAGAAGCCACCCGACTTCTGATATCCCTAGGTCATAGGTTCGGAACCGGGTAAAAGGCGTGCATCTATGTCCGCCTATCCGATATCCTATTCAAATATGTAAGGAAACCGGCAAATAATAACATAACATAAAATCCCAACAGTCACATTGATCCTACACTAGGATTCCCTGTGTCGTGGGTATCAGGAACTACGAGTACCATGGTACCATAACACTCAGACCCGGAACAAATAATTGCAGATCATACAAACATTTGACCCGCAGCGGGAATTAAACCCGCAACCTTCTGCATCTCAGCCGGCAACTCGCCCGCCGCGCCACAGACGTCGTCGTAAGGTGCTTAATCAGGTCAATCAACATTTATAATCACACAAACCAATCAAACATCAGTGTTTTTAACCGACTTCCCAAAAAGGAGGAGGTTCTCAATTCGGTTGTATTTTTTTTTTTTTATGTTTGTTACCGCATATCTCCTGCATTTATGAACCGATTTGGAAAATTATTTTTTTATTTGAATAGATATACTTGAGGAATTGAGGGAACTCCTCAAATATTGTAGGCATACATATGGCGATTTTGATATTTTCAGCAAGACAGAAGACACCAAGCATTTGCATTCAGAAAGTATCATAATCCTTTCACCACTATGGTTCTTTCATAATTTTTTTTTCATCCAAAATTATTTAGTCGAATACAATGGCGGAAGATGGTTTTTTAAATGAAAAGTTATTTAATAAATAATTATTAATTCATACATATAAATTGTTTGTCTTAAAATCACTACTTCTTCTAAATGCCTTCAAATATTCTCATTATTTTTGCACAAAAATTTACTTAACTGCTGTACCTATAATTTAGATGTTAACATTTGAAATATAATAAAATATTCCTAGGAAAAAATATAAATAGCACTACGGGCCTGGCGACTCAGGTGTCAGTGGAACTCGACGCGCGCTGCCATTGGCTGGAGTTGCCCAAAGGACGTTGACAAATAGTATTCGCCTTAACAATGAACGTCATCAACTGGTAGACATCACTGCTGGACGAGGCCTCCATCACTTAGGGATAGCAAATAATATCTTCGAAGACGTGATATAAAGCATAATTTGCCACATTTTATCTTACATAGTGCCTCCGCAGCTAATAACTTTGAAAGTAAGCCGCCAAGGGAGACTGGTGACTAAATATTTACTGTAAGCATCGTCATTACCACTAGCCGGTAGATGTCCACAGTTGGAAGGTGTCCCCCATACGATGCAATATCCATGGATGGATTTCCCATAATCACCAAGCTTGACAGGCGGATTGGTGATCGCAGTTTTGGTGTTGAGTACTCAGGTGGCCCATTTCTTAGTGTAATTTCTTAGTTGGCTTTTATTACATCCAAGGAAGAAGACGGAGTCTATTCTTAGGCTCAAAAACCACGGCCTTTATTCGGATAAACGTCTTAGTCGGAAGACGCGTTGTCATAGGTGTGACGATTAGAGCAACAAACTATGTTCCCTCTTTGGTATTTATTATTATTACTTAGTAGTTGCGCCCCGCGGTTTCACCCGCGTGAATAATGATGAAAATTTGTGATGATGATAGTGAAAAGTAGCCTATGTGTTAATCCAGGGTACAAGGTATCTCCAGTCCAAATTTCACTCAAATTCGTTCAGCCGTTTGAGCGTGAAGAAGTAACAAACACAATAACAAACTTTCGCGTTTATAATATTATGACTAGTTGCGCCCCGCGGTTGCACCCGCGTGAATAATGATGAAAATTGATGATGATGATGATGATGATGAAAAGTAGCCTATGTGTTAATCCAGGGCGTAAAGTATCTCCATTCCAAATTTCACTCAAATCCATTCTGTAGTTTTTACCTGATAGAGTAACAAACATCCATCCATACTCACAAACTTTCGCGTTTATAATATTAGTAGGAGTAGGATAGTAGGATAAAGTAGTCAAGGTCATTCGAGTTTTTAGAAGGATTTTCAATCTCGAATTATTTTTGTCCCTTGTTAATTCTTTTATCGTTGTGTAATAAAGCTGTATCGATTAAGCGCAAAATGTAATTTACTGTAAATACTAGTAAATACTGAGAAGGCTTCCGACACTTCGTTTCCTCATTCGTGTCCACCACATTGTTCTTCTATTACCACTTCATCAAGCCATTTTGAAACTTACGCCTAGAATGTATAGCTTCTTTTTCTTCCACTGGTCTTTATTATTAAGGATATTGTCGATGTAAGTGCAGAAATTTATTTACGACACCCCCTCATTTAGACTTTGTGCGTCCTTTTCAGTCACGTAATGCTCGGGTATTTTGTCTCTCTCTACGCCTCATAATACATTTTGGGGTGATTCTGAATTAACAATACTATAGTCATAATACCCTGGCTTGTGTCGACACTTATCACGATCATATGATTTGATTCATTTAATCAAAGTTCATAGTTATGTTACTTAGTAAGTATCTTGAGTTAGATTAGAAAAGATATTGCTAATAAGTTAATGGAAGTTTACTGGTAATCAGTTATTAGTGAATCTAACTTATAACTATCTAAGTAGTCATACAGCATCAAGTCAAGGACCTTTACTAAAAAGAGTACTAATAACATATCAAGAAGTTAACTTAATTAAATAATTTTCTTTAAATAAAAATATCGATATCGATAAAGTAACTCTAATCCCATCTCTATTCCATCGGAGCGTACGCCACTCAATTTAGGGGTGGCACTGCTCAGACGGCAATAACGTATACACGAATAGGTGTCGCCCTGACTAGGGCCGCATTCACAATGAAAGCAGGTTGCCGGCACATACCCGCTAACAAATTCTGAATGGCGTGTGATTGATTACCAACTAGTAAACGCTGTAAATAGGCGCTAGAAACGACTACAATTCAATTACAACAACGACTCTATAACGCAAAAAATACAGAACATGAAAAACTTTTACCATGTGACTAAGCCGTATGCGGACGTGCGCTATGCTATGTGCTATAAAATATCGCCATGACGGTTCATACGGCGTGCTATTACAAATTAAGCATAGCATTTGATTGCCCACCGTGTAAACGGTCATATCTGATAAAAGAGTGTGGTATTTAATTTTGCGGGTACGCTATAATTTTGTATGTCGAGTCTGATAGCTGTTTATAGGTTTGGACGTAACTAATCTCAGTTCTAGATTTCACACCACCAAAGATGTCCCACGGCGACTTGAGGAACGAGCCATTTTGCAAAGAATGTTAGTAGAACCCTGGGGAAGTAGCATTTTCAATATACTCATAAAAAAGTTGCGTAACTGACAGACTCACTCACTGACTGACTCACACACAAACGTAAATCCTAGAGACCTGAAATTTTGAGCGTACATTTTTAATGTAGTCTAGGGTTGTACTTATAAAAGGAATTTCTAAAATTCACGTCCTCAGGGATGCAGTGGGATCTTAAATTTTGAATGGAAAAACTCCACGCAGGTAAATTCGCGGGTGTTCCACTAGTGGACAATAAATGATCAACCACTCTCACTAGGGGCAAATGGGAAATGCCCCCATTGAAGATCGTTTTCTACGTGAATGCGGCCTAGCGTCTTACTCGGATCAATTCAAATCTGTGTCGTCACCGCCCGCCCGTGGCGCGCCGTGACACTTCTAAACACGTCAACAGAGGAAATATTTGCGTCACCTAATAATAACTTAGCTTTTCTTTGTCAGTGGTTTAGTCTGTTGTATAGATTTATTATACTAGCTCCTAAAGTCCGTAGTTTTTAGCGATTGGTAAGTTGGGCTGAAACGTAGCGATAGTTTCTGGAATACCTACCTAGTAGATGTGTCGCTTAGTTTACCAATTTATTTCGTTGTAGAACACGGTTATTGCCTAAAGTTGTTACATTATTAGTAAATCGAATGCCGTGCGTAGTGTGCCCAGTCTAAAAATAGACCCCTTCTTCTCCTCCCGTGGATTTAGTTATAATCTTACTAAGAGATTACACCAGGAGATGGGCAGCAGTATCTATCTGAGTACTTAACACCAAACTGCGATCACCGATCCGCCTGCTAAGCGTGGTGATTTTGTCAAAACCCCCCATTCTATTCAATGTTGGTGATGATGAAATAGAGTTTTCACACATATTTTTTCATATTTAGCAGTGTTTTTGCAAATAATATAGAATAAAAATCATTAAAGCACTAATGCAAATAACTAAATCACGAAATATCACAAAAATAGCTTACAGTTTAATCTGTGCCAAAAGTCAGAAGCTTTCAAATGTCACCAAAAAGATAAACCAATAGGCATTCAATTCGATTAGACCGTTGAGCGACTAAACCCACCAATAAGTAAGTGTAATACTATAGCCCACGGCCTATTACCTGGTAATTTCACAGAACAATCTACGTCGTCCCGTGTCGACAGCACACAATGATGTGACTCACACGAGCATTGCAACCGAGAGGGACGGTTGTCCCGCGATTTGTTTACACAGTGTAGCTTTCCCTTTCGTGGCTTGCGTGTGTGCGTGACCATCTGGCGGGCGCGCGGTGCCAACCCTGTGCGCTTGTGTTAGTGTGGGGGCAGAACTAAGCGCACCCCGTTTCGGGGTAGGCCGAAGCCTGTGTGGGTGACCCAGTCGAATAAATCTAATGCACACTAATACACAAGCATATTGGTGGCGCGTCGTGTCATTTTTACGCTTGTGTTGTCGCTACTTGGGGTTCTTTATGCGACGCGATGATATTATTATTCTGATGACGATTACGGCATCCTTTATGCTTACAATAAAATAATTAATAAGGGATGAAGTGTATTGTAGCGCGGTAGTTTGTGATCTGTATCAGGCCACTTCATTTCATTCAGGCATTGAAAACGTAACGATTGAGTTCATTAGGATCCTTAGTTTTATTGAGGGTTAATTGTTTAAATACTTTTGAGTTATTGTTTTTTCTTGCGTCGGTAGAGCATTCATAAAATTGGCATAAAGCTGTGTCGAAATTACATTATTTTTTAAATCAAAAGTACTTAAGTATTTAATAATTAAAAATGATAGCTTCAGAATATCGATATATTTCGATACTACTGCTACCGAAATGAGAAAATTGGAGAAGAACCAAGATCACCGACAGCTCTCAGAATTAGTAAGTTGAAGAGGCAATAGGCAAGTCATATAGCTCCTAGAACTGACAACCGCTGGGGAATAAAGGTTCTCGAGTGGCCACCACAACCTGGACATTGTAGTAGGGGAAGGCCTTTCTCTCGATGGCTAAATACATTATAAAAGTCGCAGGAAGTCGTTGTATGGAGGCGGCTTAAGACCGTTCGTCGTGGTTCTAAAGGCGAGGCCTATGTCCAGCAGTAGACTTCTACAGGCTGATGATGATGATGATTGGCAATGGGCACGTCATATAGAATTGACAACCGTTGGGGAATAAAGGTTCTGGAGTGGCAACCAAGTGGCAACCACAAAGATACCGGACTACGCAGTGTAGCGAGTTAGTAGTGAAGTTGAATTAAGTACCGATTAATTAAGTGATATAATCCTTTATTAGTAAAATAGGTTATTTATGCATAATGCCCAAACATCCCCAATTACTTACTCAATGACGGAACAGTTGACATGACGCTCAACCCCTGTTCAGTATAACAATTACGCGGCTACCCGGCAGGGCTCATTGTGATGGGATTCAACCACAGAAAAATAATAGTAGTATCCATAAGTTTCATATCAACAATACTGAAACAGGCATAAGATACTGTGCTACTGTCATTCAGTGGCGCACGCAGGTAAGCAATATACAAACTTAAGGCTGGCATGTCAGAGCTTAGTTTTAGTTGACAAAAATAGATGATCAGCGACAGCAAATACATATTTTTTTCGAAATTCAAATCCCTCCCTAACTTAGCTGCATTGGATCTAAAGTAAGTGGAATAAAGCTCATTTTACATTGCAAGCCGATTCGGAGTGATACAGGTCAGACCCTACCTCTCGTCCATTGTGGAAAACACTATAACCACGACCACCAAACTGAGACCCCCGAACCGATATCCAAATAGTGGAGAGTATACAGTTGAAAAAAGCGCGGCAGATCTTTTATAACTGGTTTTATATACAAATATTATTATCCTGCCTGTTCACAAATATCAATAACGTATTACCAGCTCAGATTTAAAAGTTAACGATCGATTTTTTTTAATATTATGGCTTTATTTCGAATCAAATGTGTTTAGTTTGGTTTTAATAATAACTTTATTGGGTTTTATGGGCTTGAATGAGATTATTTGAATGGGAACAAACCTAAACACCAGAGTGTGCATTTAAAATGAACACAAAAATTATTGTTAGTACCTTAAAAAAAAATTACAACACACATACTTAGGTATAAAAATGATAATCTGGAACGAGGAAATCCGTAGAAGAACCAAGATCACAATCATAATTAGCAAGTTGAAGTGGCAATGGGCAGGCCATATGCTCACAGAACCGACAACCATTTGTGACGACCACGAACTGGATGACGCAGGCTCTCCTCTCGATAGACAGACGATGGATTTTTAAGGTCGCAGGAAATCGGTGGATCAACGACTCAAGACTGTTCTTCGTGGCATTCTATGGGCCTATGTCCAGCAGTAGACTTCAATCAACAGACTGATGACTATGCCAGGTATAAAAAAAAAAGTAAAAGTTAAAGAGAACTTATTTGTAAAAATTGTAAAAATACTTGAAATGTATTACCAACACAATTATTAATGGGTATAACTTTTCATTAAAAAACCGACTTCTACCATTGAATTCGGCTATCTGCATCTATTTGCTAAAGGCATACAAAACAATAACTTGTTGCTAAAGATACCAAAATTGCTATATGTATGCCTATAAAATTTGAGGAGTTCCCTCAACTACTCATGGATTCCATCATCAGAACTGGGTTTTGAAAAAAATGGGACCAATCTGGAAGTATATCTATTCAAATAAAAAAAAATTCTTAAGTTACAACGGAGATAATTGAGGCAACAAACATAAAAAATAAAAAAAATACAAATACAACTGAATTGAGAATCTCCTCCTTTTTGTGAAGTCGGTTAAAAATAATTTAGTAAACATTGATGAATTATTTCAAATCAGACGTTTGAAGGAGAAGCTAGACAATGGACATTTCACCCTTCTGGTAAGTTTTGAGCAGAGGCTACTCCACATCGAGAAGGCCATCTGCCAGTCAAACTCAAATGGTCGATCAAATCAAATCAAATCAAAAAAAAATAATTCATTGAAATCACAAGGATCATTTTGAATCGTCTTATAATTATATAATAGTTACCTCTGTGTTGATATAACGGTTGGTTGATTTTGTTTAATATTTCCAAAATCCTAGTTAGATACACCAAACCTAGACAGTGTCAACATTACCTGATTACATATAGTGACAGTAGCATTTCATTTTGTTATAAGAGATACAAAAGTTATGTATCTTGTCTTTAGAAGGTGTTCATTTCATCTAGAGGTCAAACTATTCGTGAACTTTGAAGTCAAGTAAAAGCTCTTTGAAGAAATAATTTAAAAGTATTGTTTATTTTTAGTAGTAAAAATCAGGTAACACTTAAATTACGTTACGTATAAATAAGAAGCTGCTAATATCGTCAGAACGGTATGATCACTTATTTATTTAAAAAAAACGTAGTTTTATAAATTTTTTTACTTATACACCAGCAAAAACAGATCTAACTAAAGAGACAATATCTCCGGCGTTAAAAGGCCAGCCTGAGAAGATCGGGGGTGGGTAAGGGTGTCACCCTCCCTGCAAAATTACTACGTTTTGAAGGGAACAACTTTTATGAGAATAAGCCGCTATGAATCTCGAATTATAAAATCGAGAGTCTGCATGGTGCATGATGATGTCTTATTTCTTAAAATAATTACTTAATATATATAAAGTGCAATTTTTATATGCAATTGAAGCGCGTGTATAACTAATCTTGTGCTCAGCTAAAAACAGCAAAGTTCACTAAAAAAATCATTAATTTCTATAAGTTGTTGTATATGTTGTCTGAGCTCACTTTAGCGATTAGATTTCAAGTCAGTAACATTTTATTTATGCAAAGAAATATAACGTTATCATTATTTTTGCTCAAAAGTAATCTTGTACGTAGTATAGCAAATGACAAACTATCCAAGTTAATAGTAATCCCTGGTACAAGCGAATAAAGTTTTAGATAAACTTTAAACATTTACTGTGACAACCTTATGAGCTCGGGGACGCTCGGGTCAGGTCGGGTTAGGTCGGCTGTGGTCGTTCTTAGTCAATAAGGTGCATTGCCCGTCGTTGCCTACTCGACGTTCTGGACTCTGGACTTGGAATACCAGATGGAAAATATTTCCTGAGTTTGGGAGAAGTTTCCTACTTGAAATAAATTTTTACTTAGCCTAACAAAGAGTTTGTAGTATTTCTTAGAATCTCAATAACTGTAGACATATTTACTGAAGTTTGAGTTATATTATGTATAGGCGGTACTTGATAATAATTAGGCTAAAATTCCTTTTTTTATATTTTTAAATGGTGTGGTTATTTTAATATAAAAATTTATCGTAATTGATTAAAATAAGATAACGAAAATTTAATTTACTTTGATATTATGAAAATATCATGAATAAGATGTTACAAAATAAAAAGTGTATAAAAATGCACGTAAGGCATTAATTAGATTTAGTGTATTTTGGATAATATTCTAAAAGTTCGGAAAAATCTATATTTCTTACCAGATAACCCCTTTTTAGGTTTGGAGAAACAAAATTGAGTTTCTCTAAATAAAATTCGGGGTAATTTTCTACGCACGCTGGCAACCCACGAGACACTAGATGCGATTCTCCACGGGTCGGAGGGTGTGAAGAGGTGCTCGCAAATACCGTTAGGGGTAATTGTCTCTGTTATTTACACCGCATCTTTGCGATTGGATACGATTGATTTAATAACCATATTTGGTTTCATAGTTTTTGATAGATTTCTATTGGTCTACCGTTTTTAAAAAACAATCACTGTAGTATCTCTAAGTAAGTTTTTTTTTTAACTTTTCCATGCAGATATGGTACTCTTAGCTGAATGATGTAAATTTACGAAAGAAAGGTTAAAATGTAGAGCATCGAATGTTATCTAGCAAAAACTTGGTTCTCATTTGCCTCATTCTCATTCTACCAAAACCTGTTATAAGTCATCTATTGAAATATCACCCAATTTAACCCTAATCAAAAAATCAATGTTACGCAATAACGGGAAACGAACGATTTATTATGTCAATCGTAACCAAATCTAAGTGTTACATAACACGAGTGTGAGATATCCCGGTGGGCGTAGGGAATGCTGGAGGAAAGCGGACGACCTTGACACGACAATTTGATAGTGACTACAACATAGCCTGTGAAGATGTTACCATCGTACAATCGTACCATACGTTACTGAAAATGTTCGGAGTTAGTGGAGGTTAACATACACTTATGTAACTCCTAGGGTTAAAACGATTTCTACACATGATTCCGAAGTTTGACTGCGTCGGACGACGTGTAGGAATTGCCAATGATTGGGAACGGAGGTGGCTCAAGCTGTTTATCGTAGCTTTATATTGCTTTATGGCAGCGGACGACTTCAGGCTGATGATGATAATACAAATGCACAAGGGGCTTTCAACATTCAGCGTAACATTTTGGACAATGTCTGGTTAGGGTATTTTCTACATTTACTGGTGAATGTTAACATTCACCAGTACATTTTGAATAGATATATTATCGTAACATCTTTTTGACAAACAAACATGTTACACAGAAGACGGAAATACTTAGGGCAGTTTATTGAGCTTTCACTTCAGTAACTATTATTTCATCTGTGCCTTCACGCTGGATGCGCCTGCGCCTTGAAATGATAATTAAAACACTGTGTGCGTGAACCGTATTATTTGATTGGAATGTTTTAACTGTTATGATTATCTTATTTCTGTATAGCGATTTCAAGTGATTGCAACTAACAAGATTTTTGAATTCATCGCGATACATTTTTTTAATTAGGTTTGTCGCGGCTTGTTTAAGAGTGTGTTACTGGAAAAAAGCGTTAGCCGAGTTGGTCATAGGAAAGCATTGGTGGCTATGAGCTCACCACTGGTCACGTCTATATACCTGCGATTGTACAATCCACGGTAAAAAGAGGCCCATTGAGGCTCTGCCTATCCCTTCAGGGAAAAAAGCATGTTTCATATTAAATCAAATCAAATCAAATCAATGATGAGATGCCTCTGGTGTTGCAGGCGTCCATAGGTTACGGTAACTACTTTCCATCAGGTGGGCCGTATGCTTGTCTGCTTGCCACTTGGCAAAAATTCTGTTTTTTTTTTATACTACTTAGTATAAAAAAAACAGAATTTTATTCATTGAAATTTCAAGGATCATTTTGAATCACATTATGTGGGTACCTATCTCAAAATTATATACTTACTAAAATTGTATTTTGTTTTGAAATAACCGGTAGACACTTCATTTGTTATCGACTTTTAGTCGTTTCGATTAAAAAAGTCAAATCGAATGGAAACGTTAGCAGTAACGGAATGAAAATGGAAAAGCCGAGAGACGATTAAAAATGATCCACGTGAATGTATTCGCGCGGACAATATTTTAAAACAAAATGTCACACGCTTTCCACGAGCATCTACCCACCCTTACTAGGGTCACAGAAGGAATAACGTTTCATACAGAAGTCTCTCTCCAACTAAAACTGACACTATGTATGAATATGTGACACTTACGTGTGATCAAAATTGTATTTGACATAATTGAACGAATCTCTCAAATGAATATCGAAAAATGATTGAAAAATCATAAAGGTCGCAGGAAGTCGATGGATGCAGGCGGCTCAAGACCATTCGTAGTGGCATTCCGGTCCAGATGTAAACATCTACAGACTGATGATGATGATGTTGATGACACAAATCTCTCGTAAACTACCCGAATTTTCGCCATCAAAATCTAATGTTGAAGCTAAAATAAGCGCGCTAATACTCATTTTACACTGCAAGCCGATTCAAAGTGACACACGCCTGCTAAGGGAGGGTAAAAGAGGTGCTGCGAGGGTGAACCCCACGCCCACCTCCTACCAACCAGTGGGGTGTCATTGTGGACTGTGGTGTCGTAACTCCGCGAACTTTTTAATTTACAATTAGGTAGCTTCCCATTTCTCTGCCCTATTTAGCTTTCGTTTTTCCGGTAACCATAGCGGCGTTTCATAATTAAAATTTATTTATCGCATTACTGGCACTTAAATCTCTCTGATATTTATGTTAGAAACGTGCCTTAAGTTAACCCATTTTTGCCAAGGCGGCTTTTATTAAAATGAATTACAAAAAAAAAGTTTTAAATTATCTCTGTTATAACAACATAGACGCGTCTCAAAATCATAATCACGTAAGTAATGCAGCAAAAATATTGAATGTTTTTATATTAATAAAACTCATGTTTAATGCTTTACAAAACAAAATACATTTAATGACCGAAAACGAGGAGAAACCCAAAAAAACTCTTACTTTGGAATCATATCCAAAATCTGTCAACATCTTATTTCAACCAGCGTAAACAAAAACAGTGCAAACTAAATTGATGACAATACTGTTTTTGTACCTCATAAAATAGGTACAAAAAGCTGTCGTATTGTTTTCGAAACACGTAAATTAAACGCGTCCGCCCTTGACTGCGGGGTGCAGTCAGTGATTACTTACTGTGACAATAATGGAGGCCTAATAATTAACTTGTTTTTACAACATGTCCGAGCAAGACGTTTTCGCCGTGCGGGTAGAGGTTTGACGGATGAGAGACGAGCGATTTCATAAGCTTCTGACTTTTTGAATTGAATGCAATTAGAGATTTAGATATTTAGTGATATCCAAATCTCTAATTGATTAATAGGCAAAAAATATCGCTATAGATTTTATTTTAGTTTTTTTTTATTTTAGCTGTTGGATCTGTCTAGCTGACTGAATTATGAATTACAGAGTGAATAACTTTTCATTTAAAAAACCGACTTCCGCCAATGTATTCGACTAAATATCTAAATGAAAAAAAAATGATGAAAAAAAAACCATAGTGGTGAAAGGGTTATGATAATTTCTGAATGCAAATGCTTGATTTGTTGCTGAAAATATCAAAATCGCTATATTTATGCCTACAATATTTGAGGAGTTCCCTCAATTCCTCATGGATCCCATCATCAGAACTGGATTCTGAAAAAAATGGGACCAATCTGGAAGTATATCTATTCAAATAAAAATCAATTTTCCAAATCGTTTCATAAACGCCGGAGATATGAGGTAACAAACATTAAAAAAAAATGCAACCGAATTGAGGACATCCTCCTTTTTGTGAAGACGGTTAAAAAGCCAATTAATATAGGGTCACTTATTGTTAAAGAAGATAGTTTTATTTCCCTACTATAGAATGGAATAATGGTTCTACGCTAAACCATGCATCATTATCATCATCATCAGCTTGTTTACGTCCAATGCTGGACGAGACCACCAGCATTGATTACAATGGGTGCATTTGCCATAATCACCACGTGGCAGGTGGATTGGTGATCGCAGTTTGGTGTTAAGTACTCAGGTGGTTGTGGATGATATCAGCACCATCCCTTGACGTAATCTCTTAGTAAAGCTTTTGCTACATCCATGGAAGAAGACGGAGGGGTCTATTCTTAGGCCGGACACACCACGGCAACAAATGGCAAGGAGACCATGCATACGCTCATTCAAATTTCAACTGAAGGGAGTTGAAATTAAAAACGTTTATTTGACAAGAACAAAAAACTATTAGAAGAGAAGTAGAAGGTGGACACAAAAAACAAACAAGCAAAATTAATCGGATACCTATCAAAGCTCTAAGCTATAACAACGAGAGTTGATAAAGTTTCAGCATCATCATCATCATCATCAGCCTGTAGAAGTCCACTGCTGGGCATAGGCTCCCCCCTTAGAATGCCACGACGAACAGTCTTGAGCCGCCTCCATCCACCGACTTCCTGTGACGTTTATAATGTTTTTAGACCATTGAGTGCAGGGCCTTTCTCTACCACGTCGTCCGGTTTGTAGTTTGTGGATTTCTCCTTCTACCTAAAGAAAGAAAGAAATAAATAAAAACGTTTATTTGGCACAAAAACGATACAATGCAGGCATACAACAAACGAAAGTTACATCTAGAAGTTTAAATAAATCGACTCCTACTATATTACTCGCTGCTTTTTACAACTTGCACCACAAGAAAGTTGCAGGCATCCACTGAATTTACTCTGACACCCGCGGAGATTGTTTGTGCATCGCTTAGGCGGCTCTTTTACTCTATTTTTTCCCTTCGTCATAGACACTGTTTGGATGTTTGTCACTACGTTTCACTTGTAAATTATTGTCATTGATATTTTTGCCGCTTACGCTACGCTTTGCGACGGTACTTTGGAATGTTTTCATAGAGCCTAACCTTTTGTAATGCTTGTTAGGTGTTTGAAGAGAACAAAATGTGGATCTAATATCTATGACATTACTCTAGACATACCTGGCAATACTAAGGGCCTAGTCTACAATAAAGTAACTATGCGTTTGGTGTAAGCTACACGGACTTTTGTATGGAAATTTTGGTTCTCATGGTGTCCGCTAGGGGGCACTTTTCGTTGTTTCCATACAGAAATCCGTGTAGTACACTCGCCCGTATTGTTTCATTTGTAGACTAGGCCCTGTGATATTTGTATATATAGATAAAGATAATTTTATTTGTTTTGAATATGGTAATTTTACATTGGTGGTCATAATTCACACGTCCAACATACTCAGTCATACATTATAACATACAAATAATTTCGTTCCCATAAGTAGGAAAAATAATGTCAACATTAAATACAAATCATCAAAATAAAATTAATTAAAATCGTAGGTCACCATACAATTATTCTAATGTGTCATCTAAAAAGTCATGTATACTATAATAACACATTTCTCAATCATACATTTTTAATTAATAATTGTTTAAAATTAGCTTTAAATAAATTCTCATTAAGGTTTTTTAACGAGTTTGGTTTTTTATTATAAATACGCACTGCCATGCAGACTGATGCACTCTTTTTCAATAATGCTGTTTTGTAGCTGGGTTTATATAGTCTGTTTCTATCTCGTCTATTCCGGACCGCAACGTCAGACATAGGTTAATTCTTACAAAGAATGCCATTTCACAATTTTTTTTAAACCTTTTAATTGTTTCAAGTACGGTTAGAATAGGCTGACTAACAATACCAAGACGCTAGCAAAGATGACCGCAAATGTTAATATGACCAATGACATCGAGGTAGCTTGAAATCTTTGTAATTTGATTGGTTATAATATTTGACATTTACTATCGTCTCTCTAGCGACTCGCTATCGTTACTAACTTTAGTCAACCTAGTGTGTTAGTTGTGACGAAATAGAATGAACTCGTTATTGCAAGATCATCTTCTTACAAACCCAAATTGAGTTCTTAAAATGATGGTAAGTAGTGAGCACCCATCAGGAGTCTACATATTTTTATACAACCGCCGCCGATGTTTTCTTTCTAAATCTGAATATAGTAATAAGAGGGCGATCACTCTGTCTATTCGTAAACTAATAAAGCTATTTCAGGCCTTCCGATTTGTGGGTTCGTACGCAAAGATTTATATCGTATCTTTGGTTCGTCAAAACGTCAGCTTTGTGGGTTTCTTACAGAAAAACTACATTGAAAACAGATTTCTATAAATATTGACTGGATTTTCTTATTTACGCTTCGCAGAATCGATCAGATGGTTCAGTTTTATTCTTTGTCTTCAGAGCTAAAGTTTCTAGCATGAGTTGATTTTTTTACGTTGCATAAAATAAAACGAACAAGTTGCTAGTGGGAATCGCGTCCTTAGGGTTCCGTAATCCGTAAATTATTTCGAAATCGTCAAAGCCTTTTTCGAGTTTCAGCCATGTATCTACTAACTTCACGATCCCATTTTAGGGATAAAAAAGCTGAAACTTCTGAATTTTAGACTTTTCCCTTTATTTGTGTCATAAGGACTCCAATTTTACATTCCAATTTTCACAAATGTTCGTTTTCGCTATTTATATACAAAAATAAGACTTGTCCTTTCCTCGTGACACTCGAGGGGGGGCCTATGTCCAGCACTAGATTTCTACAGGCCGATGATGATGATGAATACTGGTTTATAGGAAGTGTATGTAAACGCAGTTCAGCATCAGACGTCTGACGTCTAGACTTAGCAATTCCTGTGGGAGCCGGGACAGGTCGGATGCTCCGAAAGTAAATTAATTAATCCCGGTTCAGTTTATTTATACCCCACTAAGGCGAAGGAAATAAGAGGGTTATGATTTTAACACATTTTAGCTCATCATCAGCCGGTTGGTACCTCTCCCATAGAATGCCACGATAAACAGTCTTGCTTGATCACCTCCACCCACTAACTACCTGCAACCGTTACAATGCCATTGGTCCACCAAGTGGCAGGTCGTCCTACACTTCGTCTTCCGGTTCACGGCCAACTCGAGAACCTATGTTATACAGCGTTATCAGTTTTGCAAGCTATACCAACAATCAATCACATACATAGTCCTGATTCCACACCAGAATATGCTACGAGTACCATGGTATGGTACCACAACACCCAGCCCTAGAACAAATATTTGCAGATCATATAAACATTTGTCTTGCAGCGGGAATCGAACCCGCACCTCTTGCGTCTCAGCCGGCTACTAGCCCGCTGCGCTACGAAGGATGGCTAAACACGAAACAATATTTTAACACTATAACACTGAATCATTGGCGAAACATTTAAGAACAAACCCAAACTGTCATGAATCACTATCATTATGAGATTGTTTGAGTCTTTGCCAGGTCTGACTTGATGAATATGCAAAATGGGTTTTCTACACCGGATAACCCTAAAACGGTAGTATACTTAAACTTACTGATAATCTTAAATGTAATATGTGATCATTTGCACATAAACTACCAACAAGCCCATAAAATCAGAGCATCGCAAGCGCAGCCCTCAAAAGGTCCCGTTAGGGCGGTCTTTTGTGAGCTACAGCAAAAAAGGCTTCTGCCGCCACCCTCGACCGGCAAAAAACATAAAACAGAAAGAAAGGACCACAAATTAAGGCTCAGGGATCGGAATGTTGCACCCGTAACTTGTCCGGGTATTTATAATAAATCGGCCAAATTATACCCTTCAAGTCCTGAGGTCCTGACGCATCCCTTTTGTCCTTGTTACGATATAGAACCGATACTATCTGAATCTACCTGTCTAATTTTTATAGTGTTCGAGCTAAAACTTCTTAAGGGAGCTTCTGTATTCTATTCCTTCTGTTGGGTGCTATGTTATGTATGGTAACAGATCTTCAAATATGGCTGGATATATGGTTAGATGATTTGGTGATCGTTGTAGAGATGCATCCGCCCTTGGCTTCGCTCTCGGGGTACTGAGATAAACTGATGATTTTATTTTATGTTATGTAGTTAATCAAGTAGGTACCTATCTTTCTTCAAAATTTAAATCAATTCGGTCACATACCTAACAAGCAAACTTCGTAGTAGAGTGTCCAGTCTAAGCGAAACCCTTGTCTCCTCCCTTGGATGCCGTAAAAGCCAACTAAGGGATTAAACCACAGTATGGACAGCAGCATCCACCTGAGTAGGTACTCAACAACAATACTGATCACCAATCCGCCTGCCAAGCGTAGTGATTATGGTGATTCCTCCCATTGTATTTTATGGGGGAAGCTTCATCCAGCAGTGGAAGTCTAAGGCTGCTGATGATGATGATGAAGCAAACTTCAAATTGATCTTGTGTCCTTAGATTTTTCGAATAGTGACACAGTGTTTTGTTTTTTGCATCGATAATCAGTTTCTAACGTGGTTGTAAGAGATAGATATTCCGCGTTTCATTAGTAGTACGGTTAGGGTAGAGCTGCCGTTGTTCTAATATCTCTACATTGAATATTCATCTTTTATTTATATAAAATCTAAATGCTCTGAGTTGACAGATAAAATACCAATTTAGGCCCATGGAACCATCGATAGGATCTTTGCTACCTGTTTGTGTGGCCATTTAAATATCTTCTAATTTTTATAGAGCTCGTGATAAAATATCTCACAAGAGCTTCCGAAATGCTTTCTTATCTCCTAATATCGTGGTAACGTAGAAATAATTATACAAAACGACTAATTTAAATGAGATTAGGTAGTTTGAATGGAAATAAAATATTTTGATGATTTATAAAGTTATTCATTTTTAAAAACGGGATTTTTTCGGCTACGCGGCTCACTCCCTCCGCGTTCCATTTAACACTGAGTGTTCCTTTTAAATTTGAGTTGAAACTTGTTGGTGCCACCGATATAATATGAGGAAACGTAAAAAAAAACCCATTTAAAAAAAAATAATTTTATGTTATACTTATTGGTTGTAAAGTTTTAACCCACATTTATGGTAAGAGCCGGTAATCACCGGTTGGTACCGGTTGTCATGGTAACACTATCACAATTTTATAATATTGTTATTACTATAACTTTACAATTTGTTTCTCGACGGTCATGTTTTTGAAAGAGCTCAAAACTCTACATAAACGTATTTTGCAATTACATTTTACACAATGATATTTCTCAATACGTAGAAATGAAGAACTCAAATAGATCAATGCTCTGGAATATTCCATAATTCCTAATTTGTTAAAAAAATGTTTACCTGCAGTTAAACGGCGGAAAGGACCATTGCCACGTGCGAGCCCGACTGCAGCTTGCGTTCCAGTTTTTGTGTGTTCAAACCGTAACACTGTAAGGCATAGAAACAACTTTTGTATGTTCGAACCATAACACTGTTGGGCATAGAAGGCACCTAAATTCTGTCATGATTTCTTCCTAGCTAATTTAATTTTGAATGTAGACACAAATAGCTCTATGTTTGGCCCTACAAAGCTTTTTCTAAGTTTGAAATAAATAGACGTTACTTAGCACGTACTTATGCTTAGCATTGTCCCTGTCACTCTCTAGCACGCGTGTTAACATTTGTGTGACAGTGACAAGGATAGTTCTAAGCATTAGTACGAACGTAATAACGTCTATTTATCTTGACCTAAGAGTCACATCAAATAAGGTATAATGCGCATTTTCAAAAACCAATTCTTATTTTACGGGCCCACATTTGAATTGACAGATTTGATATGCGTTAGTACCTCATGAGTGTTAGGTGCCTCGTAATTCATTAATGAAATTGAGATTATGTCCTCTTGCTATGGTATCTTTACAATACTGAACATTACAGCAGTCACTCTTTTGAACTTCTCCTTATCCAGGGCTAGCCTTATTAGATCTACTGCCTTTTGAATGCTTGCCTTGTGTCTAATGTTCCGTAGCCAAGATATTTTTCTTATCACCACCTCTTTACCCAGTAATTTGCCCATAATCTAACGGACTAAGTACAGGCAGTTAAATGCTGAAAATCTTTACGGAGATTCTCACGGTCATCAATAGTTCGTGACTCAATCAATAAAATACTTACTACAGAAACGGACATCCTGTCCGATCCACCTTCTTATGTGTGACTTGTTATTTTATGTTATACCATCGGCCTGCTCATGACTTCGTTCTCGTGGCTGGGGTGGTCCAGAAACCTTCCCCGGTATGCGAAAAACAACTCACTAAAATACCTACGTTCCGTAGTTACTATAAACTAATCTTGCCGATGCTATATTGTTTTGTATATTACTTTTTATGCAAACTGTCATACGCTATCACAAACTTCAAGGTTTTTTCCTGGCTAAAAAGTATCGTATGCAATCCAGAGGGCCTAGCCAAGCGGCATCCGCTTCGAAGCGATTCCATTTCTGCAGTCGTAATTCAATACAATAGACCACGTGACATATCGATAGCTAACGTCAATCCCATACATTTTGGACTTTTCTATTGGCGTTATCGCTAATAGAATGTTACTTTGTCTGAGGCCTCTGGTCATAATCTAATGTCTACCATATATTTAATCTAAATCGAGCGTGATTGAGTAACAAACATAGGTACAAACATTTATACTTTCGCATTTATGATTACAGTGAGATTATCAATCGTTGTAATTTTAATTTAAGATAAGTTTTTGCTTGTTTGTTGATTCTGCTTCTATGCCTTATAGCTCATCGCTTCATACACAGAATTTATTGTTCCCAAACATAAATATTCTGTTTAAATCAGGCACTGACACGATGATCAACTACTTAAGCATTATTTATTTGGATTGTTTTACACGTTTATTATTAGGTATTCAGTGGTGAGCTATTGTGAAGGGAACTGGAGGGACTGACCTCGTGATTCATGTTGGAAGTAGTTGGTAGTTCCTTTGTTTTGTGGTTAATTTTACTTTGTCTTGAGTTGGAGATTTTTTTATAATTACATGCTTACCTATCTTGTTACACCATTTACCCTTCATAACACCATCTTGCTAGATGACGCATCTTTGTTTAGTAAGCTATATTATTATAAATTCAAAGTATGGATGTTTCTTTATTTTTAACTAGTTGCGCCCCGCGGTTTCACCCGAGTGAATAATGATGAAAATTGATGATGATGATGAAAAGTAGCCTGTGTTAATCCAGGGCGTAAAGTATCTCCATTCCAAATTTCACTCAAATCCATTCAGTAGTTTTTACGTGAAAGAGTAACAAACATCCATCCATACTCACAAACTTTCGCGTTTGATGATGATGATGATGATGAAAAGTAGCCTATGTGTTAATCCAGGGCGTAAAGTATCTCCATTCCAAATTTCACTCAAATCCATTCAGTAGTTTTTACGTGAAAGAGTAACAAACATCCATCCATACTCACAAACTTTCGCGTTTATAATATTATTAGGAAGTAGGATGAATCAATTTCAATAAATAGATAAAGAAAGAACACAAAAATGAAGATAAGAAGAAACGAGATAGCTGTTTCCTTCACCGTTTAAGAGCATGTAGTATATACTCGCAATACGTTTTTTGAGACGAAAAATTCATGGTGCACCTTTATTTAAACTCATGATCTTAGGATTGGAAGTCTGGGTCAGCCACTGCACCAAGCTTTGAGTCTATAGATTTAACAAACAATTGCCCCACGGACGTATGGGTGCAGTGTAATACCTTTTATTTACGATACCAATAAGTGCCCCTAGCGGACACTGTATGAACCTTAATTTCCATACAAAAATTCATACACACACCATGCGTCCGTGTCAATTGTTTGTCAAAACTAGCAGCCTCAGAGCTCAATTAATAGCCATCAATAATTCTTCCAACAATAGAACTAAGGTACATAGAAAAATGTCTTGAAGCGAGATAGTACTGAACCGATCGGTAAAATGAGTTGGCCTTAGCTGGCAGGGGTGTGAGGCGCGTCGAGGTTGAGGGCTGGTCTAAGCCATGAACTTACACCTGCTATAAGAAGACAAAGAGCCTGCTAGAGTCATTGAATAACTTTTTTTAATTGAAAACATATAACACCTAACTGTCACATAGATAGTCCTGATCCCACACTAATCCATGTGTTGTAAGTTTCAGGAACTACGAGTAACATGGCACCACAACATCCAGACCCGGAACAAATATTTACAGATCGTGCAAACATTTGTCACGCAGTGGAAATCGAACCAGCATCTCGCCGGCGCCGCGCCACGGAGGTCATCAAATTAAAAAAAAGCGATGATAGTTTATGATGTTAGTTTACCGTCTGATTGTTTTTTAAATCGTTTTGGCTATTATATCACTGCGGCGAAGTAGTCCTCGTGTGATCGCTATTTGTTACCCATCGACCCTTGATTGGGGCGTTCACAGTTTATCGTTAAACCCTACAGCTGTTAAGAACTTAAGATTTTTTTTAAACGTAGTTTTATTTAGTTCATTCGTGCTGAGGGAATGATTGTCCTGATGAATGTTGTTGATTACTCGTCCATACTAAATACTAACCTATCAGATGAAAGGGCGATTCATCCACCTCTTCACTGTTTCTGTAGGTTTTCATGTCCAGCTGATGATGATGAAGATAATGATGATGATGAAAGAAGTGTTCACAACTGATTTCCATTTCACCACCAATAAATTAAGAGTCTAGAAACAGTATATCAAATTCTATGCAGAATTATGTTCTGAGATTAGCGCCTACCTTAGAACTCAACAGCTCTGCCCAATATCGATTCTTTTTCTCAACTCGCTCTTCCTCCGCCTATGACGGGGACCAAATTCTCGAAGATCCCTGTTGGATGGGACTCTCCCGTTTTGCCATAAATCTTGGGACCCTCGACCGCCACCCGGATTCTCGCCGAAAATATCTATAAATACCTTCCTACGTACATATTTCAAATATTAACAGGGAGACTGCCACGAAGCTACGCTGCTGAGAGTCACTGGCTATATGACACTTACGGTAACTAGACAAGGTGCATGGGCACTTTCTCATCATCATCCTCAGCCTGTAGAAGTTCACTGCTGGACATAAACCTTCCCTATAGAATGCCTTGACGAACAATCTTGAGCCGCCTCCATCCAACTAAATCCCGCGACAGTTAAAATGTCATAGGTCCTTCGAAAGGGGACTTTTCCTGCTCTCCTCATCTCGTCATCCGGTTCGTAGATATATTAATGGACCACTAATACCCTCGCAAGAACCAACAACCGTGGTTGTGGTTGAAGTGGCCATATAGCTATATCTCACGACCACACACTAGACGATGCAGTAACGGAGGGCCTCGAAAGACCAAGGATATTATGTAAGGTATATTATCAAGGTACGAGGAAGTCGACGAATAGCGGGGCGCGTCAAAACCGTTTGTCGTGTGGTATTCTATGTGTGGGACTTTGTCCAGCAGCGAACTTCAACAGGCTGATGATGATGATGATTGCCACGTCGACTAGAGAGTTATGTCGGTGATATTGGTAATTCTGCAGATCTCCTCGTTTCCGAGCATAGCTCTCTCTATTGCCTACTGCGCGACTTTGAGCTTGTGAAATAAAATAAAACACGTATCAGTGCCGTAGTCATTACACAAAACAATCTAAGATGAAAATCAAATAAAGATGGCGCTCAGGTGCACACCTATACAATCCATATCGCAGCCTTGATTCTATTCTGCGACGGTCGCGCTGACACGGTTACTCTCGCAATCGTACCGCCTGTGTCACTCTAGATCGCCTTGCAATGTAAGTAAATTAAACTTTATTTCGTTGATTTTGGATTTAATATTGCTCAGATCAAATTGGAGAAAACAGCAGTGTAAGGAGGGCTTTGCCAAATAATAAAAAAAACTACGGTCTACAAGAACTGTTTTACTCGCAGAATTGATTTTCGTTTTTTTTCTCGATTTATATGTACCAACTGGTTTAAACACAATCCAATTGCACACTCACATCATGCAGATTCAAGTATCTTTATGTGAAAGTGAAATGAAAGTGAAACTTCATTAAGTGAGTTACTATCATTTATTCTGTGCTCATACTCGCAATGACTCAATCCGTCACGTGACAAAAACACCATCCTTGATATAAATGTACAAGTAAGACTGTTTATCGACATAGTAATTATAGTTGGAAACATGCAGATTTAGAATCAAAGAGCGCGTCTTGTGTTACGCTCTATTTGTATTGTTGTTATAACATAACATAACACCCAACTGTCACATAAAAGGTCCTGATCCCACACTAGGATTCGCTGTGTCGTGGGTATCAGGAACTACGAGTACCATGGTAGAATAGAATAGAATAGAATAACACTTTATTGCACACCACATTAAAATTAAAATAGTAAAGCAATCACAATTAAAATTATACGTATGGAAGTACATTGGGCGGTCTTATCGCTGAGAGCGATCTCTTCCAGACAACCTTGGGATGGACTAGAATTGATGAGAACGATAAAAGACGGTGGTGTAAAACCAATAAAAGTATATGCATACATACGGTGTACTCAATAATAATAAATACCTATATACCTTAACTATACATACAATACATAAAAACCACAGCACCCAGACCCAGAACAAATATTTGCAGATCGTGCAAACATTTGTCCCGCAGCGGGAATCGAACCCGCACCTCTTGCGTCTCAGCCAGCCTACTCGAGGAGTACTTGAGGGAGGCCTATGTCTCAGTGGACTAAAACGGCTGATGATGATAATGAGTGAGAAGTAGGAGTCTAGTGGAATAGTTGATTACCCCACTTTTAGACCGAAAATGGACAAGTGCTCAAACAGCAAATAAAAAGTAAATGAATATAAGCTTCAACAGCACTGCTCAGGACATCAGGATGACAACCGAGACGATGGATGAGCAAAGAAGCATATACCTAGCAGTGCGGGAAGTTGTTTTGGTGGTGGATCATCATTGCCAGTACTCAGCTTCTCCCATAGCATCTAGCATTCCATTCTATGGAGGGATTTGACATACTTGGCCATGCTTGGCAGGAGAATTGGTGATCGCAGTATCGATGTAAGGTACTCAGATAGATGCTGTTGCCAATGTCCTATGTAATCCCTACTCCGGCTTTTAATAATCCACGGGAGAAGACAGTGGGGTCATTCTTAAGCCAAACACACCACGACAATGCGGCAGATGCTTTAGCAACCTTTGACACTGCTGAACAAGTTCAACAAATAGAATGCAATGGGGGTATTTGCCATAATCACCACGGTTGCAAGAGGATTGGTGATCGTAGTATTGCTGTTGAGTTCTCAGGTCCAGATACTGTCCATCTCCTGGTGTAATCTCTATGTTGGCTTCTACGACATCTACGAGAAGAGATGAAGGGGTCCATTCTTAGACCGGACATACCAAGGCACTGCGGATGTACATGATGAAGTGACTAAACCTCGACGTAGACGTGACTAAAGCAACATCCTTGATATGATCGTACCAGGTTAAACTGTTTACCGTTCTTAGTGGATCAAATGCATAGATTTGTTCGATTCTATTAAACAAAGACCATACATAATTTAATTTATATCCATGACTGAACAAGGACTTGTAATTATGTGTTTGAGGTAATAGGTTTTTTGTTTGCGTGTTTGTCTTATTTATTTATGAGTGGAAGAAGGGGATGTCTTTGCCCAGCAATGGGACAATCAAGGCTGAGAAAAATAAAAATAAGTTAACATTGCCCTGTCACACGTTTTTAGCTAGCAAATATCTGACGTAGTCAAAAACCTTACTAGCCTTTTCTTTTTTTTGCCGTTATGTGCTAGGAGAGAAAGAGACGAAAATAGTCAAATACGTAACATGACAACATAACACCCAAAAGTCACATACATACCTACTCCTGTGTGTTATCCTGTGTGTTATCCGGGTGCTACTGAGGAACAGCTTAACAAACTTGAGCGGTTGTTGAATCTGTGCATTAGATATATTTACGGTCTACGTAAGTACGACCACATCTCTCTTTACCGGTCACAGTTAAAGTGGCTCAAAATTCGCTACCGTCGGGATACTCACGTTCTCTGTCTTCTTTATAACATTCTACATAGTCCGCTTTCTCCCAACTACTTAAAAGAACGTTTCTTTCCCCGTTTTCCTCCTGACCGTCTCTCTCGTTCCTCGCAACATCTTCAACTAATGATCCCTGTCCATAAGACCTCGTTTTTCACGGACTCTTTTACGGTCACTGCGATCCGCTTATGGAACTCTCTTCCAGTTGAAATTCGGAAGGCTGCGTCCATAGGAATTTTCAAGTCCAAACTGTACCACTACTTTTTCTCCTTGCAAAATGTTGAACAAAATTGAGCGCTTATGTTATTTTCTTATTTGTTTTCTTTATAAGTTTGTTTATGGTAGGTTATAATAATTATATATATTTATATATATATTTTTTAATATGTATCTAGTTATTTTAAGTAGGTAAGTAATTAATTATGTTATCTTTATAATCTCGTTCTGTATTATTTCCCTATAGCACTACCACCCACTCTATATTACACAAAGGTTAGCTGGAAGAAAATGCTAATTAGCATTAAGTTCGCCTATGTACTTGTTTTTTTTTGTCTTGTGCAATAAAGTATTTTCTATCTATCTATCTATCTACTCCTGCCTGATCCCATACTAGGATTTACTATGTCGAAAAAACAGGAAATATAAGTACCCATGCTGGTACCTACTATACTATGGTACCACACACCCGTGGATATCATAAAATTCAACTAACGTATTACACCAGGGGATGGGCAGCAGCATCCGCCTGAGAACTAAACACGAATACTGCGATCACCAATCCGCCTGCCAAGCGTGGTGGTTACTAGTTATGGCATTTCCCCCTATTATATTTTATGCGGGAGGCCTTGTCTAGCCAAAGGCCCAAAGGCCCAAAGTCTTTTGATAATGATGAAATAAGCCAACAGTCAGGACATTTTTTTGCCAGGACAATGATTTGTATCCAAGTACCACGCGAGAAAGGACACATAGATTAATGCTACCTTGAATCAAGTTGAATCCAAAGTTGTTTTTCTAACTTAATTTCTAGTGTTGAATTTAAACAACTAAGTTATAAAGGGCTTATATACCTATATGACCGTGAAAATGTTACAAGACAAAGGTGTCACCTTATAGTATGTAATACCTACACTTGATTGAGGCCTTTTGTTTCTTAATTGCTTCTGTGAATATAGCTATGTGTTGAAATAATAGGTATTACAAAGGTAGCTCAGGCTTTGTTTTAATAAATCTGAGCCTAATCGGTTAACGAATCTTCAGGTCTGCTATCTGCTTTGCCGTACTTACTCCTGACAAAGTTGTTTTATATGAAACAAAGTTTACTTATTTTAAATTAAAACTATGATTCCGATCCAGTGCGAATCGAACCCGCATCATCCATCGACGATGCCTTGACGGCGATACAGATGTTTCATTTCAATTGTTGAAAAGAGATAGCACCATTACTTTTTCAAAGTTTGTTATTTTAGTGTAAGGTAAAGGCTTCGCAAGTGGCGTGAAATTTAAATTTTGTTGTTTTTTTAATTTCGCGCCAATTGTGAGACGATCCACCTTAAGAGTTTATTCAATTTAAATTAAACATCCACCGACTTTCTGCGACGTTTAGAATGTCTTTAGTCCATTGAGTGGGGGCAAAAGTATAGCTTGCACTTTAAAATATTGGGGCACCGAAGATTCAAACTTTGAGAAAAAGCGTAGTTTATCAAAAAATGTAGTCGATTCAGCTTGGAAAGAACATTAACTCTACCTTGAAGGTACACGTACGCAACAACTACCTAATCAATTTATTATACAAGAAACCTAAGTACCTAAGTACTTAATCAAAGAAACAAATAAAGTTGCATTTCGAAAAACCTGAGTCGAGCTAAGTTGCATCATGATTGTAGAACCCACAGTTATAAAAAATTACCACAAACTGACAAATATTTAACATACAGGATATAATGTAATGCTAAAGGTGACCTGCGGATTTCTATGAAGGTTGACATACCTGGCATAAGTCGTTTACCAGTAGGAAGTCTACCTGTTGGTTTTTATCAAATCAAATTATATTCAAAAAACCAAATTCGACTAATGAAAAAGGATAGGACAGCGAGAAGGCAACCGGGTTCAATTCCAACACAAAATAATATTTGTATGGGCCGCCAATATTTGTTCAGAGTCTGGATGATTTCTGTCTAGCTTGGGGATTTTTCGTACGTAGCAGATTCAAATACTTACTAAACGCTGTCTGAGAAGGTACAAGAACAGTTAAAGGTTTTATATTGATGAAATACAAAAAGCTTGGCTTAGCCTAAAAAACTAACTCTGGTCAAAATGGGACTGGAATATCACGAAACGTAACAAATATCCACATCCACGCAACCTGGCGGGTGATTACGTAACCATGTTGCTATTGGTTTCAATCGATTTCAATGCTGTTTCTATTCGAAATGACGCTCTTGCGACTACCAAATTTACGCATTTTGCTTAAGGTAGCTTAGATTTGGACTGCGTAAATTAGATAATCGCATGAACGTTATTTCAAATAGAAACAACATTGAAATCGATTGAAATCATTAGCAACAGAATTACGTAATCACCCGCCTGCTCCCAATTACAGTAGCAAATGGCAATGGGGAACGCAACAATAATGATCATTTTGGCAGCCTTAGCGCTGTCCAAATCTATTGAAACTTGATAGGAAGAATATATAAGTCAAGAAGTTTCCCCTATTCAAGTTTCATAAGATTTAGCTATAGATAGATAGATAGAAAATACTTTATTGCACATAAAAGAAGTAAAAAGGCGAACTTAATGCTAGAAAGCATTCTCTTCCAGATAACCTTGATGTATTGTGGAAAAAAGATGTGTCGGTGGTACACAGAAAGGGAATAATGACAGTTAAACAGAATAAATTGCAAAAATAAATACTATAATATCAACTAAGTACCTACTAATAATGCCTAAGACTATTAAATAAACTAATATATATTTATATACATAAATTACATATATATTAATACATTTATATACATAAATAATATTAATATATATATATATTCTATATACCATTAATAATAATTACAGATAGATAGAAATGTAAACAAATTTAAATAAAAAAACAAATAAAAAAAATATGAATAAAACAATATAAGAAATTTCTCATTAGTCGATCTTACTAAGGAAATGATTATAGACTCTAGACCTGAACACCTCCACTGAAGTGGCTTCACAAAAATTGGCAGAGAGAAGATTCCAAAGACGAATTGCAGTTATTGTGAAAGAGTCAGAGAATGAAGCCGTTTTATGCAATGGAGTCATTAGTTTTCCTTAGCTATCGCTAAGGCTGCCAAAATGATCCCCATTATTACGTTCCCCATTGCCATTTGCTACTATAATTTGGGGGCAGGTCCTCTCAACCTTCTTGTATAGGTCACAGTCCACCAGACCATAAAAGCTGCCGATAGCCACTGAATCGATGCTTTCAAGATGTGGTGTTGGCGCCACACTGTGACCTGTCTGTACAGAATATTGCTGGACTATGACAATATAGCTTGCATTTACTCTTGAGGCTAAGACCACGAGGTGAAATAATAGCCGGACTAGGTGCCCGAGCACCTAGAGACGACAATCAACGTGGCTTTCCATCAGGCAACTGACAGAAACGGGCAAGCAAACAAGCATACGGCCCACCTGATGGATAGCAGTTACCGTAGCCTATGGACGCCTGCAACACCAGAGGCATTACACGCGCGCTGCCGACCATAAAGATGAAAAGTCTCATGTGCCTGTAATTTCACCGGCACCCGTACCTTTCAAACCGAAACACAGCAATGCGAGCAACGGCAGAAATAGGTACGGTGGTAGTGGTAGTACGTCCCCAGACAAACATAACCGATGGAGACGAACTGTGAACAGACTATACCAAAGGAGTCGCTATCCTCAGCAATGAAATGAGGGAACAACGGAGGAGTAGGAGCAGCAGCCAAGGTGCTTTCTTTCCATTCTTTACCATCCAGGGAACTCTTCTCCTGAGCAAAAACCTTTCTCAAAAACATGACAAACGGTCTTGATGCTTTCTCATCCATTGACTTCACAATTCCAATATTGTTGATCCGTCGTCGGATTGAATTTCGTTGTCACTTCTCATGATTATATTATCTGGCTCAGTAGTTATAGGTGCTCTTACATTGATGGCCAGCCCATTGCCACTTTATTTCCTTACTAATTCAAAACCTCCCACAATTTATATTGTTGATTACAAGTCAGTTAAAAATCCATATTTCCATGTCAAGGGAAATCTATCGTAATTTATCTTTATGTGAATAACTTTATTGACAGAGACGCGTAAACGTTATCGGAAAAATAATTTACTACCAATTCAAGCAAAAAAATTTCAGCGATTTTAAGTTAAATATAGCAAAATAATATTCACAGCAAATGTAATATTCGGGAACAATGTGGAACAAACCTAGAACAATTCAGCACAACAGTCAGAAATTGGATTTTGCACAAGTGCGGGGCTTCTAACACTCCCCGGTTTTTTCTCGTAGTTGGGGGTTTTATTAAAGAAACGGTACTCGAGTAAAATATTTACCTAATATCATGTAACATCATTAATGACGTCGTATTTGAGAAATACGTCAACTGCCGTAACACGGAAACTTTGCTTTACTTTGATAACGATTATAATAGAAGGCCTTGGAGGAAATGACTTCACGAATGACGTTTTTTGTTACGTAGTACGGTAAAAATTGTAGAACTAAGCGGAAAATATTGCAAAATAATTAAGAATTATTTACTCAGAATGGTTACACAAAAACAAGCTCAGTAGTTAGATAATTTAATAATTAGTGACGTACTCGCAAATATATACCTACTGCTGCTGGGCATAGTCCATCTCCAATGTATGCCATTTCTTTCTGGTCTACCTCTAATACTTTATGATAATAGCATTGTACGTTGAGTAGTACATTGTACAATTTGTACATGCAAAAGCTACCGGATCTATCAATAACTATGCTCTGATTTTTAATCTTAGACATTTTTTGTAAACCAAGAAATGTCAAAATATGCCACTGTGTGTATAAGTGACATGTATGTGTATCATATGTGTATATACACATATGTGTATCTTTGTTTACAAAAAATATCTAAGATAAAAATCAGAGTATAGGTAGGTACTCTAATTCAGTATACCTAGTCATCATTGTCTTGCCCGTATCCCAATTTATTTAGGGTCGGCGCAGTAGGTACGTATTTTTTACACTCTCTCCTGTAAGCCGTCACCTCATCATTCACTCCTTTCTCATTCATATCATCTCTCACGCAATCTATCCATCTTTTCTAAGGTCTTCCTCTTCCTTTCCATCATCCACTAATCTTCATATTCATCACTCTCCTAGTTACATGCGTTTCATCTCTCCTCCTAACACGCCCATACCAAGCTAAACGATTCCCTTTCAACTTTTTTGTCACTGGTGCAATTTTCAAACGTATACAAATACTCATTCCTTATTTTATCCATTCTTGTCACTCCACACATCCATCTTAACATAACATTTATAACATTATACCTAGTATACTTAATCAATAATTCAGGCCAGTTTTTCACACATAGGTATATTTTTTTTTACGATCCGATTGATCTACTTATTTACATTATAGTATTTTAAAAATTGTGCCGTGGTGTGTCCGGTCTAATAGCAGATTCCTCCATCTCTTCCCGTGGATGTCGTACAAGCCGACTAAGGGATTACATCAGCAGAGCGATTCTAAAACGTCGGAAACGTTTCCGATCGAATTCGTAAGTTTTTTATTTCGATGTGGTAAGTAACTAAAACAATTTTAATTACCGAATCCGATCGGAAACGTTTCCGACGTTTTAAAATCGCCCTGCAGGGGATGGGCAGCAGCATCCACCTGAGTACTCAACATAAATACTGCGATCACCAATTCGCCTGCCAAGCGTGGTGATTATGGCAATTCCCCCTATTGAATTTATGAGGGAAGGTCTCGTCCAGCAGTGGACGTCTAAAGGCTGGTGATGATGATGATGATTTAAAAAATTGTTATTTAACTTACATACTTACTTACTTATAAAATATAGCTCAAATACTTGTTTTATATCCATTAATCAATACATCATGATCGTTTGCGCCATATTTTACTAAATTCCATCAGGTGAAATAACTTTCAAACATTTCCCTATAAAATATCTACGCTACAAAACTAGCAAACAAAAATGTTATCGAGCCTACCTCTCCATGAACGCGACAAAAATAGGTATTTCGAATGCCAAATGCTTTCGACAGTTGACATTTACTTGTTATTTCCCCTACTAGAGAATATTTGTAGCATTTTATAGTAATACAACGGGAGCCAGTGATGCTTTTCTTTCGTCATGCTTTTAAGTCATTTAGGCGCAGATGGATTAAAAAATGAAAAATATAAGGTAACGATCGATGGTCAGGTGGCTTTACCTAAATAATTGCATAAAAAGTGGCATAAAATAAGACCTACGCCATAGTTTACATGAAAAAAATTAGACAAGGGAATTGGAATTGGGAAAGGAGAGAGACTACTCGCTAGCTGACTTGCCGATCGATTCGACAAATATTTGACCGTGAAATTCACGGTATTCAACTACGAATCTCTTCTGCAAATCTGTCGGTCATTCGTCGTACCGGTTGGCAAACAGCTAGTTTTTAGGAACAGTGAGTTCCTAAAAACCCTCAAAAGCATGAAGTAAAAAAATAATCATTGGCTCCTGGGTTCTATGTAACGTTTTGTGGTAAGCAATATTTTGTCGCGATTGTGGCTTTGTTATATTGATTGTTTCTGTTATCGCAAGTTTAATTTGTCTTATCAGTGTTGATATGAAACCGAATGACGATGTTGGTTATTTGAATTCCAATGTTATAATATACCTAACTTATGATGATGCATACCTTTATCATCATAGTCCTATTTTAATAACATGTTTGTAACGAGGACTTCCTTGAAAACGTCACTCCAACCAATCCTGTGCAGTTAGTACTAAGGATTTCAATTTTCCTCATCGGCCTTAATATCTTCCACCTGCCTACCTTTTATTGAGCTACGTAAATTTCTCTTGGCCATTTCCACACGTACATCATCATCTATCTCTTTTCTATGTACCATCACCAAAAGACCAAAAGTCTTTCACGATATCAAACAATACCTTACTTTAAAAAAAATGTCGCTCTCTTTTCGCAATTGCAGACGTATGCAAAAGTAATAAATTATACATTTTGTTTCCAAAAAAATCATACAAGGCGAGCATGAGGGCATGACTCATGTATACATCAGCGCAAACGCATATTTTCCCAAATGAGTCATTAGTTTACTTAGAATGATGGACATTCCGGGATTCGTGATCGACACGATTAGAATTAAATCATCGACAAGTTCAAACAAGGATTTTAATAAAATCTTCGAAGATATTTTCGTAATTTTATTAAATTATCGTTCTTCTTACTAATATTATAAAAAGCCGAATGTTTGGATGTTTCTTAGCGACGACCTCCATAACGCGGTGGGCGAGAGTAGCCGGCTGAGGTGCGAGAGGTTGCGGGTTCGATTCCCGCCGTGGGACAAATGTTTGTATGATCTGAAAATATTTGTTCCGGGTCTGGATGTTGTGGTATCATAGTACTCGTAGTTCCTTATACTCATGACACAGGGAATTCTAGTGTGGGATCAAGAATACGTATGTGACTGTTGGGTGTTATGTTATGATATGTTAGTAACTCAATCACGCAGTTATGGCTACACCAATAAAGATTAAATTTAGTTCATAGATAGAGACCTGAGAGCCTAGTATATAAACGTACATACATGTGGGTACACTACATGGTTTTTGTATGGAAATTGAGGTTTGCAAGGTCTCCGCTAAGAGCGCTTTTCGGAGTTCATACAAAAATCCGTGTAGTGTACACCACACGCCCGTGTTGGTTGCTTTGTTACATTTTGTAGTCTAGACCCTCTGGGGTGCGATTTTTGAAAGTCACTGACTAAAGTGACTATGTGGCTAAATATCATCAAAAAGGCCGCAAATCACCGTTTTTCAGGAGATGTACTGGGGGAGGCACTTGAGGGTTTGGTTGCATTTTAACCGGTATAGCTCACAAAGAGCACATGGTAGTGAATTTAAATAAAATAAGTGTATTGCGTGTCTTTTCAAAGGGGTGGAAATTGTCCAGGAACACTCTAGTAAACTGCCATCAATTTACTAGAACATGACTTGACAGAAGACTTTGACGACTGGATATTGTTTGATTATATCAATAACTTGACATTGGCAAAATTGAGTAAATCCTCAGATGCCAAAAAAAAAAAAAGGTATACCTACGTATTTTTGCGATAAGTTTCTATCGCAACGCAAAATGAAGTGTGAAAACTGAAGTGAAGTGGAAGTTGCTAAAAAGAAACGCCTAAAGAAGAAGACTTCGAAGAAGTTTGAGGAAGGGGTGAACTTGCGATGACTTTAAAAAATCGCACCCTTGGATAGATAATATATTCTACTTTTCTCCTGGTACTACGCGAGCACGGACGGAACTAGTTCACAATATTTGTTAGGATAATCTACTTAATTTCAATCTTGTTTCAATTACGAGATAAACGACTCGGCAGATTGTGAATCCACGTGTGATGCGCGTTTTCCTACAGAGATTGCTTCTCAACAGGTACCTTTTCTACCTCATCCGATTATAATCGTATAGCCGCATTTACATAGACAGCTGGTTACCAATAGTTTAATAATCAAATATAATCGATCAATAAAATCGGTAATCAATAGAAAGAGGTAAGATGGGTCTGGTGCTCTAGTTTTTTAACCGACTTCCCAAAAAAGGAGGAGGTTCTAAATTAGGCAGTTTTTTTTTTTTTTTTTGTATGTTTGTTACCGCATATCTCCGGCGTTTATGAACCGATTTGGAAAATTCTTTTTTTATTTGAATAGATTTACTTCCAGATTGGTCCCATTTTTTTCAATACCCAGTTCTGATGATGGAATCCATGAGGAATTTTGAGGCTACTCCTCAAATATAGTAGGCATACATATGGAGATTTTGATATTTTCAGCAAACAAACCAAGCATTTGCATTCATAAAGTATCATAATCCTTTCACCACTATGGTTCTTTCATCATTTTTTTCATCCAAATATTTAGTCGAATACAATGGCGGAAGTCGGTTTTTTAAATGAAAAGTTATTAAATGAAAAGTTATTGATGACAATTTAGTCACTCAGTGACATTCAAAAATCGCACCCCAGTCATTAGTTTACTGACTTGATTGGCATGGTGAGTTAGTGTCGCGCCACACCTGCGTAATGTACCGCGCCGAAAGTTCAGCGGCTGAAGTTTATTACGTGACGTAATTTCGGCTGATGTGTCATAGGGAACTTGAAAAACACTGCGAGCGTATTGAACCGAACGATCGGCGCGGTACGTTCCGCAGTTGTGGCGCTATACTTACCCCGCGCGCGGCGGGGCACGGCTAGGTAGCCAGTAACTGCTTTTTATACGTGAACGAGACCAAAGAAAATCCTACTGAGAAAGCATGTTAGTACCAGTAAGCATTCATAGAGGCACCAGTAACCAGCTTTATAAGTAAAATCGGATCATTTATAATCATAACGCGGAAAATCAAAGAGCTATATAAATTATGTTAATATACGGTTATTCTTATAATCTGGTAGATGATTGAGAAAGTTTTACTCAGCTAATGTATTCTACCGACCGAGTTTAAAAGTATATTTATAGGGTTCTGTACCTCAACACGAAAAAACGGGACCCTTATGGGATCACTTTGTTGACCGTCTGTCTGTCTGTCTGTCTGTCAAGACCCTTTTTTTCAGGAACAGCTTATAATTAAGGTATCAACTTGTTTTTTTTTTACTAAATATAAAGATCTGTGACATTATAGTCCCGTAAAAAAGTCAAGCTTCTAATTTAATGCATAACAAGATATTTATGGTAATGAATGGATAATTTTTGTATGGAAATCGCGAAAATGAATATCCTCTATGGTTCTTCCAGTGGCATCACAATTCTGAAATTGCTATAAGGATGCTTAGATGTTTTGAGACACTAAAAAGTCTAAAATTAAGGAGTTTAGTACCCCTAAAATGGAATAGTGAAGTTTGTAGAAAATAGTGGTTGAAACTGACGATTTCCGAATAATTCACGGATTGAAACCCTCAGGGGAGCTGTATTACTCGCACTTGTCCATTTGATTTATGTTGTGTTATTGTTATGATATTTTGTGTTTTTGAATATATCATGCACCCATTGAAGGGCCAAAGCACACCGGATGCGTATGCAGCACGTAACGTAACGTATGTACACGCTTGCGTGCACATCACGCAAGCGGTGTGCCATGTCTCATACAGTTCCATACATTACAACGTCATTGTACGTCGACCTGCACGTCAACGCGTACGCAGCCGGTGTGCTGAGCCCAAAACTCGCACTGCACTGTTAGTATCGTCAAGAAAAAGTTCATGATAACACTTGGTCATAAAAAAAATAACAAGGAAATTAATCATCATTATCATCATCATCATCAGCCTGTAGAAGTCTACATAGCCCATAGCTAAGCTGGACATAGGCCTTCCACATATAATGCTATGACAAACGGTATATTACAAAAAAAACAATATATACCGTTGTAATTATTGTCGTAGTATGTCTGGCCTAGAATATACCTCCTCTTTCCCCTCCCGTGGATGTCGTAAGAGCCGACTAAGGGATTACACCAGAGTATGGGCAGCAGCATCTATAACTGAGTACTCTACACCAATACTGCGATCACCAATCCGTCTGCCAAGCGTGGTGATTATGGCAAATCCCCTTATTCTATGAGGAAGGCCTCGTTCAGCAGTGAACGTACCGGCTGATGAGGATTACAAAAAATTTAAACCTTGATGGACCCATGACATTGTAATAGTTACAGGAACTTCGGTAGATGGAAGTTCCTCAAGACCGTTCGTCATAACATTATATGGGGGTCTATCACCAGCAGTGGAAGTCTACTGATGATGAAATAAATAAATAAATAAGTAAATAAATGCTAAAAATTTCACTCAACATTATCTAGCCCCAAGCTAAGCAAAGTTTGTGTTATGGGTACTAGATGACTGACATACAATAGCATTACATAGATAGATATTTTTTATTATACATAGAAAAATACCCAGAACACCCTGAACAAATATCTGCATATTGTACAAATATTTGTTCCGAGGCGAGAATCGAACCCGCAACCTCCTGCGTCGCAGGCGAACCTTCACCCGCCGCGCCACAGAGGTCGTCACCTCGACCAAATGGTCAATGGGTCGATGATGATAAATACGTGGATTAACAAAGCAATAACCTCCTAGCTAACTTCAACACAATTATTATACCTGCAGAACACAGGTAACTATCTTAAAATTTTCCAGCCATGTCCCAGTTTCTTATCACCCATGACGGGTGCCGGATGTGATCTCGCCACCGGAAGTGAATCGCAGGTCATAGAACCCAAATCGTCGTTACGAAGATGTCATTTGCAAGTCGCCTCGATACATAGCCGGTCACGCCTATTGAATAATAATGCGTTTGCAATTGTTTTTTGTTCTAAATTCGTAATTCGATTGCATAATTCTGCATTTGAACATACTTACTCAGAGAGCTGAGGGCTTACCATGAACTCTTATAACGATTCAGATCAAAAACTATTCAGGGTAGTTATTTGTTATGACCTAAGTCATTCCTTCCCCCTTATTCGCTATGATCAAACGTAACATAACGCGGGCTCGTTACGATATCTGCGTGGAATCGTAGCTGAATCGTATGGGTGACGTCACACGTTATTGACTAGGAATCTCTTAGGTCATACGAATAACCACCCTTGTCAATAACATGTGACGTCATCCATACGATTCAGCGATGATTCCACGCAGATATCGTAACGAGCCCGCGTTATGTTACGTTTGGTCATAGCGAATAAGGGGGCAGAACAAAATATCAGTTTGTCAATCATCATCAATTTATCACTGTATAACTTTAATCGCAGAAGTATATAGACCTTCTGCTACTGAGCCTTTAAAATATAACTGCGGACATCACGGAACCGATTTTGTACTGAATAGTTTTTGAACTGAATCACTATAAGAGCTCATGATAAGGCCTCTGATTCTGAGTTTTGACAAGTAAGTGACACGGACGTCTGTTGTAATGTAATACTACTATACCCTGATTTTTAATTTCAGATAATTTTTGTAAACATACAAATGTCAAGATATGCCACTGTGAGTATAACTGTCATGATTGTGTAGCATACGTGTAAATTCACATATAACACACATACATGACACTTATATTCGCACAGTGGTATATCTTGACATTTGATTGTTTACAAAAATTGTCTTAAACTAAAAATCTGAGTATAAATGACAAGAAAGATTCAGTACGGTGTTTTAAAAATTTTGGAGTAGGTTTAACCTACGAGGAGGTGGCTCATGACCGTTGATCGTGGTATTCTAAGTCCAAAAAAAAAGTCCACTTAAAGTAAAAATCCACAGCTGGACGTAGATGATGATGGCGATATTGAGTATGGTATTATAGTCATAAGTATCTTAATCTAACTTATATAACTATATACTATTTATATACTGTTTACCTACTTAGCACAGAAAACAATCACAGCGCGTAAGCGATTTAATTCAGTTAGCTAGGGGCGTCGACCGGCGCCGGGCGGCCGCGTCCCCCGACCTTATTACAGCTCTTGTGCCCACGGGCCGTAACCTCATTGTCCAACATCGATTCCTTCAATCCGTTCCATTTAGTATTATTTCGATGAGGGAAGGCCATCTGTCATTTCACTAAACACTATTGAACGAAAATAGTTTTTTTAAGACACTGATTAATACGTCTATATTCAGTTCGTTCGCTTAGCATTCTATGGAGAGGCCTATGTCCATAAAGTTCATAAAGTACTACCTAATTTTCCATGTATTATCACATATAGAAATTTATCCACACTACACTTCCTATCATGTTTATTTCTGTGCAATAAATAATGTTCTATTCAATGTCCAGCAGTGGACCTCTATCGCCGATGGTGATGCGATGGTGCTTACTTTTTAGTTTTCTAAGGATAAGAATACGGCTTTGAATAAAGCGATTAAACAACCAACTTTCATAATATGAAAACGACGACATTTTAAAGGTTAGAAGAAGGAAGGAAGTAGGAAGTAGGTGGATGGAGGTGGCTCAAGACCATTCATCATAATATTCTTTAGGGAAGGACTATACCCAGCAGTGGCCTTATACAGCCCAAGTTATTAAATATCAGTTATTGTATCAATGAACCTCGCACTTATAGCCTCTATAGCAGCTGATTCACTTGTCAATAAGATGCTTTGATTGTGTGAAAAGTAATATAATGTCTTCACTTTCCAGTCGATTGTCTCGTGATATCTCACTTACATCATCTTTTCCCATTAAAAACCATTTTCTTTTTCTGTTTTGCGTTCTCACCGAACGTATTAAATAATGATAACTACAGTATTGCCGATTTAAATAGATTGAACTTAGCCATTTGGCGTTGTAATACAAGTCATACAGTAATACCAAAAATAGTTAACAATTTGATTGAAGTCTGATCGTATCACGTTATTTTTTTATTTTCCTTTGTTTTTGTATTTTTATTTGGTGTGCAATAAAGAGTTTATCTATCTATCTATATATCTATCTGATCCGTTGCACACTGGATCAAGTTGTAAAGTAGTACACGTGCCGGAGCCACCAGTAAAACGGATCACGGTCACCAGGTCCAAAAGTATAATCTAAACTTTTTTCCTAAGTATTTGTATTGAGTTCAAAGTCGCGCAGCGGTCTATAGAGCGAGCTATGCTCAGATTTTTACTATGGTATATAATCCGAAATGAGGAGATCCGTAAAAAAACCAAGATTACCGACATAGCTCACAGAACTGATAATATGTTGATAAAAGTTCTCAAGTGGCAACCACAAGTGGCAAGTGGCCGGTCGATGCAGGCAAGGCTTCTTGAAGGACCAAACACATTATAAAGGTCGCAGGAAGTCAGTGGATAAAGGCGGCCCGGGACTACTCGTCGTAGCATTACATGGGGGAGACCTATGTCCAGCAATGGACTTATATAGGCGGATGATGATGATGATGACGAAGATGATGATGATGACGATGATGATGATGATGATGATGATGGTGGTGGTGGTGATGATGATGATGATGATGAAGAATTTGTAAAGTAAAGCCACAAAACGGCTAGCTCCACGATAGTACAGGCGTTAGCACTGCTGAACAGATGGAATTTACCAAAGACAACGCGTGTTTGCGTCTAAATCATTGCGGAACGAATTTAGTAATCTATCAGAATATTGGTAACTTATAATTCCACTAAGGCCACTGTTCACCAACACATTAACAGATGGTTAAACGGCTCTTTAGACTAACCAATTTAAGGGATCTATAAGTACAAGGGATCATAACCATAGGATATATCAGTAACTAAATACTTTTCTTTTGACAGATGCTTTCATACATTGTCTGTCACCTTGACCAACAAAATGTATGAAAGCATTTGTCAAAAAGAACGTTTAAGAATTGGTTAGACCTTAGAATAAGGACTAAAGCACGGTTGGACTAAACAGTCAATTAACCATCTGTTTATGTCCTACGCTCTCCAGGTTCAGGCGAAATACAAGGATGTGCTTCTTGATCCGGATTTCTGGCCAGCTGGAATTGTTTACAGACGCTATAGGGAAGCGGTTTTGAAACAAAATCCCTCAAAAGATGTTTTGCAGGTACTTATAAAATATGCATGTTAGTCTATTTAAGGTAAATATTTCTATAGGCTTATAGTTTAAGTATAATTTATTGTACATTTCCCATGCAGCCTGAAATAAACAATTATTATTATTATTATTTCACTCATTTATTTTAAATCTCGTTAAAAAAGTACATTTTTTACTATAAAGAACTATCTACAAAAACATAATAGTATAAAAAACATTATAGTAAAAAATATATCTCAAAACGGGAAACCTCCGGCCGCGGAGCAAGGCCCAAGCGGTCGGAGGCTAGGGCTGCAGAGAGAGGAACCTCCTGACTATGACTTATTATTATTATTATTATGTGTTGGTGAACAGTGGCTTAAGATATTAATCAAAACCCATCAGATTTAAAAAAGAGATTACGAGTATCTTTTCTTGTGTGACTGGGCATCAAATAACAGTCACACAGGTAAACATTTAGTGCATTTTGCGTACTTGAACACTTGCCAATGATTGTTGGACTTCGATCGAAAACAGTTACCTAGCTAATTTATTATTTAAAGAATTTACCGGATCACTGCTATTTCGGGTAAGGCGTCTTTTCTGGTACAAGTTTGACAGATTCAACCTTGAATCGGCCTGTTTTTGTAGTACTAAACAGGATGAACCAGAAATGGTATATTTATTGATGGGCCGTGATTAAACTTTATCCCCCGTGAAGTTAGAAACATAATCTTGACAACCATGAAATCAGTTTAGTCATTAGTCAGTTACTTAAACAAAGGTTAAAAAAACAGGTCGAACTTTTTGATACCTAAGAATAGCTCTCTCCTCTCCGTCTCCTCCTGTAGAAAAGCTGGCTAAGGAATTACATCAGGGGATGGGCAACAGCATCCGCCTGAGTACCCCACATTGCCAAGCGTGGTTATGGCAAATCCTTTTGCAATCTAGTGGGGAGGCCTCAACAAGCAGTTGAAGTCTTTAGGCTTCTGATGATGATGATGACTTATTAGAACGACCTGAAAATTATGTACATAATGATTCATCACCAGTCTGATTACGTCCTCTGCTGAACGAGGCCTCCCCCATTAAATACAATGAGGGGATTTGTCACAATGACCACGCTTGGCAGGCGGATTGGTAATTGCAGTATGGTTTTAATTACTCAGGCGGATGCTACTGCATCACGTACTACATCCACGGAAGGATCCACGGGAGGAGAAGGAATCAATTCTCAGGCCAGACACACCAACACACCCGGACACACCACGGCACATGATTGATGAGCAAACAATCATTCAAACTATCGCATTTGTTAATTTCAGTGAGATGAGTTTTGGTGATGAGATCAAACTAAATTTCAAGCTCCTGCTGAAATTTCAACTACCAAACAAAAAATAAGTATCAAAATCAATTCAAAATTGGCAGAATAATCGTGTAACAAACATACAAAATAAAACATACAGTCGAATTGAGAACCTCTTCCATTTTTTGAAATCGGTTAAAAATGGTTCCTATCGCGATAATGTACTAGTAAGTAGATCTTCTTGTGAAATAACTCTTCAGAGGAAATACGACCACCATACCTATTTCTATCACCAATCATCTTGTTGTGTTCCAGTTTGAAGGGTATGGGTGCCGATGATACAAAAGATATGAAAAATAAGTTACAGGTATATGTCACAAGGTGACGGGCGCAGTGCAATGCCACGAAGGGTACGTAGTGGACGTGACCTAGGAGGTATTGCATTTGTAATGGGGTTACCGCTAAAAATCAGGTGGGCAACATGCCAGTTCCGTCATTAACGCATATAAAAATAAAACTTTTGAAGTGTGAGTTGGACTCGCGTGGAGACGGTTCCGTACAAGAAGTATACTATAGTAACCACTTTAAGACCACTAGAACTTATCAACACATTTTATACGCACGAATATTTTCCATTTCTCTTGGAAATTTAAAGATATATGATTTTCTTTAAGGTTTTCCTGTAAACCATGAGCGAGACCCCATAATATACAAGGTGGAATTTTTTTACCGCACCTGCAGAGAAAAACTCTTATACTAAAGATGGGCATTTTTACTCAAAGTTTTATAAATGTACAAAAAGAAGCAAAACTGCGGGTTAACATTTTTTTACTACTTGGCAATCATACAAGCATACGGACCACCTGATGGAAAGTAGTTACTGTAGCCTGTGGACGCCTGCAATACCAGAGGCGTCACACGTGCGCTGCTAACGCTAAAACATAAGATGAAAAAGTCTCATGTGCCTGTAATTTCACCGGCACCCATACCCTTCAAACCGGAACACAGCAATGCGAGCACTAAATGCTTGGCGGTAGAAATAGGTACGGTGGTAGTACTTCCCCGGATGAACTCTTTCACAAGAAGTTAAACTACTAACAAAAAAATATAATTCAAGAAATAATTAAATTAATTAATTGAAAATTAAATTATTATGAAATTAATTTAATAATAATTAATGAATAGGAGGGATTTGATGGAAAAAGGAATTCAATAATTGACAGAATGGCAGACACGAGGGTAATCCTATAATGGTTCCGTTTACACCTTTTAAGAAAATGAACCCTGAAAATTACTACCTCTCCTGGCACACCCTTTGAAAATGTCACAAAAGAAAGTCGAGTAGGTAATAAATAACTTAGTCGACTTTCGTTGTCACATCTTTAATTAAAACACAAGTCATGCGGTGAAACCGAATGTTCTTGCCAGAAGAGAAATAAGCCTATAACCGATAGATTCAAATTAGTAGGTTAACAATCGTACAATTAGCGATTCAACTGACGAGGCACAAGAAAGTGACAATGCATTAACCCACACAGTGCTGTAGGGAAAACACACATGAGTTTAGTGCTATTCTAGAGAAACGTGGATCTAAAGATTCCTACAGTATAGGTACCAAGAAAAGTAAGTCGAGAAATTCATACATTGGAAACTATAATTTATATTTATCACCTGTCTTGTACTGTACCTACATTCTAAGCAAATGAATAAATCATTCATTCATTCATTCATTTCATTCATTCATTAATTCATTCATTCATTCATTACCTGAATTCGTTGCCTGATTCTTCTAGGCTTAGTCGCGTTGGAACAGGAGTAATAATTTTAGTTTATAAGACGATTCAATATGATCCTTGTGATTTCAATGAATAAAGTTCTTTTGGGCTTTGATTCATTAGTAAAGAAGAAGACTTTTTTGTAACGAGGTTTTGAATAAAGTGAATTTGAAATACATCTGTTTCACAAGACGCCTTGTCGAGGCTGAGACGCAAGAGGTGCGGGTTCGATTTCCGCTGAGGGACAAAATGTTTGCATGATCAGCAAATATTTGTTCAGAGTCTGGGTGTTTTGGTACCATAGTAGGTACCTAGTTCCTGATACCCACGACACAGGTAATCTTAGTATGGAGTCAAAACTATACAAGTGACTGTTGGGTATTTATTATTAATAATTTACTAGGTTTTAGCTAACTAAACTAAACTTCAAACATCGGAGTCACTTCCATAAAGTAGCCATAATTTCTATGGTCACAGAAACACAAGAAAGTGGACTTTCACTGTAAGCCGATGCCTACTTCTCAGTCTATCACATCACATTTGATTCTAAAGCTGTTTTCAGACGTATTCACCATAATACAGCGCGCCCGTTCTATTAAATATCTTGTACACTTCTTTGGCCACCTCTGTGGCGCGGCGGGCGAAGGTTCGACTGTGACGCAGGAGGTTGCAGGTTCAATTCCCGCCTCGAAACAAATATTTGTACGATCTGAAGATATTTGTTCAGGGTATTCTGGGTATTTTCTATGTATAATAAAAAATATCTAACTATGTAATGTATTGTATTAAGTATATCAGTTATCTAGTACCCATAACACAAGCTATGCTTAGCTTGGGGCTAGATATGTTGTGTGAAATGTCCAGCATTTATTTATTTATTTTATCAGATATTTTTACTGTATGAATATAAAAGGAAGATGGTGGGAGTCCTACGTCCAATAATAGACTACTGATGGCTCAAATGATGATGATGATGATACTTTATCGCGTTTGTAGAACCTCCCCAGCGCTACTTCGTAGATAATAAAGCAGCTAGATCTTTATAGCTGTGGTTACTCATCTCATAGTTCCCAAATATTCTACTTCTTCATTATACACCATACTTAATTAATTGTAAGTATTACATTTTGGGAAAAACGGAAAAAAATATGTTTTATTTTTCGTCGGATGAAAACGGCATACATTTTGTGATGAATCTGGAAATAAATATTTGTAGGATGAATACCACTTTGTTGTAATATCATCGAACAAATATGACATAACTTTTAATTTAATAAACCGACTTCCGCCATTGTATTAGACTAAATATTTGGATAAAAAAAAATGATGAAAGAACCATAGTGGTGAAAGGATTATGATACTTTCTGAATGCAAATGCTTGGTTTGTTGCTGAAAATATCAAAATCGCTGTATGTATGCCTACAATATTTGACGAGTTCCCACAATTCCTCATGGATTCCATCATCAGAACTGCATTCTGATAAAAATGGGACCAATCTGGAAGTATATCTATACAAATAAAAAAAGAATTTTCCAAATCGGTTCATAAACGCCGGAGATATGAAGTAACAAACATAAAAAAACAACACCTTTTTTGTGAAGTCGGTTAAAAAAGGTCCCAAAAAGTCGTTACTGTTTCATCAATTATCTACACAAGTACCTCCCGTATTTGCAAAAAAATAGACCTAATGTAATAAGGTTCTATTTGCAATGTCAACCATTGACGTCTCTGAAAATAAGGCTAGCGACACAACAGACTAATGTAAACATTTTCCACTTGTCCTATTTATCCTTTGATTGCGAGACCTCGCGTCAATGGTACGACCTTGTCAATGATTTCCACGCGTGAGATCTACCTACAGACGCGAATTTCCAACTAATCGAGTCATATTCCAACAATGTGTGACGGGGACAGACATAGCTTGTAAGAACAGCTAGGTTGCTCGACATTGTAGAGGATGTAGAGGTAGAACAATCTAGATATAATATATATATATATATATATATATATATAATTATATATATATAATATATATATCGTTGTGCCTACAAGAATAGTAGCCAGGAAAAGTTACTGAGAAGATTAGACGCGATCAAAACAAACCGGTAAATAATGAAATAGTAAAAAGTCCGCTTGGGGAAAAGTTCTCGAGCGGTGACTATGAAGCGGACGACCGACGTAGTGAAAGACTATACCGACGTTGTTTTAACGGTAGCAGAAAGTCGGTTGATGGAGCTGTAACTCAATCACGACTTAGCGGCTGAACTATTTTGGTACATAGATAGATTATAACCTGTGTAGAAACATAGGCTACTTTCATCACTATACTACAGGCATGGGTGAAACTAAAATTAAAATTAAATTTTAAGTAAATTAAATATTATGCAAATACGCCCATAAATTTTGTAAATACAGGGCAGCTAGCTTGTAATATTATTTTTATTTTACCTACGCATCATTACTGATATTTCAAACTTAAGCTGAATAAAACAAATGGCCTAAAGAAATGCCTTATATTACAAGAATTTTCATTTATTTGCAGTTACCCAGCTGTTTTCTAATTAGCTACGTACAGTCTAAAAACTACATTACTATCCGATAGTGACTCTTATTAACTGTTAATACAGTTTAAAATTGACTAAGCTATGCTGTAGGTTAATTGTAATGTCAGTGTTGTTATAATTAGCCGAAATCATCTGGATCGCTATTTGTCGATATTTTGTTTATCGATGTATTTTTATGTTTGATAAACAAGAATAACATAACATACCAAACAGTCACATACATAGTCCTGATCCTACACTAGGATTCCCTGTGTCGTGCGTATCAGGAACTACGAGTACCATGGTACCACAACCCAGACCTGGAATAAATATGTTCAGATCATGCAAACATTTTTCTCGCGGCGGGAATCAACCCCGCACCTCAAGTGTCTCAGCCGACTACTCGCCAACTGCGCCAAGGATGTATTCCTCGCAGAAAAGACAACCGTTGGGGCCTAAGGCGCAGGCCAGACAGAAGAGACGTAAGACGATGACGCGTCGCGAGCAGAGCAGAGGTAAAAGCGTTACGCCTGCGCCCCGTCTTTTCTGTTTTTTTTTGCGTCGCGACGCTTTTATACATTTTGTATGAAAAGGACGCGGAAGAGACCTTTTGTCTGCGCCCCGTCCTCGTCTTACGTCTCTTCTGTCTGGCCTGCGCCTTAAGGTTCTCAAGTGGCGACCATAAACCTGATGACGTATGATAAGGTCCTTTTCGATGGATCTATGACATTGGTAACGTTGCAGGAAGTCGATAGATGGCGGCGGCTCAAGACAGTTCGTCGTGGCCGTTATATGGGAGGATGTTGGTTTGTTGGTTAAATTATCCAGTAGTGGACTTCTATAGAATGATGATCATGATGATGGTGATGATGATGATGATGACGATGATGATGGTGATGATGATGATCTGAAATACTACTATTTACTAATACGAATACTTTTGCTTATTAATAATTAGTAAAGTTACAAACAAGCATGGGAATCCCCGGATATCGCTAATTGTACTGGATTTAATACCCAGTTTGTGTATACGATGTGACGTAATCAATTCTATTTATTTCTAAAAATAAATTCTTGATAAATGTAAGTGTTTTGTGAACGCTAACCACAAACCATATAATAAATATCGCGATATGAACACAGCGCACTAGAGATGAGTGCATAAATTAATGAGTTAGTTAAGGTAGCAGGAAGTCAGTGGATGAAGGCGGCTTGTAATTGTTCATGGTGGTATTCTATGGGGGAGGCCTATGTCCAGCACAGGACTCTTACAGGTTTATGATAATGAAATATGAGGGCAAAAGAAACGAATCACAGTATATAATATATATACTTAATATATTATTATTTAGATATTATAATATTGTAAATGCGAAAGTTTGTTAGTATGTTTGTTACTTCTTCACGCTCAAATGGCTGAACGGATTTGAGTGAAATTTTAAATACTTACCTTATACCCTGGATTAAAACATAGGCTACTTTTCATCACCATCGAATTTCATCATTGTTCACGCGGATGAAACCGCGGAGCACAGCTAGTGATACAATAAAATTTACCCAATACAGATCAGTACTACATTATATAATGTGGTATTATAAAAAAATAGGTGCAGCACCGCGTCATGCAGTTTTAGTCACCCTTGAGAACCTTAATTTCTCAGTGATTGTCGGTTCTGCGAGCTATATGACCCTGCCCATCACTAATTGTGCATGAAAAAATGCGAAGCGCACGCTCAGTTCTTTCACCAGGGGCACAAAAGCCCTTTTCAGGGCCACCCTAACTCAACCTACCCCTTATTGTCTAAAAAACTGATAATCGATTTGAATTATAATTTTGTAGTACATTGCGCTGCATGCTTTAGTTTTTTTTAAAAAAGGAAAAATACTCAAAGCATAAAGCGCAATGAACTGTAAAATTGTAAACGACAGCGATTATCAGTTTGTTGGCCAATAAAGGAGTCACTGACCTAACGAACAGTGACCAAGAAAGAACCAGTGTCATGACGGAATATTGATAATACTAATTGCTTACGAGTAACAGAACTTGGTGGGTGTGCCTCGTCGAAAGTGCCATCTATCAGATAGCTCTACTGTAGGTCGTAGGAAATGCAGATTTCCTCGCAACCAGTTCAATGCAGTAAAGAGGTCCACACACCGAGCACGGTGCGGGGCAGCGCGGTCAGTGCGGTGCGGTTAGAGACCATTCCGCACCGCTTCCGGTATGCATTGCTTATACGGTACGCGATGGCGCACCATCTGCATAGCTGCTTGTCAATTGCTTGTTAAAAACTTAGAGGCTCTGATGACGACACGATAATGGTGTAGTCTAACCCCCTTATTCATAATCATTTTTAAACCTATTTTAGTTAAAATATGTTTTCTCTTGTTTTGACATATGACATTTTACATCAGAGAGAAGAAGACAAAAGCTATTTTAACTAAAATAGGTTTAAAAAATGATTATGAATAAGGCCCTAAGTTTTTAACAAGCAATTGGCCGTACGTAACTTGTAGTGTAACACGGATTTATTATGGAGCCACCGATGAGCGCCTCTAGCGTACACTTTATGAACCTCATTTTCTATACAAAATTTGTGTTCACTGCACCATAGTAGTCCGTATGAATTGCTTGTTTAAACTCGGATTTCGGTCTCAGTACCTACTAGGTTTGGAGAACCTAGTTCCACCAATCGTGTTTTGGATTATTACATCCTCAAGTAATTACTAATATATTAACATCAAGTTTGTTAGCATTACCGTTACTGAGTGGGCATGTAACGCAGAGACTCCAAAATTTTAACATATTGCCTTAACGACAACCCTATAGACCGTGCCACACCCTGCTGCATTTGGTGTGTAGTGTATTGTCTCGTCAAGATGCATAAATTCGGCAGCCGCTGTCACTGCGCCGCATCGCATCGCACCGCCCCGCACCACGTTCGGTGTGCGTAGCTCTTTACTCAGCAATAGTACAGTTTAATATCAAGTTACTTAGCATAACGCACGCAGTCTGAAGGTGAAAGGCGTATCGCTTTCGAATTAGATCACGTTGTATCGACTACAGTGAAAACGCATCGCTCTTCAATGTTTTCGTACTGAGACTCGCATTTTGTGTTTGTGTGGGTAAAAAGTCGTTATCCGACAATAACCAGAAAATAACATAATTAACTGGTAACATAATTACAGCATAACATAAAAACATAACTGGTTTTAAACTAATAGTCATATCAAGTACTTAATATATTATACATACATTTTTTTAAACTATTTGGCAAGCAAAAAAGCGTACAGCCCACCTGATGGAAAGTAGTTAGTAGACGCCTGCAATTCCTATGCTAGCTGCCGATCCTGAGACAAAGATAAAAATTCCCAGGTGCCTGTAATTTTACCGGCACCCTTCAAATCGAAACATAGCAATGCGAGCACTACTGCTTGGCAGCAGAAATAGGTACGGTGGTAGTAGGTATACCAATGAACGAACTCATTCACAAGAAGATTAATCTCAAAGTTGCCTTGGACAATTGAAATATAATAGAACTCTCTCCCTATATTATATTCCTCTCAAACCTATAAGAATACGAAACATTAAGTAGGTACCTATCTATATCAAGTTCCAGCTCAATATAATTGTAATGCATTAAAAACACACTACACTTCATAAATTATCAAATTAGACAATAGACTTTTTATTTGTCATTTTTTTTAGCTTTGAAATCAATTTATTTATTCCAAAAATAACCCACTACAAACAAATTTTACCTCATTATTATATTAAAAATACAACTGAATTGAGAAATTCCTCTTTTTTTAAGTTGGTTAAAAAGTGAAGTCAGGTGAAGTTTAAATTTAAATTTAATTATTACATATTTCATGTAACCGCCCTTTGATAATATTTGGAAATAATAAAGTTAGAAATACACAGATTAGTATGAAGTACATTGACACACTATAATAATAGGCCAGGGTGTTTCCAGCCTGAGAAAAAACCCCTCTAGTGGATGGCGTAATAGCCGACTAAGGGATTACAACACCTGATTACTCAACACAAATACTGCGATTCCCAATCCACCTGCCAAGCCTGGTGATTATGGCAATTCTTCCATTCTATTTTATGGAGAAGGCCTCGTCCAGCATTGGACGCCTAAAGGCTGCTGATGATGATGATGAAATTGACACACAGCAAATGCAAGATCCTGGGTAAACCAATATCTTCGTAAACAAGTGTACAATGTAATCTGCACTTGTGAAGGTAAATTCTTGTCACTGTCTCACCTACTTTAAAAGTAGATCAATATCATCAACAATTATTTAATCTATGTCTACTTAAATTGCTATCGCTAAGTGTTACCTAAAGTAATCAATGTCAGTTTAGTATGTCGCAGAATGTTACTTCCAATAACACATGACCTTGCATGCGTACCTACACTACCTACCAATGTGTAAAAGATCTGCTTATAAATAAAAATAAATAAATAATGTTGGACATTTCACACAACATAGCTTGGGGCTACCAAGCTAAGCAGAGCTTGTGTTATGGCAACTAGATAACTGATATAATTAATATTATAATACATTACATAGATATATATTTTTATAATACATAGAAAATACCCAGAACATCCGGAACAATTACCTGCAGATCGCGCAAATATTTGTTCCGAAAAACAATAATAATATAAAAATAATAATAAAACAACAATAATTAATACAACAACACACAATAACTGTCTGAAATAGGAGACTTACCAGTTGCAGGAAGGCTTTGGATGTAGTAATCACTTGGTTTTGTTCGTTTATGGTTAAAATTGTATTTTTGTTATTTTTGTACGTGCGCACGATTGACATTTTTGTTTTGAAGAGAGTGTTGATAGGGATGGGACAATGCAGGAAGGGAGGAAACTAGTGTTGCTCCATCAATCAAACAAAACTGCAGATCCTCGTTAAATATTACTGTGGTGTGACAATAGAATTATAATAATAGAAGAATAGAAGTATAATGCTGCAAATACTCAACATGGCCCCCCACAAAAAGGGGTTGACCCCTTTTTAAAGCAAAATTTGTAACTTAGTGCTGATAAACAAGATTTAGTAGGTTGTATCTTACTGCTTTACAAAATTGCTTATATGATAACTTAGCGAGTGGACTGTATAATTTGAAAATTAACTATCTTAAAATTAATTAGTAATAATTATGCTACGTGAAATTTAGTTTACATTACAAGGTAGAGGAACCAGTTTGGCTACAGATCTAGTAAAATGGCCTTTAGCAGTCATTAGTTCCACTACACGGACGATGGAGTCTCGGCCAGGGAAAAGCTTGGTTACCCTACCGCGAGACCAATGAAGGGACGGCAGGCCGTCCTCTTGGATTAAGACCAAATCGCCTATCTTAATATCATATGTAGATTTGTGCCATTTGGCACGTTGCTGTAAGGTGTGGAGATAATCATGACTCCAACGTTTCCACACATTCACAGTCATTTGCCTAAGGAGTTGCCATCGAGCTAGCTGGTTTACACGTGTGGTTTCTGCAGGTGGTGTCTCAGGAATTGAGACCAATGGAGAACCAACTAGGAAGTGGCCTGGAGTTAATACGGATAGATCGTTAGGATCATTTGATAAAGGGCATAATGGCCTGGAATTTAAAATTGCCTCTATCTGAGCAAAGATTGTTGTTAATTCCTCAAAAGTCAAAGGCCGGTCACCTATGACACGTTTTAAATGGGATTTACTCGATTTGACAGCTGCTTCTGCTAGCCCGTTGAAAGCAGGACTTAGGGGCGGCGAGAAACGCCATTTAATAAAGTGCTCTGAGTAAAAATTATTTAAGGTGGGGTCTTTGATAATGTCTCTTTTGAATTTTACTAGAAGGTTGCAAGCACCTTTGAAGTTTGAACCGGAATCTGACCAAATCTCTCTTGGTAGGCCGCGCCTGGCAACAAATCGCTTAAGAGCCGCTAGAAACGCTTCGGTTGTCAAGTCGCTGACTACTTCCAAATGAACAGATTTCGTCGTGAAGCAGACGAAGACACACAAATACGACTTGATTATCTTGGCGTTTCGCAATAAGCTCGACTTTGACATAAATGGGCCCGCGTAGTCTATTGATAGGGACACAAAAGGACGCTGAGATTCAGTGACGCGACTAGCTGGTAAGTCACCCATCTTGATTTGGGGGGGTTGACATCTTAAGCGAAAGCAGCGGATGCATTTAAAGACCCTGCTGCGTATGACGCGTCTCGCGGATAATATCCAAAATTGTTCTCGGATAAGAGACATTAAAGCGCTTGGACCAGCATGCAAATACTTTACATGATAATAATCAACTACCATATTAGTAAAATGTTGTGAGTGAGGCAACAAGAGAGGGTGCTTAGCTGAGTAGTTAAGAGAAGAGTTCACTAATCTTCCGCCTACCCTAAGCAAGCCGTTATCGTCTAAGAATGGTTGCAAACGTATCAACCCGGTACTACATGACTTCTTTGACTGAAGGTCTTTTATATCTTTAGAAAATGATTGGAATTGTACGCATTTAACGAGCGCATGAAGGCTGCGTTGTAACTCTTCACTTGTTAAGGGTCCGCTAATCGGCCCTGTGACTCTGAATCTTGGTTTCGATTTCAATGTGTTGTATGCAAACCGAAGGCACCATGAGGTAACCCGCACGAGTTTAGTGAACGAACTACAATTTTGAATGAAATCAGGTGTTTCATTTTCGTTAGTTACGGCAGCGACTACCTGAGTAGGTTTCTTTAGACCGGGAAGTGACTTGCGTTCGAGCTGCTGGCATGGCGGTGGCCATGATTCGGGATCGCGAGTGAGCCAGGATGGGCCCCACCACAGCTCGTGGTTGACTAACTCCTGCGGGGTGATGCCTCTCGAGGCGGGATCAGCTGGATTCAAAGCAGTCGGAATGTACCGCCACTGTTCCGGTGAAATCAAAGATTGAATTTGACTGACACGATTCGATTCAAAGACCTGGAGAAGGTGCGGCTGAGTTCGCAGCCAACATAGGACAATAGATGAGTCACTCCACGCACATGTGTTCCGCTGCAAGTTCGTTCGTAACTTAAGGCAGTCAGAAACACGCACTAAAAGCCGAGCCAGTAAATGGGCACCCGAGAGTTCCAGCTTGGGAATTGTAAGCCTCTGCTTGATAGGAGCGACACGCGTTTTTGATATGAGTAGGTGTACAGTTACGTGATTATCTAGATGGACGCATCGTATGAAAACACAAGCCGCATAAGCGGACTCTGACGCGTCGCTAAAACCGTGTAAGTCAAAATATTGAACCGTGTTTGATAAAACTTGGCGCTCTATAGATATGTTTTGCAAATGATGCAGATCATTGCAGAAGCGTTGCCAGTCATCAACGATATCAGGAGGGGGTATTTCATCCCAGTCTAGCCCCAACGTCCATAAACGCTGCATGAGGATTTTCGCAAATATAACGCATGGTGCTAACCACCCGTTCGGATCATAGATGGAACTAACCCTCGACAAGATAATGCGTTTAGTACATTCGTGACTATCAAGGGACACTTGGTATGAGAAAGTGTCCGTTTTCGGACTATACTTAAAACCGAGTATCTTAAGTGACATGTCAGCGTCCTCACTAAAATTTAGCTCGCAGTGCTCCGTTGGCAAATCTGTAAGCAGCCGAGGCTCATTGCTCATCCATTTGCGAAGCTCGAATTCGCCTTTACTCAATAGGTCGATTAACTCGTTTTTTGTGCTTTGAGCTTCGGCCAACGAGCTTGATCCGCTACAAATATCATCAACAAATATGTCGTTAAGTAAAATCTGAGAGGCGCGCGGATGTGTCTCTTTGCCTATAAAGGCCAGTTCGTGCAGGCATCGCATTGCGAGAAACGCTGCTGTGGTAATACCATAACTTAAGGTATTTAGCTGAAATTGTTGAATTTCAGGCTGAATGTGATCGTCACCCTGCTGAGGGTGAGCGTCACGCTGATGATGGTCTCGCCATACGATCAGCTGATATTGGCGATCATCAGGATGCAAAATAATTTGACGGTACATTTGACGGATATCGGTGGAAAAGACTATCTCGTGTAATCTAAAATGGAGGATGATGTCTACTATATCCTGCTGCAGCTTGGGTCCAGCTAATAACTCATCATTTAACGACTTTCCGCCCGGGCCCTTGGAAGAAGCGTTGAATACGCACCTAATTTTTTCCGTACCCTTTTTGTATACCCCGTGATGGGGTATGAAATATTTTGGAAAGCGTTGTGCAATCGAAGTTTCGATTGGCTGCATGTGGCCCAGTTCAATATATTCCCGCATGAAATCCTTATACCGCGCTTCTAAAATCTTATCACGTTTGAACTTGTTTTCTAACGATAATAACCGACGGATAGCTATGTGCAAGGTATCCCCAAAATGTTGACCAACATCATGGTCACCCTGTCGAAAGGGTAAGCGCACGATGAAACGCCCCGTTGAAGTACGCGAATGCGTCTGCTTGAAATGATCCTCACATATAACATCACTAGGATCGGCTTGCCTATTCTTAGTCACCTCTTCTACCTCCCAGAATTTTTTCAATGTCTCGTCTATTGATGTCACGCAATGCAAAGACTGAACGTCGGGTTGACGTCCGAATAAATCCCCCATCAGAACCCAACCAAAAATGGTTTCGAACGCTGCAGGTAGACCCTCACCTACTTCGACTTTAGGGCCGTTAAAAATCTTGGCACATGCCCCCGCACCTAACAACATGTCAATGCTACCTTTCTCATTAAGCCGCGGATCGGCTAACCGAAGATGACTATACTTAGCCAAAATAGATGAGCTTATGTTGGACGTAGGCAGTGGCGCCGTGATTTTTGGAAGAACTAGCATTTCTACGCATATAGGATCGCCGACGCTATTATTTAGGTACATGTGTAATTCGCCTTTTGGATGAACCCTATTTGATTCGCCGACACCCGAAATCGTAATATCCGTTTTATGGTAGCGCATCCCTAGTCGCTGCATACTAGATGAAGTTATAAAATTCGCCATACTTCCGGGATCTAATAATGCTCGGACCGAATGATATTCACCGTTCCTAGCACAAGCAACTTCAACTATGGCCGTAGCAAGTAATGAATGCCGCGTGGTCCCGCGCGGATCCTGCGAGTGCGAAAGAGACAGAAGAGGTGCACTCGCGAGCGACACCGCATCGGATCTACTGGTGCAGTGAGCGACTTGCTTGTCGTCAAGCGAATATTGCGTTTCATTACTACTACTGGGACTTGAAATCGGCGGAGTCTGATCGTTGTTGGAACATAACATAGTGTTGTGTTTGCGTGAGCAATTTTGACATCTGAATCGTGAATTACAATTAACTACCCTGTGCGGGCGCAGACAATTGAAACATAGGTTTTTTGACTTGACTAAATCTTGACGTGACGCCAAGTCCATTGCAAAGAACTTGGTACACCTCATCATGGTGTGCGTGCCCCTGCATACGGGACAGAACACCGCTTTCTGCTCTTCAAAACTCTTTTGTTTGGTTGGCTCAGCTGATACTACACTGGACGCATAAGACTGTTTACTATTTTTAATGGGCTGAGTGCTATTGGATGACTTGCCGCTACTGAGTTGACTTACTACGCCAGTAGTCTCTAATGTTTTGCAGTAATTGCTCAAAAACGTTAGGAGATTTTCGAATGTAGGTATTTTTTCTTGCTGATGTGCTAGCTCAAAACGAGATCGTAATTCACTATCGAGTTTTCTCGTGAAAATGTGTAATAAGATGAGTGACCACTCTTTTACCGGGAATCCTAGACTAGTAAGACCGCTTGTGTTTTCTTGTAAAACGTTCACGAAATTACGCAAGTGTGAAGCGTTTTTAACGGAGACCGTAGGCAATGCCAATAAGGCCGACAAGTGTGCGTCTGCTATCAACCTTTTGTCGTCGTACCTATCGAAAAGCAACTTCCGCGCCACTTCGTAGTTGTCGGCAATGCTCGAAAGATGTTTTATTAGATTAGCAGGCTCACCTGCCAGACAGCTCGTTAGATAATGCTTTTTTTGCACAAGACTCAATCGCTCGTTGTTGTGTACCAAAGCGTCAAACATATTTACGAAACCAGGGAAATCTGGGTAATTCCCTGAAAACCGTGGTAGCGTTATATCCGGTAATTTGTATTTTATTGCATCATTCTGTTTGTTCGATGAACAGTAGGCAGGCAGGTCCTTGTGAATTGTTTCTCGGAAATCGACATTCGCAAATGTGCTTAGTACGTACTTGACCTCTAAGCACTGTTCCTCGAACAAGACGAACTTTTTCTTATGCAACCCTAAAACCTCCTCTTCCTTCAACGTTGACTGAATGGATAAAAAACATTCTTCGACCTCGGCTTGAATCGAGTCGAGATCAGCACAACGAATTTTGAACTTTCCTACATCCTGTTCCTTACTAAAATCTAACGTGGTAGCAGTAATATACAACGAACTAACCCTTTCACACAAGAACTCATATTTCAAACTAGCTAGCTGATTTTTCGACATATTTCACAGTATTTCACACACGGGAAAAAATGGCCGACACCGGCCGGCGACTCGTGCGGCTAATGGAATTTTGTCACAAACACAATAATATCGGTTCGAAGGATCACAATTATGTCTGAAATAGGAGACTTACCAGTTGCAGGAAGGCTTTGGATGTAGTAATCACTTGGTTTTGTTCGTTTATGGTTAAAATTGTATTTTTGTTATTTTTGTACGTGCGCACGATTGACATTTTTGTTTTGAAGAGAGTGTTGATAGGGATGGGACAATGCAGGAAGGGAGGAAACTAGTGTTGCTCCATCAATCAAACAAAACTGCAGATCCTCGTTAAATATTACTGTGGTGTGACAATAGAATTATAATAATAGAAGAATAGAAGTATAATGCTGCAAATACTCAACAATAACACAACACATAATAACATTTAATATTTGTTATAAAATGTGGATTCAAATTGGTATGAGAACGGCATATATTAATTGCATAAAAAACTAGTACTTATAAGATAACTGTAAATCCTAGATTAATAAAATAAATATATAAATAGTGATTGGGTACTACGTTGTAGGGCTTCGCCACATCGAACCTTATTCTTTATATTATTTCTGTTTTTAAACCATCAATATTTAACAACGACAAATATCATTATGTATATTATAAAATATCTAACAACATCTTTGTCTATCATTCTAATAAGATTTATAAGACGACCTTTGAGCGTGGTCGCGGTCGGTGCTCATGAGGAAGAAAATGGTCAACGAAACGTCAGTAGGAGAATAATAAAGTACGTGGTGTATAGTCGTAATTTTTCTAAAATGATACCAAGCCACGATAACTTCAATTCTATTATTTTCAATTCTACAATTTATAAGATTGAATAGTAGAGCTCCTTAAGTTTAGTTAGTTCCTTAGAGTTCGTCTGCCAAAGTAGTCGGCTTTTATGACATCCTCGGGAGGAGACGGAGGGGTCTATTCTTAGGCCGGACACACCACAGCATAAGATATTTATTTAAGCTGGCTTTATTACAACAATTCTTATTTCTGCTGTCAAGCAGTAATGCTCGCATTGCTGTGGTTAGGTTTAAAGAGTTATGGACGATAGTGTTTATTTTTAATGTTTATTAGCCAATCAGTCGACCTCTATCAAAGCTCATTAATTTGATTTGACACATGACATGATGCATTTGACACAACTTTTTTTTTCTATTTTTCCCCACAAAATGAGCCCCTGGAATTTGAGTTCGTTGATTACGTCCTTGATTGGGTTATTTAACTCTATATGGTATGTACCAAATTTTAGCTTTTTTGGTCTAGTACATAAGGACTGGCTGTGACAGGCAGACAGAAAGACACCTGTAATCCTATAATGGTTCAGTTAGAACCCTTGAGGTACGGAAACCTAATTGGTACCCTTGAGGTTCCGAACCAGTTTTTATTTATTATCAAATAATTTTCCACTACCATGCTGGCTTGGTAGACAAGCCAGCATTGTTTTATAAGCCAGTCCAGAAATATGAAAATACTTTGACCAGTTACGCGTTTTAGAGCCTCCGCGTCCAAGGACTACGTCATACGTGACGATATGTGACCAACGAGCAATAAAATGGAACTTAATAATACAACGTTATGGGCCTTTACGGAAAATTGCTTCCATCGGGTCAGCGTAAACTGCGTTTATTTAGGTAAGTGGATTAGGATTATAACAATAGGATGTTGAAGGTTATTATAGGTTCTTAATTAATAAACCACTCCACTAATGGTCGATATTTGAAGTAGAGTAGCAAACTAAACGGTACCACAAAGTACCTGAAGGCTTTAGTATTTTGTGACGGTACGTTCAAACATTCGTGGCCGATGGTGTCATAAAACATCAGCTTGCTAGTGTTGGGCACATCGATAGGGATTATCGATAGTTCAGGTAGCTGCTTTGGTTGGCGAACGACTGCCGGCGACCGATGCCGTCTTCGATTGCAGAGCCCTCTAGTGATCTGTGGGGATAAATTATCTTAGAATCAGTTCTGCAGTCAATCTTCTTCTTCATCAGCCAGTAGACGTTCATTGCTGGACGAAGCCTCCCCCTAAAATGCAATGGGGAGCTTTACCATAATCAGCACGCTAAGGCGGATTTTTGATAACAGTGTTGGAGTTAAGAACTCAGGTGGATTATGCTGCCCATCCCCTGGTGCAATATGATTGCAAATAACTACATCCAAATCACCACTAAGCCGATTTAGAACTAGGTGCAGACAAGCAAACACATAACCTCAAACGCATCCTATCGCAACACAAGCGCGTATATATTATGTCGCTTATGTGTATGAAGCTACAATGCGTCTTTAGTAAGTAAGTACTACCTACTTACCTACATGTGGCCTTATTACATAAACAGTTGATAACGACACAAGCAAAACTGTTATCAAAGTCAGTAACAAGTTTTAGGTAATGCATTAATTTCATGCCTTGAATTTGAATTTTGAATTAGAAAATAACTCGCGAATCAATTGCTATGGAAAAGAACGTAAAATGTGATAACATTAATACCTATTAGGTAATTTCAAAGTACCTACACAAAAAAAAAAACATTATCTTACCGCAAATCAACGTCATGTTAAAAAGGTCAATATTTTTTAGGGTTCCTTATGTCAAATGAAAAAAACGGAACCCTCTTAGGATCACTCTCATATCTGTTTGTTCGTCTGTCATCATAGCATATTTTCTCCGAATTATTGAACGATTTTTTTAATTGGACATTTTATATACTAAATTAGGTGACCCAATCACGGCTGTGTAGCGTAAATGAACGAATTCTGATTATAGGGGTTAACTTAAGGGGGGAAAATAGAAAATAAAGATAAGCTTTTGCTATAAGTGCTTTATTTGAATTATTATTATTATTATATTGAGCAAATGCATACAAAACTGTGTTGACTGACTAAATTAAGTTCAATTAGTTATAGTGGTTAGTTAGTGGACTACATGTACGAAACCCTCTCTACGCCAGTCCGACTCGCACTTGACAGATTTTATATTCGGTAGCAACCCTGCATCAAATTCAATATTTTTTTGGATTGTATATAATATGCTTTTTATCAAGATAAAAAAACTTTTGAGTATGTTATCAAAAGAGTGGTAGGTACTTACCTAATGCAAACAAAAATACGAAGAAAAAGAAACAACCAAAAAATATCTATGCGTCACAGACATAACTCGTACGTTAATGAAAACGATGATGATGTATGTAAGCAAATCCATCGAGCAACATAATCTTGATTTGAGATTTACATAATAGTTACATACAAAACCGTACGTGGGCACTTATACACTCATATATGATATTGCAACGCATCGTACTATCTAATAAGGCAAGCCTATTCGATAGCTGTAAACCTTAGCCTACATTAACAGACTACGAGTATTCTAAGCTAACATAGAATAATATTTAGCTAATATGCCAGCAACCACTATGGTTTATAGTAGAACTTCTTGTGAAAGAGTTAATCCGGAGAAGTACTACCACCGTACTTATTTGAGCCGCCAACCAGTATTGCTCGCATTGCTGCGTTTCGGTTTGAAGGGTACGGGTGCCGGTGAAATTACAGGCACATGAGACTAATTCATCTTTATGTCTCAGGGTCGGCAGCGCGCGTTTGAGGTCTCTGTTGTTGCAGGCGTCTATTAGGCTACGGTAACTACTTTCCATCAGGTGGGCCGTAGGTTTGCCTACCTACATAGTATAATAATAAAAAACCACATCATATTAAAGTCTTATACTCCCTTATAGTTGAAAAAAAATCAGTACTGCTTATGTTATATCTCTTTAGCACACAAAATGGATATTATAAACTCCAAACGGCTTGACCGATTTTGATGAAATTTTCATGTGATTTACAGATTAGCCCAGCGGTTGATTCTGTGAAATTTTGTATCGATCGGATTTTTTTATTTTTTTTGTCTACCCGTGTGATGGTTATACATTTTTTTTTGGTTCTTTCTACCCTTATGAAGCCGGGTGGGTAATTGTAAATAAAAAAGATTATTGTAGGTAATTGGTACAAAAAATATAAAACAAGTGCTATATACAATTAGTGTTTAAAACTAAACTAGGTAACTTGTATGTACGTACTTTGCATAATGTACATACTGTAACATCCTCTAGTCCTACGGGCCATCCTATAGGCCATCTTACATTAGGTCGTTCACAGTTTTGTTGAGTCCTAATAAAAGTAGATATAGAAGTATTATTTTCATTTGCATAAAAGTTATGACAAACAAATTAAGATAACAATGGCATTGAAAATAGAAATCATTACTTTCTACAGTGTAAAATTCCTATTACAAAAGGCTTTGCACGCGTTTTACGATAAGACTTATATTACTTAGTAACATATTGTTTGTAGCCAGGTACGATAATGTGTAGGTAATCATAATTAATCAAGTACCTTCGAGAAAAATAATTGGTTTGAAACCTTTGTAAGACTATAAAACCTTGATTTGTAATCAAACCTACATGCTCTTCATTTGCGTTCATCAAATCTTCAATCACACATTTTTGTTAATTTTGGCATAATGTGTCTTTCGCATATTACTCGCTAACGCATCCGGTGTTGATTTCCTTACACGCGATATATCAACTTTGTCGTTAAACTATAACTGTTCGGGTTGTAGGATGCAGTGTGTTGTGGAGGAGGTACTTTTGGACATTTTACAGTACAACTTATTGTTTCTTTGGACTTCATCACAATCTACAACTCTTATGCTTGCTTGCTTCTTACCTTGTGCTTTCTTAGTTGGGAACCTAATAAACCTCTGCTTATGTCACTATAGGCAAAGTTCTTCGGTTGTCTGATCCGGGCCTGTAGAGCAATAATGTACGTCATTCTTTCTGGTAAAAGTACAACAAAAGTTGTTATCTTGGATCAAACATAGTTAGAAATTGCAGTCAAAAGCTTTTTTTTATACTACTTGGCAAGCGAACAAGCATACGGCCCACCTGATGGAAAGCAGTTACCGTAGCCTATGGACGCCTGCAACACCAGAGGCATCACACGCGCGCTGCCGACCCTGAGACATAAAGATGAAAAGTCTCATGTGCCTGTAATTTCACCGGCACCCGTACCCTTCAAACCTAAACACAGCAATGCGAGCACTACTGCATGGTGTCAGAAATAGGTACGGTGGTAGTACTTCCCCGGACGAAAAAATTTAAGTAGGAAGAAGGAAGTAGAAGGTGGTAAGTAGTAGGTGGAAGTATTTAATTCGTTGAAACCACAAGGATCATTTATAGATGAATTTACTCCTTTTCCAAGTCGACCAAACCTTGAAGAATTAGGGTAACATCTTGGCTTGTTTTGATGAACCTTTTCTTATCGAACAAGGACTCCGACTCATTAGTATTTTAGTAAGCCAGAATACTCTCTTACTGCTGCAATGTTTCTAAATTGTTTAAAAATTGCAGTACGTTTTCGTAATACCTTATCCACTGTATTGACTTTGATTTGCATCCTCGTCATTCATCCTTCTGAACAAGACGCGTTGGCACGCCGCTTCAAAATAATCATAAATTTATTTCAAGTGACCTAACAGCGACAAGTTGCGCATAATATTCTCAATGTCATTTATTCACAATGCACTAATGCTGAAAATTAATTGCTAAGTACTTAAATTGTTTTCTTGGCTTATATTTAAGATGCTCAGCAATTCCACAATGCATTTTGCACGTAGGATTACCTACCCTAATAATTTCCTTAGTTTCGCGTTCAGGCATCCACTGCTAGACGAGGCCTCCCTACAAAATACAATGATGATATTGCCATAATCACCACGCTTAGCAGTTGGATTGGTGATCGCAGTATGGTGATGAGTACTCAGGTGGAAGTTGCTGCCCATTCGGTGTAATCCCTTAGTCGGTTTTTACTACAACCATAGAATGAGAAAGAGCGGTCCACTCTGAGAATATTCTCAGGCTGAACGTAACACGTCTACGGACACACCACAACTACGATTTTCGTTGTATTGATGACAAAAACAATAATGTTTCTGTGTAAATATTTGCAGGCCACGCACCTAATTTATTCTCAATCCGTGATTTCACTGCAATCCAGTGCAGAAACACATTTTACATAATGCAAGTCGAACGATATCTGAATACACAATACTAGTAACTGGCTTGCACTATCTACAAGTTAAAAAAACCATGTATGTAAATTTGTTAGCTATGACAATATTTGGAGACTTGGTTATATCATTCAGAGTTTTTACATGACTGACATTTTGGTCTAATAAAAACCCATTGAAGTAGAACAAATAAAACAGACAAGCGTAGCCTTTTTATAATAAGGAAGAGAAGAGTCAACTAAATTCTCAGTTATAAGGAGCAATATCCCGATCGACAAGCTAGACGCTGCGTCATATCATATAGAAATTCTATAATAGTTAATGCTATAGCGTTAGCGTCTTGTATGGAACTAGCCTTGGTAATTTTCCACATTGGTACTCGACTACTTTGGCTCCTCTATGTACCTATAATGTGATGTGACCGGTCTGTAGCCATGGTTGATATCGTTATTATAATATAGTAGCTACTTATACTAGCTAGTACTGTTGTGTGTCTGGCCTAAAAAAAGACTCCTCCTTCACCTCCCGTAGATGTTGGAAAAGCCGACTAAGTGATTACACTAGGGAATGGGCAGCAGCATCCACCTGAGTACTAAACAACAATACTGCGATCACCAATCCACTTGTCAAGTGTTGTGATTATGTAATTTCCCCCAATTATAATTGCATTCTATGGGGAAGGCCTCGTCCAGCAGTAGATGTCTAAAAGTATATCATCATTAGTTACTACTATTTATCATTACTAGTTCAGGATTCACAACTACTAGATTCTTGAGAAGAAACGAGATTAACAACTAAGCAATAATCAATTTAGTATTCCACTCATTTGGTTTGTATTCGATATTGATAATGTTTCTATTCTCAGGCATTTTGCTTTATTTTATGGTGTCTTAGAATTTTGGAATATTTTGTCGAGCGCCTTTTTAATGTGAATTCAAAACCTACCACCAATTTACATATTTTTAGGCACAAACTGTGCACCTATGAGTTACCAAACAGGATGACTGTGGTGCGGTATAGTACCATGGGCGTCCTTGTACGACTTAGCATCGATAACAGAGCGAGCTGATAACAAATTGGAATTTACGTCAGTGTTTACGAAACTGTTTGTTTTGTTTTGAAATAAAATAAATATTTTACTCAAATAAGATTCGTGAAAATTACTCTTTTATAAAACAACAGAAATATTCACGTACTTTTTATATAGGAAGCTATCGGCAGTTACAACTTCAAGGGCTTAAATAAGCCAATGACGCTTTGTAATATTAAAGTAAATCATAATTTGAATTCCTCTTTTATGTAAATTATCTAATTATCTCAAATAAAGGCCTTTTAAAAGTATTGATCGTTAATTTGAATCAATCGTTACAAACCAAAGCAACCATCAAAAAGGTTTTGTTCGAATAAAGAGCCATAAATATATAATAATAAAATCACACTATTAAAATTTTATTGTTTTCAATTCAAATTGAAACGGCCGAGATGAACGGCGCGGGCGCGTGGCGCGAAGACAGCGGACACTCCGCACGCCAATTAACGCGGCACGTTCACACGGCCAGCCGGTTTTGATATACCCTACCCGCACACTACCATCCTACCCCATGTTAACCTGACCAACTAAATGTTACTCTACCAAGCGGCCTAACGCAAACGCACGCGTTGATACAACTGGTTGTTAGAGACTTGAGGTGACCCGATTTGAAAATAGAGAAACTCAAACATTTGCCCGATTATCGGGATCGCTGTCGATGGTCGGTCAGTGCGCCGCGCTCGACTCGCCTCGCACTATTTATATCGAAAAGAGAGAACTGCGTTTCGACACTTCACGTATGTGTATGTACCTTTATTTTATTACCATTTGTAGCCGGTTTTAACCTGCAACGATTAGTAAACGTGGTTTATTTTATTGTGGCGTATGATGATGCGCCTCTTGGAGTTTAGACATTTTATATTTGTATTCAGGTTTAGATTGTAGCATTCCACTATGTAGATTAGGTTGCAAAACGAATGTTTTAATTGAATGATAATCACATTTAAATAGATGTATCTACATGTGTTTACGCAGTTTTCTTAGATAAGAACAGTGTTTATACTACATCAATAAAAGATAATACAAAAAGAACCCACAAATAAGTTTATGTTAAAAACATTAAAACTATATTTTATGAATTCGGTCAGGCAGATGATGATGATAGTAATGATGAAATTAGGGAATTTTGAGAAGGTCAAAATGATACAATCACAGTCAGTTAAACAGTCAACCATTAACCATTGAAGAGTTCGGTAATCCACTTTCGGAATCCATAATCGGATCAGCTCTCACCATGATATCATAGATTGTGTCATAGTTTGACAGGAATGGTATGCAAAATTTTTGCTCAATATAAATAACTTATAAGGAGGTCTGCGTCAAAATCATCTCGTTAGATTCCAAAAATATGCAAACATGTAAGGCAAAATAAATAAAAGCTTGTTAAAACCATTAGGCTCTATCAAACACATTACATTGTACGAATACGTGCATGATCTCAAAAGCTCTATTGTAGAGCGGATGCCTCAACAATTCTCAGAGACCAAACAAAAAGTAAATAAATACTGAGCACATACGTAAAGCACAAAAAGAGTTGTACGCTCTTTAAAAAATCACTGGATATTTTAAAAATACTGTCGTGGGAGTATCTTAAGGAACTTTGATGGTTGCCGACGCCTGAGCGGGCGAGTAAGACAATTTTTTACAACCTACCTGCTCCCTTTATACAAAAATTAAAACTTTATAGACGAGTGTGGGATCCATCAAAGACACCGCTTTTCATTGGAATGATTTATTTTTTGGTCTTCGTCGGTGATATAAGAATTTGGCAATTTAAGGATTATAGATTATGTTATTTTTATAATGAATATTGCTTTTCCATGACTGATATTCCATCATAATTAGGAAAGTAACAACAACTTTTCTACTTCTATGGTATTAATTATTACGTATGGGGAATTCTGTAAGCTTCTATAATAACCTTCCAAAGGTGCATCTAAACTTCCTATTTGAAGATTTAAATTCTACATAAAAATTAATCTAATTAAGAAGGCGTATTACACTCTTGATTAATGATAAAGCCACGTGTCCTGATGTCGCGATGCACCTCGACTACTAAAATATAAATTTGCAATATCTGTACCTACCTATTTACATGGTTTTATATAGGTTGCTATTTATAAGTATATCAAGCGTAGCGTGTGCTGTCTTGTAAACTTATGCTGTTTTTTTTTACTTTTCACTACCTTCTAAGGTTTTTAAGTTCTCATTTACTATGTATCAAATTTTCTCTGCTCCGAGGCATCATATGTCCATATAGGCGCTTCCCACCTAGCAGTAAGACGGATCATTAAACTAAGCAAAGCTGCCCGATACTTTTTGGTTTTGTTGCGTTGGAACAGCAGTAATTTTGATTTGACCTAATTAAACGTTCATTTGTTTCGTAACTGGTCTTTTCTGTGTCAACCTGCTTCAGGTCAGTGGCCAGTGTTGAGGTATTATGGTGCACCTAAAGAAGGTCCTGGATCGATAATGAAAGAAACATTGTAGTGAAAGGACTCAGCATGCCTAACAGAGATTCTTTTCATACACGTGTGTTCTATAACTTTTGGTTCTAGGTCATAATTTTACCAGTGCCTTTTTTACATTGGATAAATTTTTGAATATTGAAAAAATCTTGAGGGCACTAGTAAAATTATGATTTTTTCAATATTCAAAAATTTATCCAATGTAAAAAAAAATCCAAAAATATAAATTTATGAATGCGTAATATTTAGTTTTTTGGGTAAATAAACTTAGTAATATTTATTGATTTAAATTTTCAAATCATTAAAAATATATGCATCATCATCTAACTAAAGTTTTCATCATCGATTATGAAATAAATATTGACCATCACTAGATGGCGCTAGGCTTCTCTGAAGCGTGACGGACGATGGACCACACAGAGTGCGGGGGCGCAGGTACTTGTGCCCAAAAAGCTACGCCTTCCGAGCTGCAGGCATAACACACCTTATAATATGTAATCGATCAACTATATCAACAATTTTCTGACACATGTATGTTTTGTTAATTATTAATAGTGACATTACTTACAGCAATAATTTATGATAACTAAGCGATTACTATTCAATTAGTTCTTATGATGACAAATAAAGATGGATTAAGGTGTTCAACAGCATTATTATTTAAATCTGATTGTATCAAAACTTATGCTTTGTTTAATATTAGTTTTATTGATTTGATATAGATGTGGGTCAAACGCCATTAATACGAGCTGTTTGCTGCCACAATTTACCTGAAAAATATTGAATTATGGGATGTATTATTGTTTGATAGTTGCATATATCTAATGATGAATTTAATAAAGTGCCCATAATTTTACTCAGGAAAAACGTTTTATAAAACATACCCATACCTACCAGCCTTAATAGATCTTTCAGGGAATGTAATAATTTTATAACTTGCACTATATGCTTAAACTATACATTAATATGTCTAATGTTTTGCAAGGCTTAAATGGAACTTACTATCCCTCTTCCTTACTACGTCTTTCTCTCATTGCTGCGGATCATGACTCCTTTGCTGCAGTTTGTCCAGTGCTTGCCTCTATCGGTTGCGGCCAGTTGCCTTATGGACAGCCGCGCTTACTGGCACCGCCAGGTGTTCAGATACCTAGGCCATCCATAGTTTTGGGCTTCGTCCTCATAGCCTTTTACCCTCAATATTACCTATCACCATTAGGCCCTCAATATTATTAGAGCTACTAGAAATTTGGCCGAATATCGATGCAGAACATGTCGCAGAAAGTCTTGGTAACCTTCAATCTACAAGCAACTAACTATAAATTATGATAAAACTTTCCATCATTTTCTTATCTTTGCGGTCAGAATCTATCAGCGTCAGCGTGACCAACAGATAGGCAGATAAGGACAGCGATAGCAAATTTGATGATAGGTAAATACAACATTTTGTAACAAACAAAGTTCAAAAAGTGATTGTGTTTTGTTTGATAGGTACATGACACAATTGCAGTTGTGAGTGACCAAGTAAACCAAGCATATTAAGCAAAAATGTTATTTAAATGAGGAACTTAATTCCTGCTATAATTTGATAGGACGAAATTCAAAAGAGTTAGTTGATATGTCAGAGGAAATTAAAAGTTTAGAAACATCACTTCATGATGTAACGTGTAAATATAAAAAAGCTGAACGAGAAGCATCTGACAATATTCAGAAAATGAATAATATCGTAGAGATACTGAGTGATGATAGCACATATGTACAAGTATGTAATAGTAGCTCACAGACGGACCTTCCTTTATCAGAGCCTTCTGGATCAGCTTTAGGTGCTTTAACACACATTGCAACATGTGCATCGCAGAGTCAGGCTAAACCTACTGTTCAGGTTGAAGTAGTTTCCACACCTGGTACGCAGTCTCCGGTTAGACAGATTAAATCCTGTTGTCAGACCCGGAAGACTGTGGTGTATTCAGATAAGATAGGTGTTGGGATGGGCTTGCTCCTTAGTGACCTGTTAGGGCAAGTTGTGACAAATAATTGCTTTCCTAATGCCCCTATTAACAAACTTATAGATACTATAAAGAGGGAGGATTGCTTTGACAACAACACCACTCTGTTAGTACAATTAGGTGAGAGTAGTGGTGTAACGCGTTTGGATATTATTAAGTTAGTTGAGACTTTGTTACAAAAGCTAGATTCAGGACTGGGAAAATTAATTTTATGTGCTTTCCCTTACTCAAAATGTTTGAGTACTAAAGAAAATCAAAAAATTTGGAATCTTAATTTAATGCTGTATAATTTGACATGTCGTCATAGAGACGTTTTGTATTTTGATACTAATCATTTTATTAGTAATTTTATTTTGACACAAGATACTATGTATTTGAGTAGACATAGTAAATTAATAATTGCTAAATTGTTAGCATTTAATATTTTTGATCCCGTTATAAGTACTATAACGCAGTTCACCGACAAGCCCGTAGTTAGTAGTAGTACTAATGAGGGCAAACAAGTAGGAGTAGCTGACAGTCATTTAAACTGACGAGTTCGACAATGAGACAGCCGGGCACATTACATGTAGTACATCAAAATGTGCAAGGCCTTCCCAGCAAAATCTTAGAATTAGAATTATTTTTAAATCGTTTTAATGTTGATATTATGTGTGTAACTGAACACTGGATGTTACAATTTGATTTACTCCCTTATTATGAGAATTATAATATTGTAAGTTCATACAAACGCAAAAACGCCATACGTGGGGGTTCCTTAATTGTTGTTCGAAATACTTTAAAATGCAAGGAACGTAAAGATGTTGCAAATCTCACTATTGAGAGGACTATTGAGCTATCTTGTGTTGAGCTAGAGCGGCATATCATTGTGAGCGTTTACCGTCCCCCTGACGCAGACTTCGCATTATTTGAATCCACTATGGAAGAAGCATTGCTTAAAACTTTTGTTTGTAATAAAATGCTAATAGTCTGCGGAGATTTCAATATAGATATTCCGGTTAATCCTCTATCTGAGAGGCTGCTTAATTTATTTAAATGCTTTAACTTAAATCACCTCTTCGAAGAACCTACAAGGGTGACACTAACAACATCCACCTGTTTAGATAATATTTATTGCAGTAGTGTTCCAATTGATAAATCAGTAATTAAACATTTCACCTCAGATCACTATGGTCACAGTGCTATATTTACTTGTAATTTTGTAGATGAACCTAAGGAATTCACTTATCGGCCTATCACAGAAAGTCGCATTAAGAAGTTCCAGGGCAGTATTGAACTTAAAATGCCCCTTGTACCGTGCGTAGATGATCCGAATGACCTTTTTACTAGTTTGTTTAAGTTGATATGTGAGGAACATAGTGAGATATTTAAGTTAAAAAAATGTAAAGCTAGAGCTAATGTCGGGTTAGCTGATTGGGCTACAACCGGTATTTATAGAAGTAGGAATAAATTATATGAACTCTATGCGGCTAGAGAATCAATGTTGCACGATCCAACGTTTATCTTGTACATAAAGAACTATTCCAAGACCTTCAAAAAAGTTTGTCATGCAGCAAAATCATTGCATTTGAGAAATAAAATAGAAAAATCAACAAATAAAATTAAGACAACTTGGAAATTAATAAATAATGAAACAGGTAAAGCTAAACCTCGTAGTAAACAAATTAATTTAAACGTAAACAATACAATATTATCAAATAATATTGAGGTCGCAAATGCCTTTGATAGTTTTTTCTCTAGTATACCTAATATTGTGACTCAATCTTTAAAATCAACTGCCTCTGGAGCATCTACTTTATTGGAATTAAGTGTTGATAAGTGTGAGGTCGCGTTTAGTTTCAGATACGTTAATGCCATTGATATTGTTAAGACATTTAAGTCACTTAATATTAAAAATACTGAAGACCTTTGGGGAATATCTACAAAGGTGTTAGGTGTTATAATTATTGATATTGCGCCGTGTATGGCCTATATTTTCAATGGATGTGTTGACGAGGGAGTCTTTCCTGATCTTATGAAACATAGTAAATTAATTCCTTTGTTCAAGTCTGGTAATGAAAAAGATCCAGGTAATTATAGGCCAATTTCTATATTGCCTGCGTTAAGTAAAATCTTTGAGAAACTTATTCTTACTCAGTTATTGTCACACTTCAACCTCCACGGACTTCTTCATAGTCATCAATTTGGATTTACTAAGGGTCGTTCGACAGCCGATGCTGGTACCATGCTCTTAGAACACATATTTGAAGCATGGGAGAACTCGCAGGACGCGATCGGAGTTTTCTGCGACCTGTCCAAAGCTTTTGACTGCGTGAGGCATGATACTTTAATTTCCAAGTTAAAACATTATGGCATACAAAATCAGGCAATTAATCTTGTAAATTCTTACTTATCCAATAGAGTCCAAAAAGTTGATGTTGGTGGTGAAAGGTCTTCAGGATCGACTATTGTCATGGGGGTGCCACAGGGTTCAATACTAGGCCCATTTTTATTCCTAGTTTACATTAACGATCTCCCTTTTTTTGTGAAAGATATATGTGACATAGTTCTGTTTGCTGACGATACTTCTTTGATTTTCAAAGTTGATAGATCTAAATCTAATTACGATGATGTAAATGATTCACTATCGCGTGTTCTTGAGTGGTTCACAGTTAATAATCTTTTGCTTAATGCTAAAAAAACTAAATGCATCAAATTCACATTGCCAAATGTAAAACATTATCCAACTAATATTAAAATAAATGGGGAGACACTTGATCTTGTCAAGTCTACTATTTTCTTAGGGCTTAATATTGATGCGGGCTTGCAGTGGGCACCACAAATTGTGGCTCTTGCTGGTAGACTTAGTTCCGCTGCATATGCAGTTCGTATAATAAGGCAGCTTACTGATGAAGCTACAGCTAGGCTTGTTTATTTTAGCTACTTCCATAGTGTTATGTCATATGGTATCATACTGTGGGGTAAAGCAGCAGATATCCAAGCTATTTTTGTCTTGCAAAAACGGGCAATACGTGCCATTTATAAAATGAAGTCGCGTGACTCCTTGAGAGAGCGTTTCAAAGAAATCAATATTCTTACAGTAATATCGCAATATATCTATGAAATATTATTACATACACATAAACACTTGGATAGTTTTATGATAAAAAGTGACGTGCATGGTATTAACACGAGAAATAAACACAAACTAAATATACCAAAATTTCGATTAAAGAAAGTAAGTGGATCTTTTATGGGGAATTCTGTACGGTTCTATAATAAACTTCCAGAAGGTGCATTTAAACTTCCTATTCGAAGATTTAAATCCTACATAAAGATGAATCTAATTAAAAAAGCGTATTACACTCTTGATGACTATATTAATGATAAAGCCGCGTGGCCTGATGTCGCTCTGCCCCTCGACTGCTAAAATGGAAATTTGCAATATCTGTACTTACCTATTTACATGTTTGTATTAGATTATTATTTATAAGTATAACAAGCGTAGCGTGTGCTGTCTTGCATATTTTTGCTGATGTTTATTTACTTTTGACGACCTTCCTAAGGTTTTTAAGTTCTCATTTACTATGTATCAGCAACTCCTTGCTCCGAGGCACCACACAGGCGCTTCTCACCTAGTGGTAAGACGGACCATTTATGTAAGCCAAGCCGAGTTTGTTGCCTGATTCTTCTAGGCTTGGTCGCGTTGGAACAGGAGTAATTTAATTTTATATAAGACGATTCAAAATGATCCTTGTGATTTCAATGAATAAAGTTCTTTTTGACTTTGACTTTGACTTTGAAAGCCTTGGCTCAACGTTCGAAAAACGCAGGCGTGACCACGATGCTTAAAATGATATCATACCGGTAGACGATTACGTAGTAATCAAACCATGCACCGCGATCATTCATCACAGCATCTTTATACTAACGATTCGTGTGCGTTAATGCTCAATGCGCGTTCAAAACCTATAAAAGAATAAGTGCTTATACAAAAATGGCGGTGGATGGTGAGCAAGTTTTATATTCCGTGAGAGGTAGCGAATGTTATAGGATCGCGGTCTACTGATAATTGTTGTCTAAATATTTACCGTTACAAGTACGTAGCTCATTCCAGTCTCGAAGACTTTTCAATCTTTATTATAACAGTATGTTAACCGTTCAAAGGATAATTGTTTTATTAGTTCATGAACTTCATTAATTTTGATTGTAATCAGTCTTATTTGATTGCAACTATAGATGTTTTAGTTAGACCAAGATGGAGATGACAGGTTTCACATAACGTGATTTTATTTGTAAAAATCTCAAGCATATAGACCAGTGACAGTAATATAATAACAATGATTTTAATTTCCAGCACTACGAAGGTTTAATACAATAGATATTTCCCCCATTGTTATTGTAATATTGTAATATATATAATATTAGAAATATGTATATATATCGCTGTTAAGATACAAATATATAGTGGTATTTACTTACGAAAAATAGTAATTATTATTATAATCATGTAACATTTTTGTTCGAAAATACATTTTAGTAATAGAAAAAAGAAGCCAAGTCGGACAACGTAAAGTGAAGGCTTCCAAAGTCAGTAGTCAGTGTCAATCCAAGTCATAATTTGTCTGTTTTTTACTTGGGGTGGAATTACACGCCCGACTAATACGTAAACCAGTAGTCTTTTTGGTGATGATATTTTTTCTTATAATTTAATAATACAGGCTAGACGGACGTACCAAAACTATAAGGGTTTCTTGTCAAACTTGAGAACCCGAACATTTTAATTTAAATATTTATAATAACAACAAATTTTATTATGACATTGCAGTAAATGATTAATAATAAATAATTATGTAATTGGCCATTTGGTTAATTATTCCGTGTGACTTTATTTAACTACAAAACAACATTAGATCAGTCACCAGTAGTATTTTACAACTGTGCGTCGAAACTGGAGAACAAGATAAAGCAAGCAAGCATTCGGTTTCGGTTTCGGTTACATTAATTTCATCATTTTTAACAGTAGGGCAAGATTGTTATATTTCTTTCTCTGTGCTCTTTGTTCGTTTGTTTTAAACCCACCTTTAGAAAAAGTAGCTACACAGGCTTCAATATCTCAGAATAATGTTAGTCTTTATTCTGATTTCAATATCTACTGTATTTCTTGATGTCTGTCAACTTGATCTTTCCTACTCACATGGCTACGAGTCCAAATTAAATCTAGATAACAGAGGGCCTAGCCAAGTGGCATTCGTTTCGAAGCGATTTCATTTCTACAGTCGTAATTCAATACAAATGACCACGTGACATATCGATAGCTAACGTCAATCCCATACATTTTGGACTTTTCTACTGGCGTCATCGCTATTAGAATGTTACTTTGTCTCTGATTTAGATTGTTACGTACTCCTTTCTTAATATACGATAGTACAGGCTGGCTAACATTATTGAGACGCTAAAGAGACGACCGCAAATGTTAATATTGGCCAATGCTATAGCTTGAAAACTCTGTAATTTGATTGTTTAGTAGTTGAAACCCTATTTTTTTTTTAAATAAAACGTACTCAGTGACAATATAACATTATAATGGTGAAACAAAAATTAAATCGGTCCTGTAGTTTTTGAGTAGGTATTCATTCGAAACAATAATACAAATATACAAATCATTTCTCTTTACAATTATTATGATATTTTATATTATTAGTGTAGATAATACATTTAATGTTCTTCAATATATTATCTACACATGTACAATGTGTACATAAATACTTTATAAAAAAAAGTCCGCAAATGCATTGAGTCTAGCAAACTACAGTCACATGTAATGTATTTAGTGCTAGGTACTATTCACATAAACCATGATTTTACTTATTATTAAAGTAAGACTGAAGTTATTATCGCACATCGAAGTTATTATGAGCACGTGTACCCAGTCACGTGTGCACATGTCATGCTAGCTGTTTACCATGCTCAAGTAATTGAAGGTTAAAAAAAATAGCATCTCTTTAATTTACCATTGTGAATGACCTAACATAATTTATTGCATGTTAACATTGAATCATAGGTTTCAGAGTTGTGATAGTTAAAAACACGCTTATTTCCATTTAACAATAGGTTTATGAGCTTCAAAGTCATGTTCACATTTTAAACCTTGACACCTATTCCAAAGTCAGTTGAATCTCTAGATTGGTCAGGTTACATGGAGGATGGCTATGATCCAATAGTAAGGATAAGGCTTCATATACACGAGCAGCATGGTATCAACGGCAGAGGCAACTGCACCCGTCGGCGGCAATCGTTGACAGCTGCTGCAACAACTGCAAGCGTCGCTTTAGGTCGACGGCTGCTGCCGATGGGTGCAGTTGCCTCTGCCGTTGACATACCGCTCGTGTTGAAGAGCGCTAAGAGTCGTTCATGCGTCGATATCATACTTTCTTGTTAAGGCTACGTTTGCAGTGACCAGATTGAGGTCTGGTGGCCCTGAATAGGGCCTTGTGATTAATGATGAGAGAACCAGTGTGGTGATGAGATTTTGTACAGCACGATATACATAAGACATATCCAAAAAATTGTCTAGCAGTGGACTTCTGCAGGCTGATGATGTTATATATACAAAATAATAAAGAAAAACACTTGTCTTAATAAATACAAAACTATTTTGGATAAGTTCCCAATTAGTTAGGATTCCCTGTGTCGTGGGTATCAGAAACTAGTACACAGTAGTAAACTAGATTACAATGTTATGGTATCATAACACCCAGACCGGGAACAAAAATTTGCAGATCATAATATACAAAGATTTTTCTCACAGCGGGAAATGAAACCGCAACCTCTCGCGTCTCAGCCGACTTCTCACCCGCCGCACCACAGAGGTCGTCAGCGATTTTACCAACTAGTTTAGGTGATGCTTAACTTGCATGAAAATAAAATACTGCACTTTTCTTTGGGATGTCAGAAAATAATCGAAATATGAAGGTTCCATCTGAGGTCACCTACAACTCCACTATACCGTTGGTCACGGCCACGCAGACCTCATATCCGCCTGACTTCATGCTCGATTCATAGATGTGAATCTTGATCTTTCGATTTGAAATCATAGTATTTTGGATTATTACCAGTTACCCTGTTGATGACCAGAACGATGCGATGGTGGCATTTGTTATTTTTTCGTGTTTTTTGACAAACAAAACATGCAGACATGTTTACGCTAAAAAAAATACCTACACTACAAAAAAAATTCTATTGCCAAAATGACTTATTCGTCATCTCGCGGATCTGAAACTCGCTTGAATCCGCGAGTTAGCACCTCCAGGGAGGATATAGGGGAATATGATTATATGGAAAATAGGGGCTATTAGTAGGTCTGTGTGTAATAAAATAAAACTTAGATTTTGAAGGAAACAAAATGTTAGTAGCTTACCTAATATAATTATAAAAAAATCCATTGCGACATGATTATAGCTGATTGGTAACTATTTTAAATCAATGTTATTCTAGCCTTTTCTGGGTTCTAAAAGTGACCTTGTTTGTGATTTTATAAGTTCTAAAATTACGAATACACTTTCGTAAAAAAAAACGAACGGACTATTTTATTGGCATTATTTTATTTTGACACCTAGCGAACACATCTTACTAATGTTACACCATTCTAAACACTTGAAAGACACCATATAACCTTGCGTTAGAAACAATTTAATTGATTGTTCAAATATCGACTGGTGTCAAAGACCGATACGTTCAAGTTGTTCAATTAGTAAGCGAAAAGGCGCCATAGTAATATCACAGGTGGTTATGTAAAGGCTGGTTTACTTCATAAGTCTAAAATTGTCATGATATGAACTGTTCGGTAGAGCACAGTACAAGGTTGTATAAATTCAATTCTCTCACAACAAAATATTTTTTCCGCTATAGGTCCGAAGCAGACTCTTTTTAAAGCTTGAGTAGGTCGCAAGACCAATACAGAAAAGTTGAAGAAAGCTTGATATAATATGTCTACAAGTGACATTTCTTATTATACAATTATAAGAGTTCCAAACGTAGCATAATTATTATTTTGTTTTGACTGTCAAAATTGGTCTTTAGCGGCCCTAATTCACCGACTTCCCGTGACTTTTAAAATGTCATTGTCTATCGAGTGGGGCTGTTATTTGTATGAAGTAATAGTAAAGGTAATCTAGCTCTACTAAACATAAGCTGTGATAGCGTTGAAGACGTAGCGTAGGCGATAAGACCTGCATATTGGCCAGCTAATCGAGACCCGTGCTGTACATGTTTTCACATATATTTCATAGATGACGTAGGGTCAGAGTGAGGTCAAGTATGTTGGTGATGCGCAAGCGTGGGTGACTTCACTCTATGCGATGATGGTCAAGGACAGAAGATGACGAAGGTAGCGAAAATGGTGCATTTACAGATTATAGCGATTGTACCGCCCATTTTACTTCCACGGTTACTTAAAATTCGATGCATTAAAATGATTCCTCAAACTGTCTGCTGAGCACAAAACGTATGTTTTAAAATCTTCTCGTTCTTGGCTTCCTCGATACAGGCTTAGCCTATTGAGGAAGCCGCCAATAACTCCTTGATGTTATTGTCTCAGTATAACAAATTGTTTATCTATTAATTAATCTTAAGATGTGTTGGTATATTGCTGTACTTAATAAATACATTTTCTTTTTTTTTTCATTTTTTTTTATTCAAGTGACGGAACTAGCAGATGTAACCTTTATCTTTAAGAAATAATTTAATTAGGTTCGTTACATTTTATAACGTTATTAAATTTACGATTTGTACGACTATTAGTAGAAAGTGGTATCTTAGTATCAAAATTATGTTTTTTTTTAATTGGCGTAATTTTTGTATGCTGTCTTCTCAGGAGGTCTATCGTGTCGCATTGCGCGCATAGGTAGATCCTACCTACTCCATTATAGGCATGAGCTTCTTCTTAGTCGATTGGCACCACACAAGCGTTTTCAAACTAGAAGAAAGAAAGATCATCAAAAAAATTACTTTGTCGTTTTTGTTGTTAATTCTTCTAGGTTTGGCTGCACAGCCACAAGCGAAAAGTCACCAATTTAATTTTTCATTGATCGTTCTTAGCATGATCAGCATCATCATAATCCTGAAGAAGCCTGCTGCATAAATGCCACCCCCCTAGAACGCCACAACGAACGGTCTTGAGCTGCCTCCATCCACTGACTTCCTGCAACCTTTATATTGTGAGGAGAGCTTTCCTCCAATGCGTCGTCCAGTTTGTGGTCGCCACTCGAGAACCTGTATTAACATAGGTTGTCGATTGATTGACTTTAAAATTAGTAATATCTTTTCATCGCAATGCGGCATTTTACCTGTCTGCGTTACAGGCTCATGCACGAAGGCCCTGACGTTTTTCCGAACAAGTTAAAGAGCAAAGTTCAGGTAAAAACCAGTTTTCTAATAAATAAAATAAGAGCAATTAATCTAACTTGGCCTTCATTAAAATTGGTCATTACTTCCGGGACACATTTATTTAGAGTTTTGTAGGTATATAGATCAGGCTTAACATTATTTACTTATTTAGGTTCATAATGTTAAGCCCCCCTAACAAACCTATGCACTACTACTGAACCGCTACGGCTTCTGAAGAATCAAAGTGAAGAACCACCATGATTTCATTATTTTAGCTCCTGTAACTTTTTGCAATAACTATAACACAAAGCCTAATAACATGCATAACGTGAGACATCTCACTCCTAATTCAATTAACAAAAGCGAAGAAAAAACTGATTATTTATTTATTTACTTTAACTAGAACGGCAAGGTAACCAATTACACTAATTAAACACAATCAAACAATATTCAACAATAGAAATACAATAAAAATAACATTAGTCAAAACAACAGAAAAAACAGAATAAAAAAAATATAAAAACAATGTCAAAAAATAACGTCCAGCATAATGTCAAACAGCAACTTTCACACATTCTTCTCACAGAACCCCAGGCACTCCGACAGAATCATCTTCCATCCATCCACAAACACATCAAATTCAGAACTCGCATCCAGGAGAGCATTGAGTACAGAGAGGGTACGCGGGATGGGCGACTGGGCACGCGCTACTGTACGGCAAAATGGCTCCGAGAACAATTTGTGACTCCTGCCTCTACTATAGTTATTGGGGACGTACAATCGCGTTAGCTCATCATGGATGTCAGGGGCATCAATCTTTCCACGAAGAACCTTAAACATGGTTATTAGCTGGCCATTGGCTCTCCTCACCTCCAAACTGCTGATGGCCAAAACAAACGCAAAGAAAGAACTGTATTTTCCGTGGTGTGTCCGGTTTAAAAATAGACCCCTCCTTCTCATTCTGTGAATGTATTAAAAGCCTTACTGAGGGATTACATCAGGGGATGGGCAGCAGCATCTACCTGAGTACTTAACACCAAACTGCGATCACCAATCTGCCTGAGTATCAATTGTGGTGATTATGGCAAATCCTTTCATTGTATTCAATGGCTTTGTCCAGCAGTGGACGCAAACAGGCTAATGATGATGATAATAACATGTATAACGTGAGACATCTCACTCCTAATTCAATTAACGAAAGCAAAGAAAAAACTGATGGTCTCACACTATTTGTATTAAACACAGACCCGTTACGATCAATCAGCGTTGTTCCAGTCTCTATTTTAAACTTTAGTTACTTGCAATAAGGGTCAACTGTGTACGGAAGTGTGCGTGAGAACTGCACATTGTTTTCTAGTGCGCCCGCACATGAGGTCATAGTTGATTGTTGAATCAATTGTATGATTTGGAGGGCGCATGCCCTAATTGTGTTGAAGATAAATGAATTAAAATCAATGCGGTCTTATTGCACCAACCATAATAAATTAGTTGTGTTAGTTGTTTTGAGTTCTAACTGTTTCTATCATTCTCTGGCTCCTACCATCCACTTTCGAAGGCGTCAATATCATACCACCAACGCTTTCTCGGCCGTTCAAAATTAGCTATTATAGGAGCAGAGATACCGTGGTGTGTCCGAGCTAAGAATAAACCCCTTCCTCTCCTCCCGTGGATGTTTTTAAAGTCGACATAGGTATTACTCCAGGGGATAAGCAGTTGCATCCACCTAAATACTCAACACCAATACTGCGATCACCAATTCATCTGCTAAGTGTGGCGATGGCGTCATGCAGCAGTAGACGTTTAAAGGCTGATGAAAAAGTGCAGATTAGTGCCAAATTTTTGTGCCTCAACAAGAGCCCTTTCAAATGAAGTATGTTTCATCTCTGGCCGATTTTATAAGATACCATGAGATGATAGAGATTAATTAAAAGTCAGTCTAGCAAGGTGATGCAAACTGTCCTACATTCGTCATAACACAGCACTTATTAGCGGCTCCTCCGTACTAATTTGCAAGGCTGCATCAACCACGAGCCATCTCGGTTGCTAATAATTTCAAATGATCTTCACACAAAGTTGTTTCCCACGTCTTTTAAATGTATTTATTGCTCGTTTGAATTGGTGAGGTTGTAGTGATAGAGGGTAGCGATGTAGCACGTAACCGCTTTCTAGAACGCTATGGGAGAGGGCTCGTCGAATGTGGATTTCAACCGGATAATGTTGTTGATGAAAGTGATCAATGGCTTTTGTAAATATTGAAAAGTGGTATCCGCCAGAAGACTCACTTATCGCCTCTTCGCTGCTCTTCAATCACTAGACTTTCGTTATCTTTAGTATATTAATCAAAAACTTCTTAATGATTTATTTTCTGATATAACCAAATAATTTATTAGCAGAATGAATAAAACATTTTTATTATATTCGAATAAAACGGCTGATCTATCGAAAAATTCTTTCAATAAGGATTTCATTTCAAAACCGCTTATTTTTAACATTGAGTGGCAATACTGAACACTTTGGAATTAGTGTTGCATCTTTTGATTTTATTTGCTCAACTGATCTAGATCACTACCAGGTGAAAGCATCCGTAAGTCATTAGTTGAATTGCCACACTAAATGGCAATGTTAATGAGGTGAGTGAGGACCTGAGTCATACCTCGCTTCGAACAGACGACCTGAAGAATTCTGAACAAATCTTTAATTAAATGATTCTCAAAAGATGCAACACTCGTTCCAAAGTGTTAAGTGTTGCCACTTGACGCTATAGAGAAGCGGTTTTGAAACGAAATCCCTCAAAAGATGAAAAGTGGTTTAGGTTATAAAATATGTATGTTATTCTATAACGTATATTATTTCTTTGGGCTTATTGTTTAGGTATGATTTATTGTCCATTTTCTATGCAGCCTGAAATAAACATATTATTATTATTGCACAATAAAAGCTTGACGCTAACAAACGCCCTCCACCCACATTTACCGAACCCAAATACTTACTTAAATTAATTCCGTCTATTGTAAGCCTGGGTGGTCCAAATCTACGTTTCCTGCAACATGACTTGTTGTTGCAACTAATATAGAGCAGTGAAAGTTGTTTATGGACTGAAGATACTTAGTTCGGACTTCTAAATTAAGGACTTGAGTTCAGAGTTTAGCAATATGTTTGACTTGCCAGAATCACCAAGCTTTGTTAGCGGATTGTCGATCGCAGTATTGGTGTTGAGTACCCAGGTTGATGCAGCTGCCTACCCCCTAGTGTAATTCTTTAGTTGGTTTTTACGACGTCCACGGGAGGAGATGGAGGGGTCTATTCATAGCCTCGACACACCACGGCAAACAAATCAATCCACCTGCCGAGCGTGGTTTTTAGGGAAAATTCCGCATTACATTTCATGGGGGAAGCCTTGTCCAGCAGGGTACGTCCACTGGCTTGATGATGATGATTTGTATTGGATGTTGGAAATTTGAAATAATATAATATTTGTTTTTCTTTGTTAAACCTTTCAGTCACGCTGATTGTAAAATTTTTTTGTAACTCTATCAAAACATAATAATGATCAAAGAACAAGGTCCGCTATACCAAAGATGGTCACATCGATAAACCGATAACAACGACACAAATATGTACATACGTGTGCACGTGCCCAGTGCCCTGTTATATGCTGATAACAACACGGCTTATCAAATAATCGATGCACTATAAACCAGTTGATAGATTACCGACAAATACGACTAGTGGCTATTCATTTCCGTGAATTTTAAGCAGTTATTTAATTTAGCCTTACAATTTCTTTGGTTGTGCTTTCACACAATCACGTTTGCTTAAGTTTTCCCACCGTGCTCTACCTAACTAACCTGTACTAAACACCTAAGTGCAAAACGATGATGTAACAACACAATGACAGATGCATTAATTACGTTATTGGAGGGACTGGCAGCCTTGCGAACTGGCACACGTTGTGATTACCTGCCCCGCAACTCCCTTGACCTATTTCCCTATTTTGAATGAGAGCATCATTCACTATACTAGCGTTTATGTGTGGATTGTTTTATTTAGTGTCTTGTATAAATAGCCCGTTTGATAAGTTATTTTGATGCGTCCAGACTCCAGAGCCGAGTTTTAGGTAACAAACAACTGGCACACAAAGTCGTCTCTACTGCTTTCTGAAAAAGTATAATAGGTTGAGTCCCAAGTTACGGAGTTAAGTTATGGGAAAACGAATCATGCCCCAGAGTTGTTGTTAATGGTAGGATTTAGGTAGTAAGCATCAATTGATTTCTAATTGTTGAAGCCCTTGGCTTATTACTCAATTGCCAAGTACTTAGTAACTAATATTGTTTCTAAGACAGCTAAAGTCATCAATCATTCGGCATTCATGTGAAACATTCTTGTAAACCTACTTACCCATTACGGTGTCCTTAAAACAAATTGCTGGTAGCCTTTTGTTCATATTTACTTTGTAACTACCCATCTTTAATATTTCGACCTCATCACAAAAGGTCGACCGGTTGAGAAATCTTTACAGAGGCAAAGTGACATTCTCCTACATAGAGGTACTTGTTAATATAATTCATATCGTATTAACCTTTAGCCAGAAGAATTGTGCGTGTATGTGTATTAAGAATTATTTGTAGAATACACCATGGTCTGTTTATGAAGCAGTCAATGTGGGATGTGTACGTGCGCGTGATCATAGATATATCCTACGCAGTGATCTTTTTACAACAAAAAACATGAGAACATTGAGAATGGTTAGCATCATCATCATCATCAGCCTGCAGAAATCCACTACTGAACATAGGTTTCCCCCTAGAATGCCACGACGAACGGTCTTGAGCCGCCTCTATCCACTGACTTCCTGTGACTTACTTGTAGGTCAGACTATTATTTTCTGCAACTAGGCCGCCAATGGGCCCTTTTTGCGTGACTTTCTGTGACGTTTATGTCTTTAGTCCATCGAGTGGAGCGCCTTGCTCTACCGCGTCGTTCATAACTGATAAAAAGTTAGGGTGCGCACTGGTCTATCAGCTCGCAAAAGAACACTGCCTTCATGCTTCGTGTTGTGTCACAATTCACCCCTCGACTGTACGTCACGCAAATATCAATGATTACTAGAAGCCTTTACTCCAAAAACGTATGTAATTGTAAGCTGTAACCATCATCAGCTGAGATGACTGTTAGAATCTTTGGTTAGGCTAAACAGTTGTTTAAGTATCCGTTTATATTTTGATAAATATGGGCCTTAGTAATCTTTAAAACAGAAGTTTTAAAACCAAGCCTAAGTTTAAAGACAAATTGGTAGCCTCGATGCTCAATAAAAGGGACAGACAGTTGCAAAATCAAGTGCCCAAGGCGCTTAAATTGCACCAGCTTAGTGAATGGATAGATGCCGTGACATACCGTCTCGCAGGCATTTTTCTATGTAGTCCATAAATTAAGTACAATTTTATGCAACAACGGTTGTCATTGCGCGTTTGATTGCTTATCGGTGATTATGGGTTTATAGCCATGCAGTGATGTATTTTGTGCAAATGGAAGTGTTTGTATCGATTAGTGGGTGTGCTGAGTGGCGCCTGTCCGAGATTATGGAGCGAACGTACGATGCTATTCATTGTATGATCTACTTTCGTTTCATCTATAAAAATAAAGAAAGACCAAGCAAAAAACATTGTACCTAGGTAGTAAAAACACAAAATTTTCTAATGAACTCTAGTGAAAATGAGTCTCAAACTAGAACTACCTTATTAATAAGCCCAAAATAGCTTCTGTATGGCGCTCAAAGAATAGCGTAGTTTTCTTCGCATTCTTCATTGCTGAAGGTCGTGCCCGTCTTGAAAGGCTTTAATGGAGGTAATGACGAACTGCTCACACGACACTCTATACTGGTAGTATAGTAGCTAGTGATTCTGACTTCCGATGGTCGTGAGTTTGAATTCTGGTCGTACCCAAAGCGAAGATAATGTGCATAAAAGGAGCCTATATAATTCCTTTCAACACTCCCATCGGTTACGAGACCCTTTTCAGGGCCACTAAGCCTTAACCTGGTCAGGGTGAAAAATAAAGAACCAGTAAGATGATAACCGGAACAAGGAAGAAGAGACGACGGTAATTTTGTTATTAAGAAGCTATTTTTAAACATTTTGTGATGCCGATGGGAAACGAATGGCGCAGTTGCCTAGTGCAATTAGAATTAGCAATTAATCGTAGCCAATTATTATATCCATTGGTATTACGCCAACTGCGGATTTCTAAATGTATAAAAATGTCTATCTACTTGACCCGAGTGCATTGTAGTTGATTTCATAAGGGCGTTCCCCTCTAGCACGCAATCTTTTGAAGCACAAGTGGACAGCGGATAGCAACATAGTATGATTGGATTATTGGCCTTGATCATTTTGTTATTGTGAACTAGTACTGAACGATATCCGTAGACTCGTTTGAAGCAATTCTTCCTTGCTTTGGACTAGTTTAGCTTGTATGATACAAGCACATTGTTCAGTAAGAACTACACAAAAATAGGTACCTTATGTAGTTTGCTAAAGTATGTGGATTTTGAAAATGCACAATTAAGGATCTGGACTTCTTCTTGTCTTGTTACCATCAACAGCGTGTTTCTCAGCAACTATCGACTTGAAATTTATCAACATTGTAGAATTGGTTTGATTTAAATCTATTTCTGGTATTAAAGGAAAATATTTGTATCTTCATAAATACGGAGAACCAAAAGAAGTGAGGCGTGCAGTTTAAGATTAGAAGCACTCTACAGTTGTAGATATAGTAGTTACTATATGACAGCTATACAACTGTTATGTAGTGTAGCATACCTTCCGCTCCCACTCCAGATTCGAGCCAAACAAACACCACGACGTAACAATTACATAAAAATGGAGTTCACATCGGTCGTCACCGGTCGCGTTTCCTCTTCGATCGTGTAAACTTTCACGAAATCAAACAAAGAAATAGCGAAGGCTCATTTGCATCATTCCCACGCGGACAAAAGAATGACCCAATCTCTTTGGCAACTACAAATGTTACCCGAAATCCTATGGTCACGGCGGATAACTCTTTCAATAGGTTTGAACACATAGCGGGCGTAGCAGGGCGTGAATACACTAAGTTACTCACATCATCATCAGCTAACAATTCTATTGCAGGAATTCCTAATCCTAACTGGGAAAGTGTATCTCAAGTGTGTAGATATTATTATCTTTTGAGACTGGATGACATTGATGACGGATGATCCACCAATACCCTTAGAATAAAGACGTAGCTTCAGTCCTTATTCTAAGCCAATACCGCTATCGTCTTCGGTGGGTCTTATTTATCTGACTCCCGCTATTTATGGCTTTTTTCTCGGGGTCAGTATAATTGTTTGACCATCAGCTATAATTTGGTTATCAAACTGTCTTAATTGACGAGAATTGCAGTCCTAGGCTAAGTGAAAATCTTTAATTCCCATATACACCAACCAATGTGCACTTAATTTTGTAAGGAGAAATACACCTTAACACACGCCTTTTTCCCCGAAAGGGTTAATAGCTTTTCACACTGGGTTGCACAGTCGCAGAATATAGACGTGACATGTGGTGAGCACATCACCGCCATTGCTTGAAATCGGCTAACACTTTCTTCCAGTAATGACATACTTCTAAATAAGCCAACAGTAAGGACAAATCTTATAGCTGTACCAACGAAAATTTCCCAACAAGTAAGAGAAATCTCTTTGATGTATTATTGTGATCGGCTTTTGAACCTAACACCTTTTATCCATAGTAAAGTCGGTTATCACTGGACTATCACGGCTTGTTTAATGTTCTCAAATCTACTCCAAGGTGTATAACGGTGTATAAAACCTTTATTCTTCATGGTTCGTCTGCCGGTGTGACAGAACAAACGAATTGAAGATCTAAACATAGTATTTAATGTGGCTTTTTTATTTCAAAATTGTTTCCCATAGTTTCAAACAATCTTCGTAAACAAGGGCATATGGATCTTGGTCACTTGGTTTTTTGTGTAAAATTGTGCAGTTTTTGTTGGACAAAACAATAAGCAATAATAACTATTCATCTTTACTGACTTGCTGATTCTTGACAATGGAACATCGTTAGAAAAAAGCTTACCTATACAAAAAGTCCTATATGATACCTAATTTTTTTTTATACATAACTCATCAATATTTAGGTCAAGTGAATTGTAGCAACAAGGAAAGAGGTCACCAAGATACAAGTCCCTAGTTTTGAAAATTTTTTTGTTCAGTAAACTTTGTTATTATTATAAAAAAATTATTACTGTCACATAAAGAATAGGTTTCCATGTGTCTTGAGCACCATAAATAACAAGGACTATACCTAGTGCAAACACACTGTCCTGAGACGAGATTGGAACTCGCTACCTTTCCAGCTTCATCACTAAGAGAGTTCACAATAAGTAGTTTACTTTTTAGCATGACAGAAGACCTCTTTTAATTATGCGTAAATAGTATCATACATATATCTATATATAGATAATATACCGGTATATCTTATTAATATGTTAAAAGGCATTTATGTAATTGGGAGAGGCCTATCGTCACGCACAAAAGTGGGCTATTGAAGACCCATCGTGTATGAAGTTATGAAACACGCAATTTCGAAGTTTCATAACTTCATATACATAATTCTTATTCCAATCCGCAAATTCATTCCTCCCAGACAGACACATCAGACCATTGCATTTACATATAAAACGCAATAAGCGAACGTGAAGTGACAGCTGATAAATATGACGAAAACAATAGCAAGGACTTTCTAGTGCCCCTCCCTTTCACCTATACCCCTCTCTCTCACCCCCCTCTTTGCCAGTACTGCCTGAGAAAGCCTTTGACCTCCACGTACAGGGCTTGTTTACTAGAGCTACGGAGTATAGATGCAGCTGGTACACTGTTGGGAAAAGCATGGGTCGTAACAACTGATTTATATTTTAAAAGCACACGATAATTCAGCCTGTTGGCTGAGTTATAAAGACCACATCAACATAAAATAATAGATATGGTGATAAAATATCGTTAAATTAGGATAATATTATCATAAACATAATAAATGAAGACAAAATGGTGCAACAGGGGAGTAGGGAGGGTTCCCAACGAGAAAAACGAGTAACAGTGTTACTCGTTGGGTTTTTATTCCCATCGAGTAACTGCTCCCTGGGTTTTACTTGCTGGGAATATTGAGATGTAAGAGTTGCGGTATCAAATTCCCGCTGCAGGACAAATGTTAACATAATCTGCAAATATATTTTTTCTAGCTATGGGTACGTACCATGGTACTCGTGGGCTTGATACCAACGACTCAGGTTATCTTAGTGTGACGTCAGGACTATGTAAGACTGTAAAAAACAAGAAATATCCACATCAGATAAAGCTTCTAATTACGTTGAATGAAAAAATATAAGAGTTACAACACTGGAAAGTATTTTACTCAAAGTAATTTAGTACAGTGTGTCTTCCAAAAACCAGCGCAGTCTCCGGTTATAGACTGAACTAGCTGATCCCTTATCTTACCTAGTGCTATATTTGTGGCAATTTAGCATGTCGATACGCCAAGCAGTGGCTTGAATATATTATTCTATTTCTGTACTGGAACTTTACTGGACGCACTTATCAAAATATAATGAAGGGGAATTTCATAAATCTATTTAAAATATCTTTACAAAGTATATTTAGAGCATAGCAGAAAATATAATGTCTGTTAATGCAGGCATATTATGTAGATACATGTAAACCAAAATAAAACATTTCCTTACCTACTTTGTAATGCTTCTATGTACCAATAACACGGCAAAGGAAAACACTCAAAATATCGTAAGAAATCAAAAATTCGAAGACACGTGCTTGAAAGGAGTCTATGTGAGGCGCACTAAACTTATTTTACTGCACTGGTTACCTTGTAATTGCTCTGAGTGCCCTTGTTCAGGGCTACCACATCTCAACCTTTTTAGTTACTGACTTCAGTCCATCAAAAACCATTAATAGCATCGAGTACTTCAATATTACCAATTACTAAACAGCAATTCTTAATTCAAATTAAAAATAGGCCTACGATTGCATGGTTCTGGGTTAGCAGTTCGATATTTAAAATACACAGTCTAATATCACCAGTTACAATTTCCAGCAATTCTAAATTCAAATTGTAACTAAACAGGCGTACGATCCCGTTGTGCGCGGGAGTCGGGTCGGAGTAACGGACGCCGGCTAATGAGAACGATGCCGCTCAGTTATGCAGATGCCAACGCTAAAGGTTGTGAGCTAAACTGAATACTTTCAACTATTTCAACTGTTATATTTAGATAAGTTTTTTTTTGTGTTTTGTATCAAAATATAAGTTATCGTGTGGTTCTACATCGTTTACCTAAACAGTGGCACTTCAACATTCAGCTTCGATAAGTAAAGTAAATAGACGAACTTAATGCCAAAATAGCATTCTCTTCAAGCTAACCGTTGGGTAACTTGGAAAACAATTAAGTCAAAATCAAATCAAATCAAAGGAATTTTATTCATTGAAATCACAAGGATAATTTTAAATCGTCTTATAAATTAAAACAACCTCAGACAAGTTTTATTTGGCAACAAAGTTCTGGTTCATAACTTCAATAACAATCTAGCTAGGACATAGCAGACGTAGAGCACAGACAGATTTGCAAGCAATAATGCTTGCTGATTTGGAACCAAACTCATTAATGTTTAATCATTAATGGCCTAGGCTTTGGGACTCGCTTCTCCCTTTAACAGTGGACGTCAACCCACTGAAATTATGATAATGAAATGAGATTTACCTGATTTGAAGAAAAACATCAATTTTACGATGGTGTTTTCTGTGGTGTTTTTTTTTCTTAGGTATAATCACGTAAAGAAAATAATATCGAATGGAAGCGCCAAGAAGTCAGAAGTAGGAAAGTAGGGTAGGTTGAAATGGTTTAATTTCTAAAATCTTAAAATTTTCATATTTTGATTTTAAACATTTGGTCGCAAATACATTATTTTGTGCAGCAAATCGTGGTCAGCAAAATAAAGAGATTTTGGTGGACTCTTAATTTATTCTGTTAGCAACAGCTGCCACTTTCCCAGGACCTCCTTCCAAGCTTCAGCACTATCGGAGTAGGAGTAGGCGTTGGGGAGGTGGGCTTGGCAGCAAAATCTACTTGAGTACTCAACACCAATACTGCGCCACCAATCGGCCTGCCAAGCGTGGTGATTATGGCAAATCGCCCCATTGAATTCTATGGTGGAGGCCTCGTCCAGAAGTGGACACTTAAAGGCTGCTGGTGATGATACGGTTTGTATAGTTGTTTTTGTTTATATTGACTGTTTATAAGTAAATAAGACTCAGGACCAAATACTCAACGCAGCAACCCGCCCATTTCAATCCACAGCTCTCAGATCGGTACCGCACCGGCATCCGAGGAATGCCTAGTGACTAATCGGCTGACCATTTGCTACAACTCAACATTTACGAGTAGTTGTGACTTACAGCCTTTTAGGACAGTGAACTTACAATAAATCATAATACAATAAGACAACTGATAATTAATTTGAGTGAAGTGGTTAAGGAATTTACGGTGCATGTTATTTACATCACGATACCCCCCAGATCTCACTCAGATCCGTAAGGACAATCTACCACTAAGAAGTTAGGTTTCTTCCCCACCTAAGTGGTTCACCTAAATATTCCTCTAGAAGAAACTTTAAGCAATGCATTTAGGAACACGCCAATGCCAATGTTGACCTCGCTGGCGCGATGGGCCAGTAGCCGGCTGAGACACAAGAGGTGTGGATTCGATTACCGCTATGGGACAAATGTTTGCATGATCTGCAAATCTGTTCCGGGTCTGGGTGTTGTGGTACCATGGTACTCGTAGTTGCTGATACCCACGACACAGTGAATCCTAGTGTGGGGTCAGAACTATATATGTGACTGTTGGGTGTTATGTTATGTTTTTTTTTATGCTACTTGTCAAGCAAACAAGCATACGGCCCACCTGATGGAAAGTAGTTACCGTAGCCTATGGACGCCTGCAACACCAGAGGCATCACACGCGCGCTGCTGACCCTGAGACATAAAGATGAAAAGTCTCATGTGTCTGTAATTTCAACGGCACCCACAACAACACAGCAATGCGAGCTACTGCTTGGCGGCAGAAATAGGTACGGTGGTAGTACTTCCCCGGGCGAACTCTTTCACAAAAAGTTCTACTATTAACAAAAAAATGACATGGTATATTAATAGACGTGACAAGTGGTGAGTACATCGCCGCCATTGCTTTTCACGACCAACTCGGCTAACGCTTTCTTCCACTAATAATACACTCCTATGTAAGCCAGCAGCCTGAACAAATCTTATACCAAATGAAAATTGCCCATGGATATAGTACAATTGCCCAAAGAGTCCGGGTAAGTGTTGCAATATTTTCTTAAAATGCACCCTGTCTCTGAAAACGTCCCTATTCAGGATCAATTTGTTAAGATTGATTCTAGCATAATCTCTGTTCTCTTTTTGAATCACGCTTAATTTTACAGTAGAAGCAATTTTTTTTCAGTCTTGTAGCTGTAATATACCTCTATTCTTGAGTTCCTCATGATAATTATGTGACAGTGTATTTTATTCAGGAAGTAAACTACCGTTCACCTATGTTACTCTAAGTATAAGTATTCGAAATAACTTAATTAAATTAAAATTGTATATGTTACTTTGTTAGCCAGTCTAGACTGACGACTTCTAAATAACTGAGAAATAATTCATCAAAACATGTGATTGCAAATCAAATTTTGTGTGGCCTTCAAGAAAACGGTTCAAATCGTTTACAGTATTGTTTATGTTATGTGTTACGAGTGACACATTTAAAGAATAGCACTGTATAACTAATATATCCGGTAAATTCTATAAACACACATTCAGAAATAAATTACTGCGTTTGGGTATATACAAATACATAATATCCATGTATTTATTACTGCTAATCCTACTAATATTATAAACGCGCAAGTTTGTGAGTACGGATGGATGTTTGTTACTCATTCACGTAAAAACTACTGAATGGATTTGAGTGAAATTCGGAATGGAGATACTTTACGCCCTGGATTACCACAGGCTACTTTTCATCATCATCATCATCATCAATTTGAATAATTATTCACGCGGGTGAAACCGCGGGGCGCAACTAGTTATATTATAATTATGTTCAGAGTAACACTGCGTCATAAAATCCTAAACGATGAAATCCGTAGAAGGACAAAAGCCACAGCGTAGCTGTCGTCAATTTGAAGTGGCAATGGGCTGGCCATGTAGCTTACAAAACCGATAACTACTAAGGAGGAAGGTTCTAGATCATGAACCAGATGACGCAATGTAGAAACCTTTGTTGTTATAGTATCGGATAATAAAAGGATTTAAATCTACGCTGAACCTCAAAAATCATCTCGTATTGACATATCGATATATTGATTCAGCATCAAATAAGTAAAAGTAATAAAAACAATACCAAGGTTCACGGTATTACCATACCATCGTCCAGTAGAACGTGGCAATTGTCGATTGCATAGAGCCGTAATGAAAGTAACAATCGCTTTGTAACGTCTTGGGAGGGTAATCTAATCAAGTTTCACAATACCTAAACCAATAATGAAATTGACTTAGGAGATGTTTATTAAAAAAGGCTGGTAGGTAGATAAAGTAGTTACTGGTAGATCTGATGGCTATGATCCGTTGAACATTGATGTTACTATAAATTCATTAATTTTTTTGGCAAATTAAAACTTACTTCGGTGAAATATACTGTTAACGTAAAATAATCTTATCACACTAAATATCATAAATTCGAATGTATAGATGTTTGGATGTTTGTTACTCAATCATGCCGAAACGGCTGAACCGGTTTTGATGAGATAGATGTACACAGATGATTATGACTTGGATTGAACTATAGAACATTTTTTATTCAGAAAAATACTTTGCTACCACGTCTCAGTGCCGTAACTCATCTAACATTTACTGATTACAGACTTTCGTCTTAAGGCTCTGTAGTATCTGTGATGAAAAGATAATGGCGTAGTTTCCCGAATGAATCCAAGTTAGTTGTTAAGTGATAACTCTTGAATATTTTAAATATTAACAAAATGGTCATTACATTCATCATCACACAAAGACTTCCAACTACCGACGTAAAGTGAAACTATGCAGCCCGTTAATTTTAAATGATTAGTTGTTATACGTGAAAATAGGAAATAGTGCGGATCGTACGTAGAAATAATATGGAACTTTCTCCGTTTGTTTTGATGTAGGCAAGACATGCGCGGGCGCATTCACAATGACACGCGTTACTGGCTAGAGAGAACACTTTGCGCATCTACATCGTCATTTTGCATCTACAGAGAAGTCACTAAGTTATGACATGTCAGTTGAAAATTAGTTGTTTTGTTAGTAGTAGAACTTCTTGTGAAAGAGTTCGTCCGGGGAAGTACTACCACCGTACCTATTTCTGCCGCCAAGCAGCAGTGTTCGCATTGCTGTGTTTCGGTTTGAAGGGTACGGGTGCCGGTGAAATTACAGGCACATGAGACTTTTCATCTTTATGTCTCAGGGTCGGCAGCGCGCGTGTGATGCCTCTGGTGTTACAGGCGTTCATAGGCTACGGTAACTGCTTTCCATCTGGTGGGCCGTAAGCTTGTCTGCTTGCCTAGTAGCATAAAAAAAATGTTTGAAACTTTTAGCTGTTGACAGGAAGCACATATATTACTTTTAATAATGACACGGACTTTGAAGTAGGTAATATGCTAGCATAACATAAGATATGAAAATAATGTCTAGGTATATGTACCATGTACCTTAATTTACATTAAAATACCATTTTTACCTGTCAAAAAGAAAGCAGCCTTTACTATAGAACATTATGCTAAAATTTCGGTCATTAATCTAATTATTCAAAATCACTTGTCAACTAGGAAGTCCCAATTTGGTTTGAAACAACAGCTGCAAAAGTGTCTCAAGACCATTTATCATCCCGGAACAAAAAGCGAAGAATGCGCGGTGAGTACCACCGAGAAGTAACCGTTACGTAAACTCTACGTCGTATTGTCGAAATGTCGCAAGCGCAGATCACGTAGGCACTCCTTGTCGGACGCAACCGACAAATCGCTGGGAAAGCACTACGGTTCCAACAATCACACGGGAATCCGAACTATTCGATGCGAAATTGCTGTGTAAATGGTGTTCGGCCAATTTCATAGTTTGGTTTAATGCTGTTGCAATATTGCATTTTATTAGGAACAAAACATTGTACGGTATTGGCACAACGGCAAGGTTTAACGACATGGGTTATAATCTCCAACATCATAGCAGAATATGAATGTCATTATTTTAAAAAAGCAAGAGTGTCTTCTTGATTTTTGTTTACCTACATAATATCACATTTCAACTTATCAACCATTTAACCCAACAATAACAAATAAATAGCTTTAATATTTGATGTTATGGCTAGTCTGGGAAACATAATACACCGCTTGTTATCTCAAAAAAACATTAATATGAGAACGGGCAACGAAAATCCAATAAATAATAAACGCAGACAGATTTCATGACCTAGCTAGACTCATCTAAAGATCATCTAAATAAATATAAAGAAGCTTAGGTGCCTCAAAACTAAATCAATACCTTCGAACCTTTGTTTTGGTAGTCTCATCACGTATACGAATCGATTGCCGACCTTCACTCTGACATTCGTATATCCATCAAACCTCTTTATTTTGACCATGTACATTAAGTACAATACAGATTAAATAATTCCCCAATAAGAACGGTAAATGACCTTGTTACAGTTATAAAATGTCACGCTCATGTTTGAGCAACTCAAACTGGTTAGTGCTATCATACAGGATTTACTTTTGGTAATACACACCTTTTAAACAAGTGATTACATCATCAGATAGGCTGAGATCAGTGAGACTGAGACCGTATGAAGACATCTCCTTCAGTTGCAACTGCAATAGCTAATATGAGAAGGCTGAATTGCGATGTCTTGTAAAGTCAAGACGAGATTGAAACTCCTTAGTAAAGTCAAAAACAGTCGTCTTACCTGTGACAGAACTAAATAAATTAAACTATTCTAGTACCAAAACTAGACACAACGCGATGGTACTCACCCAGACATATCACAAAAAATCTGACTACTATACATATTAGATACATTTAGGTTATTGTTTAGGTAATCGGTAAACAAGTTTAGAGATTACTTTCTAGACAAATTCCATGTCACACAAACCAAAATTGGAGTCACATTGAACAATGAGCGTCACAGAAAAGAAAATTAATTTAGGTATTGGTGTCGGCCGTCGAACCCGCGATTGTGAAACTGAGCGATTGCGAGTACTGTTTGTGTAATACGAGCACAATGCTCTACCAAATCGGCTGGCCCTCGAAAATGTTCATGTGTCGAAACCTGCCTTCAATAACACTCATGAGAATCCTTCCACCTGAGAAGCTTGTTTCATAACGATTGAAAAGCTATTGTTCGGATGGATCAACCAACATTTTGGTTCTTTCTATTTATGTATTTTTTACCCGCGACAAAAGGGGCTTTATATGTTTTTGGGTTTAGAAGTTGTGTGTTTGTTTGTTTTTCTGTTACCGTATGTCTCCAAAATGGTTTAACTGATTTAAATGCTGTTTTTACAAACATGTTGTACAATTTCAAGGAAGCAGTTCATAGATAAAAATTCAATAAAACAGTTGATCAGTTCAGTTTAAAAAAAAACTTGTTATTGCAGTTGATCTCAATACTCAGATGCATTATTATCCTAGTAAAAGAATAGAAAGGATTATAAACTAAATTCCATTATGTTGTACAGTTTTAAAATAAAAGATGTACCTAGCAATATGAAAAGCTGTACTTATTTTAAAAGCTTTCGCCAACAATACCGCTACAGTATTCAAAAGCCAAATGACCCAACTGACGACAATGACAGAAATCGCAGCGGCACACGAACAGTCAGTAATTGGAAGATGAGATCTCGCGTGGAACGTGGCTCGAGGCGGTATGAATGAAAGCCACTCACCGACAACGTACTATACCCTATTGGTGGCATCCATCCACTAAATAAGATCTGTACTTTACCACTTACCACGCGACCATTGCTCGTTTTGCTTACTTACTAGTTCATAAGTTTGTGAGTAACAAGCAATGGTTTTTTTGCTTTCGTATTAGTTATTCGGTGGTGTGTTTTGCTCGTGGGTCTATAAGGATATCGACATCCGCCGAACGAGTTTTTCCAGTCCGTATCATCGCAATATCACGGTTATTATTGAAGCGCGTTGCGGTCGCGACAGGTAAGTAAGGTATTTATCACAGGTAATATTTACCTAGTAAGGCGTTATCTTGCTGCTTGCCACACACATTCGAGAGATTGGACGCTTATCGTTATCGCAGGTTAACGCTGGTTTTATAGGCGTTTCGTACTGGTTAATTGTTTTAATTTTGACATAACCAACAACCGTTGGGGAATAAAGGTTCTCGAATGGCGACCACGATTCTGACGACGCAGTGTAAGAAGGCCCGCTCTAGATGGACTGACGAAATTTTAAAGGTAGCTGGAAGTCGGTGGATGGAGGCGGATCAAGGCCGTTAGTCTTGGCATTCTATTGTAATTCATTCTATTCGTGGCCTATGTCCAGCAGTGGAGTGTTAGAGGCTCATAATGGTGATACGTCATGTCAGTAAGCACAAAAATTAAACAATTTTTTAAGATGAAATTGCTTGTAAATGACTCCCGAAACAAACTTTTATAACCATTGTACCATTTTCAATATAGTTTTTGAAAACAGAAACGAGAGCATGAATCGAATAAAATTTAATCATAGCACGTTATGCACACTTAATTATTAACAAGTCCAAGTGAATTTATGCAAGAAAATTATTGCCGGATTCACATTCGGCGAAAATAATGATCTAGAAAGTTCTTTGGAGTAACCATGTATAGGTATACATTTGATTGTATCTTTCCACTAGTGATGAGACGATGTTGATTTTCGGAACCAATGCCGGCGTTGGGAGTTCCATGGTTATAAGCATCGAAGATAATAAAATTTATAGATTTTTTCGGAAAATAACTTGCTAGTTTACTTGCTCCAAGTTTAAGATGATTAATCACAATTGTAACTTGCTTTTGTCATCAACCGATAGAAGTAAACTGCTGTACGAAACCTCCCTATAGAATGCAATGTTACTTTTTGCTAATCCACCACGTTGGCAAGTTAAGTTGGTATTCACAGTATTGATGTTAATAATAATCAGTTTTACTCAGATCGCTGCTGCCCATCCTCTGGTGTATCTCTTAGTCAGCTTATCCACGGAGGAGACGAAGCTGATTGTTTTTAGGCCGTACACACCATAGCATCGGCACGGCTTCGCTATTATATGCTGCTCGTGAAATCTTAGCGTATCACATTCGGTTCTAAAAAATTTCCTCAAAACATTTAACTGAACTTGCTGAAACTCAAGAGTTGGATATTAAATTTCTTTTGACAACAGGACTTCTTCTGATATTCTCAATCAAATTGAAATCAGATGATATTTCGGAGTAGGAGTCGAGACTACGTCCCATCCTTGTTCTCCACTGTCTTACGGTACGCGATACGTGGGCAGAGAAATTTGGTAACACAAATATGAGTTGCAACCAGTACTTACAATTGAAATGGTTTGAAAGATGGTGACCAATTCGTCACGGTGTGTGTAAAGCCGCCGCTTGCAAGATAAACAGTATTGAGATGTGGGTTATGTGACCATTGTTTTTTCTTTGGCGGAAGTAGATTCTTTTTGGATCAATGTGAATGTGAGACAGAGTTATTATTATTTCTACAGTTAATGGTCATTAAACTGGCACATGGCAGATGAGACAGATGATCAGCTATGTTATAGCTCCCTCTCTACCAAAGTTCTGACTGACTAACTGACAAAAAACGCACAGCCCAAGCCGCTGGACCTAGAGACTAGAAATTTAGAAGATGTGTTTCTTTTAGGGAGTAGTGGTGAAAAGTAAAAAGTAATAAAGAAAATTTTCCCATTGAGAGGCCCAAAAAGGGGCTGTAAAACAAAAATGCTCTGTGTTTCGAAAACTGTTGGTTAGTGTTGATGGTTGATATACTTTTGACTTTGACTTTGATGTAGTCAAAGTTTTGAAAGTGGAAGGGTCGTATTTATTCTCTTTTAACAATATAATAACTTCTATTATAACAATATAAGGGTAGTGTTGGGCTCATTTGCATTGTTTTTTATGTCAGTAATTTATTTTATTAGTTTTTATTTAGTTTTATTTTTGTCAGTAAGTCAACTAAATCTTGATAATGTAGTCCAAAAGTTGTTCAACGGCACTTCCGTAAATAATAGTAAAAACATCGTATTGGGGCCTTTTTAATTGTTTTTATCATAATCATTGGTAGAGGCAACAGTCTTAATTGACTGGTAGAAACTGACATCTTTAACGCAACGCTTTACCTTTCACTGGCTACTATACATTATGTAGTCACGTAACAGTTTGTTTAATCTAAAACACGTAGAACAAATAACACGCAGACGAAGGCGCGGGTTTCTGCTAGTCTGACATAATATGCCAGACTACTGGACGTTACTTGTAAGTAGGTAAGACAAGTTGTTTTTAAATTAGTTCACTTGTTCACATAAATTAAACACATTGGAATTTTGTTCGTTTGTTTCGTTTGTCGTGTAACAACAAGAAGAAAAACGTTTATTTTCTTAATTAGACTTTCTTGCTGGTTCTTTACTAGTCTTTGCGATAGTTCGGTGACAGTTTGAGGCATTGCGATTGAGAAATGTGCTTTGAGACTGATTGTGATAAAAGATTTCAATATTATAGGATACAGTTTTGTAATACTCTTACCCCAATTTTTTTTAAATTATTTCCTATTTCATCAAGATAAGTTATTGTAAAGCACTCTCAATGATCATAGTATTTCAATTCTAATCTACTATCTATCTTTTTTGTGCTCAGTTAATAGTTTTCTTCTGAGAAGGATCGTAGCGGCCCGGCGTAGCGTAGCGCGTCCGTAGGGCTGTGACGTCAGCGTGACGCGCCCGCCTACGCCGTGCCTACGATTGCTACGGTGCGTAGGCATTCACCCCACGGAAGTTTGAAAGTTAAGGAAGGGAAAATAGGTGTAAAAATATATGAATTAAGTGAAGTTTTGCAAGATTCCTTTGTTTGAGTTACCTATTAAATATTGTAATTACCATTTTTGTTGTTATTATGAACCAGTAACGTCTAAGTGCATGACAAACGCGTCTCATCCTTCCTTTCACTCCTCTGTATTGATTGCTTTTGCTAACCAGTCTTTCATATACTAGTCAAGTTCATCTCTCCAAGACCAGGGGCTTGGTCATCTTTTCTTTCGTGGGATCCATTCCATGGTAGTTATTGCCCTCAAATCATCCAACATGCGGCATGCAGACTTGAACTGCCCAGCCACACTTTAACTAACCCGCTAGCTAAAATATGTAACAAATAAAATCTAGTTTTTTAAATGGCAAATCCCATTTGGTTTATATTCCATGGTTCACCCTGTACAAGAAACAGTTAACAGTTATTCAAATTGGATCAAGTGTAATCTGTTAAGCAATATGATTAAGCAATATGATAATGATTAATATGATTAAAAACAACACTATTTTTAAGTTTCGCACCCTAATGTTTCCTCTAAAGTACGTAGTTTAGAAACTATGAAATCTTAATGCAGTTAATTTAACAATATATTAATCTCAGTGATTGAAATGATAAAGGGCTAGTCTTAACCTAATTTAGAAACCACGAAGAAGAGATCTGTAAAATAAACGATACTGTCAAAATGCTGGTTCCTACAAGTTAAAATCATGCAGCCTGAATGCATCTACTAACATAGATTTAAGATCTAAACGTGTAAAACTATGTGTTTTTTTCTTTCTTCTTTCTATTTTACACCTTTTTGTTTCGTTTTGGTAGATGTCAGCTTTAAATTATAAAAAGCTCTTATTTATTTCATTATTATAAAGTTTAAATATTTAAAACAAGCACAAACGGTACCAAATTGACAGCTTCGATAAAGCATAAATTGTTTTTACTGAGAGCGTTTTTATTTATGGCCACAAAAAGCAATAAAGTAGCAAGTGTGCGCTTTATTAACCTCTGTATGCCATGCGTAGGGTTGTGAGAGATCACAAAAGCCGGAAAACACTCCGTACTTCCCGGAAGGAGCCAATTGAAAGTACTAATAACGGCAGGAATGTCCTTTTTTACCTGTCGATTCAAGAGTTGATGTGGAGGAGTAAGAAGAGGAGATTATCCCCCTTAAACGAGGGATTAAGGGCAAAAAAACAATAGTTCCTGATATGTAATTAGATTAGTCCTAATAACACGCATTGCAATTATATAATTATGAAAAAAAAATGCATTTCCACGTGACGTTAGTGGTACAGTGGAGGGTTCCCCCCCAACCCTTAAAAAATATAGAAACTATTCTTTCATTACTCCAATCTTGTTAGTTTTGTTTTTTTTGCCCGAATACTTTTTAGTGGGGAGCATTAGCAGGTTACATGTTTCGTAAGTTGTTTTTGCCGGAAAATAGCACCATGTGGCCGAACGTGTAACATCCCTATCGCCGCCTCGCATTCCGGTCGCAGAACCTGTCCTTGTATAGCCCTGACGGATTGAAGAGCGCGGAATCTCCGGTAGATTGTTTGGAGAGAGTAACAATTGAATTTAGTCGAGTTTTTTTGTATCTGAGTAAAAATCGCAGTATGGTGGGCGCGATCTATGTAAATGCCTACACGCTCGGTTGGTACGCTTTCGCGATGATCGTCAATGATGAGGGAAAAGAGAGGAGACATTCAAAATATTTTTTTTATCGTTTCGATCTTCCTACTTTAATCATCATCAAATTGAAGTTTACTGCTTAAGGCCTCCAGTAAAAATGGCAATGCGAACAGTCGAGCAATTGAGCCGCCTTCATCCACTGACCTCCCACGACTGCCGCAAAGTCATCTACCCATTGAGCCCTTATACTTACCCTTTATTCTTATACTGCATCTTTTTGTTTTTTGTTCTCACAAACTATTCGTAAAATTTACAAAAATAAACAATTTAGAATCACACATCAGTAATATATAAATAAATTAACTAAATAGTGTGTGCCACTAGTGTGTAGTGTGTGTGTGTTAAAATCTTTAACCAAGTTTAGTATGTACCCATTTCTTTCCTTCTAATATCAAAAATGCAGTAGCTTGTATGTTTGTTACTCTATCACGATGTAACGGCTGAACCGATTAGGATAAAATTTAAACAGATGTAGTTCGTGACCATAGTGTTTTTTTACGGAAATTAGTTACCGCGTAGGTTAAATCTAATTATCGAGTAGGTACACAGACTTAGACATAAAAGGAATGCAAAAATTTATGATATTTATCTGTGTCACCTCTACTCAATTTATCTAAGCTACCATTTTATGTGAACTAACGATTTACCGACTATACAACGCCACCATCTAACTGACAGGACTATGATCTTTATAGCGTTGTAATAGCGCTCATGTTTGTTTTTCATAACTGATTTATTGTATTCTTATTATACATAACTGCTATAAATGTCTGGTAGCATACTTTTAGCACTCACCTATATGAAAAAGTTTTGTGATTTGGTAGAGTTGTTAGTATAACTAAATTTATTGTTTAAGATAGTTATTTTTAGATATTTTCATACATAGATAAAAACTACGCTGACAACTTCAATATCTCTATGAGGAGATCCCTATCTATATAGGGGCAGTTTAGAGGCAAACCCAAATTATTTATTCGGTACATACTGCTAGCATTCAAGATAGGTTGCGATCCAGATGGGTATAGTGCAGGTAAGTTAACTGTAATCCTATCGATCTAGTCAAATACATCAGCCATGTTGAAGAGGTGAGGAAGTACCTTAAGCAGAAGACCAGGCTTACCATGATGGTTAAGAAGTTGGAGTCTCGCCATAAAGTGAATTTCATTCCTTTATGATGACAGTACTGAATGATCGTCCTCCTTTCTATATAACTTATCCATTTTTATGAATGGGGAGCCGAAAGGTGTCAGATTCAGGAGGTTCATTGGACGCCTGACACGAAACACAGTTATGTTACAGTGACATGAACAATAAACTCTTAATCCGAACTATTATAAGTGTATGCATGCTAGTTTTAAGGTATATAATTACTATGGGCCTTAATCTAGGTAAAATTTACATATTTCACGTAGCCTGACATATTAAATAATATAAAAAAAATCTTGTTGGTAAATTTTCGTTGGTATAAGTTTTGTCCTGCTGCTGGCTTATTTAGAAGTGTGTTATTACTGAAAGAAAGCGTCAGCCGAATTTGTCGTGGAAAGCAATGGCGGTGATGAGCTCACCACTTGTCATGTCTATATTCCAGTGATTTGTGTTACCCACAGTGGAAAGAGGCACTTTGAGGCTCTGCCTACCCCTTCGGGGAAAAAGGCATGTGCTTATGTATGTATGTATGTAAAAATTAATATGATTAAATTTGCAATAATATTATTTTCCAACGTTGGTGAGTTCTGTAAGCTATATGGTCTGCCCATCAAAAAAAGATCTCATCATAATTTTGTGGCATTGTTGGGAGTTTTTTCTTATATTATCACTTTTTGTTTATTACACACAATTTGCCAAAAATAAACAAACAGTTTAATATGTATAACAGTATAACCTTACGTGTAACTATGCAGTTTTGGTAAATAACAAACTACAGACAATAGAACCAGTCATAAATTAAACATTGCAATTATAATTAAACAAAACATAAAACTCATTTATCTTTCATCGTGCTAATGTTAACACGATGAAACGATACGATAGGAGAGGCTACAGCAATAAAAATTGTTTCTTTGTTAATGAATATAATTTGCATTTATTTGCTATACAACACATAAACACTAATGTATTATACAAAAGCTGTATCAGACACTTTTGCTGATATTCATTCTGTTCTTTATCAGCCGCTTAACGTCCACTGCTAAACAAAGCCTCCCCCATTGAATTCAATGAGGGAATTTTCCTTAATCACCACGCTTGGCAGGCGGATTGGTGATCGCAGTATTAATATTATATACTCCGATGGATGATTCCACCTATCCCCTGATGACGATCCCTTATTCGGCTTTAAGAAATCTACGGGAGGAAAAGGAGGGTATTTTCTTAGACCAGACACACCACGGCACATTTGCTGATATGATGTTGAATCAAATCATTTGGCAAAGAAAGGTACAAGAGTTGTACAATTAGAACGATAAATGAAAGGTTCATCATCATCATCTGCCTGTAGAAGTCCACTGCTAGACATAGGCCTCTCCCAAATGCCATAACAGACGGTCTTGAGCTACCTCCATCCACCGACTTCAGCGGAGCTACTCAGAACGGGGGCCTTCTTCTCATTGTGTTTACCATAATAGGGTTTGTTAATCAACACGTATGGCAGCGGATAGGTAATCGCAGTATTGGTGTTAATTGATCAGGTAATGCTTCTATACATTTTCTTTTGTAATAGACAGAAAGATAGAAAATACTTTATTGCACACCATAATATACAAAAAAAATAAACAATTTCACAAACAGAAACTAAAACTAACTATGTTATACAATGGGAGGTCTGATCGCTCTGTAGCGATTTCTTCCAGACAACCTTTGGATGGACAGGACTGAATTAAAATAACATGGGGCATTGATGGTGCTCCAATCCTAATCCCTTAGTTGACTTTTACGACATCTATAGGAGGAGACGGAGGGGTCTGTTCTAAGACCGGATACATCAAGGCATAATCGAGAAATCCAAAGTTACCCTGGCCTAAAATTTGAATCGTAAATAATAGCAAGCATTTTTATTGATTCAGAGAATAATATCCGAATTCAAAAACAAACCAAATGAGTTAGACTAATAAACTAAAAGTTCAACTTGAACTGAGAACTCGCCTCTCCCAACGAATCGTTGAACAAATAAGCTCTTATACTGACTTGTCAATTATTAGTATCACCAACCTACCTACCATATTTTTGCCGTGGTGTGTCCGGCCTAAGAATAGATCCCTCCGTCTCCTCCCGTTGATGTCGTAAACGCCCACTTAGGATTTACATCAGGGGATGGTCCAATCCAACTGAATACTCAACACCAATACTGCGATCACCTGCCAAGCGTGGTGATTATGGCAAATTCTCCCGATTGTATTTTATGGGGAAGGCCTCGTAAGCAGAACGCTGCGTGATGGTGATGATGATGATATGTTTAAACAACAGACCTGTGGGCCACCTGAAGGCTATTTTTTGTATTTGACATTCAATTCACTATATAATCTCATCTAAGTCATTTTTCGATTAATCATCAACCTTTCTGTCGCTCTGAAAGGCGTTCGTTAGAGCGAGAAACAATGTATGCATGCGAAGATTAAGTAATAGTTATTACGTCTATGCAAGCAGTAACGTTGACTGAGATTAGATTGTGAATTGAATGTTCAATTATTACGAGACTTGGGGTTCTGATGGTAATCCAAGCCCATTACAAATGCAATACCTCTTAGGTCACGTTCACGTAGGATTAATTTAATGGCAATTGGATCAATGGTAAAAAGTTATCGGCGAATAAAGTCCCATGAAACAACTATGCGTACAAAAACTTACCCTCTGATTAACACAATGAACTTCACTTCGCTCTTTCAAATAACTCGTTTTTCTAAACTAAGTAGTAGTTGCCTCGAACTGAAAACTCGCGCAGCGCGCTGTTTTGATCATCATCATCATCATCATCAGCCTGTAGAAGCCCACTGCTGGACATAGGCCTCCCAGGCTTAGAATGCCACGACGAACGGTCTTGAGCCGCCTCCATCCACCGACTTCCTGCGACGTTGAAAACTTAAACGTTGTTTCTTCGACGTTGAACTTTCCATCGAGTGGAGGGCCTTCCTCTACCGCGTTGTCCGGTTTGTGGTCACCACTCGAGAACCTTTATTCCCCAACGGTTATCAGTTCTGCTGCTGTTTTGAAATTTACCCCTTTCAATGAATCCTTTACAAATTAAGCTTTATACACAAAGTTACCAGTTGTATTGGTACTAAATTTTATGGTGATTGCCAAGTTATTGTCAAACAACCACTCAGCAACGACAGATAATATCCACCCATCTATCCATCCAGCTACATACCTAAGAAAGCCCTCTAGTTAACACTAAAAATTAGCTTCGCTCGTTCAATAACTAAAGCCTGAACTAAGTGCTAACTAAGCAGCTTAGCATTTCAGTTACAGCTATAATACGTTTTTTCTATTGTATAGCGGATTTATAGCTAATAAAAACATAATGCGCGCGCTTCAGCGCTAACTTGCGAGAATTAATACAGTTGGGGGCGGATCATACATAAATTTAGCATAAAACAACTCTGCAGTATATAAATTGTAAACAAATTAATTTATTAGCAGTTTCTGTTTACTGAGGAAATGATAGATGGCTCTATTGATAGCTAAAGTATTGGTTTAGTTATTTACTGTGACATGTGGATATAAAAATTTGCAAGTTTAATAAAACTTGGTCAAGTTTTTCCAGTTTTACGCTATACATAGTTGGTTTATCAAACCGATGCGCATAAATAAGTTTTCATAGATTTTATTTGTATCTGAGTAAATCAAGTATATTACCGTGTCGTGTTAGTCTTGGCCTATATGCATAGCTGGGCATTAACTCGTAAATCCGTTAATCGTTAATTAACGAAGTTAACATTTTGATTAACGGATTAACTTTTAAGTTAACTTTTAAAAATGTTAACGGACACGTTAACTTCCGTTAATATGCAGAAGTCCGTTAATCGTTAATGCAATGCCTAATAGTTACCGCATGGCACCGATAAGTGCCGGGCAGCGAGTGAAACAAAAACAAAACTAGATGCCTAGGGGGGCAGATCGGGCCAGCAAATACTTTTTGCGTGTAAGCGATTCCTGTTAACCTGTTAACTTCCAGAACCTAAACCAACAGGTTTTATAAGTTCACTAACGCAACGATATAAAGATGCAATTTTACACATATTAACGGATTAACGATTAACGTTAACTTACGTTAATTCTTCCGAAATGTAACGCTTTAACGTTTAACGAAGCTAACTTTTTTTGTAGCGGATTAACGATTAACGAATTTAACTATTTGATTAACGGTGCCCAGCTATGCCTATATGAATAGGACTCCTCCAACTCCTGTCAATGTTGTAAAAAGCGACTAAAGGATTACTCCAGAGGATAGGTAGCAGCATCCACCTGCGCACTTAACACTTAACTGCGATCACCAATCTGCCTGCCAAGCGTGATGATTATGGCATAGTCAACTTGCATGGAATTAGTGACCGCAGATATAGATGCTAAGTGCTCTGGTGGATGCTGTTGTCCAACCCCAGGTCGCCTTTATCGGATTTTATAACATCCACGGGAGGAGACGGAAGGGTTTTTCTTAGGTCAGACACCACGGTATGTATGGATACTACATTATAATTCTAAGGACTCACGCTACCAAAAACAGGATAGGACAATATTTATCTTTTTCTCAATATTTTGAACATAGTGCAGATTATTGAGAGTTTGAGAAATAAAATCAATACCATAAAACTGAACACATGCTGTGAGGATTTTGTAAATGAACCTATTTCTATTTCACATGATATTCAAAAAAAATGCCTTTTTCGAGCGACGAAGACGTATTTTTGTGCAATGATTTCTGTTTGCTATTATTCGCAGCCTTAAATATTTATGAATTAAAATGTACATTCAATGCATTTACTGCTTCTAAATGGTCACAATTAGCTGTGACATATATTGGGAGTATCTCAAATTAACCCTGTGTTTAGGGTAAAGCATACAAGGAGGCAGACCGAAATTCTAAGTATAACTAGGTTAATTCGAAATCCCCTTTAATTAATTGAATATTGGACATCCCCCTTAGACATCCCCTATGCCTAAGGGGGATTTCAGGAATATTCCATTCATTTCGGACCCATTTCAAGAATAAACCAAAATTGCAGTTGGTATTCGATGATCAAAGAAAACACTTAATTCAATACAAACCCCGAACTAGAAAATCTAGATTGTAGATTTTCGTTTGGAGAAAACATTCATTATATTATTATTTAACTGCTTAGCTGACTGACGTCCACTGCTGGATATAGGCCTCCCCTATAGAAGTCCCAACAAACTTTCTTGAGCCACCTACATCCACTGACTTCTTGTGACCTTTAAAACGTTATAAGAACATAACAGATGCTCAATAAGCAATAAATAGACACTGTAAACTGTTTGATCTGTAAATATTAATACAAAATAACATCTTTTCTTCAATCGGAGCGCAATCGAAACGGAACCAACTACTCGAATAAGATCACTGGTTCCGTACCGACCGTGGGCCAACAACACAGCAAATTAGGCTACCAGTATCGCAACTGTAAAAACATACATAGTGAAAGCTCTCAGACATCACGTGGTATCCAATAAAAATAATTGGTTAGGAGGGACAGTTGTTTTGCAAGCCAATGCAAAACAAGTTTTGTATGAAGATGCACAGAAAAGAGGCGGCAGCGTTTATGTATAATTTTTATTCAGGCATTTGAACTTTATTGTTGTCTTACCGATGGATGACGAAAATACTTGCTGGTTTCAAAATGATCTCTTATAAAGGTGCCTTCATACTATCTTACCAAACTATAGACGTAAAAGTTGGTTTATTATTACTCATAATACTTAGAGATATGGTTAGACCAATCGACATATAGGTTTTTACCGGTACAAGCGAAGCCATTTATTTTTTCATTAGACCCTGCAATTTTATATTTCATACAACAAGCATGGGTTCGATTTTTAAATAAATGCCATTCAAATTACAATATTTTTGAATTAAGAACTTGTGAGGATTATTCCAGTGCTAGAATAATTTAATAACTTGCTAGGTCATCTGTGCAATATCTCAATGAACGATATATTATCGCACGCGATGAGAAGCCTTGATATGTGGATTCAGTTGACACGTGACCACAGAGTGGTGTCGTTTAGATAGAAGAGCAATAGCCCAGCTCTTTTTAAGATGATTTACTGTTTCCACGACTCAGTACGCTGTACCAACAATCAAAGCGGAGCCGATGTAACTGTGAACTGGGCATTTGTCGAGCTTGCCGTGTCAATAAACTTGATTCGAAAGTAGAAGACGTTCCGACTTACATAAGCAACCAACAATGTGAGAACACAGAGTAATAACAAGTCAGTATTGATATGACCCACCACAGTTTTGTGTCAAGTTAGTATGCAAGAAACACAGATTAGCTACAAGTTAGTAAGCATGATACGCATAGATTGGTAAATTATTGCGTAACGCGTTGTATTTGTTTTGAAATAATAGTTATGGATCAGTTAAAATTAACTTAGACGGTTGTTGTAGACAAGTGCTGAGGCACCAATGAGCAAAACCTAGATCACAAAGATTATGATCTAGCTTTTGAGCCATTCTTATAGTTCTGAACCTCTCACTACCAATTAAGAAATACCTACGCGTGACCTTTTTAAATCTTAGATCTCGGCTATTTTTCCCATTGTGCAGCATTCAACATCAAACTTTTGAGATGTCGAAAGTTCCTGATTATTGAAAAAGTTATTGATGCACCATCTGATGTCGTTAAGCGGTAACCCCAGCCAATACCTACAGCTACAATATCTTATAGGTCATGACCACTTAGGACGAACGTTACGTGACGTTGCCTATCACCTTGAGATAAAGATGAAGTCTCATACGACTCCACCGGCAGCGGCATCCATATCCTTCAAATGGGAACAAAGCAATGCGATTACCTACTAAATGGTAAAAAGCAGATTTAGTAATAATCGTTGATTTACTTAGTTCACAATGGACATTTGAAACAATTTACCGAGAAAATATTCATATAGTAAGTACCGTAACTTGTGTAGAGTTTACAGAAACGCGTCGACACGGCCATGGCTCTCGGCGGTCCAGTTATTTGCAAACCGCTATTTACATCAATCCCATAAGCACAAACATCTACTGAGCAAATCTATTTAAATTTTTAGAGAAACTTGTTTTAGTAAACGTTTTTGAGAACAAATAAGCAGGTAGGATACGACCCTGATAATTGTCCAGAGGTAGAGTTTTTAAGTTCTAACCCGGTAGTTCTGTAAGTTTTTTTTTAAAGCACCAATGTACATTTTGTAAGCTTCTCGATTAACACAACCTAGGGACAATCTTTTGGAAGTAGGCGCTCATAGTTATTTTAGTGTATTTTATTTGAGTACTCTTAGGTCACTTAGGACGCGTCCTACGCGTGCACTGCGTCAGCCACCCTCAGGCATATAAAGATGAAAAGTTTCATATGCCTGAACCTCGAATGAATACTCGAAAACGGAGCATAAATGCGAGAGTAACAGCTTGGCGCCAGAAATAGATATGGACTCCTTGGACCAACTCTTTATTAAGGAACTCCACTACTTCTAAATCTACAACCAGTGCTGAGGGAAGCCTTCTTGGTATCATGTCATCAAGTCATTAAGTTTATAAGTAAACTAGATGTGATGGGTTATAAATTATAAACAGGAAGTTGAGTTTTGTCAGTTTTTGTGGATTTGTTGTAACAAAGTCTGTGTTATCCAATTCCATGTGTATGTGATTCTTTGTTGTTTTTTTGTCTATGTTTATTATTTCCAGTGTTAAGAACAGCAAAAAATATAATTTTGATTTATTAGTTGAGAGCTTGCCCAGAGAAACTTGCGCTGCCAAAGAATCTCATTCAGAAATAACTTAGCCCCTACTTTCTCAGGAATTAAAGAAATTTTCACTACACCATACTTATCTCATACCCATAAAAAAATCACAAAACGGAACATTTACTTTTGTCGCATAAAAACTATTTGTTGGGTCCTGTTTTTTAAATAAATAGGTATTTAGACATTTTTAGTGCAGACTTTTTATTCGCCATTTCACGTGTAGATACGGTTTTTTAAATTGAAACACAGACGTGTGTAGACGATTTGAAAGGGCTGCGTCTGAAGCAACCATCTGAGTAGAGCAGAAAAAAAAACACCCGAAGAAAAAAAAATATTATGCAATTACCAAACACCAAAAAACACAGTCGTTATGTTTTCAGCACTGAACGTGTTAAGTACCTTGTAATCAATTTACTCAAACAACGAATTCTCATTGAACCGTCAAAAGCTACCGATTTTAAACTCAGGTGCAAGTTAATTGCCACTGGAGCTGTCAACTCCACGGGAGGTGATTAACATAATCAATCACAGCGCCTGTCAACAGTCGCCTGATAACAGATCTACGACATGGTTCCGTTTAGCCGGACCCCGAACTATCAGTACTTTAACATTTTAGCATAAGGTCCGGATCACAGAGAGCCGGATTTTTTCCTCGAAATCCTTTGGTACAAGTTTTTGTAATAAAACTGACAATAGCGTGATGAGCTTTTTGCATAAGTAAGTATACCAATGTCTTGCGTGTATAACATTTAGGCATAAGCTTCTAAATGCTGCGGATGTACAATCCATCTTACGCATAAGACATAGAAAAAGGTTCAAGCGAAATCACTATAAGTACTGTAGGTACCTTTATCTACAACGTAACATCTAGCAACGCACAAAATACCTACCTGAAACCTTTAGATAACCAATGAGGTAATACAAGCCTTAACCTCTTACATTACGACAAAACAACTTATCAACTCACTATGGATTAAACTTGGCATTACAAAAAGGATCGTTCAAAAGCTGTTTTTCTGTTGAAGGTGGAACCCTTTATTGATGTTCGGGGATTAGACAAATAAAAAAGCTTTTATCTCCCCGACACGGTGGGTCAATAACTAGACAAAGGCTTGAGCAAGATTGTAGGTAGTCGACTCCGATCGGCCTCAAATACTTTACGGTGAGTTTATTAATTAAGGCAGCCGACCTTGCGGGCCGCACATCCAAGGAGGTCGGTCGAGCACGCGAGGGAGAGAGCATAATCGTCGCACCTGCTTTTATTTGCCGAACCGTTCACAGTGCGCGCGACCTGCCGAAGAGCTGACGCGCGCCATTTCAGTCTGACTGACGTCTCCTCATTGACCTTCTGTTATCTTCACTGCACCGTAATGATGACACTAGCGCCAGTCAACAAGGTATCGATGACGGCGCTAGTACCACTTTGTTTTTATTTTATTTAATAGAGCGATTGAAACCCTTTTTTTTTTGAGTGATTGCTATCAATTACACTTGAAATCATGAATCAATATACTAAATTACATTGATTCTCTATCATTTTAAATGATATTAAATGAGACCAAGTTTAAAAATAAACCTTGCAGTTTATTAATTCAACCTGTAAAACAAATAAAAACTAATCAACGGAGAGAAACATTAAGCTGCTCGGTCACCAAGCAATTATGGATGCTAAGAGGCGAATCTACAGTAAGCCGGTATACATGACGCTATCATACACAAACACATTCTCACACTGAGTAGCCGAGAACAATCACAGAGGAGCGCAATCCGTGAGATCACTCGAAACCGCACCTTAAGCTCATTGTCAAACCGATTACAATAAACAAACAGGACAGATGCGGTTGGAATCTTGTCAAACAGGCGAGTTCGAGCGTTGACTTATTGCCGGTAGGGCATTTCTGTGTCTGTTCCTCTCAACGGAATCCCAACCTTATCATACAATTACAAAGTCGAAAGTTTATTGACGTCCTCGTGGCACAGGTAAGACACGGGTACAGTCAGGCCGCACACAGACACAACTCAGCGTTGCCATAAATAAAAGATTCCTACAGAAACAATTGTTGCGTAGAGGTGAGTCGCGGCCTCGGTGAATGTAGTCGACTAATCGCCTCGGCTCGATCGCGAAAGTAGGTGACCGCCTGTGATTGACGCTTGCGAAACCCCGTTCGATGACATTTAGACTGGACGGACAATACTAAACCCTCTACAATTATGAAACTTTACTATTTAATGTGTTACTTCACTCGGCTCAGCAAGGTTCTGTTTGTATAGCGCTTGTGAGATAGTTATCAGGGTAATAATAGTATTTAGCTGTATTACGGCAGTTAACATTTTATTAGGTGCATGCTACCGCTTTAGGTACGTTATTGTCAAGTTCATTGTTGTTTTGACCATGACAGTGGAATCGTTTTATGCAACTTTGAACTGAAAAATCATTTTTGCTATATTTTCCAAGGATGTTTGCGGGTTTTCCACTAGTCGAACTACGGCAGGTCTTGCCATATCAGTCATATAAGTAGGTAAATAATTTAGTCACTAAGAATCTGATTTAAAAAAAAACAGTTTTTTAAATTATTTTTTCAATAATCCGAACTCCACAGAATCTCTGTTCTGAGATAACGCCGCTCTACTTAACCTCGCCACACAGAGACGCGACGCGTAAACGAAACAATACGGTATAGAAACACAAGTTTATCAACACACTTCTTCAATAAACTCAAAATCTATTTTCAACCTTAATCCCACCAAATAAAGTTGCTGGATTACTGTGAAGATGATTCAGACGGAGTTGTTTTAAGGTACACACAGGCGCAATGGCCATCTGCGTAAGTACAGGAATGTATTGGTGTGAACACCAGGGAAATTTTATACCCAATGTGTACCATCTCACTGTAATTCACGGGTTTGTAATATTTTTAAGCAAACACTTCTGTATGAGATTATCTTTTTAATTTATCTCTACTTGTCTTAGAAGATATCAGAAAGATTTTTGTCAGGAAGTATTCTGACGTCTTACAGGTAAACATACTTAAGAAGTCTACCGGTATAATTTTCTTATGTAAAGTATGATTATTTTAAAACTAAAATAAATATTTATTTTGTATTACGTTTAATTAATTAAAACAGTAAAAGTAATTTAACATATAAAGTAACCAATCCCACAGCTCTTATGCCAAAAACAAACATTTCAAACAACACTTTGAACAGCAATACTTTTCTCGCCATTTCTAATTCATTTACGTGAAATGACTTTAAAGTAATGCAACTCAATAAAGTGAAGAAAGTGAGGTATCAAGAGAAAACACAAAACTCGTTCATAAATTCATAACAAATTGAAAGTTTAAGCAAATGAACACGAGTCAGTGAATGCTTTCTAGAAATTATAATGTACATTACATACGTATAGACAAAACGAGATATTATTCTGTAGGTATTCGTACGCAGTGACCGAGGCGATTTTGTTAGCTATTTGTGAGTACTTAGTAGACCGAACACGCCCACCTACGGAAATATACACTGTTTGAAAATAAAAACGTGGATGCGGCATTTCGGGAACAAATGTTAACACAAAACTGGAAGAATAGTAATACTGCTGAAACAATAGAAAACTAGAAGATACGAGGTATCTTTGACACTGATAAATATGACCACTGTGCGATGTATCCAACCGCAGCTATGCTCACGTGTTACAGGTTAAAAAGTAGCCTATATCCAGGTCATAAATTTCATAGAAATTAGTTCAGCCGTAGTATTTTTAACAAACATTCAAACTTACGCTTTTATATAAGTAGGATATTGAGATATAGTGCTCACCGTCTGAATACACAACAACAGCTGTAGCTGAATAGGCTTCAGGCCGTAGTCTGAGTTTTAACAAGCAATTGACACTTAAGTACGATTAACCATAACACGGATTTTTATATGGATATTGAAGTTTGCAAAGTGTTCTCTAGTAGCGCTATTGAGCGTGTCCTTACAAAATCCACGTACAAAAAACATAACATAACATAACATCCAACAGTCACATACGTAGTCCTAATTCCATACTAGGATTCCCTGAGTCGTGGGTATCAGGAACTACGCGTACTTACCATAGTATCATAACACCCAGACCCGGAACAAATATTTGCAGATCATACAAACATTTGTCCCGCAGCGAGAATCGAATCCGCAACCTCTCGCATCTCAGCCGGTGTCTAGCTCGTCACGCCACAGGTCGTAAACAATAAGTTCGTGTGAAATGCTTGTTAAAAACATAGACTAAGGGCTCTAGCCATAAATAACACGTGACACCTGATAGTTTGATCAGTATTCATCAGATTGACACAGCTCTAGCTGTTAACCATATAAATTTTTGGACTTTTTCTGCTCTTTCGAAGGCAGACGTCGTCCTTTTTTATTTTATTTCAATTTCTAGTGTTTTTTTGAGTTATATCGTTTAATTTTGGTGGCATTTTAACCGGTGTAGCTTATAAAGAGCACATAGTAGTGAATTTAAATAAAATAAGTGTATTGCGTGTCTTTTCGAAGGGGTGGAAATTGTCCAGGAACATTCTAGTAAACTGCCATCAATTTACTAGAACATGACTTGACAGAAGACTTTGACGACTGGACATTGTTTGATTATATCAATAACTTGACATTGTCAAAATTGAGAAATTCCTCAGAGGCCATTTAAAAAAAAAAAAAAAAAAAAAACCATATCAATTTATTTTCGTAGTTTCTTTAAAATCACTTGATGCAACTCCAACGGGATGTTAATAGTTACATCAAATGGGCGCCATTTTTATTACAAAATGCCTACACCCACGCTGCACTGTGATATACTATTTGAATTAATTACTAATCACATATAAAACACCTACACGTCAATAAGAAAGTGTATGACTGTAATAAACAGATGTATACAATTATATATTATGAATATACAAAGTAAAAGTTCATAGCGGTCATTGATATGAAAAGTATTGTTCTTTGACAAATCTTAACGAGAAGACGTGTAAATGAACACATTACTTATTTATTAATAACTTATAAACAAGAAATCAAAACAGGTACATTAGTGTTATAGATAGTGTTTTGTCTTAAGTTTTTTAATTGATTATGTATCCGTAAAAAAATTACAACATTGTAAGAAAGGTCACGGCTCGCGGTTGCTAGACTTACCTACTTTCATTGCAACTTTTGTTTATCTTTAGGCTATAGACGAACGAATTATGACTTTACAATTGACCCTAATAACACATCGCAATGCTACTACATGTACGGAAGTAATAATGGTCTACTATTTTTTGTGCTGCGGTGTTTGCGGCCTAAGAATAGATCCCTCCGTATCCTTCCACGGATGTCGTAAAAGTTGACTAAGGAATTACAGGAGAGGATGGACAGCAGCATCCTCCTGAGTACTCAACACCAACACTGCGATCACTAATCCGACTGCCAAGCGTGGTGATTATGGCGAATCCCTCCATTACATAAATGAGGTAGACTTTGTCCAACAGTGGACGTCTAACGGCTAATAGATACTGGAAGACTATTTTAATGGTTTTAATTTTGTTTGACGGCAAATTTTTTTACCTGTGTCTCAGCGAAAAGAGTTAAACACACAGTCACAGTTTGAGTCACTAGGTTACAAGCAGATGATGTATTCTTTTATTCTGAAAGAAGAATTAATAGGTGAAAGATTATTATAATTAAGGCATCAAGGATTTTACAAATTCACGTGAGACTTTATGCGCTAAAACTCTAATCATGAAATATAACAATTACGAGTTTAACATATAATGTTAATAATATTTTTCTCTAAAATTACCCGAGGACTAAAGAGCCATAACACATCTTAGCTCAGCCCAGAAATGGCTATACTTGCCCATAGAGCCAAAGATGAAATTCTTATGTGCTATTTCACCGGCCCATACCCTTCAAAGCGGAACACAGCAATGCGAGCACTGCTTGGCGGTAGAAATCAGCTGGAAGTATTTACCTAAACGAACTCATTGACAAGGAGTTCTACTACTACTAAGATCTACTTACGTAATTACTGGTGTAATTAATATACTGGTTATTCTCCTTCGAGAGAACAGTTTACGTCACTTGTCCCATGACCCTGACGACAATTCTATATTTTTGTGTAAATAAAATAACATAAATACTTGCTGTACTTAGTTTTTTATTACACAATAAACGATCCATTCTGTCGTCCAATTTAATGCTTTAGCAATATTGTTGCAAATTGTCATTTACGTCACGATTGAGGGGTCAGTGTGTGACAGACACGTGATATGTCATACCTGAACAACAATAGGTTAAGATAAGTTTTTTAAAAATATCCTAGGACGTGAGACCTCTAATAAATGTCAAATGTTAGTCACACAGCTTTCTAAAAAAGTATTAGGACTACAAAGCCTGCAGTTTTTTTTATTTAACCCATAACTTGTTCTGATGACATACCCACATAAGTTCTATCCTTTTGAGTGACTACAGGCAATGATAAATAATACAAGCACAGAGTGAATAAATTATTACATAACATTAACAATATATTTTTGAAATAATCTTGAAAATCCAGGTTTTGTCATTTCATATATTATAAGCAGGTTTAATAATGCTTGTTTTTGCCGAACAATTTGGTATAAACGCGTAACAAAGCTAAAAGAGAACACAAAAAATCCACAAAACCAGATGTTATATAATAACTAGCTGCGATTATGACATCAGGTTGGAAGGCGAGTGACGAACGTAGCACAATACAACACACTACAGGTTGGTTTGTATAGCGGGGAGAGTGTTTAAACGCCTTGAACTCGACTACATACACGGATTTTGTTGTAAGCTGACACTTTAGGACTACTGAGAACATTGATAGCATCTGTAAATCAAAACAAAAAAGCAAACTATTTTGAGCAATTGTTACCTGCAATCATCAAAAAGACATTTTGTTTTGATAAGTAGTGGAATCACGATTTTAATAAACATTGTAAGTTGATTAAAACTCACTTCTAAGTCAGAAATAATCATACCATAAAATATGTTCTTTGCTTGATTTAAAAGTAAGTCTACGGGTGATTTAATATCAGTCCAACACATAAACTTGTGCATTAATAATATTAAGTAGAATTATCAAAAAAGACAGTCAAGACAAGTGCCCATATCAAAAAACAAGTGATACTTATACATTTTCAAAATATTCAGTTGTAATTGAATTATCTAGGTCAAAAGTTTGCCGTCAAACAGTGCCCTAATCACACCTATGCATAAAATTTTAAAGCAGCTCAAGATTGACAGCGAGGCCTCGACCACGCAGGCTGTGACATCATGCTTCGGTCGTCAGATTACAATCGAGACGATTTACATTAAACTCGTATTGATTTACACGCAGACAAAGTGCTGTTCTATTTCGGCGTGTTGTGAATTAATCGGCCACCCAGGGTGTCTGTCACTTCCTTACAATTGACTATTGATAGACAAGACACCTTTGTATGCGATGCTACCTTGATTTTTGACAGTGTTTCTTTGATACTGATAATATATAATATTATCGTTATTAGATGTCATCATCTAATAGTTTGTGTTGGTGGTAATGAGATTGAAATTGAGAATTGAGATTGATATAAATTATTACTACGCTTACCTTGACACTGGTATATTCTGACGCTTTAAACATATTAGACAGCTCTCAACAACGTTTTTGCTTTCAATAAAGGAGACTCCATTTTTGATAAAGTTAAATAACACATTATACATAAGTTAAATACACGAGCGAGATATGACTGAAGACCTCAACCAATATTGAGCATGCTATTTCCATCTAGACTGGAAAACTACAGTTAAAACATCCCATAGGTACATAAACACACGCCTTTTTCTCCGAAATGGTAGGCAGAGCACCTCAAAGGGTCTTTTTTCATCGTGGGTTGCACAGTCAAAGGATATAAGCGTAACAAGTGGTTGAGCCCATCACCGCCATTGCTTTCCACAACCAACTTTGCTATTGCTTTCTTCGAGTAATAACATACTCCTAAATAAGCCAGAGGACAAATCTTAAACCAATTAAAATTGCCCAATCCCATCATCAACAAGTAAAACATCCTAGGCTAAATTATATACCAACTCGATTATCTAGATAGAACCTGCTTTCTCGTGATAGGATTTGATCATTCTAACGAGCAAAACATACGGATAAAAAAGATATATTTTAAGATATTGTTTGTGTTTGTCTTAATGAAATAGTGGGGCATTCAGTTATTATAGACTCTATATTCGATTAAAGTATAAGATTCAAGTGTAAGATTTAAGTCCTAACAACCACAAACGAGTAATTCAACTCCAAAAATGTTATGTCACTTTATTGGTCAATATTTTGACGTGTACAAGTAGCATGACAAATTGAACTGCAGGCAGATTATTTAAGTCGACACTCAATTTATTAATTTAGCACACATTATTTATTTTGATTATCAGATGTGATTAATCTTAAGCCAGGCATGAAAACTCATTTTTTAAAAGGTATATGTGCAGAAGAACATTTTATAGACCTGCAATGGTTTCGTTACTAATTTAGCTGACAACTTTCTCCATCCAAAGGTTGTCTGGAAGAAATAGTTTCTAAGTGATAAGACCAACTTTCTTTTTTTTTTCTTATAAAATCAAATCGCAATCGCAGTGGGAAATCGGAATGGCGGCGACGAGCTAACCACTAGTCACGTCTAGGTTCCTACGACTAAGCGACCCACAATGAAATAACCAAAGGTCCATCGAGGCTCTGCCTACCCCTTCATTGAAAAAAGCGTGCATATATGTAAATCTTAGTAAGTACAAAACTTGATCAAATTCAAATGCTTGGAGATACAGAAACATGACGCCGGCTTCTTTCAAGACGCCCAAAGCTTTATATTTGTCTATGTCTTAAAATGTTTGAAGCACAAACCCATAGCGAGAGTTTGACAATAAACTTTTAACTGTAGTGTAACATATCAAGAAATTAAGTTCTGATATCGTGTGCCTAAAATAAATCTCCCTTATAAGGCTGCAGAAGAGATTCACGTATTCGCACAGGAGCATTTGGATGTCGTAACGTGGAGTATATGGGACAAGCAGTAGCGACTTGATATACTTTAATGACTCTGGGTTATGAACCCAGAGTTTTTAAAGTTTGTTGTTGTTAAATTGGATTTGATGACCTCCATGGCGTGGTGGGCAAGCAGCTGGCTGAGACAGAAGAGGTGCTGGTTTGATTTCCGCTACGGTACAAATGTTTGCATGATCAGCAAATGTTTGTGCCGAGTCTGGGTGGTACAATGGGAATCATAGTTCCACAGAGAATCCTAGTGTGAGATCAGCTGGCCTAGACAAACGGCTTTCCCTTCAAAACGATACTATTTCTACAGTCATAATACAATACAATATACTACGTGACATTTCGATAGCTAACGTAGCGTCTTCGCCAATAGAATGACACTTTGCCTGAGGCCTTAGGACTATGTATGTGACTGTTGGGTGTTATGTTATGTATTGGTTCTTTCTTGGGTCATAGGGTTGCACGATGGTTGCACATTCTTCCAGTTTGCTGCAGCTACTTTAGCGTAATTAGCTGGACAGTTAGGCCTGCACACGATGTATGAATGAACTTGATCTGGGTTTGGAAGTTTGTACCCTCTATAGCATGTGGCATAGCCCACACATGGTGACCGACAATGAAGGCTATCAGAAATGGTCCGAGTTGGACCGGTGTTGCCGGTTCTACTCGGTCGCGTGCTGGCGAGCTCACCCTTCGACACCTCAATTCCACTTGACTATAATTATGTTCAGTTATTATCTTGCATTCATCAGAATGTACCTAGAGTCTATAAGATCTGATCCTGAAGTCATTTTTTACTCCTGACGAAATAGAGGGGTGTTATATGTCTGAGGCCGTAGTGTATTTGTCTTTGTCTGTCGCCTCATAGCTCCGGAACAGGTAAGTACTCCAGCTCTGATGTAAGTAGTTTCTTTGTTTTAAAAATTTTTTTTGTTGAAAATTGGTGCAGCCATTACCAGGATCATCAGTTCGGAACACTTTTTTTAAAGGTAACTCAGGCATTTTTCTAGCCTTTTCTAGTTTGTGTTTAAAATCTTCTTCATATCACACACGTTACGGAGCTGCTGTGAGGACATAGACAAACACACTATGGCCTCATATCTATCACACCCCTCTTTTTAGTCGGGGATTCAAAACTAACTTGAACAAATGTCACAAAAAATATTGGTGTATGTACCATGAATATTCTGGTTCAGCCTAGAAGTACATTTTCTCACGGTGAGTCGCACAATCAATTTTGAAATCAACTCCGAGACCTAGGTATATGGGTTATGCCGTAAATAAATAAAGTTTGATACGTGGATGGAGCCGCGGTAGTTTTAGCCTAAGAATAGGACTTCTCCAACTCCTCCTGTGATTGTCATAATAAGCGTCTAAGGGATAAGCCAGGGGGGCAGCAGCATCACCAATCCGCCTGCCAAGCGTGGGGATTATGGCAAATGCCTCCATTGCACGCTATATATGCTATGGGGGAGGCCACATCCAGTAGTGGATGTCCACCGGCTGATAAAGAAGAAGAAGACATGAATGAAAACTTAACATGTTATACTCAGTAGGTACTTACTTAATCAAAACTATTAATATCTTAATGCGAGTCGATCATTTTAATCGACAGATGCTAAAAATGGTATCACGCGTGTAATGATAATTATTAATTGATCAATCATTATAAATACGAGTATGAATTAATACGATGACCATTGTAGACAGAGACAGTAGCACTAAGAAATAACCCCTAGTGCAAGGTATCTATGGCTAAGAGGGACGCATTATAAGCATAAGACTACCCGCAGCATCATCACAAACATGCAAAAACGAGAATACCTGTACAGTGCGGGTTTACCCCTCTGAAATTGTATTGCTGGTCCACTCGCACGTAAGCTTAATGTCAAAGGTTGATCTATCACTTGTGACTACTGTCAATCTTGACAGCTGACAGATGTCAAAAATGTACTTACAGAAATAATTTTCATTGGAATCGTCTAGCTAGGTTAAACATTTTTCTCCGTCACTTCTCTTGACCAATCAAATCAATCGTTCGTGACTATTGTGAAGCTTATTGCTGTCAGTTTTGACATAATTTTGACACTATCTTGAAAATGACATGGTCGGCACTATTGTCAAGAATTGACGCATACCTACCCTGCTTTTTAACCCTTTACTAAATAAGGAGTGTTATAAAATTGAGGTCATAGTGTGTTTGTCTGTATGTCTGTTTGTCTGTGGCCTAATAGCTCCAAAAAGGGTGTTTTGATTTCAACGCGTTTTTTGTATGAAAGATGGTGTTTGCGATATAGTTCTGAGTAATGTGTGGTGGAAATTGGTGCAAAGGTTTCCTGCTAGCAACAATTTTTTTAAAGGGAACTCGTTCTCCAGTTTCTGATGATGACCAGCATAAGATGAATTGGATCTAGGATGCAACGATGTGTTTCCATAAGTGCCCTATTTTTATAATTTTCATTAAACACAGAAATTTTCTTTTAAAGTAATATATTTTAGTAAATTTTAGTGCCAATAGGCAGGCCATATAATATATTATAACAGTCCACAGAACTGATAACTGTTGGGGAAAAAAGGTTCTCTAGTGGCGACCTTGAAGTCTAATTGAAGTCTATTTGAAGTCGCACAAAGTCGTTGGATGGAGACGGCTCAAGACCGGTCGTCATGTCATTCTATGGTGGAAGCCTATGTTGAGAACTTCTCTTTAAAAGTCCTGAAGTCGTACCATGAGCTCTTATAGCGATTCAGTTAGCTATATTTAAAGGCACAGTAGCAGATGGTATATAGACTTCTGCGATTAAAGTTATTCAATGATGACGGATGTCAACGACGAACCGATATTTTGTACTGAATATTTTTTTAACTGAACTATAAGACCACTTTGTACGGCCTCTGGACATAGGCCTCCACGACGAACGAACGAACGATGACAACGAATTAATGATGACGATGATGATGATATAATTAGCAATGAGAACTGTCGAACAATGCAGTGGACATCGCGATGACCTCGCGAATCGTCAGCTTGTGTTGAATCGGGTCGGGCGTTCAATGTCGACGCTGCGCGGTCTAAGTGTAGAGCTGAAAAGTTTTTCGTATCTTACTTATGTCATCGTTATCATCATCATCATCATCATCATCAGCCTGTAGAAGTCCAATGGCCAGCAGGTTTTTTTTTTACAAATGGTAGACTCTCGTTTGACCGCGATCTCACCTGTTGGTAAGTGATGATGCAGCCAACGATGGAGCACGAAGGTCTAGCTAGAAGGTACCTATTCACTCTTGTCTTGAAAAGACCCAAATTATAGTTTTCAGGAAAGACAGACGACGGCAGCGAGTTCCACACCTTAGCAGTTTGCATAATAAAGGTGGAACCGAAACGCTTAGTACAAATACGTAGAAGGTATACTAATGAGGTAAGGATGGTACTGATCCGTCCTACTGATGCAGTCAGTATGCTTTGCATGCTCAAATGGAAATGGGCAGCTCACGTCACCAGAGCACAAGATGGTGTGAGCGGATCTTGCACTGGTACCCACGAGACGTGAAACGGATGAGTGGCAGACCGAAAAGGTGGTGCGATGACATCGTGGAGGTGGCAGGGAAGACCTGGACTCGACTCGCACAAGATCGAGAAAAATGCAACAGTATGGAGGAGGCCTACACCCAATTTTGGGTGCCAAAGTTAAATTAATAGGATTAAAGATACTTAAATAATATTATGTACACAGGTTAAGTTTGGAAATAATGGCATTATTATTATTACTATTATTATTAAGGATGGTACTGAGCCGTGCGCCTACTCATCCTATGATGAAAAGGAGATGGTGCGATCAGATCATATAGTTCCTGGGCATATTCTCCGAAATGCAGCTTATAGAAGATGAAAAGGCTAGCAACATTACGGCGGTGGTCGAGACTCTGGAACTTCCTCAGGCTGATGATGATGATTATGATGCAGTATAATAGAAAAAGTTCATATTATTATTAAGTTTGGGATGGGCCATGAGATCTCTACATCATTAACCTAAGGCATAAGAATAAATACTATAGAAGCGATGTGTTTTTGATTAGGTAATCATCACTGCATATTTACTTACTCGCAGACATCACAGCTTGAAGAAAATAATTAATTTCGCTTTAGCTTCAAACCTAAGTCAGCCCAAGTAGTAATGCTTTCAAGGCTCAGGTCGTGGCGTCAGTTGGTAGTTGCTTCCTCAGTTCTATCGATACAACAATAGTCACGTGAGTGAACGCTGTCTTAAAGTAGACTCAGAATTAGCGTAATCTTCTTCAATGGTTTATGCGATTTCCAGTTCGAACCGGTAAATAGGAACATTCAAGAAAATTATGTTTTTGATTCGCTATGAATATAGGTTCTGGCCTTGTTTGCTGTAGAAAACATGAAGCATATAGTAGTATTTATATCTAGAGTATAAGCTTATAGTATTATAAGAGGAGTATAGAGGTAATGGAAGAGTCTTCATCAGCTGAGAGATGTCTATTGCTGGACGAGGCCTGCCATAGTATAGTGGTATTTTACATTAATAAGGTAACTACTTACTACCTAAGTCCGCTGCTGTCCATCCCCTGGCGTAATCTCTTGCCTTTTAGGGCATCCATGCAAGGAGCTGGAGGAGTCATACTCTTAGGTAGAGACCACCACGGTTACCGAGACCACCACAGCCATGTTACAGAACCGTATTCTTAATAGTGTATCAGGCTTTTTGGGTTCCTTAACTCATAAGATACCAAAAGAACCATTAAAAGATCACTCAGGTGTCTGTCTATCTGTCTGTTTGTCTGTCACAGCCTATTTTTTCTGAATCTACCAGACCAAAATAGTTGAAATTTGGTACATATATAGAGATAAGTGATCCCATCACGGACGTAAAGCGTAAATTACTGTTTTTGGAGGCTAAGTGGAGAATAAGGTCTAAGGTATGACTCATTGTTTACAGGAAAACCTAATTAAAAATCCTAAGTCCTTGAATTTCCACGAAAATGGAAAATACTACTGGAAATTCGTATTAAATTGTGGTGATTGGCTAATAAGTTATAGATTTAATGGTTACTATGATAGCGTACTTGTACGAAACCCTCTTCACGCGACCCGATTTACACTTGACCCATTTTTTAAAGTTACAGTCACTTTTAAATCTACTTACTATGCCTTCTAACATCTAATTAACCCGTGTAGCTATATTTTAAGGTGGGGCTTTTTAGGCCTGCCTTCATTATAGCTTTGGTAATGCAATAAATTAAATTATTATCATCCAGCTGCCAATAAACTATAAATATCAGTAGTTATCTAAACTAGATACACAAAATGATTGTTAATATTTTTAATATGGTCATTTATAAAAATTGCGAAAGAGCGACCGTGTATGTCCACACATTCTAAATCGTTTCAAATAATTACAGTTTTATTTTTGTTACAACTTGTTGACAAACGACCGTAAACACACGAAACGTCATACCTAACGATAATTGATTTTTTCCTGTTTGAGATTACAATCAGTGGTCCGGTTGTTTGATAGGAGCTAGGTTACTGGTATTTTAAAATATTCGTTTATATTTAAGCCCTACAGCGTTGAAATAGAGTTGAAAACTTTACGGAGTTTGTCGAGGACTGTTTTTCAAAAAGGCCAAGCTTGTTAACTGATTACTGATCAGTGACCTACAATTTATATAACATAACACTCATTAGTCACTAACATAGTCCTGATCCTACACAAGGATTCTCTGTGTTATGGGTATCAGGAACTAGGAGTACCATGGTACCACAACACCCAGACCCGGAACAAATATTCGCAGATCATGCAAACATTTGTACCGCAGCGAGAATCCAACCTCGCATAGCGTCTTAGCCGGCTACTCGACTACCAAGCCACGGAGGTTGTCATATAGATGGAGGATATTAACAAAATCAATGCATCCAAAAAGTAAAAGCATTTAAGAAACCTTGATGATTTACAGAAGTCTTCACGTCTTTGTTCTATTTTATGATTTCAGAAAAATAATCAATATACAAAATCGTTGCTTGTGACTGACTCACTCACTGATTGACTATCAAAGCATATACCCTAAATTGTAAGTCCTAGAGACTTGAAATTTGGAGTGTACATTCCTTTTGTAGTCTAAGGGTAAGATTTTTTTTTAAACTCACTCCCTAAAGGTGCTGTGGGATATTGAAGTGTGTATGGAAAAAAACTTCACGTGGACGAAGTCGCGGGCTCTCCACTAGTTCCATATTACCCTGTTTGCAATCAACTGTTTATACATTATACAGAAATGGATTTTTTTTAGCTTTAAACTAAATAACTAGTCACTAATGAGGTGAAACAATTTAGGGCTAGGTACTTAATTACCTCTCAGATTCCATTAAATGAGCACAAATATAAGTGATTGCTTGGGGCTATCGAAATGTAGCCGTAACACGATTAAATATTTATAAAAAGGAAAAACTTTATAAAACCTACTGAGGGCGGTCTACATAAACATCCACTATAGGACGAGTTGGCCTCCCCCATAGAATGCAACGCGGAAATTTGTCATTTTTGTGAATTTGAAAAAGGAGAGAGAACGGCTTCCACAACCAGGCACGCGGTAGAAGCAGAAACCGAAGATTGCCAGAACTAGTGCATTGTGATTGTAAGAAGCCGTATGACGGTAAATGGAAAAAGAAGAAGAATAAATAGTGTTATGTAGCTCATGGTTCTGTTTGATTAACCGTAATTATTTGCAAACAAAGCGGCCAAACTCATGTGCTGGGTCAGTTTTTATTGCACTACATTTGAGAACAAGTTATTTTATAAAAAAATATAAACTCCTGACTATTTGCAGTGTAACATTAAAATTGGATAAACGGAACACTTTGTAAATATCTTGTTGGAGACCTTGGTGTCTGAGGGAGAAAGATATGCCATGTTGTTTTAATTTGATTTTTGAGCTCAAACTTGGAGATTCCGTTTTAGTAGTACCCTGGATCCTGTTCATCATAATGCTGGTCATCATCAGACCCTGGAGCCTGATGTCATCGAAAATGAAAACTTTAAGCTCATGTTGGTTCTAGCTGTAAAATGAATGAATTCCTTTCAAAAATAAGAACGCGTTACCACTTATTTGTCTTTTGATGAGTGATGTTCCACTCGAGAATCTTTATTTCCCAACGGTTGCCAGGACTGCGAGCTATAATTATGACCTGCCTAGAACCCATTGCCACATCAACTTGCTATGTCGGTGATCTTAGTGCTTCTAAGGAGTTCCTCATTTCGGATCACATAGTGAAACCCCCAGCATAGCTCTCTTCTTAACCTGCATATTCTTGATTAACAACCACAAACCGGATGACGCGGTAGAGGAAGGCCCTCCACTCGATGGACTAAAGACATTATAAACGTCCCAGGAACTTGGTGAATGATGGCTCAAGACCGTATATCGCGGCGTTCTAGGGGGAGGCCTATGTCTAGCAGTGGATTTCTACAGGCTAATGATGATGATGATGAGTGATGATAGCATTTAAATACCTGTCAGGATTCCGCAAAAAGCCACCTATAACATTACTGAATATATCGAAATGACCTCTAAGGACGAATCAGGTACCCGTTTCTTAATGTTGCTGCCACGCGTGTATGCACATGTATATATATGTTCACGCCAATTGGACACATATTGCACAAAATTTGTGTCTAAATCGAGCCGGCATGCCGTGCATCGTAATAAATCAACGCTTCAAGTATTGAGGACAAGTCCAACCTAAGAAAGGTAAATGCCTCAATGCTACCTCTGGTGGTAAAGTAAAGGCGAGCGTGGAGGCGAGAGGTCGCCCATTCTAACGTGTCGGCCCCGAAACAAATGCACACTTATTTGCCAATACACTGATGCTGTCTCTATCTGCAGTGAGAATGATAAATATTATGATATAGACGTTGGATCGTACTAGGTATTCAATGGTGAACAATTCAACCGCATTCCGATCAAATTAAAGCGAAATCGAATCCAATTAGCTATGCCATATACAACGCTGGAGTGAGAAGTTTCTACTAAGGGCATTCACAACGTACATACATACAAAAACACACGCCTTTTTCCCCGAAGGGATAAGCAGAGGGCCTCAAAAGGTCTCTTTTCACCGAGAGTCACAGGAATATAGACGTGAAAAGTGGTGAGCTCATCGCCACCATTGCTTTCCATGACCAACTCGGCTCTCTGGTGAGACAAATGTTTGCATGATCGTTATTGAGTGTGTCTTGTAGTACTTATAGTTTGTAATGCCCAAGACAGAGAATATTTGTGTCTGGGCTTAGAACTGGAACTTGGAACCACCCTTAGAGCGAAGAAGATCTAAAAAAGTAATATTGAGCAATTTAGCTAGTAGCAATTCATTTTCCGAAGTCCCAGCAGATCCATATTAGGATCATTATTATTCATATAAAGTGGCCTTTTTAGACCTCTAGATCATCTATTGTGTTCCGATTTCATCAGGCTAAGTGGTGATGCATTCGCAGAACCAAATAATAAACCTGATGTCAACACATTAACATAATGATTAACAATTCTTCTAAAGATGTCAGTTTTACAGTAAACAAGCACTAATTATTTAATCAATATTTCAATTTGCAGATCAAGATACTAAAATACCAATAAAATTAACAGATCAATAACTTACTGTGATCAATATTTTATAATTTTACAACCAGTCTGGTCCGGTCATTGTGGAATCAGTCAATAAACTACGATCAGCTGTACAATTTTTAATAACAATATATTATGTGAATTTGGAATCAATATTTATCTACAAAAGGTGGCTAAAATGTACCCAGTACTTTGTCATAATACTTATAGTGTTTTATACTGTCGTATCACTAAAGAAATAAAATCGGCTTCGGATGAAAATAGCTAAATGTTGAGATAGGTAGGTATACTTTTTTAAGCAAAAAGCCCTTAACAACATAACAATGACACCCAACAGTCACATACTTAGCCCTGATCTCACACTAGGATTCCCTGTGTCGTGGGTATCAAGAAATTCGTGTACCTACCGTAGTACCACAGCACCCAGACCTAGATCAAATATTTGCATATCATGCAAAAATTTGTACCGCAGCTCTTGATCTCCGGATCAAACCCGCACCTCTTGCATCTCAGCCGGCTACTCGCCCACTGGGCTACGGAGGTCGTCCCGCCTACCTTTATCACTTTATCTATCAAGTATCACTTTATCACTTTATGTTGTGTATATATTTTATTTATTTATTTAAGTTCTCTGTGACCTACACATAGGCATTATTACCTAATGTATAATAGGTAACTAGATTGCAAACAGCTATTGTTTGTTCCCAACATTTCTTACTTTATCTGCTCAAACGTAGAAACCTATTATTAGCCTTATGTTCCTATATCTAAGTTTCTGTTTATACTTTTGTATCGCTGTTGGTTTCTCAATAAATAAATAAATAAAATAAAAAAATCAGTGCCAATAGTTTTAGTTTGAACACCCTGGCTAATCTAATCTGATTAACCGGGGTTCCATCTATTTAGGACAAAAATACGATATGACTATTTTTTTAAATAAGTAGACATTTAATTGTCTTGGTCGACACGTGACTTCTGCGCACGCTCCTCGCAAATATAACTACACTACAACCAAATAACAAACATGTGCTATCGTGCGTCCTCTTCTGTCAGCTAACGGCGTATTTATATACAAAGCAGGTTCTTGCAATGTCGGCGCTTACTGGTACAAATTCGCACTCAAAGTCATGTAGTACGCAGTTTTGTGCCGATTACCAGCAATCTTCTTTCATCACGAATATGGCCATAGGTACATACTGAGCTAGTAACACTGACACGTGCAATTTGGTGCCATTTTAAATACAACGAAATTTAGGTTGAACATGCCCACACAAGTGGAAATTTTGGGAAAACTTTGAAATGCGTAAACATCCAAAATTAGAAGCACATGCTATAAATACTTCTATAAATCTGAACAGCATTATGAGTTTATCAAATCATCAAAACATGATAATACAAAGCAAAGGCTGGTATATTATTCAGTAGAGATTGGTAGAGCTTATGGTAGTGTAGAGTTGAGGACTTTTGTAAAATGATTAACCTCCTGTTTCATAATCATTCTCTAAAGTCTAAACCTATTTTAGTTAAAATAGCTTTTGTCTTGTTTTGACGTATTAAATTTTACATCAGAGAGAAGAAAACAAAAGCCATTTCAACTAAAATAGAAAATTATTATAAGACAGACCCTAAGTCTTCAATAAAGAATAGTAGATACTTTGGTAGAGAAAGTTAGTCTTCGGTAGAGACTGGTAGATGAAGGTTAAAAATATGAAAAAAGTTAACCCACCGGTTGATATCTACTTCTTAGTCAGGTTACAGTCTGTATAATCCAGAATCATCATCAGCTGGTTGACGTCCACTGCTGCCCATCCCTTGGTGGGATTCCTTATTTAGCTGTTACGACACTACGGGAGGAAACGGATGTTCTGTTTTTAGGTCAGACGTCCAAAATGCGTTGTACAAATTTCAAGTAAGCTATGTTGAGGTTCTAGTTATTAACACAATAGGAAGACGTCACTTGGTGTTTAAAACGTTTATGTAGGTAAATTAACTATTTTTACATTAGCTCTAGGTGTTTCTAAAGTCTTGCGTCATAGAGGTTTTTTTATGTACCTAACATGCATTACTTCACGTGCTACTTATTTCATGTTTAAATGTTAGAAACAAAATTATCACTAGAAACGGGATATTTACCATGGTTTTTGAGTTTTGTTGATTCCCGTTAGTGTGGTGTGTCGAGATGGAGTTAAGTGTGACAATGAAACTGATGGTAGGGGTGTTCGTAATAAAAGAGTGAGAAAGAGGGTAGATCGTTACGGCTACCTATAACAATAAAAATCTACTCGCAAAGACTTCAGTTTACCCGTGATCATGGCGCATGAAACTGTGCCGAAATATCGGGAATCAACAAAACTCAAAAATCATGGTAAATATCCCGTTTCTAGTGATAATTATGTTAGAAACAAAACCTATTTTTATTACCTGATTTCACTAACTTATTATTTGAGGTAGAAACTAAACATTATTCTCTCTTTGCTCTCTACCAAACACTACCAAATACTACTACTTCTACCAAATAATACCAAACACTAACTACTATGTTTTTTTTTTATTTGAGTAAGTAACGGTACTGGCATATCGCCCACCTGATACCTCTGCCTGTAACAATGCATTACCTCTTAGGTCACGTCCTTCTAGGACGCGCCCTACGTGTCACTGAATCCTGAGTCAAATAAATAAAAAGTCTCATGCGCCTGTAATATTACCGGCACCCATAACTCCAAGACCCTTTAAACATTTACCTAAGTATTTTAACAGAAGGTTTAGGTACCAAGAATTACAAAACGAGTTTTAATTAGCGACGAATCATTTTACATTAAATTATCATCAGGTGCTCACTAAGTCACCGAGCTGCATAAAAACGGGTAAAATGTGTGTCAGCTTGCAATGCGAGTGTCAGGTGATGCCCCGTACATCTGCGGAACCTAAATACATTTCATTCTTTTGGCCTTTTTGCATGCCCTACTGGCCAGTTGCCTAGTAGTACCTCGTATTGTTAATTCTGTGGTTATTTACAACTTTCGGAATATTATCGCGGTATTCACACTGATGACGTTTCAATTTATTATTTTCATGCTTTTGATGTAAAAACATCTATAAATTAGGCTTGGATAGATCAAAATTTTTGGAAGTAACAAAATTATGCCGAGTTTCGTGGATACTTAAAACACAAATTTCATAGAACCCATAGCTTTTAATTCCACAAATATTTTTAGTAAATAAATAAATGTGCAAGGTCAACTAAAACACTTACCTTTTGCTAAACAGGCTACATACCCTGCATAGAGTAAGAACATTAAATTAGTACACACAGAAATGGAACTCCTTCATGCTAAAAATCAAGCATTCCTGCCACTCGCCCGTTCTCTCGCCTACGTGAAGCGTCTAGCAGTTTTGGCAATAAATTTCAATTGAAAAATCCATTCACCATGCCGCACCGCCTCTATGCCGCCGGGCTGTGCTTTCAATGAGTTTCACTTCTACGCTTGCTTAATTTACATCAAAAACCTGTATTGTAAATCAATTAAATAAACCACGTGTGGTCAGCAAGGCATATTGGCTATGGAGATGAGAGCAAAAAGATGTTGGACGTAATTGGTGCAATGCGTATCGGGTGATGCGCTGGGCGGGTGGCGAGTGTCAGCCTTTATGGCAAGGTCAGTGGCGCACGCGACATCATCGGCGCAATCACTTTCACTTGTGCTTTACTTACCTACCAAACAAACTCAACAAGTAACAGTTGCATCAGAATATCTATTATCAGAATAACATACAACAGATTTAGACAAAAGAAGATCGAAGGCCGCAATCACAGACCTTAAAAAAATTAAGAAAGAGGTTTATTAAATTGTTTTATGATCTCTGAATATCAATATAATAAGCTTTCATCTTATGTCATTATCAGCCTCTAGAAGTGACCCATGGGAGGCCTATATACCCAGCAATAGACTTCTACTGCTCACTTTAACTGACGTGAAGCGGGCCGTGCGCAATGACATTGCACAATATAATAAATAATTATTTTAAAATTAAATTTTCCTTTTTTAGGGTAAAATTAAGTAATATTCCCTTAAATTAGACCTCCTTTTATTATTTTAATAGGGTACAGAGAAGACAAAACAATCACAATCACACTCAACTCAAATGCACAATCGAATGAAATGGGTTTTTCCCTAGATGGACGCATTAAATGAAGATTTAGAGGCAATATTTTTTTTGAGCCATCTTTATTTATTCTTGTTTTCGACCCTATAATTCACTAACTGATAAATCTAACTTTCACTATCATCAAAAAACTTATTCTATTCTATTTTTCATTTAAAAACTTATTCTATTATCTTATCTTTTGAATTCTTAGTCCTTAACGTTGAAAAATTGATTTTTCGTGTAGTCAAAACTTCACCTTAAGTGCTATACCTACATCAAATAAAATTCTATAACATGTCGGTCTCGCTCAACACTAAACTCATTTCAGTGCTTTCGCAATCCCACAAAGCTCACGTAACCGAAAAGCACTACCTGCTTATGTATTCGTCATGTCATGACTAGACTTGCGAGGTGCAATCACTTGTTATAGCAGGTACAAGCGTGCATGAGTTCCTTCCGGATTGATAAACTGTAATCCTTGCACATCTTTCTTAAGTTTTTTTTTGCTCTTTAAATGAAGGTTTGATAACTTATGCTTTTAACGCTATGCATACTAATCGTGACTTTGGTATATTTATGTAGGTCCCTGTATTCAGGTATGTTATTGTGTTTAATTTATGAGTAAGTAACTAAGTAAGTAAACAGCTTATTTTTCCTAAAAATTGTACACGAAATCACTTACATTAATAATTTTCTGTATTTCATAATCATCATCATTAGAAGTGAAAGCTGCATCATGTGTCATAGCTGCATCATGATGGACATAGGCCTCACCCATAAAATGCCATGACAAACAGTCTTGTACCGTCTCCGTCCACTGACTTCCTACGATCTTTATAATGTTTTAGTCCATGGAGAGGATTTCTCTACTGCGTCATTCGGTTTTTGGTCCACTGAAAAACCTTTAATCCCCAACGGTTGTCAGTTCTGCTAGTAATATGACCTGGCCATTGTTACTGCAATTTGATTATTCTGAGAGCTATGCTGCTATAATGCTGCTGCTAACTGTTAGTTTGCTGTTTATAGTGCTGTCAATAACTTTTCATTTAAAAAACCGACTTCCGCCATTGTATTCGACTAAATATTTGGATGAAAAAAAATTATGAAAGAACCATAGTGGTGAAAGGATTATGATACTTTTTGAATGCAAAAGTTTGTTGCTGAAAATATCAAAATCGCCATATGTATGCCTACAATATTTGAGGAGTTCCCTCAATTCCTCATGGATCCCATTATCAAAACTGAATTTTGAAAAAATTTAGACCAATGTGGAAGTATATCTATTCAAATAAAAAAAGAATTTTCCAAATCGCTTCATAAACGCCGGAGATATGCGGTAACAAAAATTAAAAAAAAATACAACCGAATTGAGAACCTCCTCCTTTTTTTGGGAAGTCGGTTAAAAAAGGTCCGTGCTCAGCATAATGCTACACAGAAAACTGCAGCGCTAATTTTCAGCGCGGACCTCGGTTGACGCACAGTTTGCAAGCGTTTAGTCTAGGCAATAGGCATGTACATAATATTATTACGTATTTATTTTATATATTATGTAGGTAAGTATAAAGTTTAATGGCTTATTATTTTTAGTTCAGACGTAATAAAATCTACAAAGTTCCGTCGCCACACACGAATATAGACAATTAAAAAAGTACAAATTATATAGTCGAGCTATCTAAAGATAGCTCAAGTTATCTAAATTCCTACTAGACGGAAGCTTTCCTAAGACGCTGACTGCATTGCCACGCTGAATGACAAATACTAATGCGTTGAGTTAGCCAGGGAAGCTCTCTGCGACACTTGGAACAGACGCCCTGAAAGAATTTTGAAAACGCGAAGGGTCCCGGTGACTGTGACCCAGAGTCCCGAACCCAAAAGGCTCAAATATATGTATAAGCTCCGTCGAGACTTGCATATTTGCTGAATAGATCTAAATTAGTTTAATACCTAAACCGTAATAGCTTAGTACATTATTACCTGGAAGAGCGTGCTATAGAGTTTGAACCTTTATTTTTAAAAATAGTATTACAACGCTCTTCTTAGCCAAATTTTCAAAAAGGTGTAGTTTATCTTTTAGGAATAAGTGATGTCAGAGTTTCATTCCGAATAATGTAATAATGAGTGAGAATAATGTGTAAGATAAGGTAAGAAAAATTAAACCATGAATGTGTACTCGTGTTGAGCTATAACCGTGGCAAAACGAGAAATGGCGTGCGCACATAAATGCGATAACAATGACTTTAAAATTTACTTGTAAACTAAACACGAGTAACAATCGGAAACTAATGAGTTTATTAAACTGTTCAAACGTCTTTATACATTTGACTCCAAAATTAAGCAATGAAATTATTTGCTGCTTATATATTAGATACGGTACCAACTGTAACAATATTATATTGTGCCAAGTTGCATTGTTCGTTAATTAATAATGTGTTTCTACTCCGATTTATATACAGATTGTACAGGGTTATGATAATCAACAGCTTTAAAACATCCAATGCGAGACGAGGCCTCCTCCATTAAATGCAGTTTAAATGGGGGATTTGCCATAATCAACACGCTAAGCGGGCAGATTGGTTGATTTCAGTATTGGTGTTGAGAACTCAGGTGGATGCTGCTGCCCATCACCTGTTATGACATCCACAGTCAGAGACAGAGGGGTATATTTTTAGGCCGGACACTCTATGGCCACATACCCAGCTGGTTGTACGGGCTATGTCTGGATATAATGCCTTGCGGTGAAAATGTGGGATATCTTCCTTTTAATAGATACCTTTTAATTTATCAGGGTATTAAATCTAGGCTCCCAATTGGTTTTATTTGGTTTAGTTGGTGAAAAAATGAAAAATTAGTTGAAATATGCACAAGCAAGTAAACCTTTCTTACTGTTGTCAAAGAATATATTTGATTGATTGATTATATCTTTACTGTTAGAAGTTTCAAATGGAAGTTAGATAAGCGGTCTTATTACTTAAAAGCGAGCAGACAGCCATTGTATGGGCAGAATTGAAGATATAAATGCCTTAGTAGTTTTGCAGAATTGGAGTTCACTGGGGTATTTTAATATAATTATAACGTCACGAAGACGCATTTCCGCCAAGGGACACTCATGTATCAATAAGAATGTCCTGTTTTTGAAAATCATTACTCACTCGATCTTTATCTTTTCCACGCATTTCATTTTAAGCACACATACTATATTTTAATCAATGTGTGACTTACTAACAATGAAGTTACCTGTGTGGGTTATGGTTTAGGTCACTGCTTCAATGACATTATCATCAACATACCTAACAGGAAAATCCTAAACATTGTTTTAATATGTTAGTATGTTTTGTAATTGAACGAAACAACTGCGTGAATCATTGGATGTAATGCGTAGATTATACTAAAAAGTTAAAAGTTACATTTTTATCGAAACAAGGAAACTACTGACAATGGACTGGCCGCGGTATAACCAATAACAACCGGAGAAAAAAGATTCTCAACGGAAGACCACAAAGATAGACAGATAAAACGGTACAAAGTACGGAAGTACAATTGGTGGTCTTATTACTGAGAGTGATCTCTTCTAGACAACCTTAAAACATAAGCCAGAAGACGCAGTGCAGGTGGCCGTCCGATACCTGCATACCTGGGGTGCGATTTTTAATATCATCGAGTAACTAAACGTCAGTCAAATTGCCTTTAATCTGCGATTTCCAAATTTCTACATTTTGAAACACATTGATGACTAAAATTCTTATACCAATCATAACAGTACAAGTGCCTAGAGCATTGGAGTGCATATTCTGAAAAACGTTGATTTGCGGCCTTTTTCATGATATTTAGTCACTCAGTGACTATAAAAAATCGCACCACTGATGGACCTTTAATATTGGTGGACGGTTGGTGGATGCAACTTACAATCGTTTATTATAGCACTATGGGGATGTCTTTGTTCTACTGTGAACATCCTTTAGCTGATGTAGCTGGTCAGGATTCTAGTCACAACTAGGTCTAAAGACGACCATGAACCTCGACCATAACCATGAATGGAAATGAAGATCCCATCTTATGTTTAAACAGTTTATAATAAAGAATTCTGATTCTGATAACTTTGTCAGCGTTGACAGGTTCCCTGCGTTATATCATGAGGCCATTTTTGCAGGCCAGTGCCAGTTAGCAAATTAATTTAAATTCAGACACAATGAAGGTAACAAAACGAACGGCTACGGTTCGGGCGCTATTTGTTTTGCGATATCTTTATTCTTGAAATGTGACCGTCTGAGGTCATTTTGTTTTGAAACGTTTGTATACCGTCCGTAGATATAGCCTTTATAGAAGAGCTGGCTCATCCATTCAACATTTTAAACAGATTTTAAACTATATTTGAGAAGATATTATTTCGTCCAGATTCTTAAGCTTCACCCACTAGAGCAACGTCCTAAGTGTAGTCGTGGTTATTGCTTCAGAGGCTGGTGACTGACTTTCTTGTACCGGATTCCCTTCTGATGTAGTAGGTACATTTATAGTATTATGAGACTTACTCAGCTGTTTTCAAATCTATCTTTTGGTGAGTCAGTGGATCCTTATTAGCTATTAAACCATCTGTGACTACCAAGGTGCAGACATCAAAACAAGCCGCTGACAGACCGACGATCGCGGTCACCGGATAAACTTATTGATTCAATGACTGAGCTAATTACATAAAAGCGGTCACATACGCTTTGTTGGCTAGGTTACGTAAGACTAGTTTTGCTATGGCCTTATTTTATAATGTTTGTCATTATTCATCGTCATCGGTTTTGAATAAATAAATTGTTTTGTCTTGCCTGGGTCTTAACCTCACGTGCTCCTCAGTCTTTTCGTTCTTACCACCCACTATTAGATCTATATCTCTCTTTGTCTTTATATCTCTTGGTCTTGACTCTCTCTTACTATATAGTCTTGAAATACTTTCAACAAATAACATAAAAAAATCCACAAAAAAATAGAAGATTTAATATGCCTTCATTTATAATATGTTTCTTCGTCATGACATTCAAGGAGACTAATAGGTACATTACCTATTATTTAACCTTCGATCTGGATATGACATCGCTGGTATTTTATGTCAAATCATAGCACAGAGTATCTAAAGCTGTCTATCATAAGAAGAACGATAATTATTAAGTGATAATAATAATTATTACCACTTTGTCATCAAAGATACTATCACTTAAGACTGATTATTTCGTTAGGTACTTGTGTATAGAAACTAAAGGGGGCTTGTGGATCTGTCACATAATGGGGTGGTCATGTAAGGCTTCGGTCATTGGCCAGCTTATTTATCGTTAATTAGTAGTTCTCGTAAGTTTCTATAGTTTGTTTTCAGGCTCTTCCAGAGCCTCAATGTGGAACATTTTCCCTCGTGGGACAAAAGATATAACGGATAACGGATGGAGAACCTCAAGATTCTGAATAACAATCTTCTCATATTTTAGCGAGACGTGAAGAGATTTAAGGGTTTGACTTACCGCATTCACAGTCATTAAAACCAACTAGGTTGTACTAACACGAAAACCCAAAATTATCTGAGAAGGGAATTACATTAGGGAACACTGGGTTTAATCATTAACATTCCCCTATTCTTGGGTGCTTTGATAAAGCAGTAGGTATAGCGTACCTAATAAATTTATTGATAATTCAGGAGTTAATCAGACATATTCTTTCCAATCGGTATAAATAATGAGGGGAAATTCCATAAGTTGATTATTAATAACTATGTACTTACCTAAATATGACTACCTACAGAACAGCTTTAGTCACTTTTCGTGATAAACAACTAGGTTATCAATAATTACCCAAAAGGCAGATTCATCACAAGAGTACTACAACATCTATAAAATTGTTATTTCATCATTGCAGGCCATCGTAGTAACTAGAACAATTAAACTTATTAGTCAATCAACAATTCAGTTCAATTCAATGTATTTTTATTCTAGAAGATACAAAAGTACACTTAGATATGTCAAAATTTTACAAGCATTTGGTGCACATACGTAATTACGTACATTAAACAATTGATAAAACAATTAGGTGTATACAGATACACCTAGTTATAACATAGAAGAGATTTTAAACTTATGTTACACATTTTGCTAGACACAACTGAAATCAGAATTTTGAGCCACCAAACTCTGTATTTGTACGAAATTACAATTTTTATTTGGTCCACTTGATTCGGATAAAATAGGCTGTGACAGACAGACAGACACATGAGAGATCCTTTAATGATTCTTTTTACTTTTTGAGGTACGGAAACCTAAAATTGCCAGAAAAATATGAGTATAATAATACAAAATCATTTAAATAACAATACCTAAAAATTCAATAAGCATATTTACTGATAATTACTCTAACAATTGAACAAGTCGTTTGTATAATGGCAATAGGTAAAATGCTAGCAAAAGAGTGGGCTTTAAGAACTGATAATCAGTAAAATGAGCATAATTATCATCACGAAATGACAATGAATAAAAAACTATATTGTCGGTATAAAACCATCATCAAATGGAGAAGAAGAAGAAATACCTAAGGGTCTTGTTAAGCGACACTAAGCTGATAATAGTACAGTAGCTACTTACTGAGAAAAACTTGACCTAGTAAAGTTCAATAGAAGATAATAGCGGGTCAAATTAGCACTAAATATTATACCTAAACATGTCAGAGACCTAGGGGATAAACAAGAAATCACTTCAAAATAATTAATGATAATGCAATCAATAAGAATAACGAAACCTAATCGTATTACACTCACTACATTCAATGCCACATATCGTTGTTATGACTCGGCTTTGTTTACACATACTTCACAATAACAATTTGACGTCGTGTCGGTTCAAATACCTATGTAAAAGACAACTAAAGTAATTAACATTGATAATCTTAGACGTAGGTTAAATATTTATTTGTATCAAGACAGTGAGTTAAAATTTTACAAGGAAAGAAACTGTCCAAACTTATCAATGTTTGGACAAATCTGACTTTTAAAAAATCAATGAACATATCAATGAATAAATCAGACTGGTTTTCCTTTTTGTCGACTCTATTGCCATTATACACTAAGATAGACAGTCTATCGTTACATTTGTAATCGTTGATGTTAATATTATGACTTTAACGATGACTTTTTTATATATTTTATTGTATTTGTATATCTCTTTTATAATTGATCTCAAGTATTCAGCATTCTAGGTCTTCGCTCATAAATCTAAAATTATAAAATTCATATCTTATTATATAGAAGATACAAAATGTTCGAGAACCGACTGATTAAGATTTCATTCTTTTGATCACTTTCAGGCAATATATTATAAGGTGCAAAATAAGTGACGTCACTATCATTAGTAGTTCCGTATCATAAAAATTCCTTGTTCCGTATATATTATTTGGCATGACGTGACGTGTTGTTGGTCACTTTTGTTCGTATATTGTCACTATCACAGTAGGGTCTATTTCATGATGTTTCTCTGTGAACTTATGTTTTGATTTTTTAATACACATATATTTTTTTGGGTTTTTAAAAATATTTGGTAAATAACTTGACACTTCTGTTTGATAATTGAAAACCATTACTCAAACATGTTTAGCGACTCTACCTTTCTAGACTTACTGCCGCCATATCTACTTCAACTGCGCTGTATTTCTCTTGAAACGCAAATAGAATCAGGTCATGATTTTCAGGTTTCAAAGTGACTGCAATTGTGACGAGAGTTTTATTTTTATTATTAGTACATGGATAAAGGTTAACAGCTGCCAAAACATTAACGGAGCTCAATGATCGACAAAAATTTAAATTAGTGTGCATCAAGGTGACCGATTTTGGGACAGTGTTGTTATGACGACTTCTGATGTGCTAAAACATTGAGTGCGCCTTCTTTGAAGTCCAACAAAGGATCCTCTGTTTCTGGAGTATGCAAAATCAGCAGGTAGTGTTTTTTTTATAACTTCTATTTATATATTGTATAAACATAATTTGATCTGGGTATCGTCTTTTGCGACATCGAACGTAGCGGTCTTGAACTGGTTAATCACTAATGAAAAATAATCTAATTGTGTCGGAATAGGGTCCCCCTACTTTGTGGTTGGTTAGTTAGTTGGTCAATGCGGGCTATGAAGCAATGGGGTTCATGTATGGGAAAAAAACCCTGGCTAGTCAATACTAAATACATTTCTGTATTTAGTACATTTCTGTCGGTACCTTTGATTTTCATACCAAAATCTATTTTCACAAGAATGTCATCCAATCTGTTCCAAAACGTACTTAAATATTGGTAATAATTTTCGACTTCAACACAATCAAACACTTCGGATGTTTTTAATCAGACATGAGGTCTTACAGTGTGAAATCTTCCTGAAAAAAGGTTATCTGTGCAATACTGCAATACATTTTTAATATGTTAATATGTTATTGATCAATTAAATTCAAAACCAAATAACTCGAACTTCAAAACAAATTTGAGTTTCATGTGAGAAATGAATCTCGATCCGATCTCAATGGTTTGATCAAAAGTAGATTATTTGACGTGTGTAGTTTTTTCGTATAACATACAAAATCAGCTGTTGTGTAAACTATAAAAAAATAGCCTTGGTATGTGGTTGGTAGGTACTAGTTACTTATTGAAATATACGTACAATTTACGCTGTTGTTAAACAATATTCATTAAGGTCATCTAACAGTTCATTACTAATTAGAATAAGTATCAGGTTGATAATAATGTTAAAATAACAAGGAAAAACATACAAATTGGGAATCTACATCATGCCATTGCAGACAAAACAAACTACGTATCTGAATAAGATAGATTTGCTTAAGTAGGCTCTTAAACTCTCCACAATATAATTTTTCTAAGATGCTTACTTTAAGGGATTCAATGCTCTGGTTGAAGCTATACACTCCAATTGTAGTGTAAAAAGTATTAATTTCAAACGGGAAATGATGTATCTGTCACATGCGATCATGCAAACGCACCTAATAGGTATATCTAGAGTGGCAACTGCGTATTAACAGCGTTACTCGCTGACGGAAGACAAGGCAAATAACACCATCATCCGGGTATATGTTTGCGAGCGACATTCATTCATAACATTGTCCTATTTGACTAACTAACTATTAGTATTCTGTGTAGTATTGACGTACAAACTGTTGAGTATTCTGTTTAGATTACTTACAGACTGATAAGTATTCTGTGTCGTGTTCAATGTCGCGCAAAGTACGCGTAAGCGGATTTCAATTGTTCGTCTCGGATAAGTTAATTTTAAATTGTGTTGTACGTATATTTCGTTTTGTTGTTGCTTCCAAATCCAAATTTTTACGAACATTCCAAAAGATTTATTTAATAATTCATGAACAACAAAGGACTTTAGAATAACCTTAAGGAAGGTAAGTATATTATCTCAAAAGCTTTCGAAAACCATGCTGTTATTTTATCAAATATCACAAAATGCCTTCAATTCATTTAGAAATGTCATGTTAATAGAGGTTTAAAAACAACTAGGTCAATGGTAAACGGGCTCCAGCAATAACAGGCATTCAGTTTATTTGGTCGTCATGTCACTGGTCCTTTCTTGGTCTGCTTTAGATCAGTATGAGGTATGGCAGCCTAATAACCAACCGATTCAAACCGATTGATGACAGTGTGGTGAAAGTATTTAAATAATGTCGCAGAGACTCATTTTAGACTTTTAAATACAACACACAGAAACGTTGGTACGGACAACAAATTTGGTAAGGGGTTATTGTGATAAAGATGATGATTAAAGATTATGCTTATGATGTATAATTAATGGTTTCAGGATAGAAGAATTCTGTTAGGTAACACAGCTATTTGAAGAACGATAAAGTTACTCTACGTTTAGTCCAATTGAAGGGTTGAAGATAGCAAAAGCAGCTGCGCGACTACACCACTACTATGTACACTATGCAAATGCATATTATTCGTATTTATAGGTCCATACAGAAACACTTTAAGAAGTTTCACTCTGATGGTGACGACACGAAAACCAACAATTATAATGCATTAGTGTCACGCATGTGAGGAACATTGAAAAACTTTAAGTCAGCAGGAGACAGCTCATACACTATCTGAACACCCACACATATACCCCAATTTTTTGGAATAAGAATCGCTCACCTTTTATCCATATTGACTCTTATATCAGCGTGATAAGCCTAATTTTACTTTAAAGAATGCTTTAAACTGACACAGGCTTGCTACTACTAGCTAAGTGACCGGGTTGCGCTACGTACTCGCACAACGAGGTTAATATCCAGCCGAGTTGTAAATAAAGCCTCGCAAATCTCTCGATAGCGCACAACTCGCTTTCCAAATCAGCGGGGTTATAACAGAAATCGTTTGAAGGCGCATGTGCACAGACCGAATGGGGTTACCTCACCTACATTCCTGCCTTCCGGGATTTCTTTCACTCATGTTGACAATCGCAATGAGATACAATGATCAGATTTGCCAATCCCAAAACCTGAGCTAATCTGGAGCATTGAAATACTTTAGATAAAGGAGAATGGCCAAAATCTACGGGCGATTGCGACCAAAAAGAATGTGTGACTAGCCGATTTTTTTTGGCGTGATAATAAAAATATATTTTGTTTTATTTATTTAATTTTTATTTTATTTCACAATTTTAGGAAAACATATAGCTAGTACACATACAGATAATATACTAAAATACATGTAAGAGTATACTTGTATCCTGAAAGGCAATTACAAGTTCCCACATATATAATACGGGCTTATATCCCTTTCGATTGAGGTTTCTTACATCTCAGGTCCACACTTTAGGCCAGCGTTGTCATCCTTCTTTTGATAGAATAGGAAGCAAAACAACTAAACAAGCAACGTCAGATTTTAATAAAATCAAAACTTTATTTTAATCGGGCCGGGAAGAAACTGCTCGATTGGGATATAAAAGAAGTTTCCGTCAGTAAGTATTAATACTCAATGTGAAGTCAGTTGAAAATTTATAAGGAACCTACAATTAATAAAGCTGAAAACAATGTTGTGCTCTAGATAGTTTTCAAAAAATTATTTAGTCCTAAGTTTCGTCAAAATTCTAAATTCTTTTTCATTTGAAAAAGATGTCCATCAGCCTTATCAAGTTTGACATACCCACTAAATGAGATAATATTTCAATTAAATAACGAGTTACTGTTATTATGGTGAGCCGAACTTATCAATTAAATTTAGTACCTAATGATAATTGACCTACAATGATGTTAATTATTAGATGACCTTTTTCACCGTCGTAGAAGTTTTAAATAATTGTTTTGACAACTACTGAAGATGCCGCCTTCGATAAATCATAATCAATATACCTACCTATGAAATCTGAGTAGGTATTGTTATTAGCAATACAAGTAATAATTTCAATTTATCAATTACTTACAAAATAAGTCAATGCAAGATTTTGTAGCAATGAAATTCACATTATAACATACTTTCATATCTAATCGCGCGATTGCAAGACTTGTCTTGCTGGTTGTATTAAAACAATTTAAAGTTTTTTTGTAAAATAAGACATAATCGAGTGATATTTAAGTGTCGGTAGGTCTCGAGCCCGGTTGAGACAAAGAATTGGCAATTATTCCACCTGCCCCCACCACACCTGGACCGGCTGCTACTTATTTATTTCATTTCTTGATATTTTTATTGTTCACCTTCGTCGAAGACTATACAAATGAAAGTATACAAGTGTGTGCACCTTTTTATATGAATTGTCAAATGAATTAACAGCAGAAGATCTTTTATCTGATGATAAGATTAAGAAATTGCACTGGAATGAGGGCGTCTGTAAATTTAAAGGCAAACATTACGATTATGGGTGTGACCTGATTGTAGTACTTAAATTCGAGGAGAAGGACCTGTAAAAGATGATGACAAGGTGTAAAAATTTCAAAATATACGATAGACACAAATCCCGGAGTGATATGGCTGCATGAATGATATTAAAGTACCGATTCACTTAGAAGTTTTAAATTTGCCAAGTGGCAAATAGAAAATGTGAACACGAATGTCACAAATCCGTAACGGATGATATTTTCAACTGAATTGGTAATATATTTTCACCATTCCGGTTTTATCAGATGAAGTAAAGCTACTGGGAATCGATCACGGCTGACTCTCTCAGGCGCACGCAAAAAATATAGCTTCTTTAAATTCAAACCAACCGGATTGACAAAGCACAATATACCTACATAATTAACATACATAATTATAGATACCTATATGGTTGGTTGATAAATAATATATCGATTGTCACATAAGTATACATAATTATGATGAGTGGTATCTTAAACTTAACCTTTTAGAGCTAGGTAAATGTTTAGAGCTGAAAGGTTTATAAAACCAATATGTGAGGAGAATAATAATCCAAATCTTAATGCGTTTGGAAATACATAGAAGTATATACAGGATAAACCCAATAATATCATAAAATTAATAATCCATCAAACTAAATAATTTCCAGTGCGCGCTTCGATACGTAAGCATTCTATTAATAAGATTCTATACTTGGCAAAGCAAGGAAGATGTAAAACCGCTTGTTCGTCTATTTTAAATCATTGAAATCGTATTTACCTTATTAGCATCTACCGGCAACTTTGATCACCTGAGGAAACTCGTAGATAAAATTACTCGATTTCAAAAGAAGAAGTTTCCAACGGTCATCGAGTAAAGCACATCATTAATAAAATCTCGTCTGAAATTGTCCGTATAATAACAATATATAAAAACACGAGCGAGGAGACGCGGACACGATGCGTCGACACGGTTCGTTGACCCCGTCGATATTTCTCGAAATTTGCCGTGGAATCCGCGCTCTTTTCGCTTTTTAATTGTATGTAACCAGCTACCCAACGACAAGGTGATATGTTTCCAGAGAAAAATGTATGGCCGCTGTGCCCCACACTGGAATTACTGTAACGGAACGCACGAATTAAGATTTACAAGGAAACGCGCGACAGATTAAAAATTCGCGCTCATTTCGGTTGTAATTGGTATTCTTCATACCTACTTCGACAGTTTCGATCGGCTAAACCTACATTATCCACATTGAAATCATCATTATTTCAAATCACAAGCAGAGTCCATTGTACTAACATGTCAATAAATTATAACTTACCGTATTAATAAATCGTGACGTCTGCTCCTTGACCTCACTGCAATTCACAGACAGCCGCAGCTCACCCAATGGCGAAAAAACATAATACCTACCTAGAGATATTCTCAAAATGTTTGTAATAACCTTAATGGCAATACGGAAGTTTGATTTCACGCTACTAACCGAACAATGGAATCACACGACTCGGTCCGAACGCATGCGATTCGCCCCGAATTTGATGTACTTTCTACTTTTTGATTTTTGTATAAATTATACGAATTATTTTAGAGTGAACGAGACCACGTATGGTATTTAGTCTAACTGGCAGCATCCCAAGACTATTTTAAATAGAGCACGAGTAGGTAGATTAATTATTATGACACATGACTTTGTTTTATTTACTTATACAAACAAGATCTTTATCATATTGTCTTTATCATGTTGTGAGTTGTTCGTAATTAGTTAAATTAGATTTTAACCATGAATGTGACTAAATTCTAGATCATAAATCATTTTTAATTTATCAAAAATATTAACTTTATCAATCATTCGAATTACCTATATTTATTTTCCTCGTCCAAAACATATTCCGTACTAGTTTAAAAACTATGAGTTTAATTATCCATTTCTATGGTGCCTTACGAAGGAAAAACCTCGACTCGGAAGGTAAATAATAAACAAAGATGATGCACACTATTGCCGATACTATTCATGCCAGGCATATGCAGAGAGCTACACTTTCAACAAGGTCTAATGCAGTGAGGTAAAGCGTACGAAGCGATAATCTGACATTTTAGGGTTGATGCAACCCTTTTTTGTTTTAGTAAGCGCTTTATAGATAACGTCTACGTAAGTAATGATAGCGAGTCGCTAGTGAGACGATAGTAAATGTCAAATACTAACCAATCAAAATTACAAAGATTTCAAGCTACCCCGATGTCATTGGTGAATATTAAGATTTGCGGTCGTGTCGCTAGCGTCTTAGGTTGCGATTTTTGATGAATGTCATCGAGTTACTAAACGTCAGTAAAATTGCCGTTAATCCCCGATTCCCAAATTTATGTATATTAAAACTCATTAATGACTAAAGTTCTTATAGCTATGATACCCAATACAAGGGCCTCCTCTGGTACATTTCCTGAAAAACGGAGATTTACGACCTTTTTGATGATATTTAGTCACCGAGTGACATTCAAAATCGTACCCCTGTGCTAGCCGTACCGTGCGATTAGTGATGACTTTGATACCGTGGTTGCTAATTATTGGTCATATAGAGGCTTAAAGTCACTTAGCGGGCTATGGAGAGAGTTATGCTACCTCTGCTTTCACTACAAAATAGAATCTGAAATGAGGAAATCCGTAGAAGTAGGTACCACATAAATATAGCTCTCATAATTAGCAGCTTGATGGCAATGGGCAGGTCAGCTCGCAGGCCTGCCAACCATTGGGGAATAAAGGTTTTAGAGTGGCAGCCACAAACCGAATGACGCAGTGGAGGACTAAAAAAATTATAAAGGTTGCAGGAAGTCAGTGGATGGACGTGGCTCAGGACCGTTAGTCACGACTTCACGACTAACAGTCTTGGTCTTACCTATGTCCAGCAGTGGCCTTCTACCAGGCTGATTATGATGATAAACAGCTTTATTTTCAAAATTATATATAGATAGATTAACACTTCATTGATCACCACACAGAAACAATAAACAAGTATTTTTACAATAGAAAGGCAATACAAAAGGTGGCCTTATTGCTGAGAGCGATCTCTTCAAATATATACCTATCTGAAAATATTAGTGCATATTGTAAACTTAATACTAGTTTGAACCCCCAGCTCTTTCTTCAACGCAAATGACATTTATTTCACTGTATTTCAACATTGTTAACAAACTAAGCTTACCGGCACAGATAAAAAGGTAGAGCCGCTCTATGGAGTATTTTCATACCAATTGTGACTTCTTTGTACAAATAGACGAAGCAACAAATTATATCCCAGACGGTTAAATACCGCCATGTCCCTACTCTCAACCACCTAAGCAGCTGCAACGTTTGTTACCCTTGAGTCTCTTGATATTTTGATATTGTAATATCATTAATAAATAAAATACTTGTAGGTAACATTGATAAGACAAGCAAGTAAGATTCTATGAAAGTTAACATAAATTAATTAAATACAAATTTAGATCCATTCAACACGTGTAACCAGAGCCTTTTATCTAAATCGGTACTCGACTCTAGGAAGTAAACGTAGAAAAAGCGTGTTTAAAAATACATGGAGGTGCGACCCTAACTTACGAACACTCGATGATGTTTAGTAGATTATAATTAGCCACGGTGCCAACCCATATTGCTTGGTCCAAGTAACAGGCATACCAGGCTATTACAAGAGCTTCTTGTGAAAGAGTTCGTCTGGAGAAGTACACCACCATACCATATATTTATCTGCCGTCAAGCAGCGCATTTCTGTGTTTCTGTGACAGGCGCAGTGCAATGTCACGGGCGTGTCCTAGGTGGACTTGACCGTACAGGTATTGCATTTGCTATTGGCTGGGATTACCAACCATCAGGTCGTTTGCAGGTAGGACCATTATGGTCCTATGACAATTCTGTCATTAACCCAAATATTTAAAAAACAAAAAAAATTGTCTGAAATACATGACATTGCTTTAGATCCTTTGAAAATTTTTATTTAATTAAATTTATTTAAATATAATTTTGTATGAAACACCCCAAAACTATATTTTCCAAACACCTACTTAGCTTGTTATAAGGAAATTATTCTAACTAATAATTCACTGTCTGATTCAAAACCTATCGCTCCAGACAAACATTGATTACCAAACTTGTAAAACAAGTTAAAGAAGCTAGCACTAGTGTTTTCCAACACGAATAAAATATGCAGATAATGAGTCTAAGCTCCGAAAGTATGACGGACAGGAAGCCTAGTTGTGTGGGCTTGAATACATTTACAAGTTTGCTCGATCGACCGCCAGTGCTTTACGTCATAGAGCCGTCATATGACGGGTGGTGTTGCCACGCGCTGCGCAGCCGTGCCCGGCAGATGCGCCGACGCACGAGACCCGTCATGGCAGCCTCCGATAAAGCCGGGTACCCACCAGACAACATTGGATGAATATTGTACAACATTTTCCTTGACATTTATTTAGTCCAACATCAGTTCTTAACAACGCTCAACTATTGCATTTAGACTTACATAACATAACACCCAACAGTCACATACATAGTCCTGATCCGACACTAGAATTTCCCGTGTCGTAGTTATCAGGAACTATGAGTACCATGGTACCACAACACCCAGACTCGGAGCAAATATTTAGAGAATGTGCGCAATGCAAGAACACGCACTTAGAAAAAACCAAGAGGCTAAACTGCGGTCAAACAACGTTTTTTTTCAATGTTATTTATGTTTATTATTATTGTTTACACATCTCTTTTTTGGTAATTATACACAATACAACAACACGCCTAAAGTTAAACTAACGTTGTTTTCTTCTGTCTGCCTATAGCAACATGCACGTTAGAATATGGAAAAGTTGCGTTGCGCGACGTTTTAGGACTTTGGTTAGCATGTTGCGCATCCATAGTAGCCTGGTGTATATTCGGCTTAACTGCATACAAGATGCATATTTCATTTATGCGCTATCTACATAGTCGATACTCGACGTCCTTGAGTAAATAAACCTTTGCTAGACAATGGTATAAAATTCCATTACATTATCAGGAATGTTATCTATGGGACTCATGAGAGTTTGATAGTGAATTTCACAACATTATGCAATTTTTTTGAAACCTAGTCATGTCACTTCACCTAGTCATCATATTAATTAAACTAAAGTACTTAAATAATAATAATTGCCTTCTGGCTCAATATTCACAGCAACATGTCGAGAATACACAAAATCAATAAAAAATTTGAAACGCCCCGAAGTGACTTTTGAATATGCAATTGCTGTAAATGTTGATACAAAAGCGGAACCCGATGTGAGTCAGTCACGAGAAAATATAATAGGGAATAGCTACTATATTTAGTAAATTAGTAGTACTATGAATAGACGCGCCCACGATACGCAGTCGTGTAAATCAACGCCCGACTAAATGTATTACACAAACCTGATACATGGCGTCTCAGGCGTGAAACTAAAAACAACTAAACCTCACTTATTTTATTATTCTTTTGAGTGAACAGCAGCCCATTCAATGAAAGAAAATCTACAAATTAATGACTCGAAAAACCTTATGCAGATTTAAATAACTGTGCATAGTTTTCTCCAATCCACCTGCCAAGCGTGGTGATTATGGCACATCTCCCCCATTACATGCTATGGGGGAGGCCTCATAGGTCATAGTTCTTTTCATCATCATCATCAGCCTGAAGAAGTCCACTGCTGGACATAGGCCTCCCCTCTAGATTGCCACGACGAACGGTCTTGACTGGTTGTTAAATTACATGTGAAATAATCTATAGTAATCGATTCACTTTGTAGTTTTTTCTGCTTTTTTCCTGTTTTTTTATGCGTGCATTTATAGAAGACAAATAAATCATTGAATAAAACATCACATAACATCCAGCAGTAGAAGTCTATTGGCTGATGAAGAAGAAAGATTCCTCCTCCAAATTAAAATATAGAGTGAAGACTTATTTAGTTTTGTAGACAGCTTTATGATTTATTTTTTTGTTTGTACTTTAAATTGAGATTTGAAGTGCTTGACTATTTTATACAGTCTATAAACTACTTATATTTTTTTTATTTTATATACTTCTTCAATTTTTTTTTTCTTTTTCTTGACCACCCAGGTTAAGGTCAGGATTTTAGGCTTGAGATGATATGATGATTCTAATAAGGGTTTTTTGACCCATAGTGAAAAAAAAACAATGTGGTGAAAGGATTCACAGCGCCATGAATACCTTTCAAGTATACACTAGACCCTATCTACAACATGGTTTGCTTTATCAAGTTAATCATTTTGCTAGTTGTATGAGAATTAATTATTGTATAACACAGAAAATAATACATACTATCGCAAAAGTTCTCTGGACAGTTTCAAATGATCCTAGTGATTTCAATGAATAAAATATTCTAACTTAACTATAGAAGAGTCGTTCACCGAATGGGCCCATGTTAGTGGACGTGTCTGGAGTCACACTGCGGAACAATGTTACCTGACCCGGAAACAGCCCTTGATAACGTCTTGCTTACCAAGTTACAATTTGACTTGTAATTCAATCTACTTAGCTACTGTCCGCATTGTTTAATTTAGCTGGTTTTACTAAAACTAGTTTTGACCAAAATTCTAGTTCCTGCGTCGAAATAATGCTTTATCATAATTCCGCTGTAGTTTTATTCAACTTCCATTACAGCTTCATCCACATTTACTGCTGTTTTATCCAAAGTCCACTTCAGTTTTATTTATACCTATTCCACTATAGTTTAATCCCAATTCCACTGCAGATTCATTAAAATTCCGCTGCACTTTATTCTAAACTCGACTGTAGTTTGATCAAAAGTCCACTTTAGTTTTATCTAAATTCAACAAAAGTTTTATACATACCTATTTAATTATAATATTATCCTAATTCCACTACAGGTTCGTTCAATCTTCACTGCAATTTACTCCAAAGTCCACTGTAGTTTTTTACATACCTATTCCACTATAGTTTAATCCCAATTTCACTCCAGATTCATTCAAGTTCCACTGCATTTTAATCCAAATTCGACTGTGGTTACATCCAACTGTAATTCCATCTAAATTCCACTGCAGTTCCATCGGAACTTCTAACTTCTACATCTTACTTTGAGAAGAGTTTTGTAGGCGTCATACTCAATTGGGTTTATCATATTTTGCGGTCAGACGACTGAGCTTTGCTTGTTTGTCTGATGATTCAGAACTTTACCATATTTTTTTTGGAAATAGAGTGGCAAGGTCAACCATATTGCTTGAGTAATGTAATTAATGATAGATATATTATTCTAGATGGGACACCGTCACATAATTACTTTAATTTTACGGAGAAAAATTAATATACCTGAAATAAAGCGTGAAAGATCGACCAAAACTAGGTCGAAACATTAAATATAAAATTACTTGCTGTAAGATCTAAGTTTGCATAATAAATTGTGCCCTGTTACCATAAGGCTTAATCTAAAAGGTACGTATGTATTCGAAAAGGGCAAAAGTGATATGTCGACATATGGCCGGCAACCGCATTGCGCCAATGTTGCTCCTATGTACACACACGTTATGTACTGCTCTCCGCTAGCTAATACCGACGCTACCGAACTGTGTGTAAGACCGTGAATTGATACAAATGGTTATAAAAGAATAAAAATATAAAATAAAATGACTAAAAAGAAAGTACTTAATTGATGTCCTAATGAACTCTACGAGTAAAGCAAGTAAACATATTATAAAACATCATTATCATCAGCCTGTGAAAGTCCACTGCTAGACATATAGGCCTGTCCTATATAATCTCATATGAGGCCCCCTCCATGGGTGTGGTGGTACCATGGTACTTGTAGTTTCTGATACCCAAGCCACCGGGAATCCTAGTGAGGGATCAAGGACACACATATATGACTGTTGGATATTATGTTATTTATGTTATGCTGTTATATAATGCCACAAAGAATGGTGTTGATCCGACTCCATCCACCGACTTCTTGCTATCTTTAAAATTTTGTCAGTCCATCGAAGGGAGGCCTTCCTACATTGTGTCGTCAGAGTTGCGACTTAACAACCTTTATTCCCCAACGGTTTTCGGTCAAATGGCCTGCCCATTGCCACTTCAACTTGTTAATTCATAAAATATATGAAACGCTTAACAGTGGTGATAAAAGCTATGGGTCCGCCATATTAATTGGAACTAAGTTATCACGTTTAAGTTAGGAGGGAAATATATTTAATTAAATTCTTGATGGCCGTTGGAGTGTTAAAAAGTGTGACCAAACTGAGGTTGTTGCATTTTTGATTAGGTTATTTACAAGGTCAGCAAGTTATTTCACTTAAAAAACAGCATACATAGATAAAATGAAATGTCAAGATTTAATGATTTCGATCATTTTCTAGTGATTTCTTTAGTTGAACAATAAAAATCATTTAAATAAAAAATTCAAAACTAAAACCTGCTACGCAAAAGCTGAAAACGAATATCAAAATGTTGTAGAAGACCAAAATCCACGGTTATATAAATAACCTAAATATCACACAGTAATTTTTTTCTCTTAACTTCTAAATTAAATTAACTGTGACGTCATTAGACTAGAGGAACGTCAAGACGCTTCATACGATACTACATTTCTCTAAATCCGTCTAGTAGTTTTGGAGGGAACAAATTAATCAACTAGTTAATATCATAACCCTCCTTTTGTTTATCTGTATTCAGGTTAAAGGTACGCGTCTGTCATGTTTGACTGCTTTCTTTTATTGTAAAACAAAATAATATGTTACCAAAACAAGCATTATCAAATTAATCTAAGATGATGATGATGATAAAATTAGTAATCAGAAAGGTGAGCTGATCAAAACTCACCGATAATTTATGGTTGATTTTGATCAGCTGACGGATCAAGGCGGAACTTTACACAAAACCCAAGCTAAGTCTTAAGTTATTTCAACAAAACTCAACAAAATCAAAATTATTAAACAGTCAGGTTTGAAACTCATCAGGCCTATTAAGTAATACAATTCAAGTCATTCATCTTGACCTCTGACAGTGCAGCGCAATGCATTACTGTTGCATTGTGTTCGCTATTCTGAATTTGAGTTGCCAAGTGACAATGAACTTGCCTTTAATTAATTACAATTTTGTCAATTAAAAGGGAAAAACGATGAAAACATAAAACATGGTGAGGAATCTGTTGAATAGGAAGGTAATTGTATAGAGAATATGCACAAGTTCAAATTTGTTAATATCTATATGGCGCGGTGGCGGGCGAGAAGCCGGTTGAGATGCGAAAGGTTGCGGGTTCCATTCCCGCTGCGGGACAAATGTTTGTGTTGATCTGCAAATATTTGCATCGGGTCTGGGTGTTATGGTACCATGGTACTCGTAGTTCCTGATACACACAGGGAATCCTAGTGTGAGATCATGACTACGTATGTGAATGTTGGATGTGTTTATGTTTATGTTATGTTATAGTAAAAGTTTTCAAATCTACAGACTTTTTATCTATTCAGTTTTCTTAAATAAATGTCACAAGAGAATGAAGCTCCCAATATTTATAATGTCAAAAGAGAATTAAACTCTCAATAATAATATAAAATTTTGTGACGAGTAAGAGCGATAAGTAATAAACATCATCATCATCATCACAAGCCGTGTTTACGTCCACTGTTGGATGAGGCCTCCCTATTGAATACAATAGGGGGATTTGCGATAATCACTGCTCGTCAGACTGATTGGTGATTGCAGTTGAATGTTCAACTCAGGTGGATGTTACGGCCAATCCCCTGGTGTAATCTCTTAGTAAGGCATCAATTACTACATCCACGGGAGGAGACGGAGGGGTACTACTTGTAGCGCAGACTCTTTTCCGCAACTAGGCCGCCAATGGGCCCTTTTTGCGTGGCGAGTGGCGGCTGCTAATCCAGCCACCCGATGTCCTCCAGGAAGGCCAACAACTCACTGATACTGGCGCTGGCCTGCCCGGGAGTCCTCGGTGTCCCGAGGAAAGTTCTTCTTTGAGACGCCACGCTGCTACACTCCAGGAGCACATGCGCTGGCGTCTCATCTGCTTCTAGGCAGCCCCTGCATAGGGGACTGTCCGTGATACCCAGTGTAAATAAATGTTTGTTAAGAGAGCAGTGACCCGTGACAATCCCGACTATGAGCCGTAGCTTGTCACGTCTCAGATTGAGCAGTTTTCGGGAGTATCTCGGATTTAAGTCCTGAAACGCCTCCTTCGACTGTCTGCAATCCTGTATACTTACCCAAAGCTTTTGGTGTCGCTCAACAGTTCGTCTACGGATCCAAGCACGTATCTGACTGAAGGGCAGGGGTAATAAAGGCTCTGGTCCTACTGGGAGCATTACCGAGCCTCTCCTGGCCAACGCGTCAGCACCGTCACGTCACGTCGACGGAGGGGTCTATTCTTACTTACATTCCACGACACGTACGGCCACGGTACGGCAAGTAAGAGTAAAAAGGAGTGAACATTAGGCCGCTATACTGGCGCTCACGGGCATAGCCAGGTTTTAGTTTCGGCGTTTTCAAGAAAACAAACATGTACACGAAATGACATTAATATTCATGTGAAAAAAAACACATTCACCACACTGGTGTTTCTTTAAAAAGTATCAGATTTTGTCAACATTTTGAATATTTTGGGAGGGTTTGAACCCCCAAAACCCCTCCCTGGCTACGCCCATAGTGGCGCTGGTAGTATTAACTGCAACTTTACATAAAACCTTTGGCATCTTTGAGAGTAAACACGATACAGATTTTAACAGTAGTGACAGTAATATGAATTCTTAAATGATTTCATTTGAGTTGCACGGTTCATTCGTAACGTTAGCGACCGATTGAGGTAGTCGACGGATGCGTACGATTATAATTAGGATTGTATTTCTGATTCCGACGGAGTATGGCGGCTGAATTCCATCTGAGTCATTGTGCTCGTTCTGTTGCCTTTATTTTAGTGAAACACTTGAAAACGCGCATCATTGTTTCGTTATATTAGGTAGTGGTAATTACTTGAATCCGCCATAACTGATATAGTTTTTTTGCTAGGATCATGCATGACACAGAGTTCACTGGTGAATCAGAGTGTCACCTAGTGGCTTACAGACATTATAATATTATTAGATTTGATATTGGTAATTAATTAATTATTACCTAATTAGTTCGAACAACGGGTAAGTAAGTCTTATATTGAGTCTTTTTGCAATAAAATAGACATTTTTGAATTATTTATTTTGACTAATTTTACGATTCAGTGTAAATAATTGATAGTTTACCAAATAACGTGATTAAATCAAATTCTATAAACTAAGAATTATAAAAATACGACTGAAAAATATTTTCAACTCATTTTAAACACATTACTAGATTATTACAATCACCTTTTAGACTATTTATATCACGTACGTAGCTCTACATTTAAACATATTTATAGAAAATGTAGACTGTTTACATGTTCTGTCTAGCTTTCTCATCTTGTAGATGAGACACGAAGCGCGAAGAATGGAAATCATCGCTTGCCTCTAAATAATTGTAAATATAGACACACGTAGTATAGATAGATTTGTATGTAAAGCCGTAGAGTAAGACTGTAGAATGTGAATTTAACAACATGTAGAGATGAAGTTTTGAAAGTGATAATCTCATTTAACAATCGTAACAAATTAAGTTAGTTTAACAAACAAATATGACGCAAATAAATATCTATATACTTGAAATCTTTACGTTACGAGTTTGTTACTTATAAATGTTGCAAGCAATATGAAATTTTAATATTATACAGTGAAAACCTAACCTTCCCCAACAAATAGAACTTGAACACTTGAGTCCATATTGCGCTGTTGACACTTGCATTAATTCACTGAACTATTCATTGACCAATATGCTTTTACGAAAAATGTATGCATAATGCATAGCATAAATATTGTATTATTATAGAAACATGTTAATCTATTGTAAAGAAGAGCAGTTGGAACAGGCTTGCTGGCACGCGTCGACATATTTCCAGTTGCTAAACTGGTTTCTGTGATAGGCTCTACAGGACCACTGTGTACCATAAAACGGTGTGGATAAAATGTATTCGATTTGATATACGCACACAAACAAAGTTACAGCGGACGGTGTAAATAAACAATGGCACCCACATCAGTCGGTTAGGTTTGCTTGTAGTAGAGTGTTCTTCTTTGTGAAAGAGTTCCTCCAGGGAAGGCCATATTTCTGCCACCAAGCAAAAGTGCTCGCATTGTTGTCCTGGTGAAATTACAGGCACATAAGAATCTATCTTTATCTCAGGATGACGGGCGCATTGCAATGCCAAGTAGGGCACCTCCTAACGTAACCTAAGAGGTGTTGCATTTTTTATAGGCTGCTGAAGCACAAGCTAGTTCAATCAATTACTCAAACATAAAAAAAACAGTAAAATCTAATAATATGGCCTGGAACTACGGGGCCTTGAAGAAAAACTATATCATCATTATTATTATCACAATTACTTACGTGACTTCCTAGCGCGTAAAAATAATACATAATATACTTAAACTTTTAATACCAAATTGTTGAGTTAATTACACTACACTAAGGTCTGTTTCATAAAAAATGTTGATGCAGACTTTTACGTTCACTAAAACGATTCCTCCTTTAGTAACGAAGGGTATGACATTTTCTTGGATGCAATATTGCGATACTGTATCTCACATGCACTATGTTTCAATATGACCTGAACGTTGTCACAGAGCTGCACACTGCTTGTAGAGTGGATAATCATCACCTTGTAATTATTTTGCAAACAAAATTAATATTTATATTTCAATACTAACTGAGGGTTTTCTATATGGAAATTTCTATTAATAGTTTTACACCCGAAAAAAAATATTCTTTATTACATAAAACAAGAAAACTGTATACACGTAGGACTAAATGCTTTGCAGCAATTTCTGCCAGTCATCCAAAAGGTTAAAAACAGTAGTTGGCGTGCTCTAACTAAACGAAATACAAAGGATAGCTTAATTAACTAATTTGCCTTTTTTTGGGATTTGCCGTAATCACCACGCATGGCAGGCGGATTGGTGATCGCAGTATTGGTGTTTAGTACTCATATGGATGCTGCTGCTGTCCACCCCCCGATGTATTTGCTACTGTAGTTGGGGGACAGGTTTAGCCAACGCATGATGACCAAGAACGAACCAGTGATACGAAGTTATACAAGATCCTTTTAGATCTGACCGATTGCTACACGTTAGTGTACGTTCTAATACAATTTAATATACCTTATTTCAAATTAAGTGCTTTAATAAGAAAATGTCCTGCATATTTATGCGCTTGCGACATGGCGAAGTTTCGAGATATAATATTCACATAACAGTTTTAACAAGAACTAGCCTGTACTTGCAAATACGTTACATAATGTGGCTACGCTGATTGTATGTAGAACTTTAACACCATATTTTACGAATATTTGTATTTGTTAATCCAACGTTTTCTGAGTTAGTAAGCTGATAATATTATAGTTATGCATACACAATCCCCATGGAAATACCCCACCGTATAACGATATCTACTAACATAATTATTAAACTCATTTTATTTAAAAATAATAATTTTATTATCAGAACAGAATTTGCCATGGCGTGTCCGGCCTAAAAATAGACCCCTCTGGATGGGCAGCAGCATCCGATCACCGATCCGCCTGCCATGCATGGTGACTATGGCAAATCCCCCATTGCATTATATGGGGGAGGCCTTGTCCAGCAGTGGACATTTAACGGCTGTTGACATTATTAGACTACAATAAAACTAAAATGGACTTTATTTTATTTCATAATCAGCTTCATTTTTAATTATCTTATCTATAAAAAGAAAACAGGAAGAATTGCCATAGCATTTCCTATAATTATACAACTGCGCAACAAACGATGCCTTTTTAATGAATCACTATAATTACCTATACACAACTCGGTAATGTATTTTGTCACAATATTGTAGTTTTTATCATAAATGGCTGTCATATCGATACTAAAGTGAATTTTCAAAAACTTTGACGTACGAATGATGCTGCAGGATGGACTGATGTCGAAATTTGGACCATGTTATCATAGATCTTCGCTGATGCCACAAAATAATAAAGACCCAATCAACGTAAAGGTGTAGAAATAACTTTCATTCAAGTCATTCATTGAATGAAGTAATCAATCCAGATCCTGCTATAGATAGGCTGCACATAAGACTATGATGAAAAATACTTGGGCACTCTGTCAGTCATCTAATGTGTCAGTTGGGAACTGACAAACGATGGGAAATAAAGGTTCTCGAGTGGCAACCACAAACCTTACAACGCAATAGAGAAATTGAAAACTGCTCTAGCAATTTCGAAATAATTTAAGAATTGGAACCCTCAGGGCGCAAGTCTCGCTCACACTTGTCTATATTATTTTTAATGGCCAAGCCATTATAATTTATGAGACAGATAAGACATTAGACAAATTACCGTGGTTATAAATAATCAATGAAGTGAAAAGTTCCTTTTAAATTCGTACTAAGTATTCCAAAATCAACGAAAATTACGTTAACTTTGGATTAAATTAACAATATCTTTTAGTTTACCTTGGTTAGAAACAGAAATAACTGAGAAATGAATTGTTATGTTTTTGGATTTGCAACTGCATAAAGAGTTAGAGAGTACAATAATAAAATAATATAATAATAATAAAAATAAAACGGACAAGTTAGAGCGAGACTCACGCCCTGAGTGTTCTGACCCGAAAAGTATTTCTAAACCATCAGAGTCCTTTTAGAGCTTCAGTCCGCTTATTTTTATCTCAACTCAACTCAACTTTACTATCTCATTTAAGAGGTAAAAAAGTCAGTATTCCTCAATTTTAAACTTTTCCTTTATCTGTGTAACAAAGGCTCTCAGCATAATTTCACAATTGTGAGGTTAATGAAAGTACCGAAGAAATTATTATTTCGATCTACTTACAATAATTAGATTCATTGCTTTATCTTTTAATGCATTGAGTTAGAAGCTTGATTTTTGTACAGCACTATACGTTTACTTTTACAGATACCTTTAGCCGTTCCTGAGAAAAAAGTCTTGACAGGCAGACAGACAAACAACAAAGTGATCCTACAAGGGTCCCGTTGTTGAGGTACGGAACTCCAAAAACTAATCAATTGTTTATTGCCTATGCGCTGGAGATGGAGACAACACCTCCAGCACCAAGCAGTTGAAGCAGACAATAGCCAGTTTCAATAATAACTACACAAATTAGTTACCTGCGTAGAGTAGGTAAATAAGCGACGCCATCGATGGAGTGCTGCGAGGCGATACAGAAATAGCCGATGTGCATGTACCACTATATCTGCTTTTTACGACTTCTATGAGCGCAGGGCTGTCTAAAACATGTAAATCTCATCTCATGCTTTCTGTGTTGATCTGTCCAAGGTAAAATTAAATTAAAAGCTAAACTTTACCCCGAGTACGCAAAAGCTAAAAACAACTATCAAAATGTTGTAGAGGAAGGCTTATGAATTATCCACGATATTAATTATTCCTTTATGCATTGTTGGGAAATTTTCGGTGATATAAGATTTGTCCTAGTTGCTGGTTTATTTAGGACTGGAAGAAAGCGTTAGCTGAGTTGATTGTGGAAAACAATGGCGGCGATGAGCTCACCAATTGTCACGTCTATGTTCCTGTAACTGTGCAACGGTGAAAAGAAGCCCTTTGAGGCTCTGCCTAACCCTTCGGGGAAAAAGGCGTGTGTTTGTGTATGTGTATGAAACAATACGGGCCCAATATACTAACTACCATAAAAACAGGCAAAAAGTGTAAACAATCCCAAAAGGCATTAGTTTCATAGTTTATTTATTTTATTTATTATTTATTTATTTATTTTATAAATGTTATCATAATTTAAATTGGATTTTCATTTTAATAAATTAACAGACCGTAAAAACTTTATCAACAGCATTAGGCATTGCTGCTTATTGATAAAAATTACAATGTGATTCAGAGAAATTATAGCATCGATAAACGGAATTTTACAAAATAAACAAAACTGTTACTATGGAATAGTATATTTACATTCACAAAGAGGAAAAAACAGGTAACATTAATTTAGAATATACACCATAGTAGCTGAAACCCATGATTTTGTGATTGTGCCCCCACGGTCAAATGATGCCCTTTTAGGCTCTGCCTACCTCTTCGGGGAAAAAGACGTGTGTTTATTTATTACGCGTACGCGTTAGAGGATATAAACTGTTAGAGTGCGTCTTATCTTAAACATACCGTCCCAATATTAGCGATTCTGTGCAGCATTATCTAAATTTAAAGTGCACTAAAACTATTGCGCACCCTTTCTAATATACTAAAATAAAAAGGACAGCGATAATTTTAGCGCAACTTAAATTTAGAGAATGGTGCACAGAATCGCTACCACTATTCAATTACGGTAAAATAAAATATTCCAGATATTCTGAATAATCATTATTTTTCCAGGACTTTATGTGCAGTATTATTAGTACTTTTTATTTGAATAAATTGTGAAACTGGCTTATGACCTACTAGATGTTAAACGGTAACCCCAACTCATTACAAATTCAATACCTCTTAGGTCACGGCCTCTTAGGAAGCGCCCTACTTTGGCATTGCACTACGCCCGTCATCCTGAAAGAAGAAAAACCGTGTGTCTGTTATTTCACCGGCATCTATATACCCTTCAAAACGGAACACAACAATGCAAGCCAGCAGAAATATGTATGGCGGTAGTAGTACTTTCCGGACAAACTCCTCACAAGCAAACTACCAACAAATATGATTACTTAATTACTTATAGGTCTTTGAAATCATAAATACATATTGAATTGGCCTTGACTTTTAACCCAGTTTTACGTGTCCCATCATTGTCATCAGCCCCAATCATCCCAATGGGGGGATTTTCCATAATCACCACGCTTGGCAGGCGGATTGGTGATCGCAGTATTGGTGTTGAGTACTCAGGTGGCTGTTGCTGCTCATTCCCTGGAGTAATTCCTTAGTCGGCTCTTACGACATCCATGAGAGGAAACGGAGGGATATATTCAATTAATAGGCTTCGGCCATTTCCGTGTGCACATTCGACATTGTGATCAGCTTGTACATTAGAAATCCGCCAGCCCTACTGCGCATCGGGCCGTGCGCGCGAGTTGCAAAACCGCCAGTTGACGATAATAGCCAGATCGTAAAATAAACACAGCGACTTGATTTATAACTCTTGTCAACGTATGAGGAAAAACTCACTTTTTAATTTTCCCCTTTCAGCGCTTTGATGATGAGCTATTGTTGAAGTGGGTTGTGTTGATGATCTCTGGCTGTCATAAAAGTCTGTGTTTGCACACGGTTAGTTGAATTTTTGCAGGCTAAGATACAGTACTAAGTAGGTACTCAAAAACGGTTTGGTATATCAAAACCAATTAAATTAAATGAAATGAGGAAATCTGTAGAAGATCCAGAATTAGCAAGTTGAAGTGGCAATGGGCAGGTCACATAGCTCGAAGAACTGATAACCGTTGGGTAATAAAGGTTCTCGAGTGGCGACCACAAGCTGGACGACGCGGTAGAGGAAGGCCAGGAGGGCCTTCCCCCGATGCCCTAAAGACATTATAAACGTCCCAGGAAGTCAGTGGATGGAGGCGGCTCAAGACCGTTTGTCGTGGCATTCTTGCCACCTGTGTCCAGCAGTGGACTTCTACAGACTGATGATGATGATGATATCAAAATCTACTTGATGCTACAAAGGAAAATGATAAACTTAGCCAAATTAAAATAACCAAGTCAGAACATGATGATAATTATGGGAAAATTATAAAGTAGCTTAAATTAAAAAGATCAAGGATCATTTTGATCCATGATTGAGGAGTGATCCCACATCAGGGAGCACGGTGATGTAGGAAAATGATGAAGAGAGATTAAAGGTATCATATACTAGCAAGTCAAAGACAATAGTGTTTTGTTCTTTTAAATTACAAAGATTATTGCAAATTGTCTTTTAGATAAGGTGAATTTATGCCATGAATAGCATAGATAAGGGTAGGCTTTGTGATTATGGCAAACTCGTTGCGTTCGTCCAGAAGGTACATTCCGTATTTTGCAAATAAAGATAATATAGACACTAGAATTCTTCTTGTCTACATCAGCCGTTAGACTTCCACTGTTGGACGAGGCCTCTTCAATGTAAAACAATGAGGGTATTTGACATAATCACTACGCTTGGCAGGTGGATTAGTGATTGCAGTATTGGTGTTGAGTACTCAGGTGGATGCTGCTGCCCATCAATCAGTATAATATATATCATATACTAACTTACTAGGTAAAGCAGCTCTGACGCGCACCATGCACACGCTCAACCTAGTAGCGGATAACATAGATGTTTTCCATGTTTCCCTGAGCGAATTCGTTAAGGCCACTTTGTTTATGTTAAGTTAGAGGTAGTTAGGTTTTTATGATATTATATTAATGGACTACGCTATTGTATTAGGTTTACCCTGTGAAAATAGTTGTAAGTTGACATAAATAAATAAAAAATATAAAATCATTGCGTTAATGACTCACTGAGTGACTATCAACACACAACCTAAAACATAAGCCTTAGAGACCTGAAAATTACGTATGTGACTGTTGGGTATTATGGTATGTTATGTTTATGTTAATTTGAGAGTATTTACTTTTTATAGGCTTAGCGTGCACTATAAAAAGTAAATACTATCTGTATATAATAATAATATCTGTGTATATATAATAATATCTGTCTTGTTGTTGCAAATAAAACTTTTTCTATTTCTATTTCTATTTCACTATGAAAGAGACTTACAAAATTGAACTCCTAAGCAGTGAGGTGTTGAAGTTTGTATGGAAAAACCTCCACGTAGATAAAATCGTAGAAAAAAGGCATTTCACTAGAAAACGTATAAACTAACACATAATATAAGTAAAGTTGTATGTTTACCCATTCCCGATGTTTTAAATGACTCGATGGTTTCTTTCAGAGTAACTTCGTCACCCGCCCTACCGTCCAAACACCGAAGCTATCGGGCGGGCGCGTATTATACACAAGTTACACAACATATTGAAAGTTGTCTTTTAACAATCATAATAACGAATTACTTATTATTTATTGCATCAACAATACTTAAAAAAATACTCATAGAGTGTCGTACATTTTATGCAGTTCATTCCAACAAGTTAGTTTCAGGTTTTGTTTGTAAAATTGTTTCCTTTTTGAAAATTATGGTGAGCAATAAAGTATTTCCTATTTATCTATCTGTTTCATCATATTTTCAGGAAATTAAATGATAATTATAATTTATTTTGATACCACGAATATTCCTTCAATGATGAAATAACGTGTTATTCTAAATATATGATTGCAGAATATCTGCAATAATGTTCAATGAAAAAATTACAGCTAGCAAATATTACAAAAAAAATGTATTTTCTCTCTTACTAGCCGAGATAAGCCTTTGCCATAAGCACAGTTATCGAATTATTCTATCAAATTATGAATTGAGAGATTTTTGTAACTTACAATCTCAATTTTTCCACAAACCGCAGGTATAAAACTGTAACTTTCTACGATGAGATAAAAGAAATGGAATTGTATTCCAGAAAATTCCATGACTTGCAAATACTCATATCATCACGTCTATAGTTAAAATTCTGTACATTCGAATTTCCGTAGCCTACGTGCTTTTGTGTACCTAACAATCGTTATCAAGTGACGTCAGAGGTATTATCTATATGATAAGATTTTATTTAATGGTTAGATGCGAGACTAAACACGTTTTAATCAGCATTGGCAGTCACGGTAGAGCTGTTCCAATGGAAAAAACTTTCGAATACTAAATAATTCAGACAAAAGTTACTTCTAACAATTATTAGATGCTTATAATATATACTTACTATTTGTGTAACACTTATATGGTGTGCTTTTTAATTAAGCAATATCACTTTGTTTTTTCTTACGCCTGGCACTAATTCTAGTAAGTGCAAATCTGTAGGATTACTTTTTTACTGCCTAGATCTTGTTCGCTTCAAATTTCATACTAATTACTACTGTCTACAATTATGTGATGTTTATATAACCAAACCGCCTGAAACTGGTGTTTGATTGCGTTTTCAAAGTCCTTACCAAAATAGTTCGCTTTATTTTTATGAATGGACAGAGGGCGGGAGAGGGCAGGCAGGAACGCGAACACACAGATTAAACTATAATACCTAACTTCATCAACGAGACTGCATCACTGACTGATATTATTTGACAAGAGCGAAGCGAGTGCGTTCCACATTGCACCCAAACTATTTACTAACTCATAAATAAATACAAGCAGATAGCTGGATCTAGAGATGAGCAGCAGCATCTACCTGAGTACTTAACACCAAACTACGATCACCAATCCCCTGCCAAGCCTGGTTATTATGGCAAATCTCCGCATTGTACGAAAAAATGGGAAAGGCCTCGTCCAGTAATGGACAAAACCAGGGTGGTGATGAAATATATACAAATTAGACGAACTTACTTTACTTATATACCTATACTTACAAAGAAAACAAAATGTTACACCCTGAATGAAAATCCCACTAATTATAATATCATAATAATTTTTTTTTTAATACAAACAATAATTGTACACAATACATCTAACTTGATAATGATGCGAGTAAGTAGGTATTGATAATAAAATGTTACCGTGTATTGATTCCCGCCTAGCCCTGACAAACTAAGGAAAATGAACAACTCGTGAACATTTCAAGGGCATCAGATTAGTACTATAAGTATGCGAATGTATAGAAAGCTATTTTAATGTGAAGGATCCGTAAATTAATTAATTTTAGTAAAATAGACAATTCATGAATTTCAATTTGAGATCAAACACATTCATGAAACAAACACCTATCAGTCTCTAAACACCAGGTAAATTATTAGTAGTAAGTATATAATTTACAACATTTGTATAGGTAATTTGTTTTGGGCTTGTGCAAAATGCATGCAACGGGCGGCGCGTCCTCGTCCATCGTTGCGAGTCGCGTCGCAAGGACATGGGACGAGTCGGCCGTCCTCTACCGTCATGCGCAGGTAGCGACCAGAGAGCGACATGACCATTGTTTATCGTTGCTAATTATTATGCCCCAACGCAGACGCTCACCGACTGCCGCCCGCCTCGCCGCGCCCGACCACGCAAAAACTCATGATACAAATTTCTACCTGAGAACAAGAGAAAAAAAATACTCCGATTCCAATCCTTCGCTTGTTTTATTCCGCGTCATAAATGACTTTCAATGTCAAAATAATAATCTAATTTTTCTCGAAGCATTTATCATTTACCATCAACGAACGCTCTACTTTGATCACTAGCATAATAATCGCATAGACGGGACTGTAAGTGAGTCGCTACTACCGCGATCGCAGTATCGCGCTCGATTGAGGAATGAGGACCGTTACGTGAAAACGTCAAGCGTGCCTTGCGGGGTGGGGCAAGCCGGAGAGCCGATAGCGCGACGGTGGCGCCCTAGCTCGGCCGATTGCCGAGTGCCGAGACGACGACTTACGAGAGGGGGACGCGGGGGTGCGCCACTTATCGCGGCGAGCTGGCAACGCCGCGCGGGGTGGGAGCGCCCCGCGCCGCAACCTCTCACTCACCGTCGCCGTCGCCGGCTCACCATCACCATCATCCAGTGTTACCTTTGACGGTCGAATGCGCGGTCGTTCGCCGCCGCCGCTGTCAGTGACGTCGGTGTCGACACTCGTGCAACACGTCTATGATGTTTCGGTGAATTCAAAGTCAGACTTGTGAATGATAACTTACTCGCTGACAAAAATTGGAACACAGTGTCAAGTTTCGATCTCAATACCCTGGATTTGGATGATTTTTGTGAATAGTGAAAAGTGACATTTTGCATTTTTGAACATAAAACAAGTGAAGTGAAACCCGAAAAGGATTGCAAAGTGACACAAAAATTGGATTATGAACACAATATTGCAGTGAAGACGGATTTGTTTAGTGGCAGTGCTTCCAAAAGTAATTAAAAGTGATTTTATTTTAGAGCCGATTTTTAACTAAACATAAAATTTAAAAAAAAATGCAAGCTTCAGAAATAAGAAAAAATCTAAGATGGGAATTTAACATTATATTATTTAATAATTTCCAAACTGACGCAGGTTATCTGAAAACCTGTCGTTGAAATTGCAAACATGAGATAATCCCCACCTGATTAATTTATAACAAAAGAAAAACGAAAAACAGTCGCACGAAACGTTCATTATAAATTGCCAACACAACACGAAATCGCGCTTCCCTAGAAAAATTAAGGGGAAAAAGTAAAAATTACCCACAGCAAAATACTTAAGATAAACAAAAGTAAAATTACTAAAAAAATGAGAATTTACATGGTTGATTTATATTAGTGCCAACGGCGAATTTTTCATCGACTGTTGACGTTCACTGTGGAAGTTTTAACGCTAGAGTGAAATTTACGCGCGGCATGCGATAACAGAAATTACATCGCGTTCAGTAAAGTTTGATAAAAATATTTCGAAGGAAACAGAATTTTCATTGAAGACTTGGATGGAAATAATAAATGCAGTTGCTGAATTTGAAGATGTTGTGGTGAATTTAATTGGCTACACTACAACAAAGTGCATCCTGTTTCAGGGGGTGCTCAAGCCAACAGGACGGCGAACTCTGGTGGTTCGGTTGGCTACGTGGGGTACTCTGACCACTATACGGGAGCCCACGCTCCCGAGAGTAGCAAACACCACCCTCAGCAAGGGACCATTGGATACAGAGTCAACGCCCCTAGGTAAGATTAAATTTAAGAGTGTGAAAATTGACTGCAAATGTATTATAAATCGAATGAAAATGAAGAATTAGCTCACGGAATAAATCGATGTCAAAGTGCCAAAAATGTAGTCTAAAAATATCAGTATGTCGTCGATATAAACAAAGACAATCGCAATCGCAAAAATTACCTGACTAATGCTTATTACCTGCGCTAAAACCAAACTGTAAACCATTAAAATTACGGTTATCTAGCTCGGTTCGTATTCGTAATAATCCGAAGTGTGTGAAATTAGCTCGCGATTTGCCAGTAAGTTTTGAATAAGTCAACGATCCGAAGAATTTAATGATATGCAAAATAATACGGTTCTTGGTGTTTTATCACCTACCGAAACGCGAACGCACGTAAGTACCTGTGCGCCTTTTGCCTACACTCTACTGTTTTTATCTTATCCGGAACAAGTTTGTTTACATTTCAACAAAACGCTGAAACGTGACTCGGTTTACCTGTGCAACCTTATCGTTGTTAACAAGCAATAAAATCACAAAAATATACCGTCTGCGTAAATAAGCGACTTGTAATAAAATGTATGTCTCCAAGTTCAACGAAAAGTTAATGCAGATAGCATTCATAAATAAAATCAATGACAAAGTGAAACGACATAAATCAATAATGCTAACCCAATGGAAGCCCTAATAAACGAAGGGTAAACTAAAAGTACACAACTAAGTGTGACATTGTCGACCGCGCATCGCTGCAATTATAAATGAAATGTGCTCCTCCATCCATTCACACGCACAAACGCTTAGGGCGCCCAGCACCCACACAAGCACAAAACACCGCACTCACACATCCACATTTACGCACACAAATAAATCACACTCACACAAGCCCGCGCTGGGAATGCACGCGGTGACTGCACTTTAGCGCTTACAATAAACACAAACAAACAAAACATTAAACTAGCAACACAACTGAGCATATCGAATAGCTGAGCCTCTTTTTAAAAAGGTATTAAGAAGTATTGAAGAGAGTGAGGTAGGTATAGCCTTTGATACCAACTTGATACTGAATGTAATAAGAAAAATAAATATTCAGTTTACTATACTTATAGATTTCTAATTTTATTAAATTCTCCAGACAATTTTTCAACATTTAGTAATCTAATGCAATACTAAATAATTAAAAAATATAACAAGCAGGTGCGAGCTCAACGGCTTTGTTTTGTAGTCACCTTTACAAACGACATATTGTTGATGGCTGCCTGCCTTTTACAAAACCAATAAGTATTAATAATAAAATGGGGACCGGCACGAGATTGTGTGAACAGCGTACAGGAAGTCTACCCCAACGGCAACGGCTGGGAAATCTTACCACTGTTGCTAACTAAACTCAAACAATAAAATTATTGTAATGAAGAAAGAGCTGAACAAACAAACAGACTTTAAGTAAAATCAAAGCTTTAAATAAAGAGGAATACCAAGTAGCTACAGATTAGTAATAATAACAGATTTGTAGCCAGTAAGTAAGTTATCGTGGGAAAAAACGTCAGTTTTCAACGGGCGAGGCGGCTGGGGGCGGATACTGGCACAACATGCATTACACCACGTGCTCAATAGGGTCGAACAGAAGCCTTTTTTGTGAAGGAACAGTCGTTAAACAGTTTGAGCTTTAACTTTAAAGCTAATTTAATTGTTTCGCTTGGAGAACCATAGTCATTAACAATTATTTGTTTACTGTAAACTCACAAAACCATTTCATAAATACCGTCAGTGTCAAGATTGGAGACAAATATGTTTTATGATTTAGTTTCAATATCATCCAAGCCAAACAAATTATTGTCCGGAGCGTCACCGTAATAAAGCCCCATATTGACGTGACCGGCCCCACTTACCCTAAGCGGGCGAGCGGCCGACCCTTCCCCGCTCATTGTACCGTATTTACCCCGGAACGCTCGCCTCCATTTGTAAACCCCCGGAATCCGCTCCTTGAAACATGATTCATTCTCTCCCGACCCTGACGTCAATTGACGAGAATGAGATAGATATCGAAATACTTAATTAAACTTACTGCTCCGAGACCAATTGTGTTACTTTCGGTGATTGGATGAGCAAATCCACAGCTTAGAGAAAACAGATATGCTTAGGTACATTCATACAAATGACAATAGAAAATTATTCAAATAAAATACATGATTATTTAAAAGTTAATCGATTCTGACACCAGCACAGAAATCAATAAAATATCATCTATCGAATAACATCAAAACGTTAACACTAATGTATGGCAATGTGCGCACAAGCCACAATGTGAAGTGCCATTTAAATGGGGGTGACCAACTGTCGTCGAAACACAGGGGTTGAACATGCCACGGCTTCACGCTACCTCGATAGTAATCTATACGAGACTCACAATTAACGCCTTATTTACCACTTCAAATCACAATAACAAAATAAATCTTGAAGATAAATGTAACACGCGAGGAAACACAATGTCGGAAGTCGGAAACCAAGTCAAAATATCGATTTTGTGACGTGAACTGCGCTGAAGTTGTGTAATTTTTAAGTCGTTCGACTCAATACGCGATTATCTCTACTGCCAATTAACCAGGAATCCGACACGTCTGCGCACCAATCTAAAATTAACTGCAGCCTATGTATCAAAATACCTACGCGTTACTCGCACATCTCTCAATACTATGCCAAACACCTTCCAGCTTCTCGAAATAGCTGCTTACCTACTCATTCATATTGATTTATTTAAGAGTTTCGCATGTCGAAGGAGTGATACTTGCACACGAATAGATCGTGTCATATTCCATGCACAAAGCTGAAGTCGAGTGCAATTCAGAGTAATTCTTTAGTTAGGTAGACGTTCGGTCTGCCGACGTGTATTTGCTGTAAGATAAGCCCCCAAAAAGGTGTATTCCGAGAACAGTTCAAAAGAAATGCCCGAGATGAACGCTCACATTCAAGAACCCAAATATTTTGAACAGGCAGTAAGTGATTATTCGGATGTGGTACCACTTTTACAAAAAGTGCACCAGGATACAGAACACAGATTTTTTGTCGGACACGCATTTCGGCCGGCAAAAAGGAAAAAAGGCCCAGACAAAACTATAAAAAGAAGTGCAGGTCGGACCGAGTTTACCTAAGGAAGGACCCTTGTAAATCATCTGCTGTGTATTAATAGACCGATGTCGACTCGAGCGTTGTTGACTCGTCTGTTTATTGGTTGTCGACGCTACTAAGTATGTGTTAAGCTATTATGAGAATACTTAAGGACCTGTGTGGTGTGTAAAACCGTTAATCTATTAGTAACATATTCTATCACATTTAACACAAATAGTTACTTACTAAAACAACCTCATAGCTTGAAATTGAGCGCACAATTACGTGATGTGTTTGTTTTTGGTAAAAGACAACAGATTTTTACCGGTAATCCGTGTATGAGCCTACCCTGTACGGGTGTGTGTGAATTTGTATTCATTAAAATAATTTCATATAATACACAAAGGGCCAATATTGTTGCACTACTACAGAGTCGCTGTAACAATGGCTCGCCCGTGCAAGTGTTTGTCGTACATTTGTCGAGTAGGAATTATTAGGAAGGGCACCGGGAAGGCTCGGGAATTCGCCCCAAAAGCAGTTCACATGAATCGGTCTCCCACTCCGGCGCCATACAAAAAATCAAACATCCCGAGAGAAACACAGGGGTAACAACGCGTCACTATACATCCATCCATATTGATTTTTTCTTTCATTGTTAGTAAAATAATAAAATCTCCGTGCGCAATAAAAAAAGATCTTGCGTCCATAGGATTTGGGTTGAATATTGAGTTAGAGTTTATTAATAATCGAAGCGTTAACGTGTGGAATGTTCGACTCTGCAAGGCCGCTTGCAATAGAAACTGCTCGTATCGTGAGTGAAATAACATTATCTAGACCGATTTCACATATAATAATTATGTATGTACTTACCTACCGTATAACTAGATGGATAATGAAAACTATCGATTTCTGTAAGCAAGGATAACCAGCCTCGATCATTATCATTATTCGGTAGGTAATAATTTAAGGAGTTAATGCGTTTTGATAGTTACACAGTGGTTTGCACCTGAATTGGCAAATTGTTTTGATTAATGTGTGGTTGTCTGTTAGGCTCATTAGGAATCGAACCAGCTTTGGAATTAGCTTATGGTACATGCACATTTACCTATCTTTGTTCAAATTGTGAAGATTGTGTGTAAGACAGTAAAGCCACTTCTTTACCACACCATTCCTGACAGATTTGCAACTGCCCTCCACCACCTACCAATACTGAGTCGTTCTCCAACTCGCCAAACTAAAACTCACCAACGTTTTTCCTGTTGGGGAATTGCAATTGCAAAGTTGTATTATTTTTATTCCTCAACTCGCGTACTTTCTAATTTGTCGATTCCAGCACAGTCAAAAACCAATAATGTTACAAAAATGTGAAATAAATAAAGCTATACGACTATTGGGCTGGTGGTCTACCCTGGCTGATGTCGGCAATCTTGTGTTGCCTATTTCATGACTCACTGACGAGTGTCACTCATATAGGTAGCGAATCTGAGCCTTACGTGTTACTTCAGTAATTTGCAATGCTATTCTTTTTTTCTTACAGCGGCTATGGGTTCGCCGGTGGTCCGGGCGCGATGAGCGGCGGCGGCGAGAACGCGCAGTTCGGCGCCACCGCCGCTATGGTCGCCGCGGCCACCACGGCTGCGATGCAGGACTCGCAGCCTTTCTCCCAGGTACGAACATAATCGTGCTTAGTGTTCACTGAAGCAGCATAACGTAAAGTGAAAAATCAGTTAACATTACTCAACCCTCCCCATCAATTCACTGCCAGCTCTCCTGAGCAGATTAAGCTACCGACAACAGTTCACTTTTGACTCACAAGCTTCTGATACCTACAACTCCATAGTTAAACATAGTTAAAACAATCTTAAATATTTTATTATTATTAGCTAATCTGAATCCAAATCATAAAATAGTATCAGTATCCTTCAAGTACACATAGATGCCAAAACAATATTAATGAATCCAGCTAATCAATAGAGTCGCGCAAGGCCATTTCTACGTGGGTCGCGTCACGTAGACGTGTGTTAATTTTAATTCCTCATTTACAGATGCAAAACAACATGAGTATGGGAAATCCCCAGTATGGCACCATGAACGGCTACGGCCAGCAGCGGAGCCACAACCCGGCCATGACTGGGATGGGAATGGGGGGCAACGGCGGCATGAACGGCATGACCGGCATGGGACAGATGGGAAATGGAGCCATGAACGGCATGAACCCCATGACGCAGATGGCAAACATGGGCATGCACCCTAGCATGATGTCCTCGCAGATGGGGCCTGGACAAATAGCAGGCTCAGCAAAGATGGCACCTGGATACCAGAGGCGGCACACGCCGTACCCTTCTGGCCAAATGCTTATGGGTCAACGGAAACCACAGTACATTGGTCAGCAGCCCGGGTTTGGACCGAGTCAATATCCAGCGGGATATGGTGGCCGGCCCGGATTTCAAGGTCAATATCCTCCTCAGCAACCTCTGGGGCCAAGCGGGAACTTTGGAGCGGCAATGAGAGGATCGATGAGACAGTCCACGCCCCCCTACTCAAATCAGGGGCAATATTTCAATGGTGGTGTACCTAGTCAATTTCCGCAGCACCAGGGTGGAAATGGACAGTATGGAGGGCAGTATGGTGGACAATTTGCGCAGGAAGTAGCCATGAGAACAAATATGAGCTACCAGCATAGTCCTGTTCCTGGCAATCCTACGCCTCCTCTTACCCCTGCAAGTAGTATGCCACCTTACACCAGCCCTAATGCTGATGTGAAACCCCATTTTAATGAGCTCAAGCCTCCAATGGGCATGCAAAGTAAGTTTTTCGATATTTTTAAACTCAATGCAAAACTATTATCATAACGTGCTGCGTGGTTTCTTAAACATGTTTTCTTCTTTCAGATGACGAGCTCCGGTTAACATTCCCTGTAAGAGATGGTATTATCCTACCACCATTTAGATTAGAGCATAATTTAGCTGTTAGCAATCATGTATTCCAATTAAAACCCACGGTCCATTCAACGTTAATATGGAGGTAATTATTCCATTTGAATTCAAGTACAATACAATATTTGACAGACAACGCGACCTAGATGAGTCATTTATCAACTGTTTTATCTTCATTGCGCAGGTCGGACCTTGAGTTACAACTGAAATGCTTCCACCACGAGGATCGGCAAATGAACACGAATTGGCCAGCAAGTGTTCAGGTGTCAGTCAACGCGACACCACTAATGATTGATAGAGGAGAGCCCAAAACATCACACAAACCGTTGTACCTGAAAGAAGTCTGTCAGCCGGGCAGAAACACGATACAGATCACCGTCTCCGCCTGTTGTTGTGTAAGTCTTCATTATGCTATTCAATAGACAATAACAGTCTCTTGTATTGTACCGAAACACTTGTGCCAACAGTTTTGTTATTCTGAAATTTGATAGTTAGTACGTAATCAAGTGAACGACTGGAACTGATATTTTATTTTATTTTTCAGTCACATCTGTTCGTATTACAATTAGTCCATCGGCCGAGCGTTCGAAGCGTGTTGCAAGGGTTATTACGGAAGCGATTGCTGACTGCGGATCATTGCATTGCGAAAATAAAGATGAATTTTAACCAGACACCAACAAACGGAAGTAACGGTTCTAATACGGCGAATGACAGGGACAGCATCGAACAAACAGCCTTAAAAGTATCATTAAAATGTCCAATCACGTTCAAGAAGATCACGCTGCCGGCGCGCGGCCACGAATGCAAACACATACAGTGTTTTGATTTAGAATCGTACTTACAACTCAATTGCGAACGTGGCTCGTGGAGGTGTCCGGTTTGCAAGTAAGTGTTTTATTAAAATTTATGACTCTACATTCCAATAACATTCTTACCTGTCTGACTGACTCTTACCTGGGAAAAAACTAACTGATCACTTTTTTTACAGTAAACCAGCACAATTGGAAGGCCTAGAGGTAGACCAATACATGTGGGGCATCCTAAATACGCTAAACGGTTCTGATGTCGATGAAGTCACTATTGACAGTGGGGCTAACTGGAAGGCAGCTAAAAGTCCATCAGTTCCTGGCATAAAGGTAAACCATTCTACAAAAAAATTTAAGTAAACAATTTTATAAAATTCTGGTATGATCTTGGTCTCTAACACATGTTTAAACTTACAGCAGGAGCAAGATGATAGCAATGACAACAGCGTCGGAAAGAGGAGCAAAGCGATGTCACCAGGTTCCATGAACATGCCGACTATGAACAACTGGGACATGAACCAGGCGCTGTCTCCGTACCTTCCTCCTGACATGAACACTATCGCAAGCGGATCAATGATTTCGACCTACAATCAAAGCTCTCAGAATAGAAACGCAAATTCCAACAACCACAATTACGATTTTGGGATGAATAATGGCTCGGGCAACAATGAATTTGCTGGGAACGGGCCGTTGTCACATCTGAATGAAAGCGTCAACTCGTTGGATCCGCTCAATGCGATGGAAAAGAGTTTAAACGATCAGGTCAGTAAAGTCAGGATAATTAAAATAGTAAAGGAAGTTAATTTTATTCCAAATTCCGTGTTGGCAAGCCTGCCATAGTTTAAATTTTTCGGTCGGTTCTTTATCTGGGATCATAAATTTTAGCAGTCGTTTTTGTATCAAAGTCCTTTGTAGTTCATGTCAACGACATTTAAATTTTATAATTGGCTTCGTCTCAATTTCAATCTGTAAGATTTTGAAAACAAAGTTTCAACATTCAAACAAATGTCTCCATTTACATTCATTTGATGTTCTTTTGTTATTCGTCAGCTTTATTAATTTCGAATTGATATTACCCTGTTGGTAATTGGTTGGTTAATTGGTACATTGCTGACAACTCTTTTAGTCCATGGTTTCACTTACAATTAGCTGTTCCCTACTTTCCATTCCATTTTAACCATTCCAAAGTTGATGTAAATGTTTTCGTTACAGATGCCACATACTCCTCACACGCCGCACACGCCTGGCTCAGCACACACACCAGGTGGCGGTGGAGGCGCTCACACTCCTGGCTCCTCTCACACACCCGGCCCACCTTCAGTTGACCACCACTCGCTGACTGACGTGGATATCCCCGCTGATCTCAACTTCGACCCTGCGGCAGTCATCGATGGTGAAGGCACTGATAATCTCAACGTGAGTACCTTAACTTCTGTTTAAACTTTCTTAAGGAACGGTTTTTGATAAAGTTCATTCAGGAATTTTAGATTTGATGCTGTATTATTGTGCTCGTGATGTTTTAGTAGAAATGTGGCATGACCAGTTAGGTTCAATGCATTATTTGCAGTTTGTGTCAATGATCGTGCTTGAGGGTCAAATAAGTAACTGTTGCCAATGTTATTTTTTATTGTTATTTAAACTGCCCTTTTGTTTTACATATCATAAATTAGCTTTATACTACGGTTTCACTCGTATAGGGATAAGAAGTAGAATATTTTAATGTTAATCCAGGTCAGCCTTTAATCCTTACAGCGTGATTGAACTGTCCAAACATCCAGACTTTTTCATTCATATTTAGTAGGAATCTAATGTTCTCTCGTGACATATTTTTCCGTAACATCTACAGCTTTCACAGCAGAAATAATCTAATTTTTTTGTCCTTTACAGCTACTACCAGAAACGAGTGTAGACCCAATGGAATTGCTATCGTACTTAGACGCACCTGCACTGGGAGAACTCCTCGCAACCCCACCATCCTCCTCATCGTCGCAAGGGTCACACCCTCAGCGTGCGCCCTCCTCTGACGACCTGTTGGCGCTGTTTGAGTGAGCCATGGATTGGTCTGAGTTCGTGTAACGAGATTGGAGATACCAGACAACACTTCAGTAACTGTTCCAATACAGCAAAGCCAGCGACAGAAAACTCAGCGACAATATTTAGCTTGTTCTTCAGTTGCAGACATTTTGGAAACTCGGTTTGAACAGAATTGAAAGCTGTTTTTGATTTTATAATCTGGTCTTCGAGAATCGTTACAAAGCTTAGATGCGCGAGATGTTTGGTCTCGCATTCGAGCCTGGGAAGCCCGACATTGTGATACTAGATTTTAGTTCCTTCTCCGTTCAGGGTCACATTGAACATTGCGAGATCACAGCCGTTAGATAACAGAATCTCTCCACCTTATAAAGGTGCTCACGCCGCAGGTAGCGTCTGCAATGTTCAACGTGGAGTCATAACATCGATCGTTGAAACATCGATGTGGGAGAACATTTATTAGTTGTATAAGTATTGGAAGCGAACGGCCATAGACACTGCGGTGTTGTGCATGTATAGTTCCTCGCACCGCCGCGCACGGTGGCGCCACTGAGCTCCTTTATATTCTAAACTCTAGCATAAACTTTAACACAAATTCATTCAACTTCTTATCTATAATCGATTAGAGTTTTTTTGTGTCCATAATTGTGAATAGTTTACCGGGTGTAAATAGAGTGGAGTTATTTTATTTGTGCTAGTTGTTTTGGTATTAGCGTCGCGCGCCGCGTCCCTGTGTACATATTCGTAGCTAGGAGAGGCGAGGCGTCGCGGCGCGATCGGAGGCATTATGAATTTTATAGTTCCTATTGGATGCGAGCGAACTATAATGTTCAATTGCCATTAACTGTAAAGGATTCCTTAAACTTTTCGCATATTTGCATTTTTTAATTAAGATACGATAGGATTGTGAGTGATGCTACTCGCTTATTGGGTGATATATTCTAAATGAGTTGCTCGTCAACCACTAACGAGTGTAACAGAACTATTAATGTAAATGTGAGTGCAAAAATGAACTCTGTTAAATTATTTTGCGTTATTTGAAACGAAGAATGATAGAAATATATTTTAATTTCTTTATAAATAGTAATGAACTGTATTATTTGTAAATATGAATTAAGTTAAGAATATTATATTACCTTGTTACTATAGGAAACATGGCAGATACTTATATGACGGCCAGTTTAGTATAGTATTACTAAATTAAAAAATCTACACATGGTTTTACATGTACATACAAATACCATACATGCAAGAGTTTTGCGTTCAGAGTGCAGTAGATTCAGTTTACAATTGTGTTTCTCTTAAAAATAGTACTTAAATTATTATACTTAAACAAGCAACCCACCTATTTATTTGGTTAAAACTACTAAGTAGGTATATTCTAAAGTTCTGATTGAGCGCTAAAGTTAGTTTGAGCTAGTTGAGTGGTGCTCTATCAGTGGTTTTGTTTAACAATCACTCGCTTAAGTTATTATCATCTAAGATAATTAATTAGATTTGCCAATTCACATTATATTTTAAACTCAGGTCATTATCGGTAGCAAATCTAAAATCTGCAATATCCTTTTTTGGGATACGGGCTATCGAGCACATTCTATAATAGTTCAATATGAAACAAACCCTTTTACTATAAAGTTAGGGTTACAGATGATATATTTTTCGTGTTCCTGTACTCTGATACGCTACACACAAAATTAATTTCAAGAACCAAATTTTATTTGAAATTATTGCTCATCTCAATTTCTTTAATTTATTCACCACGCCATCGAGCAATAAAAAAGTGCTTAGTAATATCTATATAAAAGATTTATTTACCTACAATATAATTTATTATATATGTTATGTAATATAGTGCTAAAATTGTGATGAGCATTGATTCATAATGATCTTATTTCACATATTTTCAAATGTTTGGTTCCAGTTTTAATATCATAGCGCTCTTGTAAACTCATGGTTATATTAATATACATAATTTTGATACTATTTAGGATAAATCGCAGCGCAAATTGTCAACAAAAGTGAATTTTCTAAATGGAGTTAAGTTCCCATAAAAATTTAAATTCATCAAAGCCATTATTAATTTAGGTGTTGTATGGAATCTGTACTTAAAGTCTTAAAATAACCGTTTGTTCTCTTACTTAGAGTTGTAAGTGATACTATCGATTCTTTCACGTGTTAATTGGTAATTTGCGCAACTTCCTTCATGCTATGAATACGGACGCCTCTTTAGAGTAACTTTACGGAAAACAATAAAAATTAGTATTATGAAAAGCCGTGGTCAATTATTCAAACAAATGTTTGAGATTTATAGCGAAATTGTTTCTAATAGTTAAATTGAAATAACGTTGTGTGTCTAGTTGGCCACAGCTCTTAAATTACATAATTTTAAGGGACCTTCAATTCCACTTAGCTAGTTCTATTTATTGTAGTGCATATTGCTGTTGGATGGATCATAACGATTTTTGTTTGACCAAATAGTAATTTTTTACAAGCCTCTTTTAGGTAATTTAAATCACGTATCTGTTTATAAAAAATGAAAAATATCTAAAAATTTATAGCATATCACGTTAACAAAATTCAAAAACCAAATCGAGTGATTCATCCAAATGAGTATTATTACAATATATTTTGTTGATAATTATAAAGAACTGCTGTGAAGTAGATTTTGTGCTCGTACAAATGTAAGATAGCATTTGGAAATAAGTGAAAGAAGATTTCAGAATATAGTAACGCGACCCATGACTCAAGAGTTATGCCAAGCCAAACTGTACTGTAGCATATAATTTAACATATTGAACATAATGTGAACATTTTTAGCAATCAGATTGATACCCACTGAATTCATTTCGAGATGTGTAAAATGAAAATAAATAACATTTTTATGTTATTGAAAATAAAATGAATCTAAAAATTACGACTGACTTTCATTGTAGGTATAAACTTGATCCCTTCCAAGCCCTCCATATAAAAGACATCAACGCGCTCGCTGTGCTTTCTCTTGCACAAAAATGCAGCTTCTGATACAGGAAATGAGAGAGTTTGTTCTCATCCTTGAAATTACTTTTCATCTTCGTCTCAGGATCGGCAACGCGTGAAATGCCTCTGATGTTGCAGGCACCATAGGCTACGGTAACTACTTTCTATCAGGTGGGCCGTTCGCTTGGTTGCTTGCCAAGTTGCATAAAAAAACAAGAATAAATAGCAATAAAACGTTTCATATCTATGGTATCTATCTGTGATAAACATATAGGAAGTAAAATTGTATAAGCTACCCACTAAAAGCTATTTATCTTGCTCCAGGATGGATTAACACTCCATCATTGTTCTCCAATTAAGTACCAACTTACCTACCGTTTAATTATATGAGTTAATTTTTATTTCTTCTCAGACAGCGCTTACCACGAGAGTCTAGAGTAGAAAATGAAGTCCTATAGAATATAATCACACTACGTTTAAGGAAATGTGAAGAAAAATGTCGTGGTGTGTCCGGCCTAAGAATATACCCCTCCATATCTTCGAGTGGGCCGTGGATGTCATAAAAGCCGGCTAAGGGATTACAGTAGGGGATTGACAGCAGCATCCACCTGAGGACACGAATACTGTGATCACCAATCCGCCTGCCAAGCGTGGTGATTGTGGCAAATTCCAAAAATTCAATTGTGTTTCATGATGATGATGAATTAAAAAATTTAACCGACTTCAAAAAAGGAGGAGGTTCTCAATTCGTTTGTATTTTTGAGAATGATTATGACACATGAATGAAAGTTTCATAGAGAATAAACTTAAAAATCTGTTGCTTGCTCGTCGGAGAAATTTGCAAATCTACTGTTTACCTACTTGTATTAACCTATCGTACCTATTGACTTGATCTTGGAATTCATTTTGGTATTCATAGTAACATTGGAAATCTCAATGTACTCATATTGAACAAAACTACAAAGTTATGAACAAACCAATACAGACTGGGTATAGCAATAAACGAACAGACAGGAAATTAATATAGTGAATCACTTCTTAATCAAATTATAAATAGAAATCATTTATTAGTTCAAAAAGCTTGAAACGATTATTGTGGACGTGGACGATCAGTAAGCCCGAAACTGGATAAACCAGTTGTTAAATACCCAATAAGATACTCGTATACATATCCCAGATAGTGGTATGTGGAATCAGCAAAAACTTGATATACCTTGCGCTATTTATAAACAAAATAATAAATTGTGGTCCAGGATTTTATCGCTGTTCTAATCTTGAATTACGTAGATGCTTTGTTGATAGTATTGCCGGTGGTGAAATGTTTTTTCCCGAATCAAAATCCTTACATAAAAAAGGTGAATGTTTGGTAGTTTGTTTGTTAATAATTCCTGCCGTAATAGCGGAACCAATTTTGATGAGATATAGCTCGTGATCTGAACCATAACTGGCCATTATTTTAAAATTTTCAACATTGTGAGGTTACCGACTAAAATTACTTACCGAGTTCTTCAAAATGTTATGGATGTTGAGTCAAAAATTTGTTTTTTTACAGCCAAACACATATACAAGGGGTTTGAAAAAAGGGAATATAATGCATACAAAAAACTAAATTATATGCAGGTAAAATTTACCCAGAGATAAGTAGCATAATATAACACCCAACAGTCACATACGTAGTCATGATCCCACACTATGACTCCCTGTGTCGTGAATATCAGAAACTACGAGTACTATGGTACCATAACACCTAGACCAGGAACAAATATTTGCAGATCATACAAACGTTTGTCCCACAGCGGGAATCGAACCCGCAATCCGCCCTCCGCGCCACAGAGGTCGATAGATATCTCCGTTTACATTTGATACCCTCTGTGTGTCTCAGATCACTATAGCAAATAGGTATGCATGGAGTATGATTGTATGGTATGCAGGGATGGGTTTCAGCTTACCGTCAGCTATCGGCTTAGAATAAGTATCTTGACTTGACAGAAAGACAGACAAACAAAAAAAATTGTAAGTACAAGGTTTTGTTTTTCTTTTTGAGGTGCAGAAAACTGAAAAATAATGAAGGCACGTATTTTAAGGTGTGTTATTAAAACTTTCACACTTGCTGGCTGATAACTGCTGAGTGCTTTCTGATTCTGTTAATCTATTTTCTCATACGATTGTCAAACAATGCTTTAGTACCTATCTGTGTAAAATAAATGTATGTTATTCGACCATTCAATAAAATATGATAACTCATTAAAAAAATAACTCGTGTATGAAATATTCTAAAAAAACTACTAAAAACACCATACCCACTAACAATACACACGCATACATACACACATACATACACACACAGATACAGTCTCTTTCCTTAGTTCTCAGGGTATTTTATACCACTAGCAACACCGCACAATCGCCCGCGCAGCAAAGCCTCCTCACGCACACAGGCACAACCCACAGCCGTGTAAACACATGCCCTACATACATACAACGCTGCCACACGCAGGCAACGCAGCCTGTAATTTAGCTTAGTCGACGGGCCTGGCCGAGGCAGGTATCCCGCGATACCAGCCTACGAACGAACGAACGAACTATACCGTAATCAAAGCATCAACAAAGTCCAAAGTTTTGTACTAAAAGTGTGATAGATATGCGTGAACTCAAGTGCATAGCGGTATCGAAGAACCAGATTCAGAGTATTATATTTTTATTTACAAGTTTAACTTACTAAGTTATGTCTTCGAGTCAACGGATTCAGCTTCAAGTTAGAGGTAAGTTATTTCAAGTGTTTATTTTTCGTTTCAAACTATATCTTTATATTTTCAAGTAATAGTAGAGCTACCAACAAAATACACAGCGTGTGTAACTATGAAGCAGGTACCTGTCAGGTCTACGTCATAGCCAATACAAAGAATCCGTAGACTTAAAATTTTAAATCATACGATTGAATGCTATCGGAATCAAAATATCTATAAACCATCCAAATTCTTCATTATTTTCGACACCTGTGTAAAAGTATGTAAAATTTACTTTTTCTTTCATTTGCAAACCTTTTGTTAGTAGGTATGCTGCCGCGGTCGACGCGGTCAAATTTCAAAATTCTGAGAATAATTATTATTGTTCTTAAGTTAAGTAGCAAAAGGGCAGCAGGCTTTGACTGACGAAAATTTACTCACACCTCATTCATTAGGTATTTGATAATTCTACTAGTTAACCAGAGAGGTGACTCTACATTACACCATTTCTTATTTACTACGTTGGACTCTATAATTAGTTACCACATCCCTCTAATCACAAAGTTATAACCTAGGATAAAACTATAGACTACTAGACATAGTGCACTAGCGGTTCAAAGTGACAGTTCGCCGAACTGACACTTTTAACCGCTACTTATTGTTGTGTATGATTTGATGTATTGTTGTGCACATTTCTTAGTTTAATCCAAGGGTGTTATGCCTGGATAAAACTTTTTAAATTAATAGGTGAGATAATGGACAAACATAGACAATCTACATAGTCAGAATGTCATAAAAAATGTTTTTTTTTCATAACAGAGCTGAACTTATGTTTATCGGACATTTTATGGTAGAGAAAAATATTATCAAAGACTATTTGTTTTATGGGTATTGGGAAATCAATCCTACGACAAAAGATACCTACTGAGTTACTAATTTATTCTGTTCGCATCGATAAATGCATATATAAGTACCTGAGTGAATCACATTGTGAGTATTTTTCCGAGAAGTTTGGAATTATCGTTGACCAAAGAAATGCCTTATGTTTAGACTCAATTGAAGTTTATCGAATTTCATCATATTTGATCATAATCTAGCCAAGTATTCATATGTATGGGATTAAACATTGAACTTCTAGAAGCAATGAAAAATAATTATCACATAAAAACAGCGCAGAATGAAGAGAGTAGAATTGTTGGTGCAAAGTTGGGTAGCAGGTAGAGCCGGTCAAATAGTGTGAAACCTAATAAAAAAAAATCGCAATCCAGCCTATCTCTCTCTGGCATTCTATAACACAGTCTAGACCCCTGCACATTCATCATTAGTTTAGCTACGAATGTCAATGAATGTTTTGAATAGATATGTTTTGGTTCATTGACATTCTTAGCTCAACTATATTTATTATGAGATACTATCAATTAAAACATATATTATATGTTTTAATTGATAGTACCAAGTAGTACAGGGTCGCTAGGTTCCCGCAAAATCAGTGTTCGCTGCCTTAAGAAGCTGTTATTTGCAATAAAACACAATACAATTTGAATTTCGCGTAACTTTGTCAACGTTCCACATTAAGCAATGGTGACTTATAGGTCTCCAGCACCACAGATTATTTGAGTGGAAACTTTATTCAATTATGAAGAAAAATAGTTTGATATATCTGAATTTAATCATATTGTAACTTGAATTTTAGTTAAATTGTATCAAAATGAGACTGTACATTTGAGTTTTTATTTAATAATCAAATACGATGACTTCGCGTCCAATATAACAAATTACCATCACGTTAATTAAGACCTGGTTTAGAACACAAGTGTTTTAGTGGGCATAATCACTCTTAATTGATTGTTCAATCATTTAAAACTCTTAACTAATCTACATACTAAAATGATAGTACTAATTAACAACTTCACTATGTATATTTGAAATTATCTTGCTTTCCAAGACCACCATTTTTATTTTTTAATTATAAAAGTTCTTACTTTAACTGTTATTTTGAATATGGTATCATCATCATCATCATCAACTCGCAGAAGTTCACTGCTGGGCATAGACCTTCGCCATAAGAATGCATGAACGGCTTTAAGCCGCCTTCATCCACTGACTTCTTGCAACCTATATAATATCCTGTGCTATATTATGACCTGTTAATCGCCACTTTGGCTTGCTAATATAATATAGGTAACAAAAAAAAATACGACCAACAAATGAAGACTTTTCAGCTTCGATAAAAAACAATAGTTCAAATTGGTTCGATAGATGGCGCTTTTTGTAAATGACAAGATTGTTGAAATGTATTATCTGTAGTGTACGCGTTTAACCTATAATCTAACTAATCTGTGGCTATTAGTCATGAATGATATTCTGTTTGTGTCTGCTTCTTGAGAGTGCGCTAGTGATTTCGTGGTGTTTTTATAAGCAAAAATAAATACCACGAAACGAAAATACATCCACGTTGTTGATGTTGACGTTTAACTTTACTTTGACACTTGACAGCTGCGTAACAGAGCAGCGCCATCTATTTTCAACACTGAAAGCATGATTTGAAACGCCCGTGAAAACCCCTCATTGAGAATCTCCTCCTTTTTTGAAGTCGGTTAAAAAGGTGAGGACATTGTGCCTTATTACAGGCTCATGATGATTAATAGCTATAGAAACCCTATGCAAGATAACTAAGGATTACTTTTGTTACAATTATTCAACACCCACAGTCGTTACCAGATACTCAATCTATCTAACACTTTCTAACGTATTTTATCTATTCCTCCTTTCTATATTAGTGTCTTAGAGTTATACAACCAAATTTTGGAGTGTGGCTATGATGTACAGAATCATAAACAAGAAATGTATTAGATATAATAAATATACCAGCATAGAATAGTAAAAGACGATATCAACTTTCAATATACATACAGGTTCAAAATAGCCCTAGATTAATTTCTGTGACTCGCATTCCACTGAGTCCTCAAAATAAGTCCAGCTTTGTTATTTTGAGGGTATAACGATACAGTGACTATCGCTGATGACAAAAAGGTCACCGATGACTGCGAAATCACCTTTTTTAGCAGCATCCGCCTGCTTACTTAACACCAAACTGCGATCATGCATCTATATCTGCCTGCCAAGCGTGGTGATTATGGAAAATCCCTATTGCATTCTATCTGGGCCCCAATTCTACTGAACAAATTGTGTTTGAATTGTTAATGAATTATCACAAAATTTTTATTTTTGTCACTTTTTAACCGACTTCCCAAAAAGGAGGAGGTTCTCAATTCGGTTGTATTTTTTTTTTTTTTTTTTATGTTTGTTACCGCATATCTCCGGCATTTATGAACCGATTTGGAGAATTCTTTTTTTATTTGAATAGATATACTTCCAGATTGGTCCCATTTTTTTCAGAATCCAGTTCTGATGATGGGATCCATGAGGAATTGAGGGAACTCCTCAAATATTGTAGGCGTCATATGGCGATTTTGATATTTTCAGCAAGACACCAAGCATTTGCATTCAGAAAATATCATAATCCTTTCACCACTTGGTTCTTTCATAATTTTTTTTCATCCAAAATTATTTAGTCGAATAAAATGGCGGAAGTCGATTTTTTAAATGAAAAGTTATTGTATTGCAAAAGTGTCAAAAGTGGCCATTTTGAGATAATTTATTAACAATTCAAACACAATTTGTTTAGTAGAATTGGGGCTCAGGGAGGCCTCGTTTAGCATTGGATGTGAACAGGCTGGTGATGATGATGATAATGAGTGCTTCTTGTCTCAACCCAAAAAATCTCAACCCATTTAGATATATTATTGATTACTGGTCTGATGTTTTTGATCATCTCCATATTAATATCTGGCAATTTTAGCAAGCTCTTAGATAAGATTGGCGTTGGTATACTCCATAACTTAGTTTCTTACTCTGAGATCATTGACATATATAACAGAGATATTTATTTATTCCTCCTTTCTCTAAGATACATTAATTAATAATCTGTTAAACAAGTTATGTCATACAAGTTGCCCTAAAGCTAAGCTTTGTTTTAAAACTATTAAAGAGAGGTCACACGACATAATTACGTAATCGAACTGTCAAAGAGAGAAACAGACGATACCGATCGTTTAATTTACGCTTCATATATTTTTAGGGTTTTGTTACCTAAAAGGTAACAAATACTTTTATAAACCAAACAAATGCTTTGCTCTTAATGGCTCTTATGTTGATACTTCGTTGTCTGCCCAAATTTTAAATTGAGCAATAGTAATAGATTTTTTCCATCAATTACCAACTCAACTTGCTCAACTTAAAATTTGGACAGTTGTAGAAATCGTTTTCCAAAAACTACTCTACGTTAAACAATTTGTAAAATATAATATATAACATAATATAATATAATATAATATAATAACACTTGACTATCATATTAAAATTAGTGAAATATAGCGTTCCCCATTATCTCCGAACTTCATCAAATAATATCATAAAACTTGCATTTTTTATTTAATACGAAAAATAAAACGAAGTTCCTAGCACTAATCATCATCATCATCATCATTAGCCCACATAATCCCAATGACGGTTCTTCTCATCCAGAGAATTATCAAAAAAATCCAAATATTACGATTGCAACAATCACTTTGCGAGTCTTGAGTATTCAACGTGACTTACGTAGTAACTATTTATGAATCTGTGCTGTTTCTATCGACTGCGTGGCACAAAACGACTCGCAAAGTGATTGTTGCAATGCAAAACTCGTAATAGGCCCTTTGTTTCTGCCTTTCTTAAGTCATCGCTTCATTTTACATCTTATGTCAAAATAATCAGCTAAACAGTTTGACCGTTCGTCTGGCTTAAACCTTTTTCATTTAAATCGTGAGGTTTATTTCCATCTCCTCGCAGATTTCGAAAGCAAGTAATCTCATCCCATCAGATGAAACCTTTACGCAATGGACTTTCAAAAACTGTTGGAAATTATTGCAAGTAACCAGCAATTTCATGTATTCATTTAAATATCTACTTAGTCTAAGAAGTAGTAGTTAGAAGAAGAACCAAGACCACTGACCCTTAGTTTTATAGCTCGCAAAACTGACAACCGTTTGAGAACAAAGCTTCTCGAGTGGCGACCACAAACCAGACAACGCAGTGTATGAAGGCTCTCGACAGACCAGGAATATTATCTCGACGACCTCTGTGGCGCGGCGGGCGAAGGTTCGCCTGCGACGCAGGAGGTTGCGGGTTCGATCCCCGCCTCGGATCAAATATTTGTGCGATCTGCAGATAATTGTTCCGGGTGTTCTGGGAATTTTCTATGTATAATAAAAATAACTATCTAGGTAATGTATTATATTACGTCTATCAGTCTATCTAGTGTTATGACAACTATATAAGTTGTCATAACACTAGATAATGTTGATAATGTTTTGGACTAGATAATGTTGTGTGAAATGTCCAGCATTATTTATTATTATTATTATTATTTATTATAAAGGTCACAGGAAGTTGGTGGATGGAGGCGGTTAAGGACCGTCCGTGGTGGCATTTTATGGGGAGGCCTATGTCCAGTTGTGGACTTCTACAGGCTGATGATGATGATGATGACTTAGTTTAGGCATATAATAGAGCTACAGTAGTTAGTACAATCATGGTAATAATGTTTTTTTGACTTTTAATATAATATTATTATATAAAAAACAATTTCGTTTAAAAAAAACATTTTTAATTAAACGCCTTCAACTTGAATAAATATTTTTTCCTTCGACTACGTTATGTAGAAGCCCACTGCTGGACATAAGCATTCCTCCTAGAATGCCACGACAAGCGGTCTTGGGCTGCCTTCATCCACTGACTTCCTGCGACGTTTACAATGTCTTTAGTCTATATGGAGGGCCTTCCTCTACCGCGTCGTCCGATTTGTGGTCGAAACCGGAGAATCTTTATTCCCCAACGGTTGTCAGTTCTAAATTAAAGGCGTTTATTATAGAATCACGGAATTGGCCTTCCTCTACAACATTATACTTATTTTCAATATCTGGGGGCTTAGTAACGGGTTTTTGATATTTTTCGAAAATTAAGTTTCGTTTTCATTCATACATTTACTGAGAGCGTCCTTAGTTTTGTCCTCGTTTTCGCTAGGGGCGCTGCAAGTAAATGTATGGAAGGAAACTAAACTTCATATAGTTTCAAAGTCTATCAAAACCCGTACTTAGCCCCCAGCTATATCAGCAAGCAGTTGTAATATTTATAGGTACATCTCAATTATTAACTCCAATTAAAATGCAGCTATAAGCCACAAAGTTATGTTCCCACAACATCCCAACCAGAAAGTCTGCATCGCCGAACGTTGCTCCAGTTATAAATATTGCAAAGACTTGTTCACTAGAGACACGGGCAGTATTGCCAGCTCTTAAAACTTTTTGATACATCTACCGACTCCATGACGAAGGGATCCAAATATTATTTCGATAAGCAAATCTGATAGTTATTGCAAGTTATAAAAATATGATAGTCATAAATACTGGTGAAAATAGTTTGTAATAACATAATTTTTTGTGTCAAACTCTTCATTTGAGTATGGATAATAGGATTACCTGTAAATACTTATGATTATCTGTTTGTTATCTGTGTGGTTGTCTGTTTTGTTTTGACAACACGCCTTCAACTCGATGGACTAAAGACATTATATTATAACACTCATACTAACAAAATTATGATTATGTATTATTACAATTATGTGATTATGTGTTATTGTTATTATTGTTATGATTATGTATAACAAGCGTAGCGTGTGCTGTCGTGCATTTTTTTTTGCTGATGTTTATTTAATTTTGACTACCTTCCTAAGGTTTTTAAGTTCTCATTTACTATGTATCAGCAACTCCTTGCTCCGAGACACCACACAGGCGCTTCTCACGTAGTGGTAAGACGGACCATTTTTGTAAGCCAAGCCGTGTTTGTTGCCTGATTCTTCTAGACTTGGTCGCGTTGGAACTGGAGTAATTTTAGTTTTTAAGACGATTCAAAATGATCCTTGTGATTTCAATGAATAAAATTATTTTTGACTTTGACTTTGACTTTGACTTTATGATTAATTATATTATGAGCGTCGCAGGAGGTCTGTGGATGGAGGTGGCTGAAGATCAAGATTCTAGGGGAAGCCTATGTCTAGCAGTGGACTTCTACAGGCTGATGATGAGGGATGATGATTTGTTTTATTAGAGAACATGGTGAGTAGGAAGTTTTTCACTCAGGACTTTTTATTAAATCTATCCAAGTTTTGAAATTTTGGTTGGAAGCACTGGCACTGTTTTGACTATTACATCACTTTATTGATACAGATGTCCAACATTCAATAGTCAAAAACCTGTTTCTTCAGACAGAAATTATTATTGAATCTAGAAAGTTAGTTTAATAGCAGCAGATATTATTTTTTGTTTTTGTAGCATTATTAGTTTTATGAGATAGCCCCGCGACTTTGTCCGCGTGGAGTTTTTTCCAACTTCAATATTCCGCAGCACCCCCTTACGGGTGAATTTCGGAAATTCCTTTCTTAGCGCACTCCTAGACCACAAATCAGTGTACCCACGAAATTGCAAGTCTCTAAGACTTAAACTTAAGGCTCTGCGTTGAAAATCAGTCAGACAATGAGTCAGTCGGTCATATTGATTGTCGAATTCAATTGTCTTTTGATTTATACACCATAACAGTTCTTCTAGATGGACTTTTTGTAACAATAGAACTATAATACTGTAATTTTTTCAATTTAAAAATATTAGTAACATTAAATACCTACTAACATTATGACATCATCACTGACCTAACTACAGCAAAGAAAAAGGAGGGTTTTGATTTAAGCCGTCTATGCATGTATGTTGACGACCTCTGTGGGGCGGCGGGCGAAGGTGCGCCTGTGACGAAGGAGGTTGCCTGGTTGGTTGGGTTCGATTCCCGCCTCGGATCAAATATTTGTACGATCTACAGATAATTGTTCCGGGTGTTCTGGGTATTTTATAAGTATAATAAAAAATATCTATCTATGTAATGTATTGTATTAAAGTATATCAGTTATCTAGTTGCCATAACATAAGCTCTGCTTAGCTTGGGGCTAGATAATGTTGTGTGAAATGTCCAGCATTTATTTATTTTATTTTATTTTATGTACGTAAGTTTGTTCACCTGTTTCACGAAACTACTCGACGGATTTTGACAATGAAGTATCGTATGAAGCGTCTTTACGTTCCGCTTGTCACACAACATTCAATATGGCGGAAGTAATAAGCAATTTTCTCAAAAAAAAAAAATATAAATATAATAAGTTAGGTACCTAATGAAAGAACTTGAGTACATTCCAAAAATATATCAAATGAATAGGTAAATATTAACTAATGCAATAAAAAATGATAAAAAAATACACAATAGCTGAAAATAAGTAGCCTCCGACTATAAATGCCTTTACTATAGAATCATGGATTTCGATTTTTGATTTTGGCTAAACTTTAGTATTGAGGAATTACTTACCTACTTTATTTTAAATTTTTACTATTATCTCAAAAACTACTATAGCTAAAATAAAATTAAAACCTGCTTTAAACAGTACAAATAGACCTAATTGTCTCACTTTCTTTTTACCTTCTATAACCAATATCTCAAAAGTCCCATAATCAATTTAGCTCATACACCTACAAATTATACCTATACTTTCTACCGACTTACCAAAGGTGTTGTTCCAAGATGTATGGAGCCTAGCCCTTGTCGGTGTACACTTGTGTAAACGTGGTTAAATATATATAAAACCTTTTCCCATTGTAATTTTTTGATTATTTCACTTCATTTAATGCAGGTTCCTAAAATATCTTTCTCACGGAGAGCAACACAAGACAAAACAATATGGCGGGGTGGATACAATTTACTCTGTGGTAAAATGTTTCGACAGCTGTTGACAACTTTGACCAGAACTGCATTTCTTTCACGTCTTGGCTCCAAGGTCTTGCAGCCAAAGATTTAAATCTTTGCTTGCAGCAAGGAAAATATTTTCGCGTAGAATCAAAATGTTGAATTGAAGAACTTGTACTGATGTGATGATCGTAATAAAGCTAGCGTAGGCAACGCATTCTATGTAGACACACTACTCCCAACGAACGAATAAAGCAAGCAACCACAGAACAATAAACGTGACATTCTCTGTCATGGCCATATGTTACCAATGTAATTTTGTTTGAATTTTTAACATTTCTGTGCAGTAAATTATGCTTCAAATTAAAGTATGAGTATTTTTACGATAATCACTGATTTTTTCGCCATTCTCTGTCTGTTGTACATCGATATAGGCCATTTTGGAACATGTCCTTTCATAAAGATTAGATCAATGATTCGAAAGTTAACCTCAGACTAACATACAAACATACTTCATACAAACGGCAAGTTCAAGTTAACTCAGAGAATAATACGGTAATGGAAGATAGATAAACTTATAGATTAACGGTAAAGAAGTCATCCAAAGCATGAGTATGGCAAGTCTTTAAATCCAGTTATCTTAACTCTATCTTAAGTTCTCGTGTAAATCGAGACGACCTCCGTGGCATGACGGGTGAGCAGCCGGCTAAGACACAAGCGGTACGAGTTCGATGCCCGCTACGGGGCAAATGTTTGCATGATCTGTAAATATTTATGCCGGGTTTGGGAATTGTGGTACCATGGTACTCGTAGTTCCTGCTACCAACGATACAGGGAATCCTAGTGTCGGATAAGACTATGCATGTGACTGTTGGGTGTTACATACATAGGTACATAAACACACGCCTTTTTCCCCGAAGAGGTAGGTAGAGCCTCAAAAGACCTCTTTTCTCAACCGTGGGTTGTACAGTCGCAAGAATATAGACGTGACACGTGGTGAGCTCATCGCCGCCATTGCTTCCCACGACCAACTCAGGTAACGCTTTTTTCCAGTAATAACATACTCCATAGATTATACAGCTTTTTCGCGATTTCTGACATTTCTAGTACTCAAACCTCAGTTGGTCCAATAGAGACATTTGATCCTTATAAGAAACAGGATAGATTGGCATTAAAAAAAGTTTTTGTGTAAAATTACAATTTTCTTGCTGACTATAAACTTTTTCCAAATTATGTGAATGCAGATCAGAATATCTCAAAAAGTTATGGATGGTTTCCTAGGAAAGTTTTCCTGTAACTATAACGGTTAAGGTACCTGTCCTTACTGTCCCTTCTCAAAAATCCACCCTGTATAGGTTGATATTGGTTGGGTGTTATGTTATTGAAATGTGTTTATTAAAATAGTTTAGCCAAGCACGTCTTCTACGATAACATACCACACTATTTTGCTTTGGTCACATTTTTTTTGTGGAAATAATGCTTCCTTCCATAACACCATAGCAACTAGCTTTTTCTCATACTTAACAAGAACAGCTACTTTCTATTCCATCACAACTAATCGAGCAATACAATAACTGGAGGCCCTATCGCATTACGTATGCAGCGCGGGGCCTTACATGGAGGCGGTAGGACGTTGCACCCGCTTCTCGGCCCCACGGCACAGCACAGAGTAGCTTTATACAGAGTAGGTACAACCTATTTTTCAGACGCATTTATGTCTCCTTTCTTCCTTTTAAAAACTCGTAATTCTATGTGCTGATAGTCCTAACTTCACATGCAGTTTCCCAACAAATTATAGTCAAAATTGTATTCCCATTTTCTATGTTAAAATAATATAGTCTTTGATTCGCATTTGTTAATCACTGTCTAATATTCTAATATATAATATAATATGATATTTATGTAGTTATTTAATGTTCTGTAACCAAAATACTAAAGGACCTACATACTACTACCTACCCACCTGTTGATAAACGCGTTGAATGCGTACGCACACACTGCAACGCTGTTATATTAGTAGTAGTGTATACTACCGTGGTGCGATTGTATGAAGCTTGGCCTCTGCATTGTACTTACTCTGTGCCTCGTATCCACAGTCCCCATACTTGCTTGTCCGTCCGTACCCAGAACAGGAAACCTTAGTAAAGTTTTTGCAATAGTTTTGCTATTTCTAGGCGTCTTGTACTGCCCTTTGTTTTAAAACTTCACTGTGAGGTTGCAGAGAATGTGATGATTCTTTATAGGTTTACTGTAGTTTTTTCCCATAATATTAGGTGATATTTATTAAGTAAAGATTGCAGTCATTGTGTCTGCATAATTGTTGCATATGGGGGATGATAGTTGCTCACATTAGGAGTCACCAATAGCCCTCCTGTCTGTCTGTCAGTCTGGGAGTTGCCTTTTTCTGCTATAAAGATAGATAGAAGACACAAAATACTTATTCATCATCATCTCATCATCTTTAGCCTGTAAAAGTCTACTGCTGGACATAGGCCTTCCCCCTAGCATGCCACGACAAACGGTCTGGAGCCGCCTCTATCCATTTACTTCCTGCTACGTTTATAATGTCTTTAGTCCGTCGAGGAAGGACCAGATTCACAAAATGCCTTTAATGAGCTCTAGAATATTTAAGTTTTTGATAAGAGTTCTTATAGTTTACAAATACAAATATATTATATTTATTTATACATAAAACCAAGGTATCAGAACCTATAGCGTATTAATCCTGTACCGCGTATTGGTGTGCAATAAGATATTATAATATACAGAACAGATGAACAGAATTATAAACCGTTTTTTTTGCTTGAAAACTAGATATTGCGAAATGGTCCAGGTATTAATGGAAATTGGTTTAAGCCGTATCTAAGATATTCATGTTTATTATTATAAAGGTATATCCCTCATGATCATGATCAATTTTTAAACCTTTGATAGCTAAAATAGCTTTTGTCTTGTTTTGTCTAATGGTATAAGAGAGAGTCTATACCATTAGATCTCTGGTACATCAGAGATAACAAAACAAAAGCTATTTTAACTAAACAAGGTTTAAATAATGATTATGAATATGGGGGTATGTTTTACTGACGTTTCTGCTGGCCAATATAATTCAAACAGTGTGACTGTTTGACTGGTGTTTGAGTATGTCTGGTTAATTCATTTACTATATGGTCAGGACATTAAAACGTGTCTGACTCATTGGAAAATACGAGTATACCTACTTGCCTTACTACGCATTTCATTTTCTTGGTTAATTTATCGTAAATTGGTAATTTAACAGCGTGAATTGATTCAATTTGCATACTTATTCCAATCCCAACACAAGTGGGTCACCGCTGCTCAAAAAGTAGGCAAATTACTTTATTACCATTAATTTAAATCGAAGGAAATTCATGACAGCGAACTGAGAAGGAGTCTTTCCATCTAAGACGTCGAAGCTGCAAGGATATGCAGCTATTTAAAATGCTAGTTTGCATAACTATGCATGAGAGAGATTACATTCTTTGGCACTTACGGAAGAGTTCATTATTTGTTTCTGCTAGGTATGTTTTCGTGTGACTGATTCTTTCTTGGTCACCATGCGTTAGGTTAGAGACCAGCTGGACGGATAAGGGCCTAATAGCTGATAGTGAAATATTCAGCGTAGTGAAAAGATTTTGTGTGTTCAATGTACCTAATTAAAATTTATTGATTCAATAGGATTTTTTTTAATTTCTTTGACTTGTCTCATCATCATCAGCCTTATGACATGGTAAACTTTTATGGCAGAAGTAAAGGAAAAATTCAAAAATTGAGGAATGATAGCATTTTTACCCCTTAGAATGGGATGGTAAAGTTTTATTTTTTTGCTGAAACTCAAACAGGGATGATTTCGAAATAATTTACGGATCGAAACCCTCACACAAGTGCAAGTCTTACGCTTGTCCATTTTTTTACATTACTTTGGACCGTTTTGGAACAAATTCAGTCCCATGCTTTCTTATCATCTAAACTAGAAGTTCTGCGAACAGTAGTAGACCTCGCGAAAACAAACTTTTTTATGTATTTTTTCAAAATTGTGACAGTAACTGTTTGGGGATACTTTTAATATTTATTTAATTTAATTGAGTACAGAAATAGATAGCCCTTTCTTATGACACCCCACTTAAAGGTAAATGGCGCTGCAGCAAACATCCCCCCTTTTTGGGGGAAGTATCCAATGAAAAATCGCCTACATCAAAAAATTATAATGATTTTGTAGAACCAGTATATCAAGTTTCGTCAAGATTCGTAAAAATACGACCTGCACGCGAATAGCAACATACATACATCCGGACAGATGAAATCAAATGTTGCCAGTTATTGCAAGGACTTTGCTCGCTCGGTCAATAATCTGAAATGTTATCCGGTTTTTTAGAAAGTTTGTCTAAATTTGTTAATTGTCATTTTTAGCACGTCGCTTGGGGTAGAAGCATAGACGTATAAAGCAAGTTATGCCCACTTTAACCTGACTGGTTTTTTCTTGGTCACTTAACGTTAGGTCAAACACCATCTTAAGGTAAGATGGGCCCTAAAAGGGCCTAGTAGCTGATGGTAAAACAACTAGTGTAGTGAAAGGAGACAGTGTGCCTCCTAGATGCTCCATTCATGCGCAATGATGAAAATATTGCTTTCATGAACATCTCAATTCTTAGCCCAAAACAGAAGCACATATTTTTGTTCTTAATACTATAGCATTAAGTTGTGCGTCTGGTCTAAAAATAGACCACTATCTCCACCCATGAATGTCCTACAGCCCAATTAAGTGACAAACTAGCTAGAGAATGGGCAGGATCATCCACTTGAGTACTTAACACGAATACTGCGATTACCAATCCGCCTGCCAAGCGTGGTGATTATGGCAATCCCTGTCATGACCTCCGTGACGCGGAGGGCGAGTAGCTGGCTGCGACGCAAGAGGTGCAGGACAAATGCTTGCATGATCTGCTTTGTTTCGAGTCTGGGTGATGTGTAGTACCATGGTATTCGTAGTTCATGATATCCACGATACAGGGAATCGTAGTGTGGGATCAGAGGGCCTATTACGAGTTTTTTGCAACAATCACTTTGCAAGAGTATTCAACGTGACTTACGTAGAAACTATTTATGAATCTTTGCTGTTTCTATCGACTGCGTGGCACAGAATGATGAACAGTTACTATGTAAGTCACGTTGAATACTCACGACTCGCAAAGTGACTGTTGCAATGCAAAACTCGTAATAGGCCCTGGACGTATGTGACTATTGAGTGTTATGGGGTATAGGTATGCCACGTCTAGCAGTGGATGCCTAAACGCTGATGATGATGATGGTAGTATTAGGAACGGCAAAGACGAAAAGGTTTTCTTGTTTGACAAGAAAAGTGCATTTGAAACTACAGCAAACAGCAGTAATGTTTTTGTGAAAGCTGATGAATTCACCTTTGAGAAACTTTCATGCTGTCCACAGTAAGCAGTAACAACTTCTCATAACATGGCGCGTACTCCATGCAATAATTAATATTATATTATTGGCCTGCTATCCGTAGTCCTCGGCCTGAATTCCTGATGAGCTGATCATATTACCACGTACTGTTTGAATATTATAATTTGACACACTGGACCCGATAAATACAATACATAAACCAAACCAAACCAAAATTGATTGAAATTGGATCAGTTTATTTTGGTTTCAAAAAAATATGCAAAACCCCCATTAGATACCACGTAGCAAATTGATTTTATAGCCACAAGGTCAACAGTACAGTCGACAAGATAATTTTTACGGTTTCAGACATCCAGATACAACCTTATCAACGGATCAAAAATTCGGGTAACCCGCTGTTTTAGCATATTGGAGCTTTCGACAGATGTTTTACAAAGTATCCGTCATCTTAATCGAGGGTCACTAGAGTTATCAGCTCGTTGATAGGTTGGTGAAAAGGGACCTTAGACTTTGAAAAGCGTATCTGATCACCTTCAAAGTTGTCACCTACATGGTTATAATACCTATCGATATAGGTCTCAGACTTGGCAAGTTCATAATTATAATCATTTCTTTCGCAGGAATGTTTATAAATGTTAATAATGAATTTTTTATTACAATAGTTATTCAGTAAGTCAAAAAATAAAAATGGTACACTACATTCTGCCTCATCAAAGCGTGCAAAAATTAATCCTAATGTCTCTAAGTTGTAGTGGCAATTTGCGGAGCATTATATAGCTCGCAGAACTGACAACCGTTGGGGAATAAAGGTTCTCGAGTGGCGTCCACAAATTGGACGACAAGAGGAAGGCCCTCTACTCGATGGACTAAAGACATTAAGGTTGCAGGAAGTCGATGGATAGAGGCGGTCCAAACCCATTCGTCATTGCGCAGGTCACCTAAAGGGCCTATATCCAGCAGTGGATTTCTACAGGTTAATGATGATCATGTTTGTACCTATATATTTTGAATTAATCTTCGTAAAAGTGCATCTTCTCAGAATCTGACATTATGACATAGCTACGGCGGCTTCAGATAACTATCGACTGGATTATCCCGTTATTTCTTACGAATCGAGTCGCATACTAACACTGTTCTTTTACACAATTCATAGAATTCTCATCTTTCTGTTTATTGGTTTAACGTTGATAATTGCTTTTATAAAAGTAAAAAATTAAGACGTTTTAGTATTCAACAAATATTACACCCACTAGAATGTCGATATCGGTCTAAAGCTTTAGAAACTTGTCTAGGAAAATTATAAAATTAAAACTTTACGAAATATAGCAGGAGTCCTCCTTATCACGACCTCTGTGACGCGGCGGATGAAGGTTCGCCTGCGACGCAGGAGGTTGTGGGTTTGATTCCCGCCTCGGAACAAATATTTCTACGATCTACAGATTTTTGTTCAGGGTGTTCTGGGTATTTTCTATGCATAATAAAAAATATTTATCTATGTACGTAATGTATTGTATTAAGTATATCAGTTATCTAGTACCCATAACACAAGCTCTGCTTAGCTTGGGGCTAGATAATGTTGTGTGAAATGTTCAGCATTTATTTATACCTATTTCGGCCGCCAAGTAGGTGCTCGCATTGCTGAGTGCTTCTTGTCTCTACCCAATGACGTATAACCCATTTGCTGTGCCCTATCGGTAACCTTCCCTCAGTCAAGATTGGGAAGATTTGGGACGGTCTCGATTTTCCTGTTGAGGCACAGAACCCTAAAAATAACAAACGTTAGTACCTGTCTGTTTATTTGCTTTGTTGATAAACCTCGGTGGATATCGGTTATAAAGATAAGCAATATGGGTTATGAAACCTAGTTTGTGTGATAAATAGTAAAAAGATTGGTATGTTGCTACGAATATGTTTTTTGTTGCCGTCTATTCGCTACATATTAAAGTGCATTGGGCATTCTTAACCTATGTTAAATAAATAAATAATGGTTTTTGTTGCCAGCTGAGGTGCGAGAGGTTGCGGGTACGATTCCCGCAGCGGGACAAATATTTGTATGATCTGCTAATATATGTTCCCGATCTGAGTGTTATGATACCATGGTACTCGTAGTTCCTGATACCCACGACACAGGGAATCCTAGTGTAGGATTAGAACTACGTATGTGACGGGTGATATTATGTTATATGTCTGCCCTAAGACCTCTCCGTCTCCTCACGTGAAGGACTTAAAAGCCGACTGAGGGATTAGGTACACCAAGGGATGGGCAGCAGCATCCACCTGAGTACTCAACACTAATACTGCGATCACTAATTCGCCTGCTAAACGAGGTGATTATGGCAAATCCCTATATTTTTAACCGACTTCCCAAAAAAGGTGGAGGGTCTCAATTCGGTTATATTTTTTTTTTAATGTTTGTTACCGCATATCTCCGGCGTTTATGAACCGATTTGGAAAATTATTTTTTTATTTTAATAAATATACTTCCAGATTTGTCCCATTTTTTTCAGAATCCAGTTCTGATGATGGAATCCATGAGGAATTGAGGGAACTCCTCAAATATTGTAATTGTAATATGGCGATTTTGATTTTTTCAGCAACAAACCAAGCATTTGCATTCAAAAAGTATCATAATCATTTCACCACTATGATTCTTTCATCATATTTTTTTCATCCAAAAATGGCGGAAGTCGGTTTTTAAATGAAAAATTATATTTTATGGTGAAGACCTCGTCCAGTAGTGGACGTCTTACGGTTGATGATGATGATGATGATTAGCTAAGCTATTAAGATAAAGAGCATAATCATCTACATCCTAATGCAAATGTACTAAGTACGCTCCAAGAAGTAGATGGTGATATTACAGCATAATTGCAGTTGTACACCACTAACTCATTACGGTTAACTCATTACCTGTCACATTTACTGGGACTCGCAGAAGCTAGCAATATACGCCATAATTACTAGGAGTGTATTGATAATACTTCACTTATCATCATCATCATCATCAATCTGCAGAAGTCCACTGCTGGACGAAGCCTCCTTAGAATGCAATGGAAGGAATTGCCAATCACCACTCTTGGCAGATGGATTGGTGATAACAGTATTGGTGTCGAATACTTAGGTTGGTGTTGATCCCCTGGTACAACGTTAACGACCTACACGTTCAGTACAACAACGCGTTTCAGATGTTATTGTTGTTGCCGAGGTACTGCAACGCATCGGGTATGTTTGCTGATGCGAGCTCCGATGGGTTTCATGCCATCCTCAGAAAGAGAGCCGCCTGCGTGGCAGCGCCAACAGCAGCCTGCAAGTTATGCAAGGTGGAGTGTCTTGTCATGTGGCACTTCGTACAGCTTCACATTCATAAGTAATTTATAAGGTAATAAGAATAATAAATACTAACAATTTACTTTAAGTTTTCTTTTTCATAACAATGTTTCAAGGTCTGAAATAAACGATTTTATTATTATTATTTCAGTAATTTATTTTCAAACACAGGCTTAACTTGGACCTTTATGAGGCATTACTGGGGCCGTATTAGCCAACAGTAAGAGGCCCTTTCACAATTAGGATATAAAAAACATTATTGTTATGGTGGATGGAAGGCAGATGATTAAACTATTGTGGAAATGGATGAAAGTTGGTGCTATTGTAAGGGGAACATGCTAATTGAATGATTATTGGGCTATTATAATATGAGAAACGGCACCTGCCAATTCAAAATTATTGAAAACGATTTAGACAGGTGGTGACTTGCCGTTCACTAAACGGGCCCCTTAAATCTGCCGCCAATGAAGACAGCGTAAGGGGCAACGTTGGCGTGGATGGCTTAAGGGTGATGAGAGCTATGCTGCAGTTTCACTTAGCGCTACTCCCGGCTTTATGCCTTTAACACTTTCACCCTTGGAGCATAGGTTTCGCTCTTGCGCCTCCACCCTCGGCCGGCCAGCTAAGGCAAGCCGAGGGTCAGGGGTCTCTGTTGACCCCAGGGAGTAATGGGCTCCGCGGTGTTGCCTCACCGAACGCTCGCCACAAGCGTGGCCTACGGTATTATTATTGTTATTATAATCCCTTAGTTGGCTTTTACTACATCCACGGGAGGAGACGGAGGGATCTATTCTAGGCCAGACACGCCACGGCAAATGAAACTAATAAGAGTAAGTATATTTAAAGCTAAAGAATGATTACGTGTAGAGTTCTTTAACGAAAGTGGCACATGCTTCAGTATTATGTAGGTAGGTTAGCCTCACATGTCACGTAGAAAGTTGAACAAAGGTTACCTGATCGACTCAACGATGATTGAGCAAGCCATGCTCTTGTTATGATGGACAGTTATGCAAATAGCTGTGCAGGCATTGTCTGCGTGATTGGCGATTGCTCTAGTTAATGATGTGTTAATCGATTTAATGTTGTTGCCTATCAAGCAGTAACGTTTGAATCTGACTCGAAGGTACGATTACATTAAGCTAATCATCATAAAAATCGATGTTGATGATTAAACAAATACAATTTTCATCACTGGAATACCACCAGCATAGCTTGTATATAACACTGATAGATGAGACCTTCACCTATGCAATAGGGGATTTGCCATAATCACCACTGTTTTGGTGTTGAGTACTCAGGTGAATCCTGCAGCCTATTTCCTGGTGTCATCCCTCCTCCCTAAGTTGGTTTTTACAACATCCACGGGAAAAGACACGGGTTGATTCTAAGGCCGGACAAACTAAAATTATGTTTGTGAGAAGGTTAAACGGGTCTAGATATTAGTGTACTGTGGGCGTATTACGAGTTTTGTATTGCAAAAACCGGAATGCGAAACGTGAGCATTCAACGTGACTTACGTAGTAACTATTTATCATTCTGTGCCGCGCAGTCGGTAGAAACAGAGGGCCTAGTGTGAGCATCGCGTTTACGTGGCAACCGCGTAAACGCGCGTTTGTTGATAACCGGCAAAATCAGTTTTTACGTATACTTTAATTTTGCTAGGCCCTCAGAGGGTGTATTACGAGTTTTGCATTGCAAAAACCGGAATACGAAACGTGAGCATTCGTGACTTACGTAGTAACTATTTACTAATCTGTACTGTTTCTACCGACTGCGTGGCACAGAATGATTAATGGTTTGTACGTAAGTCACGTGGAATGCTTACGTTTCGCATTCCGGTTTTTGCAATACAAAACTCGTAATAAGCCCTCTGATCACAAAATTTCATGGAGTTTGACGAAATAATATCCAAAATAGAAGCAAATTTTGTTCGAGTCCAAAAGGGCTTAAGCACCCTCTTACTACCGTTGACCTCCTCTTAAAGATAAATACCCATATTTTTAAGAACACTCTCGAATCCAATTATGAAAATTTCATCATGGATTCAAGAGTGGATATTTTACTATAAATTTTGGTGGTTCCAAATATTATTGTCTTTATGAACAAAAGGTTAGAACGAGACTATATCGATTAGATGACCTTTATCTCAATAGTGGTAATGACAATTGATGAGTGAGGTTAGCCGCCTACATCATTTTTCTGCCCTTAGCTGCCACTTGATCAGTCGAATAATCGTTCTGTCCTTGCTAGTAAAACACTGGCAAGGAATTAATTGGTATTAACAAACTGGGTGGCTATTAATTCAATAAGTACACCATAACAGAACCATTACTTAAGGGGTTATAGGTATAACCCCTTAAGTAAAATTTCATATGAAGGCTAAATATAAGGGTTTTTTTCAGGATTTGTTTTTAATGGATTTTGGTAACAATGTTTTTTTAAATAATATACCAATTGATAGGGCCAACTCTTCAAGAGTACAATTTTTTTTTAAATTTAAAACGAAATGGCGGCTGTAGAAAATGATAAATAAGTTATGTAGAATTTTAAAAAGATGTTCCGCTGCCTGACACAATACGCAGCCCCATCAGCATTTGGAACTATATTCTTTTTTTTCATAATCTACATTCGTTTTGCTAGTGAAGTACACACGATAATAGTTTAATATAAATTTTTCGCAAATGGCAACCATTTGAACAAAAAGTTGAATTTTTGACCAAAAAAAATGACTAACATAACAAACTAAAAAACACCAACGCTGTGTGTTTGTTGATAACATTAAAAAAAAACAATCACTAAAAATTGTGTAGCTACTTCACTAGATAATCATACTGAAAAGCTATAGTTAAAATTTCAAGTCAACCGGATGAAAACTGAGAGTTTCGTTTCCTTCAAAGGGTTTAAGCCAGCTAACTTTGTGCATGGCCATTTAAGATGCGTTTCGAAGCAGTTCGTTGATATAGAGATAGATTCATTCTCTTGAGTAATTTATATGGCACTCACTCACCAAGTAATTGTAACATCTGTTATCTTCATCCAAGTATTTTCAGCGATGGTATGTATCAGCGCCCAATCAGCTTCAGAGACCCATTCAAAGCAAGAGTAGAAAAAATGCTCTTGTGGCGAAAAGCCCTTGCGAAAGGTGTAAGTAGTTCTTTATTGTAAACACTGTGTATATAAAGGTGGTCTTAATATTAAAAGTTGCAATAGTTTGCCCATTTCGGACGTACAATAATTTTATGCTCTATTAGAACATATTTATATAAACCTAGTTTGGTACAAGTAGACATACATACATAACACTGCGATCCGCTTATGGAACTCTCTTCCAGTTGAAATTCGGAAGGTTGCGTCCATAGGAATTTTCAAGTCCAAACTGTACCACTACTTTTTCTCCTTGCAAAATGTTGAACAAAATTGAGCGCTTATGTTATTTTCTTATTTGTTTTCTTTATAAGTTTGTTTATGGTAGGTTATAATAATTATATATATTTATATATATATTTTTTAATATGTATCTAGTTATTTTAAGTAGGTAAGTAATTAATTATGTTATCTTTATAATCTCGTTCTGTATTATTTCCCTATAGCACTACCACCCACTCTATATTACACAAAGGTTAGCTGGAAGGAAATGCTAATTAGCATTAAGTTCGCCTATGTACTTGTTTTTTTTTGTCTTGTGCAATAAAGTATTTTCTATCTATCTATCTATAATTATAACGAGATCAGAATTTTAGATGGTGTGGGAATGATAACTGTAAATTCTTCGAATGCGGTCCAGATGACGTGATTTTGCTTACTTTTTAAAGCTCTGATAGTCACAGATACGTAAACAATTAAATGCAGTCGATATGGCCATTTGTGCTTTGAATGACATCAGCTTACTATTTTAAGCTTCAGCGCATCACTATTTTAAGAATATTGTGAAGCTAAGTTTTTGTTGAAGCATCAAAACATGGGCACTAATTACCAGAGAGTATTGGCAGAGTACCTATTGATTGTACTATAGGATCTTTACGGACTCTTGAAAAGCTACAAAGCCGAGTTTTCCGAGCAAAGCTCGGTCACCCACATACGACCTAATGGTTTATTACCGTACCCTGTATTATGGGTCTGGGTGTTATGGTACCATGGTACTCTTAGTTCCTGATACCCACGACACAGGGAATCCTAGTGTTAGATCAAGACTAAGTAGTACGTATGTGATTGTTGGGTGCTACGTTATGTTATGTCAATTGCATTATGACATAATGTTATGTAGATTTATAAAGTGCCCAATATTTACATCAATAGTAATTTTGTCCAAAAAAATTTATAGGCACCATTAGTCTGCCGAGTTATTTCTAACTTAAGGTGATTCCTCTCGCATGTGGCGCGAAATTCAAATGTTATTGTGTTTTTAGTAAATCACAGCTAATCAACACTTCTTGAGATAGAGAAAACAGATTTTGCGAAAACTAGGAGACCTAGCACACATGTTTTAATTGATAGTATCTCATAAATGTCATTAGTTAAGCTACGCATATCTTTAGACCAAAAATACACTGTAAAAATCATTAAAGAGTATTCGTAGCTGAAGTAATGATCTATATGTGAAACTATAAACTAAAACATGTGTGTTAGGTCTCCTAGTTTTCGCAAAATCAGTTTTTACTATTTCAAGAAGTGTTGATGAGCTGTAATGAGCAAAAACGCAATAAAATTTGAATTTCGCGCCACATTCGAGAGGAATCAGCTTAAAATATATTTTATTGTAAAATTAGCTAAAATGTTTTGTATATTTTTTATGTGTAATAAAGACCCATTTTCAAACAAAAAATAAGCCAGCAGCCAGGACAAATCATTTAACAACGAAAATTGTCCAACAAGTATAATTATATGAAAAATTAACAGTGACCCTTCACATATTCTTGAGTAAATAAGACGAGAGTACCAATTCAACTGCATCCAATTATCCAATCCACCATAGGTACATCATGTCTTGTATCAATATTACATGTAGTCCTTGTGTCCATTCTACCTTCCGGTCGTTTTAATGATAACTATATAGCTATACCTAAGAGCAAGATTCTTGGTGTCTATATTCCATGTGTGCAACGCTATAATGTTGTAGAATTAATAGAGATTGCGCTTGGGCAACTTTTCATAATTTGACTCAGAGCTTTTATACGTGCTGACAGCCAAGTATGTAGTTGGCATAGCATTAATCCAGCCTTAATTTGATTTGTTCATCATTTTGTTAGTAGTAAAACTTCTTGTGAAAGAGTTCGTCCGGGGAAGTACTACCATCGTATACCTATTTCTGCCACCAAGCAGTAGTGCTAGCATTGCTGTGTTTCTGTTTGAAGGTGAAATTACAGGCACATGAGACTTTTCATCTATATGTCTCAGGGTCGGCAGCGCGCGTGTGATGCCTTTGGTGTTGCAGGCGTCCATAGGCTACGGTAACCACTTTCCATCAGGTGGGCCGTATGCTTGTCTGCTTGCTAGTAGCATAAAAAAAATGTCTGGAAGCTCAATTTTCTAAGATACTTAGTATATTTTTGAATTACTCGTAGAGTCTGTTCAGCGAGAGAACCGTTGTGGCCAAAATTGTGAACTAACGTTGTGAACTACATATTAAAAACATAATTAGGAGCCGGTTTCTTTCCGTCGGCATTTTAAATTAAAAACTAAAGAATTAGTAACAGTAAAGTTGTAATAGGATCAAAACGGAACAGAATGTTAATATGCTCTACTATTCCACTAAGAGCACCGATCGAAAATATGAGTCGGTGCTCTTCTTATTGGTGCTCTTAGTGGAACACTTTATTGTTTTGCCCGCCAAACAAAAAAAGTAATTAAGCACAGCAGCGCCCTCCAATCCCACGACGGATCTCTCGCTGAACAGACTCTACAAATCATGGCATTCAAAATAAAAATAGTGTTTTCACTCCTCTTGCTCAAAAAGAACGTCTTTGTTGCGTACCATAGCGAAGAAATAACTTTACATTTAAAAAACCGATTTCCGCCATTGTATTCGACTAAATATTTGGATGAAAAAAAAATATGAAAGAACTACAGTGGTGAAAAGATTATGATACTTTTTGAATGCAAATGCTTGGTTTGTTGCTGAAAATATCAAAATCGCCATATGTTTGCCTACGATATTTGAGGAGTTCCTTCGATTCCTCATGGATTCTATCATCAGAACTGGATTCTGAAAAAAATGGGACCAATCTGGAAGTATATCTATTCAAATAAAAAAAGAATTTTCCAAATCGGTTCATAAACGCCGGAAATATGCGGTAACAAAAATAAAAAAAAAATACAACGGAATTGAGAACCGCCTCCTTTTTTGGGAAGTCGGTTAAAAATAGCATCTCTTCCACTAGGGGAAAAAGTATTTTTTTATTTTTGTCTGTCAAATGACAATGAGCCTACAAAAACGAAAAAATCTTTAGTCTTAAGTAGAATAACCATGAATAAAGGACTCGACTTATTACTGTTTCATACAAAAAGAACATTTTATTTTTGAAAATGGAACTAAAATCGGTTTTCTCTTTAGTAGAATGCAAGCAATGCGTTGTGGCCTTAGACGGACGTTGGCACTTTTTTCTCCCAACGTTCCCCAGTGGGGCCAGACAGGTGGGGGACGCTGGGAGTAAACGTTGAATCAAGGACTAAAGCACGTTGTGGCTAGAAAAGAAATAAAAAAAAAGACATTGGCGCGAAATCTTAAGAATTTTTCTCTAATTGCAAATTGAATTGGTAGTGACCGTAATTAATTTCATATTGTATAGGATTATTTTACTTTCTCGCAATCGTCGTGAAAAGTAGAGCTCACACATCACACATGGCGCTAAAAACCCATGAGAGCTTTATATAATGGGTAATATTAGCCCCTTGTGATAACAAGGATGATAACAATCTACTATTGTTTTCGTATCTTCAAGTTTTATTTAAATCTTGAGGAAGTAAGACAGTCCTAAACACAAAAACAGATTTAAAAAAAAAAAAAAAAAAAAAAAAAAAAAGTTATAAATTGAACAGAACAAAAATCATTTTAGCTTTTCTGAAAACTTCAGATAGCAAACTTAAACTTACCCGTAGTATTAATGAATTATGTATATTTAAAGTGAGATTTAAAGCGTGAATTCACAAGATCACGCTTTAAAATAACCTTGTCAAAGTTTTTACTAACATAGTTGACATGTTAAGTGAAGCATTAACGGACATTCAAATTAGGTTGTATTATATCCGGAGAAATATGATATGCACTTAACTTTGCATCAATCTCAAAATGCTGGAAGTATTTTATAAGTTTTTATTTATTTATTTATTTATTTTATTTTATTCGGAAAACAAACAGTATGTATAACTAGTAAACCACAGATTAAAAAACTAATTACCATTAACATGTTTTCGCATATAAGAGTTAAAAAAAAACTTGTTTTGCCTTAAATACTTACATAAATAATTCAAACAGTAAAAAAGAAAGAAAAGTAACAATATAATGTTAGAACTATATTAGCAGAAAAGTTATTGAACCAACTCAAACCAATGGTCAGAAAGAACGCGCTTGAAAACGGATGGACTATTACTAAAGAGATCTAAATCAGGGAAGTCAACCAGTTTTTTATAGCTATTTGCTGATCTAATGAAGAAGGAATTTTTCCAATAATTTGTGGCACAATGAGGAACGTAAAACGAAAGAAAAGGTATCCTAACGGATCTTGTTGGGACGCGTAGCTGTATCATGGAGAGGAGATGCGGGGAATCAATAAAAGACTGCGCTATTTTAACTATAGTACATATATCAGATATTGACCTTCTTTCTTGGAGTGGTAGCATATGCTACCAACATATGCTATCATATATATATATATATATATATATATATATATATATATATATATGTATATGTTTATCAACAAAGTAACCTTTTTTTTAGTTGAAGAATTATTCAACTAATTTTTTTTAATAAGCTGTTATTTTTCTTTTGGTCTCATCTGAAACTACTATAGGTTTTTGTAGACTTTTGTCCTGTTTTTAGTCTCCTATGAAGAAATTCATGAACACTGCTATCTATAAGTGCAATGGTCATATATAGCTCGCAGAACTGACAACCGTTGGGGAATAAAGGTTCTTGAGGGGGCGACCACAAACCGGATGACACAGTAGAGGAAGACCTCCTCTCGATGGAATAAAGATATTATAAAGGTCACAGGAAGTCGGTGGATAAAGGTGGCATTCTATGGGGGAGGCCTTTGTCCAGTAGTGGACAAACAAACTGATGATGATGATGATGAAGTGCAATGGTTATTAGTTTTTCTTATGCTGCTAATTCTTCCTACTTGTTTTTACTTGTTCTTTCTTGTGCTTTCATGTTTTCAGTGGATAAATTCATAGGTACACGACTGGGAATAGAACCCACCTTTAGATCTATTTTCGGGGCTCCTCCCACCCACTAGACTAGACCATCAGCGCTCTCACTTATACAGTATTTCTTATTATTATGTCTTAGAGATATTAGGTTCATGTATTTTCAACCTATGACAATTTGTTGCCTTACAAATTGATTATTGCTTGCTTTTATAATGAATTAACAATTAAGTGTGGCCTTGCTTGTATGTATAAGAGAGAGGCAATCAAGGTGACAATATAAACACAATGTGCATGCGTGGGCAAAGTTAACCGTTTTGGTTATGCATGGGCAGGATATAAAATTTAATGCATACATACATGAGGGTAAAAGTAAGATGTTAGAGCACCTACTACACTTCTAAGAGCTTAGCGTACCTACCTATACTTTGATTTTTAATCTTAGACATTATTTGTAAACAAAGAAATGTCAAGATATGCCACTGTGTGTAATAAGTGTCATGTATGTGTATCATATTATGTGTATAAACACATATGATACACATACATAACACTTGTACATTTGTATAGTTTGGTAAAGCATTATTAAAAACAAGAGTAACTGACTACTTAACCCTACTTTACTTGCTAAACTTAGATCCCCCAAAGATTTTTTAATTTTTTACCCGTATAATGGGATGGTGAAGTTTGTAGAAATAAGTGCCTAAAACTCAAAGAGGGCTCAGACAATTTCAAAATAATTTACGGAACGGAGCGTACGTTTGCGAGCGTCGTTTACGTGCGAATCTGGCTCGCACTTGTCTGTTTTATTTATTAGTAAAAAATATTTGTGGTGGATATAATCGTTTTCTGCAGGTAGGTTTCGTTCGTCTAATGGCAACCTCAAAATCTTACTTGAGAAAGCAGTTTCAGAACTGAACTACACGGAACAGGGGTTTTATTTTTGAATATCACTGAGTGACTAAATATCATGAAAAAGGCCGCAAATCACCGTTTTCAGGAGATTTACTGGAGAGGCCAGGAAGGTATATAAGAATTTTAGTGATCAATGTGTTTCAATATACAGGAATTTGGAAATCGGGGATTAACGGCAATGAGGGGTTTTCACGGCCGTTTCAAATCATGCTTTCAGCGTTGAAAATAGATGGCGCTGCTCTGTAACTTAACTGTCAAGTGTCAAAATAAAGTGAAATGTCAAGATCAACAACGTAGATATATTTTCGTTTCATGGTATTTATTTTTGCCTTCTAAAAAACCACGAAATCACTAGCGCACACTCAAGAAACAAACACAAACAGAACAATCATGACTAATAGCCACATACTAGTTAGATTATAGCTTAGTACGCTTGCACTACAGATAATACATTTGACAATCTTGACATTTACAGTGGAGTCAGCGCCATCTATCGAACCAATTCGAACTACTTTTTTTTTTAATCGATAATGAAAAACCCTCATTTTACTGACGTTTCGATGACATTCAAAAAACGCAACCCAGTAACATCATCTTTGAAAACAGGAAATGTATTTATTCAGTCTGATCGGTGCGTGACGAAAAAGCAAACGCAAAAAGTGATTACTCTGAACGCGAGAATAATTTTTATCTATAATACAATTGTTGCGATCTTCACAGTTCGTTACAGACTCAATGTCGACTTAAGCCCATGACTTAATCAGTGCTCAGTGAGGAAGCCTCTTGATGGACTAGAGACATTAATAAAGGTCACAGGAAGACGGTGGATGGAGCCGTGGTAGCCAGGGGGAGACCTTTGTCCAGCAGTGGACTTCCACAGGCTGATGATGATGAATCAGTGCTTCTTTGCAAGTTTTATCGATCATTGAAAGTTAGGTTTTTAATTATTCTTTGTTTCCACATTTACTTTACGTCAGAACTCTGGTGGTGTAGTGGCTGTGACCCCAACTTCTTATCCATAGATGTTGGGTTCATATCCCGGCTGGAACTTTCCGTACGAAAAATGTGTATATATATACCTACGTAAAATAAAATAAATAAATAAATGCTAGACATTTCACACAACGTTATCTAGCCCCAAGCTAAGCATAGCTTGTGTTATGGGTACTAGGTAACTGATATACTTAATACAATACATTACATAGATAGATATTTTTTATTACCTCATGTTTTCAAACGCTAAAGGAAAATATAGTAAGGAAACTAGCATGTCGCAATCCTTTTCACATTGGTTCTTAAACCATTACTCACATGACTCTTTTTGATCAAAATTATCCTCATTTTTTAACCGACTTCCCAAAAAAGGAGGAGGTTGTATTTTTATATTTTTTTTTTATGTTTGTTACCGCATATCTCCGGCCTTTATGAACCGATTTGGAAAATTCTGTTTTTATTTGAATAGATATACTTCCAGATTGGTCCCATTTTTTTCAGAATCCAGTTCTGATGATGAAATCCATGAGGAATTGAGGGAACTCCTCAAATATTGTAAGCATACATATGGCAGTTTTGATATTTTCAGCAACAAACCAAGCATTTGCATTCAAAAAGTATCATAATCCTTTCACCACTATGGTTCTTTCATCATTTTTTTTTCATCCAAATATTTAGTCGAATACAATGGCGGAAGTCCGTTTTTTAAATGAAAAGTTATCAATTAATAAAATACTTATGACTTTTACTTCGAGAATGTATTATGTAGCCACATTATTTAGGTTGTTAAATTAAACTTTTTTTGAGAAAGTATTATTTCCTCTTTAGTGCCTTGTATATTTAAGGTGGGTTTTCTCGCATTTGGCGCTAAATTCAAATTTTAGTATGTAATTAATCACAGCTCATTAACTCTTCTTGTGATAGCGAAAACTAGGAAACCTAGCACATATTATGTTTTAGTTCATAGTATCTCTAAAAGGTAATTAGTTTAACTACGAATTGGTTCAATGATTTTTAAAGTGTTTTTTTTTGTTTAGGGATATCCGTAGCTTAAATAATTATATATTTATGAGATACTATAAATTAAAACATAATTATGTGTTCAGTCACCTTGTTTTCGCAAAACCTGTTTTCGCTATTTCAAAAAGTGTTGATGAGCTGTGACGAGCAAAAAACACAATAAAATTTGAATTTCGCGCCACATGCGAGACGATCCGATCCACCTTAACCTAAACGGAGGTACCGACAGCAATATCCATACAAATTACATTTGTGTGTATACAGGAAGTGGGCAGGAAGTAAATGTTGTATGACAGTTAGCTACTTACCTGATTTAAATATCTCAACCTACCTACTACCTTTCGATTAGCAACAGGACTAGCATTCATCACATTTTTTTTTAAACTTTTACATAATTATACTTGGACATTTATTTAAAACTGTATTTCTGTGAATGAAGCTTTGGCGTTCAGTATTTATCTTGATCATAATGTTTATTCTGTAATTTTGACTAAGAACCAAAGTTCACAAGAACTTCAGAAGACACAACCATGTCGAGTCACATATTAATGATAAAGCCGCGTGGCCTGATGTCGCTCTGCCCCTCGACTGCTAAAATGGAAATTTGCAATATCTGTACTTTCCTATTTACATGTTTGTATTAGATTATTATTTATAAGTATAACAAGCGTAGCGTGTGCTGTCTTACGTATTTTTGCTGATGTTTATTCACTTTTGACTACCTTTCTAAGGTTTTTAAGTTCTCATTTACTATGTATCAGCAACTTCTTGCTCCGAGGCACCACACAGGCGCTTCTCACCTAGTGGTAAGACGGACCATTTATGTAAGCCAAGCCGAGTTTGTTGCCTGATTCTTCTAGGCTTGGTCGCGTTGGAACAGGAGTAATTTAATTTTATATAAGACGATTCAAAATGATCCTTGTGATTTCAATGAATAAAGTTCTTTTTGACTTTGACTTTGACTTTGACACCGCCATCAACCGGAATTTTAAGAACTATTTTTTCTTTTTAATTGCCTCCCTGAAAACTTCCCATTACAGTCTAGCTAGTCAATAGTCTCTAGTAGCTATTTGGGGCTTTTTATATTGGGGCTGTTATAGGTTTGGTACATATTAGTCACACGCCTAGGAATAGAATCCTCCGTCTCCTCGCGTGGATGTTGTAAAAGTTGACTAAGGGGACACCACGGGGTTGGGCAGCAGCATCCACTTGACTACTCAACACCAATACTGCGATCACCAATTCTCCTGCCAAGCGTGGTGATTATGGCAAATTCCGTCCCATTGCATTCTATGGGGGAGGTGTAGTTCAGGCGTGGACGTCAAATTGGCTGATAATGATATATTACTAAAGTAACCAATGAATGTAATAAAAAACATATGACATGAAAACATGTAAACATATGAGAGAATATCCTTTTTTCCAGGGACTATCACAGGGACCATGGTATATGTAGGTACTTATGTTTTATTTTATTGTTTTCTAATAATATACAGTTAAGTTATTATACCTTTTTAAATTAGTTGGCTTATACAAAATTCAGGGACCACGGGTAAAATAATTCCCGTGGTACCTTCCAGGGACTATCACAGGGACCACGGGCAACAAAGGATAATTACATTGAATGCACAAATCATCTATGAGCTACTAGAGACTATTGACTACCTAGACTGTGATGGAAAGTTTTCAGAGAGACAATTAAAAAGAAAAAATAGTTCTTAAAATTCCGGTAGATGGCGGTGACTCGACATGGTTGTGTCTTCTGAAGATTTTGCAAAAGCACCACAGAGAACAATATCTCTTGGTTTTCTCTTTTTTTCCTCCAAGTTTCGCGTTGCGATTCCGAAGCTCGTACAATAATAACAAAAATTATAGCAATAACGTAACACTAACAAATATATCAGAATTTCAATAAAAACTTTACGTAGATACTTACTTTACTTCATCAACGAACAGAATGAGCGAGTGAAGTCAGTGACACTGGCAGTTGGTGGCTGACCGACAAAATTTTGACAACCATATCTGGACTGCGCCATCTATGCATGGATTTAGAACTATGTTCTTTCAGCTGTCAGAAAACTTCCCATTAGTTATCTTATGTAACGAAACGGTGATAAAACTTCCAATCATTATAGCATTCTAAGGGGGAGGCCTATGTCCAGCAGTGGACTTCTACATGCTGCTGATGATAATGATGTTTTTTTTATTATTTTTAGCATACCTTTGTGCCTTTATGCTGGCTGTGATATAACATACATAAATACACTCGAGAGCAATGAATCCGGGTCACTTAAAGAATCCTAAAAATCTCGGAAACTAAAAATGCTAGGTTAATGCAATAAATTGTATTTAATAGACAATGTAATACTCCTTAAATGAAGGTATTAAAACTTCTTAGTTATTGTAAAGTTATATCATAAAAAAATCAAATTTGAAAAAGGGAATTCTTTAGTGACCCGGATTCATTGCTCTCGAGTGTACTAGAGTCTAGTGTTTAGTTAGACTGTTAGTTATCGTATGTAACGAAACGATTATTTTTTTTATTCAGACATGTCACGAATCTTTGTTATCATTAAACTGATAATTATCAGTGCGTCTAGACTGCCTTGTTATGCTAACATTCTCTTCCACAACTGTCCCAGATAGCTTAAAGTTAACCGAGTGCCTGTCAATCACACATTGGCCAACTAGGACACCCTGTCGATAACTCTATGTATCCTGAATTGAGCTATAATATTGTATGTAATATAGTTCAAATTCGAACAAGGGCTGTTCAGATCATGCGAAAGTGCCTTATCTCGTGGCGTTATTGAAAAAACTTGTCAACTAAACTGTGAAATGACAACTCAAGTGCCGTTGACCCTCAATTCCACTTTGGCTACAAGTGGACCATAAAAGTTCATCGTATTCTTTAAAAAACTTGATTTCTTTAGCAGTTTGTATGTTGCTTTATATCTAAAAACCAATCAAGTGCGAGTCGGACTCATGTGGATAGGATTCCGTACAAGTATAGTAGTAACATAGTAACATAGTAAACTACAATTAGTCAATTTATGCGTATGTTCTCTTAACAAATATTTTCCGTTTTACGTGGAAATTTAATGAATTAGGATTTTCATTTAGATGTTCCTGTAAAATATTAGGAAATATTATTTTTCTACCTATTTAGTTTCGGAGATAGGGTAGGTGGAATGCCCAATTTTTAACCGACTTCCCAAAAAAGGAGGAGGTTCTCAATTCGGTTGTATTTTTTTTTTTTTTTTAATGTTTTTTACCGCATATCTCCGGCGTTTATGAACCGATTTGGAAAATTCTTTTTTTATTTGAATAGATATACTTCCAGATTGGTCCCATTTTTTCAAAATCCAGTTCTAATCCATGAGGAATTGAGGGAACTCCTCAAATATTGTAGGCATACATATGGCAATTTTACTATTTTCAGCAACAAACCAAGCATTTGCATTCAAAAAGTATAATAATCCTTTCACCACTATGGTTCTTTCATCATTTTTTTTTTCATCCAATTATTTTGTCGAATAAAATGGCGGAAGTCGGTTTTTGAAATGAAAAGTTATCGTATATTTTCTTTAATATCTTTTTAACTAAATATTTTAATAAAAGAATATAGGTATTTGCATATCTCAAAATCAGCCCTTTTATTTTATATGACAAAATACATGACGTATTTGACAAATTTAATTTTATAAGTAGTTTACAATGGAACTCCAAAATCAGAATTAATTTATTTAAATTATACATCCGTGACTGAGCCATTAAATTCTGAATAAGAACCAATTTTTTTTTTCTTTGTCTTGTTTCGGAGAAAGTAGTCTGTGACAGACAGACCGACATGAGAGAGATCCTATAATAGTTTTGTTGGTACCATTTGAAGTATGGAACCCTAAAAATCTTTGAGTACCTACTTATGTTTGGTTTTAATGACCCAAATATAATAATAGTCGAAAAGAACGTGAACGTCAAGATAGTATGTTTCGTGATGATTATGGCAATGGCATATAGAATACCTCCCCCATTGAATTCAATAAGGTAGACCTCGTCTATCAGTGGACGTTAATAGGCTCGAGGTGATAGAATGCTAAGGTTAATTGGTAATTGCAGGTGGTTTTCAGTACTCAGGTGGATGCTGCTCCCCATCCCCATGTGTAATCCTTGGTCAGCTTTTACGACGTCCATACGTTTCTATCTATCTACTTTGGCAGCAAATATCTACTTCCTCGTTCGATCAGCTCATCCAGTATAATATAATCCTGCTAGGCGTACGGCTTCCTTATCAGATTCCATTTCAATATCCTAAGGCACATTATAAATTATGTTTCATAATAACTTTTTATTTAAAAAACCGACTTCCTCCATTGTATTCGACTAAATATTTGGATGAAAAAAAATTTATGAAAGAACCATAGTGGTGAAAGGATTATGATACTTTCTGAATGCAAATGCTTGGTTTGTTGCTGAAAATATCAAAATCGCCATATGTATGCCTACAATATTTGAGGAGTTCCCTCAATTCCTCATGGACTCCATCATTAGAACTGGATTATGAAAAAAGGGGACCAATCTGGAAGTAATATCTATTCAAATAAAAAAAGAATTTTCCAAATCGGTTCCTAAATGCCAGAGACATGAGGAAACAAACATACAAAAAAAAAATACAACCTAATTGAGAACCTTCTCCTTTTTTGGGAAGTCGGTTAAAAATACAACCGAATTGAGAACCTCCTCCTTTTTGTGAAGTCGGTTAAAACGGCAGTAGGTAGGTAATATTTACAACTATTTAGATACCTACTCATCAATACCACAAGACCGCTGACCTTCATTGAAACCAAGTTCATAGCTATGTACAGTTATGTGCATACATCATGGAGTCAGCAGGTTCAGCTTCCCATTGTGACAAGTTATGGTTCCCAAGCCACAATTGTGCGATTTTATCGTAACAAGCAACATCAAAGTGCCTTTGTATTTCTTACTGTGATTAGGTTTTAAGTGACAGTTTGATCAGTGAAATCGCGAGTTCTCAAACGATTTATCACATAAACAGAAGCGAAATTTCACACAAAGCTAGAAAACTTATGTTTTAACAATGATAAATGACAATATTGAATAGATAACTATATAGTAACAATTCCGATCCTCTCTTCGAAAACTCGACAACCCAACTTTTTCCTGAGGATGCTTCGTAGAGAGACGAAACACATTTCGAATTCTTTCGGAGTTTTTTGGTACAGAAGGACGGAATTGTTACTTATACATATATGTTCGTTTATTCAATATTGTAGAATTAATTTCTGTAAGGTAGATTCTGTTAGTAGTAGAACTTCTTGTGAAAGAGTTCGTCCTGGGAAGGTGGGAAGTACTACCACTTTACCTATTTCTGCCGCCAAACAGTAGTGCTCGCATTGCTGTGTTTCGGTTTTAAAGGTACGGGTGCTGGTGAAATTACAGGCACATGAGACTTTTCATCTTTGGGTCTCAGGGTCGGCAGCGCGCGTGTGATACCTCTGGTGTTGCAGGCGTCCATATGCTACGGTAACTACTTTCCATCAGGTGGGCCGTAAGCTTGTTTGCTTACCAAATAGTAATAAAAAAAGTATATACATATATATATATGTTATATAGTAACAATTCTGCCCCTCACCCCGAAAACTCGACAACCCGGCTTTTTCCTCAGGATGCTTCGTATTAGAGACAAAATACGTGTCGAATTCTTTCTGAGTCTTTGGTGGAGAGGGGCGGAAATTGTTACTATATATTTGTACGTTTATTAAATAATGTAGAATGGATTTCTTTAAGGCCACGTCTAAATCAATTAATTCACGATAAATAACTATATAAGACATTTCAAGCTATATCATCATCATCACCAGCCAGTTTACGTCCACTGCTAGACTAAGCCTCCCCCATTGAATACAAGAGTAGTTACTGATAGATCCTGTGAAATGGGGGGATTGCCCATAATTACCACGCTTGGCAGGTGGATTGGTGATCGCAGTTTGGTGTTAAGTACTCTGATAGATGCTGCTGCCCATCCCTTAGTAGGGCTTTTACTACATCCACGGGAGGAGGAGGGGTCTATTGTTAGGCCGGACACACCACGGCACATTCATATTCAAGCTACAAAAACTTGAAAATAAACAATTCACAAACGCAAATTATTAGCAACTTAATTTGCACGTGACCGTGCATGACTAGCGTGGACGTGCTTGCAAAATGAATTATTCTCAGTTAGCGTTGCAAAAAACTGGAACAGAATCTGCAGATTTGGCATTAATTAGCAATCATAATCTTTATCTTTGTACTTTTTGCGACATCATTTAAGGTGTACAGTCATCATATGCCAATGATGTTTCCACACTTAGGACTCACGTGTCTTCTCACGGCTGTAAAAATACAAAATAATAAAAAAAAAACTCTACCAGTCAAGTCTCTTTGCTCTATATTTTAAATAAGTACTTTACGTCAGTTTTTGTTTTTATTTGAGTTGGTTACAGAAATTACAGGTGGTCCAAGTGATTTTAAGTGGTAACTCCTAACTATTACAACTACAAATAGATACCTCTTAGATCACATTCACATTGTACGAAGCCTGTATCAGTCCTTCTGGTTTTATATTGGCGGCTGCCTTTAAGCTTGTAAGTTTTTGTATCGGGTATAAAGGTTACCGTATCATATCATTATTTAGGTACTCTACAGATACAGTTCCCTCACCTTAATAACATTAAAAATAATAAATAAAACTGGAATCAATTTTCTAGTGAAATGACACAAAACAATAGAGTTTACTTATTCAACTAAATATTCATTAAAAATCATGTTTTACAAAACAATGCTAGGTAACTAATTTGTTTCTGAAATAGCACCTCTTAAAAATCTCAAATATTTAATGCGTGTCTAAAAACCTGCACCTCAGTGGTGGCTATTTCTATTAGACTCGGTTTCACCATAAAAGGTTGTAAATAAAATAACTTTTGACGTTAATCTGTTGCACGGAGATGATTTACTAATTGAAAGAGAAATTCTTTTGTAGTGTCTAATTTTAAATCTAAAAGAAAAGCTGTACATAGGTACAATTAACTAAAAACAATTAAATAAATACAAACTTACTACATTAATACAACTTTGAATGGATCTCTTTCCGACCATGGTCAATTACATAGTGAATAAGGAGCAATGAAGATGTATAAAATGACATTCAATAAAAAACCCTGAGTATAAATAGGTAGATATAATGTAGCAAAAAGGACACTCAAACGCATTTACGAACTTATCTACAGAGAGGATCTTACGAAACGGCTATTAGGGTCAGTCGATTCTCGATTGGGCTTGTAAATGGGAAACAATTAACTGTAAATGTGCTATGTTTGGTGTGTTATCGGTTTCCTTAGTGTTGCCACTTAATTCCCCAGTCCGTGGTAACTTATTCACCTTATACAGTTCTTAAAACCACAAAGAGTAAACAGGTACAGAACCATCCTCCATCATCCTTTATGCAGTTGTAATGAGTATCTAACTATCTAATCATTTATATGGGTTGACGGTTTTATTTTTTTATTAGTGAATACTTCGTTCTTATAAACCTATTTGAAGATTTAAATCCTACGTCAAGAATAATCTAATAAAGATATCGTACACTCCAGATGACTATATTAATGATAAAACCGCGTGGCCTGATATCGCATGTCGAAGAACGCAGGAGTAACTTTAGTTTATAAGACGATTCAAAATGATCCTTGTGATTTCAATAAATAAAATACTTTTGATTTGATTTTGATTTGATTTTGATTCGCTCTGCCCCTCGACTGCTAAAATGTAAATTCACAATATCTGTACCGACCGATTTATTTTATGGTTTTATTAGATTGTAATTTATAAGAACTTATATTGAGCGTATCGTGTGCTGTCTTAGAAATTTTTGCTAATCCTCTACTTTTGACTACCTACCTAAGGTTATTAAGTTCTCATTTATGATGTATCAGCTTCTTCCTGCTCCGAGACACCACACAGGCGCTTCCCACCTTGTAGTAAGAAGGATCATCAAAATTAAGCCATGCAATGTTTGTTGCCCTGATTCGTCTAGGCTTAGTCGCGTTAGAACAGGAGTTGTTTTAGTTTAAACAGAGACAAATTTACTTGTCTCTAGTTTAAATGACAATTCAAAATGATCCTAATACTTTTTGATTTGTTTGACTTGGGGTATCGACCTTGTAATTAACGTTATAAATAACATTTATTTTTTTAAACTATGACAATACAATTACATTTTGAATAGAAAAAGTCCTTGTTTGAATAAAAAATATCACTGAGACCGAAGTCCGAGTTCAATAAGCAATTGACACGGACGTATGGCGTATTCACACCGTGTACGCTAGGGGCGCTCATCGGTGTCGTCGTACAAAATCCGTTACACACTACACAATACGTCCGTGTCAATTGTTTACATTAGTTACTAGTTTTAATTGTTCAATTTGTTACTAAAACTGCTAACATCAAAGTTCACCGGATCTAAGCCACCAGATCTATCAGTAACTATTCATATTTTTGTGTCTCGTTGCAACTTAAAACTTACAGATACGAAAAATTTGTCATGCTATTTTTCAGTAAACAAATAAAAACATATTTGCTACGTGATTGAACTTTTGTCTCTTTTACGATGGTAGGTATGTATTTCAATCAGCGGATGTGTAAATGCACAGTATTGTTTTAACAGTTAAGCCCGATCGAGTCAGTTTAGCTAGCTAGCTGATATGATATAGCAGTTCAACGCGAAGAACCGTCAGACGCGGACGCACATACAAATAAAAGTAAATAAAAAATAGTTTCCGGCATGTGACTTCCCGCCTTTACCTGTCACTATCTAAATAGTGTTGCACCATAAAAAAAATACCTGCTATGTGTATCAAGTTGATTTATTTCAAATTTCGCATGGTTTTATCTGTTTGTTTAGAGGTTGAACATTGATATGGCGATGCAGTGTAGATAACGTTTCCTAGGTTTGTGGTTGCGTGCGGTTGCCGAGATTTTTTTCCCCATTTGTGGAATGTATTATTATTTATTGATAATTGAGTTTTTGTTACAATTATTGTGAGTGGACAACAAGATAAATGTGAGTTAAATTTTAGTGGAATTTACTTACATTTTATGTAAGTACCTATCTATCTTGCTTTATATGGGTTCACCATCATCATTATCACCCGCTTACGTCCAATGCTGGATAAGGCCTCCCCATTTAATTAAATTTCCATTTAATATTTGCCATAATCATTACGCTCAGTAGGCAGATGGGTGATCGCAGTTTGGTGTTAAGTACCTACTCAGGTGGATGCAGCTACCTATCCCTTATTAAGGATTTTACTACATCCATGGGAGGAGAAAGAGGGGTCTATTTTCAGGTCAGACACACTACGGCACATACGGCCACGGATTAGGTTCATAAACATTTTCTTTGTGTATTTATTTTTGCTTTACAACAAAGGTTATAAAAATATTAATATGGTAGAGTCAATGTATCGTTTTTCCGATTTAGCTTTCTGTGCCCGATTATCTGAAGAGCTGGCATAACAAAAGTTTGTTTTAGCAACAGCAACTAATAACAATACTTATACTAACTTTAAAAACTGGTCCAAAATCTTTGAAACATGTTTCTCGAGGGCATCTCGTCCCATCCGGCCGGACAGTTTAAATAATTATTTCGAATCCAGTTTTAATTAGATCCAAAGCAAGAAACTGAAGTTTTACGAGTGGTACAGCGCGAAACTAAAACGAATTTCTAGTCATTTTGCACGATAAATGAAATAAAATAACAAAAACCCGTACAAAGAACTAATATGATAAAGTTAAGGATAACTAACAACACGAGTAAGTACAATCAGATAGAATCTATTATTAAAGATTGCAGGAAGTCAGTGGAAGGAGGCGACTCAGGACCGTTCGTTGTGGCATAAAATGAGATTCCAATGTCCAGCAGTGAACTTCTACTGTTTGATGTTGATGATCAACGTCACGAAGATCTTTATTTACAGAAGAATAATACAACAAATATAACTAGAGACAATTGTAAAAATACTAATATAACAGTTGAGCTATCTAAAAACCGTAGCACACGATCTAAAGACAAGTCAACTGATTCAAATCACTTTCCAATCCATTTGTATTAGATCGTAAATCATGGTAAATTTTAAAAAGGTAAAGCCAAGCTAAGTTTACCATATGGAGTCGATAGAGAAGGTACCTGCCTATTACATTGTATTATGGTAACACAGCAACAGGATACAATATCAGATTATGGTATCAGACAAACATTGTATTGTGTGAGGTACTAAGTTTAACGGTTCCATTCATGGTTGTGCTTCATATTACTCATCAGAAACAAGGTTAAATGTTCAAGAACGCATTTAACGTGGAACCTTCTTGGTACACACTTTCATTAAAATACTCCTACACAGCTATTGAAGTAATGTTGCCTTATATAATATGCATATCTATTATGTAAATCTATATATTAGCCAATAAATATTCCTAATGCTACCAAAGAATCAACGTTAGTTCAGTATCATAACCCTCCAGAGTTGGATTATCGTCTCTCATTGAATAGCTCTGATAGTATAGTTAAATCCAATCTTCCATCCATTTGAAAATGGATGATAAGACAAATTAATAATCGTACCAGGACTTGTTGGGCAATTTTCGTTGGTATAAGATTTGTCCTTGCTTCTGGCTTATTTAGGAGTGTTATTACTGGAAGAAAGTGTTAGCCGAGTTGTCCGTGGAAAGCAATGGCGGCGATGAGCTCACCACTTTTCATATTCCTGCGATTGTGCAACGGTGAATAGAGACCTTTTGAGGCGCTGCCTACCTCATCGGGGAAAAAGGCTTCTGTCTATCTATTTATGTATGTAGTAAATCTCCTTTGCATCTGGCAAAAAGGTCTATATTACAGTGACTTTTTCTTCTTCATCAGCCGTTAAACGTCCGCTGTTGTAGGCCTCCTTCATAGTGTGCAATGGGGGATCACGTTTGGCAGGCGGATTGGTGATCTCAGTATTGGTGTTGATTACTCAGGTGGATGCTGCTGCTCATTCCCTGGTGTAATCCTCTAGTCGACTTTTACAACCTCCACGGGAGGAGACGGAGGGGTATATTCTTAGGCTAGACACACCACGGCACATTGAATTATTAATCTTCATTTTATCGACAGACTTTCAAATATCGTGACTATAATGTTCACAGTATCTGGTTAAATGGCAACTAGCACAATTTATATTAAAAAGTTGTTTGTATTGAAGTTGTTAATAGCTTCGACTACTTGCCCACAAACTAGGCTATTAAACTTATCCTTCCTGATTACAAAATGCTAAATAATACCATGTACTTGTTAAACAATGTACAGTTATCAATGGTCAGATCCAATACTCTACATGGAACCTAGATCATTTCGAATGCGACTGAGTGAATTTACACTCAGGGCCAGCATCAACCAAAGCGAAACGGAGCGGAGATGTGTAAAATCTATAAGTGGATTCGCTTGCCTAGTAGATGACTTGATGTCACCCATGGCGGTACTTTTGATTGACGTTATAAATCTCCTCTTCGTTTTAGAACAGAATAGAATAGAATAATTTTATTTGATATTTTTAGGGTTCTGTACCTCAACAGGAAAAAACGGGACCCTTGTAGGATCACTGTATACACAGGGAATCCTAGTGTGAAATCAAGACTACGTATGTAACGTTGGGTGTTAAGTTATGTTAAGTCATGTTCTAGTCAAGCCATGGCAGTTTCACTAGAATGTTTGTATTACTACTGGTACTAAATTGCCCGTGTTACTACCAGTATTATACTGGAACACGGGCAATAAACGGTATAATGAAAATAGTCTAAAATTGAGGAAAAAAAACTCTTTTTAACTCTAAAATGGGAAGGCTGAAAATTAAAAAGGCTCTGACGATATCAAAATAATTTACTGATCGGAACCCTCTTTCTTAACATTATAGTACTATTATTTGACGTCAATCTTACCTATTGTATGACGATGTGGGCGACGATGGAGCACGAAGATCTATACGGCTATAATTCACTCTTGTCTTAAAGAGACCCAAAATAGTTTACATTTTATGCTCAAGTACTTAGTTATTCAATATGTACTTTCCTTGTTTCAGAAACAACAAATGCAACAATGCAGTCAGCCAGAGAGTCGAGTCGACAGCGACGGTCCAACAAAAGGCGCAACTCCAGAAAGAAGTCACTATCACCATCCGATCTAAAATGCGTCCGAGACCCAAAAGCGGACAGCAAGCTCACAAAGCGATCTTTATCAGAGGGTTCAGTTAAAGTTAAGCACAAAAAGAGCAATATACGACGAACTTTGACCCACCCATTAACGGACGATATCAGTGTTCAGTTCAGTAGTGAAGTGAAGGTTCTAGAGAGTGATGAGTCGAATCTACCCCCTACGAGTAGTGATAGGGACACGGAAGACGATGGTCGGATTGTGCCAATGCCGATTTCGATTAGGCCAAGATGGGACTCTGGGAGTGAGATGGACTCTTTGGTGTCCACTGTAGTAAGACGGGCAGCACGACGACGCAGGGCGCCTAATAACCCAGGTAAGTTACACTATACGACATATCTGATACTTGCTACATTTTAAGTAGCTGAAAATTCTATCACGTACATGTATATCATCTTATCTCTTAAATAGATACAAGTAGCGGCATAAAACTCTAGCGCTGACCATTATTGCGTACTTGCGTAGAAGTCAAAAGTAAGGTATCTTGGGCGGGATCTTGTAGTGTTAAAGTTTTATTCGGATTCGTAATTTCCGCTCGGAATGATTTGTTGTCGTTAATCGCCTGAATGTGGCGCTGCGCGCTAAGGTGTTTCAATAGTTGGTACTACTGACCGCGCTTAGCGCGGAGTTTGAGTTAAGCCGTAGGATTGGCTGAAAAACATCTTCGGTTCCTCAAACATGGCAGCATTGCGGGCGAGAACCAATGACCACATCTGAGTGGAAATTATTAATCCGAATAAAACTCTACCACTACAATCTCTATCTCTATCTACCTGTCTCATAATAATTGTATTGCTTGCGCAACGGTGAACATGCGCAACTACCTCCTCCACGTTTCGTTCAGCGCTAGACTTACGTGCCGCTACTTACGTTGCTTATCATGGCTCTAACTGAAATGACAAAAATCATAGTACCTTATTAAAATGATCTGCTTAAGAGGAGGTCACCAGTAGCTATCAAAACGGCACTTACGCCCTTTTGCATGTGAACGAAATTTGCTTTTAATTTGGCTATTATTCCTTCATACTTCAAGAAACTTTGTACACGTGATCAGTATACACTAATATTGTGGTGCGTTAGTTTCTTATACATATAACTAATTATGGTTAGCAGAGCATCAATTTAAAAATATTTTTTTTAATACTGACGCACACGGGTATTATTGTACTGATCATAATATGTAAAAAAAAATATTGGAGTTTGAAGAAATAATAGCCAATATGAAGCAACCTTCTTACGCGTACAAAAGGGCTTGAGCGCCCTACCGGTGACCTTCTCTTAACTCGAGGTAGTACGCTTTAGACTACGTTTCTTGTCAAATTAATACAATATACTTTAAAATACCTGCCAATTCATCAAACAGATCTACGTAGAATACATATCTAGTTAATGCGACTCCATTGCTTACTTAATTAAAAACCAGCATAATAATTAAAACGATAACAATCTAGATAACATCAGAATCTTTTTGTTGTAAACACTAGATTATTGTTGACGTAAACTTTGTTGAAAACTATTCAGTGAATTATGCAAAAACCAGTCAAGGATTTTATGCGCTACGCTTGTTGTAGCTAACCTCTAATTGCTGTCAAAGCAGTCTTGTGTAAATCCTATCAGTTTATTACAAGTTGTAATTGTATAAGTAGTTGAAGAAATAAATACGAATGCCTGAATTTCTATTGAGCCTTTATGAAGAGAAATCGTATTTCCACTTGCCTTGATTGTTATCCTAATTCATCATCTCTTTCGCTTATTTTACATAGGTACTCTCTCAACATCTTCACACTCCTCTTGATGCATGTACGAGCATGACAGTGCTTGCTTACTTACAGATCATGCAAACATTTATCAAACAACTCGCAACTGATGAAAATTTATTTTTGCATCAGTTGTCCCTTGATTTCTGCACCGCGCAGTGTATGGACCAGCCCTACGTATCGTTCTATGATGTCCAGTCAGAAGCCCTTTACAAAAAATATGTCTTCACCTTTCTGCCAGTAATGATTCCTACGGCTGCTTCTACATATCAAGCCCTAAAGTTTGGTTTGATTTTGGAGTTTTCCTTTTATAGGGTTGACATAATGTAGACCAATGTTAACGAGATCTACGAAAATTAGAAACATCATGAAAAGTTACCAATTTCTTATTGATATTTTTGTTATTTACGTCGTGTAAGTATTTGTTTCTTAGAGGATGCTGTGTGGGCTACTTTGAACGTACCATTCATCTTTATCATCGGTATCACGCTTTGCTGGTTATGGCCCACCTTTCGCTTCTGGCATTTCCCTCTATTGTCAGTACGTTTCTCATCTTGATGAGACTACATACAATAAACAATTTGAAATAAAAATAACACCTACTTCTATCAATGTTTTTTTGGTTCAAACTGACCTCTCCGTTTCATCAAAAACACTTGCTATTTTATTTCTAATTTAAGTTTTAATCTGCAGTCCACTTGATTCCTATCCAGCGATAAGTACGTAGGTACGCTAATGATGATCTCGTTCTAATAATTTCAACAGCTATGCAAGGTCGATGATAGTCACATTATCACATACGAGAACATAACAGGCGTCATTGTGTTTACAGCTATGCGTGTAATTATGCAAATACGATAATTCAAGAACAATCATGATCCCTGTCTCCTATCACATGTGCATACGGTTATTTGCTTTGTTATGTTAAAAGTATGGAACTGTTGTATGCCTGAGTCTTCACCTAATCAGTAGGTACATGTCCATAATAAAAAACAGTTACCAAGCCATTATAAAACACAGGCACGGATGATTATTCGAAGACTTGTCTGTGATAGGTTTATTCTCACAAGTCAAGAGTATGGCTGCGTAAGACAAAGAAAAGTTAGTACTTACCATATACATAGGTAGGTAATGTTTGCATTGATAATGATAATGATCATGAAAATTGCGATGAGCGAGCAAAGAAAAGAAACAAATTCTGATTCGCTGTCGCGATCTTTGAGTTTTATTTAGAGTCAGTTATTAGCAAGAAGACGTAAGAAAATATCAGCAGGTATTTTAATACCTGCCTGTAGTTATAACTTCCTCGTTCCTTGAAACATACATGGGTAAGTAATTTCTATTTTTATAAGAATGTAATTGTGTAAGTAGATACTGGCATCTAGGTAGGTACCTACTATCTTTTATTCAGTGTCCTATTTATAAATAATTGCCTACATACATACCTATCTCCATATTCTTATGAAAGCCATAAAAACTTTCCGCAACTTGTTCTTTGTAATGTTAAGATTGCAATTAAAAACGGTAGAACCAGTATTTCTAGAATATTAATATTGTTTTATTTTATAAGTCAAATCACGTGCAGAATTTACAGATTTGCGTTTAGAGTCACGTATTCATTTACCGGGCATGTAAGTGACACCTGTGGTGTATACCCGTAAGCTGCAGTTTACGTCCATTGCACGCAGTAATGAAAATCGCACAGAGATGGCGCTGTAGTATATTTTGGTTAGTGAAACCTGCATAAGATTCCATAATCTTAGAAAATTTTTACTGAACCACATAATTATAATTAAAACATTAGTGATAATTTTAAACAACATTAAATTTCATTATTATGTTTTCTGCTTTTCATCCTCCCATCAAAATTAATTATTTGTTTAGCTTTTTTACGGATAGGATTGACTGAATGAGAAAATTATGCCAGCTAACGAGTGGGTATCGTGCCTTTTTAAGGTTTATTTGAACTTCAAGCCATTGAGTAGAGATGGCGCCAAAGTCTTTTTTCGTGACAAGTTGCGATCACAAACTAGGACGAGAAGTTCTAATGTTGATAACAGTAACTGATAACTTAACTGTTTCGTATAAAATTTTACCATGAACGTTGATTTTTTCCTAGATAAAATAATATACTGCATGATTTCCGTTTGCTACTTTTTTAGATAACTATATTTTGAAAATTATTGTTGAAACACGTAGGGTTGTACCTATCTGCCTCGTTACTTAAAATGTAGGAACTAAATTTGATCGCGTAATTAACTAATTACCTACCTCGGTATTCATTTTATGGCAGTATATAACTAGGAGGACAAATTATATTTAAGTAGGTAATTACTAAGTATACCTGGTTTGTTAGTAGATCCCCTTCAAAGGAAGTGCAACTTTCAAAAACCATTTAGGCTTCAGTTAAGTTAATAAACTGCTAAATAATCTGTGCGTGGGTGGTGGGAGTTAGTGGTAGGTAGTTTAAATTCAGCCTACAATATGGCAATGAATGAAAATGATAATGTCAATGCCATAACATCACACCTGTCTATATCAAAGGGTAAAGTGTTGCTTCAGTCCTTATTCTAAGGTAAAGTGCTATAGGATGGCACATGTTTGGAAGAGTTTCATCAATGAAAGGCACATCAGGGCGATTGGAATTTTACTTTTAGTACAAATACATATATTTATTTCGGTAAACTTAATCTAATATACATTTTATAGGTGATCCTCTTGGATCCTCTTTTAAGTATCTTTAAACTTAAAACTACCTACTTACTACTACCTGTGTTAGAGGGTCTCGCTCTTCCGTAGTCGGAACAAGACTTAGGTACTACTTATAAAATATTATTTTGAATGAAAGTTATTTTTAGTGAAGGGTGTATGACGTTTTCTTGCCATTGTGTAATTTTAGCTAAAATTGAAGCTGCGTCTTTTCTACTACCAACAATAACAATACTTACAACAAATGGATACTTACATCTTAGGTCAAGTCTACATAGGACGCGCCCCACGTGATATTGCACTGCGCCCGTCACCTTGAGACATAAAGATGAAAAGTCTCTTGTGCCTGTAATTTCACCAACACCTATATCCTTAAGAGGAGGTGGTGATCTTTCAGTGATCGTGAAGTTTGGTTCTAATTTGGCTATTATTTTCTTCAAACTCCATGAAACTTTGTACACATAATCAGTACACTTATATATAGACCCGTGGTGCATTAGTTTCTTATAAAATTATGTGTTACCAAACCATAAATAAAAAAATGAAAAAACTGACGCACCGTTGTTCTGGATATTAGTGTACTGATCATGTGTACAAAATTTCAAGGAGTTTGATGAAGCAATAGCCAAAACAGAAGCAAACACGCGTACAAAAGAGCGTAAGCGCCCTACAGGTAACCTTCCCTTAAAACCGGAACACAGCAATATGAGCATTACTGCTTGGCGACACAAATAGGTATGGTGGTAGTAAGTACTTCCCCAGACAATTTCTTCCACAAGAAATTCTACAAGTAGGTACCTACCTAGGTTACTAACAAAACTATTACGGCAACTAAGGAATATTTTATTTTGACGTAATGAAATAGTGAGGCATGCAATTTTAGCTTGGAATATCTACACAGTACCTACCTTCTTACCCAAAACTTAAAACTTTTTTAACAATTTGACGTTAAAGTCAAAGTCAAAATATATTTATTGCTGAGCTATATCTATAAAAGATGTCATAGTTATTATATAATGGATCCAATGTAATCTACCCTTAAAAGGGCGTGCAATTATTTATTGAATTTACAATCTTTAGATTAATAATAATAATAGGTAGTTGAATATAAATAATAGATGCCAAACAATACAAATATTATAATACACTCGAGAGCAATGAATCCGGGTCACTTAAAGAATCCTAAAAATCTCGGAAACTAAAAATGCTAGGTTAATGCAATAAATTGTATTTAATAGACAATGTAATACTCCTTAAATGAAGGTATTAAAACTTCTTAGTTATTGTAAAGTTATATCATAAAAAAATCAAATTTGAAAAAGGGCCACTTTCGAAGATGGAACTACGAAATTACAGCATTTGGTTTTGCTTTTGTTTGTAATCTGTCATTTATCATTGTTTGATTTCTGTTTTTTTGTTGTTTTTTTTCTGCGTAAACGCAGTAATGGAAGCACGAGGAGGCAATACGAAGTAATAAAATTCAAGAAAATCGTAATAAAGTTCAAAAATTTCATGTTTCCTATTTTTGTTTTAAGGAGAGATCAGCAGTTTTTTTCTTTATGTAATTTTGTGTTAATAAAATGTATGGTGACTCATATTTTTTTTACCTTCATTTAAGGAGTATTACATTGTCTATTAAATACAATTTATTGCATTAATCTATCATTTTTAGTTTCCGAGATTTTTAACATTCTTTAGTGACCCGGATTCATTGCTCTCGAGTGTATAAATGTCACATGAATAAAATTAAAAATAAAATGCCTAGTCAATGATAATAATAATTACGTTCGGAAAAACGTTCTGTGTTCGTTCGGTAAAAACGTTCGGAGCGCGTTGAAATCTTTTGTATGCCTGGGTAACGCATCTACGGAACAGTTAAATAAAATATCGATGTCTATTCCAACCACACGTCTTCTAACTAGTGATGTAACATAATTAGGTTTTTATATGACCTCCATCAGAGTTGCAAGGTTTATCTCACCGCAAAAAAATTATACTCGTAAAAAGTTTTATTCTTCAGTTATTACAACAAAAACGCTAGCATTTTCTTCATGGTTCGTTGGAGAGACACCTTTAGGTTACAGTACAGTTAGTAATTTGACGATGTTTTTGTTTAATTTCAAGAGCTTAAGTGGGACCGTGGAGACAGTTAGTGCGTGCGTGGGTGTTGATACCCTCCTACGTTCTACTTCTGTGCAAACAAAAGAGCTATTCTTTTTGAAAACTTGTTCCATATAATTCTGGCTCAGTGTTTGGTCTAGTTCGCCAGTGCAAGTTCATTGTTCGTCGTCTGTCAATTTCAAATAGGCCGTAAACGCCACAGGCACTTTGAATGCTTTATGTGGCAAAGTTTGGGTTTCAGAGGTAGAACCTTTTTGTACCACTACCTACTGCTAATCAGATACGCCGTTTTGATTCTAGGTAAGGTTTTGTTGTTGGCGGTGAGACGCGAGGTGAGTCACGATGTTAGGTGAATCAAAAGTCGATAGAATTTATCGATAAACACTATATAGGTATTAAATAAGTTGACCTTTTTGCAGAATAATGCTAAGAACACTGATGTGCGTTTCTCAACAATTCATAGATCTAACTTTCAGATGGCCTATGTAGAAAACAAGACACCAAACCAAGTTAATATTATATTTAATATTATATTATATATAATCATGAACTATTAAGTAGTTAGTAGTAGAACTTCTTGTGAAAGATTTCGTCCGGGGAAGTACTACCACCGTACTTATTTCTGTCGCCATGCAGTTGTGCTTGCATTGCTGTGTTTCGGTTTGAAGGGTACGGCTGCCGGTAAAATTACAGGCACATGAGACTTTTCATCTTTATGTCTCAGGGTCGGCAGCGCGCGTGTGATGCCTCTGGTGTTTCAGGCGTCTATAAGGCTACGGTAACTACTTTCGATCAGGTGGGGTTTTATGCTTGTTTGCTTGCCAAGAAGTATTAAATAAAAAAAACGAATGTTCCGTAGTGTCTGTCCTAAGAGTATACCCCTCCGTCTCCTCCGTCGATGTCGTAAAATTCGACTAAGGGGTTAAACCAGTGGATGGGTAGCAGCATTCACCAGAGTACTCAACACCAATACTGCGATCACCAATCCGCCAGCCAAGCGTGGTGATTATGGCAAATCCCTCCATTGCATACCATGAGGGAGGCTTCGTTCAACAGTGACTGCGGACATCTAACGGCTGATGAAGAAGTACCTAGTAACCTAAAGCTGACCTGATCTGAAGCTAACCTAAGCTATACATACCTACTTACCTAAAGCTGTTGGCATCAAAATAAATACAAAAAACCCCTGTTAATTAATCCTTATTAGCTAATTAAGGTGGTTTTAAATAAGTATGTATATTTCAGCATAAATAGAGACTACAATTTTATATTTACAGTATAATATTTATTGCACTCTCAAACATCTCTCTATTTATTGATTAACGTACCTGTATAAATACATACACGTCACATTCTAGACAATTTGAAAAGATGCTACAATATGTTTCCAAGTGATAAATACAGTTTTATAGTCAAACACAAACGTGACTTTGAACAAAACATCTGCTACAAAATTAGCAAGCGTCATAGCAACGTCGATATGCAAACAATCGAACAGAGGACAACACTCGAGGCTTGGCGCAACAGTCAACCGGCCGGCTCCCCGCACATCCGCTTGCGCGCTTGGGCCCGCGCCCGCCAACTTCATGAAACTCAACATTTTTAAAATAAACTCAATAACACCAACCAAATACAAAAAATATTTTCAGTAATCTGTGGCTAGCGACTCCTTTTTGGTGGATTTGAAATTCGAATTAGTAATTTTCGGCCACGTGCGAAATTCAAATTAGAACAGATTAATTCTTTTGTAAATATTTTGCACAATGTTTTGTTTTATTTATGACTTAAACATGCTAGTAAAATGAAAAACCGCGTTAAATTGAAGGAAACAATAACATTTTGTGAATAATAAAGTGCCCATCTGCCAGTTTTCAAGTGTTTTTTGTGCTGAAAAGAAGCCTTGAAACTCGAAACCACAGGAAACCCTACTAAAACAATAGGTGAGTTTCAAGTCGGAAGTCCAGTAATTGGATATTGGACAAGTTTGTAAATTGGATTAAACGCCTAATGCTTTCCTTTATTGTAAGCGGTAATGCTGTTGATAACGGATAATATGAGAGCTCTCATTTCTAAATATTTTTTACCTACTCAAGCGTTAGCAAAGCGTTTAAACTGAGCATAATTGTATATAAACAACAAAATTGAAATACTTCTTTTATCTAAGTATCTAGGTAGTATCCTTTTTTAAATATATTTATTCGCCAAATAAAGAAATTATTTACTTATCTAGGTTCACACACCTAATTCATCTGATCTTGTTATACTTAGATACTATTACTTAGTATTAAATCATGATGCAATAACTTACATAGCAACAAACAACCCAAAACTTCACGCAATCAGAGGTTAGATTTGAGTAAAATTGATTAGAAATGGGTTTAGAAGATGACGCAAGTTTGGTACAGTCAGCCCTCTAGTTGCTAAGCCCCATGGGTTTTTCAAAATATTTATTCTTGAAAGAAAGTAGGTATTCTGTTCTATAAACCAACTGCTTTTGCCTAGGATGAAACTTAAAGTCGAGCCCAAAATGCTCAATAAACCGTCTTGCTAACTTAAGGTTGCTGACCGTACCAGCCATCGCTAAAGGTTATTGTTCTAGCGTTCGTGATGGCGGTGGTGACGACCTAATAAAAATACTCAGAATGCAAAATCATTTTTTTTGCTTTTAATACCTTGATTATCTAGCTAGATACTATTAAATAAACTATGTTTTTTCTTAGATCTATCAAATTTGTGATATTATTTTTGAACGATATTACTACGTAACCTATCACCTCCAGTCTAAATCCACCCCCCGAAGGATAATTAGTGTACGCCATAGTTAGAGCGTGTGGCATAGAAAGTATTTTCTCTAGCTATTACCTATTATAATCAATATGATCATGTCCCTTTAGGGAATAAATGCCGCAAGAGCTACTCAAGCAGTGCTGTTATAGCAGACTGATAAAAAGCTGCTGAGTTCTATATGGATGTCACGAATTGAACAAAGTTTGGATTTGAAATTCGAATTAGTAATTTTCGGACACGTGCGAAATTCAAATTTGGATTCCAATCTTGTTGAGTTAATTTAATTCTAATTTGTCACTACACTAGTCCAACTAGGTACAATACAACGAATCGATTCGTTAGGATTTAAAGTTATAAGAATTTGGTGATTCTGAATGACATATAACTTGATAACACTACATCATGCCTCACATATTCATCAAAATATTAATACTAACCTAACGACCAGTTCATGTTTAATTAAAATACATATATAGAGCTTTAATGAAATAAAACAATAGCATTCAACAGTCACCAGTGTCTATAGTTGGACTGCAAGTAGCTTCAGGTTTTGCCTTCCGTAATTTAAATAGATCACAGCCAAATGATCTACATATTTGAATGAAGATTTATGATACAACACAAATGTAACCATGAAGGTTGGTACTTAAGTGTAGAGTAGGCGTTAAATGGTTTATATAATTCAATAATTGAACCATCAAATGGGTGTACTCACTGTACGTAGTTTATCTTGATGAATTGTTCAAGAATGTGTGACTGCTCCTGTATGTTAGTAATTTTACTTTTACTATTTTTGTATTTGTGTTTTTTTTTTGTGAAATTCAATTCAAAAAATATCAACATCGTATCTACATACGAAGAGAGACAATTTCTACACTGTCTTTCTACGTCTGCAATATTTGAGGTATTTATAAGCTTGATTGTAAAAAAAATCCTAATTAAATATTTAAAATATAATGGTTTTCCAAGTGATATTTGATAGCCTGCCATAAAACAAAACATGAATGGAAATCCTTCTAACAGAGTGAAATACACCTATGTGAAGTTGGCAACCGGGTATACACTATTTGATTTCTATGATATCTATTCGATTGTACCGCGTTTGTACCGGATTGTACCGCTCTTTAAATCGTTTGTACCTTAAGGGTGTAAGACCTACCTGTAATATATCTGTTAAAATCATGTAAAATTTATAATAATTACAAACTATTTGGCTCAGTCTATAAGTAGTATTTTCCCTATGACTATAAAACGCATTTGTAGAGTTTTACAGTACTTATTCGTGTAGAACTATCAGATTCATCGGAGCGTTCTCTTAGCCGTCGGATAAGTACCAGTACGCCACATTTCGTGATTTAGAAAGCCGGTACTGATATTATCTGATCAAAATCTATATTGTTCTTTCATGAGATAATAAGTATTATGAAAATAAGATAGATTAAAAAATTCTTGCCTTTTCTTTATGACGTGAAAATATAGGAGGTAGGAATTTACGAGATATAATGTGACTTGATTATGAGAAATATTGTAGCTCGACGCTATTTGCCTACCTACCTAAGGTTTTTGAGTTCTTATTTTCTATGAATCAGCTGATCCCTGCCTTAGTGTTTTTGGGTATAAGGACAATTTTCGTATATTTTCTTCAATAACTTTTTTACAAACTATAAAAACAAAATAATAACATATCGAGCCATTTGATATTATGTTATGTTGATATATTATGTATATGTTATGTATATGTTTATTATATATGTCACATAATTAATTTGACAAAAGTTATTATTAATTTTCAGTTTTGCTACCCAAAAATAACGCAAAATCAGAGTTCGTTTAGTTACGCAAAAAGTCCGTGATTGGGTCACTATCTCTGTTTGTATATGTTCTAATAATGTCAACCTTTTTTTCCAGTAGTTTTAGAGAAAATAGGCGAATGTGATAGATAGACAAACAAACAAACAAACACGAGTGTTCGTTTATGGTTTCATTAGTACCTTTTTAGATCCGTAAAACCGAATCCTCATCACTCAAAGCTATTATTTTAAGTGCAAGACAGTTCAGCCTATATTAAAAATCAAAAAGACTATCGAAAAGCATGTGTTGACCTCGCTCTATCTACCTCCTTCATCCCACGTGAACCGTCTTAGGCAACAAGCCTTGAATCTGCGCCAACGTGTGCAGCTCTTACTTTCATTGTCCAATTGAATGCTGATTTGATTACAATGAGGCCATCCGAGTACCTACTACGACTTATTTGGTCATTAAGGCTGAACCTAAAGCAAACAAGCAATCATTATACGAAAAGAACAACCTGGCCCGCTCAAAAAAGACATTTTTAAATGTCGTAATTAAAATAGATAATTTTACAAACTCCTCAGACTTTTTTAACCTCAATCATTTCTAAGAGATAAAGAAAATTCTTGATAATGGGCCTCATATTGAGAAACAAACGAAAGTAACCAAAAGCTAGATCTAACTTTGAGTTTTTATTAATTTTTTGTACAATAAAGAATAATTTTATTCAATTATATTTTTATTATGTTTTTGTTTAGAGTCAGCTAGATATATATTATTAAAGTATTTAGGTAGTGGTTTAAGGCCCAAAGGTAAGGACGGACCCTGAACATAGTCTACGGGTTAAACTAAAAATTCAAGCAAGTTTACCACCGGTCCATTCATATGTTATGATTCATAAATAATTCAGAAAACGTTTGTATTTAAAGCCTGATAAGAAGCACTACCAAATAATTTGAACAAATCTAATTACAATTGCAAAGCGAACCAAACACTGCAAGTACTTGGAGGCATACATACCTGTTTAAAATAACGTTGTAGGCAACAAAGTTTAAAACCTTAACGCCAGACCCTGTCTCGAGATTATACGTCAGGCCAGGTCAGACACAAAAAGATACCGTTTTTTAGAAGCTCTGAAAAAGAATTACTATTAGGAAAAACCCAGCTGCTAATGGGACATGTTAAAGCTTACTTGGGTTAAGTTCAAGAGTGTTGGAAGTTTTTTTTTTTTTTTCACTTGTTATTGTTTTGCAGGTCGCGTTATTAGTTGCCAGCACCTACAAGCTTATTTACTAGATAGTCTAATCTTAAGGCACAGTATGATCCTAAAATCCAAATATCCAAAAATAAAAACAAAATATCCAAGCGGAGTTCAAAATCGCATGTCATATTTGACGATGAAACTGGTTTGCACTTCAGACTGTATTCATTTCGAGGTTTTTTTTAAATTAATCGAAATATACAAATCATAGATAAAAAATAGTGGTTAGAACTTTAAAATACAAGTCTAGCTATTTAATTTGTAAAAAAATTGTGTTGTTGCCGTTCAAAATAAGGAGCATTTGAATGCCAAAGCTTTTTTAGGGTGGTCATTTGTGCTATTTTTTTGCTCTGTTCGGTTCTGTTCTGTTACAACCTTTATTAGTATATTGTTCTACCTGCTCTAAATCTTTGCATCTCATGATTTAATCTTGTCACGTCGCATTGGGCGTTCAAAATACTACTTTCGAGATCAGTTCTCGCCTTAAGTGGCATACCAATTTCAGATAATAAAAGCTCCTCTGTAACTCAAATGACGTATATGGATTTTAAAGCGATATTGAATTGTGAAAGTCTATCACCTAAGTAGATATCTACTAACCATGGTACCTATTCGGCAGTCTAAATCTATCTTTTTGTCTTATTCGACCATGGAGCGATTTGCAACATTTACAGTGCTCTATCTCGATAGGTTCGTGTGCAGTGTCGCTTTCAACTCACGATGCTAGCCACCCATCCGTGGTGCTTTCTACGATTGGATACATTCTCAACAGCAGCGTTGCGATCAGCCATAGAATTCCTTTGATCACGTGTTTAGGTACCGAAATCATCATTGGTTTTCACTGTAGACCCAGATCTTTGTCAGAATCAAAGAACCACCTCATGCGGAATAAATCCAAATGTAGGCTCCTAGCTCCTACGGTAGATTTCTTCTTTGTTATTTTATGTAGGACAAAGGTGTATGTTTTATCGGTAATTGGCCCGTGGTTAAACGTCTCACATAGAAGGTTTCAAGTACAGTCGTACGTACGTTGAGATTTTGCTGTAGGTAACGCAGAGTCACATTTATTGTGATTTGTTTGTTACCTTCAATAATAAAACTGTGTCAATAATTTTAGAAAAATAATGAATAGCAATTCTATTGGGTTAGTTAAATCATTTTAACGAAGTATTTTTACGACGAATCAAAATAATTATGTTGCAAGGATCGCTTTGCGCCTACCTGTTTCTAATAGCAATGTTCTGCACCGCAATAGCGAGGCACCTATCAAGGCACCTTTGTCGAAGCAAAGCAGCTTACTGTGTGCAATAAATTCTTCCACAGGCGTTTGTCATACAATGTGTAATACCTACATATAGTACCTACATCGGACACTCGACGCATGGAGAAATAAAACCGTTTCAAATCGGTGTACTTACCGAAGGAATAAGTCGCATTATGACTAAGTAAATGTAATTTTCTTTAGCTTTATGTATAAAACGGTATAAGTATATTTAGCAGATTGCTTACTTCGTTTTAAAGCTATTCTTTGAGACCTAAACTACTAATTTGACATGATTTGTTATGTGACCCGTAAAATAAGTATTGGTTGGTGAAATTCGGCTTACGTGTTAACTTTATTATGCTCATCACTAAATTTGACCATTTTTTTATATGTTTTGTACCTATTTGAGTTTTGTATCGATTAGAAACTTTTTTTTTAATTCCTTAATAGTGATGGAAATAATATGTTTTTTTTTTCAAAAACCCGTTAACAGTAAATCGCTGCCGCTTTTTGAATTTTCTAACATGACTGTTTTGTATTCCAGAGTGGGGCGTCAACTACGAGACGGGTGAAGCGAGCGAGCCGGAGGCCGGTCGCATGCGTCCCGAGGACTACCGGCTCGTGTTCCTAAGCTCGGACTCGTCGTGCCGCGAGGACACGGAGGACTCGTCCTCCACGGCCTCCTCTGCTGCGCCGCCCGCGCCCGACGACTGCGACTGGGACTACTTCGAGCCGGGCGCGGCGGCGGCGAACCCCACACCTCCACCCATCAAGCTAATACCACCGACTTGCCCACGCACCTGCTCCTGTGGTGCTGAACCACGCATCGTTGCCGTCCCAGTGCCCGTGCCAGTGCCTGTCCCCGCTGCCCTCTGGCCCGCGCTACTCGCCTTTCCATCACAACCGCCCCCGCCACACTGGAACACATACCCAGGTTTCCTACCCCTCGATGCCGCCGCGTTTACCCGCCTTACCACGGCTGCAGCCGTTGCTGTCACTGCTGCCGCCACTGCCTCCGCCAACGCTTCGCGCAACAGACTCGAGATGACCACCGTCGAAAGGAATGACAAGGCGGTTCAGTCCGAATCGTCACAACAGGAGCCTTGCGTTATCGATAACGATAACAGTATCGCGCCGATCGAACGCGATGCGTCAGTCAACATCAAGGTGATCGCGGAGGAGGACCGCTTGTCAGTACTATCGGATCAAGTGGATGCTATGCCGAAGCACCTCGATGCGGAGAATGCGTTTCCCTCGTCAAACGAGTCCGGAGATTCCAGTTCGGAGGCTGGAGTCGCGCGCAGGAGCTATGATCTCACGAGTGGAGCGCCTGAGGAGCCCGCGACCTCCGACGAGGACTCCGACGATTCAGGAGGAGGGGGAGGACGGTTTTCACGTGTATTTGTGGTAAATCCCGCCGATTCATCATCCGATCTCGAAGATAATGCCGATAGTAGTGGCATAGACTGTGATGATTCCTTTGATAAAAAATCGGACAATCTGGAAATAATGGCAGTGGAAGTGGAAATGCAAAATGAAACTGATGAGAATGAAGAATTAAATGACAGTAATTCTCCACAAAACAACGATAATCCCAATATTGTTTTATTGGATTCGTTTAATTATACAGAGGAGTATCCTTCAATGTCATATCAAAACCATAACGCAGCATTTTGTGATGAAGGAAACACCTCAAAATCCCAACTTGGCTTCAGTAGTGACAGCAATATGCTGCTAAGTGAAACTTGTGAGATATTTAATAGTTTTGATGCAACATGTAACTCAAGTTTTGACGATTTAGATAGTACAAATAACTCAGATAATGGGCATTATCGATACCGGAGTATATCTGAAAACACCGACGGTAATTTATCGGCTAGTAATTACAATGCCGAGGCCGAAATGAAAGTAAAAGTCTTGGTTGAATTACCTAATGAGAAATATAACAATGAAGGTGTTATTTCTAGGGAAATTCCGCCAGATTCATTAAGGAAATTATCAACTTCGCCGGAGCCTAGCCATGCAAGCTCGAGTTCACCGTCCTCGGCGCAAATTGACCTGTTCAAAGGTATCGAACGTACTTTGAGTGAACTATTGAAGAAAGAATTATTGGAGGATCAAGGGGCGGAGAAAATGCACGACAACAAGCCGGTTTGCACAGAGGCGGAGGGGGGCGCGTGCGCACCTGCCGCAACAACAGTTTGCCGCTCGCGCACGGCTCGTGCGGACGGTTCCGCGCGCTTCACTAGCCGCGTTATGATAACGCACGACCGCGTCTCCGTCGTCACGTCGGACACGACGCGCCTCATGCGAGACATCACGGTGCAGCACACCAACTCACAGAACGAACAGGAACCTCAATCTCCCAGCACACAAAACGAAACGGACGAAAGATTATCCGACGATGAAACCCCGCAGCCTTCAGGCGGAGTGACTGTTGTTAGCAATGCCGACACTCTCTCGGCGGTTGTGTGCCTCGAGGAGGGGCTCGCAGATGACGACTCGTGGGTCGAGGACGTCAGCCATGACGATGAGGACGAGGCCACCTCGCCTTCTGACTCTGATTCCGGGGATGAAGCATCGCTGCCGACCCGGGGCGAAGAGTTTGCCTACTGCAGGCGTTCCATAGACTTCACCTTACACACTATCGTTGAAGAAAGTTGCGAAGAAAGCGAAACGGAACAGACAACGAAAAAACCGCGGCCCATATCGGCAACCGAGTTGGAAAAATACTTTTTCTTCGGTTTAGGAGATGGCAGAAATAATTGCGATGACGAGGAAGCAGTGTCGGATACGTCTAGTGTGTGTAGTGAAGGTGCTGAATCGATTGTTGATAGTGAACAGCCAAAAAGAAACAGTAGTGATAACGATGAACTTTCATCACGGTTGGAAAAATACTTCTTATCAGGATTTATGGGATTCAACCAAGAAAGGCGAGATTCAGATGGCTCCGGTAGTGTTGGAAGTGATAGCGAAGGGAGGCAGAGTCCCGAACAACGGAGAAAGCGATTGGTGCGTGCCCGTGGGACACCTCGCTCCCACTCGAATTCCTTGGACAATTTGTTGACAGGAGAAGAACCCTCACAAGATACTCAAGAGGTCTCAGATGGCTCGAGCACAGAAACTGAGGAAAACAGACTTGACTCATCCGAAAGACTCGATTCACAGGGCGAAAATAAAAGGAAGAAACAAAACAAAAAGACACGTGGTTCACCCGCAGATGAGCGCCGACAATCAGCTGAGTTTACTGAGGATGCCCGTGATGACGCAAGATCTGTTTCTGAAGGCGAGGACGGTAGGATATCACCCCGACCCGAATTTTTACTTCTTGGCTCAGAATTATCTGAATCTAAGAAACAGACCAGTAGAGACAGTGGCTTCGTTGGAAGCTGTGATGATTTATTAAGAACCGGTGACTCCAGTAACGAATTTTCCAGATCTCATGAACCTAAAATAGAATTAGAAGAAATCACCGAAGAAATCAGGCCAGATATTGAAGAACGCGTCGAAGGTCCTGTGCTATCCCGTCCACCGCAAAGCCCACTCAGTCGAAAAGATAGCTTTAATAATTGGTCATCTGACGAGGAAACAAATTTAATGATGAACAAGATGCGCCAATTTTTCAAACAGATGGTCAATACAACGAACGTTAGAACTTCCACTCCAGTGTTACCTAACTCTGAAACTTCCACCGCCCGCCCACCGAAACCACCCCAACTATTATATTTTGAAAGCGAGCTAACAAGGCTGATGAAAACTGTACCGGGTATTCGTGACGAAGAGGTGCGGGAGATCGTCGAATATCTATCCAGTGAAGACACGTGGAGTGATTCGTACGATTCTTCAGACTACGCTGGTTCTGATTTAGAGGGCACGTCTTCGAGTAGATCCGTTCTGAGGAAACAAATATCTGAGAGTTGCCGTGAGATAATCGATAAGTTCGATAACGGAAATAATGACGCGGGTTCGTTAGAGCGCGACGCGGTTGGAGCGTATCGGATGTTAACGGCGACGTTAGAACGAGCTGGGGAAGGATCACCTCCTTTATTCGGGAAGGTGATGAGACATATTGGTGGGCGGCTAGTGGCGTTGATGCATGAGGTATCAGCTGGTGCCTCGCCGAGTACGGACGACGATAGTGCGTCAGAGCCAGGTGCATTGGCACGGAGTAGATCTCATGATATTTTGGAAGCTACGGCGAGTAGGGGAAGTGTTGCCAGTGACTGTGAGAGGTTTTCGTGGCGTGGTAGTTTTGAATCAGCGCTGCTGGCGGCGGATTCACGAGGGACTTTGGGTGGAGGTGTGGAGGCAAGGCGGTCTCCCGCTGGCGTTGAGCTCGCGGCTCAGAGGTCGCACTCGAGGAGTTGTGGAGCAATCAGTGGCAGTGAGGACAGATTGTGGCGTGGAAGGAGACGAGCATCTGCACCAGATACCGAGGTAAGTCACAGTCCAAAATAATACCGTTTAAGTTTAGTACAATATCAAGGCAAATATTGTCAACATAGAGCTAATGTTGTAAACAGTGTCGAAACGAGAACAACTCTCAAACCATTGAAAGTGGCTCACTACTGCGGGCTGAATAGGTATTTCACAAGTGTCAATGTCACGCACGTGTCGTAATCAGTTCATTATGTTCAAGATAATGATGCTTATCGAAAGTCTATTCTTTATCGTAGATCCTCAACAAACGCTGGGTAAATAGGAATGTAGCTATCGAAAGATTGGAGTTTATTCTTTATCGTAGATCCTCAATCAAATGTTGATAACGTATGTAAATAAACATCAGATAACACCTTCTAACTCAATGTCATTTTAAATTAAGTAAATGTTTGAGTAGAGTATCAGCCACAGAAGCCATAATTAAAAGAAGAAGAGTAGAGAATAAGCGTCAATGACTGACCCCAAAATAATAAATAATAATAATCATAAAAATAAGTATCATACTTTAGGCATAGGCTTACAAAATAACATAATATTATCAACCCCAAGCAACTAAAAAGTAATTTTGTATGCGTTTGTCTATTTAGACAAACGCTTGTTTTGTTTTATTTATAGTAGAAGTAGTATAGAAATTAATATTATGCAATGTATTGTCATTTATTTATTACTAGCATGCAAAGGCATAATTTTGTATATTTTTTACACTAAGCAAAATAGCAATATAAGCACACAAAATAGTGTACATGATGAACCTAGGTATTCGGTACTATCTCACGGCTCATACGAGAAACCAATGTAATTTTATCAAAGTGCTCATTTCCTGAATTATAGCTTATGGAGAAATAAATCACATTACATTCCGTCATAAGTCATAACAGATCCGTATCAAAATTGGAAAGTTATCTTCTATTACGTAACAGAATCTTGAACTTGTTACCTAACTCATAATTATGATTGCATGCTGAAAACTGGAGCGGATTCTATCAATATTTGCATAACTCCGGATAGACTCATTATTGAATGAAAAATGAATTCCTGACCTGATGATTCCTTTTGTTGATTGAAAGAACGTTTTAACAATCATGTGTTCACGTAACTATTGATATTTTCAAAGTAAACTAGGTTCTTAGTCCAAAACAATCGAGTCTATGTTATACTTCTATTCCGGTTATATGCGTTTTCCAACATCATCATCAGATGTCCACTGCTGGACAAGGCCCAATAAATACAATTTCGAAACTACACTAAAAATATAACACCATACGTAGTCATGATCCTAATACTAGGATTCCGTGTGTCGTTGATATCAGAAACCACGAGTACCATAGTACTATAACACCCACCTATATACAATGAGGGGAATTGCCATAATCACCACACGTAGCAGGCACATTGGTGATTACATTATTCGTGTTGCGTACTTAGGTGGATGCTGCTGCCCATCTCCTGTTATAAATTAGTTGGTTTTTCATGGATGGAGATGGAAGGATCTTTTCTTAGGCCGGACACACCATGACACACAATGTGGTCGACCATAAGTGGGACAAAGTTTTTCTGCCAACATAGTTTAAATACTTTGCTACGCTTTGTCCTTTATGCTGTCAAACGTGGGAACACTAATGGCAGCAGTGACCGCATAACATCAAACAGGCTGTGTACTTTCTTTATACTATCAAGACACGTTAGGCCACGTCAAACCAACACACTTTTTGAATAATAAGCGGAGGCTTATATAATGCGTGGGAAAGTGGCATTTTCCTATATTGTTGCATGTCAAGTTGTAGCCATTATAAGGTACTTATAGAACCTGCTTACAGTAGCTTTCATTGAACACCTATCTTTTATATTTCCGTAACCTGAGTGATCTTATACCTGTTAATTATTTATTAATATCTAATAATTACCATTGTCATACATGCATGCACGGCTAAAAGGTGACAGACAGGCAATGGAACAAGACATTCATTCATATTCATATTCATGTCATTTATTCACCTTAGAAACACTAGGAGCACTTGGTTTTGTTACGGTAGGTACATACGGTTTAGCGGCCGCACATAAGCCTTGTCAGATAGTAGTTCATTAATTCGAAATATACCTATAATATAAAATCATTATGTCATACATATTACACACAAAACCCTCAATACCATATTGTCAAGGCGATTAAAGAAAACAACACAAACGAAACAAAACAACAAACAAATTAAATTATGCTAAAGTTATGTGTTGCCTAAGAATAATTAAAATTTCTACTTTTGTAATAATTGTTGTTATTTTTATTTCACGGGTGTAAAGGGGCCTTGTCAAATAGTAAAAAATACAAACAATAAAAAATACAATAAATAAAATAAAATTAAGAATAACTACAAATATTAAATAAATATAATATTAAATCCACGTGGAACTAAAATTATTTAATGGCAAGTTTACACAGTTGATTAGTTTATTAGATAGTTTTATAGGTAGGTTATATTTTGTTTTTTTGTTTAAATTTTAGTTTTGTTGAACTTTGATTTTCTAAATGTTGACTAAATGTTCAAAAGCTCTTAAAAAATACCATTTTAATTGTTTAGTTTTTTCAAACTACATATTATATGAAAGACTTTTGAGCAAAGCTGAATTTGGAAAACCCATAGCTAGTGTCAATCCCTTCACTTTTAGTGAGGTATATCTATGGCTTAAACAGTTGAAACCATTTTGAACATTGAAGACAGGAAACATTAGGTAGGTACCTACATTGCGTGGTTTGGTAATTAGCGTGGATCCGCATGGTGGCTCATTTCTATATCGTTCGTTGCACAACAAGACCTACTCAGATTATAATTGATAACGACTGAGAACTGATGATGACAACCTTTCATGATTCTACTTCAATCAAGAATGCCTACGCCACTTGACTACTTCACTACTACTTAGTGATACAGCAACACACACACGATACGATGGACAAGTAAAATTTCATGACCATTATCATTCGCCCATATCAAAATCTGGCCTGAGGCCTTACCATGAGCTCTTTATAGCGATTCAGTTCAAAAACTATTCAATACAAAATATTGGTTCCGTGATGTTTGTAGCTATATAAAGGCAGTAGCAGAAGGTATGTAGACATCTGCGATAAAAATTATTCAATGATGACGAATGGCAACGACTGTCTTTGTTTTTTTATAATTTGTACTGAATAGTTTTTGAATTGAACCGCTTTATGAGCTCATGGTGAGGCATCTGTGCGTGACGTTTCATTTCTTCGACTAGGTACTTGCCCTTGAGAAAGTTATCTTTTATTTTGTTCTTGTCTAATACCTACTTAAGTACAACCTTTGCCATAATACCCTTATCACCTTATAGCCAGAAGAAGAGCAACGCTCCGGCTCGCTCCCACGCCTTCCATCCATCGCAGCGAGCACCGAGCGAGTGCCAGCCGGGCCGGTCAAATCCGCCCGGTACCGCGCGCCAGGGTTCAGAACAGCTACGCGGGCAGCGTCAGCGCCAGGGTTACATGCACCGAGGAGGCGCAGGCCACCACCAACGCCGCAGCAGCCTCTGCCGTCCGCACCTGCTTCCGCGCCTAGCTTGCAGGGTAAGTCAACTTTGCCTTTAAAATAAAGTCTTTGATTAATTTTGTCCTTTTCTGAATTAGAAAACCTAGGGTTAAGACATTAGTGAGTGATCATGTGTACAAAATTTCATGGAGTTTGAATAAATAATAGCCAAATTAGAAAAAAACTTCGTTCGCGTGAAAAAGGGCTTAAGCGCTCTACCGGTAACCTGCTCCTAAATGAGATAATGAGGTTTTTAGGGAAAAGTTGCTGAAACTCAATAAGGGATGGTTTCGAAATAATCTATGGATCGGAATTTCACGAGTGCGAGTCTTGCACTTGTCAGATTTTTATAGTTTACAAATACATAATTTAAAAGATATTAAATAAAATACACAAAGGCATGGGAAATGGACGAAGGGTGCCGAATTGAGATAAATACATCAAAATGACGATTGCCGCGTCTTCTCTCGCTAGTTCAGGAATCTTTTGGCTTAGCTTGATAATATATATAGTGCGAATATTTTATAACTTTTAAAATTATCATGGTTTGGAACAAAATTTTCACAAAAAAAGAGATATTTACCATGATTTTTGAGCTGTAGATGCATGCAACTATGCCAAAATATAGGAAAATAATACAACTCAAAAATCATGGTAAATATCCCGTGTTTAGTGATAATTACGAATATTTTATGTTGGTTTTACTGCATTCAAAACATGATGAGTTAAAATAGATCATACCACAACTAAATAAAACATTACAAAGTGTCTGAAGTGTCGAGTAAAGTGTAGAAAACAAGAGACAAGAAAGTTCAATTAGAAATAACAACAAGGTAAATTGCACTTTCGCACGCGTAATCTTAGAATTTGTTACCGCAACTTATTCAAAGAGAATGTGCTTATGTGACGTCAGAGATCTTGATTATGTGAAAGAAAGTAATCTAAGATGAACTTAAGACCATATATCTACTATACAACTTATACGTATTGTACATTTTCATTCACGCTGAGATTCACAATGAATGGAGATGATTACTTGTTCTTTCGTCACTTACATCATAAAATTTGCTTTAAGTGCATTTTTGATTTTTGTACATCGTTTCTTTGTCAATTCTTCTTGGATATACGATTATTCCAAGCATAATTTTCACACACAATAGCGTCGCCTTGAGTTTGATTTGTTTCATTACCACAAGGTCCACAATTTTTTGAATACCGTCGTTGTCTTATTTTCCTTTGGCAGGTAACGTTTTACTTGTTTACGACTTTTGAACACAACTAGGCACAAAAAGTAAAATGTTACACAGTATAAAGTTGAATGAACTCTTGGAAACAAAATTAAGCCTGTATTCAAAATTCTGGATGCATATTGCAATGCGTGAAACAATGCATTTTTTAATGATGGTCATAAAAAAATTGGCAACGCGTCAGTTTATGTGTCACAATCGTTTTACTGCAGTTTTTTTTGACAATTTACGAAACACAAATCTACTTACATCATTTTTATTATAATATTGTTTTCAAAAACAATATAAAAATGTTTATTTTTTTTTAAAACATTCTTGGATATTCTTCTTTCTTTCTTTGTAAACAAAATTTCATATTGGTCATGATGACTGGTCACAACATTGCCAATTGACCAACCGACCCTGGGCTATGCGATAAAAAGACATATCATGTCGTCTAAATTTGAAATTTTAACTCAAACTAAATCCCCTATAAAAAACCTTGTTCATCCTATACTGGTCTTAATCAGACCCTGGAGCTTGATGCCATTGAAAATTAACATTTTCAGCTTAATACCCTTTAAAGTGAATTTCGGGTATAACCCGTTACGAACTGATGCCCCTGGAAACGGCAGCACCAATTTCCCCCAAACATAAGTAAGAACAATCTCGAAAACAATTTTTTTATAAAAAAACAACCTTATTGTAATAATACCACCCGATTCGGAGGCCACAGATATACAGATGGCTACAGCCTCAAACTTTATAACACCCGTCTTTTTAATCAGTCAACAATATAAAATAGACGAACAAATATATGTATAGTAACAATTCCGCTCCTCTCCAACGAAAACTCTGAATGAATTCAACACGTGTTTCGCCTCTCAACGAAGTATCCTCAGGAAACAGTAGGCTCACTGCCTAATCAGTACTTTTTAATCAATGGTTAAAAACATTATTAAATCAGAACTAGTCCAATAGGAGAGTTAAAGAAAAATAACTTGTTTAAATATCCGCGCATTGTTAGAGATACACAAACAATGACACCTTTGCCGCAATTGGGCATTGATGTACTCACGGTTCATCACGTTCCTCCATGCCTGATTTGCTGGCCGTTGAATGAATGTACTTATACTTAAATACTTATCCTTGATTCGATATCTTGATTATTTACTTTAAATGTGAATGGCCAGGCAATGACGTATTTTATCTGATTCTAATTATACCAGATAGCCATCTCTTTGTCCTTTTTTAAAGTTGCGTACCTTAAAAAGTACCAACGGAACCATTATAGAATCACTCAGGTATCACAACCATTTTCTCCAAATCTACTAAACCAATAAAGTTGAAGTTTGGTGTATTTAAAGTTTTAGGTATCCCAACCAACAAATTAACAGATTGGGATTTCGGAGATAAATTTTGGGGGACAAACAAGATAACAAAAAAAAAACGTGTGTCAAATGCGCCACATATGAAAGAACTCGTTTTTAGAAATACAAATATTTTCCTAATTATTTTAATATTAGTTTACAAGATATTAATGAAAATATGCGAAAATTTTGCATTCCCCCGCAATCTCCGAAACGACAGAGTCAATTTTTTTTTAATATACTGTATACCTCACATATAGTTTTAGAAAAAATATGACTATGCACCACGTACTTTACTATTCTCTTGCTGACGTTTCGTTGACCATTAAGAGGTCCTTCCTCATGAGCACTGACCGCGACTTCACTCGAATGTGAAACGAGAACAAGATGATGAGATGGTAAAAGAAACGTCAGCGGGAGAATAGTAACGTGGTGTAAAGTCGTATTTTTTGTAAAATGATACCAAGCCAGGATAATCTCAATTCTCTGATCACTTATAGTTTACAAGAAAACATTCTTTAAATTCCCACATAAAATGGAAAATATTCGTAAAGAGAAAATGCGTATAAAGGGTGTTGATTGACGAATAAGTTTATATAGGTCTTTAGTTGTTATTATGGAAGCCTACTTGTACGAAACCCGTTCAACGCGAGTCTACCTCGCATTTGACCGGTTTTTTGTTTAGCTGTTGATCTAATATCCGGCCGAAACCATTGCATTGCATTTCCATCTTTTAGTATTCATTATAAAATTATATCACATACAACGTTCGGTCATCTGGATTTATTACGTCTCTCTGATTGATTAAAACGTTGACATGCGTTTCATTAATCTTTTTAGTTGGTTGCGTAATCAATTGATTACGCAACGAGAAACAATTTACTGTCATCTGTGTACTAAAGGTAGTAATCGAAATAAATCTGCGAAGAGAAAGCGACAGTAAAACAGGCTCTGTAGAGTGTTCTCTATCGTATTGGCTGTTGAAGTATATACACTACTGTAAAATGGAACTTGTAGCAAACAAACATTGTGTAAACAATGATACTAACAATCTCACTGCATGTGGTATTGCAAAATTCTAATTGCCTGTGATCTGACTGGTATAAGTTGCACGGTAAAAATGGGGTGTTCGTTCATCCAAGAATAAAAAGTGGCAGTTGGTTGTTATATTTCATTTTATAATCATCATCATCAGAAGCTTTTAGACGTCCACTGATGGACGATGCTTCCCTTAAAATATAATGGGAGACATTGGCAGAATCACCACGCTTGGCAGGTGGATTGGTACAGTATTCGTGTTGATTACTCATGTGGATGTTGCTACCGATCCCCTGTTGTAATTCTTTTGTTGGCTTTTACGACACCCAAAGGAGGAGATCTAGGAGTCTATTCTTAGGCCAGTCACACTACGGCCATTTTATAACCGACTTAAAAAAAGGAGGCTCAATTCGACTATGTTTTTTTGTATGTTTGTTACGCGATTACTTTTTGTTTGGTATGTCATACCTCAAAAGTGGTCCCATATAAATTTTGGGTCGTTATCGAAATTGATTCGGCGATTTTTTAATGGTGTCGGTTTTTTTAAATACAAATTGACGTTATTATTTTATATACTTTCACCGTGATATTCTAGTTGCTGATTTCCCAAAAGGTACGTATTCAGTCAGAGCATGGTCTGCAAGTCATTTTATCACATTATGCATAATAAAACCAAAATAAAATGTATGCTTCAGCGTACGATCTTATCGTGATGTATTAAAAATTGAATTTTGAATAGCGTTATTTCTAAACATTTTATGTGTTAATAGGTACCATTGAAGACCATGATCTAAAAAGGTTCCTTTTGAGAAATTAGCGTCTAAAATTTCACGGAGTATCCGACTAGAAGTTAATAATATAAGTACACAAAATTAGGTAGGTATATTGTATTCTCCTGAATGTGAAACACACGTGCGTTTCCGTATGCGCTCTTTGATTAGATCCAAATCAGCATTTCTATCACTTGCGTAATATGAATATGAGTAAACATTCGGAACTTCGTTAGTTTAAACATGAATCTTGACCAAGGTTTTTCTTTGTAAAGAAAAACATAGCTGTTTTCTGATATCTTGTAGATATAGTACATTACTACTGTGGCTAGCAAATCATACATTGACGGACGAACGTGAGAATGTGGCCAAGGCCACACATATGTACATGTAGTAGGTATTTTTTTTCAAACAATGCGCGGATTTTCGTACTTTGTAGTTAATTTTCTTTAATTTTTCCATTGAACAAAGTTCTCATGGGTTGTACCACACCGATATGTCTTTCAAATTAAACGGCCATGGTGTTTCTGGCATAAGATTATACCTCTCTTCCTCCTCTCGTGGATGTCCTAAAAGCCGCCTGCAGGATTACACCACCGGATGGGCAGTAGCATCCATTCTACGATCACCAATCCGCCTGCCTATAGCGTGGTGGCTGATGATGTTGATTGTATTTTGATTCCAAAATCAAAAATGCTGGTAATTAAAGGTACCAGACGAACGACTCGAATTTTAGAATTCTTTGTATGAAATGTTATGAAACCGCGCTCACTCGCCGAAAAAAATCCGGAAGGCAACCAAATCTTTATGTTGGTCTCCGAGGCCTTAACCAATTTCATCGTTTGTGGCTCGTTTGCCGCGTTTAGTGCGTACAAATGCACGTTCACCTTAATTACTATGAAACCTCTTTCCATATTTGAAATTAATAACATTGTTCCAGGATATAGATTTCATTGCCAGCTTCTCAGAATTTATTATTCTGAGGCCTGCTTAGTCTGGCTGTCAATTTAACTTACCACAAAGAAGGTTCTTGAAAAATCATGATTGAAAAAGATTCTATGTCATTATGTGCTGGCCATTTTGTTAGTGTGTATCTCCTTCGCGTAAACAACACTTTTCCAACGTCACGCCTCTAGAACAACATAGCCGCGGAATAACTTAAAAAGTAGGCCTAACTGTTTGTTTAGAACATTTTCTTCTATTCGTTCACGTTCGTGACTACATTCTTCGGTAAGCATTCCGGTCGACCTTAATGCAATTGGTTTGAAAACCTAAATTACTTCTACTTATAGATGGACATGCGTTGTCTCAAATTAGTAGAACAACTTACTAAGCAACTAATTAGTTTACTATTACTTTTTTCATCATTATCATGCTATCTACAGTAAGAAAATACTTGCCTACAGAGGCCTTTCGTCACACACATCTATTTTTTCGACCATTTTTTGTGCTACCTACTTTTAAGTTCCATACTTTGAGGGTAATTTCGTCATCACCAAATTGTTATTATATTTTTAGGGTAAACTCGTCATTAGCAACATTTTCTTAGGTTTATACAGTCATTGTGATATTATGTTTAAATAATTCGTACTGCTTCAATTTATAGATTAAACTCTAATGGGTAATCTCAAATAAAAAAGCTCGAATGGATAATCTGGAATGAAAAATCTCGATTGAATAATGTTGAAAAAAATCTCGAATGAATTTCCTCACTCTCCCTTGGCCTCGTTGTCATTTGTTCCGATAGTATTCGTTTCATTCACAGCTGTTATAATTGTTTACCTGTTTTAAATTGATGGAAATGAGTCGACAGCAATACCGTGGTGTGTATGCTGTGATGTTTCCCCTCCTCTTCCCCGGGGATGTCGTAAAAGTCAACTAAATTATTACACTAGGGTATGGGCAGCAGCCTTTCTATCGTAATATTACTTGTTTATTATTACCAATCCGTCTGCCAATCGAGGTGATTTTGAAAAATCCCCTCATTGCACTATAGACTAGGAGGCCTCATCCAGTAATGGACATGTAACGGCTGATGATGACTACTTCTATTTCATGTCACTGGTTGTTTCTTGGTTGTGCGTTAGATCAAAGACCACCTTTACCAATGAGCTGAGTCTGTATTCATCCCATGAATTCATCCACAAGCTATGGGTATTTTTTTTTTATATGGTATGGTATTCTCATACCCTTCTACACTATACACTCTTAAATCTAACTTGTGTAATTAAAACATCAATGATGATGTCAGTTTAATTTAATTGAGTATTATGATTTTTATTAAACGTTTTGTTACTGTCGTTATGTTCATCCCGCGGAGCGGGGCCCTGGTGACCTGTATTGCAGGTTTTTTCCTATTTCAGGCACCAGTCTCTTGCAAAACAGGTGAATCAAACTTCGACACTCTTAGATAAGCACTATTTATTCTGTTATTACCTTTTGTTGAGAGAAAATAAATGTCTTTGTTATTTATTTAAGTAATAATTATTATTCCGGACTCTGCCCACGTAATTTTTGGAGTCTGTATTCTTCCCTCGTAGAAGAATGTGTAAAAATATACCTATAAAAATAATCTATCTCTGCAAACCCAGTAGGGCCAGACAGGTGGGGTACGCTGGGAATGTACGAAACTAATGAGCCAAAAAAATAATTAATATGAATATGAATTGGGCTTAATTCATAGTTTACAGGAAAACCTAATCGAAAATCCTAATTCCTTGAATTAAATCTAGGTACCGGAAACAGAAAATACTAGTAATGAGAAAATGAGTATAAAATTGTGTCGATTGAATTAAAGATTGAAATGGTTGAATATCTCTGAAACTAAGCATTTCAAAATAATGCAAAAATGCATTTGTACTTCGCATAACGTTTTCTTTCATTTTATAATATGTAATTAGCATTTGGAGCATTTGACACAAGTAATTTTTTTAATTTTCTAGCTTGCCCGTTAAATAAACTCCTGAAATCAGAATTCGTTGATTTACGTTACACGTCCGTGATTGGGTCACCTAACACTATACAGGCTGTCCCACAGCTTCTTCTCAAGTGGGTACATTTATTAGTACTAGGTACTTATGATAATGACAGTTTTATGTCCTTACGGCAATGTCAGCTTTTCATTTTTCTGAACAAAATTTATCATCAAATGGTAAAATTCTTGTTCTTCCTTTTATTTCTGACACTATGTTACTTAGCAAAAAATAATCCTTGTGATGAAGCCTTTCGATCGGTATGATAAAGCTACAGGGTGAATATTTTTCTCTTGTAACGGGTTCGATTCCCGGTTCAACCATGTTATTATTTAAATATCTATGAATGCAGTTTAAATAGTTTTTTAAATTCAAATAATGTATTCTTTCAGTAAAATGTTCCATCTACAATATTCAAGGTACTTCCCTCCATGTGGCATAGCCGGGGGACACCCTGTATATGTATCATATTTCAGGTGCGTCTTATCTCAACCCAATGAAGGTCATCCCATTTAGGTATTTATATCGACTCCACCCATTTTTATTAAATTTCTATTCTTATCTCAACCCAATTCACTCAATGTCTGTCTATCTGACTATCACAGCTTATTTTATCCGAATCTACTGAAAATATAATCTACTAAAAAGTTAAAATTTGGTGCACGTAGAATCACGTATGTATATCATAAATTCGAAACGAATTTTGGGGGTTAATTTTTCGTTCTAGGACACCTATTTCCTCATAATGTTTTCCATCACCGTTCTAGAACGCGAAATAATGCGCACATACATTTTTCATCCTTGATGCATGACCAGGACATGAACCCACGTCTTTCGCATCGGAAGTCGGGGTCCAGAGTCTAGTAGGAGGAAGACCGAATATGTGAATAGACAATCAGTGGGTATTTTTAAAACACGCACTGATTATCAAAAGTGCCTTCAATCAAATAAAAAAGATTTTTATTCATTGAAATCACTAGGATCATTTTGAATAGTCTTGTAAACTAAAATTACTCCTGTGCCAACGCGACTAAGCCTAGAAGAATCAGGCAACAATTACGGTTTGGCTTACTTTGATGATCCGTCTTCTCAATGTACTGGCCAGTATCTTATAACATCACTTGTCCAAATAAACAGCAAACCTGTTTACTGTTTCCGACTTACTTATGGCTTCTTTGATTATGCTTTACGTGACTTGAAATTAATTATCTCTGAATCATTCAAACTTGAACACAAATACATTGGAATAGGGTTTAATGTGGGTTTTGAACAATTTTGTACTTGCATTATATTGAAACTTGAACTTTAAGTTGACTGAATAGGGTTGAGAACAAATGTTGAGTCGGGATAGTATTTTTGCATTTACGTACTGATCTACTGGGTAGTATAGCATAGATAGTAGAACTGAATGAATGATTGTCCTTTATGTAAACGATAGTATCTACGTCAAAGATCCCTGACATAAGCCATCTCCATAAGCAGCCTCCCAATTACAGTAGCAAATGACAATGGGGAACACAACAATGGGGATCATTGGCCTGAGTTTCATAGGATATCTGAGGATATAGTCATTTTCAATCAAAACATAATTACTATTTATATTCTGTGGCACAAGCAAGGTATGGTACTTTTGTTCACCTAATACTAAATAATTTAGAAAATCGATTTACTAATAATGGGTTTCCAAGGAAGAGGTTGTATTATGATTTCTTAATAAAACGTGTGAATTGTTAACAAATATTTTAATGAAAACTTGTAGAAAATTGTATGCTGATTAAACTTATATCAGACAAATGCCTTTCACGATTCCGTTGGTAATGACGTCACCTTTTTTGATTTGTAGAATTATTCCATCATATTTACGAATAAATAGGAGTATCGTCAATTGTGTTTAGAATTTGGGTAAGTTCTTAAATCCCCTTTAGATTTCCCCTTTTAAGGGAATTTCGGGACTTTTAGTTCATAAACCCATAAACTGTGATTTTGAAATAAGTTCGCATTTTTTACTACTTTTATTAGTCTAGGTACCTTTTCGGGAGTGCCAAAATCCCCTTATGTGAACTAATGGGAAGAAAAGAAGGGAAAAGGAGGGGAGGTAGTTTGTGTGAACTTGCAACTCCAAAGGGGATTTTGGACCTAGCCCTAGAATTTTGGCCTTTGTCTCTGGAATCGACTGAGGTCTGTTGGAGGGTTGTTGAGTAGTTATGTTCCTTGGTTGGTATAGAAGTTGCATTTTTTTATACTACTAGGCAAGTAGGCAAGCTTACGGCCCATCAGATAGAAAGTAGTTACCGTGACCTATGGACGTCTGCAACACCAGGGGCATCACACGCGTGCTGACGACCCTGATATATAAAGATGAAAAGCCTTGTTCATTTCAAGTAGCCCTTGAGATAGAAGTCCATCATCAAATCACATGTGGCATTCTAGGAGCCTACGTCCAGCAGTGGAATACGACAGACTGATTGTCTTGTATTGAAAGACTCTTCTTTTGAATATAAGTTTAATGATGTAGAATGATGATAATTATGTATAATGTTAGGTGAGTAGGCAGCGCGGGTCGCGGATATAATATTGCGCGTGCGTCCGCGGCTACGTCCATTGGGGAATGAATCTGTCGGCGCGGGCGGGGGGCAGGGTCTCCGCTCGCTTATTGATGTGTGCGTTAACATCTTCCGCGGCATTGGAAGCTTGCTTCCAAGCTCATGTTGTGGGTAGAAGCAGAAGGGATCTTGAATGAAGTCTTGATGCTTCTCATTGTTCATTAGGACCAGGTTCAGACACTGGTACAAGGCACATTCGATTTACAGCTCGCTTCACTGTTCCTCTTGTGGTGTAGACGTCAGCAATCCTGCATATTCCGTCTCTTCCTTCGTATAACTTGCTGACGCGGGCCATTTTCCAATGAAGCGGCATTATGTTGTCCTCTTTCAGTATGACAAGGTCTCCGACTTGAAGTGGGGTCTGGTCCTTTCTCCATTTAGTACGGTTCTGTAGCTCTGCCATGAACTCTCGACGCCATCTCTCCCAGAATTGCTGCCGGACTTGCTCAATGCGCTGGTATCGGTTAGGTCTCGCTGAGGTGCTTGGTAGTGTCGGTACAGACGTCAGCGGGCGGCCGATTAAGAAGTGCCCAGGAGTCAAGGGATTGAGATCGTTAGGGTCAGATGAGAGGGGAGATACAGGACGGGAATTGAGGATTGCCTCTATTTGTGTGAACAGCGTAGTTAACTCCTCAAACGTTAAGGATGCATTACTAGCTACGCGTTTAAGGTGATACTTGGCAGATTTAACACCTGCCTCCCATATTCCCCCGAAATGGGGTGAATAGGCGGGTGAAAACATGAATTTAATTGCTTCATTAGCAGTGTAATCTGAGACTGATTGGCGGCTGGACCGTATAACTCTTCCTAACTCATTGTTGGCACCTACAAAGTTCTTACCGTTGTCACAGTAGATCGCATAGGGTTTACCTCGACGCGATACAAATCTGCGCAGGCATGATAAGAAGGCTTCAGTGGTGAGGTCACTGACGACCTCTAAATGTAGGGCCTTAGTAGCAAGACATACGAATACGCATAGATATGCCTTAGTTATACGGTTACCTCGTCCCTTTTTTGACGAAATCATAAATGGTCCAGCAAAGTCGATACCACATGAATTAAAAGGAAAGTTTGGATTGATTCTCACATTAGGCAAGTCTCCCATTTTAGGCTGTATAGTTTTGACCGCGCATACGTGAGCAGACTATACACCTTTTTGTTATGGCTCGAGTTAAATTTCTGCCACCTATTGGCCAGAACCTCTCGCGAACAGACGACAGAAGTAGCTGGGGACCTGCATGGAATAAACGTAAGTGTTCCCATCTCATTATTAGCATAGTAAGGTGATGATGAGCATCGAGTAGAATAGGGTGCTTCTTATCATACTGACAATCAGACTGGGCTAATCGACCTCCTACTCTTACTAAGCCATTTGTATCTATGAATGGGTTAAGTGGCAATAATTTGCTTTTATAATGTAATGGTTTCCCAGTTTGAATTTGTATTAAATCTTTAGGAAAAGACTCTGCCTGACTCTGTTTTAACAATAAGATTTGCGAACGATCAAGTTCATCAGCTTGCAATGGACCGGTCAATTTAGCGTTACTAGGTTTGGTGTTATTTATGAAGCGCAAAATATAGGCGTAACTTCTTTTTAATTTGACATAACTGGAATGGTTTTTAAATACGATAAACGAATCGACCTTACTTTCATCAGAAATTCCATCCACCAGCAATGTTTTGGTTTCAGGTAAGTTATTATGTGTAGTGTGAGGTTGAGTAGGCCACTCTGTCTGACCTTCCTTCAGAAACGAAGGTCCCTCCCACCACAAAAAGGATGCCTGCAGATGCTGCGGGTCGATGCCCCTAGATGCTAGGTCTGCAGGGTTCAAATCAGTAGGAACATGTTTCCATTCACACTCTTGAGTAAGTTCGTTTATTTTATTAACGCGATTACGCACAAATGTTTGTAAGGTTTTGTTTTGAGTTTTTAGCCACCCGAGTACCACTGTGGAATCGGTCCACATATAAACTTGAGTCACCTTGCAGGGTATTGATTTTAAAACCCTTTCTGAAAGTTGAGCTCCTAACAAAGCCGCAGTTAACTCTAACCGTGGAATAGTAAGAGTTTTAATAGGCACGACTCTTGTCTTTGCACATAGTAACCTGACTGCTATGCATTGGTTGTTATCGCGAGAGCGCATGTAAATACACGTCCCATAAGCTTGCTGAGAAGCATCAACGAAGCAATGCAGCTCAATGGGCTGGATTTCTAGACTGCCATCTAATACACAACGTGGTATGACTATGTCCGATAAATGATGTACGTTTTGTATGAAGTTGACCCATCTTTTTACAAACTGCTCTGGTACTGGATCATCCCAGTCTAGTTTAGCACTCCATAAATTTTGGAGTATATTTTTTGCTTTTATTATGCAACAGCTGACTAACCCCATTGGGTCAAAAAGCTTACAAGTTGTGGAAATAATTGTTCTTTTGGTAATATTAGGCGTGGCTTCAATACCACTTGGTAAATGTAGCTGGTCTGTCCTAGGTGACCATTTCAACCCTAAGACAGTAGCTTCGTCATGAAAATCAAGACTATTTGAAGAACCTGATTGATCACAAAGTATTTCGGGGCAATTCGTGCGGAATTTTCTCAGTGCAAAGCAAGCTGAGTCCAGCACTTTAATGACATTTAAATATATGTGTTGAAGCTCGTTTTTATCAGAGGAGCCCGTATTTGAATCATCAATATAGAAGTCTGATTTGATAACTTTGGCAATAACTGGATCCTGACACTCACTAGCCTGCTGAACAAGACACCTGGTGCTCAAGAAGGGAGCACACGCCATTCCGTAAGTCAAAGTTCGAAGTTGCTGGATTTTGATAGGCTGATCTACCTGATCCCTCCAAAGCACCAGCTGTAAATGACGTTGAGACTCATCTAAGGCTACCTGTCTGTAAAATTTATTGATGTCGCCAGTCAAAACGTATTTATGGATTCTAAAGCGAAGAAGAATCGACAGTAAGTCGCTTTGCACAACGGGACCAAGAGCTTGGAGTTCATTGAGAGATTTTCCTGAACTGGTTTTGGCTGAGGCATCGAAGACCACTCTCAGCTTTGTAGTTTCACGCTGTTCACGAATGACACAGTGGTGGGGTAAGTAAAATCCAAATTCAGGCCTTTCAATTTCATTTAAATGCCCTAAATTGCCATATTCTTTTATAAAATCGCTGTACTGCGTTTTAACATTTTCATTTTTATTTAATTTATTTTCTAGGTTTATGAAACGCCTCATTGCAATAGGGAATGAGTTGCCAAGTGCCTGCTCAGGATCCTCCTTCAGCGGCATCATGACAGAAAATCGGCCGTCAGGTAAACGACGAGTATTTTTATTAAAATCAGATTCACAAAATTGTTCATCTGTTGAGTAGGTATTAATTTCTGAAGGCAATTCTTCGACCTCCCAGAATTTTTGGATCGACTCATGGATATCTTGAAGTGATATCCTGGAGTCATTTTGCACAAAGTTGCATTGGATATTAGTATTAGGGTTGTAGTAGGATTCCCCGGTATGACCAGCTACTAGCCACCCTAACAAGCTTTCTTGTAAAATAGGTTTATTTGGCCCCAACTTTATTTGATTGGGACTTATAATGTCAAAGAAATGATCTGCTCCAAGCAGAATATCTATTTCAGAAGGTTTATAGAACAAGGGATCGGCTAGAACAATATTTTCTGGTAGCCCTAATCTTTGAACATCGACTTGAGCGTTAGGTACGGTACCAGTAATTTTAGGTATGACCAAACAGTTCACGTTTACACAATACGAGCCAACTCGAGACTTTAGTAGGATATCACATCTTTCAGAAACCTTACACACAACGTTATTTATACCTGATACATTGAATGCGTTTATTTGTTTTGATACTAATCCTAGTTTTTGTTTCAAGTCGTCGGTGATGAAAGAAGACTGGCTCCCAGTGTCCAGCAACGCGCGGGCAAGGTAAGTACGCATTTTTTGTTTATCTACGACTTCAACTTGTGCAGTACATAGTAGGACTTGACCTGGTGCAACAGCTGATAAGCTAACCGGACCATTACTCGCTGATGACTCTGCGCTTTGGCTTTCGGTAGCTACATTACTACAAACCGTATTGTTTTTGTGTAAAACTGTGTTATGTTTTTCTCGGCAGATGCGGCATAAACCCTTCAACGTGCATTCTACGTTATTATGACCACTACGAAGACAGTTGACACATAACTTATGCTTAGAAACCTCAACAAGTCTGTCGTCAACGCTCATGGCCTTAAACTTGTGGCATTGATGCACATAATGATGCATCTTATCGCAGATAAGACATGCCCTTTTGTGAGAACCCTCCAAAACAGTAAATGATCTTATATTAGATTTATTTTCTTTAGTGTGTTCTTTGTTTTGTATATTTTTATTTTCATAATTATTATTATTATTGCGGCTACAATTGGCCGTTTCTAAAACATTCGCACGATTTTCAAGAAACACTTTAAATTCTAATAGTGTAGGTAAATGCGATAAGCACCCTTTGTGCTCCTCCCATTTACTACTAGTTCTAGTATCTAACTTTGCTGAGACCAAAAATATCACTAAAGGGTCCCAACCAGTCGTAGGAACATCCAGGGTATTGAGCGCGTTTAGATTTTTATGAACTTGATCACTCAAATACCTCAAGGCCCGGAAAGATTCCTTCTGAATAGGGTTGAGGCTCACCAATGCGTTCAAATGATTATTGATCAAAATATTTTTATTGTTGTATCTATCACATAAAGCCTGCCATGCAAACTCGTAATTCCTCGTAGTAAACTCTATGGATCTTATTACGACACCAGCACTTCCTACTAAAGAGTTTCTCAAATAATGAAACTTGTTGATAGGTGCTATTGAGTTGTTGTCATTGATTAGAGATTCAAAAGTGTCTCTAAATTCTAGCCATTTAATATAATTGCCGTCAAAAGTGGGCAGATTAATTGTTGGTAGTTTTATTGAACTATTTGCAGCATGACAACAACTTGACTTCACCGATCCATGATCGGAATCTTTATTTTTAGCTGAAAATGCATCTATTAGTTCCTGTGCTATAGCGATTTGCGAATAAAACTCGCTTTCTGTTAATTCCCGTTCAGAAATCTGCTCATCCACGTTTTGACAAAGTTCCTCGATTTCACTTTGTACACTGTCAAAAGTAGACATTAATTCTTGTAGTTGTGTTAACCTCAAAGATAATTCTCTTACCTCCAAACTTGTAAGATCAGCAGATTTACTGGCTCGGTATTTTTGCATGAAATTCTTGAAAACTGATAGTCTACTTCTAATACCACCGCGCTTTCGGGATAATGTTTTTAAATGCTCTTTTGGATCAGCACTATTCGATGCTTCAACAGATAAATATGGAACAGGACTCTTAGACCTCAACTTAGATTCACTTTCAGCCATTTTGAATTGAATTGAGAATTTTTTAAATTAAATTAACTATAAGTACCTACGTTTACTAACACACAATGAGTTAGGTAGTAGTTAAATGTGCACTCTAACCGGTATCCAGCAGTCAACCGCACAAACCACAGCTGCCGCCGAGCCCGCCAGCAGCGCGAGCAGCGTACGCAGAGCACGGGCTGAGCACTGCTGCCGAGCCCTCCAAGTGCACCACCTATGCCTGCGGGACGTACCTCCACGCAGCGGGATAGCGCGAGGACTCAACCCAATAGGGGCGCTGAAATTGTTTGGCAAAGCGTGTTAAATAAACGTAATGATAAAAACGAATTTTGAATATTTTGTGACGTTCTATTTTTAGAACAGTCAGGCAACTTTAGGCTCGTTGGCACTTCATGGAAAAAATTAAATAAAACTCTAAATGCAACGATAAGAAAGTTATAGAAAGATATTATTAACTAAGAGAATTATTATGAAGAGATTATAAATATTATGTTATTATCTGAGCAAAAGTATTTACGTTCTATTTAGAAGGAAATATGGGCATAAACAGCCTCAGTTCGATGGGGCTTACGCGAAGCAAAATGTAATGAAACTTAGCGTAAGGTTATAAAATGGCGGGCAACTAAATGTAAAACGAAAGTTTTTATTCAAATTCAACTTTGTCTGTGCAAATAGAATAAAGTGAGGATGGTACGCGTATAGCAAGATACCTCCCTAAACTGCTTCGAAGTAGCTAGGCATTCACACAGCAAATAGAATTGTAATTAGGAACAGTAAGGAAAACAAGCGAAGGAAGGCTTACTTTCTTTGTTTAGCTGCCGGCACTTTGTCGTTCACGGTACCAATCCAGGCACGACACATGAGGCTTGCCCTCAGACTTCTTATCCAAATGTTTTGTCACGGTCGCCACTTGTCTTGTATTGAAAGACTCTTCTTTTGAATATAAGTTTAATGATGTAGAATGATGATAATTATGTATAATGTTAGGTGAGTAGGCAGCGCGGGTCGCGGATATAATATTGCGCGTGCGTCCGCGGCTACGTCCATTGGGGAATGAATCTGTCGGCGCGGGCGGGGGGCAGGGTCTCCGCTCGCTTATTGATGTGTGCGTTAACACTGATGATGATGATGATGATGTCACTAATTAAGCACCTGCTTGCTTGTGCGAGCTTGGCTCACTGGACCTATTACGAGTTTTGCATTGCAACAATCACTTTGCGAGTCGTGAGTATTCAATGTGAGTTACGTAGTAACCATTTATGAATCTGTGCCGTTTCTATCGACTGCGCGGCACAGAATGATGAATAGTTACTATAACTTACGCAGTAACTATTTTAGAATCTGTGCTGTTTATTTCGACTGCGCGGCACAGAATGATGAATAGTTACTATGTAGGTCACATTGAATACTTACGTCTCGCAAAGTGATTGTTGCAATGCAAAACTCGTAATAGGTCCTCTGAGCTACAAAATATTTATGAGAAGGTGAACGTTGAATGTGAATTACAAGGGAGTAGACATCATTGTCAACCTGCGTGTTTATAGTTCAATCTTTAAACACAGTGGAGTAGTGAATTGGTAACGATTCATGCTGCTGTCACCAATATAAATTGAAAAGGTCTTGACAGACAGACAGACGCACAAAGAAGTGATACTATAAGGGTTCCTTTTTTATTTTGAGGTACGAAACCCTAAAAATGATATGACAAAAAAATATCGTAGTGGTATCTACGACAAGGTCTACGGTTCCATGAGCGCATACATTAGACTTCAACGCGCACTATACTCATGTGTTCAGGGTAATATAGCTTTATCCGTATTCCTTACCTCCTTCGTACCTTCATCATCATCAGCCGTTAGACATCCACTGTTAGACGAGGCCTCCCCCATAGAATGCAAATGGGGGAATTGCCATAATCACCACGTTGGGTAGACGGATTGGTGATTTGGTACTCAGGTGAATGCTGCTGCCCCTCCCCTGGTGTAATCCCTTAGTCAGCTTTTACAACACATCCCCGGGAGGAGACGGAGGGATCTAATCTTAGGCTGGACACACCACGGCACTGTCTGTCTTTGAACCTTAGACCAACCATAAATTACCATAAACATATTACTTATTTAAAAAAAAACCTGAGTAGGGTACGTCTAGTTTAAAACTAAACACCTCTCCACCGCATTTACTTTGTATTTATAAATAAACAAATAATACTAATAAATTTATGCTGGACATTTCACACAACATTATCTAGCCCCAAGCTAAGCAGAGCTTGTGTTATGGGTACTAGATAACTGATATACTTATAGTACAGTCAAATTAGGTGATTTTTTGCAAAAGTGTGGAACTAATTAGATGTAGTCATGAAAACTTTTCTAATTGTTTTGTATGGCTTAAAAATCACCTCTAATAATAAGCATCAGTAATTTCACCCTCCGGTACAGGGTGAAATAGGGTGAAAAACCTTAAAATATCCGTAACTTAATGAGGGAAATAGAAGTAGTCGGTGCAATTTGGCATAGACTTTGAACCGTTATGATCTACATTTGCAACAAGTATTTTTTAAATCCGACATACGGAACATACAAAAAAAATCGCTTACAAAAAAAACTTTTTGAGGTTATTACGGCTCCGGGAAAATTAAGGTAGTCGGTGCAAATTGATAGACTTATCAGAAAAATGCTCGAAATACATTACCAGGTTTTCACCATGGTGCGTCTCACGGAAGGCACTTTTCCATATTTTAGTGTCGCTCTACTTCGGGGAAAATTAATGTAGGAAATTGACTTAAACTTATTCATTTAATTAGTACTACATCCGCCGGAAGTTTTATACTGGTTTTTTTTTACGGAAGATGCATTTGTTTTACACTGTGTTCCTTACATGACCGTGGTTTTTATTAAAATCATAATGCACTAAAACAGTCTCTCTATACGTAATTTAACTTGCATCAAGTAATTTCTTCCTATTTTAAATTACGGCCTTTTTAAGTTTGTACCTAATATTTAAAAGGGTTCCGTAAGCGCCAGAAACGGTGCAAACCTAGGATAGGCTTCTTTTCGTGTCATCTAACGTTTACATAAGAATCCACGACTACACGACTTAGGTCCACACTTTTTGCTAATTTGCCTGTACTATTAATACAATACATTACATAGATAGATATTTTTTAATTAGGTATACATAGAAAAATACTCAGAACACCCTGAACAAATATCTGCAGATCGTACAAATATTTTTTCCAAGGCGGGAATCGAACCCGCAACCTCCTGCGTCGCATGCAAACCTTCGCCCGCCGCGCCACAAAAGTCGTCATTTGACACAGGCTTGACGTTCAAAAACAGTCCTTTTGGTTACGGATTATGAAATATTTTATTTTGACGTAATGAAATAGTGGGGCGTTCAACTTTATAGATTAGACGCACTTAACATGGAAGACAGACCAAAATAAAACGTTCAAAATAACTTGTTTCAAAACGGACCTAGAATATTTAACTTTTTATTTTATTTGTGACAAAATTTAAATAAAATCAAGCTAAAACACAATTTAAATATTAAAAACTTGTTTATGGTAAGTGATATGGGTAGAGGGGGAATATTTGGTATTCAAATTAGGACACGTTATTACTTTTAAATCTGAGTTAAATTTGGTAATTTGATATATAAATAATATAATAGAATTAACTCCACATCGACTTTTGTGATTGTTGCTATGCTAGCAAAAATCTACCTACGAAAACACTATGAATAGAAAAAGCTTTCAAGGCGTAAGTACCTGTGTGGTTCGATAGCTCTAATTACTTAAATTTAATGAAATTTACAGGCTGATTGTAGGACACGCAAGACTCACCGCCAATTTCTCATCAAGGGTCTCCTCCGGAGTGGAATTACAGTGAATCACTATTTTGACACAATGAGAGCACTTTCAGATTGATTTCACGGTTTCAGAAGGGTCTTTTTTAGTGTTTTTGATTTAATTTGCAGAGACACGCACGCTAGTCTTTCTCGATTTTGTATAGACAGTGCCGCCCTCCTGGTCGACGGCGGCGAGCTAAACTTCCCGATCATTCGTATCGGAATGGCTTCGTTTGGCGGGAGATGATTGCGTTTGAAATTAAGCCTTTTAGAAATAGCTAAACCCAACATTCCCCCCACCGAAATCCGCAAGGATTTCCCAGTTACGATACCAGGACAAGTGGAACTTGAATTAGTTGAACCTTGAATTATGTTGTAAAGTGTGTGTGTATTGAAGGTAGTTGAACATATTAATAAATTAAGCTAGTGGACTGTATATTATAATTTGAAAACAGACTTATATTCGTAAAGTTAAAGTATATATATATTTTTTAGTTTAAATAATAACTGCTAGATAAATTAATTATTTAATTTACTCGTCCTGCTCCAACGGAAGAGCACTTACTTTTGAAACTGGACGAGTAAACTCGTTGTTTTTAGCATTTCGTACACTGATTACTCGTACAACGCCGTCCGGGCCACTATGCAATTTAGAAACGCGAGCTAAAACCCATTTAAGCGATGGGGCATCAGAATGTATGAGTACAAGATCACCGATTTTGAGATTACGACAATTGGCAAACCATTTTTGACGTTGTTGCAGTGTATGCAAGTAATCTTGCCTCCAAATGGTCCAAAATTGTTGTGACATCTGTTGAACGGACTGCCAACGATTCAGTCTTGAACTGGATAAATCAGTAAGATTGTATTCTGGTACCGATAAGAGTTCCCTACCTATGAGGAAATGAGAGGGAGTCAGTACCTCAAACTCGTTAGGATCGCTGGATAAGGCACAAAGGGGCCTTGAGTTAAGCACAGCTTCAATGCGAGAAAAGAATGTCCCGAGTTCTTTAAAAGATAGAGCTCTTGTACCAATAGTACGTTTCATGTGCAGTTTAGCAGATTTTATAACAGATTCGTAGAGTCCACCAAAGTTACTTCCTGTCGGCGGATTGTGTCTCCATTTCACTCCACGAAAGACAAAACCGTTAGATAGGTTGTCCGAATCTGTATTTAGAAATTCAGTTACTTCTTTCAGCTGTTTACCAGCTGAGACAAAATTGGTGCCATTATCGGACACAATGGAATGACATAGACCTCTTCGTGCCGTAAAACGGTCGAAACATGCGAGAAAGCACTCTGTACTCAGAGAAGACAGGACTTCTAAGTGTACCGCTCGTGTGGCACAACACACAAAGACGCACAAATAAGATTTGGAGATGTGAGCATTTCTACGAGTTGACTCCTTGGTAGGAAAAGGTCCGCCTATATCAACACCAACAGTGTGGAAAACATGGACATCTTGAGAGCAAAACTTAGGCAGCTCGCCCATTATAGGTTGTCGATTTGTAGGAGACGCCCTAAAGCAAGATATACATTTCATAGTACGTGATCGAATGGCACCGCGCGCTGAAATTATCCAATATTTTTGATTGATTAAACTTTGAAGCGTGCGTGGACCAACGTGCAAATGAAGTTTATGAAAATGATCAATTAAGATATTGGTAAAATTACAATTCTTTGGAAGAAGCAGCGGATGCTTTTTTTCATAACTTAAATCCGATTGGGAAAGTCTACCCCCCACCCTGAGGAAACAGTGGGAATCTATGAAAGGGTTGAGCTTTCTCAAGGATTGACTGCATTTACCATCCTTTGTTAAAGTCCGTATGTCGGTTGAAAAATGGTGTTTCTGAACTGATTTTACTAAAATGTCATGTGCCTTTCTGATTTCAGCAACTGAGAATGTTCTACGTTCATGAGCAGCTGATCTGCAATTACGGATGAACTGAAAGCATTGAGCTACAATATTGAGTAATTTGTTGAAACTTGAATACTTTTCTGTCAGATTGTAAAGAAGCTCAGGCGATTCCGTCTCAGTAGAAACGAGTACTGTCTTAGGACCCTTGAGTTCAGGTGGATTGCAGTCGCGGAATTCATCCATGGTTTTAATCGGCCACTCTGACTGGTTTAAGTTGAGCCAGTCAGGCCCGTTGAGCCATTCGTGCGTCGCGAGCAAGACGGATGGCAATGCGCCACGAGAGCAGACATCAGCTGGATTAGACTCACCACTAACATGATACCAGTATTCACTGGGCACGCTTTCATTGATTTTAGATACCCTAGTGGATACAAATGTTTTGAGTGTGTAGCTGGGGGTATTGAGCCAGGCTAGCACGACGGAAGAATCCGTGAACAACAGAGTTTCATTGACTTCAAGTCGATTAAACAGAATGGATTGGACGTATTTGATAAGTTTCGCTAACAAATGTGCAGCCATAAGTTCTAGACGGGGAATGGTGATAGTTTTTAAGGGTGCAACCTTAGATTTAGAAATTACTAGACTAACTTTAGTCTCACCATCCGCGTTTTTAGATCGGAGATAAACAACCGCAGCATAGCCAAGAGTTGAGGCGTCACAGAAACCTAGAACCTGACAATAGGTATGGCGCACTACCTTGACATGCCGGTCGTGTTTTATGTTGGACAATAATGGGAGTTCGTTGACATATACCTGCCACTGAGTTTCAAGATCTGACGGCAAACGTTGATCCCAGTCTAACTGACGAGCCCAAAGTTCTTGTAGGAAACATTTGGCGTAGAACACGCACGGAGCCACGAAACCTAGTGGATCGAATTGTCGACCTATTTGGGACAGTACAGTTCGTTTTGAAATTACAGGATTGGATGGAGTAGTAGCGAAGGAAAATGCATCAAAGGCTGGCAACCACTGGAGACCAAGCACTTTGATGGACAAATTCGTCTCATCGTCGAATGCAACTGGCGTTTCGCGATGAGCCTCATCTAGATGTTCTATAACCTGTGGGCAGTTGCTTGGCCACTTGCGGAGTATGAAGCCACCGGCTTTTAACATCTCCATAAGCTCTTTCTGAAGCTCAAGAGCCTCTGCTACGGTAGCTACAGACCATATCAGGTCGTCCATAAAGAAAGCGGACTTTAATATGGGAGCGGCTTTTGGGAATTTGTCCGCTTCATCATCCGCTAGGGTGTGCAAAACTTTCATTGCTAGATATGGGCAACTGGCTACACCATACGTCAAAGTATTCAAAGAGAATTTTTGGATCGGCTGATCTAGAGAGTAACGCCATAGAATATGTTGATAAGGTCGTTGCTCCTGGTCTAGATCAATCATTCTGAACATTTTGCAAACGTCGGCAGATAGGCAAATTTCATGAAGTCGAAAGTTGATTAAAAGTTGATTTATATCAGCTTGAAGTTTGGGACCCGGCAGCACCATTGAGTTGAGAGAAATATTATTTGATGTCTTACCCGATGCATCAAACACCACACGATGAGACGTTGTGGTACTTGTTGGTTTAATGATGCAGAAATGTGGGATGATATATTTTGAATCCACGTTCTGAACATCACCAAGACAAGTCATATGACCGAGGTCCTCATATTCATGCATAAATTTGTGATATTGAATTTTCAACTCGGGCTCCCGCTCTAACTTGGACTCTAAGTTGAGTAGTCGACGAGTTGCCATTTTACTCGAGTCGCCGAGTTCAACTGATGGTCGAAATGGATACTTGACCACATATCTACCCGTATCGTCACGTCGATGCTCTTTTGCAAACAGGCACTCAGCTAACTCGTCGTCTGGGCTTCGACGTACCTCAGATGGTATATTTTCGACCTCCCAAAATGAGTGCATTATTTGGTCGAGGTTCATAGCGAAACCACAAAATGGACCATCCCGACCAGTGTTCAGTACTGGTGGGCTAGCACTGCCATGCTCAGAACGACCAAGCTCGGTCTGACCTAGAATGACATACCCGAATACCGAGCTCATGGCAACAGGCAAGCCACGTTCATGCGGAAGTATTTTTACGCCATCATAAATGTAAGGAAATAAGTCACCTGCTATCAATAAGTCTATGGGCGCGGGCTTATAATAGGCTGGGTCAGCCAGCATCAGATGTTGAAACTCAGCAATAGTTTTAACAGAAAGAGGCATCGTAGGTAAATTTCCTGCTATGTTGGAAACGATAACCGCATCAGTTGACAAGATAGGACCGGCGCAGTGTCGCGGCTTAACATTGCAAGTAGTTAATCCGAACTCCCGCACTGGATTGCCACCTAGACCGATGGGCTCAAAATTACATTTACGGCGCGTCAGCCCTAGACGTTTTGCACAGTCTTGAGTTATGTAGCTCGACATAGCACCGCTATCAATTATAGCACGTACGGTTTGGTACTGGCCCCAACAATCTGCGACGTGTATAACCGCGGTGCCGAGCAAGACTGTCAAATTAGCTGAACACGTCAACGCAATGGCACTAGAACTCGAATTTGCAAAAGAATCTATGTGCAATGTGTGGTGATGCTTTTTTTTGCAGATCGTACAAAGTACCTTGGACGGGCAGTCGTTGACCGAATGTTCACGTAAACAATTCTCACACAACTTCAATTGTTTGATTCTGTCAAGACGCTGCGCCGGCGTCAGGTCGATGTATTCGAAACATCGATAAATAGAATGCATCTTTTTGCAATACAGACACTCCATGGATTTATTTGATTTAACAGGTTGGTCTGCATTGGCAACAGCTGACGACAAGGTTGGCCGCTGTGAGTTTGAATTATTTGATTTTGAACCAGAAGGCTGGTTGACTTTTGACTGACTTCGAGCGTACGGTACACTTTTAGTAGCAGTGGAATTAGTCGTACACTCTGACATCTCGAGAGCGCGTACATGTTTTTCAATAAAAGTTATCAACTCGTGATAAGTAGGTAGCTCATCTTGCCCCAATCCACGTTCTAACTCTCGCCTAGTAACGGGATCAAGGTTGCGCAAAGCGACATAGAACAACAGAAATTCCGACAAATCTTTGATATCTAGCAGCTGGAGCGCTTTAATGTTTTCTTGAAATGTCTGTAAGAATGCATTAAGTCCGAAGACTGACTCATTTACCAAAGGTTTGAAGTTAAATAACTTGTCAAGATAGGTAGTCGCTAATGCGCGCTTATTATCATATCTTTTCACCAAGGCGCTCCAGACGATCTGATAGTTATCCGATGTAACTGGCATTGACTTCACAATCGTCAGAGCGGACCCGCTAACCGCCGATAAAAGATAATAAAACTTCTCAATATTCGCAATCTGTTTGTTATTGTGAATCAAGCTAGAAAACGTATCACGAAAGGTGGGCCAATTTTCAAGTTTACTGTCAAAAGGAAACAGTTCCAATTTAGGTAACCTAGGTTTTACACAACTGCCCTCCGATTTAGGTTCGGTTAATTGTTTCGCGCCTATGTTCAAACTGGTCGAAACATATTGAATTAAATAATAAATTTCGTCAAAACTTTCGATGTCTTTGTACGAGGGAACATAGTCAGGAAAAAATCTCTTTTTTAGGACCGTGATATTGAGAATGCTTTGTTCATATTTTTCCCGCCAACTCGGTAATTCACTAAAACGGACATTGAATTGACCTAGCAAATCGGGTTTGTCACGAACATTCTTGGAAACCTCATACAAAGCTTGCAATCTCAAAAAACACATTTCTTTCGTAGCAATATATGGTCGTACCAAATTATCGTAATCATCCTTGGAATCGGAAGCTTTGACATTTTCTTTGCGAGACATTACACGGTAACTAACTACGCAAGTACGCACAAGGCAACAATGGCGGACAACGTCGTCGGTAAATTCGAACCTTTTACGTTAGGAAAATTTGAAATTGAAGACTAGAAATATTGAGTTATGAGTTGAAATAAACGTTGGATAAGGTACTAGCAGTCATAAAAATTAGTTATAAATAGGTTTGGACCTTCTATGTTGTGTACTTGTTTTGATATAAGTATGTTTAAATTATGAATCGTACCTACCGGCCATGAACGAATTGATAAATGTTAGTGGGAATTATACCAATAAATACGTGTAAATGAATAGATATTTAGTTGTATTGATTTCGTAACTGGATAATCCCGGCTCGAATGACCAAAATGTGTGGTTCGATAGCTCTAATTACTTAAATTTAATGAAATTTACAGGCTGATTGTAGGACACGCAAGACTCACCGCCAATTTCTCATCAAGGGTCTCCTCCGGAGTGGAATTACAGTGAATCACTATTTTGACACAATGAGAGCACTTTCAGATTGATTTCACGGTTTCAGAAGGGTCTTTTTTAGTGTTTTTGATTTAATTTGCAGAGACACGCACGCTAGTCTTTCTCGATTTTGTATAGACAGTGCCGCCCTCCTGGTCGACGGCGGCGAGCTAAACTTCCCGATCATTCGTATCGGAATGGCTTCGTTTGGCGGGAGATGATTGCGTTTGAAATTAAGCCTTTTAGAAATAGCTAAACCCAACAGTACCTTTGCATAGTTCTTGGCCTCTATTGCCCAACGTTTCACGCTCACTGAACGCTAAACATGATCCAGTGACAGGGCACAGACAGTATGCAGTGTCTACACTAATTCATTGAAACGCTTTAGAACTGTTGGAATTGTCTGTTTTGAAACCGGGAAATGACAAAACATAAAACACTACAGGAGCTGTTTCAACAGCGTTCAATTATTGTATTGACAGCATTAACACACTATCCATCGTTGACTTGACAACTCCATTCAATTTGGATTTCGATTCAAATACAATTAGTATAATTAACTAGTAGTTCGCCCCGAATGATGTTTCGATATTCGACCCTAACAAAGCGAATCCTTTATAGATTAAGCTCATATATGAACATGATAATTGTATTGACATCATAGTAATTGGATCGATGATTCGAAAATTACAGTCGATCAAACATATCAAACATAGTTACCACTCTAGTTAACACCTACAGAGAACATCGTCTCGCCCGTTTAATAATTAATAATAGTCCGCATGACGCCAACCATTTAGGTCATATTTAGAGGCTTTCCCATCTTAAACAATTGGATAAATATTTTGTTTATTATCGTAATATTTTAAAATGTTACCATAATGTGTAACATCTAATTTAAAAGTTCTTTATGGTTTATTTTACTACTTGGCAAGCATACAAGCTTACGGCCCTCCTGATGGAAAGTAGTTACTGTGACCTATGGACGCCTGTAATACCAGAGGCATCACACGCGCGCTGCCGACCCTGAGATTATAAAGATGAAAAGTCTCTTGTGCCTGTAATTTCACCGTACCATTCAAACCGAAACAGCAATGTGAATACTACTGCTTGGCGGCAGTAATAGGTACGGTGGTAGTACTTCTCCGGACGAACTCTTTCACAAGAAGTTCTACTGCTAACCACTACAACTAACGAGGTCAAGATATCATGAGGAAGAAGGTTCGTACCTTAATTCTTGTGTTAGCAGAAAGGCTTCTAGTATTAAGTTATTACTTTAATTATTTCACGATTGTTGCAAGTTTGTGTATAATCGTTTTCTTAGAATGAAATGTGTTTATTCAAGTGTCGTCTAAGTAGGTTAGTATAACTTCTATAACTGACACAATGGTTTTTTTAGCAATCTGTGTCCGAGTTACTAACATTATTATTGACTTGTTTCTGTTGGCTTGCCCAATGTCACTTCAACTTTTTAGTTCTGAAAACAATGTCGATGTCCTTATTTCTTCTACGGATCTCCTCATTTCGGATTATATCACAATTTATACGATTGTACGTACTACCTATAAATATTAAAGCATCAATAATGAACCATTTCCATACATCATGGTACCAATTCACATAAAGAGAAGTGAAACTCGAAGAAGTGCTAGGAAGGCATTGTTCACGACCGATTTATTTTTTATCGCTGCCATGTGCCATGTGGCCATTGAGTACCAACTTGTATTGTCAATGATTACTGTATTAGCGTGCTAACTGTGGCTTTCACTGATGAATTTATGAATCTATAAAACATAAAAAGCCGTGAAGGTAATTGATAATTTTAAATTTATTTATGCAACATGGGAAATCACTTGAATAATGTTGCACAAGTGATGTACAGTTTTTGGCTGTTGCTATGGCCACTGAATATCGATAAAAAATGGAATGGACTCAGTCGTGTCCAATTAGAATTTTAAGTGAAAAACGTCAGGTGATTTTAAAAATAAGATGATAATGAGAATAAGCCTCTTGTTCACTTTTCAAGTTTTTTCTGGTAGGTCCTTCTCTTATTGTTCTCGGATATTTATAAAAAAATATAATTTTTCAACTTTTCCAATCTGTATTATTATGCTATGCAAACATATATTTGCTATATAACATATATTTGAAGTCTTATTAGAACCACTTAAAGGCTTTCTATCGACACCTCGACCTAGCTTCACTTGTTCACTCGGTTACACCTCTTGTAAAATAGTATAGGTACTTCTATATTTCTGTCACTTTCGCACATGGCCGCTATGCTCTTAGATTACATCAATTGTTAAACTAACCTTAGCAGTTAGCATTTTTAGAGCCAATTTCACCATGCTCTGTTAGTTAGTAAATGTCTTGTTAAATCTAACCATTGGTAAAGGTGACAGATACTCTTTGAAAACACCTGTCAAAAAGCATTGGTTACACTAAAAAGTTGTTTAACCGCCTGTTATTTGTTGGTGAAATCAACCCTAAAACCGTTGAGCTTTTTTCGATACGTGTTATTTACAGAGAGAACGAAATTTAAATACGTTAATTTCGTTGCATCGAAAATTTTAACCTGGCTACTAAACTGAATTTATACAAACTTTTTACGTCAAATAAAACTGCTTGAAATGCTCAATGGTGTGTCGAGCATTTTTACACGTTCTCTGGACGACACGTATGATGCATTTGCAAAAGATAGGGCGATGATGGCGCTAAACAAAACCGAACTTAGGTACGATGTGTCACAGTAACAGCCGAGCACTGTATTTAATTAATACGAAGGCTGGTTTCGCATTTAGATAATTAATAAAAAAACATGTGCATGTCGGTTTCGTCACGGCTTCCTTAAATTATTTCTTAAGGTATGTTATACGCTCATTAGTATTATAAAATATCGGAACACTTTTTAACTAAAATGAAGTTATGGTTTTCCCTTCATAAGTCGAAAAGCTTTCATCACAGACCATTCGAGATAAGTCAAAAGTATAAAGGTTCCTTTTCGGACTTCGGCACCCTCGCGTTACAGATAAAATCCCATCCTATCCTTCCTACTTTATTAATCCTACTAATATTATAAACGCGAAAGTTTGTGAGTATGGATGGATGTTAGTTACTCTTTCACGTAAAAACTACTGAATGGATTTGAGTTAAATTTGGAATGGAGATACTTTACGCCCTGGAATAACACATAGGCTACTTTTCATTATCATCATCATCATCATCATCAATTTTCATCATTATTCACGCGGGTGAAACCGCGGGGCGCAACTAGTAATACATATATAAAATAGACATATTATATCACGTAAATATGTAGTTTCTCCTTCTTCTCCATCAGCCGGTAGACATCCACTGCTGATATGAGGCCTCCCCTATAGTATGCATAGCGTGCAATGGGAGGATTTGCCATAATCACCACGCTTGGCAGGCGGATTGGTGATCGCAGTTTGGTGTTACGTACTCAGGTGGATGCGGCTGCCCATCCACAGGCGTTCTTAGTCGCCTTTTACGACATCCGCAGGAGGAATTATTGGAGGCGTCCTATTTTTAGGCCAAGTCTACCACGGCAAATAAAGCTTAGTACTAAATAATGCTAAATACATGTGATAAAAAGTAGGTAAGTACAGAAATATATGAATCATTAACTACCTCATTTTTTAAACACACAGAGTGGTTAACAATTAACTTTGCCGTCTATACTTAACTGTTAAGTATCAAATAATTGTTTTATAATTCCCCATGTTTTATAAATAGTTTTGTATATGTAGATCTACGTTCAAGATGTTTAGAAAATATTTCTGTCTATGTCCCTGTAGGTAGCGTTTTGTTTGAGGGTATGTTTTGGATCGCAAAATATACCCTCAAATAAAATAAGTCAAAAACAATGATACCAAATCAATGATCTATCACTGGCCAACCAAATAAAATTGTCTGATCAATGCATTTGTCACGCCTTACAAAATGATGGAAATGTCAACAGAGACCCTAGTCTGGATTTAGCAGCAACCATCGCCACGATTGTAGCCATTATCGGTTCACGAAATGCTTATAAAGAGCTCTCTAGACATTTTAAGTTTTAAATAAGATTTTTGGTGAGTTTTATAGTTTCCAAGAAGAAAAAAATATATGATATTTTTAAGCTTTTTATATAGTGAAATCATAAATTCAATATACAATATGAATTATTTCACTCGATAAAAAAAACAAAGATACCTACCATTTTTTAAATTCAATTTTAGACTTTTCTAAAATGTTTTAATTTTTGAAGCATTTGGTAACTTATTGATTATCAATATAGTGAACTTTCAAGGTAATTTTTACATCATAGGTATTTTATACACAAAATACGGTATCAGAGCGTGCGCTCACCTTCTTTAGTCTGGTCACAGACCGTTCTTTGAACCTTTAGTGCCTTTTAATCAGTGGCATTTCTATCAAGCGCGCTAACAGATTAGTTGAAAATGACAACGTAATTCACGGACGATCGTCGTAATTTGGCTGATACTTAACTCGGACTCAGCGCCCAGATATCACAACTATCCGTGCGATTCTCTGAAGGAATTCCGGACTCGTGGTTCCATTCGAAGACTTTGTCAAGACTTACAAACCGTGAAGTAATATAACGCGTAAACCAACTAAAATGAACTGTAAATCAAAGCGTTCAAAGCTGAAAATCACTTAGATCTGCAATTAACACGTGATCGTAGGTCTGTACCTGCCTTATCTCAGTTAACGCGTGCACACACTATGTTAGAATATATTTCTTTGAAGAAAATTGTTGTAAAATTACTGTGCGGTGGTCATATACCGTATGCACCGTTATATCCATTTTCTTACCCTTGCAGTAAGTACTTAAGCCTTTATTGGATTGCCTTTGGGAAGCTAATAATTTATTACGTTTATTATTATGTTCAAGGTTGCGTGAAGTCCGTGGATGGAGGTGGCTCAAGATTATTTGTCGTGACATTTTAAGGGAGGTTTATGTCCAGCATTTGGCTTCTATAGGCTGAACATAAAGCGAAACGTTGTATTATAATGCCATAACCTGAGGCCGCAAGTGAAGGTAACATTATTGTCTAGTATGAACTCATCCAGTATTGCATCACTCGGGTTCCAGTTGACCTCGGCTATAGATCTGTCTTAGAGCTTTGGTTTTTTTGTAAGCATAAAATTATTATCCTTGTTGTAGGTAAAAGTTTGGATGTTTCGTGTTTAACAAACGCCGCAACGACGGAATCTATTTCGATAAAATTTGGTGTCAGCAAATAGATTACGACTTCATCATCATCATCATTATCATATCATCTATTATAGCCTGTAGAATTCCACTGCTGGATATAGGCCTCCCCCTTAGAAAGCCATAACGCATGGTTTTAAGCCGCCTCCATCCACCGATTTCCTGCGACGATTATGATTATGAGATTATGACTTGGGTCGAGATAAAGGCTACTTTTTAAAGCGTGGGAAGCCACAGGTGAACACTAGTCTTTGATCCGTCTATCTAAACATACTATACTGTTATTATAAAAATCAATTGCTAACGCACGGCCAAATCTTTCGCAAAATCTCGAAAATGGTTAGACCGATCTGAATACTTTCATTTTTATTTTGTTAGAAAAATAGGAAAATCCAAAGGAATAGCTGAAAAATCAATAAAAACTAAATTGGTGATTTTGTATGGAAATTTCCACTTCGGCTTACTTTCAATAGATGGCGTTCGTGGTGGACCTATCGTTTGACAGCTGCGCCATGCCTAACTTTATTAATTCCGTGCGATTTTATTCGTTTATACGTAAAATCTTATAAAGAGTTACAATCAAATAAATTTTAGGTGGTACGAAGTTCACGTCATCTATTACTTAGTAAAAAATAGTAGATTATGCACTAAGGGAATAAAGCAGTGTCTTATGTCGCGGGCGCATATTGAACCCTGAGCGTAACGAGGGACTCTAAAGTTAACTCCCGAGTGTAGCGAAGGAGTCTCCACACAAATTTGACGTTCCAAATTCAAATCACTTTAATCCCTAGGGAGTTTCATACAACTTTATATCCCTAGAGAGACAATGCTTTACTTTACGTTGAGGTTGCATGATTTGTAATTGGACATTGTCGAGCAGGAGGTGTGAAAATAACTTTTCATACCTATCTGTAATTATAAATTTTCCATCAATTACTCTATGAAATTTAATAGTTAAAGATTAAAGTTATTCAATGATAACGTATGCCAACGACGAACCGATATTTTGTACTGAATAGTTTTTGAACTGAATCGCTATAAGAGCTCATGGTAAAGCCTCATCAGAAGAGTCTTCTGTCAAAACTGCTGCTTAAAACTATCAAAATTCAACTTAAAATAACTGTACAATATTAAAGCTTACAAAGTTACAAAAGAAGGCATCACATTGTGTAACTTGAGCAACAGCATTGTTTACACCGCCTACATATTGCGTGTTATCATCGCATCGTATAAATCTGAGATAGCGCTTGATGCAACGTCTTCTGGGCTTGTTATTATCTTATGAGCTTTTGAGAACAACCGGTCAACAACATGTTTCCATAGAAGGAACGTGTAGGAGTGGTTGTCTGTCTAAACTGCTTGTTTACCTTTTAGTCTTGAAAATAAAATCGGTCCTCGATGATGCTCTTGTAGTTTTAATATAACTGATTTGATTTCTAATGGGTAACCTTCCAATGGTACACCTGCAAACTTATAGATACGTGCATCTTTCGCTTTCTTACATTTGGCTCATATTATGGCGAAAGTGAGGAGAGGCGTTTGCCTAACAACGAAACAGCAAAGGTAACAGTAACAATAATAATAATAATAAATATAATATGGTCAGCTTGACCGTCGCTTCCACTTCTTAAAAAATTACAGTTTACATTTAATTTCTTAAATACGCAATGAAATCATCACGGAGTTTGACCTTACTCCTCTTAATCTTTAAATCATTTGTTCCCTAATTCTGGGTATTCTTAACAAGTTTTGTATTGCTTTTTAGGGTCAAACTGACACGAAGCCAAATTGAACACAGTCCCATTTGAAATTGTAATGTCACTCAGATCATTATTAGAGCTATAAAACGGTCAAAAACAACTATATTGTTTGAGAGCCTTTGATTTTCGGCAGTAATTACTCGCAGACAAAGTCACGGGCGTGACAGATAATTATTTGTACGAAATTACGAACCTAAAATGAAATAAAATTCATTTTTAAAATGTTATATAACAATTACCACTGAAGTTGCATTGATACTGGGTGATCGTTTTATTTGCAAACAGACATGATCATCGCACCTTAATAATATTTATTGGAAGTTCTGTTGCTAAGATATATTGACCACTTTGGATGCTGACAACAATTTGATTATTTATAATGAATTTATGTGCATGTGCATCTGATGATTTTGACTACCTTGGACGCTTACATAATATCTGACGCTTACTGTACAATCAAAAACTCTCCCTATTGGCGTCTCTTTTGTTAGACCCTTTGATAATCAGGTGATTGGCATTTCTTACGAATGTTTTACAGGGTCTTTGTACTCTCCTTTCACCACTGAAACCTACTCAAGCTATGTAATTAGTAGAATTAAGATATCTGAAAGAAATGTTCTCTGACACGTAATATCTTTATTGCTCAGGTATGTTTATTATATTAAATGAAAGTAAATATTCTCGTAATCCACCTTATCACATATAATTATTTTAGTAACACGGGATAGACGTTAGCACAGGTTGTTCATGACCACTTTCTATCGACGCTGTAGCCATGGGAAAACTACGCTGTGTTTACATCTGCGCTTTCTAAAGATACTCGATAATTTATCTATCCAACTAGTTATACTCACACTCTCCAAGATCTATGGTTTACCTCGAGTGAGTTGTTTGATCTCGACTTTTAATTTGGTTTACTTATAGTAGCACGGTGGGCGAGTAACCGGCAGAGACGCAAGAGTTGCGGGTTCGATTCCCGCTGCGGGATAAATGTTTGCATGACCTGCAAATATTTGTTCGTTGTCTGAGTGTTGTAGAACCATAGTACTCGTAGTTCCTGATACCCATGACATAGGGAATCTTAGTGTGGGATCAGGACTATGTATATTGTATGTGGCTATTGGGTGTTATGTTAAAAGTATGGGAACTATATCCAAATTTCAAAGTAAATGTTTTTTTTCTACTTAACTGTTATTTGAATTATTGAAGTATGCCGTCGTTGTGACTCACCTGATGTTAAGTGGTAACTTCAGCCTATTACAAATGCAATAACTCATAGATCACGTCCATCTAGGACGCGCCATACGTAATTTCACCGACACCCATACCCTTCAAACCGGAACACAGCAATGCGAGCATTCTGCTTGACGGCAGAAAAAGTCATTGTAGGACGAACGGCTAACAAATCCGTGGTAGTACTTCCCTGGATGAACTCTTGTCATTCTGCTTTGGTCATGTAGTAAAATTCCCATCACAAATGGGAATAGACGGTATGTCTCATTAAGTAGTGCCTCAAGATTTTGTTGAATTTATAGTAATAAAAATGTTCCTTTGCTGTTTACAACTTTTTTGTTTCGAAAAGGAAAACAAACATTTATATAAGATAACGTAAATGATAAGCATGTGCCATTGATACAAACACTTACATGATTGCACTACGCGCAATGTAGCCGACCTTCTAAACCGCATAATTGCGTTACTGTTGCATTCCTCATGCAACCGCTTCCCGCTTCCAATCATTCTTAGTAGTAGGTTCATACATCCTACACTTCTTACGGTTTGATTCGTTGATAAGTAAAATCCCGATAAACTAGTCTGTTCAGAAAGTTAGCCATCTTGGCCAAATTGTGAACTAACGTTCCGACTACATATTACTGCCATAATTAGGAGGTGGTTTCTTTCTATCGGCATTTTGAATCATGAACGAAAGAAATTGTTACAGTTGTAATAGGATCAAAACCAAACAGACGCACTATTGTATTGCCGGCTAAACAATAAAGGTAATTTAGCGTAGCTGCGCCCTTAATCTCTATTAAGATTGTCAACTAGCCATTTCATTGAAGGGAGCTGAATAGTTGAAAAATCCTTGCTCTCAAATCTCTGCCTATTTAATATAGTCCTTGAGTGACGTAGTAAACAAAATTTTACTAAAAGTTTTAGTTTTATTACACTTGTTGAACAACCCAGCAAAACAATGACGCGCTGACAGATGTATTATTTCAAAACAATAGGTCGTTATTAGGTACGGATATCACACCGATAGCGTAACTGTATAACCGACAGATTAATATTAAAGTAGGTTATGTATTTATCTGTCTTTATACGTCGTTGTTCAAGGTACTATGTAAATTATTTGTGTCTTTAATTTAATTATTAAACATTGATATTTATCAGTTTAGTTTAGTAACACTTGAGCTAAAATGTCAGCCACAAACTAGACTAGATTTATCAAATTACACAATATCAGTGCTATTGGTAACATAATTCGGTCAGATTTTAAATAAAGATACATAGGTTATTTCATTTAATCGATGAAACACTGAGTTTTCACTGCAATGGACAATGGTTTGAATACTTCCACTAAGTCACGGGCAGTACACTATCATTCAACTAGTAGGTAAATCTGATGCAAATCTGCTGAGGTCAATTACTATTTCAGGCCATGGTCAAAAAACTGTTCAATGTTTATTTAGCTATTAGCATATTATCGGAGACAGCTGTTGAAATGATGTCTATTAGGACCCGAATTTGTTTTGTAAGTTCAACAAGTTTTGTAGAACCTCTACGAGAGTCGTAGAGGTCTTCTACGATAACATGGCTTGCCTCTCCACCACCACTAAAATAGTTTTTTTATGTGACTTGGTGACTTGTTATTTCTGGATATAGGTCACGTATCCTATGCTATTAAACGAGTAATATTTATACATATATTTGTATGTTTAGAGAACTCGAAAACGGCTCTAATGATTTCGATGAAATTTGCTATAGGGGGGTTTTTGGGGGCAAAAAAAACGATCTAGCTAGGTTTCACCTCTGGGAAAATGCGTTTTTCCACCGTCATCCAGGTACTTATTATTATTTAAGTAATTACAAACTAAATAGTTTTTATTGTTAATGGAAAGAAAATGTTCAAAGGAAAATTTTAGTACACAGGAATAATAATTAATTATTGCTAATCATTGGTATTTTGTGCCTACGCGTAGGTTGTGGTTAATATAATCAAACTCGTGTGTTCTTTGTACGTGCCATTTGTTTGCTAAAAGTTTTAAAAGTTTATCTAGCAGTACATACCTACCAACTTGACAATAACATCCATTTTGCTAACGCATTGTTATGCCCAACGTGACTTCTACGCTCTTATAGAAGTTTTATATACCATGCTTTTAGTTTTATTCTAACATGAACTTTACGTTGAGCATATTACAGATAAAATGAATCTAATCAGTACTTTATAAATGCAAACGGAAACATCAATTAAAGAAAGTATAAAATTATGTCAATACAGAGAAAACACTGCTATGGTATTGCAATTACAACCTACTTTGTAGTAAACGGAAATCTATTTCCTATCTGTCTGTGACGATACACAATCATTGTTGTAAATTGCAAACCTGTTGCTAACTTGCGAGATAGAGAATATACGGGGTCGGGCTAGACTGTGGGAGACGCGCCCGTTTCATTAGGTTAGGCTTAGGACCTAATCTCAAAACGTTTTTGTCGCGTTATGACTGAAACCATAATATGAAACCCAAAAAACCTAGTCTCAAAATGCCTATAATTCAAAGTAATGTCCAATGTAATTTTTATGTATCAACCACTAGTACTACACACTATTACAAGTTCACTTAACCATTAATAAGCCCAGCAATGGTCTTATTAATAGAGGGTAATATTATTCGAAAGAGAATTGCTAGATATAGTCATGTATTGAGCATAAATAGGTTTATAATAAACCAATTTACAATGGTAGACTTTGATAAATGTCAAATGTTATTATTTGATAAATGTTCGAAACAAAGCATGAATCAGAATGCAATTTAATATGTTTCAAAGCATGTAGGTTAGCAGTTAGTGAAAAGTGGCGTGCGCACGATACGGAACGTCACTCGCGGTCACGGACACTACCAGGAGATTGTATAGACGCTTGTAGCACCGTGGACAAACTCTGTTACATGGGGCTTAACTTATAAATTAGAATTTATCAACCTTTTAAAAAAGGTAGGATGCCTTTTATCAAAATTGTAACAGTAGTATTACAGATATGTTAGGTGCAATGATATGTACCTAACACATATTTTATGGTAAAGCCTTTGAAGTAGTATAATTCAACTTTTAGGTTAAATAGCCATTGATATGAGGGCTTGATTTCGATGTGCCATGAAGTCCTCCACCACTTTGATTCACTTGATCCATGGTCACAATCATCTTGTCGATTGGTAAATAGTTAAATGCGGACGGAAGTGACATTATGAATTGAAAAGTAATGATTCCATGTTCCAGTTTTTTTAAATCAATATAATATGTGAATTATTCTATCACTAGGCATTTTTAAGCACATTCTTCATGATCAGCTTGTAGAAGTTCACTGCTGGACATATATAGGCCTCTCTCCTAGAATGCCTCGACGAACGTTCTTGAGCCACTTCCATATCCATCGACTTTCTGCGACCTTTATAATGTCTTTAGTCCATTGAGGATCGGGCCTTCCTCTACTGCTCTACGTCGACGCAGTAGAGGAAGGCCGTCCTCTCGCTGGACTAAACACATTATACCGATACATTGAATACATTGGTTTGAAGGCCGGTGAAATTACATACACATGAGACTTTTCATCTTTATGTCTCAGGGTCGGCAGCGCGCGTGTGATGCCTTTGGTGTTGCAGGCGACGGTAACTGCTTTCCATCAGGTGGGCCGTATGCTTGTTTGCTTGCAAAGTAGTATAAAAAAAACACTGATCTCACGCATAATGGACCATCCAGTTTGTATACGGAAAAGGGGGTTCTTTAACATGAACCGATACATGCATCATTCTCTAAATTTAAACTGCGCTAAAATTTTTATAAAATTACACATCAATCACAGAATTGCTATCATTACTATATTAAATCCAATATTCCTGCACTTTAAAACTTTTATTATTGGCATGTCTTAACATAATAAATAGTAACATAACATATTAACATAATATTAAACCTGACATAAATGAAGTAGGTACCTAATGCTTTTCATATAAATACCAAGACCTACCTAACCCAACCCAAATGTGTCACTTGAACCTATTAAGGCTAAACTAATTAAATTCAATCGAGGTCATAGTAACTGATTTTAATAGAGTACAACAACAAAATTAAGTTTCTAGAAGATCATTATAAAATCACTTACGTCGTGACAACCCTACGTTATATCCAATTATCATTTGAACTTTATAACCTGCGTTTATTAATTTAACTTTTCGTGGCTCATATGCTAGTATGGCCATATTTATAAACAAATATTTTTTCATGCAAAAAAAAATGTTAGTGAGTCTTGAGTTTATTATAGACTGGTTTATTTCCACAATGCTTGATTATTATTCGCTTTGTATTTTGTTTTTTAGGTCTAAAAGTAAGTAAATCTTTGTTTATATTTAACCTATTGGTTATTCTCAGGTACCTACATTTGGTAGGTACTAAAGTAGGTATTAAAGGATAAGGTTTTACATCGAATTATTTTAATAAGGTCTGACTATCAACGTTATTGTTAAGGTCACCTACTATTTTACATAACATGACGATCTCAAAACAGGTTGGAATTTTTTCGAGATTGTTGTTCTAAATTAAGTGTTGCGTAATATTTTAGAATCATGAATATAACATTCATTTAAAAAGCATTAGCAACATAGCTTGCTCGCTATTTAAGCCTTTGACGTCTAAGAAGCGAGTTTAGTCGCCCAAATATTGGGTTGTTGATCGGTTCTTATAAATAACCTAACAGCGACAATGGTGACTGATAACGATGAGGGTGGAAGTGATTCTAAAGACAAAGTGGTGAAAACGGATAGTGAAGTGTCGTGTTGGAACTGTTTCAATGGTGTTACAGCTGAAAAGGATGTAGAACCAGCCACTTTGCCGAAGATCCGAGAAGAAACAAGAACCAAATATAGGCTTTACTCTTTCCTAGCTTCACAAATATCCAAGCCTAAAGCAATGCCTTTGGCACAAAAAGTAAGTGAAAACTATGCTATTGGCAAAAAAGTTGAAAAAAAGATTGTAGAAAAAGCTAAGAAGGAAAAAACGAAAATACCAAAATCTAAAAATTCCACAATACATGAGCTAAGCACTACAAGTGATACTTCCGTGAAATCGGATGAAGACTCAAGTACAACAGAAAATAATACGAGCGATGAAAGCCCTATTGAGTACGATAGAGGAATATCGGAATACATAAAAGAATATAATTTATTTGAAGCTTACAAAACAATAAGAAGAAAGACGCCTACTCCTAATAGTACATTGCAAAGGTCCCAGAGCTTAAACGTTTCTAATTTAAGTAATAATGAAACTATCAATTCACAATTCAAGAAGACTGATTCACAATCACAAAGTTATAACAAATTAAAAATAGTTCAACCAAAAATAACCATTAAAAAAGTGTATGAAAGTCCTGAAATTCATATAACTGCCAACACCTATATAACAAGGAGTGAGGAAAATTTGTTAAGTAATGTCAATATACCACAGAGTCCTATTAATAGTTCTTTTAGCAGAAATGATAGTACTTCATCAAGAACTTCATTAGGATTGAATTCATCTATTAGAAGGTCCCTAAGCAAAAATGTTCTTGACAAGAAAGAAAAACTATTGTCAAGACTAGGAGAAAGCACTTACTCACTAGGAAAACTGAATTCAGATGTGATGAAATCAAATGAAACAATTAAAATCCAAAAAACATCTACAGACTTTGATGATAGCAGTAAACATAAAGTTCAAATAGAAACATCAACACCAAAATTCAAACAAAGAACAGAAACTAGTGATAGCCATAGTCCAAATACTGAAACTCGAAAGAAACCAAATGACATTGAAAGTATCATAGAAGGAATTCAAAATATTACTTTAGAGAACAAAGATCTAGCGATCGTAGATAAAGTGGAAATATCAAGTACAAATGGATCAGAATCAGGATATTCAGGTTCAGGATCAGCAAGAGATTTCAATGAACCGGAGTTTTCTGGAAAGAATGCCGCATCAAAAAGGAGTATTGAATCGGGAAATGAAACTGAAAGTCCGCAGCTATCAAACAGAAGTCCTCGTCCTTTATTCAAATCCTCACTCCCAGTAATACCCTCTGGGCGCACGAGTGACATAATGGCATCTACAAAATCTTTATCCGCTGATGTAGATGGTGAAGTGAAAAAGCCCGTAAAACAACTACGATGGAGTACCCTCTTGCCTTCAAAACCCGGCATGTATAATGGTATGGTGCTTTACCTACACTGGGTGTGAATCTGTAAACTCGCCATAGTTACGGCAGCTAACACTACCCGAGACTCTGAACAATTCATCTGTAGGCTTTTATATAATTCCACTACTATAATTAAAAAATAGTCTTTCTTATACGTTTCGGCGATTATAGAAAGACAATGCGGTTTGCAAAGGAAGGTGAATTTTCAACTTGAATATAGGAGTGAAATAAATATAGATAATTGTTCAGAGTTATCTTTGTAATGGCGAGTGTACATTTGAACACACGCTTTTTCCCCTTAAAGGGGTGGGCAGAGCCTCAATCATCCTCGTTTCTTTGTGGGTCGTACAACTGTGGGAATATAAACGTGACGTGAGCTCATTGCTGCCATTGCATTCACTGAACATCTAAGCTAACTCTTTTTTCAAGTTATAAAACATTCCTAAATAACCAAGCCACCCGAGTCTTAAAAAAATAAAAATTGCCTAACAAGTCCGAGGTTTTTTCATTTAAATAGAAATAGTTATATTCATCAAACTGTGTGGATCAACATTCTGTACATACAAAATATGCACTGATATTCGTAGATTTTGTTTGTTTCTAGAAACACACTTCATGTAAGATTTAGGCTAATAAATGCTAGAGTTTTTAATGAAATTGTACATGAAGTGTGGTGTTACTACTCACGCAGCATTGTTCAAACCCAGCTCCACGTTGAATCATTGGCATTGAGAGTATTTTTGCATTGTCCTGTATTTAAAATTGTTATCGCTAACACAACAGGAAACCTCGGTACAATTCACGATAATAAGGGATTTTAATGAAATCACCAAACAGTAACGCAGTTCTATTGAGTAGAGTCGTGTTAAACGTTGTGACGGATAAATTAATGGCCTCCCCAGCTTACAAAGCCAAAATAAGATACCTTTCATATGAAAACCGAGTCATAACAGAGGAATCAAACTTAAATTACCATCCTGTGGACATTTACAGTTCTAATAGTCATACAAGTGAAAAAATGTCGTGTTGTGAATATTTGCGACGGTGTTTATGCTATATTAAAGTTTTAGAACCTGAATCTGTTGCAGACAATTCATCGGCTGCATTAGTGCACTCAGTGGGGAAAAGTTATAATGTTATCGGAGATAATACACCTGGTCCACCGATAGTAGATCAAGGGCAGGGTTTGCCAACTCTGATAGTTACAAGACATACAGATGAGGAATTGCCCTCATTAATACCTGTAAATTCACCTGCAGTTTTAACAGTATCTCAGCATAATATTGAAAATGAACTATACAAATCTACGACCCAACTATTGCTGGACACTGAAAAACGTTCAAGCTCAATTAGTTTAGGCTCCAAATACCCAGTGAAAAAGAAAGCAGATAACCAATGTGATGTCATAGATGAGGTAGACAGCAGAGGGAGTACGTTAAAATTTGGTGAGAAGAACTCATTCATTCGTGAAGTCCTGTCGTGTCGTGATTCGTTTCTTAAGTCATTAGAGTGGTGCGATAATTCGTTGACGAGGGGCAAACGGTACCGAAACATCAAAAAAGATGATTGGATTGAATTAAAAGGCGACGGTATCAAACAGTTAATACATTTGAAGCACATTTCTTTCCATTACACTGAAAACTAACTCTTCGTGTTTTAGACCTACCTAACATCTTCGAATTAACTCAATATTCTTTTCACGCACCAAATAATTTGTGCATGTGGTCATGCCAAATATTGGTAGTAAGCACCATAAAAATATTTTGAAATTCTTGGTGTACCTATTTGCTTCAAAATAGTTTAGTCTATGAATAATAACATTTCTATATGTAAGTAATAAATTTCCTTGTCCACAGATGAGGTCTACCTGTCGGACAACAACATATCGTCTGGCCATGCGACCCTGCCGAGGAGATCAAATTCGCCCTTGCCGCATGACAGGGATCTGCTGGACAGAGACCGATTATTCCCCAACAGGAGTGGTCTTCAGGTAAAAACGTTTAACTTTTTTTAAGGGACATTACCGTTATTTATTTAGGTACCCAAAACCATCCCAAACACATTACACGACAAAAAAACCATCCAACAATAAAAAAGCTACTGTCACTACATTTTAGGTCAGGTTGCTAAATTCGTAGCTAAAATAATGATTTTTATGAGAAACTATAAATTAAAACATGTGTGTTAGGTCTCTCGATTCCCGCAAAATCAGTGTTCGCTATCTCAAAAAGTGTTGATGAGCAGTAATGAGCAAAAAACCCAATAAAATTTGAATTTCACGCCACTTTGCTAATTAAGTAGTAACTCAGAACTTTTAGGGTATTTTCTACATGAAGCCTCAAAAAGGCTAGAAGAGACTAGGCATGGTAGAATTAGCGCACCTTTCGCGCAGTAGGTACTCTATGGTTCTCGTCAGCCATACTTGGACAGACCTAATAAACCTAATAATACCTTGCGATAAGTAAATATTATATTTGTTTGAAAATAAATATACATCCATCCATAAAAAAATATATAATATTTATTTGTATAATAAAATCGAAGTTGCGGATAACAGCTAGTAGTATATATTACTTGAAAAGTTCTAATAAATTATTGTAAGAAGTCCGTAATTCCATAGTCTTCAATGTAGATAAGGTGGACAAAAGGTTACAGGCAAAACTCCACTAAAATTACTAAATTCCAATTAGTATACTTACCTTCTTATTATTAAACTAAGCTAACTACTTCATAACATGAGCTATCTACGGTTTAATAGCTTGTGTAACATCACAAGGTTGAATTATTAATTGTCTCTTTATACTTTTAATGGCAATTAACCTCTCGATCGAACTTGACCAATTCACTCTATGGAATAATTTTATCTGAAGTTATGATTCAATTTTCATTAGATAATTTTGTTTTTTAATAGTAAAACAAACAACTTAAAAGTAATCTAATAAATTCAACTAAGTTCTATGTTAAGTGGTCTCAACACAACACAAGCACTATCACAAGGCACGGCATCAGCTTAGTCTCAGAACAGCTAATTATATATGGTTAATAGTATATTGTATATACATACAGCCGTGCATATACGGTTTTTCGAAATTAAACTGTGTGTTAAACTGGCCGCACTGTAGTATTTCATAGTTTCGCGTCAAACACAAAAGTCTACCAGAATCGCAGACAAAAAAATAGCAAAAAATAAATAATATCTTCAAAATACCAAAAATACAGATTCTGTCTGTATTTTGAGCAGGGAAATTGCTAAGCGAGTTCGCAGGATTTCCTATATAGATCACAAAATATATGCGTATGGTCTCGCCTGTTAGCATTTTTTATGCTACTTTGATTGTTTATCTTGCATTGGTTTACAGATGAGTGTTTCCACGAATTGCTTTGCTCGCGACTATGAGGATTCACTTGTGAGTATTGATGCTTTACGTATCATGCTTATCTTAAGGTTCCCACGTTAGAAATTTTCGCCTTAATCACGCTTCAACTCGCACTAAATTTATTTGGTCCTTTTTACACAAATGTAGAACACTGCATACCTTGATAAATCTTATTCAATTATATTCTTAAAATTTTATAAATTTCTTGTTGACTTGTTGTTTTTAAAATGAAAAAGGAAACTAAATCCAGAACAAACGAAAAATATAGTTTCTTATTTTGAAAACTACAAGTCAGATCTTAATAAAGAATTGAAAATATAATCGGATAAGACATATCAAGGTACACGCGGTGTTCTAGATTTTGGAAACAATGATCCAATAAAAATTAAGCTTAATTCAGGCGAAACGTTCGACGAAGTGTGAATGGGAACCTTGAACATCCTCAGTATAATATATATAATATATACAGTTGTAATATTCCAAAATATAAATTAAATAACAAAACAATGGAATTCCTGTTAAGACAGACATAACTTATATGCAGCCGCTTGAAAGCACGCTAGAAGACATTCAAGTAGATTATCGAGATGGTTTTGATCTCAGCTAATTTAACAGCATCTTGTCTAGAAACGCTAATGTTTGTATTTTTGTGGCCAAATTATAAAGTAAACCAGGCTTCGCAACCATATACATGGCGTAATAGAAGATATAACATAATTTTTTTCTGATACTGTTGCTCCGGATAGAATCTTACGAGCTCCATTAAAAGCTGATGTTGTCAATACTACGTAGATAATTTTTAAAGCTGATCGGTATTTTTTGTGCTTATTCATTTTTTAATCCACCAAACATTTGGCTTGCAAAAACGTCCATGTACTCTTTGTGAATTTCCATTGACCCTTTTGTCATTGTTAATCTTTTTGCGTTCTCGGTTTTTAAGAAGATTTACCGTTTTGTAGCCAACGTACCCAGTCTTCTTGCAGTCTTATTGCTTATCAATAAAAAAAATATCTGTACATTCATAATCTCAATAACAGTTACAAAGTAACAGATACATCGTTGGTAAATATTGCAAGTTCAAAATTTGATTTTGATTTTGAATATAGTTCAAAACACGTGAAAGTATTTTTTCTCAAGAAGGATTTAATTTATCCCTCAAAAAAAATAACGTTAAAGAAATTAACGTTTATTCATATGATAGAATTAAAATAGTGTGGGTATTAAACGACCACGAAACGAAACATAATATAATATTATTCACTATACCACTCTTAGATATTCTCTCTTTGAAAAGATAATTGTAAACGCATGTCTCTGCTCTACTATCAATAAACCCCGATTGATCAATTATTAAGTAGGTACTAGGTACATACCTGTGTCGTTTGTGTGTTTGTAATTTTTGTTTTCTTTGTCAATTTTATTGAGTGTTTTTAAAATCACTCCTACGTATTTAATGTTTTCTTCTTCTGCTGTAGTTTTTTGAAACCATAAAACACATATTGCTTAGATTCATAAATCATAAACTCCAAAAGATACTGTACTGTACAAAATAAATTACTTCGGGGAATAAAGGTTCGCGAGTGGCGCCTTTGAAATTACGCAGTGTTGCAAGACTCTTGGTGGACCAAAAACATTTAAGGTCGTAGGAAGTCTGTGGATGGAGGCGACTCAAGACCTGCTTGACATTCTATGAGAGCCTATTCCCAGTAGTGGACTTGTATAGGCTGATGATGACGTATGTATTATCATTTAGTGTTCTAACTCATTAAGTTTTTGATTGGACGTAGGTTTAAAATCTGTAGAACACACAACACTTACATAAATCACAGGTAGCTATAACATTTACAATAGTTGTTATGTAGGTAAAATGTATTGATGCATAACGCTAGTAATATATGTATAAGTCTATGGACGCATAATATTCTCGGTTCAATAACTTTTTCTGCCATGCCATGTGTGAATGCAACAAGTTCTTTAATAACATAATTACATTGCCTATACACAATTACAATCTCATTAATAAACAAAATAGTATCTACCTATAATCCACATTACTTACATATCATTTGCACGGAATCGTAATGTTCTGTCTTTCTTTATAGTGTACCTAGTGCAAGATCGTCTAAATTTTTTTATACTATCTGAGGTTCTATGATGTGCGTTAAATTAAAAAACGACCTTACATAACAAGCTTTTATAAGGAACTAGCTGCGCCAGCGGGCCCACCCGCATAAGAAAAATCAAAAAAAAAATATTCATTGAAATCACAAGGATCATTTTGAATCGTCTTATAAACTAAAATGACTCCTGTTCCAATTCTCTGTTATAATAAAAGATATAAGCTATTTCCATTCTAAATTGCAACCAAATCGCTTCAGCTATGTTTCAGCGTGATGGAGGAACAAACATACTCACATACTTTCCCATTTATAATATTAGTTTGATTAGATTATATTTTATAGTTTCGAACACTAAAACACGGGTATTGTAGATTACCTGCATTGTCTGAGTGAACGCGTCGGCCATTGTACTATATACTAAGTACTTCTTACGTCACCGCCTTCAAGCAACGAGGCTTTGCAAAACATTTACTGGGATAACACAACATGTTGGTACTTATCGGTAGGTACTATAATAAATATGGCACCAATAACACCAGTATGTAGGAACATTTTGGTCATTTGGACCGATACACAAAATGTTGTAACTTTAATCCCTTATAAGTACAGTGTGGTCATATACCTACGATAAAACGTTACTCAATGCCTTGGGCTGGCCATTTCACATGCACAATATAACTACCTAACTATATTAAATGAATAGACTTCTCATCTTAAATCGGGTCAAAGATTGGAAGTATATGATGTAATACACCCGTAACATATGTCAAGCATAAGTTCATCTACTATATTATATAACATACTATGTACTATGTTATATACATATATTCGTAAGTACTCTTACCTACATAGAACGAAATTAAGGCATGGAAGAACAAGTATGTGCTCATAAGCAAAAATTCTTCACCTCCGAATACACTTGAAGGTAAAAGATCAAGAATTCAAGCCACAGATGGCCCGGCCACCGTGAAACCAACCACGTAAAACGCCTTCTAAAGAATTCGTAAACACCAATGTTCCATCCATTGTGGGCACAGAAAAAGAATTTCCACCAAACCTCAAAAGTAATAAACAATAAATGGCTAAGTTAAAATATATTTCTACCAAAACCAGAGAACATACGTAGATAGTTGAGTCAAGGACACAGTCAGTGCCAAACTCGTCTTACTTGTTTCGGTCCAACTAAAAGATCTAACCAGCGTATCTAACATCTTGCTTATATAAAATGTTCCAAAGCCATCATCAGAATGCTAATGTTGCTTTACTACCTATATGACACTAATGACATAAATGTATAGAAATTAAATGAAAAACCTCTATTTGCCACGAAAAACAAATAGAACAACAAGCAAACAGAGTAGAAGTAGAATAGGTAGGACACAGGAAACAAACAAAGCAAAATAAAACATTATGCCTACCAAGGTAGGTATTGCATTATTATAATATACTAATATACATACATTAGATGCATACCTATGCACTAGCACCTACTAAATATATTTTAAAAATGATTAACCTTTAATATAATTATTGATTATTCCTACCTTGTCCCACTCCAACGTCCAAAAGTCATGCCAAAATGGCATTTATCTCAGCATAATGTCTTTATTCTGTGGCATAATGCTGAATAGGTAAGTTATAGGTAGGGCACTTATCTACATAAATATGGTAAAAACGCGAATAAATGTAACGTTTACGTAATTAACCATAGATTTCCGTGTGGTCTAACCATTGACATTCCTGAACATAGCATTCATAAATAAATTAAAGGCTAAATTATAAGAACACATAAAAATCATAAAATCAACAGATGTGGGCTTTATATTGAGCAATAAAGTTTTAAGCTATTCTAACCGGAATCTGTATTACTTCTTAATTTGTAGTCGTCTGTCCAAAATATCAAATTCGAATGCCCACACACAGCTTTAGGATACATTATAGATAAGGACAAGTTTTTTTGATCCATTGATAAAATGCCAGTGCAGCGATACAAACTATATATAATACGTGGAATAGATAGAGTTGGTATAGTCATAGTTATATCTGCTCCACAAGATCAAAATGCCAGATAATTATAAATTGACAAATATAAAATGACTGAAATCGAGCAAAATGACATTTAATCAAAAGTATTACTTGACATTGGCAAAACTGAGGAAAGTTTTCCAAGAAGAAACACCAAAAAGTCAGGACGCAAAATGACAAAAAAGTCGAACGCAGAATAGACCCCTCCGTCTCCTTCCGTGGATGACGTAAAAGCCGCCTAATGAATTACACCACGGGATGGGCAGCAGGATCCACCTGAGTACTCAGCCCCAATACTACGATCCCCAATCCGCCAGCCAAACGTGGTGATAATGGCAATTGCCCCCATTGCATGGGTGGTTAGGGGTCTTTCGTCACAAGACCATTTTTTGTGCTACTTTTAACTTCCATACTTCGAGGGTAAACTTGTCATTATGGAGTCCATAATGACAAGTTCATAATATGCACGTATGGCGGCTGATAATTATGTTGAATAATTTTATTGCGCATATATGTGTATGCCTAACGTATGCCAATCGTAGATTTGGTTATTACCTGAATAAATCAATTAAGTACAATAATGAATTTTGAAATATGCATGGATACTACCTACCACTACTAAATATTATGTAGATCAAGCAAACATTTGTCCCGTAGCGGGAATCGAACCCGCACTTCTCGCATCTCAACCGGCTACTCGCCCACCGCGCCACGGAGGTCGTTAAACATCAAAGTATGCACTTTTATGATGTGGGCAAAGACAACTATTTTCTTCAGAAAACCTGCAACCTCACGGAGTAACGTGATTATTTTGTAGGTATTTTCTCAAGCGTAAAGTGCATCACACACGTAGAGATGCGGTAATATTTTATATGCGTATAAAAACTTATCGCATCCGAAGGTATCACACACATATCAGATACGATAATATACGAAAATGATACATTCACGCGGAAACCTTCAACCTGTCTATACCTACTTGTTTCTTGGTGCGGATTACAAAGATATCATCTGTCCATCTTTTGATATATTATGTGGGTGCCTATATAGATGCTTGACGGTAAAATATATTAAGTGATCTGCTACGTGTGTATTGCTCCTTGAGTTTTGTATAGAGAGCGATATGGACAGATACGCGCTCAGATACAGATATCTTACCGCATCTGCTACGTGTGTGACACACTTAAATGACGATGTGAATGTGAAGTTTGTTGATTTCATCAACAAACAGAATACTTGAATGTAGCTAGTTCCCGCGGAAAGCTGGTATCGAGTGACAGGAGATACGCACCAAACAAAAACATCATTTCGTCCATTAGCTAAGTAAGTATTTAATGCAGTTGTAGTCGTGACATCAGAGCAAATGTTCGTTTAGTGTGGTTTAGTGCTAATTATTAGGCACGTCCTTTTAACATTTCGGTACACATTATTTGTTTTGCCGTAATTTATTGGGTGATTAAGGTTAAAAGTTTTGTGGTTACCGTGAATGGATATTCCATAAATGTTCCAATAAACTGTACCAAGGTAATGTTACCCATGCATTGTGTTAAAACTGAAATAATTACGTATTAGTTATTTATAGGGAAAACTTTCCTCAGAGATCGCCAGGATCGTTATCACCACTATATCTAACTGAATTAATATCGATTGTCTTTGTTATATTGACGTCATCACCCTCATTATCTCATCATATTAAGCAATGGCAAACAATGATTAACTAAAACTGGATTACTTTTCTCCTATGCGTCGCACTTCATTCGACTGCATCGTATTTGCTTCTAGATTGTCCATCTACTTACAATCATCATCATCATCTTCAGCCTGTAGAAGAACTGCTGGATATAGGCCTACTTACAACGTTACTACATTAATACATGAGTTAGATGCTGACCCTATACTTACTTACCCAGTTGGTAGAGCCATCAACAACGTTTTGAAGGTCGTAAGAAATCGGTTGATGGAGTCGGCTCAAGATGAGTCGTTGTGGCATTCTATGGGAGAGGCCTATGTCCAGCTGATGATGATATGACCAGTATTAGGCCCTGGGACCTATGGGAGGTACCCCGTGATACGTCGCGGGTTCGACTTCGGGACAGCAATGGATTTTTTCACTTTAAAATTATGGGTAATGCTAGAAATATATTATACTGCATCCGACCCGAGAAAACACTTCGTACTTCATTTCTGAAGTATAGTTTCTATGATATGAAGGGGTGCATACTATAAACACCCGATAACACGTCGGGCCGGGCCAGAGGCTTACCTCCATAGAAGCTAGTATTCAGAAAACGTGAACACGTCTTAACGGTTGTCGGCTCGGGTGTTCGCTGAGGTTCGCATAGTATACGCATTAATGTGTACTGAAAAGGGTGAATAGTATTGTGAGGAAACAAACGTGCCCGAGCAGAACGAATAGATAATAATTTAGATAAAGCATTGGATAGCGTGGTGGCTTGTTAGAGATATCGAGGAGGCCTCAATTCCCATAAACTTTTATAAGTTATTATAACTATGCTCTAATCGTTTATTTTTCTGTTTCCAGGGTCGTTCAGAATCCATGGCATCAGTATACTCGGGTGCCGGGGAAGGCACCCGGGCCAACGTGACTGTCCGAGGGGAGATCCAGTTCTCACTACTTTACAACTACCGATTGAAGGCGCTTGAAGTTGGCGTGAAAGGATGCCGTGACCTTGCGGCCGTTGATGTCAAGAGGAATAGATCTGATCCTTATGTTAAGGTGCGTATTGTAAAGTTTGAGGATGGTCATTGGCTCGTTTAGTTCAACCAATCATACATAATTAATCGGTCCAATAACGTGTGCACGTGGCATGGCACTGAGCCCGAGATCCTGACGCATAAAGATGAAATCTCGTGTGAGTGCCTGTAGGTAATCAAATATTTGCTATAATTTTTTTAAATGTTCTCCTTTCAGATGTACTTGTTACCGGACAAGTCCAAAACTGGCAAGAGGAAGACGAAGGTGAAGAAGAACACGCTGAACCCCGTGTTCGAGGAGACGCTCAGTTTCCTGCAGCCGCTGGCCTCGCTGTCCGCTCGGACACTGTGGCTTAGCGTGTGGCACGCGGACATGTTTGGACGGAATGACTTCTTGGGAGAGGTGACACTGCCACTGTGCGACGTCGTGTTCGACGACCCCGCGCCCATGTGGTACAAACTTCACGAGCGGGTGAGTGACTACATTATCTTACTTTTTAACGACCTCTGCGACGGCGGGCGGAGGTTCGCTTGCGACATAGGAGGTTGCGGGTTCGATTCCCGCCTCGGAATAAATATTTGTACAATCTGCAGATATTTTTTCAGGGTGTTCTGGGTATTTTCTATGCATAATAAAAAATATGTATCTATGTTATGTATTGTATTAAGTATATCAGTTATCTAGTACCCATAACACAAGCTCTACTTAGCTTGGGGCTAGATAATGTTGTGTGAAATGACCAGCATTTATTATTTATTTATTTATCTTGCGTAGTAATGTCCTTTATCTCACCTATTAACGTAATTAGTCTTAAGTAGTAATATGAACATCATCTCAGTCTATAGAAGTCCACTACTTAACAAAGGCCACCCCGATAGGAAGCCATGATAAACGGTATTGAGCCGCCTCAATCCACCAACTTTCTTTCAACTTTTAAAATGTCTTTGATCCGCTTAACATCAGGTGGGTGGGCCACATGCCAGATCCGACATATACCCAAATGAAAAAAAAAGACCATCGAGGCTTCCTGTGTTGTCCAATTCGTGGTCGTAATATCTTCTTCATCAGCTGGTAGAAGTCCACTTCTGGACAATAGCTCTCTATAGAATAGGGGGGATTTGTCATAATCACCACGCTTGACAGGCGCAGGCGGGTCGGGGTACGCAGTATTGGTGTTAAGTACCCACTCAGATGGATACTGCTGCCCATCCCCTGGCATCATCTCTTATTCACCTTTTAATCCATAGAATAGTGTAGTTATTATAAGGAGTAACTTTTATAATAACTACAACCCTTATAGAATGATCTACAGATGTTTCTGCATCTGTAGATCATTCTATACAAACTATTTTCAGGTTTTGCTTCAATTCGTATTCAATTTAATTCGTTGTTTTTATATATATTTACTTACCCGTGTCTTCTTATCTGATAGACGGAACAATTCGATGAGCAACAAGGCACCCGGGGTGACCTTATCATTGGACTCAAGTTCGAGTTGCACGAGACTGGTGCACTGCGAGGCAAGGGTACGCTGCACGTGCTCGTCAAGGAAGCAAAGAATCTCGTCGCTACCAAACCGAGTGGACTAGCTGATGTCTTCTGCAAAAGGTATGTTACATAGATCTAGGTATCCTGCATTTTAAAGGTACCAGCTAATAAGTCTTGTCTCGTCAGTAGCTGCTATGCATGCTTATTAACAAGATTGGATAACACGTCATGAAATCCAGCTATTTTAATTTTCTTCTCATACGGTTTTACGAATCCTGTCCATTACATTTTAATAATGCAGTGCTGAACATCGTAAAAATTATCGACTTAATCCATAAAAAAACTTTTATGTTGATGATATTGTGTTTGTAGCAATTGTCTCGCTTAACTTACAGCTAATTGTAAAATCCCAATTTCCAGCTATCTCCTGCCAGAAAGAGGTCGCCTCGCCAAACAGAAGACGAACGTCGTCCGTCGTAGCCTTAACCCTCGTTGGGAGCACACGTTCACCTACCGAGGCCTGAAGCTTCAGGAACTCAGCACCCGAGCTCTCGAGCTGAGTTTATGGGACAGAGACCGGCTGGCGTCGAACGACTTCATGGGAGCCATTAGACTGTCACTTGGGACCGGTAAGATCACTCTCAACCCTACGTTTGGAGTTAATAGATTGCTGGATAATTCTAATTTACTAGTAGACTTCCTCTACTTCACTTAAGTATCATGCAGCATAGATACACTGGCTGGCTAAAAACCACAACGAAGGACCAGTTGTATGGCTAGTGCCACTTACTTACTTAGTACTTTGTAGTATTTTGGTTTACTTCACTACCAACCGGTGCACGTCCACTGTGAGATTTTCCCCAGAGAATTCAAAGGGGGGATTTGCCATAATCACCATGCGCTTGGCAGGCGGATTGGTGATAGCATATTGGTATTAAGTACTCAGGAAGATGCTGCTGCCCATCCCCTAAAATAATCGCTAGTCGGTTTTAATTACATCGATAGGAAGAGGTGGAGGGGCCTAAGAAGGTCGACACAGGCATTTCGGTTTAATAAAAAATTCAAAATACCTACATAACAATGCACATAATTTCCTGATAATCTGACAACCGTATGGATCATTTGAAGTTTATAACGTTAATTTAGGCTATAAAAAGCTATGGTCGAAGTTTTGCTGCCTACGAAAAATCCAAATGAGGAAATCCGTAGAAGTACCAAATACGACATAGCTCTTAGAATTATTAGCAAGTTAAAGTGGCAATGGGCAGGCACAACGGCTGAGGAATAAAGGCTCTCTAGAGGCGACTGCGAACTGGTACGGTGGAGCTACATGGACCACTAACATTGTGCATTGTAAACACTTGAGGTCAGTGGATGAAGGCGGTTTATGAAATATTTATGACAATAGCTGGCAATGTATCCTTCATGCTAGTGGGCAGTCGTAAATAAGCATAGTGATAAATTATAAAAACCTTGCAAGACTGAAAATACCAATAGGTTAGGGTAACTTATTCTTTGCTCATCTGAAAAAACGTTGTTTGCAGGTACATACATGGGAGCGAACGTGAATTGGATGGACAGCATGGGTAAGGAGTGCACGCTGTGGCAGACCATGATACAGCGACCTAACTTCTGGGTCGAAGGCTCTCTTCCACTTAGGCCTCAGCTTAACAACTAATGGATAATTCACATTCGTTCGTTGTGACACTGTGTATTTTCGCGTTGGGATCATTCACCAAGTTGAGATAATGGTGTTGAAAGAACCAGTGTGGTGATTGATCACTTCCTCTTGTCTGAATGACTTATTTTCCAGTTGTGGGAATTAAGAGTAAGTATGGTTGATGTGGATGCGAAATTAAAAGAGATTTACCTAATAACTTAACTGAACTAGATCAGAACTTTAGGAACTGTAAATCCTATTTCATTTATTTCTCCTTTTTGGGATACCTATCTAATTCTTACTTGTCATATAAATTAAAAATTTGAAAATTACAAACATACTCTAACTATATAGATACTATTGTATTGAAACTATGTAAACATCGAATCTACTTTCAACTTTTTTCTTTCTACTAAACTTTTATGCCTAACACTTTTTCTTTAACATCACATCGACATAGCCAATTAATTAAAAATATGTATGCGATATTGTAGATAAATATTAATTAAGTAAGTAGATAAACATTATATGGATACTCTTTGTCGTAAGTAAATTAACAACTGTGGTAATTTGTGCCAACTTTACAGAACCCCACTTTCTTTAAATACCTTAAAATGTATTTAGAACTTAATCGTGTACAAACTTTCTTAAAAGTATTTTTACAATTATTTTAACAGACTATCTTTAGGCGGTGTTAGCATCTTTTTTAGATTACATTATTAAGTACTATTATTGTGTCCTAAGTATGTTATTATTTTTATTATCGATCTACATTCCATCTTGCGATTATATGACAATAATAGGTATAGTGGATGTATTATTTAGTAAGAAATTCTTACTGCCTTATTATTAATAATTATGCATTTAATTATTCGATTTTTATTGTACAAATTAAGGTCGCTGATGGGGATACTAGTGTCTCCGTTAGCATTGTGATAGAAATAAGGAATGTTAGAACAGGCCGGAATGTATCTTAGTGGAAATTTAACGTCCATATTATAAATGTAGGTAGGTAGGTAGTAGGTACTTACTTAGAATACGATCTACTTACTTATCTAAGTAAAAATAAGTACGAAAGTACCTAATATTTTTATAAAAATATGTGACTATACAATTTATTACCTACATTTGAAAAATAAATACATTATTAAAACTTTTAGATGTTGTTTCAAGATATTAAGATCTTTTGATCCCTATTTTTAGCTCAAACAACAAGCCGGCTGAGATCCTACGATCTGAGAGGTGCGGGTTCTATTCCCGCTGCGGGACGAATATTTGCATCATCAGCCTATAGAAGTACACTGCTGGACAAAAGTCCTTCCGATAGAATGCCACGACGAACGATCTTGAGACATCTCCATCTACCTTAGTCCATCGACACGGGCCTTCCGTTGGGTCTGGGTGGTGTGCTACGGTAATCCTGATGTAGGATCAGGACTTATTGTGTAGATAACTTACTGACGACTGATTGTTATGTATAAACATAACAATCAGTCAGTGTAACTAAGCATAAGCTTAGTTATATTTGCTATAGGTACTTAATGGAATTACCTAACCACGATTGTCGCAAGTGCACTCAAAAGTGCCGTGCAGTATCGACGACAAGCCAACTAGCCTACGACTGAAGATTTTGTTGTTGTTGAAGAAGTGATAGCGATATTAGCGATTCAATTGCAGTATTATCTTAATTTAAAATGCGCTAAAATTATCGGGTACCCTTTATATTAGACTGATATATAGAAGGGACTGCGATAATTTTAGCGCAGTTTATATTTAGAAAATGAAGCACAGAATTGCTATCATTGACTTTCATTCTAAGTTATTTTCGATAGAGTGCGAAGTCTCAGCAAAGCTTTACATCAGGGTTCTGCTCTCAGCGTGCTACTTTTTAACCTAGTTATGGACTGTCTCACAAGGGAAATTAAGTCACCATTAGTGGAGCATAAAGTACTTTACGCGGACCATATTATACCTACTAGCTGCTGACACCGTACAACATCTGCAGTGCCCTGCAGTGTCTTCGGGAAAGTAGAACCAAGACACTGTGTCGATTACGTACCTAAATTGCCCATTTAGCGGAAACTCTAGCGTAGGAACCATCAACATAAATAAAGATCAACACCCATACCAATACCACTTAAACATACCATAGTCGAGCAATTTAAATAATCTAGGTTACCTACATATTGACTAAGGATGCAAATGTAGACACAGAAGTAGGTAATACATTAGGTATAGGTATAGGGTCAACATTGCTTGGCTAAAATGGAGATCCTTTATGCTCGTCTGACATAATATAAAACATAATAAAGATATGCCTATATTAAGTACTTACCTATGAAGACTAAAAGCAAAATGTATAAGATACCTGCTAGCACCGGAACTATGTATGGGACAGAATGCTGGACAACAAAAAAGGAAGGGTGACAAGATTCGAAATGAGTACACTTAGAGAATTTATGTACTAAGTGAGTACATAATTATACGAGGAAGCTCGTCTCGCATGTGGCGCGAAATACAAATTTATTCGTGTTTTTTTGCTCATCACAGCAAATACACTTCTTGTGATAACGAAAACCGATTTTGCCAAAAATAAGAGACCATAGACCCATGTTTTAGTTGTTAGTATCTCGTAAAGATAATTAGTTTAGATAACTAGTACGAATATTTTCAATGATTTTTTACAGTTTTATAATCAGGGATATCCGTAGATGACTAATGATATTATGAGATACTATCAATTAAAACATGTGTTTTGGGTCTCCTAGTTTTCACAAAACCTATTTTTGTTATCTCAAGATCAAAAAGTGTTGATGAGCTGTGTCAAGCAAAAACAGAATAAAATTAGAATTTCGCGGCACTTGCAAGACTCCACAAACAACAGAGACAGACAACAAACAAGAGAGAGAGAGGTTTTTTTTTTTTTTTTTTTTTATTATTTATTTTATTTATTTATTCATCCAAAAAGTATTTATAAGTATAGTACTAAAAAGTAAGGACGTACCAACTTAATGATTTTATCAGTGAAAGCGGATATCGGTGTATGTGGGTAAGTATCTTTGTTGGGTTATTCCTGAAATCCCCTTTGAAGCTGTGATGCTTGGAGCAAGGCTAAGGAGCAAGGTTTGATGAGAGTTTGTCTGTTCCCATTTCTTTTTTTTGCGTCGCGCTTGTGCATTTTCTAGAGGTAGTATGACTAGAGCACAAACTAGTAGAATAGGATGCTAACGCATGACTAGAGTATGACATTCATTCTTACGTGATAGTATCCCTTAATAGTCTGTGTTGTTTGTCTATTTTTTCTTTATCTATGGCCATTTTTGAGTTCGTTCCAGTTCGTTCGTTGATCGTTGGTTTGGTTGGTTGGTTGACTTAGTTGTTGATTGACTGACTGACTGACACTTTTTTAATAACATTAATTGACGAATAGTCTTTTTCAGATTTTCTTATTGCTGACTGAAAAACTGCCTGTATTTATTTGATTATCGAATAAGATCTAGACTAGACAATGGCAAGTTCAACCGAAAAGTTTTTATTACTCATTTGTGCATTGTTTACGTTCATGAAAACTGGTAAGAAAAGGGCGTTGTTTCTCCTAATTTGTTTTCGATGTTAGGTATTTGTTTATGATTTTATGTTCTCTTTTGTTTGATTTTTAGTTAATTCAATTCATTGCTATCAATGCTCGGGGACCGACTCGATTAATTCATTCGAATGTAATGAATTTTTGGAAAGCGATGTGACTTTGCAAGCTATTGATTGCGGGACTCTCCACGATGCTCAATATTGTATCAAACATGTTGGGAGGAACGAAGGTCAGACACTGGTGTCTCCTGGGCAACTATTAACTTGTACTAAACTATGGGTTTAACGGGGCAAGGAACCTATAACTACAGTACACACACAGTACAGTACAGTAGGGTTATAGCAAGACTGCTTTGAAGTATGCATCCAAGGACTGATCTATTACACAGTGAAATGTCTAACTTCAGGCAGAGTAATGTTTAGTTGCTTGCTTCCAGTGCAGTCTAGTTATATCAGCGAACTAACCTAATCAGCCTAACAACAGGTTTTACTTTGCTTACTAATCTCATACTATAAATCTAATCCCAGGTGTAACATTAGAATGCTATCAATGCAACTCTTCGTCTACATTGGAATGTGGTGATGGGCTCATGCATTTGGACGGTGGAATCTTAACCCCAACTTCGTGTAAACATGTGTTTGAAGCTCGGTACTGCATTAAAAAAACAGGTCTTTCTAACAAAATATTTTTATGTACTTAATGTAATACTTGTCAGGAAAAAAAAAGTTGCTCAACAACAATACAAGTGTATGAAGACTATCGCTAGCCTGCTCCATGCCAACAAAATTATACAAAACTGGATAAAACCTCATTTGGATGGAGTTGGCTCAAGTGGGCTAAGGATACAGTCCACTTAACAAAATAAATTTTGTTATCTGTTCGTTGCAAATTACTTTTTTTTCTTGAAGTGTTGTTTTATCTGTACACTAACAAATCACTTGTATATATTTTTATAATGCACTGGGTTTTTGAGTTTCACAGCACAGTAAGGCACTTCCGCTTTGGTTGCTTAGTAACTTTTTGGCCTGGATGACTAACAAGGTGAGTAGCCATTTACATAATTGTACATACACAATATGGCTGGTAGAGAAGCTAAATTAGGTACCTTTTGAGTATAGGGTTGTCCTTAGAGAATTTACATAAATTCTCTAAGGGGTTGTCCTTTGAAATAGCTCCATGATCTAGTTCAGCTATTACTTAATGTTTTGGAACTAAGCCATATTCTACATTTTGTACCTAACCCCTACATAGCTTTCAGAATTAGCAAATTGAAGTGGTAACAGGCAGCACACACAGTGTAGGTGGTGATGTAGTGTTCTAGTGTCCCCCGAGGGTGTTCTAGATGAAGGAGAGCAGGTCTCTAAGCTCATGAACTCCTGTTTTTCCCCTACCATAATTTGTGGCTGTGCAATGTTTTATCACATACCTCATCTTAAGACAGCTGCAACATTGGCTATGTGCAAGGCCAGTCTCCATAAGATGGCAGATGAGATCACACCAGTGTCAAGTGATGTTACCTACCCACTATTGGGCAAATGTTAATCTTACTTGTGTTCCAGGTGGTATTACAACATCAAGATATTGCTCCTCATTAGACCTTGGTAACTTTTGCAACTACGTTCAACAGCCTGGGGACAAACTGGAATACAGGACTTGCATTTATACATGTGACAGTGATGGCTGTAATTCTGCAACTGCCTTAAGGATATCAGCATTGGTTTTAACATTAGGTGTAGCAGTAAGGTTTGCATTTTAAAGTATCTTGTGTGAAAAAATTTCAGTACATAACAACGTGACTTTATGACCATCACAGATCAAGCTTTAATTTTAAGAAACAATACATTCCAAATAATGTAATACCGTCCAATTGTAAATGTTGTTTATATTTTTTATTGTTTTAGAGCCTTTTTTGTGTACTTTCTTACCATCACCTTACTTTCATACATTTTAGTATGCGCCGCATTTGACTGACTAGTGTTGTAAAATAGTGTCACAATTTATTTTTGTGTAAAATAAAGAATTTGACAGAACAATGATTTTAGTACTTATTGCTAGTGAAATTAAAAAATAAATATGATCAATCATTTATTCAGAATTTGTGCTACACAAGCATGTTAATATAAAAATACAATAATAAATATTAACACCGACTTAGCCAATGAATATGCCCGCTAATGCACAATAATACTTTCATTTTCACTTACAACACTACATTATGCCTCCAAATCCGAAATGGAATGTAACAATTTTACTATATCTTTCAAGGGATTATTCCATCATTTGGCATAGGTACTTAATAAAAAGTGGAAATTACATTGAATACAATAGGTAATAATGTCATAGTCACAATACTACTATTTGAATAATTACTAGCAGCTGTATTTTGAGCTCCTAAAACTCGGATGCTTTTCAAATCTTACGTCTTAAATTTATAAGTACAGAAAAGTTCAGGTAACTTTTTTGTACAATTTCTCCATAATCTATAATTGCATTGAATTAAATTAGCAAAATAAAAACGGCATATCATAAGGCGTGTAAATTCAAATCTAAAAATGTAATAGTTACAAAAATTGTAAACATAATAATAATTGTAAGGTGTGTCTTTCATTTCAGCAGATTGCATCGCATTTTATAACTTGGTTTATTGACACTAACAAAAATAGTAAAGCCGCAACTTACATTCACATAAAATAAGGAAAACACAATAAAATAACAGGTAACGCTTACTTAAATCAGACTATAAAACAATCACTAACAAGATGTCAACTTATAACATAAAATTAAGAATAAAATGTTCATTACGTGCGTAATAAAAAGGTGCCTTACGTCACCTAATAAGACATCACAAAAACCTCGGAAATGTTAAAAACTTATTGGTCAAGAAACACCCTGGTTTTGATCGAACAATAAAATAATTATACAAAATAATAAAATTCCTAAATATTTTGTGACTGTCATGATTATCTGTTGAAGGCGGTTTGATGAGGCTTTATTTAGGCCTTTGAATGAACATTCTTAAAGTCATGGCTCTTCATTCCATTACCCAAAAAGGAGTTTATCATAATTACAATTTTATCACTATACTCTCTTCATAACTAAATTTATCAAAATTATAAATTATTACAAAGTTTGGCAAATGAAAGTTAGTCAAAAGGAATGATTTGATATTTTTCTAAACTTAATTGAATTTCTTAAGGATTCAAATGCTGCATATTTGAGCATGGTATGGCTAAAGCTTAACACTATTGTGACAAAATACTTCTTAAAAATGTTGCACTTTAACTATCAAGACTTCTTGGTAGCTACTACATTTAAATTCATTGAATGTAAAAACCGGATCCAAAAAAAGCTTCCTCAATCTGAAATTTGAACCCATCCTGCGTTTTTTGGTTGTTCATATTGTTCTAAAACAATGAACTGTCAACTAATGGTGACAACACACATACGCCAGTCGGGCAAAAAAAGAACTAGAGCGATAACAAGACGATAAATTGCCCGGCGCGATTAGGTAATTCTGTTGCGTTTAAATGCTGTTTCTATTCGAAATGTCGATTTTGCGATTACCTACGCAGTCTAGTTGCAATAAAGCTTTGCAGGCAACCTAGCGTCATTTTGGATAGAAACAGAATTGAAATTGATAACAGAGTTACGTAATCTGCAAGCTTTTTACTGTACAACTGGCATACATGTTCAAGACCCATAATATTGTATTATCCATCTAAAATTGAGCCACCAAGAAAATTGGTCCAAAAAAAAAACGAACTGAAAAGGTTAAAAAATGCAACTGAGCTATGATGCAAATCAAGTAAGCGAATTCGCTCAAAGCCAGTGATTATGCGATTCCAAACACTACGCACTTATGCGTATATCCTCACTTATTAATAAAAGCCTTTTATTAGCCTGCGTCGAAGCAGACATAAGGCATTGCAAACATTTAGTTAGGCTCAAAGCACATCTAGCGGTCGGACCGACGGTAGAAGCTTACTATTGGAACATTACTGCCATCTTCGCTGCCGAAAATTACCGCCGCTAATTGCACTGTAGTGGAAAGTGTGCGTCATCGGGAAGGCCGCTTTTTTGCAGTGGCAATTTTCAAATGACACTCCAAGTGCAATGCTGGGCGTAAACTGGGCCATAAAAAGTGCAAGTGCACTCCGCATATACGCGTAGTCGGCATCCGAATCACCCCACGGCCCTCGTATATGCGGAACTGGCAGAAAGTTCACAAAAGTCGCGTCTGTCTTCGTAGCCGAGCACTGGCGAATGGGAATGCTGAAGAGCATTAACCTCGCTCAGTTGTTATTGGCCTGTAAAGCGGCTATGTGCTGTTCTAGCTCTCGCACGCGCTGTTGACTGTTGTGTAGCTGTCGTTTCACGATCCTCAACTCCTCGCCTTGACGGTTGAACGCGAGACGCAACTGGAAAATAAATAACTTATTTATTCCAGTTTAATAAATAAATAAATGCTGGACATTTCACACAACATTATCCAGCCCCAAGCTGAGCAGAGCTTGTGTTATGGGTACTAGACCCATCTAGACTATCACTAGACCAGCCTGCTCAGCTTGGGGCTAGATAATGTTGTGATATACTTAATACAATACATTACATAGATAGATGTTTTTTATTATACATAGAAAAATACCCCGAACACCCTGAACATCTGCAGAACGTACAAATATTTGTTCCGAGGCGGGAATCGAACCCGCAACCTCCTGCGTCAAGTTTGAGAGGAGCGAAGGTCTTATTTAGATACTAATGTATGTCAGCGACTTAGTTCGCGTTATACCGGGATAAATAGAAACCATCAAGGCCACTCGGATAATTTGCGTACCTACCGAATTTCATCGCAATCGATCGTATGCGCAATCGCAAGGCACACTGTCGTTACGCCGTGATTGAGTTACAAATAAACAACTTGTTATTTATAAATAGCAAGAATGTCTGGCGAGCGAACCAAGCCGCTCAAATCTCACCTCATGCTCGGTACTGAACACGTCGCCCTGGTTGATCTGCTTATAGAGCGGCACGGGCTCGCTGTCACCGCTCTGCTTTCCAAACATCTTCTGCAGTTGGTGGAACTTGGTGTTTTGGTTCGCGTTCGTCTTCTGAGACTTCTCAGTCGCTTGGATCTGTGTGGAATAAATCGGTAATTAATTAAAAATAAATAAATAAATGCTGGACATTTCACACAACATTATCTAGCCCCAAGCTAAGCAGACCTTGTGTTATGGGTACTAGATAATTAATAAACTCATAACAAACTTAAAACATATATAACTTAATATAATACATTACATAGATTATTTTTTATTATACATAGAAAAATACCCAGAACACCCTGAACAAATATCTGCAGATCGTACAAATATTTGTTCCGAGGCGGGAATCGAACCCGCAACCTCCTGCGTCGCAGGCGAACCTGCGCCCGCCACGCCATAGAGGTCAAATTGAAGCCTTGAACTTTATGCACTGGGGTAAACTATTGGCCGTCCCTATGCCCGAAAGTACGCAACTTTTTTAACCTTACTAATTGAAAAGAGGTCCAGCGAAAGTTGTTTGAAAACTCATGACTACTCCCACGTGCCTAGCGGGCGTGTTCCAGCTGACGACGTCTTTACCTGCACGTCGTTGTCGTTGACGTGGTTCTGATCATGCTGCCACGTGCCGAGCGGACGGTAGTCGGGCGTGGTCTCGCGCGAGAGGAATGCGAACTTCTTGCGGTTATTGGCGTCTTGCGGCTGCATTGCGGGCGCGTCTCGGTTGTTGCGCGGCTTGTGCGTCGATATTGTCACACCTAGGCAATAAAATAGCATTATGCATAATTACAAAAAATCTACGCCATTGTCACGTCTTCGAATATTTGATTGTAGGGCATGCCGGTTTCCTCATGATGTTCCTTCACCATTAGTATCGAAAGACGTCATAAGTCACTACCACCATTGCATTGACCCATTGCTCTCAGTGAGACAGACAATGACAGTGATGTCATACCATAACAGTCACATACAGTCCAGAGACCGAAGTCTTACACGGACACTCGGATTCTTGTATGGAAAATGAGGTTCACTAATTGCACGCTAGAGGCGCTCATCGGCCATGTCTCCATACATAAATCCGTGTTACACTACACCATACGTCCGTGTAAATTGCTTAGAAAAACTCAAGACTTCAGTCGCTGGTCCGACACCAGGATTCCCTGTGTGGTATGTACCAGGAACTAGGAACTAACGAGTACCATGGAACAACAACACCCACACCAGGAACAAATATTACAGATCATTCAAACATTTGTCCCGTAGCGGGAATCGAACCCGCACCTCTTGCGTTTCAGCCAGCTAAACGCCCGTCGCGCCACTGAGGTATGTTGTAGTGCAAATGTGCCGTGGCGTGTCCGGCCTGAGTATAACCCCTCCTGGTTATACTCAGGCCGGACACGCCACGGCACATTTGCACTACAACATACCTCAGTGGCTCTTCAAGTGGATGTTATAAAAGTCGACTAAACGATTACACCAAGAGATGGGCAGCAGCATCCACCTGAGTAAGCAAAACCAATACTGCGATCATCAATCCGCCTGCCAAGCGTGGTGATTATGGTATATCCATAAAAAAAACGTTTAAAATTTTATTATACAGTGGGAGGCCTCGTCCCACAATGGACGTCTAAATGCTGATGATGTTGAGTGTAAATGTTACCAGTCTTCAAGCTGATGAGTATCGGCGGCGCGTTCATTCCACTCATCCAATCTTTCGAGGAGAGTGCGGGTAGGGGGGCTGCGGTATCGGGGTACAAATCCTCCTGAAAAATTACACAAAACGATTTACCATACCTATTTCTGCCGCTAAGCAGTAATTCTAGCATTGCTGCATTCCGGTTTGTCCTACGTCCTACCCATAAAAGATCATCGCGCAACGGCCGTCAGCGGGCACAAAAAAGTGAAAGGCGGGAGTTTTCGCTTTTACCAAATAAAAATAAAATAAATGCTTCCGCTATGTCTTTTCAATCACTCGTCAAAATACTGAAGCATTGGCGCAATCAGCGGTGTCGTACCGAACGAAAAGGCGGAACGGGCGGGTAATCAAAGCACACCTCTATTCATTACGGTTTAGGTATCGATACTGAAATATACCGTTCGCAAATTCATGCCCAACTTTTCGGTACCGCAATATATTTAATAATAATAACAATATTTATTTTCTTTAGATTTATCATAAATTATAATCAGGTATTTGAGACCTCCTTTTAAGTATATATAGATACCTGTGTTAAGAGATCTCACTCTTCCGTAACATGGCCGTCGGACTTCTTTGGTGGTGCGGACTCTAACACAAATTTTGTATGAAATTTGTGTTAAAAATAGCATTTGTTTTGTTCTGTCTGATGTAAAATGGCATACGCCAAAACAAGACAAAAGCTATTTTAGCTACCAAAGGTAAGATTACGAATAAGCAGGTGAGAAATACCGGCAGTTTGTGTTGATATTTACCTGAAAACAGTCAGATTTGCGCGGCACAATCATGGAGATGGGCTCGCAAAGTCCACGCGACGTGTGCAGTTTGTAGAAACGGAACACTTCGCACGCCGCCGTGTTCACGCCGCGTTTCGACATGAAACCTAACCCTCGCTGAAATAACAAAATGTATTACTTTTAAACAAGCTTTTATGAAATACTAGTGTCCGCGGAAGATCACCCATGCGTTGGACTGACCAGATCAAGTCTGCAGTGGGTGGCAACCTACATGAATGCACGAGGATGTCCACCAATAGGGATAAATGGCGAGATATCGTGAGGCGAGCCACATCTGCCCCCAACAACAGTACTTCATGACGACCACGACCACTCTGTCAAGAGTGTAACGACTGAGAAGAGAGTGTCCGCTTGCGGCTTCGGTCGCGTCATACCGGGATTCAAAGTCTATCTATATACTCTGGTATGAACATAGTGTAGACGAAAGCGTATTACACTCTTGATGACTATATTAATAATAAAGCCGCGTGGCCTGATGTATTTGTATTTCTATTTATTTATTGCTCACATGTACATACAATATAGTTAGTAATAGGTCTTATTTATACTGTTAGTCAGGTAGGTACATGAACCCCGTCAGGGCGCTGCAATTTGGAGTCAAGATCAAGAATAAATATTACAGAACAATACTTATGTTAGTTATTAAAATACAAGTCAAAACAATTTAAAACAATGTCATAATCACATAAGAGTAGAAATAGGTAAGGTTTATCAAAAATCTCTCGCATGTATACAATTCAATAATATGTCAAAACTAAAAGAAGGTAGGCAAATCAAATCAATTATATATGTCAATTAGTAGCTTGGGTAGACAAAAACATTAAATTAAATTAAATAGGTTAATGAGTAGGCTAGTCAAAAACAGGAATTAATTAACTAATTTTTACATCTATTTTATCTATTATTATATATTTTTTTGAATTAAATTAAATTAAATTACAACGCAGGCAGCGTATCTTTGAAGAAGTCGTTTAAATTGTAGTAGCATTTTTTATTAGTAAGTCCCGTAATTTACTTTCAAATGTCCTATCCTTTTCTAAATCTTTAATTTGTTCGGGAATTTTATTATAAATTTTTGATGCCATTGTTGTTGGACCGGAACTGTGCATTTTTAATTTCGAGTTAGGCAGTACTAATTTGTGCTTATACAGCACAGTTGTCTGTTTTTTTAACGAAAAATTGCGGTTATTTCCTTACGAACTTACAGGCTTCGAATATGTAGATGCTTGATAATGTTAGAATTTTTAAGCTACGAAAATGTTCTTGGCAGCTTTCCGGAAGCTTTATATTGGCCAGGGTACGGATGCATGATTTTTGTAGAACAAACAGATCTTGGATATCAACACTGTTGCCCCATAGGATAATGCCATTTGTGAGCCAAGCAAATGCAAAGGCGTAATAAGCAGTTGTTGAAGTTATAGTTAAGTTATGTTGCTCTTCTAAGCCCCCTGCTCGCCCCTCGACTGCTAAAATGGAAATTTAGCAATATCTCTATTTACCTATTCACATGGTTGTATTAGATTGTTATTTAAGTATAACAAGCGTAGCGTGTGCTGTCTTACATACTTTTGCTGATTACTATTTACTTTTGACTACCTTCCTAAGGTTTTTAAGTTCTCATTTACTATGTATCAGCAACTCCTTGCTCCGAAGCACCACACAGGCGCTTCTCACCCAGTGGTAAGACGGATCATTTATGAAAGCCAAGCCGTGTTTGTTGCCTGATTCTTCTAGGCTTGGTCGCGTTGAAACAGGAGTAATTTTAGTTTATAAGACGATTCAAAATGATCCTTGTGATTTCAATGAATATAATTATTTTGATTTGATTTGATTTGGCGGCTGTTCAAGGATTGAACACAATCCATGTCTCTTAGTCCAGTCTGTTGGTTTTGTCCTTCAAAAGGTGTAACTAGAAACTGTTTCGATATACGTTATGTACGCTACGCAAGTGTTAAACATTTTTCTTGTTCTACGGACGGAACTTACCTGCGGATTACCAGATAGGAACTGATTCAGGAAATGCACGTACGGCGCTTCGTCGACCACCTCGTAGTATCTGATGTTCCCGTCTCCCTTGCCAGCAAGGTATACCTGCAACGTTAAATAACTAAATACTAATGCACTTACCTAGTTCCACGAATAATAAATACGGTTTTACCTACTTTATCCCATTGTATATAAACATAGAATAGAAAATACTTTATTGTCATTTGATATAATAATAATAATAAATGCTGGAAATTTCACACAACATTATCTAGCCCCAAGCTAAGCAGAGCTTGTATTATGGGTACTAGATAACTGATATACTTAATACAATAACATAACATAGATAGATATTTTTTATTATACACAGAAAAATACCCAGAACACAATGCACAAATATCTGCAGATTGTACAAATACTTGTTCCGAGGCGGGAATCGAACCCGCATCCTCCTGCGTCGCAGGCGTACCTTCGCCCGCCGCGCCACACAGGTCATCAAATGATAATAAATAAATAAAATAAAATAAATAAATGCTGGACATTTCACACAACATTATCTAGCCCCAAGCTAAGCAGAGCTTGTGTTATGGGTACTAGATAACTGATATACTTAATACAATGCATTACATAGATAGATATTTTTTATTATACATAGAAAATACCCAGAACACCCGGAACAATTACCAGCAGATCTTACACATATTTGTTGTTTTTATTATATAATAAAAAATAAAATAAAACTTAACATGGTACGCATACGCAAAAACGCGAAGATTAAGTAATAGTTACTATTACTATGTTTGACTGACACTAGATTATATTATGATTTAATCGTTTTTTAAATAAGAGAATTGAGCCTCTGATCCCACACTGGGATTCCCTGTGTCGTGTCTATAACCATCAATACGTCACACTTACCATATTGGTATCATAGTCATAATATGGGAACACGACACCCGATGAGCTATCAATCGTCTCGCAGACCAGAGGTTTGGACAGATCGTGTTGGTCCCACACAGCGTACTGACGGTCGCTGTATCGTGAGAATCCGGTCGTCAAAACCTTCCCTTGGTTGCCCAGGAATGTGCATTTCGATGCCTTGGTGCCAGAGTGGCAGGATCCTTCCTGAAATTTAACATGATTTTTATCATTGGTTATTTCTTGGTCAGTCGAGGTGCGGCTATGAGGAGCTGTGGTCCTATCATCATCAGCCGAAAGAAGTCTGATGCTGGAGATAGGGCTCATAGAAAATGCCACACGAATTGTCTTGAGACGTTTTCATTCATTGACATTGCGAGATGTCATCGGTCAATTGAGTGGGGGCCGTCCAAAACGTCTTCCAGCTCGTGGTAGCTTCTCAGCGAACTATAGTTCTCTATAAAAGTTCTGGGAACTATATAGTTATAGAGAACTATATAGTTCGCAGAACTGACATAAGTGGGCTGCCCATTACCACTTCAAATTGCTAATACTGAGAGCTATATTGGTCTTATGTGGTTTTGTCTATAGATCATTAATAAGACGATTTAAAATAATCCTTGTGATTTCAATAAATAAACTGCTTTTGACTTCGACTTTGGATATTTTTATCGTAGCTTATGTACCCAATTTTGATGGGGTTTTTAAGGCATGGCTCCCATCCGACCTGCAGCGACATATTAAGTTAACCTATGGTGTAAACTCGTCTCTCTTTCTGTCAAAAACGGTGAAGAATTATGTTTTATTTGTTATACCAAAGTATTGTAAGGTTAGTTTAGTTATGTATGCTTTTAACCACTCCGTATTGGTACAAAACGTGAATGTCTGGAATGGGGTTAGTAGGTTGGGGTTGTTATAAAGGTTTTTTGTGGTAAGTGGGGCCTGCATTCCCGCATAATTAACAGTGTGCTAGTAATAACTGAAATGAAACACTGAATTGTACTTAGTGTTTTTAGTGTAGTTGGAAAAGTGGTTTTTCGGTAAGATAACGGGACATTATCCTCTAAATCAAATCAAAATGTAATTATTAAATACGATTTTTTAAATGACTTGGCAACGTAATTTTTTTATAAAATATAGTTTGCTCTTGTAATATAACCCCCCACTTCATTCCCAAGCGTTATTATCATCTAAATGATCCGAGATTTTATGGTAAGCTTTTTAAGAGAGTGCATGTTTAATTAAGTGTTTAAATTTGTTAATCGACAACTTTAGCACGTCGCTTGGGATTTTGTTAAACGCACACATTGCCCTGTAAACGATTTACAACTTTATGGAGCTTAATAATGGGAAAAGCGAGTGATCCTTTTTATTACTAGAAGTATTTACATTATGGCTATAGCTATTTTACATGCTTTTATTAAACTTAATGTTTGTTTACTGACAGATACATCTGTCAGTTTGACCGATGGTGTGGTCATGTTACTTGTGGTGAATATGGTCCTTGTGTAATACTTACAGAAAGTACGATTCCTCGTCGAGGCTCGATGACTCTCAGCTTCTTATCCTTAGAGGTGGTGGCCAGCAGCGACCCGTCCCGGTTGAATGACATGCAGTAGATGACGTCACTGTGGCAGTCTATTACTTTTATAGCCTCGCCTTTACCGACGTCCCAGACGAAAATCTGTGAATCAAATAAAATGTTCATGAGTTTTTTTTATCTGATTTGTTTCGGGTCTGGGTGTTGTGGTAGGTACCATTAGTTCCTGATACCCACGACACAGGGAATCCTAGTTTGGGATCAGTAAGGCTACTCTTGAAAACAGTTCTAATCGCAATCCAATTTCAATCCTAATAATGCTTGTTTGGCACTCTTGGACCAAATCGAGCTTGAAATCGAGATAGAGCACGCGTATTGATTCGTGAAGAACACCAGAGACAGTAGTCGATTTCACTTAGTTCCATAAAATTCCACCAATATCCATTCCAAATTGTGCGCTAGTATTGAAGTCAAGAGTACCAAATGACCGAGGAATCTAGTACTCTCTGACGATAAATGACACTAAATCCTGAATTAGGATTGGAGTAGAGTAGAGCGTCAAGAGTTGCCATACTGGCCTATGTATGTGATTGTTGGGTGTTATTTATATTGATTTCAGGTCAATAAGCATCATGCAATACATGCTAATAATAATAATATAATGTCTCTAAATACCATGCCTCTGACTCTTAAAAGAATGCCGTTACAAACAGTCTTGAACGGCCTCCAACCTTCCGACTTCCTGCGACCGTTAAAATGTAATCAGTTATTCGAGCGGTCCGTGCGGCGTCATCCGGTTCGTGGTCGCCACTAGAGAACCTTTATTTCCGAACGGTTGTCGGGTCTGCGACGTAGCGCAGCGTAGCGTTGTCGGGGTGCCGGCAGGTCGTATAGACGACCTGCCCATTGCCAATGCAATTCTTCGGTCTAGTCTTATACAATGGTGTTGTGTTGATACCAAGATATAAGCCAAAATGAATTTGAAATTACAGAAAAAAAAACTGCCAAGCTTGGTTATTACAGCAACCCCCCCCCCCCCCTCCCCATTGCATACAATGGGGGAGGCCTCGTCCAGCAATGGATGCATACAGGTTGGTGTTGATGACATGAGGTGAAATCCTTGCATCACCTTGATGATTCTTTGGGAAGTCTTCGATAAAACGTCAATGAACAGCAACTGAATTTAAATTCTTCCAACATTCGAACCCAAAATCTTTCAATTCAACCTGTATCAGATACATAAAGCGGTATTCCAAACGGTATTGCTCCAATAACTGATTGACAGACATCACGCGAAGTTCGTTACGAGTCTACCGGGTCGCGTTTTAGTCTCGCTCGCGTGATGGGTTATAACTAGTTCACTTTATACATATTTGGTTATATTTTGTTAAGTGCATTGCGTACGTAACTACTAGTAATTAGTGATATAAGTATGTGTTTAAACAGATATAAATACATACAGGCTTTTACATATTAGTGGTTCTCACAGATGTTGTCAAACACAGATCTGAAGACACCTTTCTGTCCAAAGCTAAATATTTCAAAACATTGCTGCAGATATCAGGCTATCAAACTATTTAAGGCTTTGCCCACCGACATGAAGATCATAATTTTTGCCATGTTGTTCATTTAAATTAATTTTACTATTAGGGATAATTATTAGGTATATCATAAGTATTACCAAATCCGATTATTGAATTGAAATAAATGAAATGAAAAGTCAGATATATTTTGCCCATTTTATTATCATTTTCCTGCCAATACTAAGGTTTTAGGACACTTAACAACTTTAAAGTTGACAGGTTTCTATGAAAAATCTGTAAATTTGTGGCCAGTTTCTTCCATTTTTCGAATTGGTTGATATAAACTACCTTTATTTTGGCGGGTTCGATTCCCGCCTCGGAACAAATATTTGTACGTTCTGCAGATATTTGTTCAGGGTGTTCTGGGTATTTTTCTATGTATAATAAAAAATATCTATCTATGTAATGTATTGTATTAAGTATATCAGTTATGTAGTACCCATAACACAAGCTCTGCTTAGCTTGGGGCTAGATAACGTTGTGTGAAATGTCCAGCATTTATTTATTTATTTATTTATTCAAGAGTAATTTTTATTTTACTTAATTTATATTTTGCTTTTTATTTTGGTGTCAATTTTGTAACGCCTAATAAGCCCGTATTTGGCAACCTAATATAACTTTCAAATAAAGCTGAATCCGCGACAGGGTGGGTGGTACCGAATTTACGATTATTGACGGAATCCCAAAATTAATCTTATAATTGAGAGAAATTCGGCCTCTGACGATCGGACTATGCCAGCTGATAATTTTTAATGAGAAAATGTGCATTGAAATCAGTGGTCCAATGTGAATAAGAATAGGCGAAGATGATCAATTGACATTTGATTGACATTTGACACTAATGAACGGTTCAATTACGATCAATTTGGTGTGTGATATTAAGGTGAATGCTCTCGTTGCCTTGCCCATACAAAATAATTTAAGTATTTTTTCAATCCACAGATTGTCGTTCTTTATATCGTATTTTTTTTTCGATTTTCTAATGATTATCGTACTCGCAAATGGTTGTTTCAAATAAAAATTTACTAAGGGTAATTTTTAAAATTAGTTTGAAATACGACCAATTTTACGTATGTGTGAGTGTTTTTAATGTCCATTTTGAGTCGCCACCTACCATCGAAGCGTGATATTTTTACGCAGAGCACCCTGTTTTGTTTAATTTGACAGAGATGGCGGTTAAATGGACCTCGAGCACCGAGTTTTGAGAAAGATAGTGAAAGATGGCGCTAAATAAATAAAAGTATGCCTCGCGTTATTTTCAACTCTGTCACCAAAATTGCGAAACGCGACGTTGCCAGGCAACGCTACGTCACAAGTTTAGTGCTTGCTAGTCACCCGTAATTATTAGGCTTTATGAGCTGGCTCTGATAGGGTTGCCAACCGTTCGTTATAATCATAGTTTACAAAGTTATTTGCGGCTATGTTCTTTATACTTTGCAATACCAACAAAGTAGGTACCTTCGAGAAAATACTTTATTGAAACTCAAGTTTCAGTTTTATAAAATAAAAATAAAACAACGAAAGAATATGTAAAAACTATACTTTCGTAACTTCATTCGCAGCAATAAAAAAAAATATTACTAGTCATTGACCGAGCGAGCAAAGCAAGGTAAGTCCTTGCAATATAATATGGCAAAATTTGCTATCGTCTATTCGGATGTATGTACCTATGTACGTAAGTACTCGCGTACGTCGCATTTTTCAATTAATCTTGATGAAACTTGATATATGTACTTACTTATATATTTATTTTACAATATAGTTTTTGAGAAAAAATAAAAATGAAAACCAATATTACGTGAGCTCTCATTTGTTAGAGTTTCAACGACTTGTGGTTCAAGTAAGATTGGGTATATGCTAGATCGGACTATGGATGCGATTTTTAAACTTTATAGAAAAACAAGATAGTTTGTGCTCTTGAGGTATTCTGTTCGCAAAACTACTAGTTTTTATAATCCGACCGTGTACCGTGCTGTGATTCAGAAACTCGGTGTAGCAACCCTGATAATATATCAATATCAAAGTGTAGTATGAAGTTGTCATCTCGCTCCTTAAATGCAAAAGAGCCACAAGTCGAAAATTCATTTTTTTACTGGAAAGCCTATCAAAGTTTTGATAGTAGTTTTTTTTGTATTACTTTATAAATCTTTTTTTTCTACATATATGTATGGTATATTATAAGATGCGTATTTTGAACCTTACACTACCTTGAAATTTACATTGAGATCAATGTAATTAAATGCGGAAGAAACTTATCCATAACTATCACCTCTTCATCTAGCAATATTACAAAATAAAATACTCCATAAATCTTTGACTTACTAGTAGTAACGATGAGATCTACGATCAATAATATCTAGGTCATCGCAGTAATCTCATTAAGTGTTTCATTATTATACATAAAAATCCTTTAGCTTAAATAATCAATTTTAAAATAAGTAAGTATAAAAAGTTTAACATTACTTTGGGATTACATCCTTTTCAATCAGTTTTAGGATGCTTTGTTTTTTGTCTCAGCAACTTGTAGCTTTTTGATATTATTTTATATTATTTACTTGGGAAAAATCTGTATCCTGAGAAGTTTTGTATAAAAATATATTTTAATGTTGTTGATCAGTTTTAATAACTTTGAGGTCTGCTCTTTACGACTCTTCCTTTGGAAATCTATGTCAAGAGGCTGAACACTAGGAAGTACTGAATCAACTGATTGGTAATCAATCATCTGTACTGCTGTCTGAGCTTGAAGATGAGGATTCACTTGAGTATATCTGAATCGCTGTCTGTACTTTCCTCAATGACTAAATTTATTCATTGCTCTGGACTTCCAAAATCAGATAATGTTTTCATCAAGTAACGATAGGCTAGGATTGTGTTGGCTGTCTGTCTGGTATGGAATTTGTACCGTTTTTGATGAAGCGATTAAGATAGAGACTCCAGTGAATCCTCATCTATAAGCTCAGACAGCAGTACAGACGATTGATTACCAATCAGTTATGATTCAGAACCTCTTAGTGTTCAGCCTCTTGGCATAGATTTTCAAAGGAAGAGTTGTAAAGGCATAATATATTTTTATACAAAAATTCTCAGGATACAGATTTTTCCCAAGTAAATAAAATAAAATAATATCAAAAAGCTACAAGTTGCTGAGACAAAAAACAGGGCATCCTAAAACTGATTGAAAAGGATGTGATCCCAAAGTAATTTTAATAATCTTAAAAGTGATTATTTAATTCAAAGGATACTTATGTATAATAATGAAACACTGTATTTTAAGACTGATTGTACAGACTGATTGTAATAACAGTCATTTAACAAATATTGCATGTTTGTTTATAAACAATTACAACCATAATCACGGTAATCTTATATGCAAAACAGACACATTTCCAAGTACTGCGGTTTCGTTTTAATAAAATAGTAATCAAACTTATTGAACTTTCATTCAAAAGAAACGCATTCCAAAACCTGACACTTTTATGTTTCGTAATAAAGTTATTATTATTATTATTATTAACTGGAAAGATGGCTGCTTTGCTGTGAAGTTAGTCATCAAAGTCTCAAAATGCTAAATGGGTAGTTGTGTGATTGAACTATTTTAAACGCTAAAACCATGGGTGTCTTTTTCGAATATAAAAATTGGAATCATCTAAATGCCATTTTTGCATTAAAAACGATATTGACATTTTTTGATTTGTGGCCCTGTTGAATTTAAGGTGTTCTGTTTGTCTGTGGTTACCTAGCCCAGTGCACTTATTTCTCCCTATATGTTCCTTGACTTTTTTCTCTATGGTCCTTGTCTATGGTGCACTGTGGGTGTCATGCGATTAATTTTCTTTGGGGCGGTGTCTTTGAAACGAGTGCAAGCCAGGTTATAACGGTTTCACGGTGAAATTTCGTAAGTAAACAGATATTTACATAATTTTAATGTGTTACCTACTAGTAGAGTAGTACTATTATAGAAGATGCCTGCCCTTTGTTTGAAGCCTTCGTTGTTGTTGTTGTTGGACATAGGCCTTCCCCTTAGAATGCCACGACGAACGGTATTGAGCCGCCTCCATCCACCGACTCCCCGCGACGTTTATAATGTCTTTATTCCATCGAGTGGAGAGCTTTCCTCTAACGCGTCGTCCGGTTTGTGGTCGCCACTCGAGAACCTTTATTCTCCAACGGTTATCACTTCTTCGAGCTATATGACCTGCCCACTGCCACTAATTCTGAGAGCTATGTCGGTGACCTTGGTTCTTCTACGGATTTCCTCATTTCGGATTCTATCACGTGGTGAAACTCCTAGCATAGCTCTCTCCATAGCCCGTTGCGCAACTTTGAGCTTGTCTATACGGCCAATAGTTAGCGACCACGTCTCAGTGCCGTAAGTCAACACTGGCGTGTAGACTTTCGTCTTGAGGCTCTGCGGTATCGGCGACGAGAAGATTTTTTTTATACTACTTGGCAAGCAGACAAGCATACGGCCCACCTGATGGAAAGCAGTTACCGTAGCCTATGGACGCCTGCAACACCAAAGGCATCACAAGCGCGCTGCCGACCCTGAGACATAATGTGAAAAGTCTCATGTGCCTGTAATTTCACTGGCACCCGTACCCTTCAAACCGAAACAGAGCAATGCGAACACTACTGCTTGGTGGCAGAAATAGGTACGGTGGTAGTACTTCCCCGGACGAACTCTTTCACAAGAAGTTTTCACAAAACCAACAAACTAGATATGGCGTAGTTTCCCGAACGCTGCCCATCCGAGTTGGATTCGTCGGTTGACCTCTTCATCTCATCACATCACACTAATATTATAAATGCGAAAGTTTATAAGTATGTTTGTTACTTCTTCACGCCCAAACGGCTGAACGGATTTGAGTGAAATTTGGAATGAAGATACCTAATAATAATAATAATAATAATAAGCAAGCAAGTACCTTGACTTGGCCCACGAGATTACCGCCATGTGGGATGTGGATTCGACGATTATCGTCCCGATAGTTGTTTCTGTGAATGGCCTTATAGCAAAGAGCCTCGACCAATACTTTGAGAGGCTCTCACTAAATGGTTGGATCAACGGTCAGATTCAGAAGGCAGTACTCCTGGACTCGGCACGCATAGTCAGGAGGTTCCTCTCTCTGCAGCCCTAGCCTCCGACCGCTTGGGCCTTTGCTCCGCGGTCGGTGGTTTACCGTTTTGTAATATATTTTTTACTATACTGTTTTTATATACTATTTGTTTTTATAGATAAGTAGTATTTCTTTATAGTGAAAAATGTATTTTATAACGAGTTTTAAAATAAATCAACGTCATAATAATAATATCATGGTTCACGCAGGTGAAACCGCGAGGCGCAGCTCGATATTTATATTACTTGAAATATCTTTAAAAATTTAATGAATGAAAATGTAATAAGTAAATATGTTATGTTTTCAGATCTTATCTAACACCAAGCTCCCAATTTATGGACGAAATATTTTGAAGCCGAAATTGACGAAGCTGACTCTGGTTGCACGAAAAATAATAATGCACAACAGCAGTCAGCCAGATTTGATGGCAGAAGATTTGAGAAATGGTCCACAACATGAACAGCATGGAAATGATTTATACGTTACTCACAGATCGGAACGTTTTTTTGTTATGCTACTTGGCAAGCAGACAAGCTTACGGCCCACCAGATGGAAAGCAGTTGCCGCAGCCTATGAACGCTTGTAACACCAGAGGCATTACACGCGCGCTACCGACCCTGAGACATAAAGATGAAAAGTCTCATGTGCCTGTAATTTCACCGGCACCCGTACCCTTCAAACCGAAACACAGCAATGCGAACACTACTGCTTGGCGGCAGAAATAGGTACAGTGGTAGTACTTCCCCGGACGAACTCTTTCACAAGAAGTTCTACTACTAACAAAACTACTAACTAGTCGTCTGACTGCGAGTCAATTTGGAATAGTGAGAGAGGCAGATTGTTGATTGTTTATCCAATATCATATATTTCCAACACAGTAATATTTGTACACTGTTATGTTTGCAAACGCCGTATCACCACACCCTATAAATGAGTTTATCAGCAGCATGATGCTAAAGCTGGTAGCATTTTTCAAAAATGCGATTTTATCTGAAATATATATTGAGACGTGTTCGGAAAAATGCAAAGTGCATAGATCTCAATGAAATGACATCATGTACGTTATTTTTTCTCATACAAAAAACCCTTACAACATTGTCTAAAACAAAACTATATCAAGAAATGTATTTTTTTCTAGCCACTGATGATCAACCAGAATTAGCAAGTTGAAGTGGCAATGGGAAGGTCATATAGCTCGCAGAACTGATAACCGTTTGAGAATAAAGGTTCTCGAGTGGCGACCGAAAAACGGACGAGGCTGTAGAGGAAGGCCCTCCACTCGATGGACTAAAGGCATTATGAACGTCACAGGAAATCTGTGGATGGAGGCGGCTCAAGACCGTTCGTCGTGGCACTCTAGGGGACACCTAAGTGGACTTCTACAGGCTGATGATGATGTAGTTGATCATCAGATCAACTACATCTAATGATGAAGATGATACCTCATATCTCCGGCGTTTATGAACCGATTTAGAAAATTCTTTTTTTATTTGAATAGATATATGTACTTCCAGATTGGTCCCATTTTTTTCAAAACCCAGTTCTGATGATGGAATCCATGAGGAATTGAGGGAACTCCTCAAATATTTTAGGCATACATATGGCGATTTTGATATTTTCAGCAACAAACCAAGCATTTGCATTCAGAAAGTATCATAATCCTTTCACCACTATGGTTCTTTCATCATTTTTTTTTCATCCTAATATTTAGTCGAATACAATGGCGGAAGTCGGTTTTTTAAATGAAAAGTTATATTTAGAAGAGATGCAATGGGCACTAATGGTAACAATGAATACAATATACGAAGACAAAATGTGCAGTTGCACTGATCGCTTACCTATTGATGAGTATTTGTTGTCAGTGTATGATATTTCTAGTGGAAAATACTTGTAATTATAAACCAATAAAAATACCTAATCTGTTTGTTTTTTCTTTTTATTAATTTCTGTAAAAAGACATTCATTTTTGTGGGGGTGTTTGCCATAATTACCACCCTTGGCAGGTTGATTGGTGATTGCAGTATCGGTTACTCAGATGGATGCTGCTGCCCATGCCCTGGTGTAAACCCTTAGTCGGCTTTTCCGACATCCACGGGAGGAGGATTATAGATTCTACGCTGCACACCACGGCACTTTTTATAGGGTGGCAGGAAGTCGGTGGATGGTGGCGGCTCATCCCTTCTAACAATTTTCTTTAACGCCATCATTATCGAGATACCTTATAAACATTTTTTTAACGCCATCTATATAACATCTGGGGATAATGACAACGCCATCTAGTGAAAAACAAAACAGTGAATGTAGAAGTGTGCGTGCGTGTAATTACATGAGGCAAATTGTCAGATCTTATTTATAGTGAATTTGAAATTTCTAACGACTCTTTAACGAAAATTCATGCTGCATCAAATTCTATGACCTACACCGTGCTCGCAAACGGTAAAATTACTCACTAAAGACGCTCGAGTTTTGAACAAAAAATAAAAAAGTCAATATCTGTTTTTCCACGCCATCTAGCGTGAAACGAGCTTTAAGTAATCGAAAGCATCCCCCTTAAAGTGTGTTGCTGTTTCATAATAAGTATCTTCCGTATTCACTCATTTAACCAGGTTCCCTTTTTTCTTATTTATTCTATCGACAAGCGAAAGTGTGAAATAGTCACAGTCGTTTACCTACATTTAGATATATTAGAATATTCCACAATGCATTGAGACTTTGAGACTTGAGACATATCTAGAATGTTTAAATCTGTTCTACAATGTATTGAGACTTGAGAGACAACTTAGAATGTTCCAGTCTGTTCCACAATGCACTGAGACATTTGAGACTTGAGCCAAATTTAGAATATTCCAGTCTGTTTCATAGTGCATTTAAACTTTTGAGACTGGTGACACATTTAGAATTTTCCAGTCTGATTCATAGTGCATTGAGACTTTTGAGACAGGAGAAACATCTAGAACTTTTCAGTCTGTTCCACAGTGAATTGAGTCTTTTGAGACTTGAGACATAATATCTAGTATATTCCACAGTACATTGAGAATTGAGAGAAATGTAGAATGTTCAACTGTCTTTTCCATACTCACCAAGTAATCGAATCCGGCGCTGAGCAGTATGTTCTCAGCGGTAGGATGCCACTCAACGTAGGCGACGCGGCGCTTGTGCCCGTGCAACTCCACCAGCCAGTCGGTAAGGTGCATAGAGAGACCGCCATCGGGAATGTGCCATAGTTTCACCTGTATAACAACAAATAGAACGATTGAACGAGTTGTTACGTTGTGTGTTATTGTGTGTTCAATCGTCAAAAGCTCGAAAAAAGCTTTTCGGTTATGAAAGGTCAAAAGTGAGACTTAATTTCAAAGTCTCGCTTTTCAAAATCCTATTTGAAAATCCATTAAATGATCTGGTTTTTGTAAATTGAATTGTTGTAACAAATACCTCAATTATACTACTATGACTAGCGAAAGGTATATGAGAAGTTCAATTATTTTTTGATTAATGTGTGAATCTTGAATTTGCATGTGCCTAGCCATCGTAACTACTATTTGTGTTGGCTTAAATCTATGTGCAACGAAAGCTATCACTAAATCCAACAGTCTCATTTAAAAATGATTTCATCTATGTGAAAGTGTTGCAAATGACACTACTTAGCAAGGATTTGGCAACCGTCACGTAGTTTAGATGCTCTGGTTTGATTAAATTCTTAGCAATCGTTTCAAAATCTAGATCGCTATCGACCGACCGAATTACACTCAACATTTCGCATTCGGTCCCAAAAAGAAACCAAACAACGCCTTTAAAATTAATTTAATTGAATAGTGGTACTTTTTTACGAAACTATTTCAGTTCCCTGGAGCGGATTTCTTTAAACTAACAATTGACAGTCAAAACTCTGCCAAAGCTCCACACAACATTTGTTAGTGAAACAGTTACTGACAGTTTTTGGGATGGTCAGCTCCATGGTTGGTCCAACGGAACAGTTATCTCCCAATTAAAATACAAAACAGATTCTTTAAATATTTAAAATTAGGTAAAGTTGAGCCGTGGTAGTTTCGGCCTAAGAATAGGACTATCTAACTCCTCCTGGTGATGTCGTAAAAGGCGACTAAGGGATTACGCCGGGTGGCAGCATCCATCTGAGTACTTATCACCAAACTGCGATCACCGCCTGCCAAGCGTGGTGATTATGGCAAATCCCCTTATTGCACGCTATGCATGCTATAGGTGGGAGAGGCCTCATTCAGCAGTGGATGATTACCGGCTGATGAAGCTATATGAGGTAAAAATGGTTGCAAGTACACATGAGTGAGAGAGTTAGGGTGTGTTAGGTGAGTGTGCTGTAAGGGATGCATTAATATAAATATTGATATTTATGGACATTATGTCCATAATTATCACTCTATGGTTTGCTATATTAACTATTAATATATTAAATATATATAATATACGTGATACCAAGTACCAGCAATAACCCGGAACTTAATAATGCACTGAAGTGTTTGTACCGGTAGGTGTTTGTTGTTAAATGAACAACGTATTTTCCCTTTGTGTGAACAATTAGCTAGGTACTTGATAAGACAACTGAACTATCATTACCTTATCAATAAATTTAAATGAATAATGTGCCTATAGTGTCAATGTTATTAATATTGGTGTTAAAATTGAGTTTAAAAGCTGATCAAAGCTTGACAAAATTTTTGTTGTTGTTGTTTGTAGTACAGTATTTTTATTTAGTTACACACTTTTATATCACAAAATTGAATGTGTGTCATGATATGTCACAAATATAGTAGCCTAAAATTGGTTTAACACAAGGCAGAAAGCCGTACAATACTCAAACTTGGGTTACTTGTTTCATTAGCAAAATTTTAGTCTCTAGCTAGATGGATGATCTAGTTCCGGATGTATCGGAGAAACTTCAATCTCTCCATATATATACTCCACAATAAAAGCCATATAATTTCGAACGCGTGATCATCAATTACAATAACAACCACGGGCAAATTGAGTCTAAAAAAATGAGAGAAGCATTGCGTCCACTTTTCGGTATCGTGCCCCGAGCTTCGCTCGTTCGAGGGCACTTGCTTACTTTGTATTGACACAGAATAAATATTAGTACAAGTATTGATTTCTTTGGAACTGTGTTTACTATGCAACTTCACGCTGGAGGCTAACATTTTGAGCAATCTAAGTGATAATCACTTACCTGAGTGGCTGTCCCTAGTGATTGCCTTTAGTTGATAATTTTTCATCATTTACCGGCAATAGCTTAAGGTGACCAATAGTCACTAGTGATAGTCAGGAATATAGAGACTCAACTAAAGGTAGTGGACACACCTTATCGAGTATTAGGTATCTGTGATAATTATTATGGCAGTCAAAAGTTTTATGGTATAAAAATCACCATAATTACCGTGCAATCAATGACTGTCTAACATCGGAACACACCGCGATGATGTTATCGTTGAACAGATTAAACTCTATGATGAGAACCGGGCCTGTGTGCCATGCCACTCAGCTGGCATTTAAGTCTAGGTAGCGAGTCTGTACGCTCCGATAAGGTGGACGCATAGCTTTATTATAATACAATTGGCACAATTACCGTGCAGTCATCGGAACACGACGCAATGATGTTATCGTTGAACGGATTCCACTTGATGTCGAGCACCGGGCCCGTGTGCCCTGTCACTCGGCTGGCATTGAAGTCAAGGCGGCCAGTCTGCAAGAGAAGAAATTGGTTAAAACAGCCAGGCTGTGCAAGCCAATCCCTTGGATAAGTTAAAATTTAAATTTCATTATTAATCAGAAGAAAGTTAACATAAAGAGTTATAGTTAAGTTAAAACACAGTTTAATTTGTGTAAGAAGAACTCCTCTCGTTTTAAAGATCGCAGTAAGTCAGTGGATGGCGCCGGCTTAATACCTAGATGAAGAGTGGCATTCTATGGGGCTGGCATATGTCCAGCAGTGAACAAACAACATGCAGCGTTATTTTATATGAGTTTTGGAGAAAAATGATGTCTCAACAAAATCAATGAGATAAACCCAATCAGGTCATGTTATTGGGTTCGACTATATCGTTCGTGCGGTGAACGTCCGATAACTTTATCATAGTAACAGATACTTCAGTCATAGAATTGCACAAAATTGTCCAATTGAGCCATGGCAGCCCAATGCAAAGCGACCCCTTCTGATCCAAAGATCGTGAATTCTAATTATCACCCAAGCAATGGTACCGAAGAAGCACTTCAGTGACACCTCTTTCGTATATACTTCCTATACTAGAAGTCGCTATGTGAAATTAGCAGACATTATTTTCCCACGGTATAAAGTTCAGTGATTGTAATACGAACATAGAAACAAATTCGTAAATCAACAACATAAAGACAATTCACATTGTAACTGTTGAGTAAACTGTAAAAATGTGTGAAAAAGGCCTGCAATATTATGACTTCATACAAGTTAGTACGACAGACAAGGTCTTCATTCAAATCACCACTTCATGGTACTCAACCTATTTCTGGCAATGTCAATAAGCTACTTCAATATTAGGGTTGGGCGAGCTTGTTAGTATGCCCCATGTATCAACATAAACTGGGTACTTACTCACATAATGGTCCCTAAATCCATAAAAATGCTAGACCAAGCTGTCAGTGGGTTTTCCTAGCAAGCTAAATTTTATTTTTCTTTGAAGCTGATTCAAGGATATTGCTTGAACATTTTTACGATTATTTTCCTATTTTTGTGAACCCTAGATATTTTTTGTAAGCGAGATTACTTTCGAATTTATCCAAGAAGATGTCAATTACACTTGCAACACCTTAAGGTTCCCACATACACTTCGACGAAGATTTTAACTAAATTAAGCTTGAATTTCTAATTAATTGTTTCAAAAATCTAGAACACTGCCTACCTGTGCACCTCGATAGGTCTTATCCGATTCTATCTACAAAATTTTATCAAAATCTAACTTTTCATTTTTAAATTAATGAGAAAAAACGTTTTTTCGAACTGTCTGGCTCCAGTTTCCTTTTAATTTAAAAACTACACAAGTTAGATATCTTTATAAAGCGGTGTAGATAGAATAGGATAAGACTTATCAAGGTAGGTGCGCAGTGTTCTAGATTTTTTAAACAATAAACCAAAAAAAATACTTCAAAGCTTAAATCACCCGATAAGTTCAGCGAGGTGAACGTGGGAACCTTATGTAGATCATCATCATCATCATCATCATCAGCAGCAGCCTTTAGATGTCCACTGCTGCACGAGGACTCCCCCATATAATGCAATGGGGAGATTTGCCATAATCACCACGCTTGGCAGGCGGATTGGTGATCGCAGTACTAGTCAAGAGTACTCAGATGGATGCTGCTGCCCATCCCCTGGTGTAATCTCTTAGTCGGCTTTTACAACATCCACGGAATAAACGGAGGGTTCATTCTTAAAATGGACACGCCACGGACATTATGTAGATATCGTCTATAAAGGTATATGATGCAATACATTTCTTTATTTGAATGTTTCAAACTAAGCTTACTTTTGCGTTTCAAGTTTGCCATTTAATTTGAGTGACATAGAAAGTGGTCAATTGGCTCTTGAGAGTAGGTACACCCACTGGATATGGAGGAAAAGCGATAAACCACTTTCCTCGTCTATATAACCTAAACATGAACAAGCAAGACCACTTTTGTGATAGATAAATAATTTTTATTTTTTTTATAATAATAACGAAGGGCGTAACTTATAAATAAGTACTCTACTCATTCTAGTTTTGAATTAGGAACTAAATTCTGACTGATTAATAACATTCTGATTTATCCTGACAAAGGGTTAAATGTCTGGGAATCCCAGAGTAGGAGGGATACAAGTAGATATGAAAAAACAAGGGGGATAGTCTTGTGAAAATACTGTAATTAATGGGTGACTAACTCTCGCTTTAACAACTGTTACCTAATTATACTAGCTAGAGCCTAAAAATTTACAGGATCTATTAGTAACTCTAAGGAACCGTGAATCAGAGGCCTTAGACAAAGTAACATTCTAATAGCGATGACGCCAGTAGAAAAGTCCAAAATTACATGAAATTAGCTATCGATATGTCACGTGGTCTATTGTATTGTATTACGACTGTAGAAATGGAATCGCTTCGAAGCGAATGCCGTTTGGCTAGGGCCCCTGGTATGTCAGGTGTTTGCAATATAAGGTATTAATATGACATGTGAATAATTTCATTGTTTGTTTATGAACCATAATGTGGACTGTCTTACGAGTGTAGATAGTTACAACGAGCTCGTTTCACTTCCATGAAAACTTCAGTTATCTTTAGACTTCTCTTGGATCTGTAAAGCAGCACTAACTAGACTCATAGGCCAGACTATTGATACGTGTGTGTGGTATTAAAAGGAAGGAGTTTTGTGATAGATAGATGATAAATTCAACTCACATGATCCAAAGGTAGCACCAGGAAAGCTCCGCCGCCAGCTACCTCAGTCACAATCGCCACGAACTTGGGATTGACGGCGCAAAAGTTGGAGTCGTGAGCGTTCCTTGTGATCTTTATGTTGTCGTAACAGCGCTCTCTTTTGAACGGAACCCCGTACACATGGCGGAACTTTGAGCTTCTCACGCCACGGAACCATATCTAAAAAAAGTTGGTTATTTCGTTCGAGAAAATACAAGGAATGAGAACATGGGACGGCAGTCTTGCAAACCAGGGGTGCGATTTTTTTATGTCACTGAGTGACTAAATATCATCAAAAAGGCCGCAAAACACCGTTTTTCAGGAAATTTACTGGAGGAGGCCTTTTTATTAATATCTTAGGTATAAGAATTTTAGTCATCAATGAGTTTCAGATGTATAGAAATTGGGAAATCGTGGAATAAACGGCAATTTTACTGACATTTAGTCACTTGATGAATTTAAAAAAATCGCACTTCAGAGTGTAGATGTGTAAAATCGATCAATAGAATCGCTTGTGGATGACGTCACTGAGTAATTGGTGGTACAGCGGAACGGATATGTGGAAAATCAACCACTCGAATCGCTTGTCACACTTCTCTCCGGTTTAATGGATACCGATCGATCCTAATGCTCGACGCGAATCTAGCTCAATACAATCACAGAATATTGTTTTTACCAAAATTTTGTTTCAAAAAAGGGTTCCGTACATCAATGGTAACAACGGAACACTCAGGTGTCTGTCTGTCACAGCCTATTTCCTCCAAATCTACTAGACCACAATAGCTAAAATTACGTACATATATTATATATATAGGTATAGAGTTAGGTGACCCAATCACGGACGTATAGATTAAATCAACGAATTCTGATTTCAGGGTTAATATAGGCAGCAAACTAGAAAAAAAAATGTTGTGTCAAATGCGTCAAGTGACAAATCAAATGAAAGAGCTCGTTGTGAGAAATACCAACATAATATTTTTCTTTATAATTTTGAAATGCTTAAGTTTAAGAGATTTTATTTGCGAAAATTATCCGTGAACGAAACTATCCCTCATATCTCCGAAACAACTAAGCCAAAATTCTGGAAAAAAATACGGAATATATGGGTTATAAGATACGCACAGTTTAAAGGAAACCCTAAATGAAAACCCCGAGGCTTTAAATTCCCACGGAAAACAGACAATATTCGTATAAAATGTGTTGATTGATTAATGAGTTTAATTGGTCTTTGGTGGTTACTATGGTAGCCTGCTTGTACGGAACCCTCTCCACGCGACCGACTCGCACTTGCCCGGTTATTTTAAAACATAGTTTATCCTTTCACAGCGTTTTCATTGGACATATAGTGGATATACCGATCTAAATGGACTAGGGAAGACGTTTCGCACCCACTACTTTTTGTGGGTGTGAAATAAAATAATAAAGATACATTGCCTATTACTGTCCTGCTGCCAACTTTGTCATTATTAAAGTGACCAATTTCATAACGGAAAGGATTTATCACTCACTTTAAAACAGTATTAATAATGATAAAACATTTTGCAGACAAATTCAGACAGCGATTCGAGTTTATGAATGTAGATTGGAGACCCCTTTGACTGGCTTTGTATTGGGGACATCGAATAGGCAGGGGTAAACTACTAATCATTCAATTACAAAGGGGAAATCGAAACCTAACTAGAGTATGTCAAGTCTAGAGATAATGGCCAATGAAATGCAATGGAACCTATAACCTGCCAATTTTAACAGAGGAATCTTACTAATCTGAAAGTGCTTAGTAACGGATCACAAAAACGACCTCCATTGGCTGAACTTGTTTGAACTTTTTCTCTCGATGTTTTTATGATCTGATTGTTCGATCTTAATTCGACCATTCAGAACATAAAATACAGGTCTTACTACGCTATAGAACTATGATAAAGTGAGATGACACGAACTGTATGCTGGGAACTATTTTCAGAAGTAGTACCTAAGATTACAAGTAGAGATATGAAGCTGTGTTTTTAAACGTGCGTGTTACCGTGATGACTTACGGCACTGAGACGTGGTGGCTAACTATTGGCCTCGTAGACAAGCTCAAAGTCGTGCAGCAGGCTACGGAGAGAGCTATGGTAGGAGTTTCGAAACGTGATAGAACCCGAAATGTGGAAATCCGTAGAAGAACCAAGATCCCCGACATAGCACTCAGAATTAGCAGGTTGAAGTGGCAAAAGGTAGGTCTCACAGAACTCATAAACATGGGAAATAAAGGTTCTCGAATTGCGACCACAAACTGGACGACGCAGTAGAGGAAGGCCGCTCTCGATGGACTAAAGTCATTATAAAGGTCGCCGGAAGTCGATTGATGGAGGCGGCTCAAGACCGTTCGTCGTGGCATTCTAGGGAAGAGGCTTATAACCAGCAGAGGACATCTACAGGCTGATGCTGATGATAATGAAACATTAATTGTGTCAGATTCTTCAAGGTTTCAAAGAAACGGTCCTATAGGGGCAAAAATCAAAATAACTTTGTCGTGTTTACATAGTTGATTACGAATCTAGATCTGAACTATTCTCAATGTTTATGTGTACGCTTATTTGATTGGAATCTGTTTTGTGAACCCATTAAATAAATATCAGGTTGTTATGAGAATTTGTTTAAAATTGTGGCATCTCAGACGCATATAGTTGTTTTAGATAATTTTTAAAGCCTTTTCAAAATGTTTCGTGTGAACCACAAAAGGCCTCTGATCTAAATGAGCTCGCGAGTTTGCATCTCATTTTGATTCTAAACAAATGAAGCATAGAACTGATATTTAAGCCAAGGGCCAAATAAATTAAACAGTCCTCTGAGTCATTGCATTATTACATCAGTTTACTAGAACGGAATGGTAATGTTTAATTGACAGACAAAAGACAAGAGATGCCAGACGCCAGGGGAATTAATACCCACATTAAAACCAATCAACATAATTGCATAAGAATTAAAAGAATTCAGCTTTAACTAGAATGTCTTGTCTCTAGCTAATTTAAATAAGAGAGTGTTGATGACATTTTTTTTACTCCAATATTGTGTTCATGACCAATTATACCGTGTACCGTAATTTTAACGTGTCTTTTATTGTATTTCAATAAAAGACACGGTAAAATGTACTCAGGTACTTATTCCCAAAGAAATTCGTATAGTAGCCTACCTACCTTAACTTATAATAGTAATAGGATCGTTTATTCGTTGTGTCTTTAGTTTTCTCCACCCCCCGGCGTTAGTTCAGTGACTAGGCTCAGGCATGAAAGCCCTTGAAAGGGCCTTGTGACCAATGATGAAAGAACCAGAGTGGAGAAAGGATTCAGTGCGCCTATCTCGGAGGCATCTTACGCGAACATAAAACAATAAATATTGGTTGATTTCACACATCTTCGCTCCGCTTTGGTAGATCAGATACCGGGCCCTAAAAAAAAAGACTAGAACCTAGGTGGTACTCTTTTTAACCGACTTCAAAAAAAGGAGGAGGTTCTCAGTTCGGTTGTATTTTGTTCCTAAAACTCTTAAATTAACATTATTCGTAAGAAAATCATGAAAGCTTGAATATTTGCAAGCTGTAGTTTGTATCTTCCTTTCTAAACACACTATCAACTAAAGCACAGAAAAAGCAGACTTAATAGCAACAAACCACAACTTACAAAAAGTGCAAAATAAAGAAACAAAAATACCTGTGAATTAGTCATGTTGTCCAGTCTACACGGGTGCAACAAAGGCATGCACTACATAGAGGCGCACTCAAATAGTTCTGTGCATTTTGCGTAACAATCATGTAAACAAAATAAGATAAAAATCAGCTGTCCACATGACGCACTAACACTGAAAGTTTGAAAGAAACAAAAAAGAATGCATTAGAAAAAAAAAACAAAGTGCAATACAAAAAATTCTGGTCACTAATAGACACTGCCGTTGTGCTGGGTCGGAATTGAATAATTATATGTGCGAGTGTGTGATTACGGCAAGTAGACGCGTGTCTCGAACGACAGGCGAAAAAAAAGTGAAAAGTGAGTTGCCGTTCGTTGCCGCCGATGCGGAGAGAAATTCAAATTCAATACAATGCCGATTCAATTTTATATTAAAATGCGTGATGTAATACAATACATTGTATAATTTAACATCATTAACTCCATCTAACTTGACCTTTTGACATGTTTTTAATAAAGAAATCATGAGTTTTTGTGTCAATTATTTTTTGCTCATCATTATGACTGGTTTTACATGCCAAGTTGTATATGACTGCAGTAGAGGAAGACCTTCCTCTCGATGGACTAAATACATTATAAAAGTAGCAGGAAGTCGTTGGACGGAGGCGGCACAAGTAGGGTTCGTCGTGGCATTCTAGGGGGAGAGGCCTAAGTCCAGCAGTATACTTCTACAGGCTGATGATTGATGGCTGTTTTTGAAGCACATATTCATGCAATTCAATTTGTATGATTAATAATCAACAATTCCACAGAGACTGGCTTACAAATTGGCCAGTATTGATATTCTACAAATGGAGCCTTCCACTAACAGCAGATGGCTGTTACCATTGCGAAGTGAGTTGAGGGTGATTGGTAAGTGAAAGTTTTTGGCAACGTTTTCATACATGATCTGCCCTCTTAACCCCATGTAGACTACCAGCTTTAACGGTAAAGATCCTGAATCTTCAAAATAACCTTCACCTGCTCGTCTTCAAACAGACTCATTCATCAGCTTTCATAAAATTGGCTACCAAAGCAATCATAAAACAATTAAAGCAAACATCAGACACAACTACGATGCAACATACTTAAACAAACATTTTGCAATTGAACACTTTCCCTCTTTGAATTTAACCAAATGAAAAGATTGTTACATTACAGTCAGCTAAGCGTGAAAACAACTACCTACTATGTAAGCGGTCGGTTACAACCCACAATTTGGAAGTAGGCTACTCGTACTGGCACTTATGTCATGATTTGAAAACTTCATATAACGCAAATGATGTGATTGTGTGCATTACATCATTATTAAAAGCTGGGTGTGAACATCATGTCCATTTTAAGTGATGTTATTATTATACTGTCTTGGGCAAAAGATTTTGTTTTTCTGTTACCAGCAAATACGTTAACAACAGAAGTGTACCGCTAGTTTGGCTCCTATCTTTGATATTATATCATCAAACTATTATTATAAATTAAAATTAAATTTTGTAATAATGATCTAGACTCTAGCTAGAATCACAGGGTGTATTGTCTAGAGTCTAGACCCATGGTTTGTCAGTTTCTTATAAAATTATGATTTGTGTAGAAATCTTAGAAACTTGTATAGAAACCTGTGCTAAATTGATTTTATACAGTATGTTGGAAAACTGACAAACCACAGGTCTAGATACTAGATTATGTCTACATTATGACTTGAATTAATTAACATCCAAATCAGGAGCAAGCTACGTTTTGTTCGAGTAAGCAGGCAATACACTTCCCTTAAAAAATTATATTCCAGACGGTTGGCTGATGATTCAAAATTATCTTTATGTCTTCAATTACCTAATGAAACACTATTGACTTTGATAATGAATTAAATGAATGAATCAAGTGTATGGATTTTTGTAGCGTGCCCTAACTATTTGATTTATTAAAATCTTGAATAGTGCTTCAGAAGAATATAAACCAATTTCATATATGAACTTGCTCTATGAGTCAAAAGCGGAAATTATTATCCCAAAACCATGAAAACCTGAAAAAACCAACCACACAAATGTAACAGGCCGAATTGAATAGCTTTTCTTAAGTGAAAGTTAGTTGTAAATTAGGTTGTATGATGCATAATTTCTACTATTTTACAGCTAACTAAAGTTTTAGAATAAGAACATCCTGTGACATAGTCTAATCAAGATTTCAATAATTGTGCTTGCAGGCTAGACGGAGGTAAAGACTGACACATCGGTGCGGATTCTATGCTGCATTTGCTTAATTTAAGCCATGCTTAAATCGCCACGGGCCCCTTCTAATATACCGAAATATAAGTAACCGGAATAATTTTAAGAAACAACAATCAATTTTAAGGGTTAAGCTAGTCTTTCATTTTACTTGTTTGTAAATATTTTCTGTGTGCAATAAAGAAATTTAGGAATTTTATGAATCATTTTCATAATTTTACACAAATGCTACAAGTACCTAAAGTACATAAATTAAAAAAAAACTTTTTATTTGTTTGTTCAAAATTGAGAGCATTGAAACTAATGGTACAGTTTCTGCATATACACAGCTTTAGAGTTGTTGTTTTTACAACAGGTCATGGCTATTTTTGGAGTTCTGAAAAATATTGAACCAAGAAGTAAGTATGTACAAACACAACAACTACCAACTTGGGCAAGAGCTTCCACGGTGCTGTTTTTTGTTCATGTCCATGTTTCTACCGCAAAGATATCGATCATCCTAATGGTTTTAACGAATTTATTACATTACTCAGCAAATATTTATAATTATCTAGAGGCAATAAACCTATTCTTACCTTTGCCGCTGGTTTATTACACGCTCTCACATCCACCAAAGCGCAATTTTTAGCGGGACTCTTTTCGGACAAGTTTATGATTTCTAAACAATTACCCTCCCTTATCGTCTCATCTTTTACAGGAGTCATATCCTACAATATTCCAGAATTATTTCACTTGTGTTCTACAGAAAATTCATAATATTTTATATTATTCGAAAAAAAAAAACGACGTTCTCTTCAGGATAAAATCGAAGACAATCACAGACTAAGGAGAGTACTAAAGACAATGAAATTGAATTGAATGAATGATTTTTTTTCCTTCTCGCCCTCCCCCCTCTTCTTATGTGTGTGAGCCATTGCTCCAAGGTGTGAGCGGTGCGGTGCGGGCAGCCGTGTGACGCGGCCGGGCGAGCGAATCACACCCATGGAAGTATTATGTACTACGTAAGTACTTAATACCATGGAAGTAATAAGTACTGTTGTACGTAGTACTTATTACTTCCATGATCACACACAGAGCGAATGAGAGTGTAGCCACAGACTACTTAGAATAATAGTTTAGTACGACGTTTGTTAGTAGTTTCTGACTAATGTCAGGATATTCTGTTTGTGAATTGCTTCGCTTCTTGAGTGCGCGCTAGTGATTTCGTGGTGTTTTTAGAAGTAGGCAAAAATAAATACCACGAAATGAAAAGTATTTCTACGTTGTCTATGTTGACATTTCACTTTATTTTGACACTTGACAGTTACGTTACAGAGCAGCGTCATCTATTTTCAATGCTGAAAGCATGATTTGAAACGGGCGTGAAAACCCCTCATTGGTTCGATAGATGGCGTACGCGTACTACGCTGTTATCTAACTAGAGTCTGTGGCTATTATTCATGATATTCCTCGGACGAAGGAAGTGAGGGCTTTCATTGGCCTCACAAAGTCACCCAATGGGCTATGGAGAAAAAGGTAAGTATGGTCGGAGTTTCACTAAGTACATGTTAGAATCCGAACCATAGGGGGAACCATAGATGAATCAAGTAAGCGAGCTCTCACATTCAAGCTAAATAGCTCGCAGAACTGACAACCGTTAGGAAATAAAGGTTCTCGAGTGGCGCTTGCGACCACAAACCAAACCACGCAGGGTAGGTATGAAGGCCCCTCAATCGAAAGACTGGCAACATTTTAAACATTGTGGGACTTGGTGGATGGAGGTGGCTCAAGACCGTAAGCCATAGCATTCTTTGGGGGAGGCCTTTGCACATCAATGGGCTTCTGCAGGTTGATGATGATGATGATGATGATGGTTGTCTGTTAAGTCGTGATAAACGTTGCACAAAAGTTTTTTATATTTTACTCCATTTTAAGAATATGCTCTTTCAGTTTCGCCTAGTAAGAATCTTCTTCTCCTCAGTCGTTACACTCTTACTACAGAGTGGTTGTGGTCATCATGAAGTATTGTTGTTGGGGGCTGATTTGGCTCGCCTCACGGTATTTCGCCATTTATCCTGTTGGTGGATATCATCGTGCATTCATGCAGGTTGCCAGTCTGCAGACTTGAGGTCAGTCCAACGGGTGATCTTCCGGTTTGGTGCCTTCTACTCATCCTTGCACAACAAGACGCTCAATGGAGTCAGTGTCCCGCCTCGAGACGTGTCCGAAGAACTTAAGGATGCGAGTTTGTACTAAGTCTGATAGACGCCGCTTAATGCAGAGTTCCTGAAGTATCGAGACATTGGTAAGAAGGTTGGTATATTGGTGGTTCTAGTAAGAATAGAAGGAACATAATCGAATCTTAGTGCGCATTTTATTTCTGTTTAACTGCACCTTATTCGATACAGCTTTCTCTCTTTCTGATGCATATTATATTATGCACGCGGTGTTGCCGCTCTTACGTAACATTTCGCGTGATTTGTGGCTCGACCGACTAGTATGTCTCTACAGGATTCGAATATAAACAAAATAATACCTATCAGATTCGTACAAAAAATGTAGCCGATACGAATCAACAATCTTGCCCATCTATCGTGATTATTCGTGATGGGTTATCTAGTTTCCCCACCAAATAAGATCCTCCGTCATGGCGATTGGATTTGATATGTAGCGGTTTAGTCACAATCGAATGAACCTGAGCCAAGAAAACTCGTTCCAAAGGCAAATCAACATTATGTTCGAAATTGTTACCTACTGGATCAACAATTTACGGGAAGATACCTCTACAACATTAGGTACCAAAAAAGAGGATGTCCGTTAGAAAAAATATCATGGAATAATACCTAAGTACCTACTGTAGATAAAGTGGTAAAGGTCTGAGATCTAGTCGCTCCGTAGACCAAGACATGTTCTTGGTGACCCTGATAAGGTAATCGCTGCCGCTAATGCGGTGGTGCAAACACTACCTATAGGACACTGACCATGCCGGCCGGCGCGGTCCCTTCAGTACCTTACGGCACCTTACGCCTTCAACGGTACAAGCATGTTTCAGGGTATTTTATCCAATCCCTCCCAACCTGGCAACGACCCAACCCAAGCCGAGGTCCGTAACTAAGTGATGCCCTTGCGTTCGTTGCCCCAACCTAACTTTTAACCGGTTTTGCGCCTTCTGGCTTCTGCGCAAAAGCTTGGTAAAGCAACATCGCCCAGCTGAGGTTAAACGCAAGTCAATCCTAAAAAAAAAATTTGAGATCTACACCGTAATATCACGTTTTTAATTCAGGGTTCGAATACATACCTACCTACCTTGCACTTTCTTAAGTACCAAACCAACCTACCTATACTTATTTAAATTTAGATCACTTATTACCTACTATCTTATAGGTAGGTACGTCTACCTAAATACATAGATTTCGTGTTGACTTGCTTGACTGAGATGGTGAGATGACACGCAGTAAGTAGACCATACCTACTTGTTTGAGTGCAAAAAAGAATGCACACGATCCATTTTCCTACTTCAAAGCGGTAGCCACCGTGTCACCACGATAATAAAATAAGCGCCGGGAGCGATAACCCTCGCACCATTAATTTCATAGTACATAAGTAGGTAGGTATACATCGCAAAGACATTGCACGATTACGTCTGTTGATAGTGTGATGAGCTTATATTGCTGTGTGTGTGTGACTGTGAGTTGTGAAGTTGTGACTTGTGTGACACTGCGCAGCGTTCAGTCCACTATCAATTTATTTCAACAAATAATTAGTGCTATTTGATAACTCGAAACGGGCGGTCATATCGAGCGGTTCTGTGTGTTTTAAAAAGAATAATGCCTAAAATATTCAATTTTGGTGCCGGACCGGCCAAATTACCTGAAGAAGTGAGTTTAAAAATTATCTAATAACATTTTTAAACCTTATTTACTTCAATATTTTCTTAAATACCTACCTACCTAGTTTGAAGTAGGTAGGTACTAACATTACTAGTTATTAGTTAGGCTGGTTTTTACTATGTGTGATGTTATCCGACCTTATTTAAATGTTTGTTTGAAGGTATACGAAATCATAAGGAAGGAATTAACAAATTTTGAGGACTCTGGCATTAGCCTGTTGGAAACCAGCCACAGGACACCAAAATATATGAATCTAAATACAGAAGTTCAAAATGTAGTAAGAAGATTACTGTAAGTACCTAGGTACCTATTTTATCATAGAATTAATAATAAATGTTTAAGACTGAGTTGGTACGTACGTACCTACCTTTATAAAACTGGAAATCAAGCTTATTTGAGACTGAGAGCTTGTCCCGATGAAGCGTTTACCACGCGTGTTAACTCCCGTACCTACCTGGGCACTTCGGGCGTATTTTTTTGTGTTGACGAGGTTACAAATATTGAATATTGATATTGCATGCAGTCTACAGGTAGGTATTACGTACCTAAATAAGTAATAAAAATTCCTTATAATAGAGTTGGATGAATCGTTATAATTTGGTGTTTTAGTAACCTTAAAATTAATTACTTAAGTAAGTACTTCAGTAATTCAACCCAATCCTAGAATTCTTTTGTTTTTAAAATGCTCAATTGCAGGCTTGTTGTTAAAATTAAGATACCTACGTTTGTCTTATTTTTTGGCGTTTTGAACGCCACTGAACGCCACCCGTCTCGAGCGAGAGGAAATGCGCGAGTGCATGTTTGTTGTGGATGTGGTAAGTAAAGCGGATTGTATGGGCTTCTTGTAGTAAGTACCTACCTACTTATAAGTAGGATCTGAGAGCAAAGCGGCCGTGTGCAAGAAAAACAGAATTTAGAGCTTGGTAACTTAGCATGAAGTACCTACTTATAATTGAATAGGTAGGTATTTTACTAGAGGTCTACCTTGGACGCTGCTGGGGTGTCTTTCAGTAGTTTTCGTAAGGCTTAGTTTAATATTTGACCATAATACACATTATTATTACAAAAATCAGAATTGTATAACTGCTGTGCAAAGCTAAATAAAATTTTTTTCAATATTGGGTTCGGGATATGTACCTACATCTTGCCTACATCCAGCCTAATTCGTTGTTGTGTGCTGCGCTGCTTGTGGTGCTGCTATAAAAAAACCAGTCAAGTTTGAGCCGGACTCGCGTGGAGAGGGTTCTGTAGGTACACTTGTAGGCTAGCATAGTAACCACTAGATCTTATTAGAATAATAATTCTAATTATAATTTATTTTATTATAAGTTAAAGAAATAAACATTTTTAATTTTTTAATTAAATTTTTATTAGAATCTTCATTAGAACTTATTTAGTTAATCAACACTTTATTTTATACCAACGCATTTTCTCGTTATGAGTACTTTACCTAAGTATTTTCCGTTTCGCGTGGGTATTTGAAGATTTTGGATTTTCATATAGACAAACACATTTTTTTATACCTAAGGTACCTACCTACTTAATTAATTTTTAAATGGTTAGTTTTAAAGATTTATAGATAAATTTTGCTAACAATAAGTACTTAAGTAAGTACTTATTACTAGAAAAATAAGTTAGGTTTGAGTGGTTAGGTAAGTCCTTGTAAAGAACACAAGCTCTTACACTAGGATACCCTGTGTTGTGATAACTATATAAGTAGGTAGGTAGCTAGGTAGTTTATATACGATAGATATAACTTTTACAACCGAATACACAACCTACACTGAACCATTTTTCGAAGAAAATTCGTTATAGGAATTTGTTATTCACAATAAAATTGACAACTAATTCAGCGTGTATTTCCGTGCTCAGAATCTATTTTAAAATTATATTTTTCACGTAAAGCATTCAGCCTTCCAAACCTTCCAAAAACCGGCACGCGATATGCGACAAAAAATCATGTTATTCTGATTCTGTCCCATTTCTTTACATGACGAATGCATAAGTTGTTCTCTTTCTTGTATGACTGCGATGGAAGTTATCAAGCTGTCTTTTGGTTACTCTGTTTACGCTCTAACGCCGTATAGCTTCTTAGTTCATTTGTTTGTTTGTTTGGATCATGTTGTCCTCGTCACACAATCGGATGATGCGGTGCGGCGAGCGCTGAAGCGCTACTAAAACGCACGGCACAAACAAATCTCGCTGCTCAGCGATGACCTTAGAGCTAAGCCTTAAGAGGAATAAAATCGACCGACACGACTCAATGGAACGACCGAATCATTCTGCTAAATCTGCTAAAGTGACGTGACCCTTAGAGAATTTTACTATAAATTCTCTAAGGACGTGACCCGAACATTCGCGCTAAGTTTGCGACACGACCCGTTTTTTTTTCGCGCATGCGCTATTTCGATTGTTGCGGTGCTCCTACCCTAGAGTATTAATTTTCTTTGTGCGAGTGGCTGGCTGGTTCACTCATCACTGGTTGGTTTTATACTGATTATTGATTTTATTGATTACTGTTGTGTTGTTGTGTTTTTATGTTACCCAAACAAACAAACGTTACATTACACGTTGAACAATCTGTTCAACGTGTAATGTAACGTGCATAGGTAAGGTGTCATCTATTTCATAATGGTAGGTAAAGTAGGAGATTCCTCTCGCATGTGGCGAGAAATTCAAATTTTATTGTGTTTTTTGTAAATCATAGCTAATCAACACTTCTTGAGATAGAGAAAACAGATTTTGCGAAAACTAGGAGACCTAGCACACATGTTTTAATTGATAGTATCTCATAAATGTCATTAGTTAAGCTACGCATATCTTTAAACCAAAAAAACACTAAAAATCATTGAAGAGTATTCGTACTGAAGTAATGATCTATATCAATTTTCCCTACTCATTTATACCAACATACCTACCTGTACCTAATTATATATTAGGACTTTACTGTCCGTGCGTTTGACTCATAATTTAGCGGTTTTTTAAAGTTTTAGTTTAATTTAATTGATTTGACTTGTCCTAGCGGATTCTTGACATTTTTTATTTGTAATTTAATTTTGACATAAAATAGCCCTGACATTGTTTATGACATTTGTTTATTGACCTGCTTTGTTAAATGATTTTATGTACCTACTTGTTTAATTAAAATTATATACCAGTTTTCAATTTAAAATTATATAGTTAGAAAGTATGATGATAATGCATGCATGCATACAATTTAATAGTTTAATGAAATATAATAAAATTGCAGCGCCCTAACGGGGTTTATGTGTAAGTACTAACTACCTAGTATATGAGTCCAATACTTACTAATATAAATTACTTACTACATAAAAGCAATGAATAAATGAATATGAATATGTGAAACTATAAACTAAAACATGTGTGTTAGGTCTCCTAGTTTTCGCAAAATCAGTTTTTACTATCTCAAGAAGTGTTGATAAGCTGTAATGAGCAAAAACGCAATAAAATTTGAATTTCGCGCCACATGCGAGAGGAATCACCTTAAAGTTAACATCAATGAAAGCAGCATTTATATATATTCATAATGTTTCAGAGATGTTCCCGCCAACTACAAAATCCTGTTCATTGCTGGCGGTGGTCTGGGTCAATTTGCTGCTGTGCCTCTCAACTTGATCTCCAGAACGGGTACAGCTGATTACGTTGTAACTGGTACGTGTCTAACACATACTTAAGTAATGATTTTATGGTTCTGGGCTCGTCTTTTTTAGACGGGACTTAGTTGTAGTAAACTACAATTTTTTTTATCCAAAGTAGGTAAGTACTACCTACGTAGTTAATTATACTTACAATATCTTGAACAATCTCTCGAAGTTTCAGATCTAGGAAATAATTTCATTTGATGTACTTACCTAGGTACCTTCTACACTACAAATCTGGAGACCACAAGTGAAAGCTTCTAATCACAGGCCATAGTAAAGATAGGCCCTCGTTAGGTTGTTGTATGTGCACAAAACAATCTTGAGACCAAAAGAGACAACTTCTAATCACTCCATAGTAGGTATAGATAGGTCCTCGGTAGGTTATTAGGTTTTTTGCATTTCCATCACTTCTTAAGGGGGGAGGAATCTCCTCCCTCTCCCCCTCCCCACCCTCAAATTTACTTAAATGTACTTACCCTTATTTAAAAGTCCTTCCTGGTTCTGTACCATGAAGGGTGCCAATAAGACCCTTAAGCCTACGCTGTCTGTCTTTATGTAGGTATGGGCTATATATCAACAGCCGTAAGAGCTATCCAGTTTTAGATTATGTATTATTGTGGCATAAATCTTGTGTAAAATAAAAAACTATAGAATATAATAAAAAAACAATACAAAACCTAATTCCAAAACGGGGTACTTATCCAACAAGAGTTGTCTAAAATGCCTATTTTTCTCTATGATTTTTGTTCCTGCTGTATTCTCTAAAATGTCTTTCAAAGACTAAAAGTCTTATTCAAGGTAGGTAAACAAACCTTCATACTAGAAATAAACAAAAAACATTATAAACGTCGTGGGAAGTCGGTGGATGAAGGCGGCTCAAGACCGTTCGTCGTGGCATTCTAAGAGGAGGCCTGTGTCCAGCAGTGGACTTCTACAGGCTGATGATGATGATGGATACTAGAAAAAAGTTCCTTAAATTATAAAAATATGTATAAGTAAGCATACTTGTTTGCATAGTATGAATAGTATGCTTGGCTAATTTCATAATTCATGACCCTATTCCACAACAGGATAACTAATTTTACCAGCCAATTAGTGCCACTTCACTCTAATATTTCATATGCAGTAGCCGTGTAGTTTGTAAATAATTAGGTAGGTACATACATCTCCAAAGTGTAATTATTTGTATTTTAACATTATTATTCTTATGAACATTATTATGATGACTTAAAACTGTTATCTTCTAGACTTATACTGCACTGCTGCTATTCTTGTATCTGTATGCTTAAGCGTTATATTTTTTGTTAGGTAACTCTGTGTTTATCCGTGAGGACCGGTAATTGGCTTCTCTGTTTCTTATTTTAGTTTACCTTATTATGTTTCTAATTTAAGCTGTTGGTCCTCCTATTAAATAAATAAACATTCAAAAGTGCCTTCTGCCTAGGCCCTAAAGTATCTAAACAACATAGAGCTGCCTTGTTCTACCAGCGATACTTTAGGTACTTATCTAATATGTTCAGTAAAACACCATATTTCAGTAAATAGGTTCAATGCTTGGTAGTAAAAACACATAAAAATCATCCTTGTGACGCATAATGACCAACACGCTTTTTGCCTAATTTTAAATACGCATCTTGACATTTACGCATTACGTGCAATACGCATTTTGACAACTGAAGAAATATAGCTACCCTCTTAGTCAACCTTATTATTTCAAGAAGGTTAGGCAAGTACCCATATTTAAATACATATAATAATATAACCTGCAGGTAAAGCAATGTATTGTGGCAACTTTTATCGCAGAACATCCAAGTATGCAAATTGTCTCTAAAGCAATTACATCAATGAGCAAATACTTCTAAGAAGCTAGGCCAGCTGAGTTAGGGTTAGCAGGGGGACAATGCACAATAAACCCCACAGGGGGATGTCAGTGCAAGTCTTACAATTAACGGCTTCCAGAGTCAGTGATAAGTGCTCCATCCGTGAACTCTTTTAAAAATAGACTGGATAAACATTTTAAGTGCACTGACAATTAATAAGATAATTATAAGAAGAATTATAATGCACTAATAATTTTCATTTCTTTCTCAGGCGCATGGTCAGCGAAGGCAGCAAAGGAAGCCAAGAAATATGGCAAGGTCAACCTAGTTATCCCACCAACTGACAAATATGTGGACGTCCCCCGTCAGGCAGAATGGAATCTCGACCCTAACGCTTCTTATGTACACATCTGCACTAATGAAACTATCCATGGTAAATATTCTCAGTTATCATTGTTTCAGCCATGTTGTGTCTAGCCTGGAATAGACCCCTCCGTCCTCCCGTGGATGTCGTAAGATAAAAGATAAAGATAAGATAAAAAATGTTTTTTGCACAGTCTTAATAACCACAACAATATTTCAATAATAATAATAATGGGTAATATGCCCTAGGTGTTATTGTGGGATTGAATATTTTTTGCAATGTCGTGAGACAAAGACCCTAGGTTAAAATATTACTTTGAGTTCCTCGCTCTAACTAAAAATTGAGTTGTATGTAGGAGCGAGAACTCCAGCTCTAAACAGCTTAAGGAGCATCAGAGACGAGTGTGTTTGTTACTGTTTACTATGAGTAAGAGCCAAACACTCACCAAACCGCTTGGCAAGCATGGTGATTATGGTAATTCCCCCATTGTATTTAATGGGGGTGGCCTCGTCCAGTGGACTCCTAAAGATGATGATGATGATGATGATATGATTAACAATATGTGACTTTACATTTTGCAAAGTGATAACACCACTATCCCATTCTTTTATATAGTCCTCTCTATCCTAAGGGTTTCTGGAAGAAATCGCTAATAGCGATAATAGCCAATTAAGAATTTGTTTTGTTTTTATTCAGGTGTGGAGTTTGACTTCATCCCGGACACCAAAGGCGTCCCGCTGGTAGCAGATATGTCTTCTAACTTCATGTCGAAGAAAGTGGATGTATCAAAGGTTAGTTACTGTTCATCTTCACAAAACAATTAACCTCTTACACTATCATTTCATGCTCAAAGTAGCGCAGCGGGCTATTTAGAGAGCTATGCTCGGAGTTTCACTACGTGCTAGAATCCGGAGTGAGAAGATCCTTGAAGAACCAAGATCACAGACATGGCGCTGAGAGTTAGCAAGTTGAAGTGGCTATGCACCGGCCATATAGCTCATAGAAGTGGTTCTCGAGTGGCAACCATGAAACGGATAACGCAGTGTAAAAAGGCGCTCTCGTTAGACCAAATATATTTTAAATGTAGCAGGAAGTCGGTGGATGAGGCGGCGCAAGACCGTTTGTCGTGGCATTCTATGGGGCACGTTGTACAGCTTTAGACTTCCGACTTAAGAATATATTTATGTCCGTCTCCTCCCATGGATGTAGTAACCTGAGTGTTAATCCAGGGAATAAGGTATCTCCATTCCAAATTTCACTCAAATCCGTTCAGCTTGTGAGCGTGAAGGAGTAACAAACATACTCATAAACATACTCACAAACTTTCGCATTTATAATATGTGATTAGTGTGATTAAAGAGTCTGCCTGTCTTTTGGAAATATCTGCTCTTGATAAGATCATATAGCTCGCAGTACTAACATCCGTTGGGGAATAAAGGTGGTCGAGTGGCGACCACAAACCGGACGACGCGGTAGAGGAAGGACCTCCACTCTATGGACGTCAGTGGATGGAGGCGGCTCAAGACCGTTCGTTGTGGCAGTCTAGGGGGGAAGCCTATGTCCAGCAGTGGACTTATACAGGCTGATAATGATGATGACAAGATCTTTCTGAGATATTATCTATGCATACAAGTTATTATATTACTACATTTCACAGTTTGGCGTTATCTACGGTGGTGCCCAGAAGAACATAGGAACCTCTGGAGTAGCCCTGGTGATTGTAAGAGAAGATCTCCTCAACAAGGCTTTACCAATATGCCCTTCACTATTAGACTGGTCTGCGGTTTGCAAAATGGACTCTATTCTTAACACACCTCCCATGTTTGCGTGAGTACAATAACATAACACCCAACAGTCACATACATAGTTCTGCCTCCCAATTATAGTAGCGAATGGCATTAGGGAAGGCGATAATGGCGATCATTACCAACTAATGGAGATGACAGGCTTAGCAATGTCCAAATCTTTTGAAACTTGAATATTTGGACTTTTTCTGCTCTTTCGAAGGGAGACGTCGTTCTTTTTTATTTTATTTCAATTTCTAGTGTTTTTTTGAGTTATATCGTGTAATTTTGGTGGCATTTTAACCGGTGTAGCTTATAAAGAGCACATAGTAGTGAATTTAAATAAAATAAGTGTATTGCGTGTCTTTTCGAAGGGGTGGAAATTGTCCAGGAACATTCTAGTAAACTGCCATCAATTTACTAGAACATGACTTGACAGTAGACTTTGACGACTGGACATTGTTTGATTATATCAATAAGTTGACATTGGCAAAATTGAGTAAATCCACAGATGCCATTAAAAAAAAAAAACTTCAATATTTAGGTCAAGTTTCATAAGATAGATATGCAATAGCGATAGGGCTGCCAAAATGATCCCCATTGTTGCGTTCCCCATTGCAATTTGCTACTTGTAATTGGAGGGCTGATCCTGCACTACGATTCCCTGTGTCGTCGGTATCAGGAACTACGAGTACCATGTTGCCACAACACCTGAATCATTTTTTTAAGAACATTCTAACGTTTCTCCTGCATCGGGAATCGAACCCGCACCTCGCGTCTAACCGGCTACTCTCCCACCGCGACATGCCGGCCCATGTTCAGGGGGCCTCTGGAAGGCCTATTTTCATGCACTGCTTGTTCATGTTCCCATCAGAGCTGGAACTGACTATCTTTGTTTCCATTTCAGCATCTATATAATGGGAAGAGTACTCCAATGGATCGAGCAGAAAGGCGGCCTCAACGCGATGGAGGAGCTAGCCAACAAGAAGTCGTCTCTGGTCTACAATACCATCGAGCAGTCGAACGGCTTCTACTACGCACCGGTGGCCAAAAGAGTTAGAAGTAAAATGACCATTCCGTTCAGGATTGGAAACCCAGGCAATGATGCTTTGGAGAAGGAGTTCCTCAAGGGGGCTGATGCTTCGGGACTGATCCAGTTGAAGGGACACCGGTATGTTATAAACATACATATTCCATACATACATACATACATACAGTTGGGTGGTCTTAGCCGAGTGCGAGGTACTCCTTTTAAGGCTACGTCTGAAGTAAACAAGGAATCTTCATACAAAAAGATAGGTCCCTCGAAAAAGTCATTTTATTTGAAAATCTTCTAAAACATAAACCAGAGTAAACCATTCATGATCATTTGCAAATGATAGTACAAAAATACCTAATAATTTACACCATATTGAGTCATTTTTTTTCTCTTTGCCCTTTCTGGCAGGCTAAAGTTTTATGACCATACCGCCTTGTCTTACGCGTAGTGCTTCATCTTTAGAATGTCTTTCGTTTTCATGGTAATAATAACCTTATAATGATGATGATGATGATGGTAGGTAATAATTGCATACCGACCTCTGGGGAATAAAGGTTCTCGAGTGGCGACCTTTACAGGATCGGCCCATCTAGTCAAAACCTTTCGTAACGAAACCAGCAGCTAGCTATCGAATCTTACTATATTTATCTCTATACAATTGCACAAGCTTAGTCACTATTCATTTGGATGTAACGATCTGTCCGATCTGACCTTTTTCTCAATGAAATATGTAAATAGTTACATAGTTTATTTTTAAATAATAAAGTCATATAGATAGTGATTTGCAGTCATCACTAATTTATGTACCTACTGCTCTTATCAATTGGTTTATTTCCAATGATAAAGTCATCAAACTCCTTCAGTACTTTTTGTTATCTTGGTAGATAACAGAAAATCTACAGCAGTGTTGTTTGAATAAACATCTATTTGTGATAGCTAAATCTAATCTACATAGTTTTGATAATTTGTTACCTACCTATCGAGATTAGGATTATTAGGAGATATTGTTACAGACTTAATAATACAACTAATACAAATATGTGGACAACGGGGCTGGTTACTCTAATAGAATCACTGTGTTATTATAGTCCTATATTTAGCACTATGCGAGTGTAACTGTTTGTTGTCCAAATAAATAAAAAAAAAATGTACAAAATTTAAAAAATACAATTGAAACAGGATCGTCTCGTATGTGGCGCTAGTGATTTTTGCTCGTCACAGCTCAACACTTCTTGAGATAGCGAAAACAGGTTTTGCGAAAACTAGGAAACCCAACACACATGATGTTTTTATTGATAGTATCTCATAAATATAATTAGTTGTGTGTTAAGTGAGTGAGTCTGACAAACTAACTCACCGACTGTCTAACAACGAACAGCCTAAACCTTAAGCCTTAGATACCTGTTTCCTATTTATTTATTTTATTTACCGTACCTATTTCTGCCGCCAAGCAGTAGTGCTCGCATTGCTGTGTTTCGGTTTGAAGGGTACGGGTGCGGGTGAAATTACAGGCACATGAGACTTTTCATCTTTATGTCTCAGGGTCGGCAGCGCGCGTGTGATGCCTCTGGTGTTGCAGGCGTCCATAGGTTACGATAACTACTTTCCATAAGGTGGGCCGTATGCTTGATTGCTTGCCAAGTAGTATAAAAAAATAACCTGTTTTTTTGTGGTCTTGGGGTGCACTAAGAAAAGAATTTCAGAAACTCACCTCCTAATAGGGGTTGCAGCAGGGTATTGAAACATGTATGGAAAAACTCAACGGAAAGGCGAACGAAGTCGCGGGCATTTCATTAGTATAAACTAAAATTACTTTAGTCACACCCTACTATTTCCCAACGGTTGTCGGTTCTGCGAGCTATATGGCCTGCCCATTGCCACTTCAACTCTAATTCTATTCTCACCCAAACACTTTCTATTTTCCAGTGATGTCGGCGGCATTCGAGCATCTACCTACAATGCAGTGACAGTTGAAGAAGTACAAGCGTTGACTAAGTACATGACTGAGTTCTGCAAGAAACATTCCAAGTAAAAATCTATATATTATAATCTTATTCTATACTTATAAATTTGATACTTATTCTTATTATGTAGAGTTGATTTGGCTGGGCGATTTATTAAATAAATTATTTATGTATTATTCGCTTTGTTTTAATAAAAAAGTCGGTGCTGGATAATAATAATAATATATAATAAATAGGTGTAGGGTTTTACCATGACAACAAAACATACATAATATTGTACTAAATAGTCTTGATCCCACACTAGGATTCCTTGTGTCGTGAGTATAAGGAACTACGAGTACCATGTACCACTTCACCCAGACCCGGAACAAATATTTGGAGATCATGCAAACATTTATCCCGTAGCGGGAATCGAACCCACACCTATTGCGTCTCGCAACAGACGAACAGCGACGAAACAGTGTTGCTTACAAGACAAAATCTTTAATAAAGGACTCGCGCAAAAGCTTGTAAAAACATGTAGTTTTGGCACTAAAGAGTACGAATACAAAGTTACTGTCTAAAGAATTAAAACGGACAAACCTGAGGGTTCCGTTCCGTAAATTATTTTGAAATCGTCGGAACCCTTTTCTAGTTTCGGACACTTTTTTCAACAAACTTTACCATCCCATTTAATGGGTAAAAAAAGTCGAAACTCCTCAGCTTTAAACTTTTGGTCACAAAGCCTTTTAGCATTCCATATTTTTAGAATTGTGAGATCACTGGAAGTATAACTCTAGACTAGACTACTCTAGACGTTTTTCAATTTCGCGATTTCTATACACAAATTAGACATTCGCTGTCATAATTTTTTGAATGCATTGAGTTAGAAGCGTGGTTTTATATTCGGTATAAGTTTCAATTTGATACCATTAGCCGTTCCTGAGAAAAAAGGTTTTTGCCAGACCGACAGACAGTCGGACAACAAAGTGATAATAAGGGTCCCGTTTTTTTTGTTGAGCTGCGGAATCCTAAAAATAAACAAGGGATTGTTATTGAATCATTTCAATAACACTATTGAATCATTTTATTAAGGTACATGAAATAGAGGCGTGTCTCGATAGAGGTCAAGTGTCAGTATGTTATCGATACGATAATGAAACCAGTTACTAGTTGATGAAAACTATTTGTAATGTGTATAATACAATTGCAATAAGGGACGTGTGTAAATAATATGATAAGGCAACTGATCCACCAAAGTGGATCGGAAATTTATTAAATTTACACTTTTTTTTTATTTTAGTAAATGACAGAACTTGCTTGTAACCCACCTGATGTTAAACGGTAACCCCAGCCCAAAGCTAGTGCAATACCTCTTAGCATAATTCTCTAAATTTAAAACTAAGCTAAAATTATCCCGGTCCTTTTTATTCAAGTCTATTAGAAAAATTAAAAAACAAAAAATGAGTTTGGTTTTGGTAGGTGTTATGCTCTTTCTAAGTGACCCTATTTCATTGCACGCCAATCTATATTGCTAATGATTGTGCTATTGGTATTATAGTTATTTTTTATGCAAGGCTGCAAAGTTGTTACTTAGCGCGAGTGTATACCTACTTGTATTGAAACCTGAACAAGCGAAGGTTCAAGTTCAACTTTTTAAATAGAAAGGTTAACATTTTTTAAACTTTTTCCACGATATCGTATAAAAAGCATTGTACGCAGATTTCGAATGGTAAACAAAACCTTTCCGAGCTCGTGTACCGTGAAAAACACAGTTACCTAACGATTCTAGTTGAACTTTACGCAGGATGTAAATGAAATGTCATGATAAATATATGTATAAAGTATATTTCATGAAAATTTTGTAAAAAATATTACTTTCGTAATAACTAATGTGGAACATTTGTGATGGAATATCTGACCACTTATGCAGTTGAGTATTTTACACATTTTACACTTAATCTAATGTAACATTTGTTATTAGTGCTATAGACAAGAAGATATGTAATAAATTCATAAATTAGATACAATTACGATATAATGGAGATTCGAGTATCTGACGATACATATTATGCATCAATCATAAAAATAGAAAACACGCATTCTTTTCTTACACACTCATTCAATCTAATATTCTATCTACAGAATATCTCCATTTTAACTTAAACAGTCGGTTTAAGGTACAAAACAAAACCGCATACTTAAAACTACGTACCTACAACATTCTCAGTGTTAGCATATATCAGAATACTAAACTATACAAAATCTAATTCGTTATATAAATTACTATAAAAACTTTAAGTGATTGATACTAACACTATGAATCGACATAAATATACAAGTATTTATTTACATGTAATCGCTACCTCGCTTGGAATGTATTTAAAGTTTTGGTCCTGGAGGGCTGAGTCTTAAGTTTTATTGCAAATGATTGACACGGACGTATCGTGTAACACGGTTTTTTGTATGGAGAACTTTGTGAACTTCATTTTCTATACAAAAATCCATGTTGCATTACACCATAAGGCTGTGTCAATTGCTTGTTAAAACTTTCACTTCGCTCTCTGCTATCCGATATGGCAGTGTTCGCCTTAAAATATTTGAGCACGTTGGTCGTTTACGAGTTATTATGGAATATCAACACAATCACTGTTTTAAGAGGGTATTGCTAGGGCGCTTAAGCCCACTGCATACAAACGAAGGCTCCTATCCTGGATACTATATCATCAAACAATTAAATTGTGTAACCATGATTAATGTAATAATATCTAGGTTCGTGGTTTTTCAGTTTCTTATAAAGTTATATTTATGTATTTGATTTATTTATTTCCATGAAAATGGATAATTTGATGGATGGAGGCGACTCAAGACCGTCATGGCATTCTAGCTTATGTCCATCTACTGGCTGATGATTTTATAATTTCACATATTTTTACCAGATTCTACTAGTGTGCAAATATCTAGGTAACAAAATACAAATTTGATGAATCAAAATACAAATCAATTAAATATGATATCAAATATGGTTTCCAAACCACATATTTCAAAAGATTTGCATGGAAAACTAATGCTTGTTCCATTTTACACATTTTAATAAGAAATTTAGACCTAAATATTACTTTCTAGATTGTGTCTTCAAAATTTAATTGACTTGAATAAACTTATATCAAAATAAGGAGCAAACTTCGGTTTTTATGGAGCGGGCATACGATATAATTCTCTTAAGAATATAAATGTATTCAAATGTAATTTATGTATCTAATGGTAATGTGTATTCTTGAATACATTGAGTGTCACTTGGCATTCTACTGCCAGTAAAAAAAATGTAGTATTAATTTAAGTAGGTATAATTTTTGCTTACAACATTTTTGGTGGGAGCTGTAATATCAAACAGTGAGTGTGTTAATTTACAACATTTATGTCATTAAACTAATAGTAAAGCTAACAGAATACAAAAATTATACAACATAACTCTTTTTCTCGCGCGCCTTACGTAAAATCTCACAAGAAATTGAAATTTAATTGCAGGCACGCCAAGATATACTCGCCAGCTATATCTACGGGTCTGAATGTAGGCACAAGAAGGTCTTTCCGCAAAGACAACGAATTTAAGCAATATCGTCGCAAGGAAGGTGTTCTTGTGCCACCCGCAAAGTTGTTTGGCGCGTTTGTATAGTATTATGTAAAGTTGACCAGAATTAACATAACGTAGTCCTTACGCTTACTGACCTTCACTGTCGCTGTCGCTCTTATCTGTGAACAACAAGAGTCATTATCACGTGTTTGTTTGTTTCAATAAGATATTGCGCAGCTGTTTGTAAGTGTTTGTAATGACTGGAATTTTTTCCATCTTCTTTTGTAAAAAGTGTCTAGGAGAAGGTCACCGGTAGTATAAATTTTGCAAGTGAACGAAGTTTGCTTCTGATTTGGCTATTATTTCTTCAAACTCCATGAAACTTTGTAAACATGATCAGTACACAAATATCTAGACCCGTGGTGCATTAGTTTCTTATAAAATTACTTATAAGGTAAGCAAATCATAAATTTTAAAATAGTTTTTTAAAAAACGTTTGTATGCAAAATTTCTTGGAATTTGAAGAAATAATAGCCAAAATAGAAGCAAATTTCGTTCCCGTACCGTACCAGTAATCTTCTCTTAAGGATGACACGTACACCTAGTTAAACTTCTCGATTAAAGTACGCATCGACACTTTAAATTTTTCTGGTTCATTGATCCAAAAATTTAGAAAATTAATGTTCCCAGCTTTTTAATCATATTGCTCAAAATAAATGTAATAGTAAATTTCAAGAAGTAGAATTGGATTTAAACACCATTAGATAATCCATCCACAAATGGTAGTTACTAAAATCCGTTAAAAGGCTGCCTGTCTACCGAAGTGGAGTGGAGCTGGAAAGAGTCTGACAGCCTAAGAAATTGATCAAGTGACGCAGTAGAAAACTCAAGTAAAAGGTGAAAGGATTCACTAAAAGCGTTCCTAACCGTGTAAAGCTGCAAATACAATAGCGTGCCAAATCTAAGTGCTTCGAATACCAACCTTTCTTACCCGGATACGCATGCCTCTTCAATCTGTCGTAGAGATCGTCCTTCGTGCCGTATATGCTCGCGTTCGACCGCGCTAAGCTGTTCATTTTGCCGTTCATTCCATTGTGTAGACTCTCCTTCATATAAGTCTCGTTGTAAAAGTTGGGCATCTCCCAACCGTCTTCTTCGTCGTCATAGTAATGCGCGTAGGTGGAGTGGTGGGATGGTGCAATCGATTCGGCGTACGGCGTATGCGCTCCGTAGTAGAAGTTGACTTGGGATCCGTTTTGATCGATTGCTGGTGTCAAAGTCTTCTTTGGTTCCTTCTTCTTTGTTGATCTGTAAAGTAGAATATTATGCGTTTAGTTTATTATGAGATGGATTTTCTTTAGTGCACGATATTATCTGGGATAACATCACAGGATAGCCATCAACAAATTAACTGCATTGGCACCAAACTTAGCCAATCACAGCTCGTTATTCTTAGTGTAGCTAACTTTAGCTATCTTTAAGTAAAGACTTAAGCTTTACAATTATTGCTAAAATAAAAGGACGAAGACCTTGCTAATGAACGAATTTCGTGAATGATGTTTCGTCAATATAGGTCAGAGTGAGAAGAAAAATATCTGCAATAGCGACGGTATTTTTCTCATAAGCAATCTATACCTATCGTCCTAAGCAATCCTCCTTCGACAACAGCAAGACATTTTTGAATGATTCAAAAATGTGAAGACACTTTGGTTGCCGTTGCTTTAGTTATTATTGTTGTGATTGGCTAATTTTGAACCGGCATTAATTTGGCAAAATTTGTTAACCTACAATGTGTGTTTTTTAATTATTATTCGTTATGTATCCATTACGCTTAATAAAGTAAGGTTTATTTGTGCGGCCGTAAGTAACTTACCTCGCACAAATCATCCATACAAGCAGCACCAGGAAAATGATGAAGATGACTCCTCCGGCCACGCCGCTGGCTATGTACGCGAACTCGCTCTTCTCCTTGCATTGTCTGCCGGTGAACGAGCCAGTGCATCTGCAGGAAGGCTCGCCTCGAGCGTCCTTTACACATTCACCGCCGTTGTCGCAGAAGTTTAGGCAGACATCTGAAAACATAAAGTTTAATAAGTTCATGCAGGTAGTTTATAAGAGTTCGTTCGGCTAAGTAGTTCGGCTGTGGTAGCATTGCTGTTTTTAACGTTAAAAAAATGCGTTGTAACAACAGCAGATACACCATATTGGTAGATATGGCTAAAGGACCAACATTTATTTAGTTCTATCATTTATAGCGTTTATTTAGCTCTATTCACACACGGGAAACCTCAGGTCATCTCACCTATGCAAACTTTGCCGGTACCGTTGAACCCTGGTTTACACTGGCACTTGAATTCGCTGGTGTCCGGCATGAGGAGACAGTACGCGTTGACGTCACAGTGCATTTCAGGTCCGCTCATTTCGCATGGGTTTGTGCATTCTGTTTCTAATACCTGTGGGAAAAAATGTTAAGTGACATTTTAGAAAAGAAGAACATCACAAAAGAAGCAAGGAGCAAGGTATGGCAATTTTTGTTTTTAATAACCTTCAATGTCCTACTGTTGGGCAAAGGTTTCCCCATTTCAATTAACAATGGGTGACTGTGACTTGAATTAGCTTTGGCCTCATAACTACGGAATGCATGCTTCGATTTCAATGCACTTGCTTGATAGAAGTTAGAGTCTAGTTTATTAGAAAATAACACAAATCTTTTCTCTACTTACAGCACCAGGTCCCCTCGTGCTCGTGTTGATCGGGCAAGGGATGCAGATAGTTTGCTGTCCTTCCGGCTGGTACGTTCCCTTTCTGCACAGGGTACAGGTGTTCAGAGTCACGTTGAGGTAAGATCCTGAAATAAGTAATTAATAATTAGGTGCTTCTGTTTTCCACGGTGTGTCCGTTTGCGTGGCTTAAGAATATACCCCTAATTTAAAAAATATAATGACCCTATTGTAAAGGCTCAAACTGGAACAGTGAAAGTCAAACCACGAATTGGTGCGCAAAATGCGCCAGAACGATACGTTCCTAACGTAAACTACCCGTACACAACCATCGCGGCCTAAGAGTCATGCTAGAAACCTCATGCTGAGAATAACTTACAAAGTCTATAAACAGGCACAGAGCACTGTAGAGTAATTCTGTAAAAATTCGAACGCAAACTCGAATTCACTCAAGTGAATTATTCTTTTCGAAATTTGAATCTCACCGCTGATTCAGTAGAGTAATTCTGTAAAAATTCGAACGCTAACTCGAATTCACTCAAGTGAATTTTTCTTTTCGAAATTTGAATCTCACCGCTGATTCAGTACACAGAATGACTCTACTGGTCCACTGATGTGACGTTGTGGCTCCATCGCCGTTTGCACGATATGCTGCTAACGTATACGGTACCCCGCACGTAACCCTCTTTGCCAAGGTCTTTGTAATGATCACATACAGATGGATTACTCACCAGCTCTACAAACAGGCAAAGAGCACTGGTCAGCAGACGCCGCTCCGGACTGTGGCGTGGTCGTGCCGGAAGGGCAATCAGCACATGCGGCGCCAGCTCCGTTCGCACGGTACGTCCCTTGTGGGCACGGCTCGCAGCCGCCGTCGCTGCTTAGTTGTTCACCTGAAATCAACAGTGTGCGGTCAATACTTCTGCAGTTATGAATAAAATAAATGCAACTGAGTTCGTGTAGTTAAAAGTATTGTTCGGACTTTAAACCTATTGAACGATAAAATAATACAAGTAATTCAGGACAGATAAAGTGAATACAGTCATTTTCGGTTCGTCTCGTCTAGATAATCCAGCAAATAGTATTGTATACCTACATAATGCAGTACACCTCTAATACGCTTTTTATGAATCTAATTCAGAAAGCGTATTACAATCTTGATGACTATATTAATGATAAAGCCGCGTGGCCTGATGTCGCTCTGCCCCTCGACTGCTAAAATGGAAATTTGCAATATCTGTACTTACCTATTTACATGTTTCTATTAGATTATTATTTATAAGTATAACAAGCGTAGCGTGTGCTGTCTTGCATATTTTTGCTGATCTTTATTTACTTTTGACTACCTTCCTAAGGTTTTAAGTTCTCATTTACTATGTATCAGCAACTCCTTGCTCCGAGGCACCACACAGGCGCTTCTCACCTAGTGGTAAGACGGACCATTTATGTAAGCCAAGCCGTGTTTGTTGCCTGATTCTTCTAGGCTTGGTCGCGTTGGAACAGGAGTAATTTTAGCTTATAAGACGATTCAAAATGATCCTTGTGATTTCAATGAATAAAGTTCTTTTTGACTTTGACTTTGACACACATTTTATTCACCATAGTACTCTTTGAAACGCATTGGGCATAAGAGTATTTAGATAGTTTGTGATTAGATTAGTTTATGTAACATAACATAACACTCAACAGTCACATACATAGTCCTGATCCCACACTAGGATTCCCTGTGTCGTGGGTATAAAGAAATACGAGTACCCCCTCGAACCCTGGTACCACAAAACCCGCACCAGAACAAATATTTGCAGATCATGCAAACATCTGTCCCGAAGCGGGAATTGAACCCGCACCTCTCGCGTCTCAGCCGGCTATTCGCCCACCGTGCCACTGAGGTCGGACCTCCGCGACTTTTTCTGCGTGAAATAGCCTATAATAGCACTCAAGAATAATCTAGGTTCCTTTGAGTGAAACAATTTTCATAATTGGATCGGTAGTTTTGGAGATTACCTCCTACATCTGAATTAACAATTATAATTAATAGTAATAATATAATTAGGAGTTCCTCTCAAACATTTGCGGTGGTTGAAAGCGTTGGTCTTGGTATAGTCACCTGAAGGACAGTCATCCCTGCATTCCGCAGCCGATACGGCTTCAGTAGCTCGGGTAGTCTGTCCCCTTGGGCAGGCCATGCAAGTGAACGCGCCTTCTCGTGGTTGGTAGGAACCATGGCCGCAAGGACTGCAGAGTTCTGCTTCCGCTTTGTAATATTTACCAGCGGCACATTTTTCTGCAAAAACAATAATTAAGTAGAACTTGTTTATTTGGTTCTCCACTTAGTAGAGTTAGATGCTACGAGTACGTGTACGTACCTATCCCCTTTCCTAACCAGGTGGATGGCATACCTACTCAAAAGACGTTTCGTTTTTTTGGCAAAAATTAAAAGTGGTACCTCTAAGAATAAAGAAAGCTAGCTTACTATTTCATCAAGCTGATTTCAAGACCTCGTGTGAATACAGGCAAGCTCTGTTTCTCACCGTGTCTTGGATACACTTCTTTATGAAACAAGAAAATGGTTGCTTTACCTTTACAATCAGCAGCGCTTCTGGCACCAGTTGCTTGAGTGACGCCAGACTGACCAGCGATGGTTGGGCAAGCAGTACACTGCAGTTGTCCCGCCTCGGACTGGTATGAACCGGCCGGGCAAGGCTTGCAGGAATCACTGGCTACGTCGAGGAAAGTACCGACAGCACAGGCCACTGAAATTAACAGAATAAGTTATAAGAAATCATTTTTTTAAAGTCCTTTTATTGGACAACTCAAAATAAAATCTGAAAAACGATGATAACACTGCCAAAATTGAAGTCCAAAATTCCATATCTCTTTGGTGAACGACATCTATTAAGGTATGTGTTTGATTGTTTGGAAAGTGTGCTCAATTCAGATGACCAAAAACAACTGTTTCATCGATTCAAAGTGAAGTTTGTAACATTAATCACATCACACTACATAATATTATAAATGCGAAAGTTTGTGAGTGTGTTTGTTACTTCTTCACGATCAAACGGCAGAACGAATTTGGGTGAAATTTGGAATGGAGATACCTTATAAGTTATCTCCATTCGAAATTTCCAGGGTTTACCCTCGATTAACACAATCATAGGCTACTTTTCATCTTCATCATCATCAATTTTCATCTTTGTTCACGTAGGTGAAACCGCGTGGCGCAGCTAGTGACTATGCTGGACTTACCGCAATCAGGTGCTTGAACGACCTGACCCATTGGGCAGGCGTAGTCCGATACCAGTTCCAAGCTAGCTGGATCAGGCACCGTATTCGGAAGGATGCTTCGTACGTCGAACTGTTCGTCTTCGAGGATAAGCTTCTCCAGTAACCGTTGCACGGTTGACCTTTCGTTGTTTCCGTTATTAATTACTGGGTCGCTGCAAAAGTAATGTCGATTTTAATCGCTGGTCAGAGCAACTCTGTTTAGCATAACCTAAAGCAGATCAATTCACCAGATTCAACAGAGCTATTAAGGTACCATATCAGTACTCTAGATATAGATTTCAGGCGATAACTATTTAGTACAAACAGAGCCTAGGAATGGGTAAAGCAACTTAATTTAATCAGAATCTTATAAAGCTCAGATAGAATTTGACATAACATAAATTAGTGCTAAAGTGCCACTTGAAAGCATGCAAACAACTTACTTGACTGCCGGGAAAGCGATCTCAACGTTGTACGTATCTCCCGCTTGTCGACCCTCCCTACTGCTGCGTGTCCTAAGTGCCATAAAACATGCAGATGTGAAGAACATGCTAAGTTTAAAATACTAATAGTGCTACAAAGAAAATACATTTCGGTAGGTTTGATAGTGCGGGCATTGCTTTACAAAGTATACAGTAACACATGCTAAATGTGCTCTAAAAATCGGTCGCTGTTCATGTGCTACGCCAACACCAGGTCTACTCAATTATAGCAGACTGGAAAAGTGGAAACCTTACCAAAATTACTGAGGAGATACAAACAAATTATTGGTACTTACTCTTCGACAGGAATGATTGCGTCGAGAACGTACGTATCTTCAGCAGTTGCCGAAGGAGAGGAGGATACTTGTCTGGTTTGCCTCGTGTTCGCTCGGGGGTCACATTTCACATTAATGTCTAACTCCTTGCACTCGCGAGTACCTAAAAGATAAATTGAAATTAATCCAAATGAAGACAAAGTTGAGGTTATTCTTCCAAAAGAATCATACCATCAACAGCGTAAGAGCAGAAGTTCCAATCCCTGTTGAGCTGGTTGATAGCAGTGCGAACCTTCTGACGGAGAACGCCTTGTCCAGCGTCGTTACAAAGGACAGAGCTTGGGAACAACATTGAGACCTTGAATACACGTTGAGCTGGTGAAGCCGCTGTAACATTAAAATAAGTACATTTACTTACAATACATTGACGGTATTTAACTTCGTACATACCAAGGTTGAATAAAAATAGATGTTATGGATAAAACAAGTTGACGATCCTTACGTGAGCAAGCAGGATAGACTAAAGGCAGTGTTGGATCAGGAGTTGGTCGCCAGAATCCTTCAGCTCCGCATGTGTAGAATGGCGGTACAGCCTGTGAGAAACGGAGGCCGTCACGACAAGCAATCTCACAGACCTTGAACTGACCACCTGCGCCCCAGTCGCGGCAAGATTGGTAACCGCCGAGAGGATCGGCTAACGGTGGGCAGAATTCAGCTGAAACAAATATTTACCAGATTAAAACCACACCACTTTTGGAAGGGTAAAACATAGATTAGGAATTCGTAAAATAACTTACATAATACGGTTACTTTAAAAGTACAAGTAGCTGCGTTGCCCGCAGCGTCGTATGCAATATAAGCGATGTCGTACGCTCCCCAAGCCAGGTTCTGACCAGGCTTATGTCCAGACTTCTCAACAACTCTAGCAACTCCAACATTGTCACTGAATACCGGCGCATCCCAGTTGACAAGCGATGAACCGTTCTTAGCAATGACCCACAGATCACCAGGGCAGCGGTCAACTCGTGGTGGTTCCTTATCAACTTGTAATTGTTGGCATTTAGATCCTGTATAACCGTTCGGGCATACTCGCTGTCCACAATGTGATGGAACAATTCTCTCCACTCCTCCAAGAAGGTCTTCATAGCCGGCCCACGTGAGTGATAAAGAATTGTACAAAACAGGCTCTGTTCTGCAGTCACGGACTTGTTTCTGGATATCGTTAGTAACGTCAAGAGCACGGTTCCATATTTGCACTTTTGTAAGGTGACCTTGGAAGCCAGACTCCGTGTAAGCTTTCGGGTTATCTGATTGAGGTTTGCCCAATGTTACCCAAACACTGTAAAAACAAACACATCAATCAGTTTGGTGGAACAAGAACAAGAGATTTAACTATGTGTAAGCAGTATGAGGCAAGTTTTTACTCACTATTGAGGCAATGTTCGTCCGCTGCCATAACCGTCAATCTTGCTGGCAATCAAACCTTCAGTGATGAGCGTCAATTCTCCACCATTGTTACCGTCCCAGACCAAAGCAACATGATGCCATTGACCGTCGTTCACTGTAGCGAACTCTCCGAAGCTTAGATACACATCTTGAAGTTCAGAGAACAGAGATACTTGGACACCGTTCGAGTGCATTTGGATGATTTGTCTTCTGTTGAGCGCAATGTGGGAGTTGCTGGAAAAACAAAATATTTGTTCAAAACTGATGGAAATAACTAAGCAAAGATAGGTTACGGTTTTGTCCATAAGTATACTACATACCTCACGCTGTAAGCTGTGAAGAACACGCCACCCTCGTCTTGCTGCGTGTACTGTACCCACAAAGCAATAGTCATACTATCAGCAGAACCGGTGTCAAATGGAACAACTTGAGCAGCGCTTGAGCGAAGGGGGTCACTGAAGTAGAGGTCGTAGTCGACACTGATCGCTGGAAGTTTCAGAATTCGAAGTTAAGTATACATAACGAGAAGATTCAAAGGGTAAATATAAGCTTGAGAAAAATATCTTACTTTTTCTACAGTCGTCGCCAGTTAGGTTGAACGGACATTGACAGTAGAATCGGCCAGGAAGGTCAATGCATGTAGCTGATGGTGGACAAGAATTCTCCTTGCAATCAATAATATCCTCATCGCAGTTCTTTCCTTTGAAACCAGGAGCGCACTTGCAAGAATAATCTTCGCCTTCATCAATACAAGTAGCACCGTTCTGGCAAAGACCTGCCTCGCAAGCATCGAACTCGTACTGGCATCCAATACCAGTGTAATCGGCAGAGCAAGTACAGTTGAGACCTGATCCAAAGTCTTGGCATTTTCCACCGTGCATGCAAGGGCTTCCTATGCATCGTTCAGGAGCTGTCTCACATTGCTTACCGTCGGTTCCACTTGGGCATCTGCAACATTTTACAAACGAGGAATTACATAATGATTATGCTACGTTCAAGTTTAGTGAAAAGTATTTATAAACTATAGCTATAGTAAAAGTACTTACACACAGAAGAAGTCTTGGAAGAGATCGATACATTTGGCGTTGTTCTGACATGGTAGGTTCTTGCAATTGCCGATGTCCCTTTCACAACGATGTCCGGTCCAGCCTGGCTGACAAACACATTTGTATTCGCCAATCTCGTCTTTGCATGATCCGCCGTTAAAGCATGGATTTGAAGAACAGTCATCGATATTCGTTTCACACATCTCCCCCTTGAAACCTTTGCGGCACACACATTGGAATTTGTTATCCAGGTCCACACATTTTTCTGTTCCGTCGGGATTGCAGGGTTCAGTCATGCATTCATCTATCGCCGTCTCACATTGGAGTCCAATGAATCCTGGTCGGCATTTGCAGATGAATCCTTCTATTTGATCGGCGCAAGTGGCACCGTTCTGGCATGGTTCTGAAGCGCAATCATCAATTGTGTGTTGACATCTCTTGCCAGTGTATCCAGCTTCGCAATTACAAGTGAAATCTTCAATACTATCAATGCATTGTCCACCGTTTTCACATGGTGAAATAACACATTCGTTGATGTTAATATCGCATGATGGTCCCGACCAGCCTGGGTCGCAAATGCATTGGTGAATGAAAAGCTTATCGACGCACACTCCGTGTTTGCATGGTTCGTTTGAGCAGAGGTCTATTTTTTCATGACAACGCTTTCCTGTGAAGCCCTCTGGGCATGCACAGCTGAAGTCATTGACTAAGTCCGTACATACAGCACCAAGAAGACAAGGCTTTTCGATACAATCGTCAGTGTTGATTTCGCAGAGCTGTCCTTCCCAACCAGGCAGACATTCGCACTTGTAGCGCCCTTGTTGTAAAGCGATGCAAGAAGCTCCGTTTGTGCAAGGGTTACCATTTGCTGTGCATGGATCAATCTGTAAAAAGACAAAAACCAAATTACAAAATCATAATTTGTGTCATAATTATGCACCTAGTAATGGGTGTTAGTGAAACATACCGTTATATCACAATCAACGCCAGTGTATCCAGATCTGCATAAGCACGTGTAGTTGTTGAACCCTGGTTCATCTTTGCACATGGCTCTCTCAGGACAAGTATCGTTTTTACAGTCAGACCTTTCTTCTTGACAATTGATGCCACCATATCCTGCCGGACATGTGCATCTATAGCCTTGAGGTAGATCGGTACAGGTGCCTCCGTTGTAACAAGGTTGACTAGCGCACTCATCAATGTCGATTTCACATCTTCGGCCCGAGAAACCAGCTGGGCAATAGCATTGAACTCCATGTCCTTTAGGCACACAGAGACCTCCGTGTTGGCAGGCGCTGTTGGAACATTCAACTGGAATACACTCTTCTAGTCCTGTTGCACCTGTTCCTACAGTCTTCATATTCGTTGGGCATTCTAAACAATTTATTTGTCCAATCACATTTTGGTAGAAGTTTCTTGGGCACTGTGAGCATGGAGCTAAACCAGTTGGAGAGTAAGTGCCAGCAGCGCATTTAGCTCTACACCTGTCTCTTCCGGGAGCGGCGGGTTGGTAAGTATAGGTGTTGACTGGGCAGGCTTGACAGTCTTTGAAACCGCCGACTGGTGGCTCGCCTGTGTAGCTGTTTCTAGGACATTCTAAACAAGGTACCAATCCAGTTGGTGAGTAAGTTCCATAACCACAAACAGGTACACAATCGGTAATATCTTTAGATCCCTCTTCTCTTGTGAAGGTTCCTGAAGGACATTTCAGGCATGAGCCTTGTCGTGCTTGGTTCTGGAAGTATCCTCGTGGGCACATGGTGCAAGATTTCTGTTTTTCACCAGCAAAAGTACCGGCAGGACAGTGTACTAAAATAAAAAGAAATTATCAAAGTTGAAAGTTTATGATTTCTGTAAAATACCATTATAGTAAAAATTTGTTGTTACTTACAGCATCTCGGGACATCACTTGTATCCATATTTAGTACTTCACCAACACTGCAAGTGAATCCTCTCGAGATAGAACTCCTGATTGCTCTCAGTGGTGGGCACTGGTTTCCAATAGACGATACATTCAGGACAGGCTCAATAAGAGCACTGGCATATGGCACAGATAGATCAAATATGAGGTTCAGTGTTGAACCACAAAGATCGTACAATTGAGTTTGTTTGATGGCTGGTGTGATTGCCAAGACAAAGTCCATCTTTACAACATTTTCATCAAGCAGACTTGGCATTGCTTTCACAAAGGTTACGTTAATGTTGACATTTACAGCTGAGCAACGTTGCGATAGTCTTTCGTTGAGGACGTTGTCGTATTGTGCAAGCAAGTCCTTATACTGTGGTAGGCAGGCGTTTGACACTGCGCCCAGAGCACGGTATTGGACGCTGGCTACGACATGATACGCTGCTTGTTGGGTATCTGAAAATAAAAAAAAAGTAAGTAGTTAGTAGTCACCTTCGGCATTTTACCCGAACGCTGCAAACAAAATGAGGGTAATGATACTTAAGATCGGGGGTTTTAGGCGCGAGCCAAAGGGTTAAAAAACTTTGCTTGTTGGTATTTAGGTAGGTTGTAAAAGAGAACTCACTTTCAGAAACACAATCAGGCACAACCGCTGTGGGTACCCATTGACGTTTGTTTTCACAAATAAAGGTCTTGACCGGTTCTCCGTCTGTGAATCTGTATCCTGGACTGCAAGTTGCGATACATTGAATACCTCTGTCTCCCGGCAGGCAGTTAAGAGCACCATTGGATGGTGGCATCAATTCCCAATCAACACAGGGTGTGGCTTGAACGGATACTTGGAAGTGACATTGTGCCTTGTTTCCGTACTTGTCCGTTGCGATTACAGTTACATTTTCATACCCTCGGATAGGGATCACTGCTCTCTCAGGAACAAACTTCAAGAAAACCTCTCCCGAAGAATCGCTCGCGTTTATCCGCCTACGCGTATCATTGAAGTTCACTGCATAACTGTCTTGTTTGTCTACTAACTCTATGACGTAGCTTTGTGGGCAGCTTAGTTTCGGTGGGGTATAATCGGGAACAGTGATGTTAACTTCACAAATGGCAACGTTTCCATCGAAATCGAAAGCTACGTAACGTACAACCATGTTGTGGAATACTTGAAGAGGAGTTCTAAATTGTTGTGGCGTAACTTCTAGACGTGCAATGGCACCAGAGTTGTCGATAGCTGTTGGTTCAGTGAAGTTCACAGGTAAAAGACCACCATTTACGTCCGTTCCAACTACAATTGGTTGCTGAGGGCAGTTCTGGAAAACTGGCGGCTCGTTATCAACGCAAGGAGAATAACCATAGTCGTAACCCAGTAAGGGCTCAGCCGCTGGCTCATCACATCCCATCAGTTCAAACTTTAGGCAGGCGTTGTCCATGAAACTGACAATTCCCAAAATAACGAATCTGGCTTGTACGTATTTTGGCAAGGTAATCATAGCTAATTCACCATAGTTTCCAGGGTCCCTCATAGTTAGATTGAAGTTGGGGAAATATACAACATAGTTCTCATTTTCAGCTTGTTTGTAGAAGAATCTGATTTCGGTTGGGCGACCAACTATATCAGAAGTAACGACACCCTTGACAAGAATGGCTTTTACTCTGTAAACTTTGCCGAGATCGACGCTTACGTATGTGAATGCTTCTTGTTTGCCGCACCAACCGGTGACTGAATTGAGCCTGATGTTCTTAGCTTCATAGTTTGGCCTTTCAGAAGTTGCATTAATTGCAGAATCAGGGATCCTTCCTGATGCCAAACCCAGAGGCTTGATGACCTTACATTCAGGCTCGCGCATGCATGTGATTGGTCTGGGGTTGATGAGAATGTAGCCTGGCTTAGAGCATCCGAACAGTACTTCTGATCCTTGTTCATAGCTTCGTGCAATCTGGTAACCATCAGCTGGTCTGCCTGGGTCATCGCACACTGGACCTTCGCATCTCAAGTCACCGAAGTCCCAAATGCCGTTACCTTGGCATCTTACTACATTGTCGTGTTTGCTTGTTTCTCCAGCAAGTCTGAAGGTGTTCTGGCATCCAAAGAAGAATGAGCTTTGGTATCTTGTGTCTAAATACTGCCCATATTCCGCTCCAGGAGTTGGCATTGGGACACCGCAATCTTTTCTTGGGCATTGGGGTTGAGCACCAGAAAACCAATAGTCAGGTAGACCCTAGAAATAAGAATATTAAGATTTTATACTCGTTAAAATATAAGATAACAACGAATTCTTATGAGTTACTTTGGATAGTATGATACACAATTCAAAACATACCGGCTTAGGATCATAAACACACTGTCTGAACCCGGAAGTCAAAGTATTTCTCAACTGTCTGCCTGAAGAAGTACATGTGATGGTAACGTTGTCTCTGTATGGCACTAACACACTTTCAGGATCGTCTCTTATCACTCTCAAACCGTCGTTCTTGTCATCAGATAATGTCACACAGCGGGCATCTGAAAAATATTATTTCAAAGTTAAAAACGTAGAAAGCCTACACAGAAACCTATAATTAAAGTAACTTAAGTTCAACTGAGAACAAAACTAAAAATAAATCATACATTGACATTCAGGAGCGGTTCCGTTCCAAGTTCCACTCGACGTACAGAGTAAAGAAGAGAATCCAGACATGACAAATCCGAAGTCACATTGGAACTGTACAATATCCCCAAAGTGGTATGCATTCTTGGTGGACAGCAGTTTGCCATTCTCAGGAGAAGCAAGAGGTGGGCACATGACGGGAACACAAGACTTGTTTTTCTGGTAAGTGTCCCCATCCCGGTCACCGGTTTCCGAAGACTCAATAGCGAAACCAGCAGTACCGTTCGAAGAATAGAGTTCGTAACCGATGTTGCAAGCGCATGAGAAGTTTCCAGGTCTGAAAAGTAAATATAAATTATTTAAAAGTTAAGTTTGAACCAAACTCATCCGTATTGGCAAATGTGTGAGATGATATTGTAACTTACGTGTTTAGACATTTCTGTTCACAGCCTCCATTGTTTTCACTACATTCGTTAATGTCTGAGCAGTCTAATCTAGCACATCCCATAATTTCCAGTTTCAGACAAGGTGCTCCCACGTAGTCCTGAATTTTAAACCTCACATACTGGGCTTCAATAGGCATTGGCAAGTTCAAAACAGATAGAGTAGGCTCTAAGATGCGGAATTCCACTGCTGTTCCATCAGGGTTGGTGTAATCTTTAAAGGCATCAGTCAAATCGTTGGTGTATTGTATTCTGATCGCAGAAGTGAACGCGATATTGCCGTCAGCTCTCATCACGCTCATTGTTCGAAATCCTCTGATGATTGTAGTTGCTCTCAAGTCCACGAGTATCCAGTTGGCTCCGGCTTCTAAGTTGTTTCCACACCAGCCTCCACCATTGTTTAGACGCACCATCTGAAGAAGATATTAATGAACATAATTTTAGCAAAGTGAGCTAAAAATACCTAGGAACCTCATTCCTAGAAATAGTTCGAAAGCTTACCCCTTTGTGATATCCTGACTCTGGAGTTGATGTCGTGATAGATTCGTCAGGAATGGCTCCATTTATCAATCCCAAGTCGCCTACGGGTCTGCAGTCCATATTGGGAGCAAAGCCAGGTTTGCAAGGACAGAAGAAACCTCCTTGGGTATTTTTGCACTCTGTTGAGGCTCCATCGCACTGGCTGCTGACACATTCGTTGATATCTTCGCATGTTGGCGCAAGATCGAAGTCTTGGTTTGGTCCACACCGTAGAACGCTTGGTCCGTTGAGTTTATATCCTAAATTATAATTAAAATATCAATATTTCCACCCACACTTTATGAATTACTTTTTTTGAATCGTCATTCTTACCCTTGAAGCATTGAACACGAGCTTCGTCACCGTACATGTAGACTCTAGTCTGGTCAACAATAAATCCGTTCTTGATTTCTGGGAATATCGGGCACAAAGCTTTTGTACACGTCGGTACATCACCAGACCAGGTTCCATTACTCATGCAAAGCAGAACAGGTTGACCAGCTCTAACGTAACCGGGTTCGCATTCATAGCGGACAATAGTACCGTAGCTTCTTCCACCTCCGTTAAGTATCGTTACATTTGCGTGTTGTACGTCAGAAAGGGCTACACATTGTGAAGCTGCAAAATAAATAAATTAGCTTAGATTATGTAGCAATGTGAGACATTTCAAATGGAATGTACCTATGTTAAGTAGCCTTGCTCACCCAGACAAGTTGGTGTCCTTTCCCATCGGCCATCAGATAAGCAAGATATTTTCTCGATAGGCTGTCCAGTTGGGAATGCGAAACCAGCGTAACATTGGTAGGTAGCAACTCCACGATAAGTCACGTTTGTTGAGCCAATCGAGAATCCATTGTCGATTTGTGGAACAGGACCACAATAAACCTCTTGGCAACTGGGGATGTAAGTAGTTGACCATTTGCCTCCATCCAGACAAGTTGTCGTGATTCGGGACTTTCCAGTTGCGAACTCTTGACCAATAGGGCATGAGAATATACTAGCTGTTCCAAAGGCAGTATCTCTATTCGACGCTAGGGCACCTAAACCGGAGTTTAATGGGGGGCAATCTGAAATGTTCAAAATAGAAGTTAGAATGTTGATTCGCTGGCCTTCTTTGTGTATTGAAATAGTTATGATAAACTAGTTGTTTTACCTGCCGAGAACGTTGCCTTCCAGCCTGCTCCATTATGCAGTGCATCAGATACGAATCGTATTAGCATCTCGCCGCTAGAAGCAGTTAGTGTGATTCTGGGTTTGACTGTGAATCCGTTATCTGAATGCAATCTGAGTCCTGTTGTGCTTGCGCCATCAAATACTTGCACCACGTCAGTTGAATGGATGTTGAATTCGTCAAACTTGAGAGAAAGAGGACCCCCATTAGGGTTCTTAACTCTGTACAAACATTCCTGGTTATTCGGATAGTTTGAAAGACCATAAGCTGGTGAAGTGAATGTACCATTAGAAGCAATAATAGTTGCTCTGCAGCCTTGGGAATATCTCATGTTGAACCCTTTTTTGGAATCGCCAAGACTAGTACGAAAGTACATGTACAGATGGTTTGTTGTCGAAATCACCACTTTTTCGTTTTCATCTCCAGGTCCAGTAAGCCTAGCTAACACGGGACTAGAAGGAGTATTGCCATCTTTGATCACGATGTAGTCTCTGTTCATTCCTAATTCTAAGTCCTCGATTTCTAGAGAGACTATTCTGCCAGGTTGTGCTTCGATAATATACATGCATTCCAAGCCGCCGGGGTAGCCGTTCGGATAGCCAGGTGAAGTCAGTACTTGGCCTTGAGGGGTGGCTCGCAGAATACCACCACAGTTCGAAGATTCGGTTTTCCATGCAGCGCGGAAACCTTTCCTTTCCACAGATCCATCAGTACTGAATTTTATGATCATAAAATTAGATGCAGATACATATAGTTTATTGGATAGGTCTTGTTTTCCCGAGAGAGTCGCTAAGTTTACAGATTTATCTTCGGTTCTGCCGCCTACTAAAATCTGAACAGTATCGAAAGTCTTTTCAGTTTCAAAGTCTTGGAACTGTAAGACAATGTTTTGACCTTGTGGTCCTTCAAGAGTCCATTTACATTCGCTGAAGGGAGGGTACTTGTGAGGATAGCTAGGGCTTTCTACGACGTCTCCGCTGCTGGCCATATAGAAGTTGCATTCGGAAGCACAGTCCATTTCGTCGGAAGCATCTCCGCAGTCGTCTTGCTTGTCGCATTTGAAGGCCGAATTGATGCATTTTCCGTTTGAACAATGGAAGGTTCCTAAAATAAAAGAAATGGTTGAGCATTGTTTGTGACCTTAGCATTGAATAAAGAGTTTCCGTATCACAAAATTCGTTATACGACTATCGCAATTTGTTGTACTAACCAGCGGGGCAGGCGTTGGCTTTGCACATAAAAGGCAGAAGTGTTTCACAAGTGGTGAGTTCCCAGGACTGGCTTTCAGAAGTAACGTGAACATCTACGCATTCTCCTTCTTTAGGGTTCGGTTGCCTGAGATCCCAGAAGCCAGCGTATTGTGATACCAGCGCTCCAGCAGCAGATTCCAAAGTGTTCGTTCTGAGATCATCGACGGTTGCGAGACCGAGCCAGTAGTGGTTGTTGCTTGGACTAGTGGGTACCATACTGGCGGTCATATTGTTTTCTGTGTATGTGTCGACGACCATTAATTCGCTGCCATACCTGAAATCATTACAGCAACCATTTTAATAACAAGTACCTACTACATGTTTAGGTGTGGTGTTGATAGTTGATTGTGTAAAATATCTTACCTCCGACATAATTCTGCCGCTTTCTCCCATGAATGCCTGATGTTGAAGAATTTGTAACAGTGCAACCCTTTTAGCTCCCAACCTGTGAACAAAGGAAATTAAAATTGTATTATTCTGTTGTTTCATAAAATGTTCAGCATCTTAGGCTTACAGAATCTAGGCATGAAGTACTGATTATTGTATAACTAAGTACCTATACATTCAACATGTTGTCCATAAAATATTCGAGACCTTAACGATTACCTTTATGTACCTATGTAATACAAGTCGGTAGTAAAAGGAAAACTTATACGTACAATACGTAAATAAACAGTAATCCGAGGTTTTTGTTAGCCTTGTAAATTACTAAGTCCATACTGAGACGAATATGAATATGTGTAAACTCGGAAGTACGTAGATAACCTAGATACCTATACAATACAGGTAGGTAGATATTGTTCAAATAACTTTCACTGAAGGGTTATAGGTGAAAGTGGGCCCTTTATTTCACTTAGAAATTGTTTACCTGGTTAACGTAACCAAAACATTTTGCGGCCCGTTGCGTTTGTGATTGCGTATTTTATTGGTTTTTGTTCTACTTCACTTCATAGGTTTATTATAATTAGTCAAATCATCAGCCTTTAGAAATCCACTACTAGACATAGGCCTCCCCCCTACCATGACGAACGGTCTTGAGCCGCCTCCATCCACTGAATTCCGGCAATGATTAAAATGCCTTTAGTCCACAGAGAGGAGGGCCTTCCTCTACTGCGTCGCCCGGTTTGTGGTCGAGAACCTTTATTAGCCAAAGGTTGTCAGCACAGTTAGCAGCGCATCGAGCGAGCGGCTCTCATAAATATATTATGATTCCTTTTTTGCATCCACTCGGTTCTATCTACCCTCCCTACGCTAGTAATCCGTCTCCATCATCTCAAAGATCAAAACTACTCTACCAAGTTTAAACATATTTGCGAATCAAACTCAGAGTAACAGCAGTTAACTGACGCGTCCTTAAAGTTCCCTCTTAAGTTACAAACTTTACACTTTAACTGTAAGGGACATGAAACTGTGCTTAACGTAGGTAATGAGTGAATTTGCCAGGCGCCTTATTAATTAAAAGCTTCGCGTGTTATGTAACTAAGTAATGTAGGTAGTTTGTTACTCAAATATTGTGAAGGTAAGTTCAAACAGTAGAGTAGTATCTTTGAAAATGTGGAGAATAAGTAACCAACAGCGGCCAAATTTATATGATTGCATGGGATTGTGACTATGTCATAGAACGGCCGCGATGGAGTTGCTTATTAGCTTGATCATGATAATGGCCTAACTAGTGTCAACGAAGGCAAGGAAAATAAGAAACTGAAATTATCGCTTGTTTGAGAAAGTCATTAGTAGACAATAATACAATAAGTAGCATTTAAATAGCTATTAAATTTTCTTCAACGGTCTCACAGCGATAAAAGCCCTGGCTTTCAACCTCAAGAATTTCAAGGTGCAACTCACTCACAGCCACAATTCAACGTCCAAACATAAAGGTGCCTTTTTGACAGGTATACGTCCAAACGTACTGCATTCATGTATAAAAGCAGATTTCCAACTTTACAGCGGACTGCCAGATTGCTGCCACTTAATTACCGACACGAACTCGTACGGAAATTCTATGTAATTCGTGCCGGTTGCGCCGGTAGAGTTTCGGCGGCAACCTGCTCTACGTATAAGCGTCCTGAAGGTAGAGTAGGTGCTAACGTGGTGTGAACGTAGGGCCACTTGTCACGTGTCACGTTTTGTGCATTCCCGGATGAATAGGAAGCAGTTTCGGACACTCGATGCTTTTGACTTTTACAAATGGGGTTGATATTTCTCGGAATGGGGAAAAGTCATTCGTTTGCTGGCATTTTAGTTTATAGATTTATGTTTGAATAAAGAGCCGTCATGTGAGACTTAAATCCTTTAACCACAATGGTTCTCTGTATCAATAGTCAAATAAAAGGCTCTATTCAGAGCCACATATCTCAGGCTGTATGAGAAACAACAACGTCAGTATTATAACAAGACAAGATACCTAATGTAGAAAGTTTGTGGAACTATGTTATTTACTTGCTTTCTTGGTCTGGTTTAATCGTTTTGACGAGGAGTAAACTCTGCTCTGAGGAGGGTAGAGCCGGCTGCTCTACAAGTTGGTACAGAATACAAAACACCTTATCAAATTCACAAGGTTTAACTCAAGACTTGGAAAGCCTTAGGACCCCCCTGTCTTACAAATAAGTAGTAGTGCAAAACGTCGCAATACAATACCTTCTTTTTATACCAAACTTATTACAGATAGTCCTCGAACAATTTATAAATTTCGCTAACAAGTTCAAGACAATTTCTAAGACACTGTCTTGTTTTAAATTTGTCTTTGTCCTTTGTCGATTGCCAACACTTTGGGATAACTTTTGTGTCACCAAGTTTTGATTGAATATCTAAAGGACTCTTCTAGATTATAATAGATGACGATAAGTAGTTTTCTTCCTACTCTGTACTCTATAGATCTCCACATTACCAAGTTTTGTGTATTTCTGTGTTTTGAGCTTCTAACCAACTTCCTTCCGATCTTCAATCTAGTTCCACATGTCATCAACACTAAGCATAAAAACGTAAATTGTTATAAATAGAGCGTGCGAATTTGATGAGCTATCGCGAAGACCACGGACGCGCTTCACCGACTACACGATGCAATGTGCTATGTGCTCCACTTTAGTTATACATGTGCGACTCGTGACTTTGCTTGCAATGTCTAATGAATTTAACTTAATTTTATTTATTAGAAAATTAACAATAACTTACTAACTGTTTTCGCGCAATAAGGAGTTTATCGATCTATCTATTTTATGCTATAAAAATGACAATTCTTCCTCAAAAAAACAAGTAAACTCAATCTAAGATAACTGATATCTTCCTCAAGTAAACTCAATCTAAGATATCTGAAGATCGTTTCTCATTTCACAGTGACAGACTATAAGTAACTCTATGATTCAAGGCATCATTGCTAGATGTCTGAAAACCTATCTAGATACTTAAATTTATAAATAAAAGCTCAATACTGTCGGACCATGCCCTTATCTTAATCACTAAGCTTGTTGAAAGATCACAAAAATGTACCCAGTCTAAAAAATAAAAAAAACTTTTTCAAATAGGACAGAGGTCGTTTATCTATAAAAGGGAAATCAAAAAGAGGTGATTCAACCTCAGATCTATAAAACTATAAAGCCTCATCATCATAATTATCAGCCTCAACGGCTAATGCTGGACGAAACCATTAAAAATTAAAAATCGAAATAGAATTGTAAAATGTTGCATGGGACTTTCGGAACTACTCGTAGACGACCGACGGTAGTGTTGTGGGTGGGACAGTACAAGTATATCACTGAGTTGTCTGATATTACTTACCCGTTATGTCTCGGCCTAGGAATAGGACTCATCCAACTCCTGTGGATGTCATAAAAGGCGACTAAGGAATCACGCCAGGGGATGGGCAGCAGCATCCACCCGAGTATTAGGTACTTAACACCAAACTGAGATCACCAATCCGCCTGCCAAGCGTGGTGAGTATATGCCAAATTCCCCCATTGCATGCTATGGGGGAGGCGTAGTCCCAGCTGTGGACGACTATACCGGCCGATGAAGAAGATCACTTACCTACTCTACGGATAAGCCTATGAATAACAGTGCAATACAAGAACGCGCAACCAAATTAGAGTACGTTTGAAATTGGCTGCATGCTTTCCGTGGCTCGCCGCAAATCCAATCCCATTGTTGAAATACACTCATCCAACCAAATGTCATGAGAAACAATACGAAATTTAGCGCAGATTTACTCGTGTAGAATTCCAAATTTACATACAATGTATCCAAGTAATTCTCGCTTACCTATTTTACAGATTGTATTTACGTGGTATATAAGAAGCTGATTTTGTAGGTAGGTATTGCTTATTTGCTAAGTTTTTACACGAGTTCGATATTTTTATATTCTATACGTTGAGTTACCAAGTGCCTATAGATTTGCTTAAGAACACCTATTGCTTGTATACGGTCTCAATTTGCTAATTTTAGGATTTCAGTGTTGTGCGGTTTATATGGATACTTTGGTGGTCATTTCTTAAATTAAAAACAAGCACAATTAATACTTTTTCCAATGTGAGTAGAATGACTCCTTCCTGGATTAATTGGGTAGAGTGTGTCCAGTACTGCACGCCCCACTATTGAATTACGCCAAAGCAAAATATTCCATAATCCGTGAATACAAGAACCATTTTCTAACGTCAAGCTTGTATGAAATGCCAAGTAAAAGCGGTGGAGGGATGTGCATTTTTAGACGGGATGTGCTCTCATTATCATCATCATCATCAGCCTGTAGTAGAACCTAGAATATCACGACAAACGGTCTTGAGCCGCCTCCATCCGCCGAATTCCTGCGACGTATATAATGTCTTTAGTCCATCGAGAGGACCTTCCTCACTGCGAAGTCCGCATTTGTGGTCGTCACTAGAAAAACATTATCCCCCATCGGTTGTCAGTTCCGCGAGCTGTATGACCTGCCCATTGCCACTTCAATTTGCTTACTCTGAGAGCTATGTCATTGATCTTGGTTCTTCACCAAGGTTCAACGCACTTTAGGAAAATTATTATTAAGTAATATCTAGAGTCAATACATAATCTGTATCTAGTCTCCGTAATGATTTCATAGGGAGCAACCTGCGACTAAAGTCATCTCAAATAAAGCTGAAGCTATCTGTAGAATATCTATGCAATCTGACCCTCGTGTCTGACTGAACTATTTGGACTACCTTAGCAAACAGATCTAAGTAGACAATATCATGTAGCTAGGTAGTCAAGGTATCCGTAATAGATCTTCAGCCTGCAGTTCCCATGACGATGGTCATACACGAATAACTTAGTAACTGTGAACTTAAGGTTTCGTGTGTCGGTCTCGTTTCTACTGGATCTTTTCCGAATCGAACCATCATCATCATTTGTGACTGTGGGTGTTATGTTATGTTTTGTTATCCTCAGAGGGTAGAAGTATATTTCTGGACATAGACCTCCTCCAAAAACAATGACATGACAAAAGGTGACTATCTTGGGCACACTATAAGACCGATGATATCTTAGAAGTTGGTGGATAGAGGCGGCTCAAAAATAGTCTTCTTGGCAATATTTGGAGGAGCCCTATGTCCAACAATAGACTTCGACCGGCTGACGATGGTGACACTGTAAAAGGCATTACTGTTTCCCTAACCTATAATTTTAGTAGATTAGAAATAAGGTTTCATGAATGAATTCGTCTTTAGAATTAATAACATTACTGGTGAATTACCTACAGCCTTAAAGAATTTCGTTAAACATTTTAGTAATTTCAGACATTTCAATAATTTGTTTGTAAATTACTTTATAAGAACATTTGCCAAAAGTACGATTTGTCTAAACTTAACGATCGATAAAATACTAGTATAGTTCGTCCCGAACTGAGACCACGCCATGTTTCAATATTCGCTCCTATCTCTACGAATTATTCACCAACATACATAATTATGAAAGCCACCCCTCGAGTTAACAGTGTCCTTGCTTTGCTCGTTCAAAAATAGGTACCTACTTGTACTTTACTGATAGTTCGCCCCGAACTGAGAACTCGCGATATTTCTATATATACGCTCCTATCTCAACGAATACTTTACCGGTAAACCTAATACATCTTAATATAAACTTGCCAATTGTATTGGTATCACCCAACTACTTACCAAATTGAATGGCGATTGAATCAACGATTCTAAAGTTACCGTTGAACAAACACCCATCAAACATCACCACCCAACAACATACATACGAAAGCCGCCGTTTCTAGTTAACACAGAAAGATCGCTTCGCTCGTCCAATGATGCCCTTCCCCATGTCATCCGTGACAGTCCTTCAGTTAACGTGTTTAAGAGTAGAGTAAAAGAGCACTACCTTTCTCCGTAAATTGTTTCTTTGGTAGAATTTATATTTTTATTTATGTATGATACGTACCTAATTATATATATTAGTATATTTATGATATGTATTTGCTATTTAATATATATATATATATTTATCTATGTTTAAGTATGTTTATTTTAATTAATATATAATTTTTAACTTGTTTTGTTTCTCACTTGTCTTTTTACATGTGTGCACGAACCTACCTCTATAATCACCACTCTCTAGCCTCAGAGGTTTGCTGGAAGAAAACTCTTTTTAGGGTTAAGCTCGCCTTTGTACATGTCCTTTAGTTCTGTCTTGTGTTCTTATTATGTATATGTGTGTACAATAAAGAATAAAGATGTCCAAATATAAAAGGTAATTTCTTCTATTAACGTACAAAACTTGCTCCCTATAAAAAACATTCGGATAGGGAGCAATGTCACGTAAGTTGTTGTGTCGACACGGTGCCCGACACTCAATTGTAGAGACTCAGCCTTGTGAAGGATCACGACGGCCGTGCTCCGGAGATTGACTTACAGGTATCAGACAAGCCACTTAAACCTGGCTTTGTGAGTGAACGGAGGCTAGACCTGCCTACCTAGCCTAGCTGTATATAGGTTTGGTGTGTAGTGCACTTCATTGTGGGTTCGACGGAAGGACTTTGTGTGATGGTCTGGAGGGTTACGGCAACTTTCTATTTGTAAGTCAACAGCAGTGCCGTATGTACTAGATAATACTGGTTTGGTTGTTGAGCTTAGATTAATCTCGGCCAAAGCTAGTTCAGTACAAAATTAATTCAACAATTATTTGAATGATTTTTATTTAATATGTTTTAATTAAGGTTCGGTTTCCATTAGAACGTCCCTTGCACTCAATGGACCGATGATAATTTAAAGATCGCTGAAAGTAGGTGGATGGAGGTGGGTTAAGAACGTTCGTCGTGGCTTTCTATGGGGGGGAGGCTTATATCCATTTAATAAACTTCTACAGGATGGTGATGAATTTATAAGAGATTTTATCAAAGTATTTAACATCTTGGATGTCTTATTAGTTTTCTAAAGACAATTTTTTTCAAAGAAAACATTTCTAATTTCTATTTTAAAATTCAAAACATGTTTTTCCAGCTTAGTTCTTGCAATTAGGTACTATTTCATGCAGATAGCTTTATTACCATCTCATTCAAAGCAAATCCTAATTACTGTCTCAAACGAAGAGCAGAGGAACGCGGTACTATTAATCTTAAATATAAACCAAGGAAAACCAGCCATGTCTACCCGTTTAATCATGTATTCCTGCTTCAAAGCTTAAAATGCCCCGCAGCTAGCTAAATAGACTTTTCAATCATTTATTAAGATTTTCTCGCAACCCGATACCACAGAATCAGATAATATCGAATATCCGTTGGAAAGTTTCCCTCCCCAAATCCTAATAACTCGAGAAATTTGGAATTGATACAATTCGAATCAGATATCAATAAATACGACGCACATTTTGATATTTTCGATTTATCAAGTGGCTCTACAATTTACGAGTACGTCTTGAGAATTTCGGGTGATTTGTGATGGATATTTCATTGAGTCCCTAAACGATAAGAAAATTGGGTTTTAGAACTTACCTACTTTAATTTATGTAACTGGATATTTTGCTGGTCCACTTAGAGGTGCCTTAAGAAGCGAGTTCTGATAAATATTATTTAAAATAGAAGAAGTGGTTGGTCGCGGAAGATTGGAATTGGAAGTAGTGTTCGCATTGCTGTGTTGGTCAATCAGTCATGCAACGATTTTATATATTGATCATCAATAATTGATGGTATGAAAATTGGGAGTAGTTTATTGTAGTTCACTTGATTCGCTATTTTGTTCAAAGCTTTATCCCAAAAATATAATCAAATCACGCGGTCAAATTGATTGAGTCATGGTCTACTTAATTTGTACAGAAACCAGAAAATAAAGCGTTTTTGCGTTCAAAGATAAAATGACTTTTAAGTACTAGAGCACGTCTCACACGAAGGTAGTCATAAGCATCTACAAGTATCTAGGCAGGTGTATGTACGTATCTATTGTCAATGGAAATAGCACCATGTTATAAGTGGTAAAATAGCGTCACAAAAAGGAACAAAAAAACAGACAAGTGCGAGTGAGACTCGCGCCCTGAGGGTTCCAATCCGTTAACTATTTTTAAATCGTCAGAGTCCTTTTCGTGTTTCAGACACTTTTTTCCTGAAACACCATCCCATTCAAGGGGTAAAAAAGTCGAAATATCTCAGTCCTACAGTCAGTATCTCAGACTTGTCCTTTATTTATGTTACAAAGCTTCCTAGCATTACAAATTCCAGATTTGTATGGTTACTAGAAGTACCCTAGAAGTATTATTTTTTTGCTTTTTGCATTCAAAAAATAGACATTTATTGTATTGCCATATATTTTTAATGCATTGAGTTAGAAGCTTGATTTTTGTGAAGCTCAGACCTTTGTATTTGGTATACGTTTCAAGTTGATACCTTTGGCCGTTCGTGAGAAAAAGGGCCTTCACAGACAGACGGCCAACGAAATTATAAGGGTGCCGTTTTATCCTGTTGAGATACGGAACCCTAATAACCACTTTCTACAGTCTACTCTGCAAAAAGCACCTTACATATTCCGTTATTATTGTAAGTATAAGTACCTACCAGTTTTTTGTGAACTATTGTGCAGGTATTTGATGTTTCAACGAGTAAATACGACTATGATTGAAATAAGGAAAAAGCAAATAGGGTTGTCACTCATGCTCTACATTTTCGCCGAAAGGTTTCGCATATAAATCATTATTAGGTGGGCAGTAAAACTGGTATGAATAACCCTGCTGGTGCTTCGCTTTTACGATACTTCGGAATAGCCCATCGAGCGTTGAAGGCTTTCTAGGCTTTGCGCGATGACTTCCGATACCCGAAGAACAAAGAGCGTAAGTACTAACGAATGTGCGCTATTACGGGGAACCGCAAATCAAAAGTGCTCCATCTACAATGCCCTTGCCGACTTTTTTATCTCACAAGTTTTATTAGAGTTAAGTAGGTATATAAACCTGAATTTTTGACGGTAAGTAGCAGATTATTTTTGTAAGCCCCTTTTTACCTAAATTACTTATAGGTCCTTAACTTCAATAGTTGGGCAAAAATATTAAATTCAGGAATTCAGTCATCTACAGAGGCTCTAGTCTGGGTTTTGCAGTCACTATCGTAACGATGACGATTACGGTGATCGTCCTTGTATTAAGTAGTAACTAGCCATTAGTCTGTGCCGTTTCTATCGAGCACTCGCACAGATTAATTGATAATTACTACGTTATTCACGAACGAATGTCGTACCTGTAATATGTCATTGTTGCTGCGAAACTTAGCAACGACCTCTGAACACAGCACACCTACGACACGTCTACGACATATTATTTGAATATTCAAATCATTTGTGAGTCACGTTCGAGCTATGGCGCCTTTCACTCATTACTAATGAACTTCAAGGCTACATGCATAGTAACTTATATTTAATCTGTGCTACAAGCTGTTTTACCGCTCAATTGACGCTAAGGCTTCGTTTCAACTTGCAGTTGTATGGGATTGTCTGTATCTGTAATTACATATATAACTGTTTTCTTGCCTGCATCAACACCTCTACTAAGAACTATCGAAGTCTGAGTTTTACCAAGCAATTTACACGGATTTTTGTATAGAAAATTACGTTCACAGAGTGTACGCTAGGGGCGCTCATCGGTGTCGCCACACAAAATCCGTGTTACACCACACCATATGTCCGTGTCAACTGTTGGTAAAAAACTTAAACTACCTTCATAGCCTTCTGTTATCCCCGCAATTGACACCCGATAACATCTGGCATGCGCTAAACCATACGTAGCAATGCAATGTCACGTAGGGTGCATCTTAGGGCGACGTGACCTAAGAGGCACACGCCTCCTATTAGGAGCCCTTATTAGCTCTTATTAGAGGCCTATTGCATTTGTTATGGGCTGGATTTACCGCTTGATATCTGCGGATATTGTGGATTTGAGGTGGGCCACATCACATGCCAGTTCAGACATTTATTAAAAAAAAAAGTTTGGTAAAATCTAATTTGGTACCATGATGCAGTAAAGTCATTCAAAATCAGTTAAATTTGCAAACTTGCAACCTTTTTTTACTTACTCAGCTACACACATGTATTATAGGCATAATGTCTTAACAGTACAAAGCGCATTGTGTTGAGATAAAAACTTAGCCAATCAATCAATTTGATATTTTTGTCGTAATCGACCTTGCCATGTGATTCGTGCGCTGTTTTCTTTAGCTGTATTCGTGCTTTTGTCATCAGATTATGTGTAGCTTACCTAGAATTTGTCTGAAATATAAAAGTTAATTTTTAGAAAAAAAACCGACTTGTTTCAAATAGCGCTGAATCAACACGAGAAAATAATATTTTAGTTAATAAATATGTGTACAAATGTGTATTAAAACTAAAAATCATACAGTTTTTTAAAATGCACAAAGAGTTGTACCTATTTAAATTTTAATTTGTTGTTTAGTGTTATTTGTTTAATAAAGCATATTTAAGAATCTCTTAGTACAATCAAGAAAAATACGCAATTCTTGGTTATAAAGGCACAAGTACACAACTATGTCTTTTTAACTTATTATAATATACGTAAATTATGCTTATTTATATGTTTTTCGGCCTCGGTTAGTAACAAAGGGCACATGTGAAATAAATTCTAAAGTAAAAAATAATAAGAAAGATGCGCTACATAAATCAAATTCCACGGACATACCTCGTTAGGTAACCATAGGTCACATTCTCGTAGAAAACAGATTGCCACCGACTCGCGCAATTACTTTGACATTTGAGCAGGTTCGTGCCGGTAACTGCTGTCAGAGACAACCTTTGGCAATCTGGCAATTTAGCAGTAGGTACCCAGTACAGTTCCTTGTGAAAGAGTTCGTGGACCACCATAAGTAAGATGGTACCTTTTTCTGCCGCTAAGCAGCATTTGAGGCGTATATCTAATTCTAATTCAAAATGGGAGAGATAATATCTGCACTGACTTCCCGCATTGGGGTGTATTGTGCATTGTCCTCCTGCTAACCCTAGCCCAGCCAGAATAACGGAGAAGGACTCTGGGTTGATGGCAGCACTGTTCCAGTGTCCCCGAGTGAGAAATGGAAGAAGTCAAACAGGACTCTAATCAGCTCCTGGAAACCGGTTTTTTTCCTGGCTTAATTTGTGGCCATATGAGGCGTATATGGGTGCCGATCAAACATGCACATTGGACTATCCCACTTCTTGTCTTAGGCTGACGGGTGCATAATGCTACGTAAGCATAGCAATTTCGTAGCGTAGACAGAATCAGATAGACCCTCTACCGTTCCGTAGATTTGAAGGTTACAGCACACCGGCTGCGTACGCGTAGACATCGTGGCTTGATTTAAAGGATTGCTGGTAATAATCAGGAAACCAATTCAAAACTTCAATTGGCTTTCGATTTGTTTCTGTAAAGGGTCCCACACACGTACGCCAGCTGGGCAGTGATTTTTCGGGTTTTTCCCCGTGGACCCACTGCTATGACCCACTGGTGGGACCACGGGGATTTTTTTTCCCCGTGGTCCCACCGCGCTAGTTTCTCGTGTGGCAGGCCTATAAAATTGTCTTTCTTTTAATCAAGTCTCTTCAATTTTACCCGTTTCGGGACTAGGTGGCACACGTGTCAAAATGTCCAATAGGTTTAAGGCCACAGCACACCGGCTGAGTACGCGTAGATGTCGTCGTACACGTCGTCGTACCATGACTTTGTAATGTATGGAACTGTATGAGACATGGCACACAAGCGTGTACATACAAAGTAACGCGCGTGTTCACGTGCTGCATACGCATCCGGTGTGCTTTAGCCTGTCGTCCACTGGATAAAGGCCTCCCCCATAAAATACAATTGGGGGGAATTGCCATAATCACCAAGCTTGGCAGGCTGTATGCTGCTGCCCATCCCGTGATGTAATCCTTAACTTGGCTACTGCATTCACGGGAGGAGATGGAGAGGTCTGTTCTTGGGCTAGATACACCAGCCCGGCCATTTCCGTAATAGTTTACTCACATAAAATAACTGTTTTCTATGTAAGCTAAGTCTTGGCTTCTGTAATTGAACAGAAGCGTTATGGCTACACTGATGCATCAGCCGCCTTACCAACTGACCCAGATTGTGATGCTCTAAATGGCGTGCCAACTTTAGGGTAAACGAAATGTTATGGGACTTCTCGTTGCGGTTTCATTCGTGAACCTACACTATTAGTGCTACTAAGTATCCATATAGTACCTACCTACAAGTGTGGTACTCTCAGCTTCAAAGGTCAAACTCACTTCTTGTGTGAAAAATAAATAAAGTTCGGATCATGTTCATCTCATGTCATTAATTCTGATCACATTTTACAAACAAACTCATCGGCTAGGGCACCATTGATCTGGCCATTGTTTTGAATAACTTTCTTGAATATAATTCATTTTGTAAAACGGGAAATTTTCACGAACCGATATGTTGATGGAAGCACCAACAGGTTTCGACGCTAATCGAGGGTGAATGCGAACCGCGCTACCTCGAGCCGAGAGGAGCGAGCTCAGAGACGCAGTCCGAGGAGGGACGCGGAGAGAGTGTAGCGCGGATCGCACTCACCCTGATGAAGATCCTCGATTAGGGTCGAAACCTGTTGGTGCTTCCACCAACATAATCACTAGGTAGGTACGTGAAAATTTACCGTTGCACAACATGAATTATATTGAATCATGCCGCTATCATTACTTTTAAGATTAAGTAAATTGAAAAGCACAAGGACTCAAAATAACTGAGCCTGAAGTTTTTTTGGTAAATTATACAAACGAATACGAGACAAAATGAAACATCTTTTTTTCCAGAGAACACGAAAATAATAAATTATGAGGAAGCGTTTTCAAAGGTCACTTTATTAAGGTAATGATGAAACCAGACGAAACAGTTTTTTCACGTTATTACGCCAACAATGGAACGAAATAATTATTTTTGCTGAGCTCTACCTAGCATAATGCTTTAGAAATATTTATATTTAGTGTCAAATAAACACTGAAAATAGTCGGGTGTCTATAAATTTTATCACATTAGGTACTTGCTCGACAATGTCTTATCCTAACCAATTGTGAGTAATTATATAGCTCTACGGCTGAGCTGGGCAATATTGTACTGGGTTTAATTGTTACCCGGTGGTCAATAATGAGATTTGAATTTGGAACTCAAAATTTGTGCGATTTTTTTTAAGAGACCTCACACGAATGGTTATCCCAGAGTTAGTATGAATTATAGTAGTAAATTCTACTGTATTTACCTGTCGTGTCAACATAGACAGTATTTACCTACAGATATTCAGATACAGTCCAGTTATTGCTAGCGGTGGCTGTTTAATAGGCTAGTTATTATTGTGGTTGTGATTAGCCGGGACTAGGCCACTAACGGTATGCAGGCAAACACGTAGAAAAGGGGCTGCAATTTGCGATTAGATCGATAGAGCTACGTTTGTGTGGCTGACATTTTTTATAGCTGACGATATTTATACATTTCTGTATAGGTATAGCTTAAAGGCCATCTTGAACAATGTTGACTGAACAGTAGGGTATGTATAGTAGGGTACACACCCTACTATATTATAGTGCGGCCGTGACCCGTCCACCCACCAGCTTCACCCACCAGTGGGACCACAGGTAACTTCTTTTTCCCCGTGCACCCACTGCATTAGTGTAAGGACTTTGATTTTGATTGCGTATCGGACATAGCTTTCAGAATTAGCAAGTTGAAGTGGCAATGGGCAGCTCATAATAGCTCGCAGAACTGACAACCGTTGGGCAATAAAGGTTCTCGATTGGCGACCAAACTCGACGACGCGGTAAAGGAAGGCCCTCCACTTGATGGACTGAAGACATTATAAACGCTGCTGGAAGTCGGTGGATGGAGGCGGCTCGAGACTGTTCGTCATGGCATTCTATGGGGGGCTATGTCTAGCAGTGGACTTCTACAGAGAAAGGCAGGGCTGTTTTCTATCTCGCGACAGGTTTGCAACAGGCGTAAATTGTGCGACCATGGCTGTCAATTGACGCTTTTCTCATACAAACGTTACCGTAAAGAATACGGGGGCGAATAGTTAATACTATGATCTTATAAAACCCGTTTATCATCACACTGTGACTTCAGAACCTAAGAGGAATAGAGGCCTTTTTGGTAATTATGACATTCAATTTACAATATAATCTCATTTTCACACTACCTGCTCGACAATGTCCAATTACAAATCATGCAACCTCAACTTAAAGTAAAGCATTGTCTCTCTAGGGATATAAAGTTATATCAAACTACCTTAAAAAAAAAGAAAGTCATTTGAATTTGGAACGTCAAATTCGTGTGGAGACTCGTGGAAAACTCTGAGTAAAAAAATGCCCATATGGCATTGTAAAGAGGTTTGTTCGAAATTCGAACTGGCCACCATAAGCAGAATTCAAAAAAAAGAAAAAGGTGCGTTTACAAAGAATGTGAACAGTGTGTTTGGTGCTGTGATTTTCAGTAAATTTTATTGCAATATTCATGTTAATAAAAAATTACAAACGATAGTGATTCTACTCCAAAGTTTATCAAAACAGACGCTTTAGAGATTATTGATAATCTACTACCGCAAAAATCAATACAAACCCTGGTTTTTTATTGTCTCGCAGAAAGTGTGAAAAGTAGAGTATGCTCCTCTGGAATAAAGCCTGTCTTCGTCTTGGGCAGCTTGAACCCCTCGCTTCACTCAGGACTCGAGTTATATAGAACATATAGTTATATATAACTTTAGACTCCCTCGTTACGCTCAGGGTTCAATATGCCGCCCGCGACATAAGACACTGCTTTATTCCCTTAGTGCATAATCTACTATTAAGTCAACTTTCGATTAATCATCAACCTTTCTGTCGCTCAGGAAGGGTTTCGTTAGAGCAAGAACGATTACGTATGCATGCGAAGATTAAGTAAAGTAACTACTCACAGTTATATGTAGGTGTGTAGTGTTGAGTACTCAGGTGGATGCTGCTGCCCATACCCTGGTACCTTAGTCGGCTTTTACGACATCCACGAGAAACGAGGAAATGCAGGGGCCTATTCTATTCTTAGATAACTATGTACTTCATCGTTATTGTTATTAATTATTGTTGAATTTAATTTCACTGAATCCAAGACCATACTAAAATGATTAATTATTTTTGTTTAGTTAGTTTGATAAAAGCTGAGAGATATAATTTTGTTTAATTAATACTAATCAGTCTCAGTCATAGTTAACTGAAAAGTTGACAAATGGCGTGTCAAATTCCCGTTGTGTTTTAAAAACTAGACACATAATATGTGCCTGTAGTTAATTAAACTCCATTATTCAATCTAACCTTACCCATTAGCAAATTAACTGTCTAAATATTCCAGATGAATTAAATGGATAAATTATTTTAACACTTCACGCTTTATATTAAGTACCTTCAGACACTAAAAGTCACGAAAGATTTGTTATTAGAACGGGATTTGGAAAGACCTAATTTTATTTTAATTAAAATGAATTTCAGCAGTGTTGAAACCTTCTATTTCAATTATGTTAGAATTATTTGCAAGAGTATTATTATGAAAAGTATTTTAAACATTAATTTGTGTAACAACTAGTATTTGACGACCTCTGTGGCACGGCTGAGATACGAGAGGTTGCGAGTTCGATTCCCGCTGAGGGACAAATGTTGGCATGATCTGCAAATATTGAATCGGGTCTGGGTGTTGTTGTACCATGGTACTTGTAGTTTCTGACACGACACCGGGAATCCTAGTGTGGGATCAGCAGGGTGATTCTAAAACGTCGGAAACGTTTCCGATCGGATTCGTTAGTTTTTAATTTCGATATGGTAAGTAACTAAAACAATTTTCTGTAGTAAAACACAATAAAAAACAATAAATATTGTATATTACTGTGTTTTACTAGAGAAAATTTTTAGAAAAATTGTTTTAGTTGCTTACCACATCGAAATGAATAACTTTTCATTTAAAAAACCGACTTCCGCCATTGTATCCGACTAAATAATTTTGGATGAAATTTTTTTTATGAAGGAACCATAGTGGTGAAAAGATTATTATACTTTCTGAATGCAAATGCTTGGTTTGTTGCTGAAAATATCAAAATCGCCATATGTATGCCTACAATATTTGAGGAGTTCCCTCAATTCCTCATGGATTCCATCATCAGAACTGGATTCTGAATTCTGTATCTATTCAAATAAAAAAAGAATTTTCCAAATCGGTTCATAAACGCCGGAGATATGAGGTAACAAACATTAAAAAAAAAAAAAAAAATACAACCGAATTGAGACCCTCCTCCTTTTTTGGGAAGTCGGTTAAAAACTAAGGAATCCGATCGGAAACGTTTGCGACGTTTTAGAATCGCCCTGTTGGGTTCTATGTTTGTGACTGTTACGTATTATGTTGTGTTATGTATGTTATGAGTATAGGTAAATCGTATTTCGTTTGATAAAGGACTGTATTTCAGATGCTTTTAGCGCGCACTAAATACAAATTTGTGAAAAATGCACTTGAATAAGTCTCGAGTTGCGACCACCAACCGGGTTATGCAGTGTATAGGAAGCCCTCTCGATGGATCGGCAATATTTTAAAGGTAGCAGGAAGTCCGTGGATGGAGGCAACTCAAAACCTTTCATCGTGGCATTCTATGGGTCCAGCAGTGGACTTTATTTGCTGATGATGTTTAAAATGAAGTTCTGAGTGTGACCCATGTTCTATTTTATGATCTTATCCAATTTGATAACCCTACTGAAATATTGTCATAAAGATGAAATAATTTAACCCTTATAACAATTTTATTACGGGCTATTTCCATTCAATACCACCTACGCCGTTTGAGTCGTCAAATTTCAATCATATTGCTGACGAAATTGGTCGCATCCCAAAGATATTTTCTTTGAATGAGTTCTACACGTAGTTTAGTTTGAATTTATGACTTTCTTGTTTGATAAATGCAGAATCTGATCGCAAAGGCATCGCCGGTTTTAAAGAGCCAGCGTTTATCTCAAGGCTTCATAGCTCCAAGCTCGGAGAAAGCGATGGAATTCCCTTACCCCTTCTCTTCTTAGTGGACAAAAGCCACGTCTGTTTGGCTACATTCGAAGTTCATTCCCCACGTCACAAAATAAACAATACTAGCGTATAGATGTGTAACTGATGTGAGCCAAATTTCTAATAAAACATTCTTTTTCTTAAAGCGTGTTTGCAAAACAGACCGTCTACTGACGACTGAGATTGCCATGAAGTGAACAATGTTTAATTAGCTTTTTAAAAAATAAGTTACTACGTAATAAAAATGATTTTATTTTAACACTATTTTATTGCAGTGGTGTGTTCGGCGTAAGACTAAATCCCTTCATCTCCTCCCGTGGATGTCGTAGAAGCCGACTAAAGGATTACACCACGGGATGGGTAGCAGCATCCAACTGAGCACTTAACACCAATACTGCGATCACTAATCCGCCTGCCAAGCATGGTGATTTGGCAATTCCCCCTAATACATTTGATGGGACCAGCAGTGGACGTCTATCGGCTGATGGTGCTGAATTACTTTTTCTAAATTTGATATGGAATCCTGTTGTGGTATATTTCCACTCAGGCTCTGCCTGTTGTGGTGAATTTGACATTAGCACCACCAACCGTACGAGAATTTAGAATTTATAAATGAGTTTCGCTTCTAGACGCTATTAGTAAGTATTATTTACTTTATCCCACGCCCGAGACATTGGTGTTTATTTTATTAGTTTCAACAAGGGATTTTGTGGAATTTAAAACTTTTACTTTGTTAGAATTTTGTAAGACTTTGTTGTAGATTTTATTGTAAAGTGGTTTCCTTGGCTCGTTCTTTCACGTTTAAGACTAATAGTTTTACCAAAAGATTTTTTTTTGGTCACCACTTCTCTCGTCTCTCTCTCGTTCTTCTCTCTTCACTCTCGTGTCTTCACTCACGTGGTACATGGTACTACTAGTGTAAAAAGTAGTCCAGACGAAATCGATCTCTTAGAAATTTCACTGAAATTTGGTTCACACACGGTGTGATTGATTAAGAAACAAACAAACAAATATCCTAAAAATGGTAGCGATTCTGTGCAGTATTACCTAAATTTAAAGTGCACTAAAATTATTGCTCGCTCTTTCTAATATACTTAAATAAAAGGGACCGCGATATTTATAGCGCTGTTTAAATTTAAAGAATGCTGCACAGAATCGCTACCACTCTGATTGCATTTATAGTTATTAGTAAGTAGGCTTTATTATACCTTCTGAAAGCTGAGTTAGCTGAGAGCCATTGGAAAAGGCCAAGAGACCCATATCCAATAGTGATGGCTGTTGTGATGACAATGATGACCTGTCAAAATAATGCAACTGCTTGGTTACACAGCATTTCCGCTTTGTACGGAATCCCGTGTCATGACGTCACAGTTTTTATAGGGTGAGCTTTTTTACCGCAAGTACTCGTAAATTATTTATGGTAAGGTAGGCGTTACTATTTTCTTTTCCCAAGGGGAAAAAGGTGTAAATTATTTATAGAACCACTAAGTAGTAAGTATATTATTATATTTGGGGACACAATTATCACGAATTTCGACTTACCTATAGATATGTGTACACAATTTTATTTTCAATTTTATTGCTTTCAGAATTAACTAGTTAAAGTGGCAATAGGCAGGTCATTTAGCTCAAAGAACAGACAAGCGTTCAAGTTTCTCAAGTGGCGACCACAAACCGGACGACGCAGTAGAGGAAGGCCCTCTCGATGGACGTTTTAGTCCATCGAGAGACTTCATTATAATCATCGCAGGAAGTCGGTAGATGGAGGCGGCTCAAGACTGTATGTCATGGCATTCTTAGAGGGAGGCATGGGGATGTCCAGCAGTGGACTTCTACAGACTGATGATGATAATGACATAAGTACTTATATACAATTTATAAATTCTTGCAGCATGATTGCGTAGAGTTATACTCGCAATAGAAAGGTCAACAAAATGTGCAATTAATTATATTTCCCTTTTGTTTTCAATTGCATAATCAAACGAAGGTCGGACATCCCACACTGTTACCACGGAATAAATAATCGCTATTACTGTAGAGATCTTTCAACTGTCGTGCGTAGGATGTCATGTTACATAGAAGCTTGCTTAATAATTAGCATTTAACTAGCATTTACCCACGGTTCGGCCTCGTGTGAAATAATTAACACGCAAAAGTGGTCACCCATCTAATTGTCTCCAATTTCCTTTGTTACTGACTAAATCAAGTGCCAAGTAAAAGCGATGGAGGGACGAGCAGTTTTAGAGGATGATTTTATGTTGTTACTAAAACCTTCCTCGAGCCAATATGACAGTTCAACCCACGAACGTAGCTCATGATTTATGGGTACCTATATACACTCGAGAGCAATGAATCCGGGTCACTTAAAGAATCCTAAAAATCTCGGAAACTAAAAATGCTAGGTTAATGCAATGAATTGTATTTAATAGACAATGTAATACTCTTTAAATGAAGGTATTAAAACTTCTTAGTTATTGTAAAGTTCTATCATAAAAAAATCAAATTTGAAAAAGGGCCACTTTCGAAGATGGAACTACGACATTACAGCATTTGGTTTTGCTTTTGTTTGTAATCTGTCATTTATCATTGTTTGATTTCTGTTTTTTTGTTGTTTTTTTTCTGCGTAAACGCAGTAATGGAAGCACGAGGAGGCAATACGAAGTATTAAAATTCAAGAAAATCGTAATAAAGTTCAAAAATTTCATGTTTCCTATTTTTGTTTTAAGGAGAGATCAGCAGTTTTTTTCTTTATGTAATTTTGTGTTAATAAAATGTATGGTGACTCATATTTTTTTTACCTTCATTTAAGGAGTATTACATTGTCTATTAAATACAATTTATTGCATTAATCTATCATTTTTAGTTTCCGAGATTTTAACATTCTTTAGTGACCCGGATTCATTGCTCTCGAGTGTATATACTCATACAATTTTAAACAGATCTCTCACTTTTTTTTTTGTTATCAAAATACGCGATAAATCATGTTTAGCAATCGCGAAAACCTAAAGACAACTGCAACTGTCTGTTTTCCATAATACAACAGACAGACGTAGTATAAATATAACATAGGTACAGTAGGTACCTTAAGATAGGTAATGTATAGCCAGGCATGCGAGTCAGTGACTGCTTACTCAGTCACGCAGACAGTCTTCAAGTTCATTTCAGACCCATTGGATCTTAACCAACTATATAATATAGCATACATAGATATGGGCGCTCCGATCGCGTTTTCATTGTCACATGTCATAAGCACGAACCTCGAGGGTAGTTGGATAACGCTCGATCAATTTCGATTTCAATGTAAATTCAGATATGCCTCGTTTTACTCTGAATAGATCGACTTTCATGTTTACTTAATGAGATGTCAGATCTTCCTGGAAGGGAAAGCCGGAAAAGAACTCGATGATTTTACAAAGATATCAAGCTTAATGGAGTCAGCTTCAATTCCCTAATCGAAACAGGGACTTTTATAAGATTTCACAAATATCTTGTTCATGCTTGTCATAGCTTGTTTCTGTATAGGTACGTACGCAGTGAACACGGATAACAGTCACATTAATGTTCGTGTACACTTTTGTATGTAACATTTTCTTGATTGGGAATATGGGATTCCAAAAAGGACGGTTAATTTCCAATTATATCACATTGCTTACACTGTTGCCCAGCTGATGGACAGTCGGCATTTCATTGGTGTAAGACCTTGAACGGTGTCGTCAGCCAATAAAATAAATACTATCCATTGGCCTTAAGCAACTGTGAACCTAGCTTAAGGTTAGCAAGCAAATAAACTGGCGTGCAATGAATTAGGGTAATTTAGGAAAACCAATATCTCCCAAAGTAATCAAGATATCGAATTTAAATAAATAAATGCTGGACATTTCACACAACATTATCTAGCCCCAAGCTAAGCAGAGCTTGTGTTATGGGTACTAGATAACTGATATGCCTACTTAATACAATATACATACATAGATAGGTATTTTTAATATACATAGAAAATACCCAGAACACCCTGAACAAATATCTGCAGATCGTACAAATATTTGTTCCGAGGCGGGAATCGAATATTCCCATTATCGGGAATTATTGGGGAATTATACTATAATAATCGAATTATAGATATTGCTAGGGCACTTGATCGCTCAGTTTGCTCTAATTTGTATTTAAAATTATCTATCGAACTCCATAAAATTTCGTAAGTAAACTCAATACACTAATAGCTAAGCCCAAGGTTTGGCAGTTTCTTATGAAATAGCGTGGTTTCCAAATCACACTGACTTATGTAAATCTTATTGGATAAAAAAATTAGTTCAACCGATTTAAATGCCTAATGGGATGAACATTAGTTTCTTGAATCCATATGCACCTTATGGGAAACTGTTAAACCACAAGCCTTAGATAGTGTCTACAAAATTATATTGACTTGAATTATTTATTATCAAAATAAGAAGCAGACTTCAGTTTATATGGAGCGGGCAAGCAATACAGTTTTCTTAACCATGTTTTCAATTCAAAGCCTAAAATAAAATAAATCCTAAGTAATTATCTATACCTGTGTCAAACTTGAATAAAGCATGTTTTGCGTGTCAAGCTAAAATTAGGGTTAAGTAAGTATAACATATTCACACTGCAAAATTCCGTGTTAAAAATTCCCGTTGTTCCAGTGGAAACAGGCCAAGTGTATGGGAGACGGCACATGAATGTTCCTGACTGCAGCCACTCGTAAGAGTGCTGTCAAACGAGCAATTATTACAACAATTTGTTGCCTGACGATGCCGACTGTTGCTAGAAGCCGTTCATTGCCAGAGGCCGTATATAGTCGTTTTTAGTAAACAATTGACGCGGACGTACGGCGTAGTGCAGCATAGATTTTGTATGGAGATGAGCGTATACTTTCTGACCCTAATTTTCCATACAAAAACCGTGTTACACAGTTACACTACACCATATGTCTCCGTGCCAACTTGCTCGTACTTCAGTCGGGCCGACTCGGGACCGCTCGACAACTGAATTTCTAGATGAATAACTTTTCATTTAAAAAACCGACTTCCGCCACAGTATTCGACTAAATATTTGGATGAAAAAAAAAATGATGAAAGAACCATAGTGGTGAAAGGATTATGATCCTTTTTGAATGCAAATGCTTGGTTTGTTGCTGAAAATATCAAAATTGCCATATGTATGCCTACAATATTTGAGGAGTTCCCTCAATTTCTCATGGATTCCATCATCAGAACTGGATTCTGAAAAAAATGGGACCAATCTGGAAGTATATCTATTCAAATAAAAAAAGAATTTTCCAAATCGGTTCATAAACGACTGAGATATGCGGTAACAAAAAAAAAAAAATACAACCGAATTGAGAACCTCCTCCTTTTTTGGGAAGTCGGTTATAAATACTAATAAACTATAGCGATTCAGAGCATTTAAGACCTAATCTTGTTCTATAGCGATATCGTGTAAATTGCGGAGTCCATTCAGGCAATTTATTTTCAGATTGCTCTATTTTTAATGCCTGACGAATGAATGCGTTACCTATATTATCTTAATCAGCAACAACGGGACAATAGTTGACCTATACTGGATTGCTCCTGTACCTATCCATGTGGTCGCGAGGTAAAAATTACAATGTGGGTCAACTTTAGTCGCCCGTGAAGAGCATCTTTAATGTTATATCCTGCGAGGCTGCTATGGCATCCTCGTAAGCCGCTTTACCTCTAGTAAGTGTGCTCCATGCTAACAGGTCATGTTCTTGTTCATGCTATATCTAAGTTAATCTAAATTTAGCATGAGCATGTTCTATTAATTTTTAACTAGTTTTTGTCCGTGGCCTGGTTCGATACTTTACATAGATGTTTTTTAGAAGTACATAGGTATACTACCGTCGTCTTATTCTTGTAAGAAGAAGACATTCCTACTACTCTGATTTTTAATCTTAGACAATTTTTGTAAACAGTGAAATGTCACTGTGTGTATAAGTGTCATGATTGTGTATCATACGTGTATACACATATGATTCACATTTATGACACTTACACACACAGTGGTATATTTTGACACTTGTTTGTTAACAAAAATTGTCTAAGATTAAAAATCAGAGTACTTATAGTCTACTAGTGTAATAGTAGACTAGTAGGAATGCCTCTTTCTCCATACAGGTAGCAGAAAATCGGTGGATGGAGGCGGCTCAAGAACGTACGTCGTGGCATTCTATGGGTTATGTCCAGCAGTGGACTTCTACAGGCCGTTGATGATGATGATGATGATAAACTTACATAAACCTACTAAGCTCGTTCACACTAGGGCACAAGTTGCTAGTATCAAAACTCTTGTATAAATTGTGTCGTAGTGTAGACGAGACTTAAGAACACAAACATAGTAATTGAAGGCAATCCCGTGAAACTCCGTCGTATGTTTGCGGATATTAAGTGTTCTGTCAATCCTAGAATGTGGTAGGAGACAGATTGACTCAATCTCGAATCTGAATTAGCTACGTTAAAATAACTAACAAACGGATTAGATCAGCCCCCCAATTACTGTAGTAAATTGCAATGGAGAACGCAATAATGTGGATCATTTTGGCAGCCTTAGAGCTATCTGAATCTTATGAAACTTAAATAGGGGAAACTTCTTGACCCAAGTAGGTATTCCTTCTTTGAAAAAGGTGTGTGTTTATATAATGGAAACGCTGTCAACTTAATTAAGTAGTAGTATAAGTGGGTATACCTGTTCTTCAGCTAATGGAAACAGATGGGAATGGCTTTCTTCTAAAACAAATAGGAATAGAATTTCGTAAGAAATTGCAAAGCGAAGTTAAGGCGAGACTTACGTTCCACTGGCTCTGGCGCGCCCCGTCTATAACATTCAGGAATGTTTATTTTTTTTACATTTTTACCCACATCAAGAGCTGGTTTCATTAAACAGATAATTTTCTAATGTTATGGCCATTAGTTTTACCTCATTTTCAATAGATGCTGTATAAAACAGCTGATTATTGGTTTAGTTTCCGTTCTTGCCAATAACTAAGTACCTAGGTATATTTTAATGTATAAGTGCTCTGAGAAATTATCACATCCTGTCTCTTGGTTGCTGTACCTCTAGGTGAACTGGTTTGATTACACAAGCCTCGGGTTGACTCAGATAAGGCATACAGGCACGTAGCCTACGTAATAGTGGCTGTACATTCTCGACGAGACACCCTGAGACATGCTTATGCTTTGTTACATAATCGTTGAAGTCTTTTTAGGTAGAGACTGTTCAGAAAGAGAGCCGTCGTGGCCAAATTGTGAACTAACGTTGTGAACTACATTCAGTCTCCTCCCGTGGATGTAGTAAAAGCCTTAAGTGCATCACACACGTAGCAGATGCGATAATATTTTATATGCGTATAAAAACTTATCGCATCTGAAGATATCACGCACCTAGCAGATACGATAATATACGAAAATAATAGATTCACACGGAAACCTTCCAACTGTTTTGTATTTCAATTTGTATTACACAGATATCATCTGTCCATCTTTTGATATAAATTATGTCGTTACCTACAGATGCTTGACGGTAAAATATAAGTGATCTGCTACGTGTGTGTTGCTCCTTGAGTTTAGTATAGAAAGCGATATGGACACATATTACACCAGGGGATGCAGCATACACCTTAGTATAATCAGTAGGCTTGTAATTGGGCCGATCGGGGCCAGCTAGACAAAAGAAAATCGAATTTCCTTGACCTTTCTTCTATTTTTCGACGGATTTTCATTCGCCATTTTCCGCAGCTCAAAAACTGAGATCACGAATCCGCTTGTTAAGTGTGTTAATTATAGCGAATCCCTCCATTGCATTATAGGCCTCGTCCTCATCGTATACACGAATCCGCTTGTTAAGTGTGTTAATTATAGCGAATCCCTCCATTGCATTATAGGCCTCGTCCTCATCGTATATGAATAATGTTGACAATGCTTGTCGCCTCCATTTTTTGTTTGATTCGTTCCAACAGTCTATTGGCTTGTTAAAACTCAGACTATACCCTCTATATACCTACAATAGCACTCGCCGAGAGTCTATTGCCGTGTCTGTCGGCATAAGATAGGTTAGGCGAAGCAATTTCCTTACTTTAATCATGTCGTTGATGAAAATTTAGGAGATACCTACCTAGTGACCCGCTCAATTCATTACGAAACCTCATGCCTGTACAGGTAACCACCGAAATTACTTACAAGATTCGAACATGTGAATTTGAGAACAATCATCACCATCATTATCAGGGCCTCGTCCAACAGTGGACAAATATTCATGAAACCTATAAAAGTAGTTTTTTTATTTATAAAAAAAGCTTTATAAAATATTTCAGTAAATATGCGAAAATTTACCATTCCGCCCCCTATCTCTGAAACTAGGTACAGAACCAAAAATTTGAAAAAAATACCTACATAAAAATATTGCTCGTTTAAAGTTGGGTCTGCTGCGCCAAATTTTCTAACATAACATGTTAACAAAACATGTTACTGTTTGTAAAACACCAAATCATGATAATATAAGTTTATTTGCCAGAACATTGTAAATACGAATAAGGTCTTAAACTAGAAAAAGTCCAATATGTTCTACCTCATAACTAGGCATGCAAATTTTCAGATGGGTAATATGATTAATATAAATAATAATTGAGATTGCATGGCGCAGCAGACCCGGCTTAATAGAATAAGATAGATTTGTTTTTGTCGTCCACTGTACTGTTTTAACGGTACCCTACAATATAAGACAAATTAAAATTTAAAGACAGGGATTGTTTTGAATGAGTTTGTTTATTCATAACTATTCCCTTATCGCATCCCCGTGGTATGGGGCTTAGCGTAGGGTTTGTTTGAGGGGAGAATTTAATTACCTTACAAGTAGTGGCAAAAGTAACAAGTTTGATAACACCAAAATGTAGCTATTAAACCCCATTTTGGTGAAAACTCAGGTTTAAAAGCTTAAGTTCTTATGAACGGGTTAGGAATGTTTGTTGTTTTGAAACCATTTTAACCAACTTCACTAAAAGCAGGAGGTTATTGATTGCAGCTTGTACTTTTGTTTAACTCGCAATGTATGGGTATGTTTGTCCGGCTGGAATCTTGAAACTGAATTTTGAACCAGTTTCATCCAACCGATTGAGCTGAAACTTTGCATACCTGTCAAGTTCCGATGACAATACAATATTATGGTGACAGCGAGCTTATCTGATGATAGAGATGGAAGGTGGACAATTAAACTCTTCGATGATTAACAGTAGCGTGGCAGTGTTTGGGCTCATTTTGATCAGCTCACGGTTCCAACCACTAATATAATAAAAGCTTGTTTTTAACAGACTTCCCAAAAAAGTAGGAGGTTCTCAATTCGGTTGTACTTGTTTTTTTTTTTTTATGTTTGTTACCGCATATCTCCGGCGTTTATGAACCGATTTGGAAAATGCTTTTTTATTTCAATAGATATACTTCCAGATTGGTTCCATTTTTTTCAGAATCCAGTTCTGATGATGGGATCCATGAGGAATCGAGGGAACTCCTCAAATATTGTAGGCATATGTATGGCGATTTTGATATTTTCAGCAACAAACCAAGCATTTGCATTCAAAAAGTATCATAATCCTTTCACCACTATGGTTCTTTCATAATTTTTTTTTCATCCAAATATTTAGTCGAATACAATGGCGGAAGTCGGTTTTTTAAATGAAAAGTTATTAAAAATAAATTTTTCAACAAAAAATTATTCGGTATCGTTTAGATAACTATGACGTTAGCAGACGTCGCAGTCGTTCAGGGGGCCGATTCTACTATTTTTAATGGAAAAACCATTCTTAGATCATGCAATTACAATTCAATTACGATTGTCATAAGAAATGGTAGTCTGCTAAATTTGTGACTGTACCGAATTGTTGAACTGAATTGAAACGATTGTTTCTAAATGGTCGTAATTATAATCCAATTGAAAAACCATTGAAGTTAGTAGAATACCAAAAGTGTCAAAAGTGACGTTTTTGAGATAATTCATTAAGGCGCAGGCCAGACAGAAGAGACTTGAGACGAGGATGGGGCGCAGACAAATGTCTCTTCCGCGTCCTTTTCATATAAAATGTATATAGAAGCGTCGCGACGCAAAACAAACAGAAAAGACGGGGCGCAGGCGTAGCGCTTTTACCTCTGCTCTGCTCGCGACGCGTCCTCGTCTTACGTCTCTTCTGTCTGGCCTGCGCCTTACAATTCCAGAGGACATGAAGATTGAGACCCTGTCTGACTAGCTCCATATTTTTAATTTCATCAAAAATCAATGATAAAACAATTCTAGTGATGCGACGTTATGACAAGCCCTTTGACGAAGATACTATGTAACAAAACTTTATTTGCAGATAAAATGATACAAATCATCATCATCATCATCATCATCATCATCATCGTCATCATCAACAGCCTGTAGAAGTCCACTGCTGGACTAAAAATCTATCCAAATCATTACCAGATAGAATGCGTCCCGACGCAGGCTGCATTGCTATTATGTGTCACAAAACTAATTCATAATATTCATTACTATTTCAGCATCATCATACCTTAACTGGTAGTTAATGTACCTTGGTACTCGTAGTTCAGGACTATGTTATGTTTTATATACCTGCTAGCATTTACGTACGTATTTACGTTAGTTTAGTTATGCGTTGGTTTAGAGTTTTTTCCCCTTTCGCTTTTTTGCGAAATAAATTATCTAACTCGGAGTTAAATTTTACCGAAGCTAAGCAAAGTTTATAAATAACATGAATGTTAAATAAAGTTTAAACATCAAACCACCTTGACCTAAATAAAATTCGCAAATGTATATTCGATACGGGTAATATAGCGCTTCAATAAACTAAAGTAATTAATTTTAACATCACTTTTTTGTTTTAATAGCCATTGAAAATGTATTTCCCACGAATATGAGAGAAAATAACTCTAATTTAGGTCACTATAGTTATTATTATGACCACATCACTATAAATTATTACTGTCAAATTGGTTGTAACTTGTGTTTTTGATTGCGGCAGTAGGCAACAGATTGCAAATTTTAATAAGGCTTTTTGTTTATGGCGTTTACACAAAAAGGTTATTGTAAATCGTTTATTTATGTACGTATCATTAATTCATCAGTCATCATCAACTACCAAACTTTGCTTGGGTGATTGTGTCAAATGCCTCAGTTTCTTCTATCTACTTAAGAGAACTATAATTTCTAGGCATGTTTTTTTGCCAGTTTCTCATTCAATTGTATAAAATCGAATTATGTAGCGTAGGTTATTAAGATTTCCATACAAGTCTAAAAGTCGGTTTGAAATCATATAAATTTATAGGAAGCTGACAAACCACGAGCCTAGATAGTCATAGTAGGGGGCTAATTTTCTTTCCTTATCTTATTTTAAGTAGGTAGGTACGTTTGAGTGTCTATGACTGGAAAAGTAAGTTAGCATGGCAATCTAATAGCCAGTAACCGGTAAAAAATGGTACCTTCCATATTAAAAAATTTATACTAGAAGGAGGATTTGGTAGTGTAGACGAAACAGCTTAAATTATTTATTTTTACGATGAAACGTTTACAACTGTCATTAAAATAAAATGTGCTTTAAAATACAGGTGTAACAGATTTTAATACGGTTAAATTTAGTAGTCTGCACGGCTGTTAAAATAATATCATAGATAGCAGTGCTCTTCGCTGTGATTGGTTGGCTTATAAAAGTAATTTGCCTGTTGTTTTATGACCGTTTTATGACTTCGCAGTGAAACGGTCAACGGTTGTGTAAGAAGGCTGTCTACTGCAACTACATGTCACCGATTCTTTCATGGTCATCATCACCAGCCTTTAGATGGCCACTGCTTGACGAGGCCTCCCCCATAAATACAATAAGGGAATTGCCATAATCACGCCACGCTTGGTAGGCGGATTGGTGATTTATAAAGCTTAGTTGCTTTCTTAGCTTAAAGCTACTACTCAGTGGCATAACCTAGATATCTATCTCTCCTGAGCCTATATACCAGAACTAAACTCAATCTGGATTTTAGTTTTAGAATACGGGCGTAAACCGTACTAAACGACCGTACGGCGTAACCGTAGAAGAACCAAGGTCACCGACATAGCTCTCAGAATTAGCAAGTTGAAGTGGCAATGGGCAGGTCAATATAGCTCCGTTGGGGAATAAAGGTTCTCGAGTGCGACCACAGACCGGATGACGCGGTAGAGCTGGGCCTTCCGCTCGCTGGACTAAAGACATTATAGACGTCGAGAGGAGTCAGTGGATGGAAGTGGCTCAAGATCGTTCGTCGTGGCATTCTAAGGGGGAGGCCTTTGTCCAGCAGTAGACTTCTACAGGCTGATGATGATGATGATGATGTTGTTGATACGGGCATAGACTCATTGATCCTAAAAGGTGGCTTCGCCGTGTGGAACATAGCGACTCAATAAAATTGTTGAAAGACTTCAATGCAAAACTATCAAAAATTTGTGCTTAAGTCTCGATTCAGTTAATGTTCTGGAATCTTCTTCTTCACCAGCCGGTAGTGTGGGCCTATGAGGATTCCCCCATAGCATGCATAGCGGGCAATGAGGTGATTTGCCATAATCACCACGCTTGTCAGGCGGGTTGGTGATCGCAGTTTGCACTCAGGTGGATGCTGCTGCTCAGCTCCTGGCGTAATACCTTAGCCGCCTTTTAAGACATCCACAGAAGGAGTTGTAGGAGTCCTATTCTTAGGCCGAGACTACCACGGCTAGACAGACAGACGGCACCGAGTGGACGCACACGTATCTTATTAGGTCTGGAATATGGGGCCTAAATACATATTCTATATTCTCACCGCTACTCGCCCGGCTCTACCTTACTTTACAGTAAGACACGTGCCTCGCCTGAACCAAATAGAGTTATTCAGAAACAAATTTCAGCATACTGCTTATTACATTTCTATTTATTATTGCTTACTCAGCTTTCGGAATTCATAAAGAGATTAAAGGTCATACGAGCGACGAAAAATTGCAACTAGCAGCGATTTTGACGTGCATAAGCGATTATCGGAAACATTCAGCGCTCCACCCGGGGCACAGGCCGTAGCGAATGCGCCTAGTGTACCAACACAAGCTTACGATAATCGGCTTACGATATCCACGGGAGGAGACGATTTAAGCCGGGTTAAGCCGGGCACACTATGGCAGCCATGCACTACAGCAAAAAAATAAATTACCTGCTAAAAATTGCCGCAACTTACAAGATATCCCCCAGATTGCTAAAATACTCCTCTGTGTTAAAATTTAGTTGCTCTAAAAGTTGCCCGTGTATCACTTTAGAGCTTACGGAACGTAAACTATGTTTCATCACGTATTGTGTTCAACTATTCGTAACTCTGGGAATTGTTATGCGAATTTCATAATTTTCAGCGGTATTTCAAAGCTAATTATTAACTTTGGCATGAGTTGCCTTTTAACTTTAGAACTTAACTAAAAACCAACCATAAATAACCAGAAAACTTAATTATTGTGAGTGAATGCTAGTTTCAGATTTTTAGGATGAAATAGGTAGCTACCTACCTATTTCTGAAATGAACCTACCAACTATTTGTTAGGTATGTGTAATATTAAAATATTTAAAGGGTCACCATCATCATCATCAGCCTGTAGAAGTCCACGACGAACGGTCTTGGCTTGATTCAAAGGATTGCTGGTAATAATCAGGAAACCAATTTAAAACTTCAATTGGCTTTCGATTTGTTTTAGTAAAGGGTCTCCCACACCCGTAGGTACGACAGTTGGGCAGTGATTTAGCCAAGTTTCCTCAATTTTACCCGTTTCAGGACTAGGCGATACACGTGTCAAAATGACCAATAGGTTTAATTAATGGCTTGATAGTCAAAATACACTATCGTTAAAATAGGTAAACAATTTTGTTGTCATGAACAATAGTCTAACTAAACTACCATAGGTAAGTATATTATTTTGATAAAATCGTCAAAATGTTAATTATTACTTGAATCAATAATTATTATATTATACAATATTATTGTCCATGTCAACTCTAACTGATTGAACGTTTAGTTTTAAAGAACGGACAGCAGTCTTTCCCCGTTTCCACGTTCAAACAGCAAAATAGCCCAACTGGAGTATGTGTGTGGAACCCATGGGAGTGTGTTGAAAATAACATGCCCAAGGTACACCTCTGGCTTTAATTAACTAAAGCCAATACTTTACCCGAAGTTGTTACTTCCGAGTTGGAAGATGAGTTGGAGCCAATACTAAAGTTTTACTCAAAGAGGATAATAATCACGTTTTACTCACCGTTTGGACACGTGAAGATGTTGCCCTGAAACAAAATGGAAATATTAACAACAAAGAAATCATTCGATCATTAATCATATTGAAAAAAGGGGTTTTTCACGTTTTATGCAAGTGTAAGAAGAAAAATACCCGCTCAGTAGGTACGTACCTAACTATAGGGTCTGTAGCCTCTGAGGCCAAATTCTCTTATTTAAAAAACGATTAAATTACCTACATACGCGGCATTTCGCGTATACTTGTGAAGATTAAGTAATAGTTATTACGTGACAGTGCGACTGACACGAGATTATATTGTATTGTGTTAATCGTTTTTTAAATAAGAGATTTGGGCCTCTGTAGGTATTCATGAAACAAACTCTATACTCTGAGCGATTTTGAGTGCGCCAAAAATTTCATTTTCTGATGGAAATTTTGAAATTGGAATTCACTAGATAAACTGTTTTTCTAGTAAGTATTTAGCGTTAGTAGTTTAGTTAGTATATTCTCAGCAACAAAATACGGGGCCGTGGTGTCCAGTCTGAGAATAGGCTCATCCATCTCCTCCCGTGGATGATGATGATGATGATGATGAATTACGTGACACTTAACATCTCTTACTATTACCTACTTTTGTGTAAGAACACACCTACTTACTTATATTTTAAAGCTAAATAGAGAGACTAGCAAAACTATCTCACATTTTATTCAGTGAACAAAAACTAGCAGCTCTGTTTTATCCAATCAGCAATACCTACCATATATTGTTAAATTCAATTATTCTCTAAAATAGAACTAAAATCTGTGTTCAGTCGGAGTGACCACAGTCGTGTGCACAGTGTAACCTAAAATTGTATTGTTCACATTCGACATTTTGTTGTACATTCGATCTAAAAAATGCCAGTCGAAAAAAGAATTAGGTAAAAAATATTTATACCGTACATTTGATCTAAAAAATGCTAGTCGAAAATAAGGGATGTTGTAGGCCATCATCAAAACGATTTGATTTTAGACTTAACACATTAATTTTAAGTTATAATTACTTACCTTTAGGTAAACACTTAATGACCGGTTTTAATTTTGCTAAAGACATTTTCAACGGGTAACCTAAATAGACTGGTCTGCTTGTCTATGATCCTCGATGAAATCAAATTTCGAACTGCTTTGTCAGGGGGTGAATGAGTTCAATATAAGTAGCTCGTACAGAAAATTCGTGACTGAATGAAACAACGCAGCTTGCCAAACAGGGGAAAGTATACCGAGGACGCCCGCCACCCGTGACCGCTGAAGTTAGGCTATAGATAGACAAATTGGTTCAATTTAACGTATGCAGGTACTTAGTTTATTTTATATTAAAACCAGTCAGTTTAATTTTTTAAAGGTAAAAATGAAAGTACTTTTAAAATTGCATTAAAGGGAATGAAGAAACGCTACTCTGATTTCAGAAAATGTGATTTATTTTGTGTTCGATTTTTTTTAAACGTAAGGTAACATTTTTTTTAATTCTACATAAGCAAACAATCGGAAGCAGAGCGGAAGCTCTCACGGGAGGAGAAGGAGTGGTATATTCTTAGGCCACACTAAAGAACTCTACAAATACAAAAGCAGGAGCTTCATCACGTATCGTAATCGATTACGTACTAGTACCGCCATAGAACATAATTAATTTCAAAGAAGTCTAGTCTGTTACATAACTGTTACTCGCTATGAGACTTACGTTATGGGAATACGGTATATTTATAGTTTTTATACACGAGCTAATTTGTTTCTTGGTGATGTCAATTACAGCTTTCTTTTATGGATATTTTTAGTATACGTTTTAATTTAACGGCAAAGGTTTTGATCGTTTGTTCACGCGTCACTAGTTATTTCTTGGTCATTGTTAAAGAATCACTGAGGTGAAAGTAATCAGTGCGCGTTTCAGAGACTTCTTTCATGCATTGTCGCACTTCTCACTTATCAGCCCTTTGTTTCTTTCACACACTCGTTAATTACCCGCTCAGGTGGTCAATGGTAGAGTTAATCTATCATTTAGTTTATTAGGTATCATAATCTCGTAGCATTGACATGCTAATTCGAATGTTACCTAGTCAATGACGGTTATGAATAAAGGTTCCTATTGAGGGGCGAACTGAAGACGCAGTTTAGGGCCCTCACCCGAGGTTGGGGTCGATGGGTCGAGGCGCAGAATGTCGGTGGATAGAGGCGGCACAAGATAATTTGTCGATGCGTTCTATAGAGGCTTAAATCCAGCTGTGGACTTCTTACTGATGATGATGATTGCCCATTGCCATTGTTTCATTCTCTCTTTGTTACAAATAATTCAGCTAACCAGTCAGATGGTAATTGGTAAAAGTTGATAATAACCAAACAATACCTGACAGGGTGTTTCGTTTTATTGCGCAATTGAATCTTGTTTGTTTACCATACAATGTGGTATGATTGAAAGACAAGGTGCATCCGTTTTCATTCAATGAGATCAATTTTTTATTTGAACTGTCCTTATTTAGGTCAGTCGTTTTTTAGGTCAGTTGAACTATAAGGTCATCTAATTTTACAAGTTACAAGCTTTTATTTAACTTGCAATGTTATGTATGTTTGTCCGGGTGTAATCTTGCAAATGAATTTAAAATCAGTTATCTTTAACCGATTGAGCTGAAGTTTTTCATACCTGTCAAGTTCAGATGACAATACAATGTTATGGTGACGGCGAGCTGATCTGATGATGGAGATGGAAGGTGGACAACGTAACTCCTCGATGATTAGTAGTAGCCTGGCAGTGTTTGGGCTCATTTAAATCAGGTTCCGATACCTAATTTAACAAAAGCTTGTTTTGAAAAATACATTATTCAATAATAAACTTTCTCATTTACTTTGTTATCATCATTTAAAGTTGCCGCCATGAAACGTGAGCATGAAATAGCTGGGTGTGAGACCGCTTTAGTAGCCAATGGTCACTATGACACGTGACATCGTGGTTATAACTCGCGAGACGTAAGCACGGAATAGTAGAGAGGGGGCGCGGGGGCGTGCGAGTAGCCAATGGACGACGACTTTCGACTGATACGCACCAATCATGCGTCACTATAACACATGACATCGTGCCCTCAACTTGCAAGACGTTAGCACGGAATAGTGGAGTAGGGGCGTTGGTCGGTGGGACGCACAAGTAGTCAATGATCTACGACGTTTGACTGACATGCACTGGTCATGCATCGCTATGACATGTGACATCGTGCTCACAACTCGTGAGACGAGAGCACGGAATAGCGGTGTGGGGCGCGGGGCACGCGGGTAGCCAATGGTCCACGATGTTTTACTAACACGCATAAATTATGCAACGCTATGACACGTGACATCGTGCTCACAACTCGTGGTACAAACTGTACCATAGTTTATTTGAATACAGTCGTAATATTTTTAATTTTTTTTGACCTTTGTTTATTCCTTAATCATCTGTTAATTTTAAGTGTTTAATGATTATTTTGATTGGATTTTAATTGATTCGGTCTGTATTTTTTCAATAAAGAAATTAGTTATGTAGATTCAGTGATACTGAAGTAAATAAACAAACTGTTTGTCATGGTATAATATCTTCAGACAGCGAGCTGTAATCCTAGATAGGTCATCATCATCATTATCAGCCTGTAGAAGTCTACTGCTGGGATGCCCCTATAGAATTCCACGACGAATGTTCTTGAGCGGCCTCCATTCACCGACTTCCTGCGATGATTATAATTTCCATCGAGTGGAGGGCCTTCTCTGAGAGATTATCGATGACCTTGGTTCTTCTAGTAGGTTAATGAATAATGTTATTAAAATTAAAGTTTGAATAGGTAGTTCAACTTCGTGTCCCGGTTCTTTCCTGGTCACCCTGAATAAGGTTAAAAACCGGTTTGAGCTATAGTGGCCCTTAAAAGGATCTAGTGAGCAATGTTAAAAGAACAAGTGTGTTGGAAGGATTCAATGCACTTCGGACCTCTGATCTTCGGACTACTTTCATGCATAGTTTAAATGTTTGTATCACTGTAAACAGATTTTAGCCACATACGCTAATAGTCAGGTAACTTTAGTCAGAGCCTGACTTACAATAACTAAACAGTGAAAACACTTACCTCTGAGTTAGTGGGTGTTGCAGCGAGCAGGAACACGACGACACAAAGTGCCGCCGGACACCTTATCAACATCGTAAATCTGAGGGACAAAACATAATGACAGTTAGTTTACTTCAGTTATTAGGTACTAGAGCTAAGCTAGTGTATCCCCTATATAGATTTTGTATGCGACGGGGATTCCCCTGGCAGAAACATCTCGCACACTATGCACGCGTTCAAAAATCGAAATAGGATACGTCCATAAATCAACTAAGGATGTGTTCAAAAACCAACTGGGCGTTTTAAAATCAAATGAATACCCGATAGAACAACGTACGCTGGAAGCTAGGCGCTTTGTGAAACAAGTATTTTTTTTTCAAACATATTATGTTATGATTTTTGCGCCCCGGAAACTGCTTCCCAGGGCAGCAAGATATCCGGGGGACTTGTAGGTTACGAGTAGGTATGTATGCTGTCAAAGAGAGATTAACATTTGTCTTGAACTTTGGATTGATTAAACACCCTAATGGTTTAATTAATTAAGCATAAATTAATTGATCTATCATAATTCTAGGTAATTGTTCGAATTTCTGATTGTTCAATTACTTAGATTACCAGGAGGTACCTAATTCAATACCAGTTAATATCAATTTGGCGGTCCCCTAACTAGAAATTTAGATTAATAATGTTTGGTGAACCAGCTTTTGGTTTATTACTTAGGTGTGTAAACTAATTATATCAATATAAGGTTGTATTTGACTTGTTACAACATTGACATCAGGATGTTGGGACCCATGAGCTAGGAATCTGGCTCCTATGCTATGTTTTTCTAGCCATTTTGTAGTCCCTGAAAACACTATTCCCTGAATTAGTAGTTCCATAGTTTGGAAGTTATAAGCATTTTTCTTGGTCCGTACAACCAGGTATCAGGTTGTACGGACCACCTCGATCTCCGAAACTGAAAACTTGAGAGAATCTGTCAAAGGCAAAAGTTTTTGTAGTATTTTTGTAGTGAATTTGTATGGATTTGTTTTTTTCGTAGGAACTATAGTTAAAGAGAAAATAGGTGTTTAATTTAAAAAACATCAGGTTGTAAGGACCACCTAGATCTCTGAAACTGAGGACCTGAGAGGATCCGTTCATAGCTAATGTTTTTGTAGTAGTTGAGATTAGGCGCACAGCAAATTTTCACGCAAATCGGATGAGTATTTTAAGAGAAAAGTTTGTCGGAAGCATTTTCAAATCAGCAAGCGTCCATTCTAGAACTTTTTGAGATAGGGTGACCATTTTTTCGAAAAATAATTCCCAATAAGTGGTCATCTTCATCATATCAGGCGGTAGATGTCTACTGCTGGGGGTCTTGATATTAGTGTACTGATCATGTGTACTAAGTTTCAAGAAAATTTTAAAGAGAGTTAATAATAAAGAAATTTTAAAGTTGGAAAATCAAAATTCTGATTATGCAGAACCATTTCGAGTACCCCGAGATGCTGCCTGGTAAAAAAAATAACTAATACTATATAATATAATATATACTAATAGTAACTAATTTTTGTTTAGGTAGTCCTGTCTGTTATCTTGATCAGACGGACTGTTTTCGTGTGATCAGACTAGACGTGATCGGTTTCTTGTTAGGTCTAGTCTAAGTAGTGCACTCTGTTTTCTTTAAACTCTTTTTAAACTTTCTTTAAAATTTTCTTGAAACTTGGTACACATGATCAGTACACTAATATCAAGACCCGTGGTGCGTTAGTTTCTTATAAAATTATATGGTTACTAAATCACAAATTAAAAAAAAAAACGTTTTTTTTTAAACTGACGCACCAAGGCCTTTGTCTGTGGCCTATGTCCAGCAGTAGACATCTACCGCCTGATATGATGAAGATGACCACTTATTGGGAATTATTTTTCGAAAAAATGGTCACCCTATCTCAAAAAGTTCTAGAATGGACGCTTGCTGATTTGAAAATGCTTCCGACAAACTTTTCTCTTAAAATACTCATCCGATTTGCGTGAAAATTTGCTGTGCGCCTAATCTCAACTACTACATAAACATTAGCTATGAACGGATCCTCTCAGGTCCTCAGTTTCAGAGATCTAGGTGGTCCTTACAACCTGATGTTTTTTAAATTAAACACCTATTTTCTCTTTAACTATAGTTCTTACGAAAAAAACATATCCATACAAATTCACTACATAAAGACTACAAAAACTTTTACCTTTGACGTATTCCTTCAGGTCCTCAGTTTCAGAGATCTAAGTGGTCCTAACAACCTGATGTTTTTTACATTAAACACCTATTTTCTCTTTAACAATAGTTCTTACGAAAAAAACAAATCCATACAAATTCACTACAAAAAGACTACAAAAACTTTTGCCTTTGACGGATTCTCTCAGGTTTTCAGTTTCGGAGATTGAGGTGGTCCGTACAACCTGATACCTGGTTGTACGGACCAAGAAAAATGCTTATAACTTCCAAACTATGGAACTACAAATTCAGGGAATAGTGTTTTCAGGGACTACAAAATGGCAAGAAAAACATAGCATAGGAGCCAGATTCCTAGCTCATGGGTCCCAACATCCTGATGTCAATGTTACAACAGTCCTGTAGATTATTCAAACACTGTCATTTTTAACACAGCAGTAGTCTAAAGGATTAATCGAACTAATTGAAAAAAAACTTCATGTGGTCCGATCGGTAGGACAAAGGCAGTAGGACCACGTGGCCAGAGGGGAAGCAATAACTCCAGAAATTTGAAGAGTTGAAAATTTTGTTAAACTTACTTCTAGGGTTTGCTTTTAAAAAAGCTTTGCTCAGACGAATCAAATTCATGAGTCTGGCATTGAGCTCAGTTGGTTATTTTAACTCACTAAATAAATACTCTGATATTTTACTTAAAATATTTTGATAAAAGTTTAAAAGCTGAAAACCGACTGAGAAAATCTGAAAAGGTATGAGATATCCTACTCCTACTAATATTATAAACGCGAAAGTTTGTAAGTATGGATGGATGGATGGATGGATGTTTGTTACTCTTTCACGTAAAAACTACTGAATGGATTTGAGTGAAATTTGGAATGGAGATACTTTATAACCTGGATTAACACATAGGTTACTTTTCATTATAAATTTTTATCATTGTTCACGCGGGTGAAACCGCGGGGCGCAGCTAGTATAATATAAATTTATTGGTTGATTAACAGTTTTGTTCTACACAGGATCTTTAACAAAACTAGGTAAAATTAAAGTACAATGGAATATCACTGAAATCGGTTTTTTTTTCAGGGTGTGTTGTCGAAGTGACGTGTGACCCCAGAGCTAGCCCTTATTTTGCTCGACGCATTAGTACTGCCATTCAGCGCGGCAATGCATTCAGCGTCTTGGGGACGCGATCTCAGACGCGACGCTTCCGTCTGGTAGTGGATCAGTTTAGCTATCTTAAGATCGTTTCCAACGGTCTTTAATAGCTGTTTCATTTGTATTTCGAAAATTTTGTATATAGACTTGTTAGTTGTATTATTCTTTCTTTATAAATCACTAGTTGCGCCCCGCGGTTTCACCCGCGTGAATAATGATGAAAATTGATGATGATGATGATGATGATGAAAAGTAGCCTATGTGTTAATCCAGGGCGTAAAGTATCTCCATTCCAAATTTCACTCAAATCCATTCAGTAGTTTTTACGTGAAAGAGTAACAAACATCCATCCATACTCGCGTTTATAAATTAGTAGGATTATTACTAATTACGTACACATACATAGAACTTTACTTAGTCATAACTCTTTCTGGCTTTGCCGTAGGTAAAAGTATAGTTCAATAAAGTAAAATAGAGCGTGCTAGATACAAAACAACGTGCCTGTTGTACTCTGGAGTGGATGAAGTAATTAAATAATGACCACTGCAAGTTACATTGTGAGTTTGCGAGCGCTTTGTGGACAGAGAGACAGATTAAATAATAGCTTTGTATTCGTTGTATGGAAGTTTGGTCTCTTAGAAGTGAATTTGTACAAAACCGCATTGTATTTGTTGTAGCTAGTATAATGATGATGGAAAGTAAAAGAATTAATTAATGAAAATTATTTGTTGAAAATGGAAACGTGCGTGGTGTTCCCAAAACATGATGCCATAAGTAAGGGCGATAAGTAACCATTAAAAATCATACTTGAAATTAGTTGAAATCATACAAAAAAATAATGAATTCTATGAATAACATGTAGGTACGAAAAACTAATTTGATCATCTACAAAAACAATTTGATAAAATAATGGCTTATGAACTTAAAGTACCTATTGATTACACAACAGTTGAAGAGCTAGATCCACGATTCCATTTACTATAACTGAATAAAAAAAAGAATAGTTTGTGAGACGGAGGCTTAATCAATTCATAATTCTCATTTTAAAAAGGCTGACTACAGATAGTAAATAAGTTGAAAAAAAAAATCCTTTGCCATAGCCAGTTAAAAAAAAAACCACGATTAGGTTTCAGTAAGGTGAGTAAGGAGGACTTTTTATGCTCTTTCGAAGGGAGACGTCGTCTTTTTTTATTTTATTTCAATTTCTAGTGTTTTTTTGAGTTATATCGTGTAATTTTGGTGGCATTTTAACCGGTGTATAGCTTATAAAGAGCACATGGTAGTGAATTTAAATAAAATAAGTGTATTGCGTGTCTTTTCGAAGTGGTGGAAATTGGCCAGGAACATTCTAGTAAACTGCCATCGATTTACTAGAACATAACTTGACAGAGGACTTGACGACTGGACATTGTTTGATAATATGTATGCTACTTGACATTGGCAAAATTAAGTACATCCTCAGATGCCATTAAAAAAAAATAAAAAAAAGATGAGTAAGGGATTGAGTTGAAATCAAAGATTATATAAAAGCTGTTATTATTTGTTTAAAACTATGAAAGGGCCTTTTCGAGACAAGTCTACCGTCTATTCAGCTTCAGAGTAACCGACCGAATAGACCAATTATCATCAGCCTGTAGATTAGATCCTGCCCCATAGAATGTCATGATCGGTCTCGAGCCGCTTTCATCCAACGACTTATTGCGACCTTAAAACGTCATCAGTCCATCGAGAAGAAAGGCGTTTGTACACTGCATTGTTTGGTTCGTGGTCACCCCAACAGTTCTCGGTATTGCAAGCATTAATTTAGATTGGTAATACCGTATTATGGCATTACGGTATTACCAATCTAAATTAAATAATTACCCCGGAATATTGACTTGCTTTAAATTGATCTTTACCATATAATCTGATATCAAATATTGCGAACATTTACCTGTGTATTCATAATATCTGAATCATTTGTTAATTGTGATGTATTAATGAAGTTTATTGAATGCGGATATGAGATAAATATCATATTCAAAATATTTGAATATCTGTAATCAATTATTTACGCGTATATCAATACGAATACCGTGTTTGATTTTAATTTTAAGTTACGTAATAAATATGTATGTAGGTAAAAATCACTATCAATTAACCTCGAATATTTTTAGAAATTATGTTTACAATTCGTCAGTATATTTTTTTTAAAATAAATGTAATTAAATGTTTGTGCGGATGAATGGATGGATCCAAAATCCAAAATCGAACTCAAATTTATTCACCACAAAATTTGTGGTAGTTAAACTAATAACGGACGTTGTATGGCATTTTTAAGGACATTTAATGTCCTGCACTTAGGTAAGTGTAATTATACTGTAAGTCTAACTAATAAGAGTACAGACGTCAAAGCTAATTAGTTACATACAAACCCCCGCGTAAAAGATTAAATAATAGTTACTACGTTCCGCGTGCCAAATATTTTATTTTCTATCGTATTGGGAAACTTTTCTAATACCTGAATACTTCACACCAAACTGCGATCACCAATCCCCTTATTGCAGGCTATGCATGCTATGGGGGATGCCTCATCCAGCAATGGGTGTCTACTGTCTACTGAAGAGACTTATAGATAGTTTCCTACTCAATATAATTCAAACCTTACTTCAAACAGTTTTGAGTAGGTATTATCGTTTGTGATAATGTTTGATCAGCACGCGTCGAATGATCAAGCTTGTTATTATTTAATTGTGACAATACACTTTCCTATGATAATGATTAGGTATCTGTGCCACAAATAGCGTGCGCGTGCGAATATAAGTGACGCTAATTGTATTCAACGGTCGAAAGTAGAACAAGGGCGAGGTGTCGAACGGTTTATTCGACTAAAGAGCCTATTAGAGTGTCATAGTTATTCCGCACGGATATAAATGTAGGTATACTTCTATATGCATTTTAAATAGTAGGATGTATTTAGGATTGGTTCCCGTTACGTCCGATGCCACTGCGTTGCGATTTGATTTTATAGCCACAAGGTCAACAGTACAGTCTTCAAGATAAATGAGTTACGGTTTCAGTGTGGCCGACGTCCTATCAGTCTCCAATACATAGTATAGTTAAAGTATGTATGTCGTATGTCGTATGATTTAGAAATAAATATTGTCGTAAGGTATATTTAATGTAGAGCTTATTTTTAAAGAAAACTTTTATAAATCTGACCTCAGCCCCACTTGCACCAAAAGTGGAATTTCGTATAAGCAAATTCAATATAGACATCTATAAAATTTGACGTGTCATTCGACTCATTTTAGATTCAACTCATTGTTTGTGCAAGCGAGACATACTGATTGTTACAAAAATAATTGGAAACCACAAGAGAAATGGCTGACAGATGTTGTATTCTGGTTTGGCCAATTATTAAACTTCAACTATAGAGATTTTTGTAAATGGGGAGAGTAGGTACTGAGTAATACTTAGGTATGTACACTCACATCACGCTTTAATACTTCTAAATAAGCCATAGAATTAACCGATAGTTAAACAAACGATTAAGTTACCATTAAAGAAAGCACAGAACGACAGAATTATTCTTACGAGGACATTAAACCGTCATAAAATAGAGAGAAATGGTGAAATGGTACTATCAAAGATACTTTCAGTTTTCATTATTTATTTACCGTGGCGAAATATGGTTGGTGAAAATAAATAACAATATGTAATAAAATGTGTTAATAATTGCAAGAGAACACACGCGTGACGTCATTATTCGAACATAAAAACTTTTTAAATGACTTCACAGAGTCAAGCCGAGCGCCTGATAAAGCAACGCGAGTTAAAAATTTATCCAATATCAGTGATGGAACCAGACCTTTAAGACCATTCGGTTGACTTTGCACAATGTTGAAATCAATGTAGGAATTCGTGATCGCCATAAAAAGTCTAAGTCAAAGTCAGAAGTATTTTATTTATTAAAATCACAAAAGATAATTTGGAAGATCACATAAACTAAAATTACTCATGTTCCTACACGACTATACCTTGAAGAATCAGGGCAATCTAGAACATTTATTATGAAAGCAAATTAAATCAAAGAACCTCAAAATCAGCTCGAAATCACTAAGTGTAAATAGCACATTGAAATTAAATAGAGAAGACTTACCTATATACCCATATTATTGAGTAGTAGGTAAGCAAAACAGATCTTTGCCACGCTGTGCTCCAGTGGACATTAGACTCACACACATGGCTCCTTGTAACGGTTTGTATGATTAGTACACAGAGCTAAGTGCTCACGTAGTTAATGTATAAGATTATGAGATAATCACAACTTAAGATGTAGAATGAGGAACTTTAATGGACCCACCACTAGGATAATGTTACACATTTTAGCTGGTGGATGCTGTAAGTTATAATTTGATGTAATGCATCTATCTATGATAAAGATCATTGATGATACTATTGGTTCATCATCATCAACAGCCTGTAGCAGTCCACTATTGGATATAGGCCTCCCCCAAAGAATGCCACTACAAACAGTCTTGATACCTATATCAAAATTTAAAACTGAACGCTCCACTATTTCGTGGCATCAATATAAAATATTCCGTAATCCCTAACCATAAGGACCTTTTTCGATAATCAAACTTGTGTCAAGTGCCAAGTAAAAGAGGTGGGGGGAGGGGGGGGTGAAGTTTTAGACTAAACCTAATGGGGGACGCTGGGAGTATACCTTTTTTACAAGCATAAGTGTAGTATAATTTATACCTAAGCGGTATTGTATTTGTAAAGGGTTGGGGTACCACTTAACATAAGGTGGGTCACACGCCCAGTTTCGTCATTTAAGTAATAAAAAAAAGAAGTACATAAATATGTTGAAAGAACCAAAGTACCACCAAAGTAAAATATCGAAATGTAGGCATTCCATTCCTCGAATTCTCGTCGACTTTGAAACCCGTTCTTTGAATAATGTTTGCACATTAAATCTCGTATTAGAGGTGTTTCTGAAAAAACGTCGTTTGGTAGTTACACTGGTTGGTGATTCGACGCGAAATAATGCGCATACAAACGAGTATGTAAAACAAACTATTTTAAAACTCTATCAGCGTTTTATTCAAAGTTAATTCTAACGGATCACTTTGGATACACCATGAAATGTTTAACACAACTCAAATGTCATGAACTTTTGTGTTGAATTTATAATGGGTTGTTGTTACCGCATAACATCTGCCCCCATAACATACATGCCTACCGCATAACATCTAGAAAGTCACTCGGTGGCCAACGTTTGACAAGTAAAATTACCATCATTGACAATTATTATTAATGATAATTTTGACCAATTGATGGTCATTTTACTTGTCACCGAGTGACTTTTAATTAGGGAATAGGGGGCTGGTGAGCCACATGACAGACCCGTAAATAAAAAAAAACCTTCGATAGCCACTATGCCGCAAATAACTCTTTAATTTTTCATTCGTTTACCCACTACCTTTAACTATTTGCATAACCCAGCGGCTAATACAAGAGCGTGAGACGATGTTTCGAAAAACACCTGTTATTATTTTTAATCATAAAACATCATAAGCAGGCCAGGCCGGTGCTAGGCAATTCTCTCATAGTGACAAACAATGGTCAATTAAGTAGAGCGTCTCGATTCTCGACCTGTTTGTAACCTCTAACGTGGGAAAAAGTCTAAATTCTTACAAAAGTTTTCGTACACCACTCGAAAAGATGGTAATCTTCATGCACAGTGCAGAAACTAGCACTTAGTCTGACCAGATTTGGATAATTAATTTGCGTTACAATAGAGCAGCAATCCATTAATTCTGGTAATCCGCCGATTGCATGCGTGAAATTGCGATTGAAAACCGCGAACTTTCAACAAATAATGACACGTCAGCAAAGTCGACAACCAATGAGTCGGTCGGCATTCTAATTAAAATCAGCAATGATACTATGAGAACAATGAGAACCCGCATTGGGTAATCCCGCTATCGCGATGGAACTGTCTGCTGAAGACACATAGATAAAAACAATGGTCGTGTTGGTTATTCCGGCTAATCTCTCTATCTGGTGGATATTTCATGTGCGTAAAAGCGTCACTGGCGTATATAACGCGACTTGTGGAAATGCAATAACATTGTTTCTGATATATTCAGAGCTTCGAGTATGTCAGGTTTAATAAATGTTTTTAGGAATAGTCAAAGTCAATAGTGTTTTATTCAATGAAGTCATAAGGATAATTTTTTTGGTTGTTTATTTTTTTTTTGAGTGCCTAAATGACGGAATTGATATTGTGACCCAACTGATGGTATATAAGCTGTCATTGGCGTTGTTAATTTGAATCGCCTTATAAACTAGTGGAATTTACTCCGGTTCCAAAGCTAGAAGAGTGTTACCCACAAGCTTGGGTACAGGAATCCATTAAAATTGTATCTATGTTCAGATAAATATACGAACCAAGTCCTAAAGGATCTCATCACAAAAGATAGTCTCAGCCTGAGTTTAGACCAGGGAACGTTCCCCATTGCCTTTTGCTACTGTAATTGTGAGTCAGGCGCTTAAAAATCGACCTTTGGCATATACGATGGTATATTACGAGTCATATAATATACCAAAGGTCAATATTTAAGCAGGCCTGGTCTAAATTTTCGTAATGATACCGAATAAGTTTACATCTTCCTCGGGCATTGGGAACGGAGAATTAGCTACTTCTCGTGTAAGCTGGCCTATATTTTTACCTTAGCGTAAAGCTGCCTCAATATCTCATAACAGTTAGTAAGAACAAAGTAAAAGTACCTTTCAAAGTTCTCTGTTACGTGTATGACGCAGACAATACCTTGTGGGAGGTCCCGAGAACCCACGACACCAAGAGGGCAGACAACGAATCACAAGGAACCACTTCCTAATTGCTCTTGGTTTTCTTATAGTAAAGTAGTTTGCTGTTTTTGATGTTATGGCACTATTATTACTATCCTAATTGGATTAGTTTTCTTATAATGAAGAGGAGTAATGTATTCCATGGGGCTTGTTTTTATACCGAATGTCTATATTTCGTCAAAAAATATACCATTTTTGATGGCTTTATATTTTTACAATCATCATCATCAGCAGCCTTTAGAAGTCCACTGCTGGGCCTACTTCATAAAATACAATGAAGGAATTGCCATAACCACCACGCTTGGTGGGCGGATTGGAGATCGCAGTATTCGTGTTGAGTACCTACTCAGGTGGATACTGCTGCCCATCCCCTGGTGTAATCTGTAAGTCGGCTTTTACGACATCCACGGGAGAAGATATAAGTAGGGGTCTTTATAATACCTCGAAAAGTTATAAAATATCTAACACACTTTCCATACCGGGTTATCTTTGTTTTAAGTTCTTTTGTGACCTTACGAAATATTTTTTCTACTGGAAATATATTCCTTATTACGTAAATATCAAATCTTACTAGAAAAACATACGTTTTATAACATACTCATATTAGGCTGTAATAGCATCGTTTTACACAAAGATAACTATATTCTTTGATGTTACCCTTGTCACTTGCCCTAAGGACGTATCCTGACTTATGCTTTTGTGACTTCTACATTTTCGTATATTTTGGCGTAAGGGTCTAACCTTACATTGTGTGCCTGCCTCAACAGTCAAATAATATGCCGCCTACATCCTTAAAAAGAAGAGGGTCCACAATTTCATCCCTATATGGCATTTGATAAAAATTACACCAGACCAGGGTTTGAAGAAGGTATGTATAAAAACGCCTATATAATAATGTTCTTTTCAAACCAAAAAATATACATTCCCAACACAAACATGAAAATGAAATAAAAATGATAAAATTTATGTAAAAATGAATGAGAATGATGATTGAATGTTTATGGTGCTTCACGCTAAAACGGCCGGCAGGAATATTCTATATCTCACGAGTTTGCAACAGGCGTAATTTGTGCAATCACGGTTGTCAAACGTCGCTTTCTCATACAAAAGTTACTGTTTGACAGCCCTGATTACACAATTTACGCCTGTCGCAAACCTATAACGAGACAGAGACTAGCCCTGCGGGTAATTTTTTATGAAATTCAGTACTCAGATAGATTAAACTTTGTTTTTAATAATAATAATAAAAATAAAAATAAATTAATTTTAAACATAGAATGCTTCTTATCACAAAATTAAATTCCCTTAAGAGAATAACTTGGGTGAAACCGCGTGTGACAGCTAGTAATATATAAGCCTAAAGCTATGCTAGACATGTCAGCCGGGGACGAGCGTTCTGATTCGATCTTTGTCTCATAGAGTTTGCCGAAATAGTAAAACAAGTATTACCAAGAACCTAGTTTTAGAAAAATCCACATAATATTCTTTATATCCGTATTATCTAATCCATAGAAGAATCACGATTACTGACATAGCTCTCAGAATTAGTAAGTTCAAGTGGCAATGGGCAGGTCATATAGCTCGCAGAACTGAAATCGAATGGAGAATAAAGGTTCTCGAGTGGCAACCACAAACCGAACGACGTGGTAGAGGAAGGCCCTCCACTCGATAAGAATAAGGACATTGTAAACGTCACAGGAAGTCGGTGGATGGAGGCGGCTCAAGACCATGCGCCGTGGCATTCTAAAGGGGTCCAGCAGTGGATTACAGGCTGATGATGATGATGACCTAATCGTGAAATGTTTTGTAATAGCTAAAGGTACAACTTTTTCTTGAATGAGATCGCCGATTGCAACATCCCAAATTATGTTACCTCCTGTTGAGCCGGCAGTATTGGCTTCCCTTCTTGCAAAACGAAAAGGTATAACTTCAGGCAAAATTAATGTATTCATTTCATAATTATCCACAAAAGCATAACACCAATTATGGTCACGCAAACTGTTCAACTGATGCCTGTTCTTTTCGTTTTATCAGATTTTTTTGATTAAATTAAAGGTTCTTTGATAGATACCGGTAGGTAAATCACGAAAATACATGTTTTTTATCAATCAATCTATGGGTCAATATAATATAATATAATATGGGCGGTTATGTGGTTTTTTATATTATTGTTACTTCTAGTAAACATTATGTTAGGATTCTTCAGAATTATAATCATCCTGGATAAACATTTTGGCAGACCTAATTTTTTCCGTGAAACTTTGATTGTTTTGCAAGCTATTTTATGCTAAAACCTACTCATGCCTACTAAGTGATCCAAAATTATGGCTATTTCATCGAACAAATAACAATGAGTCAAAAAAATCTGTTCTCTAACAAAGTTCTGAACAAAGTTCAATTCATTTTAATTGACAATTGTTAACCGCTTACCTCATCAGGTAACTATTGTTATTGGGCTGAGGCATCGATCGAAACCGGAATTGATGATATCATCGCAAAGGTTGAAAAGGTTAAAGCTGTCTTAAACAGCCAACGGATAAAGCATTTAGTTTTGTTGTGCCAAGCAAAGAACAAATAATTTTTCAACAAAAAGCATAGATATAAAACAAAGTTATTACTAGAATCTATCTAAAATACAATTGGTTTTTCATATAAAATGATGTTAGAGTACACAAAGAGAGTATGACAACTGATAGATCCGGCGGTTATGATCCGTTGTACTAATTAGATACCCGATATGACAATAATTTAGTTACTGATAGGTAGAAGATGACCAACGGATCTGTTTAAAAATATTATTAACATTATTTTTTTGTTACTAATAGATCTAGTATGGATTTTTCAGAGAAGTTAAGTACAGTCGCGAAACAAATATCTACCTTTATACATAAGCATACAAGTGTAAGTCCCAAAGTTACCTAGCTCTGCGGACGAAACCGTAACCTCCCAATTTAAACGGAAACCGCACAGACTCAACTTAAATCCTATTAGATCTATTAGCAACGACCTGTCCTGTTTCGCTGTTAATAGCTTGCCTTTGGATCGTGGTTTCTATTTGCATAGGAGCTTAAAATTCAATCTGGAGACATTCTACGGTTGTATTAACAAAAAGCACTACTTTCAAAACAAATGATTAGACTTTTAGAGAAGGTTTAGTTATCGCAGTATTGGTGTTAAGTAGGTTGGTACTCAGGTGCATGCTGCTGCCCATCCCTTAGTATAATCCCTCAGTCGGCTTCATAACATCCAAGGGAGGAGACAAAGAGTCTATTCACGCCATGGCACATAACATAACTACTTAGCCTCATCATATTTTAATCTATTTCATGAAGACCTCATAGTTATACTCAACCTATATTGAAACTTATTGGTCCTGATCTGTTTTTGCGGGAATCTAAGCTCAATCCTTTGCCATTACCTGATATATACTTTTGAACTTTAATAGCATTGCAAAACAACATGAATTATGATATTTTCCAAGTTAATTGCTTTACGAAACTTCTTACCATGATATTCTACTGATCTTACTATGTATGGGTTTTTTTACACAATATAAGGTGCACAGACTCTGCCGAGAATCTTGTAAAATAGTCTTTACCGCTATGTACCAGCATTGTTCTAAGCAGTACACAATTATACTTTGGTAAATGTTGAAATGTCCCTACGAAACAAATGTGCAAACGAACTAACATAATATCCATATAAGCAACTGGTTATTACAAAGATTTGATTTAACCCCTACCTGGTTTATGTATATATTATATATGAATGGTTTATATTTAATTTTGTTTTAGGTTGTGATAGTTTCATGATCTTTTACAGATGTAAAATCTACTTGTTATCTACATCATGTTTCATTACATAATTTTTCAAAATATTCGTGATTTATTTAAAAAAAAAAACTATTCTGGACATAGGTCTCCCAATAGGCATCACTGAGTCCAGTGTTTGGCTCTTTTCATCCACAAAGAAAAATCATTTCAAATCAATAAAGATAAAATAAGATAAAATTAGTCGTTCAAATGAAATCAATTATATAAACATTTTGTTGAATTGTTTGCGGATGAACTTTAGAAAAACAGAATATCTACGGAGTAGGTAGGCGTTTTACTACCTAGTCATACTGCTATCTAGTCGTTATGCTAATTAGTAATTTTGCTATTTAGTAGTTCTCGCCATAAGAACTCAACTAAGAAGCAAAAAGTATCTTTTAAGTCTTATTAAGATACCTACTAGCGTAAGTCAAAGTCAACGCCAAAGGTGAAGTGTTTTATTCATTGAATTCGCACGGATCATTTTGAATCGACTTATAAGCTAAAATTACTCCTGATCCAATGCGAAACACGGGGCAAAAAACCCGGCTGTTTTGTTTTTGGATGATCCGTCGTACTAGTTGTGAATCGCCTGTGTGGGTGCTATCGAACAAAAAGAAGCTGATTCATAGAAAAAGTGAAGTCAAATTTATAGGTACATAAACATAATCACACACCACGCACACATCACCACATCATGATGAGCTACATCAGCCCCCATAAACAATACTTCATGATGACCACGATTACTCTGTCAAGAGTGCAACGACTGAGAAGAAGAGATAGATAATAAGTAGTCGTTTTGCTATGTAGACTTTTTGCTCAAGACCTATCCTTTCTGGGTTCTGCTTACTCAGCCAAGCGCTTTATTACTGTTATACGGATAAAGTATGAAATATTAGATAGTTCTGCGTTCCTAAACAGCAAACCAGGCCATCGAATGGATTACCACCCGTTATATAGACAAGGATTACCACAACGGGAATGTCATTAAAGTTGTCCTGAATACCCACAGAATATTAATTCCGTTTGTCAAATAAATTCGGCTGGTCAGCTTGGCCTGGGCTGTATACATCATGGTGGCTGTTTACCGTTACAAACAGAATTTCTGATGAATATTTTTCGATACGGAGTGAAACGGTGAATGCAGATTTTATTAAATTATTTTGGATTATTCAATTAGCAATTTGTATTGACTGTGCGATACTTGGATAATTTTATTCCGCTCACAGTGTGTTTGTTTTGCTTTCTAAAGACTATTAGTTTGAAATGCCGATTGATAGCTGATTTGTATGAAGTGTTTGAAGAGAAATCTTGAATGCTTTGAATCGATATGAGGTGTCTCTATGCGTGTTTCTTCATAAGTAACTATGTACTTATACAATTTTTAGAAATCCTTTTAGTTATTTGTGCAACTTATTTATTTATTTTGATTTGATGCTGATTCGTCATTTATCCCAAATTGTTTTTGTATGTTTTAGTTTTAATGTTGCAAGTAAATAATTTACAAAATTGAAAAAAAATATGTATTAATATAAAATCCTAGTAAATAAGTAAGAATATTCCGAGGGCTGACACTTTTCCAAAACAATATTTTCTCGATATAAAAATTCAGCTATTTTCTTTCAATATTATGCAAACTATTATTAAGATAATAAGATAATTTATTTATTGACTTACCAATGATTGACGGCTGACTCTAGGGATTTTGTTAAATTTGCTACAATTTACGATATTTAAATAAACTGCCTTTTTGGAGTGGCGTAAGACTTTTATCCGAAATAAGATTTTGTTTGTTTACACGCCTTCTTATAAAAAAGACAATAATGCCTAAAAAAATACATAACTCTCTTAACACCCTTACACTCTTTTAACACCCTTTATAATAAGTATCTTTAATGTTTTTTTCGATTTTTAAGTTGCTACTATTTAAAAGTGTAGTTATAATAAAGCAAGCTTTACATTTGCATCATAACGTTGTGCTACAAGTATCAATGTTTCGACACCTAAGCTGCAATTAACATGATCTTGTTAAAGTGTTTGTCAATAATGTTACTGGTAGAGTTAGTACAGCATAACTTTGTAGTGTCGAATGATAATCGTACTGAACGAACTACTTTGGCAAACATATACGTGAACACGTACGAGAACACCAATGCAATACTTAATTAAAGAAAGATTTACTTATAAGAAAATACATAGATTTAAGCAGAAACATTTACACTAGTGACAAATAATAGGTCTAACAATTGTACCACCTCAGTTTCAATAGATCAAGTTCTTAAGAAAGTTGATTGACAATGTAATAGCAATAAATATAGTAACTACTAGGCAATAAATTATGGGTGAGACTCCAAATAGTACGAGTCACTTTCACGTGGGCCTGAATTTAAGATGATTCAAAGAAAGTGAGAGGCCGCGCTTTTTCTTTACACAGTGTGTTTGAACGTGCTAAGTGCTTAAGTTGATAGCCTTGCAAGACGTAACAAACCCAACTGCTGATCTTAAGGTTGTTAGTTCAAATCCCAGTAACGGGTGAAATTTTTTCTTTAATTTATCGTTTTTAAAAGTGTTTGTAGGTATAACCAGTTCCTTAATGTTTGTCCGAATTATCTTTACTAAGATGACTCACATATTTTGTAAAAAACAATTCGCAAGTTGTTATATTACAGTCGACATAAATTCAAAAGGTAGAGACATGTTATTTTGACGAATATTACTATTCGCATTATAAACCTTTCGCCAAACAATAGGCTTTTCAACTACTAAAACTGCATGATGAAAGTATGTTTTAGAACCAAGACTTCAAAACCATAGGCCGCGTGTCCCAGCAGTGAAATTTGTTTAAAGGCTTAATTTTTTTATGATCAAAGTGAGATACCTCTCTTTTTCATTGCACAGTGTGCTTACGTTACGATACCTGTTTAGCTGTTTTATATCTTTTTTCCTTTTCCTCTTCTTGGCAAAGGGCAATTACCTGGAATGAGAATAACAAGTTAGAAATGACGACAAGCACGAATGTTTTAAAATAACATAAAATTAGAGAACCTATCGGTACATAAGCGTAAGTAACTTATCTAATTAGAAATACAAGCTGGTCTGGGGAATTAATTTTAAAATAGTAAGGATGATGATCATAACAACTCTTGATTCCCACTCAGACTTTTGTTTTTGTGTAAAAGAAACAAATTCGTGAATAAAATTCACGAAAGTATGATTTGATTTGCTACATACTTCTACTACATACTAGCAATAAGACTCTTGTTTGAAGATCTTTGCATATTAACTTAGCTGTCTTTACAACATAAGTGACACATGCCTACAAGTCACAAATTGCCGTTATACAACGAGAAGCAAAGCTCGCACAATGTAGATTTTTATCGTTTACAAGCGAAATGATTTGACTCACTTTGCGTAAGTGTTACATTGTTTATTATGAACACACATGAATAGCTGAGGGGTCCATATTCCTCACAATTTCATTGACAACTTCGCAACTAAATTTAAATATACTGCCCATGACCAATATAAGTTAAGTATCACATCTCCATGCTAATGGGGCTGCCACACATGTTCTCAGATATGTTTTCACCTAGTGTCGCAAAGTTCACTGAGCAAACCTTTGATAACATTTCCATCGCACATCATTGTTTGAGCACAGTGTTGGCCGGTGTGATTCTCAATCAAAAGAAGATTACACCGTTTTTTTGGACTAGAGAGAGAGCAAACTTAACTAGCAGGAACATTGAGGAATACACTTTTTTTGATATATATATAGATATATAGATTAACAATTTATTGTTTACCAGGAATACATAATAGGATTTATCAAAATTAGCAGTACAATGGGCGGCCTTATCGCCGAAAGAAATTACGCAATATTTATACTTTTATTGTAATAAAGTTAAATACTATACTCCCTGATAAAAAAAGAAAAAACACGACGATTCTACGTTTATACACTCACAGGATATTTTCTTACAGGATACTTCTATGAAAACCCACACGGGATCTATTAGTTACAAATTTTAAATAAAATAATCCTTTTTAACAGATCCCTTAGTAACAGGTTCTATCAGTAATAAAATTGTAAGCATAAGGGATTTATTAGTACAAGGGATCATAACCACAGGATCTATCAGTTCCTGTTTAGTTTAAGTAGTTAGGTATGTCAATCATATACGATTGACATAACTACTATATCAATCTATATACATATATATATACATATATGCGCTATAGCGCTAATTTATTTCAATAATACCTACGTATAAACTTAGAGGTTTGTCCATGGCCAATTTTATTGGCGGATAATACGTAAGGCTAGAAAGGTGGAGTTACGAGATAACACTCGCTCAAATTGCTATCCAGTCGGCACTACTCAACAAAGCAATCACTCGATAATGTGATCTGCGCATACCATCGCTTCGTTAATCAGCCACGGTCCGTGCGTGTAACGGAACGCACCCAAGATGGCGGAAGTGGTTACCGTGATTACGACAGTATTGCCTTTAAATACGAGGAACTAGGTCACAGGAATTGATTAGAAGCAGTTTAATCTCTGCATCTTTTTCTATTTGCGATTTTGCTGATGATTAACTATGATAAAGATTTAATTAGTAGTTCCATAGACTTGACAGCGACAGCACGATGACGATAAAAAGAAAGCTATTAAATTTATGAGGCTTGTAAACTTCTGAGAATTGTTACAAAAGGTACAGAATACAAAACAAGGCATTTTCCTGGAGGAAAAAGACGCAGAAACAGAGAAGGTAGTAAATACTCAACGAATAAAACCTGTAGCCAACGACTCATTAGTTTCTGTGTTTGTGTTGCGGTGGAAAGTCAGTACGTGCCGGCTTCGCCCCTTGCAAACCATACACGTACGAATACGTGACACCTAAAACGGAATGTCGTGTCGGAGTCTCATTGTCAGTGACACTCGTCCATTGACTGTTTTACAGTTACCACCTTTTTCTATCCTCTCTACAAGGCGTTGGACGCACCATCAATATTCATAATGAGTGAAAGACTGTCCAACTGCCACGGAAATGATCTTAATTTCATATTTTTTACTGGTGAGAGTGGTTTAAGAGTAGTTTGGTCACTGTCCAATGAGATCGCTGTTATACAATCGTACGACGAAGCATAGACTTGTTTTTTCCATCCAATCAACAATACAGATGTTTAAAAGTCATACTGAGGTATAGGCCCGTATTCCAGAACCCAGACCCGTGTCCCTGAATAAATAAATAAACAATAATCAAATAATAATCAAGCGTGAATCAAGACTCAAGCATAGATTTGGTGACAGTTTTTAATTGAAATCTGTCAAAAAATCTATGCTTGAGTCTCGATTTAGTTTGAGTTTAGTTCTAGAATACGGGCCTAAGTCATTTAGCTGGAACTTTAAAAGAGAGTAATTAACAACGAGAAAGCTCTCATCGGTCTCTAAGTATGTGTCTTCGCAGGCGAGAAGGTTTAAAGGACTTTGTCGGTCAGTGTGTCGTTTTCGCTCACACTAAGTAGCATTGCAGACAATTATCTTGTCTAGTATACGTTTGGTGACTGCGGTTGGTGATTAGTGAACCGCGGGAAAGTTATAGACGTTAAGTTGCATTGTTCTCGCACTTTCAAACGTTTCCTAGTGAAATCATCGTCAGTGTTTGGTATTATCTGTCAGCAGAACAAAACATTGACAATCCTCTCGAAATCATCATCATTAACAGTGAAAGCAGTGTTAGCGACTTGCCCAGGCTGTGGACGGATAGGTACACCTAAATCTTTATTATATTTAACTAAAAACTGAATCAAATCCCTTAGATACCTAGGTACCTGAGTTTAGCCTGTTGATACAGAAAGAAGCGATTTGATTTTTTATGCACCTGGATATAAGGTACAATACATTGGACAGTTGTGCCGTTGAACCTAGAAATTGCAGTGATAACGTTGTATTAGTGCTAGTTATTTTGTTTAGCCATAATCAAGCAAAAATACTTCTACTTCTAGTAAGTTACTTTGCAAGTATCGCAGCTCGCCATTCAATAGGATATCAAGTTTGTTGTTGGTTGAACTAATTACTCTGCGGTAGTCTAGAATGCGGTCAGTAAAACCTAGTTTGTTCAGAATTTTGCATAACTTGGCATATCAAAAGAAACTACAAGGTAGGTACTTAAATTTTGTCAGAGTTTATTCATAATTATTTTGTTCTACCAAGACTTAAGTTCGTTACCCTTTCGAGAACCAGTACCTAGATAAACAACTGCCTTTGCTATGAAGTATTAAAACTCGTATTTTTCCACTGCGCAAAAGAAGGCCAACTTATGCGCTTCTCGTTTCAGAAAAAAATCTCGTTAGAAAATAGGAAGTCAACAGTGGAAACTAGTTGAACGGCGTACGATCAGAGTAAAAGTATTTTTAGTTTACTTAGAGCCGTCTAACTCTCTACAAGTGACTGGTAGCCTACTGGATGATAATGTATGAAGATAATCATTTAGTAGGTACTTATAGTCTGTTAGCAACATAACAGAACTTGATATGACAATTATGTATGAAAACAAGTCTTTAAAGCAGTCTATGAACTTGTTCTAAAGTCATACAAACTGTTTGCATAAAAAAACCAGTTAAAACTGTTTTGGAGAAAAATAAAATACCAGCCAAACCCACAACCTCATATCCCAAACGCAAATACCATATATCGTGTGTCGTGGGTAAAAAGCTTCAGCTAACAGCCACATCTGATCTAGTAGTTAATGTGGGTAACCTACCTATTCTAACTGGTAATCCATATCATGGTGCAAGCGAACTCATAATCACCTGGGTAGCTGACCGTAAAATTCTTTTCTGCAACCTGCGGTGAACTGTTGCGTAGAAAATGTTTTTACACGGCGTTTCTGTTTATCTTTGTTGAGTCACGACCCAAAAAAGTAAAAGTTGATGTTTAAATAGACGCGAAATACTACAGCTATTCACAACATCATAAATTGTGAGGCTGAAGGCATTTGCCGTGCAGAATCGAGCTTGTCTGCCAAGCCTAGATCCACAAAAACCCAGTTTCAAATCACGTATGAATATAATTTTGCGGTCACGAAGACACGCAAAGAAACTGCATCGAACATTCTTATTTTTATAACAGAAACTATTTGAATCCTTTGTTATAGACATTCTGATTTCTGGTAAGGTTGGTAATTATTTCTCACTTTTCTTTTATGGTAGGTACTATCACAAAGTATCTAAAGGTGGCTTAGTATTATATGGTACTACCATGAGCAGTTGTGTGACAATGTCAGATATGAGTCACGAAATCGTGTGTCAACAGAGAAGTTGAAATGTAAAACGGAGCTAAACGACACACCTACAGAATAATGACGATATTCTTGTACTTTTACCAATATTGTAGCATGAATTCGGGTGAAATTTGTACGATTTATAGAGTCCTTTTTGAGACTGTGCTACATGTATTTTCTATAGGTACTTATGTTCCATATTTGGCATACAAACTCCCCTTAAAAGCAGGTGGCAATTATTATTTGTGGTAGCACTTTCCGTTCAATGAACTAACACCGTTAGTTTTACGCATTTAGCTCTCGCTGGCTCTATACATGACACAAATAACAATTGGCCAATCGGCTAGGTACTCTCAGAAATAGGATAACGGGTACTAAGTTGGTATATGTTGCAATTCACGAAAGTGCGAGTTCGCGTTTCGTTTCTATTAACACTTTTCCTTGTAAGACATTGGCATTGTGATATTGCTGGCAGCTGAAAGGCGTTCGCCGAAGTTGGAAATGTTTTTGAAACTCGCTCGGCGACGATCCGAGAAATTGCGGCATGCCATATGCTTCAAATTTATAGCTATCATGTCTAATTCATAATACTTGCATACTTCTTAGCTGTGTTTGATTGAGTAACAATTCTGAGTTAAGTAGGCACCTACATATAATACGTTGTTTTTCTCGACTTGTCGGGTTGACCGATGATTTTGATGTCTCAACCCCCTGATGTTAGCAGTTGATACTTGCAAGTCCATGTAAACATAGAAACAGTGGAAGAAAACCCCGCAGAAGCAGATAATTTAAATAAAAATCGGTTACCAACCCGTCAAACTCGAGAAAAACAAGATAAAACGTATTCCGCGTTGTTATTCAAACGCAACATTCGCGGATGCATCACCTGTGTTTCGCGCGTTTTTACAGCCGCCATTTTGTAGGTAGGTACTAGCAAGGAGTTTGCGGAAAATGTTTTATGGTAAAAGTGAAAACGTGACAATGATGCGATGAGGTTGAACGACACTTTGTAAGTGTTGTGGTTTCTATTAGGTACCCTCATAATGGAATTCCTACCAGGCTACTAATACTGATTTATGCTATGAAGCTTTCAACAATTTATATTGAATAAAAATGATCGGTTTTATGGGAAAATTAAGTACCCAGAGAGGTTGGCGTCGTAGGTTCAATTACCGACCGGGTGTCGATAATTTTTGAGATAACATGAAATCTTAGATATTTTGTAAGTATGTTATCAATATGGCAGTCGCAACATAAATTATAAATCCTTGGTTACCTACAACTGTTGCGAAGGACTCACATGATCCATATTCCTCTGATTTCGACTAAAACCCTTGAGGCTCTGTATCGGTTTATCCCAACCTATCTATGTGTACCAAATAGATAGAAAAATTATAGATACATTTTCCTGTTCATTCACTCTATTCAATAAATTTGTTGCTATACCAAGATATGAAAATTTCGCAACATTAAAATGTAATAGTGAAACAAGACAATCTTGTTCTTAAATCTTGTCGCGCGTTCGAGTGACAAACTAGTTTAGCTATTAAGCAAGTTAGTTGGGTTTATGTAGTAACTATTCATCAATCTATTGTTTGGTCTAAAACCAGCACTTGCTAACTGCCTCTTAAGCTTGTGGGTAATAGCAGCATAAGCGTTATACAATAGATATTTAACAACTAAGTTTGCTTAGGAACCTGTAAAACATATATTATTGATTGATATGATGACAATCTGCCCGTACTATATTGCAATAGAAAAATGAAGTGTAAAAACAGCTTTTGTACCAGTATATTTTACCTAATATAATTAATTCAAATTTATACTAGGTACCTGGAAGGACAAGAGCCATCAAGATGAATTGACACGTTTGCGTTTGTATAACAGCCTTTATATATATACCTATATCAATACAAAACTAAACTATTGGCAGACAGATACACCGTTTGATAAACAATTAAATTGACTTGACGTAGTACGACGACAAGCAACATACCTACTTACGGAATCGAACCCCACTATTTCGCACCGTTGCCTTTGCTAATGACCCAACGACTGCCTACGCATGTACATTTTGTAGACGAACGAATAATGTATCTGCAAATAACCTGCCGATCTTATAACAGAATCTAAGATTATTTATAGACTATGTTTTGTTTCGTTGCAATCTAATCAATGGTTCAAAATATTCCAAAGCATGTGACTATTTCAATAGTTTTTCTGGTATTAACGTTACTACGTTGAAATCCTAGTTTTCATCATAATTTCCACAGACTTTCTGTTCTATAAATTTACTGAACACTGTTATCTTCGAACGGGAGTTTGCACACTTCGCAAAAACTCAGCGCAGATGATTGATGTTCGTGTCTGTGTGTCAGCGATATCGGACGCTCCTTGGACATGCAAAACAGCGGTTTTTATTTTAATAACTGCACATTACACATACACATTCGTTTAATGATGATTATTACTTGCCCATAACAAACTAAAATCTCGAGCCCTAAATCACATGCATTATTTTGCGAGTGATACAATAAAATTCTGAAAATATTACGAAAGTTGTCCAATGACTCAACTTCTTTTTTTTGGGCTAACAGGTTTTAGTTTCCAACCAGATGATTTACAGCTGGCCAGTGGGAAAATAAATTTCTCCGAACTCATACTACGCCGAAACATCGAATTTGAATGGTTATTCATTTCATACCTTATCGTCCCTGCGATTTTGAAAAGGTTCTACCTACCTGCTTCAGCTGACTCACCAAGAATTCTTTTGTGTTATATAATCCGTAACTCCTTGGCCTAATGAAAAGGACAGCCTTTTTACCTGGCTGCTTTGGTATTTCCAAGAATGCGTTTGACCTTAGTTTTTTTCCTTAGAAGCCTTAACCCGCAGCTCAAAAGCATCAGTTGCCTACATAACAGTCCTATTTTATTGGGCAGGAAGAGTTCCGCCGTGTGTTTGTTTTGGCTTGCTTATGTCTCTTTATTCTGTGTTTATGTGTTTTAGGTAAAATAACTTAATTTATACTTTTCTTTTCATAACAGAAATCAAACTCTTTTATTGTCCTTTTGGCTGTTTGGCGTTTGCCAGAACACAATTTTTGGATGGTATAAGTTTCTCACTATTTTTGAGATAGGTAGGTTCTTTTTCCTTTCCAAACTGAAAATAAGTAAGGTGTACAACTCATGTTCGGTCATTGTGTTCGGATGTAATCTGAATTTACGCGGGATACAAATTAGGAGTATACGGATGGTTGTAAGCAGTATCTAACAAGGCTTTTCGTCTTTCAAAATATCGCATAATCATCTATAAGTATCTGAACTACGTCAGGAATATAAAATAAACACTACATTATGTGTGTCTTAAAATCAACATAATGTTTTCCATGTTTGATCATGTTGAACTACTATCTAATCCAACTAAGATATCTTTCATCTATTTTTATATTGCCCGATTAAAAATGAATTAATTTATCATCGACTGAATGGGTTTCCGATGCATCATTCGCATTAATCACCGATGTCCTTTTATGTTGGGGGTATCTATCATCCGTGTTGACGTTAGATGTCGGAAGTATTTGGAATAGTGTGCTGGACCGATACAAAATGTATCTTTATCATGATGCTATAAGTTCAAACAAAATTGTTCATTGCTCAATTATTATGATGGGTACTTGGTTAAAATCAACGATGGGAGATGAAAGAGGTAATCACAGAATTTTGGCCAATGTATGCTCGACGGCCAAAATGCAGACCAATGGTCGTATGACATTTTTTACATAGCTTGAAACCAATGGACGAGACTCTCAAAGAAAAGAAAAGAATGGCGTATTAAAGAGGAGGTCCCAACAGTGTACATGGACTGAAATTTGAATGATGATGATGATAAAATTATTATAAAAGTATTTTAGATGTGTAGTACCTATGTTTTAAATTTGGAACTCTCAGTACACTATCGGTTACCTAAATAACTCAACTTTAACGAGAAGTGCTGCATTGTAATTCATATTTTTGTCACATTATTGTAATCAGTGTTATTCTTATAAAAAACACCAACTAACGAATGAACTCAACATTTCATCTCAAAATAGTCGAAACAGTAGCACAAAAAGCGAAACGTGTCAATGTGAATGGAGTCCCTACTGACAAGAAGGATAGCCTTTGAACAGTTCATCCGAATAAACAAACCTAGTTGGGTGGTGAAAATAAAAGCCGGCAGTCAAACGAGCAACACAAAATGTCCTGTAGATATTCTAGGAGGTTGTACAAGCAGGGGCACAGTAAAATCAGCAGCCAGTATCTTATTAACATAACATAACATAATCATCATCACATCATCTCCAGTCTGTACGTCCACTGCTGGACATTACTGAATACAGTGGGGAGATTTGCCATAATCAGCACGCTTGGTAAGTGGATTGGTGATCACAGTTCGTTTTAAGTACCTACTCAAATAAATGCTGCTACTGATCCCCTGGTGTAATCCCTTATAGTAAAGCTTTTACTATATTTATGGTAGGAGAAGCAGGGGTCTATTCTTAGGCCAGACACACCACGGCAAACGTTATCGACAATAGTACAAGCATGTACTACATCGATGTATAAAAATCTAATGGAATGTGAGCAACTTTTCGCACTGTTTTAAAATTATCTAAGTTCTTATAGTCAAGCAATATAACCTATTGCTTAGTGAGTCATGAAGCCGAGATACTGGTTCCAATCTGTCGTGCGGCTCTCGAGAGCTGGTACAGTAGGAATGAATAGAGCTAACGAGACAGCCCGACGATGCCCAGTGTTTTGTGAAGCCACTGAAAGGATTCGCGCTTTCACGTTTTAGCACGGTTTTGTTTTTGATTTGGTACTTCCGCTTTTCAAGTGTGAAAAGTGTGAAGATTTTTTAAGTTGTAGGTATACTTTTATTATTAGAATAATGATAAAATTCAATGATCATAAAATTAATGTTTATTCATTATCATGAAGAGAAAAATATGCAAATTTGTTATGATTGCAAGGGCATGAGGGTATGTAGGGAGATGTTGGTAAGTACATCACTGATCCCAAGTGTTATACTATAAAGGTCAAACAAGGGCAAGGTTGTCAAGGGCTTCTTATTCTTAGTGATAGTAACAACATTAACGATACTCGAAACGTTTGGGTTTATTTTGGGAAAACCCATTGTATAAATTTTATTTTAAACCTAACCGGTTAGTTGTATGATACCCTATCTAGTGTCATAAGTCGTGCTAAAATAAATTATAAATTCATCGTATGAGTCATTTCACATTCCGAATCCTTGAAGGTATGATGTTGATTGTTGTTATAGCATCATTATTTTGATATTTGGCTTAGACAATTATATGCTTATGTATGTACCTATTTGGCTGTATACATGTACTCATAATACTTTGTGTAATGTTTTAAATTTAAATTATGTTATGCTATATTATCTCTGTTTTTCTATTGCTGTGTTATCAAACTCTACCCACTCTTACTACTAAACCCTTTGCACCTACATAGTATTTAATTTGACTCCTTTCTATATAAATTTAAAACAAAATTCTTGATCAAAATTTTAAACTTAATCAGTTTACATAATCAAATCTAAGTTCTCATCTTCTCCATGTTACTATTTTTATTCGACTATATAAAATAAACAGTACCATGCTGAATTATTCAAGTGGCTTCGAAGTTTCGAAACTAACCGGTGAGACGCGTAAGGTAAAAGTTCAAGGTTTCGGACATATGCAGCCTGAGTCGTTGTGCGTCTTTTTGTGTCCTCGATTAATATATTTTATTGCATGATTTGATTCGTCGATTTCACAAACAATAATATGGTTTATTTTCGAACTCCGCTAAAGATGGCGAGACGCGATTGACACGAATACATGCCAAATAACTATTCAAGATCGTAAAAGCGGGTAGGATTTGGAAGAGGCCTTTTCCCAACACTGGGATCTTATGTTATGTTACAATATGGAAATTTGGACACCTCTTGAAGCAAAGTATGAAAGTTCCCAGTAAGTGTACTTTTAATCCTAAATTGTAAAACAGAGTTTCAGAGATCAAACTAAATTTGAGTAAACAAACACCCAGAACGTTAATTTTAACCACCTACCAGTTTTTTCCAGTAACACAAGGATTAATAATCAAATTAAAAGTGAGTGTTTGTTGTTCGAGAGTAAAGTTGGCCCCAGTTTTTAAAATTCTTGAATCAACTCCAAACGATTATGATAGATACTTTGCCTTCGTTATTCTTATGCAGCACATTACGCTTTGTTAACAAAATGCTGACTTGTTATTAATAAGTTATTAAATAATGCGACCTTGCTTACAATCTTCCGCGTATGTTGGCTTCACATCATTGTAGAAGCTGATTTGACACGTTTTGTTTACAGGCAATATTGTAAACGTTTATAGCCCACTTGGAAGCTTAGTATCCAGACTGACTATAAACTCGGAGTTTATCTTAAGTCTTGGTCTTTGGTGAATAAACTGTTTATATATATAAAAATACATATAATATATGTACTTAATAATTAAGTAGCTTCCTATATTAGATATACTTTATAAGTCATCATCATCATCTTCAGCCTATAGATGTCCACTGCTGGATAAAGGCCTCCCCCTAGAATGTCACGACGAACGGTTTTGAGCCATCTCCATCCACCGACTTCCTGGGACGTTTATTATCTTACGTCTTATTATGTTTTTATTATTGTTTGTGTTATATAAAAGACCAGTATCGGAACACAAAAGTTCTTGCTCGCAGTACTGCAGAGTGGAAAGAAAGAACGCCGATTTACCGAGATTACGGGATAAGAGAACTTCAGGAAAGTTTCAACACTGTATTGTGGAGAGTACAATGTCTTTGATCGGGCGAGGAGGGCTTAGGCCCGCGCGGACTGGTTCGGGTTTATATAACCTTAAAACAGTGCATATAAAAAAAAAAGAAAACTAAACCTTATCTAATAGATTACTAGATATATGAAAATACAAGTACATAATGAATATATACATTTTCCTGTGAGTTTATAGTTACATTGTTGATTTTTCCAAAACTGTTCTTGATGATACGCTGTAGATATTTATCTATTTATGCAGATATGATCGTGCCGTGGTAGCCTCGGCCCAAGCATAGACTCTTTCAACTCCTGTGGATGTCGTAAAAGGTGACTAAGGGCGCCGCCAGGGGATGGGCAGCCATCTGAGTTTTTAACACCAGACTGCGGTTAACACCAATCCATCTGCCAAGCGTGGTGATTATGGCAAATCCCCCCCTTTGCTCGCTATGCATGCTATCGGAGAGGCCTCATCTAGCAGTGGATGACTACTGGCTGATGAAGGTATATTTATATATTTATATCATTCTTGTTAGGGGTCAATACCTACGATCACTTTACCACCCATAATCTAGCTAGGGTTTGTTTATATTAGCACTTCATCATCTATGTTAGGTTAGAAATGGAACAATCTTTGTAAACTTTTATTTAGGTAAATAAAGTTATGCAGCAAATTTCAATCGTGTACACCAGCCCTTACAGATTGTAAGAGGAGCAAAGGTGCACGGGGTGAGGTAAAGCATTCAAGACACGATTGATAAAGGGTTGTCAATTGTAATAATAACGGAACAGATAATATACTTTTTCTGGATTGTGACAAGTGTGAGCTAACAAGGAAAATAAAAGTTGTATAGGTTCGTAAGGAAAAAAGCTTTGAGCTGAGTAATTATACAAGGCATGCTGATGTTTATCACGTATTTCAGTCAAGTTACGATCAATAACAATTCTGTTCTGTTTCTAGAATTAAATAACCGATATTGTGGCATTGTGCCAACCCTATCGAATCTAAGGGTGGAGGCATTCAGTACAAGCTGACAAACTTCGAAAATCCAGGCACATACCGTAGCACGTAGTTTCTAGGAAATTGGATAGGAACGTTTCAATAGCAATTGTTAAAATATAAAATATTTTATACTGAAACCGCTTTTCGTCGTAAATATTTAAATTCTCTTTAGTGTGATGAAGCGCAGCGATATAAATGATCATCCAAGTGTTACTTTTTTGCATAGTAATGTGCAAAAATTTATTTGTGGTTTATTTTTTACCCATTTCGACAATCTTAACAATTTATAAAGTTCAAAGCGATTATATGTACAATTATTTTGATGACTTCTACTGTGTATGGAAATATCATATCACACAGATATATTTTTGTAGAATAACTACGTAGGAAACTTACATATTTTATTCGTAAAGTAAATATTTATTTGAATTTGAAATTGATATAAGTACATACCTTTCAGTACTAACTTTCAGAAATTTCATTAAGATCTCATTTGGAGTCTTGTTAATTGTATCAATGTCTTCAACGATTTCTATCTCAAAATAGTCGACATCTTTCTAATACTCTGTCAGCTATGTAATTGCTTTATCTTTCGAACTCCAAACATTTAGGCATAGCATTGTCTTTGTATTCTGCCAGCGTTGGAAAGTGGCGATATCGCCTGGTTTTCTTTGGCAAATGGCTGTATAGTTTTAGAGGTTTATTATTCTGACGACTACTGTAACACGTTTGTAGAATAATAAGCATTATGGTTACAATCTGACCGGCGGGCGGTATTTGGAAATATTTGGCCGTACCTGTACGCAAAAGTCACAAAATTTCAGTAATTTCTAACAGCCTTTTATCATACACATTGTTGCTAATGCTTTGATATTGAAGTGAAGTCATGAATCGTGATGCAAACATTGCTCAATTGTTTTTCTGAAGGTAATTGCCAACATCTGCTCAAGCAATATAGCTTATGGTCAACGCTACGTGGTTTGAGGGAAACATAATTCATACTTATATACATACGTTACGTTCAAAGATGAAACAAGGTACAGTTACGGCACACACGACATGTTAAAACCATCTTTCTGTATTAAACTTTATAACCTTTTCGCTATTCAGTTTTTTTTCTTCTATTTAAACGATTAAAGAAACTATTTTCACTTGGTTTTACCACATAACGTGTTTTGTTTTCTCAAGATGTTCGCCTTGAGAGAGGTCAGGTGCAGTATCCACTTCAAGCTCCGATAATTTAATCACTGTGGGTACTTGTCTACCTACATTCCATATCATGTTTTCCTCCAGTGAACGTTTTATCAAGAATATAATATTTATACCACTTATATCAAGGAAATCAAAGCTTCTAGAGATATATCCAATATTCACGAAACATTAAAAATAAGTTGATGTCGATGATGTTAGATAAAGGGATGCAACGAAATCACAAATAGTTCTGATCTGGCTTCAAAAAAAAGAATTATCCATGAATTTAGAAATGAGGATTTATTAAATAAAAATACGAACATGTCGAAAGATCAAATACCTATATTACAAACAGTCAGTAAAACTATTCGAAGAAAATAATAAAAACAAGCGGAAAGTATGGATGTCACGTACTCGCAAGGAGTGCCCATCGATTACATACGTGATAATATTTGTTTTAGCATCTCTCTTCTTAGCTGTTTGCTTTCGATAATCTGGTGTTTAAGAATAGGCACAGAAAATTATGTGAGAAAAGACATGAAAATTGCTAACGTAGATACACATAGTGCCAGTGGGTACAAAAGTAAGAGTTGCTTGTAGTAAGCACTACAAGCAACTCTTCTCAAACAACTGCGCCAGCAACAGAAGGCAAAACCTATGCCTAGTGGCCACTTACACAGACACCAATCTTAAGGCCAGTCATATGAAAGAACATAAAACACCTAACAGAGAAAGATACCTGATCAATGAACGAACGCAAGGTGATCAAGAAAGAAGGACCAATGAGAGGAACGAACAGAAAGATTAATTTGAAGTTTTTGGTAATTTTTCTGGGCACAGAGCTTAAAGCAGAACGAATGGAGGGAGTCATTTACATCACAGCGTTTACCTACGAAGGTATAAATCAATTTTCTGTGGTTATGATGTGCGTGCGTGTTGTCATTTATAATTCCTTATGAAATCAGCACAGCACGAAACATTACGTGAGCTCTGTAATGGTTTACCGATTTATTTGTAGTCACATGCATATTTTTGATTTGTAATTAATTTGACCTTATTTCTAAAACACAATCATTATGCTGTTGGTATGTGAACCCGTGGTGATTATGGCAAATCCACTCTATCTTTTGGAGAGGCCTCGTCTAGCAGTAGATGTCTACCGGATGATGAAGATATGAATCCAGAAAAAGTAGTTTCGTTAATAAAATATTCAGGAAACGGTCTTTCTCGAATACTCTTAAGCTATTCTAGGCTTGTAACAAAGGCAGTAGATGCCAAGATTGCTAAGAGCTCTGGTACAATTACACCTGATGTAATAGCAAAAGGTGAAAAGGCAGGTCAGGAACTTGATTGCATTGAAAACCTGGCAACGAACGTTTGTGCAGCTACTTGAAGACGGATGACCGGCTCAGTCAGTTTGATTTCACGATGCATTTCATAATAACCGTTTCAACTGAAGTTTTTGTATGTTTTCTGCGTTTTTATACTGTGCCATTCACGGTCGTAGAGAATCGGAAACGGTACAAGTAATCCGGCTTTTACGGATGACCTTAGGTTCAAGTCTTAGGAATTAGTGATACCTACGCTTTAATTCTAAACGGGATCAATAGACTATTACTCTAGATAGGTACCGACAAAATTTAGGGAAAATTAGGTAGATAAAGACAAAGTAGGTACATACCGCGGTTTTGGAAAAAAACAAGTACCTACAGAGACTAAAATTAAGCCGTTGAATAAATTTCTACCTACATTGATGTCTATATAACTATACTTAACAACATCAACTTTTTTATTTGTTATTTGTTTGTGTCATAAACGTAAAATTTTCAGTTACTACGAAATGCTTGCAACATAATTTGGCTAGCATCCAAGCTTTATCGTAGAAAGGTCAAAGAATTATGTCAAATCTGTGATAAAGTTGGTATAAAACGCGATTTTATTATATTAAGATCCCTGGTATACGTTACTTTAATACATGATACTATTAGTGAGGACATTGTCATAGAATAACTTTATGCAATATTGCCTTGGTGACGGTATTTTGATTGCCTGCCTTACCTACGCCATGTTAGAGCTACATACCTGCTTATCTACACATCTGGGTACAATGACATTTCTGATGTATAATAACTTTGTACAACGATTACAACATGTCTTTGTATTCGTTTCGAAGGTGTCGACAATACTTCGAATACAGCAGTGTGAAATCGTTGGTTACTATAGTGGGGTCTACTAGGTATTTCATACAGTTCGTATAAAGATACCCCCTATAATAGTTAATGTGTTAGTGGATAGGCTCCGTTCAGTTATGGTTAGAAAACTATTTAGTATTCTTAGCACATTCCGGATGTCCTCAATCTCTATTTCCCAGAATGGTACAAAATGGGTAGTTAATAAGCATGCCATATTATGATCCGAATATCTAGTTAATTTAGAAAACTATAAATTCAGTTCTACCGCTTGTAAGATTTTAGAAAGCAAAATTATTAAACCTATTAACAAGATTCTAAGTTGCAGTTGAACAAACATTATTGAGGTACTAGTTGCGCCCCGCGGTTTCACCTGCGTGAATAATGATGAAAATTGATGATGATGATGATGATGATGAAAAGTAGCCTATGTGTTAATCCAGGGCGTAAAATATCTCCATTCCAAATTTCACTCAAATCCATTCAGTAGTTTTTACGTGAAAGAGTAACAAACATCCATACTCACAAACTTTCGCGTTTATAATATTAGTAGGATTAGTATTTCTATGCCTATACCTAGACATAACTGTCTATAATACACACACCTATTTCTATACTTGAACTAGTAATTGCACCATTTGATTGACGCCAACAATTTAGTGTTCATTGTTGTCAATTATTATTAGGTATGTTGGCTTGATTTCGACTCCCACCTGACCAGTTCATTTGGCAATACGGCATTCTTGTTTTAAGGCCAGCTGTAGGCTTACTGTCCATATAGTAGCTCAATGGTATTAGCTGGTATTATTTTTTAATGGATTTCTTCAAATTTGTTTTCAGGCGTACCGGTCACCTTGTTTAAAATATGATTCAAAATGATCCTCGTTGTTGTTAGACATTTATTTGTAAGTTTTGCCAAAGAACGACACTATAAAATTTAGTTAAGCAGGCTAATTAAGGATAGGACTTTTGCCATTTTTACCATAGTTATATTGATATTTAACTCATTTCGTACAGATTTTCGACGAAATACTTCTATTCAATATTGTCAAAGTTTTGTGCCTTAATCAAAAGTTGCCTAAAGGGAAAGAATTTGTAGGCCAGACTCGTAAACGATGTCGAGGCAAGTCTTGAGTCATACTCCAATAAATTATCCGATTATCTTTGTCTCTAGCTAGAGAAAACTTCCTTTATATTAGGGTCAACATTTTATCAAGGAATTTATCTATAAGCTTCGTCAACAAAGAGCTGTGGTCGCATTCCTACAAAGCGAACGACAAGCCTTGCGTTCGTTCAAGGTCATTTTGTGAAGGGAGGTCTGGCTCTACGTGTCTTAAACTGCTTCTAGATTATATATAATACCAACGTCTGCTTGACCTATACTTCCTTGACTCAAACTTGTTTTAAAACTGCAAAAAGTTAGTGGGTTAATGATGAAGAGGATGAAGCAGAACAAAAAAGTAGGATCAAATCTGCAGAAGGCTGACAAAAATGTGTTTTAAAAATCAAAAAGATGATTGAAATTGGCAAGACTAAGTTATCTGGGAGTAATTATGATAGCAATAAGAGCACATACATCCTGTATTTTTACAATTTTGCTGCTATTTTTCCTGTATTTCATAAATATTTTATGTTTTTTTTTGTCTTTTGTAGAAAATCAACATCACTGAACTGATCAGATTTGTGGTATTTAGACTACTAGACATTAATCTATTTCGACATTTTGAAATCATCTTAACGGCTAATTACATTGGTATATGTACCTTAATTATCCGTTATTCATTCACATAATATTTTTAAGATGTTTAAATTACTCGCAATACTGATAGCTCAAATGTAAGTCCAACTCTGAGCAAACTTCATTCAAAGCACAAAGCGCAATTTGGTGCAATATTCAGATTTGGATATGAATGTTCCCCTAGGGGTAGGTGTGCAAGCGAAATGCTGCGTCTGTTTGAGGATATAGCAAAAAGCAATCAGATTCACGATTAAATTTTGCAGATTCGACGAGTTCGAGAACAAATTTTAATTAGCGCGAAGATTTTCGAGTGTCTTTTGCGACTCCCGAGTTAAGCCCTGTTTATTTTCGTGTCAGAGTTTTGAACTAATTTAGGAGTTCATCGGGTTTTGGCTGACATGGTTATATTTATCTTAATTTCAAAATAAATACTCACAGAAAACTTAGCTCAGATTGTTTAGTATGTATTTGTATATCGATGTATGTATTTCTAGAAGCAATAGGAAGAATATAAAGTTTTTATGATAATCATCTCGAGTATCTCGACCGTAAGCAACAACTCACTAGTCAAACCGTTACACGACGATTCCTAAATGTAAGCTGAATGCAAATTAACAAGTTTGTATGTAGAGTGGACCAATGGTGGCCTGTCACTGATGGCCAGTTAAAGGTGAATATACTGTACGCTATGGTCTTTGTGCACGTGGCTTAACGTGTTAAGAAAAACGTTAGAATGAGTTGATATTTAAAATCTAAACCTCATTGGTAGAATACCTTTTAGCTCGACACTGTCTTCACACTGCGGATGTTGTCTATCAAGTCGAACGTAGACTGGTAAAAGTACTTATTTGAATGGAGTATTTGACTTTACCACACTGATGCGATATTTGAAGACCTCTGTGGCGTGGCGAGTGAGTCGGCTGAGACCTAAGAGGTGTGGGTTTGATTACCGCTGCGCGACATATATTTGCATGCAAATCTGCAATTTTCCAGGAGGTACTGTATCACCATGCACCATGTATTTGTGCTCATAGTTCCTGATACCCCAACACACAGGGAATCCTAGTGTGGGATTAGGACTATGTATGTGATTGTTGGGTGTTTTGTTGTATTATATAAATAGTATAATTAGTCTTACGTAAGATACAAAATCCATTATGTAGGAACAAAAAAATATTTTTTTTTTCAAATAAATAAAATTGTGTAGTTAAAATGGTCTCTATGTATTGTAGAAAAGGTTAGGTATTTGAAAAACTATAGATCGTTATTGAAAAATCCGTTTTATACTTCATTTTATTAGAATACCTTTTCACAAAAGCAGTTAGCTCAATGGCTTGTGAATGCCTCGTAAAAATGTCGCGCTACATCATCCATTTTATTCAGAAAATGTTCTTGCTGAAATACCGATGAGATTTGAACCTTAGTCAATTGTGATAAAAGTGGTTAACTGTTTGGTACGTAAGGGAAATGCCGAGATGTTTCGTTGAATCGTTCGGAAGCCAGTGCGGAAGAGCGGATTCTCCCTAGATAATCGAATTCATTAGCCGTCTTTGTACTGTAAATAGTGCAGAAAGCTGGGCTTACTCACTTCAACCTGTGCTACAATCATTTGACTTGAACGAAGCTTCAAACAAGATTAATAGCCATAATTACTGTAATTACCATAAAAGTTAAATAATTTGATATTTTTTCTAACATAACATTTAAATCTGAATACTAGATGAAATAAAAAAAAAATAAAGTCCAAAAAATTTCGATCCTGCCAGGATTCGAACCTGGAATCTTCTGATCCGTAGTCAGACGCGTTATCCGTTGCGCCACAGGACCTTGTGTATGAATCGACGAATTTACCAAACACTCTTCGGTAAGGTTATAAAAACTTGATTAGACAAAAAGCTTGCTTTTGATTTGGTAACGTTTATTTCTTTAGGTGTTTCGTTCGTTCTTGTTCGTTCATTTATTGTATGCGTGCTTGACGTTTTTTGTAATCTATTTTCAAACCCAACTGATTCGATAGCTATAATTTCTGTACCTAATTTTAAAGTGCCATTGAATCTGTTAGGTACATAATAATATATTGTGCTATTGATACCTATTACCATAACCTAGAACCTAGTTGATTAAAAAACAAATACCTACTTCTATCAACTGGCATCCTGCTCACATGATGATAAGTGGTAACAGCAGCCCAAAATAAAATCAATGGTTATTTATATATAGGTTACTTCAGAAATGAGATACGAAGTAATAATAAAATGAACGAGTGTGAGTGAGACGGGTGCCCTGATGGTTTAGATTCGCAAAAATTTTCAGAGCCCTTATTGAATTCCAGCCACTTTTTTCTATGAACAGCACCATCCCATTTTAGGGGTAAAAAGTCGAAATTCCAAAGTTTTGGACTTTTTATAATCTCTGTCACAAAGTCTACAAACTCCCAAGTTTCATAATTGTGACATTACTGGTACTTCGAGTAAAGCTTTTTCAGTTTCGCTATTTTGCATATAAAAATTAGGCATACATTGCCATACATTATTAATGCATTGAGTTAGAAGTTTGTTTTTTTTTGCACAATATACTCTTAGACGTTTATATTTGCTATAAATTTCAAGTTCATACATTTAGCTGTTCCTGAGAAAAAGGGTCTTAACAGACAGGGGCCCGTTTTTATCTGTAGAGGTACGTAACCCCTAAAAAGGATTTAAAATTGTTTATAATACGTCGTCGACCATCGCATTGTAGCGTCCCATCGATATGCGAGTATTTCAGGTCGTATACTAATGGTTGAAAGTGTGTGCAAGCGCACGCGTCTGACCCGCATGCCGATAACGGGCCGGTAACCGTTGCAGAGATCTTTTACAGTAGTAACATATAAATTGAAACTCAACTCTAAAGTTATTGATACACGAGCGATACTTGATAAATAGAAATGATTCTTGCTGTCGTAGAAGATCTACAAGTTTAGCAAATGTGTACGTTACATAAGAATGCAATACTGTGTTAAACTTGGTACTATGGGTATGTAAATGTTAGGTAATTTAGCCGTGGGAGACCTGAGGAATTTGGGCGTGAAATCCGCAAGTTTTGATGATGCAAATGATGCAATCAACAACTCTGGTAATAATACTACGCTTGTTACTAGACATCTCGGTAATTATATCAAGTTTGTGTATTTAGACGTTATAATAAAAAGATATTAGTGTGTGGAAAAAATACTTAATTAGTTTTATTTTTATTTTATACTAGTTGCGCCCCGCGGTTGCACCCGCGTGAATAATGATGAAAATTTATGATGAGGATGATGAAAAGTAGCCTATGTGTTAATCCAGGGCGTCCAAATCCGTATCTCCATTCCAAATTTCACTTAAATCCATTCAGTAGTTTTTACGTGAAAGAGTAACAAACATCCATCCATACCTACAAACTTTCGCGTTTATAATACTAGTTGCGCCCCGCGGTTTCACCCGCGTGAATAATGATGAAAATTGATGATGATGATGATGATGATGAAAAGTAGCCTATGTGTTAATCCAGGGCGTAAAGTATCTCCATTCCAAATTTCACTCAAATCCATTCAGTAGTTTTTACGTGAAAGAGTAACAAACATCCATACTCACAAACTTTCGCGTTTATAATATTATAGTAGGATTAGTAGGAGTAGGATATTTTTAGCATCTTGAGATTAACAGTGACATAGCAACAAAATTATTTACTGCTAGATATTATTGTGTTCACAAAAGATACAGAGTCCCTAATACTATACGACCTCCGTGGCGAGGCGGGCACATAGCCGGCTGAGACGCAAGAGGTCGAGGTTCAATTCCCGCTGCAGCACAAATGTTTGCCTGCAAATATTTGTTTCGGATCTGGGTGTTGTGTATCATTGTACTCGTAGTTCCTGATACCCACGACACAGGGATATTTATGTGACTGTTGGGTGTTATGTTCTAAGAAGTATTATAATATAATAACTGTAGGTATAAAAAACAATAACTAATAAATATCTACTTATTAACTAAAAAATATAGTGAACAAAAAATAAGCTGAATGATCAGAGGGCCTAGCCAAACGGCATTCGCTTCGAAGCGATTCCATTTCTACAGTCGTAAATCAATACAAAAGAACACGTGACATATCGATAGCTAACGTCAATCCCATACATTTTAGACTTTTCTACTGGCGTCATCGCTATTAGAATGTTACTCTGTCTATGGCCTAAGGTGTATACTGTTTTACCGCGGGTGTCTCTTCATTCCCAATGAATAAGAATTTCTCAAGTATGGCTTTTTTTTTAATTTGTTGCATGACATTTTCGATGCGTTGCATAATATACCCTGAAGTCTCTCAAAAATATTTAAAAATCGTCCAATTGGTGTTTGTTGAATTTTAATCATGACCAGAAAGAGCACGTTAATATTCATAATACCAGAATGAGTCACATAACGATAGGAAAATTGCACCCATAAATGCATACTGTGGCTTTTAAATCTATCCGGATGTGCAAGGTGGTAATTTTGACTCTTCGTTACGCAATCTAAATTCATACACACTCTCTATACGGGCAAACATTTACTATGCAGATGAAGTGAAAATATCTACTAATAATCTGTTCAGACAAACACTTTCTCCATTACATTCGGTAGCGTAATTATATACTTAATCAATTCGAATGTGATATGCTCTAGAAAGAAGCGGTTATTTATTTAATGACCTTCATAAAGAAGCAAAATCACTACTATCTATTTTACACGATTATGAAGTTTAACTAGACGTGTTTCAGTTGAATTTTCGATGATCTCACATAATTTTGATACCTACGTGCTTATCGAATTGTTTGTCATGCATCTGGTATTTAATTGACGACCTTAGTTTCTTCTTTTCTCGTCATTTACTAGTCCATTTTGCTTATTTTGTCATTGAAATATGAAATTCAGTTGCATAATATATATTTTTATTTTTGACTATTTTAAATACTTGCATTAATGCTTGGTTTTGGAATTCTAAAATATTTTAAAAATCTTTTGGAATCTCTTCAACGAAACTCGATTCATGCACTTCTTAAAAAAGCTTGGTATTTCAATTGATTGGCAAAAGTGATACCGATTTTGATTATTAACATTTGACTAAGGAGCTACTACTACAATATTCACTGTTTAATTTAATAACTTTTCATTTAAAAAACCGACTTCCGCCATAGTATTTGACAAAATATTTGGATGAAAAAAAATGATGCAAGAACCATAGTGGTGAAAGGATTATTATACTTTTTGAATGCAAATGCTTGGTTTGTTGCTGAAAATATCAAAATCGCCATATGTATGCCTACAATATTTGAGGAGTTCCCTCAATTCCTCATGGATCCCATCATCAGAACTGGATTTTGAAAAAAATGGGACCAATCTGGAAGTATATCTATACAAATAAAAAAAGAATTTTCCAAATCGGTTCACAAACGCCGCAGATATGCGGTAACAAACATAAAAAAAAAAAAAAAAAAAAAAAAAAAAAAAAAATACAACCGAATTGAGAACCTCCTCCTTTTTTGGGAAGTCGGTTAAAAAAAAAAACAAAATTAAAAAAAAAAATCTTGATTAAGATTCCTTGTTTAAGTACAGTATTCTAGACTTTGCGACTGAACATAGTCCACCTTTATTAAGAGGTAAATAATAATATATTCAGATTACCGAATAATATGAAATTCTAAGAAAATTATTTATGTCACAATCAAATGGGATTCCAATATCGACGAAGTTACTGATCAAAACTTCTCTGAACTCATGAATGGAAACGAAATAATTGTACAACATTCAGACGCATGCCATGTGTCCACTGCTGGACGAAAACTCGACCACCATAATAATGCTGGTGCCATAATCACCACGGTTTACAGGCGGATTGGTGATCGCAGTACTGATGTTGAGTACACAGGTGGATGTTGCTGCCCATCCCCTGGTGTAATCCCTTAGTCGGCTTTTTTGATATCCACAGGAGGAGAATGAGGGGTACATTCTTAGGTCGAACAGACCACGGCATATATTGCATTGTAAAAGAAATTAAGTTTAAAGTTGCTACAACAGTTTAACTCGACTGTTTCGTTTCAATGAGTTGTAATACAATTGCAGTTTCAAATAAAAGCACAATCCAATATTTTTTTTTCATTATAATAACACGAGTAAGATTGCTAAAATTTACTAAAAAAATAATTTTCGTTTCATCTCTTTCGCATTTATATTATAATTAAATAAAATTTTGTATTCATTTGAGCTACGTTTATGAATTTGGAGCCAGTTTTTGGCAGCTGCTTTTGTGTAAGAATAATAAAAATCTTCCGTGTTTGAATCGCGGCTCACCGCATCTTATTAATTTTAATTTCATTACGTCGTCGTCACTACACAAAATGGATTTATGCGTCATCATTTTATAATTTTTCCTCATTTCAATATTTTTTAGTTCCTTTATTAATAAATTTGTTTTATTTTTAAGGTTATTTTAAACAAGGGACGATTGGCTCTACCAGCTATTAGGCAGCTTTACTTACTGTAGTTGACAGTTAGACATTTCACAGATACTTTGAACAGTAAGTAGTCATTGACTTTACCTTTCTCAGGTGTGTGGAGGTTAGTTAACATAACTATTGTCTTGCCCTTATCCCAATTTTTGGAGTCGGCACAGTACGTCATTTTCTTCCACTCTCTTCCATAAGTTCAGTTAACATAACACCAAACAATAATAAATAATGTAATAAAATACATATTTTCTACATCCACACGAGTACCTACATACCATGTCATTTTACACTAACGCAAATTCCCATAACATTAAAGATTATTTAATAAGTTTGACTAAAATTGATTTAATCTCCCAAGTCATGTTTATTTTCAAACATCGTAGTAGAGATTATTATCATGAATACAAATATAAACATGGATGTCTACCTGTATTTCCAGAAACAGGGCATTAATTCATTAAAATGCAGATACAGGGGATGCACTCAAGCACATCGCGACGTGAGAGGGAGGTGGGGGGTTGGGTGGAGGGGGAGGATGAACCGGTCCAACCTCGGCACTACTTAGTTGCTGCACTCGACTTTGCCCTCCTTTACATTGGATTGTGAGGTTTCTTTTATAGGAATTTATCAAAGAAATAAAAGTTTATCGATGAAAATTACAGGGAACTTGATGGCTTTAGGGTATAAAGTCTATTTATTCTAATACTAACCTAGCTAATTAATAGATTTCACTTATCAATTTGGAAAAACTAAGTGAGTCAATCATAATTACTTGTGACACTACCGCTTAATTAGAAAAAAAAACACAAACGAACAGTGTGATATCCAAGTCAGAATATAACAATCCTATGTAAAAACAAAATAATGTTGTAAAACAAGGATTAAATCTTCGATAATACTAATAATGAACTGTTAGAGCAATTTAAACGGGTGACTTCAATAGTCATTGGTTCGTGTAGCCACAGAATACGAATTACAACTCGCTAGAGCGCGTTGAAGTCTTCCGTTCGATGCGATGTAAGCTTCGAATAAACCACTCTACGGTTTATATTTCTATGGTTTTAAAGACCATTTGAAATAAGAATATTGCTAACGATTTATCATTGTTTGAAACAATCATATTTCTTATCTATAGCATGTCTGTAGGCACGCAATTCTCCCATACGGAAGAAAGTTCGACTGAAAGCGGTTCTCTCGATCGGAATTTTGGTCGGACACGTATTACTGACACAGAGCCGGCGCGCCCACCTGCCAGCAACCACACCTGAACCAAAAGTGTGTCAACGGACTCCTCCAAGTCGTCACAACTTTCACATTACCTTAAATTAACACACGACTAGATAATATCTAAGACCCACCTTTTCCACGCCGCGGGGCGTTCTGAGTTCAAAATCCGGTTATGCACTATCAGGGTTGGGGTTAACGCACGGGCACTGTGCTTGCAACACTAAATTCACAACACTGGTGTCACAGAGTCCACATCGTAGGCAGGCCGGTGTGATCTCGTCGGCCGCCGAGTCAGCACTGCTGAGGCTTTCTTCAAGACGGCAGCGCGGGCGCAGGTAGAATGAGAATGAGCCGCACACAGACGCACGGAGGCTGTTTCTGTCTTTGTGTGTGTTGCAGTGACTACTTATTTTGAATTCTATATAGTTGAAAAGACTTCCTTTGGTATCTATGGTACCTGTGGCCTCTTTATTGGATCTATTGTCGTGTTATCCTGTGGGAACTGGTTTTGCGAATTCGTTAGAAAACTATAGAATTTTGCGTAACCGTATTGTTACCAGGGAGAGTTTTAGCATGAGTGACACCTTTGATATGTATTCAAGAGACATTCAGTTTAAGGAAGCAATGCACAAAATGCTCAACGAAATACACAGACTGCAAGAAAGCAAACTGCAAGTAAGCAATTCACTAATTGTTTATACCTATCTACACATCAGCACAATACTTTTAATAGCAATGTAAACATTTTTAAACAGTATATGAAAAAACTCTTGAATTGTTTGTCTCCTATCACACGGTAGTGTACCAGACAAGTTCAGAGTAAACTTTAAATAAGAGACTGTCGTTTCAATTCCCAGTTGGATGATGAGGATGGTGGAGATTGGATGGTAGTGGTACTTTCGTGAACTATTTTCAGAAATAGCTTCTTTGAAATAAGTTATCTATTTGAATGCAAAACAGGAGACAAGTGCCGTTCTCTCAACCAGGTATGCTGCCTATAATATGAGAACCACAACCGTTTTGTAGAGGCGAGTATCAGTAGATTGACGGGTTCGATTCGACATAGGCGAGGAATACTTGACAGTTTGTATGTCAAATGTGTCTTCATAGGGTTAGCTTTATACTCACAATTTGACAGTCATCCAATTGGAAAAACCTAGCAAAGGTTAGATTAATAAAATAGTTACAGATTATTAAAATAAAAAATAGTTTGATGGCTTAATTTTAGCACTTGGGTAAAAATGCCTCGCTAGGCGTGAAATAATTATCTTATTATTTCGTATTATTTTGAATCGTCTGAAGCCTACATACTTACTTATTTCAATCATTTTAAGTAAGAAGGATCTGAGTACTTGCATTGCAAAATACAAAATATGTCTTATTAGAGGCAGGGCACTAAATATAATTTCAGAATTGTTTAAAGTTGAATCAGTGAAAATACTAGTGGTTCGCCCCGAACTGAGACCTCGCGATAACACCTTTATCAGCCGACTACTTAACTAAGTCATTTCCATATTTTTAACCGACTTCACAATTTGTTTTTTTTGTATGTTTTTTACCTCATCAAAAAATCTTTTTTTATTTAAATAGATATACTACCAGATTGGTCCCATTTTTTCAGAATCCAGTTCTGATGATGGAATCCATGAGGAATTGAGGGAACTCCTCAAATATTGTAGGCATACATATGGCGATTTTGATATTTTCAGCAACAAACCAAGCATTTGCATTCAAAAAGTATAATAATCCTTTCACCACTATGGTTCTTTCGTCATTTTTTTTCATCCAATATTATTTAGTCGAATACAATGGCGGAAGTCGGTTTTTTAACCGACTTCCCAAAACAGGAGGAGGTTCTCAATTCGGTTGTATTTTTTTTTGTTTTTTGTTATTTTTGTAATGTTTGTTACCGCATATCTCCGGCGTTTATGAACCGATTTGGAAATTTCTTTTTTTATTTGAATAGATATACTTCCAGATTGGTCCCATTTTTTCAGAATCCAGTTCTGATGATGGAATCCGTGAGGAATTGAGGGAACTCCTCAAATATTGTAGGCATACATATGGCAATTTTGATATTTTCAGCAACAAACTAAGCATTTGCATTCAAAAAGTATCATAATCCTTTCACCACTATGGTTCTTTCATCATTTTTTTTTCATCCAAATTTTTTGTCGAATACAATGGCGGAATTCGGTTTTTTAAATGAAAAGTTATTAAATGAATACCTACCTATGTCTACCAGTACAGTACAGGATCTATCAGTAACTACTCTAATTTCCTACACATCATCGAAATAACCTTTGAATAGGGCTAAGCAACGGGGCGTAATACTACATTCCTGTTAGTACCTATATCAAGTACCTGACGAATTAATTGATAACGTCCTTTTGGTGAAAACCATAGAACTCCAACGTCATTCAAATTCTTAGAAATGGGAGGTTAACAATGGATGTTATATTGGTTATTGTTTTATGGAGTACATGTTTCTAAATTCTTCAATTTCAGACTTTTCCCTATAGTTGTGACACAAAAGCCACAAGCATACCAAATTTCAGCATTGTGGGATTGCTGGAAGTACCCTAGAATTTTGGGGTTTTACGTTTTTTATTTTCCCTGATATCTCGAAAACTACTAAGGCTAAATAATTATTAAAAACAGTTTTGAAATGTACAACCAAAGCGCTTTCATTAGACACCCCACTTGGTCTGACTGTCTCACTTTTATTTTTTTTACCCCCTTTTGGACCCCAATATCTCAACAACCCCCTGATCGATATAGCTCATAACCTTACCTACAAATTGTACCAATACTATCTACCCCCATACTAAATTTCATGAAGATCGGATTAACGGTTTGGAAGTTTTCATCGGACAAACATACATACATACATACACACATACATACAAACGCCGATTCTTCCAACTTGACTCAGAGAACTCGCTTCGCTCGTTCAAAAATCCAAAAAGTGAGCGGTATAAATGTTCTAACATTCGAACTTTAATATAATCTTCACCATAATAAACTGAATATACATAAAATACAAATAAAGGTATAATAATTATATAGAGTTATATAAATTATGTTTGGTGCTCACATGATGCTTGATGCATATGTTAATATGTGACAGGGAATGCGGTACTTTCGCCGGTAAAAGCTGTGACGTCAGCGGTCAAGACTCATCAAAATGTGGAGTTACCGTTTGGGTACCGTAGGTCCGTGTGTCGAACGTGACACAAAGTGTCAATTTTATAACGGATTTTGCATTTTTGGTGTGTCTTATATCATCTATGGCGATGACCAATCTACCTGCTTAGCGTAGTGATCATGAGAAATCCCCCCATTACATCCTATCGGCAGATGATGTAGCAAAGCTACCTCATAGACACTAATACATACTTAATCTTCTTGTGGTGGCTAGTGATTCCAACTTCCAATCATAATGTCATGGGTTTAAAAACCAAACGTCTACCAATTTGAATTTCCAACTCGAAAAATTTATGCGCAATAATTGGTAAGTGTAAATGTTTGTTGCGAACAAGTTTTAATCAAACAATAATTAACAAGATTCTTTAAGGGCACATTTCTGCCTATTGCATAAGTAGATTTATTTAGATTACGTAAACTTGTTTTATTGCGAATCCAGTCTTACTTGCTAATTAGACTAGGTAATTATATTCACTGGTTTGGCAGGCCTGTGTCAGTCCATATCGACTCTCAATATTAAAATGAGCTTTAAAACAATGACACTAGATTCAAAACTCTAGATTTCAATCTATACGGTAGTAATCTGTCAGTTTGTAAGCAATAAATTATCAAATTTGGCATTGTTCTACGCTACTGTAGTACTAGTTTTGATTATGTTTGTAGAAATGTGTATATATATACTTAATGAGAAATTATTTTCTTAATTTTAGTCGGAATTTTTATCAAATGAAGTAGTAGTTATGCTACTAAATCATTTGATCCAATTTTTTGATTTTATAAGGTTCTAACCTACGGAAGAAAGTAAAAAAGGCAAGTTCTGCCTTCGATTTTTATCTTAGGTTTCTACCTCTAAAAAAATGTTTTACCAGGATTTGAAAAATTTTAAATACTGTCTGATTACATTGTAAGTTGTAATTCTATATCGACTGTAATTTCGTGGGAAATTCTTATTGTGCCTATTCGTTCATTGTTAAGGCGTTACGGTTTCTTATAATCAACTTCCTTATTGTGGTTCCGATCTCACATTTTTGTGCGTCTTTTGTTCGTATTTAGACAAACCTTTAGTTAATAAATGAATACAATGACAACCTCCGTGGCAAGGCAGGTGAGTAGCCAGCTCAGATGCGAAAATAACGGGTTGGACTCCCGCTGCGGAGCAAATGTTAGCTATGTTGTGTTTTGGGGTAAGTGTTTTTCAACGGCACTAGTGGGACAAATTGGTACCAATTGTACCATCAATGGTACAACTCAATGGTACATCTGGGACGGAGGGGTTTTGTTAGTAGCATCTTGTGTAAGAGTTCATCCGGGGAAGTACTACCAACGTACCTACCTATTTCTGCCGCCAAGCAGTAGTGCTCGCATTGCTGTTTCGTTTTGAAGGGTTACGGGAGCCGGTGAAATTATAGGCACGTGAGACTTTTCATCTGTATGGCTTAGGGTCGGCAGAACGCGTATGATGCCTCTGGTGTTACAGGCGCCAATAGGCTACGGTAACTACTTCCATCATGTGGATCGTATGTATGTTAAGTTTGCCAATTACTCAGTACAAAAATTTTTTTTTGCGTGATTTGCAATTATTTTGTTCTCAGTTTCTAAATCACAGTCCACAATTCTTAATTTTGTTGAACTTAAGTTGTTACTACATTGAATTAAGCAGTGTATGAAATGGGTTTCATTGTGTGGTATTTCAAAATTATTTTTTATGAAATTTAAATCAGTAGAGTGTACCAAATGGATGGCCGGACTCATAAAATAAGACGGCTTCTATAACGATATTGTGCAAAAGCTGCAAGAAGCACTGAACCCTGTCTTCACACTGGTTCTTTGAAATCTCAAGCTGGTCACTGACCTGTAATCCGGGGCCACCGGGACCACGCGAGTGAAGTCATGAGGGCTTCTAATAAATAATATAGAGGGGTTTTTCCTACTACTGAAATACTGGTTTCAAATTTCAATCAGACTACATTAATAATATTATAAATAAGAAAATTTGTGAGTATGTTTGTTACTTCTTCACACTCAAACGGCTTAACGGATTTGAGTGAAATTTGGAATGGAGATACCTTATATCCTAGATTAATACATATGCTACTTTTTATCATCAACATCATAAATTTTCATCATTGTTTTCCGCGGGGCACAGCTAGTAATATATAATAATGATAAGCATTTATTTTTAATTTTTAATTTATTTAATAATCCGTGCCAAGTATTTCTCTAGCTCAATTAAGAAACACCTTTGTTTTACTCCGCTGAACCGTAATGTAGGCTCTATAGGGCTCTGTGTAATTGGGTCACATAACGTCCGTCGGGTTGACCACGAAAATTACACCTTTGAATCACAGAATACTAACTTTTGTTTTTTCAAATAAGCAGTAATGCATGTAAATGCAGTGACACGTAAATTTCCAGCTCTGCCCGACCCTCAACATACATAATATATAAATACATACATAACATAAATCAGCGCAACAAATCGCAAGTGTCTCCTTGTACCTCTACCCATATTCACCAAGTCAATGACTCATAATCATCAACAGCCTTTTGGCGTCCACAGCTGGAAGAGACCTGCCCCATAAAACAGAATACCATAATCACCACGCTTCGCGGATTGGTGATCGCAGTATTCGTGTCGAGTTCTCAGGCGGATGCTGCTGCCCATCTCCTGGTGTAATCCCTTAGTAGGCTTTTACGACATCCACGAGAGGAAATGGAGAAGTCTGTTCGTAGGCTGGACACACCACGGTACAGTCAGTGACTGAGAAACCAAAATTGCAATAAATTCACACTAAGCCAATCAAATTGCTAGTAGTAGAACTTCTTGTGAAAGAGTTCGTCCGGGGAAGTACTACCACCGTACCTATTTCTGCCGCCAAGCAGTAGTGTTCGCATTGCTGTGTATCGGTTTAAAGGGTACGGGTGCCGGTGAAATTTTAGGCACATGAGACTTTTCATCTTTATGTCCCAGGGTTGGCAGCGTTACAGCTCTGGTGTTACAGGCGTTCATAGGCTAGGGTAACTGCTTTCCATCTGGTGGGCCGTAAGCTTGTCTGCTTGCCAAGTAGAATAAAAAAAAAACAGTAGCTTGATGAAAACGTCAGTGCTACAATTAAAAAAGATAAGAAGCAGTAGAAGGGTCGTGTTTGGTCTCTTTTATGAGACGATTGATAAGTACCTACATAATGTCGGAGTTCTGTAGTTATTATCATCATCAACAACGTTAATAAGTAGGTATAAGTCCGGAATAAGTCCAATGATTAACTTATGGTAGGGCATTAGCACAACACTTACTTGTTTACTGTTATTATTTTGTGGCCATCCTTTATTAACATTATGTACGGTCACGTATCAGTTTTTAATGTGGATGAAGTCGTGGGTTTCTGCTAGACTAGTATATATTTAAAAAAATTGCGCGTTTTTTAGTGAATAAAGAGTGGCGAGGAAGCTATGTGTGATGCAAAGGTGCATAGCTCCAAATTAGGATGACATGTATGATATCTTCATAGTTCCTTTACTGATTCTAAAAACTATATCGATACTGTGTCTGAATAGAGTGAGGGAATTACCTTCAACGAAGTTGTTCCAATGAATACGTCTTTGAGGTAACGTATTGCTGACGTAGCTGATAGGAAGCGATTGAGCTATTCAACGTAACGATGTCACCACTTTTCATTCATTGAGTATACAATGTCTAGTGAATTAACTATGGATTCAGCTGGGGCCTATTCGGTGAACGAAAGCAGCTTATATTGCTGTGTAGAGGCTGTGCCTTCAGTTGAGCCAATTACACGCGTTGTAGAAATGCATAAGGCATAAACTGAATTTAAGGCGGGGACTGATCTCAAAAGTAGTATTTTGAACGCCCAGTGCGACGTGACGATATTAAATAATGAGATGCAATATATAGTGTAGGTAGAACAATATACTGATAATAGTTGTAATCGAACAGAATTTTGAAAAAATGTTGGATTTTTTCAAATAAATATCGCTCAAATAATAGTAATAATAATAATACATTTATTAATTCGAACAACTCAGAGGCCTTAGACAAAGTAACATTCTAATAGCGATGACGCCAGTAGAAAAGTCCAAAATGTATGTTATTGACGGTAGCTATCGATTTGTCACGTGGTCATTTGTATTGAATTACGACTGTAGAAATGGAATCGCTTCGAAGCGAATGCCGTTTGGCTAGGCCCTCTGATTCATAATGTCAAAATCAAATAAAATTTAATGTCAAAAAATTACAATATGATAAAACAATACAAATGACCACCCTAAAAAAGCTTTCGAATTCAAGCTTTTGAATTCAAATGCTCTTAATTTTAAACGGCAACAACACAATTTTTTAGTGAATAGCTAGACTTGTATTTTAAAGTTCTAACCACATATTTTGTATCTATGATTTATATATTACAATTAATTCAAAAGACCCCTTAAAATGAATACAGTCTGAAGTGCAAACCAGTTTCATCGTCAAATACTTAAGAATACGATTCCATTTTAAGCAAAGCCGTATGCATATTTTTTTAGGTTGTTTAGATTTTAGGATCATACCGTGCCTTAACATAAATTTATATTATATGAAATGGCTAGTCTACAGAATATAACTAACTGTAAACTAGAATTGCCTTAATTCAGAATACTCCTACCATAGTTCATGCATCGTACTTATCTACAGCCAAGTCAGCGTCTTGCAAGTTGTCTCAATTAAACTTTTCAGCACAGTAGTGTAGTTTCACTAATTGCGAATAGTTGTTGAAATATTACATCAGGACTAGTGATGTACCTCATGTGTGCCTAATGATAAGTACTCAATAAACTCACTAATAAATAAGAATGAATACTACACAGTCATGGTAAAAATTTGAGAAGAGATATAGATAAAGATAATTTATTTATTTTGAATATGGTAGAGATTATAAAGATGTAATCGTTCATTCAAGGGGAATTTATTTATTTATTTATTAAACAAACTGATTACAAAAATTTGGTTAGTAATGTCTTAAAACCTAAGTTAGGTTTTTCTAGACAGTAGGTTCTCGATGAATTAAGTTTTTATTTTAATATACGTCCAAATAGTACTGGTAAGAATTTAATGTTACCAATGAATATAATGAAGTACGTTAATTAACAAACTGAACACTGAACTTTAAATTGAAGACGTATGTATTTTATCATGGTGAAATTACATCAAAAAATGGCCTATTACCTACATCATCATCATCATTATAAGCAGCCTTTGACGTCCACTACTGGACGAGGCCTCCCCCATTGAATACAATGGGGAGATTTGCCATAATCACCACGCTTGGCAGGCGGATTGGTGATCGTAGTTTGATGTTAAGTACTCAGGTAGATGCTGCTGCCCATCCCCTATTGTAATCCCTTAGTAAAGCTTTTACTTCATCCACGAAAAGAGAAGGAGGGGTCTATTCTTAAGCTAGACCCACCACGGCAATTATTTAATTAATTTAAATAAATAATTTTGAGATGTGACATTGATTATAATTTTGGTGGATGGAGGCGGCTCAAGACCGTTCGTCGTGGCATTCTAGGGGGGTGGCCGATGTGCAACAGTGCACTTCTATGGGCTGATGATGATGAAATAAACAATTTTGAGATGTGACATTGGTACTTATTTTTACATGTGCCTGAGGCCTAACTATGAGCTCTCATAGCGATTCAGTTCAAAATATCGGTTCGTCGTTGACATCCGTCATCATTGAATAACTTTAAAGCAGAAGTCTATTAGAACAGGCAAATTAGCAAAAAGTGTGGACCTAAATCGTGTAGTCGTGGATTTTTATGGAAACGTTAGATGACACGAAAAGAAGCTTATCCTAGGTTTGCACCGTTTCTGGCGCTTACGGAACCCTTTTAAATATTAGGTACAAACTTAAAAAGGCCGTAAATTTTAAAATAGAAAGAAATTACTTGATGCAAGTTAAATTACGTATAGAGAGACTGTCTTAGTGCATTATGATTGTAATAAAAACCACGTGCATGTAGGGAACACAGTGTTGAACAAATGCATCTTCCGTAAATTAATACCAATATAAAACTTCCGGCGGATGTAATACTAATTAAATGAATAAGTTTAAGTCAATTTCCAGAACTACATTAATTTACCCCGAAGTAGAGCGACAATAAAATATGGAAAAGTGCCTTCCGTGAGACGCACCAAGGTGCAAACCTGGTAGTGTATTTCGAACATTCTTCTGATAAGTCTTATCAATTTGCACCGACTACCTTAATTTTCCCGGAGCCGTAATAACCACAAAAAGTTTTTTTTGGAAATGATTTTTTTTGTATGTTCCGTATGTCGGATTTAAAAAATACTTGGTGCAAATGTAGATCATAACGGTTGAAAGTCTATGCCAAATTGCACCGACTACTTCTATTTCCCCCATTAAGTTACGGATATTATAAGGTTTTCACCCTATTTCACCCTGTTCCGGAGGGTGAAATTACTGATGCTTATTATTAGAGGTGATTTTTAAGCCATACAAAACAATTAGAAAAGTTTTCATGACTAGATCTAATTAGTTCCACACTTGTGCAAAAAATCACCTAATTTGACTGTACTATATAGACCTTCTACTACTGTGCCTTTAAATATACGTGCGGACATCACGAAACCGATATTTTGTACTGAAGAGTTTTTGAACTGAATCGCTATAAGAGCTCATGGTTAGGCCTCAGTAGTGTGCATGTACAAGTGCATTTGTTTGGGGCTGGTTGCTGTTACTAATTAATCTGTGTACTAAAATTATTTATTTAGTACTCAGGTAAGCATGTAATGGATGTGCCTATTAGGAAGCACTATGCATTAAGTACATGAACTCTCGGTCGTGTCGGTAAGATATTTGCATGATTGCATGTGTGCGTTTATCCATAAGCTGTAAGCAATACTTATATATAAACGCCCCAAAAATCTGAAAAAGTAGCAGAAATACTTATAAGAATTATCGATATCTATAGATGCTTAAAGATTCCCTCTTAATCATAATCAATTTTTAAATCTTTGATACCTAAAATGTTTCTACCTATATAGCTTTTGTCCTGTTTTAATTTATGGCATTTTACATAAGAGAGAACAAAACCGAAGGGTATTTAAACTAAAATAGGTTTGAAAAATGAGCAAGAGGGTTAGTAATTTTATTGAATTGTTCCTCTAAGGTAAACTTTACTTGTAGAGATTGTTTAATTGTTTAGTAGTAATTGTCAACATGTACATAATTTATAACTAAGGTCAAAGAGTAGCTTATCAAAGTACATAATATTATATATTATATATATATATATATATATATATGTAGGGCGCTGCAATTTTAATATTATAATAGAGTCAAATTATATAAAATTCGCGCCTACCTAAAAAAGTTAAACAAACAAGTCAATCAATCAGATAAATCAATGCCAAACTAGGTCTTAAATTACTTAAAATTACACAGATTATCTTGTTCAGGCATAATGCCATTACAATTATATTAACCATAATAAGATATCTTAGTTATATTAAGATACATTTGAAAAAAGCTTTCATTTATTCCTGTAAAATGCACTGTCATCTAATACAGCCAAACAAAAAAGTTTTGGTGAAAGTTTATCACATGATATAAGAAACAGAAAAGGTATCCGCTTGTAACTATAAGAATTTCCTACTATATAGTTAAATAAACATCTTGGTAGGCACTTAGTTTTAATCAGGTAGGCCACATGCGTCAGTTCCACATTTACTAACATAAAAAACTTAGTGCAACGGTTTTAACAAGGTACTAAACCAGGTAATAAACCAGGTACCAGTGTAAAAACCACTCCAGCAAGAATGACCCGACCGACGCCTTGGAAACTAGGTGAGTTTTCGTGAAAACTTGACGAGATCTCATTTAGAGTCGGTAGTTTGAAGTTCTTTCATTAAGTTCCTAGAACATGACTTGACAGAGGACTTGATGACTGGACTTTGTTTGATAATTATCTATGCTACTTGACATTGGCAAAATTGAGTAAATACCTTAGAATAAGGACTGAAGCCCGTAAATATTCAGATGCCATTAACAAAAAAAAAAAGAAAGTTCCTTAGTAAATATCAGTAGCAATTATGAAATTGAAAAAATATACAATTAAATTTGAAACAGTGAAATTTAACAATTATTTAAAGACGGATTTTTTGACGACGTCCTAGCGCAGTGGGCGAGTAGCCCACGCAAGAGCGTGCGGGTTCGATTCCCGCAGCGAGACAAAATGTTTGCATGATCTGCAAATATTTGTTCCGGGTCTGGGTGTTGTGGTACCATCACATGGTGTTCGTTATAGTCCTTGCATACCCACGATACACGGAATCCTAGTGTGGGATCAGGTCTATGTGTGTGACTGTTGGGTGTTAAGGTGTCATGTTATTTAACATTTATTAAATTGATATAAGTGTATGATTTAATTAACTATTATATATAATTATATTGATAAAAAAATATTAAATTAATAAAATAATTCATTAAATCAAAAACACATATAATATCAATTTAATGATAATAATTATAGTCCCTTACGTCTTAATATTAATATTAAGTAATGATCTTTATTATCACTTCATCAGGCTGAAGACAATTTATAAATGCCACAAAAGGTAGAGCAGCCATACTTCACTCAATGCTGTATCTTTTAGATATCAGAAGTTACTGAGCACCTCGGATGTCCAAATAACGCTGAACATTAAAGGTGTATAGGTAAATCAAAATGTTATTCATTAACAAAATAATTATTTAAGCCAACATTTCAATAAAAATCAACAACCACACGTGTGGAGATACTTTTGCCGTTTGAAAGACTAACTTCCACCTAACTACTTAGCACATATACTGACCACGAAATTACCGGTCGATGCGTCGTGATGAGAGGTTGTATTGTTTGACGATTGCGCCAATGCTATGGTTATATTCATTGCGTAGGTAAATTTGACACATGAGTTGCTTACCTACTTCTGATAGCAAATTTACAAATTGGCGGCTGAAATTAATTTTATCGATCTACCCGCAAATATTAGCATAGCCAAGGGTTGAGTTCAATATTTTGCCTGACCTTTATGGGATTAAAATACTTCAGGGGTTGTTATTTCTGGTTATTCCCATGGTATTGAAAACTCTAGATGTTTACTTTAATTTAACTTGATATGTTGTTCGGAGTTAACATTTCACCGACTTCACAAAAAGGAGGCTATGTATTTTTATGAAAACCAATTTAGATCACGCTGCCGTGGATTTGAATTGCATTGTTTGAGTCCCGGGTATACTTTTAAATATAATTGAGCTATCTTTAGATCGTTTCCAATAGCACAACTGTTTCAATTGTATTTTTTAAAGTTTGTATATGTTTGTAATAGTTGTTTTATTCTTTGAGTAAACAAATATAAATGTTAATGTTTTTTATTTAATTTCCTGTGAAGAAATTTTTTTTTATGAGCTGAGAACCTTCAATTATAATGTTTTAGCGTCATTCAAAAAAACTTGTTTTGTAATCTCTACCTATATTTTTGATAATTTTCGATGTCAGCTGTTATTTTATTCGCTTATAAGTAGTAATCCGTTCCAGTGCAGAAGCTTGATTGAACTGAAGCTTGAAGCCGGTCCAACTTCAACAAAGAGGTTAACCGACGAATCCAACTCGGATGGGTAGCGTTCGGCAAAACTACGCACTCTAAAAAAACACAAGAGGAAAGTCTATAATCACTGCGTTTTGCCAGGGATGACTTACGGCAATGAGACGTAGTTGTTAACTATTTGGACGTATAGACAGGCTCAAAGTCGTGCGGTGGGTTATGGAGAGAACTATGCTAGGGCTATAACTACGTTATATAGAGTTTGAAATGAGGAAATCTGTAGAAAAACCAAGATCACCGACATTGCTCTCAGAATTAACAAGTTGAAGTGACAATAGGCAGGTATAGCTACATATAGCTATATAGCTCGCAGAACTGACAACCGTTGGAGAATACAGGTTCTCACAAACCAGACGCCACAGTAGAGAAAGGTCTCGATAGACTAAAGATATTATGAAGGTAGCAGGAAGTCTGTGGATGAATGCGGCCCAAAACCGTTTGTTGTGGCATTCTAAGGGGACGCCCATGTCCAGCAGTGGACTTCTAAAGGCTAATGATTTTGATTGATGATGAACTATATTTTCAGTTAACTCAGATGTTGATTGTTATTTAGGTAATACTTAAGTAGTTACAAGATTTTCAGCATTTAAATATTGTAGGTTGATTTAAAGAAAGTAGTCCTTTAAAGAAATCAATTACTCCGTACCATATTAATTTTGTTTGTCTTTTATTTGTGTTAAACCCAAAACCTATAAATCAACCGCCCCAGGATTCAGGGCCATACGTCGTATCCGCACCTCTTCGCAACTTATCCGTGTGATGCGGCAAATGTTCTGTGAAATAACCTTACCATGAAATAGATGTTACCTTGTTTTAACAAGAAATATATGTCTAAAATAAATAATGGAGTTGAATAAATGGTAGGCTTTTTGAAAACCGAAGTTAATAGGTTTAATTTAAAAGGTACATGATACGGATGATGGTGGGCATCATCATGGGATACTGTAATCTCAACCACCATCTACTGAAGACAGAGGCCACGGACCACGACGGTCTTACCGGACGAAGAGAGAGTGAGACATGTGATATTGCACTGCACAGTCACAAAATGAAGCCAGGAAAATTTACCAGACTCCATAACCTGATCAATTCCTGTTTTACTTCATCATGAACATGGAACCATGCTGCCAATCAGCCCAGAGTCCTTCTCCTTTAAAAAGTTGGGCTGGCTAGGCTAGGTTTAGCAGGGGGGCACACAGACACCCTAATGCGGGAATTCAGTGCAGATCTTATCTCCTACAATATATTGGGAGGCATCATCCAGCAGTTGATGAAGATCTATTCGTATTTTTATCTGAATATTATACCTAATTGATTTATTTAGGTAAAAGTCTATTGGCGCTTTAGTCGTAGAATGAAGTCATGGTTGTAATGTTAGAGCTTAGATAATTACATTTCATTACACACCTGCCGATAGGTATACATCAACATGTGCACTAGCCTATCTCTTTCGACACAAAGGCCGCTCCTTAAAAGTTCTGGCTCATATTTTATAATCTCTCGTAAAATTTCACCAACATCAAGCGTGATAATGAGGGAGAGTGAAAGATTTATTCGCACACCGTAGCAGACATTAAACCCAGCTAAAGATCCTTTCATAGTGTGCGTTTTCATTTCAAACGTTTTAACTTGAAAATGTCTTCATCAACTGATAGACATCGACTGCTGGAGAAGGCTACCGTTGATTGGATTGGGAGATTTGTCATAATCACCACGATTGGTGATTAGTATTGGTCTTGTAGATACTCATGTAGATGCTACCTATCCCTTGACGTAATCCATTGGAGGAGTTTGATCGGAGACATCCTGAGATGAACATGGCTTATTTTATTTAGTCTCAACAGAGCTTACATATTTGAGCCTTTTGGGGGTCGAGACTGGGTGCGTGGGTCGGGGTCCTTCGTGTTTTTAAAAATATTTCAGACCGTCTTTTCACGTGTTTCAACGTGAAAAGAACGGTGTGAAATATGTTTTTAATATTTTTTTACCCATGACGACGTCATGTGGTTCTTCTCTAGCTTAACGCTTAAGTATTGCTATTGAGCATGGCAATGCAGCCAGAATCTTTTCGGCACCACTAATTTGTAGTGATTTGGAGCATTTGGGCTATCTTTAGATCGTTTGCAGCGGTCTTTAGATAGCTCAACAGTTTCATGTCTTGTATTTTTTTTATTTTATATGTAATTGTATTAGTTGTATTATATTCTTTCTGCTCGCAGAACTGACAACCTGTTGGGGAATAATGATCCTCAAGTGGCGATTATAATCTGGATGACGCAGTAGAAGAAGGCCTTCCTCTCGATGGACTAAATACATTATAAAGGTCACAGCTCAAGACCGTTCATTATGGCATTCTAGGGGAGCTTATGTCCAGCAGTGAACTTCTATAGGTTGATGGTAATGATGGAAATAAAGAATATTCAATTTTAATACCATAACTGTGTAATTGAAATGTTAAATGATTGCACTATCACTAAGCTATAATAGTCTACTGCTGATTCATCCACTGGACGTCATCTTGTAGTACTCTTTGACCTCTGGTCATTGCGACAAAAATGTATGGCTGATGTATGGTTACATGGATAAAAAGTAGGCACACAAAAATCTAAAATAGGTCACATCGTTAATGAGAATATCTTCAATACAACAAAATGTTCGTACATTTTCACACGGGCCAACATTTTAGAAAATCATGAATTATTGAGGAAAGCGTTTAAAATTACCTAGACGTTTTTGATGGCAAAAGTAATTGAGCACGATTGCTACCTTGCTTCCTCGCAATGAGCAACTCAGTATCATTAACTAGATGGTAACGCGTCGTTTGACGCACCTTTAGCGCGTTCGTCGCGCTCACGGGCAATGAAAAAGGGATAATTGCATATTCCTGCCATTATTTTTTCTCATTTCATTCGCGAGCAGGGTGCGATTTTTTAATGTCACTGGGTGACTTAATATCATCAAAAAGGTCGCAAGTCACCGTATTTCATGAGATGTACTGGAGGAGGCACTTGTATTGATATCATACAATTTTAGTCATCAATGAGTTTCAATATAATATAGAAATTTGAAAGTCGGTGATTAACGGCAATTTAACTGACGTTTAGTGAATCGATGACATTCAAAAATTGCACTCATAGGTCTGATTCTCGCGAGAAAGATACACGAGGCATCTTCTTCTTCAGCAGCTACTGCTGGACCGGGCTGGACGAGACCTACCTTGCCATAATCACCATGCTTGCGCGGGCGGATTGGTGATCGCAGTATCGATGTTGAGTACTCAGGTAGATGCTGCTGCCAATCCCCTGGTGTACTCTCGTAGTTGGCTTATCAACATCTACGGGAGGAGACGGAGGGTTATTTTCTTAATCCGGACAACACCTATTATAACACATGTCAGCACGACACGGAGTGGGTGAGGGGCGGACCATGTTATTATAGACTCTATCACCCGTTCACAAATCCAACTGTGAAAACCCCATTCGAATTCATTCCATTCCAACTGACTGCTGAATATCGGACGCTTCTCATACCCTGAGATATACCTACAATTTTAACTACAATTTAAAAAACTTGAAAGTAATCTCATTATGTGAGATGTATCTCGTACTTGACAGAATCGGGCCCCTGCTTATCCAGCTAAATTGGGTTTTGAAAATTCTCTCTTTATTAGAGGACGAGCGCCTTGTTTTCTTAGTTTATGGGGCAAACACCTAAGCTTTACTTTAAAGTTTTGTGGTATTTTGATGGCTTCTACTATGGTGGAGCTTTGTGTGCAAAGTCTGATAAGGTCATAAAATATCTGCTTTAATAAGCTTTTCCATTTGATTAGCTCTATTGAACATTTGATCTAAAGAGCATTTTCGTTTGTGTTATACAAGTTGCGTAAATAAAAGTCCCACGCAAAAGTAACTATTACCTACCTAAAGTTTTTTCGAGTCTATATAATTTTTTTGTTTTAATGGTAATATAGGTACATTATTTTATTAATCTGTAATTTATCGAGTAATTTCACTGGGTAATTAGTTTTCATTGCTCATTGGCTATAGTGCCATTATGGCTTTTAAGATAGCAGTACCCACACCGAACAGGAGTAATTTTAGTTTATAAGACGATTCAAAATTATTCATATTCATTCATTTATTTTGCTCTTATGTAGTAAGTATATTCATATTAGTATTGGTCTTATTTATACTAGGTAGGTGTACTTACACATAAACACCGTTAGGGCGCTGCAATTTCTTCAATTCTTATGATTTCAAAGCATAAATTAGGTACTTTTGATTTGATTTAATTAATCTGTCAGTTTTTGTTTGATTTGGTAATGTTAATTATTGACATCATTAACAAGTATATTACGTTACGATCGTCAAATAACGGCAACGCGTTCGGAAGAAAACCTGGATGACAAAAATTTGTTCACTCATTTTTAGCACAACTAAATTATAACCAATCACAAAATTCACTAAACCTTAAAAAACTCTGCAAGTTTAACAGATGGTCTAGGCAATCCTGACTCATTTCATTCTTCTCGTTACTTAACTGGAAGTTAGACAGATGCTCGCCGTAATTTCACATTCAAATCTTTCGCCTTCATTTCTGGTCCGTTTCCCTCTGATTGCAATGAGGATGAAAGCTAGTTTGGCTGGAGTAAGTTTTAAACTTTATAGCTAAAGAAAGAAGACTTATTTTTAATTGATTTGGATCCTAAGGAAAGATTTTCAATTCTTGTAATGCTAATTGCTGCAATTCTTATGACACCTATTTAACCTAACAAAGACAGGTTTGTGCTTTCTCATCTAAGAAGGTCCTGTTCGACGTAGCTCCACGTTTCCAGCATATTCCTCTGTTCATTTTGGCAAGTATCGGGATGCTCGGAGGCAAGATATCTAAGGAGGTCCAATATGGAAATCATCTCAAAGCAAAAGCTGAAAGCTTGGAGTAATAAACTGTGTAAAGCAGTATTATACGCCGAATCCTATTGCTATTGCTTTACAAGGTACAAGTTCGGCCGCACGTAGAATACTGGTCCCATTTATAGCACAGGGTACCAAGTATCAACTGGCTTCGTTTTGAATCCCTACAGAGAAGAGCTATTAGAATCATCGGTGATCCCAAATTCACAGATAATCTAAAACCGTTTTAGCCAACGCCGAGACACGGATCTCTCTGCATGTTTTATCGCCTCAACATTTGTGCATGCTCTGACGAGCTTTTGAACCTCGTTACGGCATCGAGATTTTACCATCGCTTCCCGGCACCGTGACAAGGCTCATTCACACATAATAGAACCCTGGGTTTCTCAAACGAGTCGTTTCTCGAGATCTGGGCCCGTATTCTCGAATAAATTTCATCCACGTTGATGACGTCATGTCATCTCGTATGACTTCCATGCAAAATTATGGTAATCATTCGAGATTTGACGTTTTTTTTCCGAGAATCACCCCCCTAAGAGATAATGCACAAAATGCTTAGTTTTTTTTAGCCTACAGGCTAGTACATGGTGAAATAGACTCTCAACGAGATAAATAACCCAATATGTACGTGGCCTAAAGCCAGACAATTCCTAACGTTGCATACGTATATAGTTGTCACCAGATGTCACCATGTATCATTCGTTTGAATTATGATCCTATCCTATGCCATACCCAATGCGATATTGTAATCAAAACGATCCATCGTAGTTTGTAAAATACAATACATAGTATATAACAATACAGAGACTTGTTAGTACAAAACTAACAGCGTTCTGTATTGTGCGTGTGTGGACTGTAGTGTAGGCAATTAAATCGGTTCGCTAGTACGGAGTTGTTGATGTGCTTCAGTAGAACCTTTGGTAGAGATTGGTAGATCTTTAAATAAAGAAAAGGACTCTTCCTGCCTTTTTTGAAAAGACACGTCATCTACTCTTATTTAATTAAATTGTACAGTGTTTTTTTGAGTTACTTCGTGTAATTTTAGTGGCATTTCAACCAATGTAGCTTAATATAACACTGAATAATACTTTCTTTGAACAGTTTAATCCGTAAACAAAACATATTTCGCTATGTACTGTTTCGATTACCTAGCTCAAAATTGATTACCCAGTAAAATTTTATCGTGATTGTGAATGACCCATAGGTATTACTTAGCGTTTTTTTGTGTATTTAGTTATTTAAATAGTAATAAGTATTATGTTTCTACAAGTGGAGACCTTTAAATGGCCTCTAAATTACTATATAAGTTTCCATTTTGTTTTTATGTGCCGATGGTTTTCCTAAAATAAATAAATAAATATAATATAAAAAGCACAAGTATTATGAATTTAAACTTGCGTGAATTTTCAAATGGGTGGAAATTGACCACCAAAGTTTTAGTAAAACTGCCTCCGCTTTACTAAAACATGACTTGACTGATACTTTGACGACTTCGAAAGAGCGTAACGTTCAATTACATTTTTCATTCATTCGAGATTTTAATTCGAGAATTTACATTAACTAATATTGAGTCAAAACAACTTCCTAGTCTCCTGGTACTAATATTGACTTCTTGAATTTTCGCAGACTGTACTTCATTACCAAAATCGTCACCGGATCAGTTATATAGTGATTTGAAATCTGTCTAAAAATTAACGGATCTTTTAGTAACATCAAAGTTTAACGGATCATAGCCACCGGATCTATCAGTAACTACTCGCATTCTGGGCACACATTCCTCATAGAAAATTTAGTTGACTAATAATATGATAATATTGTATGTATTGTATTATTATAATTAATATAATAAGATTTAGGTAATGTAAGTACGTAAATTAATATAAGTTAGAGTGATTTATTTTATTTTGTGATAATTTTGTTGTGAATAAAATACCCAGTTGATATTTTGGTTAGCCATAACATAACCCGAATTCCTAGGTATTAGAAATATGTTACTTTGATTCAGCATTGTTATACTCAAATTTCAACGGGTATCAAGTACGATAGCCGCTGGCAACTTTAAGCTCTACAGCTAGCTAACTGTGATATCCCTTGTAATCTTCGCTGCAAGTAAATTAAGATATTATCTTGTTAGTTTAAAACTAAATGCGAGTTAGCTCTATTAACCTGTCTCGTAATTCTCACCTCTGAATACTGCTACTGACTAATGACGCTATGTTGGCACCTTTAGAGAGATATACTGCAGTCTGGGGACATTAAAGGGTTAGAAGGAAAGTTTTCAGGTCATAGTTTAAAGGTCCTAACGTGGTAGGTTCTAAACTAATATAATAGACTATTCTAAAAAGGCTGGTACAGTATACCACATCCACACGCTCCGGCTGATTATACAGATTATACAGTCTTTATAGAGATGCCAGATGGACTACCAATATATTGAAGCGTTGCAGTGTTTGTACAGCAAGGCCATTAAGTCTATCCGTCTTCAGGACCAGAACACGTATCATATCCAATTGCAGAAGAGGGTGAGACAGGGAGATATTATTTCTCCATAACTTTTCATCACTGTATTGTAGGATCTCTTTGACATAAGTTCATGAAGTTTTTTGTCCAATTCTGCCTCACCACTCGACCAAATCGATTTGAGAAATATTTTAATAAAACCATGTTTTAGCCGAAATATCAAAGTCAAATTATGCGTATTAAATAATTTATTTAATTTATTATAAATTCTAATGACTTATTAATTAAGAATGTTTAGGCCTCTTAGGTTTGCGTGAATTGAGTGAGTGAATTGATGAATGTGGGCCATGAAGCCATATGGTTTGTGTGATCTTCGAGCGCGAGGTCCCTAGGGGCGGACCTCGCGTCTCGAAGAGTTCCCCTATTCCAGGGATCCAACGTCGTACAAGTGTTCCTGAACGGCGGCGGATGTGGGCCATGGGGCCAAGGGCCATGAAGCCATGAGGTGTGAGTGAGAATTAAAGGTGATGGGTGGAGGAATGGGGTGGAGAATGTGCAAAAGTTGCGCTGCCGCCCAGGGAAGGGCGCACTGCGCAGCCGCGGTCACCACGCCGTGTCTGTGCAGCTTGCAGCCCTTCCAGGGGGAGGGGAAGATGATGAATGATTGATTGATGGCGGCTATAGCCGCCCAGTATGAGAGGGATTAACATCGCCAGTCGGATTGCGGAAGGATTTCGTTCCCGTGGTCTGGCAAGCATGGCGAGAGAGGGACACCGGAGGGGTTTTAGTGGGTATTCTGCCCTTTTCAGGCCGGCGAGTCCCACATAATTCCGGTCCCCCCGGACCGGTTTATTCGTAAATGAATTTCCCCTCTGAAGACAAAATAAAAAAAAGGCCTCTTACGTTAAGACTTAGTTCGTAGGAGTAGGAGACATAAGAATGAGAAGTCTCATGTGTCAGTAATTTCACCTGCTATACTTGTGAAGTTGTGAACGCATTTAATCTATCCTAAGTTCCTACCAAAGCCTATTTATATTGATGTGTTCCGACGAACCCAAAACAATATGAGATATCTACCTAGCTAATAGCGTTGTCATCACTTGCACCCAGCGTGTAAGTCTCTAATTACTCAAAGCTGAAAGCCATTCATTATCATAGTAAGCAGGTTACAGGTGCTTATCCGTACAAACTTGCGCATAGCCGTGCCTAAGGGATAAGCGCTATTATTTATTTATAATGCTGATGGTGACAATTTCCTGTTTTACAAAATTCATAATATAATTTAAAAAAAAAAGTTAACGTACCTGTCAGCTGGTCAGTTTTGTATGGATAGAAGATAGTTAGCACGCGCTATTTATCTATCTATAGATGCTGCGCCGTCGCCGACCGACGCCGATACGCCACATAGTATAACCAGCCTTCATACTTACACTTACTTTATAGTATGTTGGTAAAGCTGGTTGGTCGCACACGAGGAGTGAGTTTTGAGTAAGCACTTTTTACTAGCGATTAAACGCACACTTCACGCCGCGAGGTGAGAGACTTTTTATCATTTGTTTTATATAGATAATCGAGTATGCTGTTTCGGCTTTGTCAATAAAACTAATGTTAGTGGTAGCCAGGCACCGTACCTGCTTTCTCCTGCTTTCTATGTGACTGGACCAAAAGCCAAACGTTCACATGCGAATGAGGTCTGCCATGATTAATTGGCTGAATTTCTCACTCTTTGAACAGACACAGTTTTGGCATACTAATAAATTGCCCAAATTATTTGCCTTGATGATGATGTCAAAATAACTAGCACGAGAACTACGTTTACCGGTGGAACAGGTAGGTACCTACTTACGGGTGATTGATAAACATGTTTAGTAGCTAACTTAGCTTGCAAACAGAGATATTTGTTTCGCAATAAAGTTTCAACTTATCAACTCAAATGACCAACTTATACCATAAAGTGTGTGCCTCATACAACATCATCCATGTAGAGTTTATATTATGATTATATATTTAATCATATTACTAAATAATTAAGTAACTAGAATAAGTAAGAATGTTATTATGAAAGTTGTTTTTATAAACTCAGTCATACTGACTAAGTAGGTAGGTACCTAATTTGGATAAAATGTTTATGAAGCAACTAAGTAAGTACTTAAGTAAAATGAGGGGTTTCTGTTCAAAATAAATAGTCTGTGTTTATATTTTTTTTAAAACAAAGTGATTCACATAAATAACAGTCTGTTTATTTTGAAAAGCCCCTCTAAAATATTCCTAATTCAACTGTAAGTCCTCAGATTTATTCCGTGTATAAACATAGCAAAGAAAAGGCAAGTTAAATCAGATTAGTCATTAAGGAGTACGAATGAACAGGTTTTTTTTTTTTAAATACAAATCATCATCATCATCTGCCGATAGAAGTCTACTGGCCTCCGCATAGAACACCACGACGGTCTTGAGCCGCCTCTATCCACCTACTTTCTACAACTACTATTACTACTATTCCCTTAAAAATGCCTTTGGCAACGATCTAGAAAAAATACATAACCGAAGAATGAAGAACTGCCTATTTTTAAAGTTGGTTAAAATTTAGGTATGTGGGTTATAACGTATTGGTTAAAATACGGTATTCTTTCGTTAACATTGTTGTTCCATAGTTTTTTAAGTTGACTTTTCCATACTTTCATAAAAAACATAGGTTTTATGGAAATAAATCGAACAACGAACCAATCTCATTTCTTTTGTGCATTAAGTGGGCTTTATATGCTCTGTTTTATAAATTTAAATATCACGATAATTATGCTTTCATTTCTTGATAAAATTGCAAATGTCAAAAAGGAGTTGTTAATGTGTTCGTAGCATAGATAGCATTTAAAATATTTTACAAAAAGGCAAACTGTAAACGAAGCTGCGGGTTCCGTATGTGGAAACTATTAATTAATCTGCGCTTCGGGCAGCAGATGTTTCTGAAAATAAAGCTAAACCCAGCAGCGCCTGAAAATACATTGAAGCAAAGTAGTAACTACCTACTTCAGTTTATTGCTCAGGTTTTGTTAACAGGCGTTGTAACGTATGTCGTTGGTTTTTGTTTTAGGGTACCGCTAATAAAAGGGGCATTGTTAAAAACGAGTATTATAAGTCGTACAAAAGTTAAAACAAGTTGGTAATTCGCGCGTACAAAAGTTTCAGAATGATAATTTTATGTAGTGTTGAGCATTGAAAATCTTGTTGGAAAGTAAATAAAAAAACAAATACTTACTTATTATATTCACATATTTTTATTTCTAACGCAACCTCTGTTTTCAGATTCTGAAACTTCAAGATACAAATTCAATTTAGCAGAAGTCAGTTTAATTCAGGGCTGCCGCGGTGGCAACTCCTAAAAGGAAACCATTGTACCCTATTTATTTCCTTTACAAATTAGACGGATGTTTCTTCGGAACTTTGTTGAATTGTTGCGGTCTGTTCACGAGACAATGGAAACAATCTTCAGTATAGCACTGTTAGGAGCGCAGTAGGATAGCTGGGTTAGGGGTTGCTAGACATGAGGATATCCATATTCCAACCTAGGCCCTAGTTTAATTGGCTGACGGTCAGTTACCAATTCTAGCATTATTTAGGCAGTACTTCTTCCTAGTCTCCTGGTGTTTTAAGAAAGATATTCCAATATAGTTAGGGGAGGCAATGCCGTTCACTTAAGGGAAAACGCAATGTTTTTTAAATATATTGATTTTTATTAAAAGTATGAGAAGATAACAAGATAACATTAATTATTAAGTTATCAACTTATTACTTTTCAATAGCAAGATGACCTGATGTAGGTATTAGAAATTCGGAAACTGCCTAAAAATTTGACGGATCTATTAGTACCTATCTACTTAACATCAAAGTTCACCGGATCATAGCCACTGGATATATCAGTTTACTCATAGATTTGGCTTCCGACTTCGTCTATTATTTAAGTTGAAGCCCTTTAGTGTAGAATAATGTAGATTAATTGTGACGACCTCGGTGGCGCGGCGGGAAAATAGCTGGCTGAGACGCAAGAGGTTGCGGGTTCGATTCCCGCAGAGGGACAAATGGTTGTATGATCTGCAAATAATTGTTACGGGTCGGGTGTAATGTTGTGATACTGTGGTACTGATACCCACGATACAGGGAATCCTAGTGTGGGATCAGGACTATGTAGGTACCTATGTGACTGTTGGGTGTTATGTTATGTATGTTATGTTAAAATCGTGAATCAGCCTTCCTCTATAACATTTTGGTACTTGTTTTCAGCTTTTGTGTATATAGTTGGGTTTAAGTTTTTGTACTTTACTTTTTTCTTAGACGTCTTGGCTGATTCTTGGCTGATTTGTTGTGGTTGTCATGGCGAGTTTGTGGGTCGCTCACCACTCCTCTCACACCGCTGCCTTCCTGATTTGGTCTGTACATCTCATGGCAGATCTTCCGCGCTGCTTTTGCCCTTAAACTTCGTATGTTAGTTGTATGTTTGCATAGTCTCTGCTAATACAATTCACTTTTATTGAATAGTTAGTACTTATATTAAATGTTAATAATTTTTTATCCTACATATTCTACTTCTGTTCTGTTCGCTTGTTTTCGTGTCAAATAAATTTGTTTTCTTTCTTCTTTCTTTCTTTCTATTAATAATTGGTTTCTGTACTTGTAACTAACTCAAAATCCATTCTGTCTTTTGTTTCTAAAATAAGGAGACTTTAATTCTTAGCTGCATATTACTTTTTAGCTAAAAAGATAATATGTTCTTTAAGGACGATGAATTCGTAGTCTATGTTCTCATTATCATCATCAGTCATTCGACGTCCACTGCTAGACGAGGCCTCCCCCATAGCATGCAATGAGGGGATTTGCCATAATCACCACGCTTGGCAGGCGGATTGGTGATTGCAGTATTTATGCTGAGCACTCAGGTGGATGCTGCTGCCCGTCCCCTGGTGTAATCCCTTAGTCGGCCCTTGCATGTACAACAAGTAGACTAATGGTTACTATTAAAGTCAACATGTACGGAACCCACACCACGCAAGCCCGCTTTACACTTGACCGGTCTTTTGTTTAATTTCTGGATCACATGGCGGCTCCGGAAGGACGACAAAACGAACAAATTAATGTCGATAACAAATTAATTATACCGAATGATAATATCCAACATTGTTTGATCGGTTCACTAATGAATTCATTGTAAATTTTTTTTTTTATTTTGATTTCAGACGTTTTTTTCTTAGTGAACACGGTAAAATGAAATAAAAATGAACCGCCTTTAGGTTACTGGTAGGTTAGCTACTTGCCCTACTTCAGTAGATTCCACTGTGCCCACAGTGTTTAAATGTCGTTGCCGTCATTGTTTCGATTCTGATTTACATAATGTATTAATTACGCAGTTAAACAAAGGGCCAGTGGGACTGAGTTTTAATAAGGAATTCCAATTCATAAGCGCTTTTATTCTCTGAATATGTTGAGGTCATTTAGGAATGAGCTATTGTGAGGGCCAGAACGATAGCCCGCAGATTTCGGCTAGATTATTATTTATTTTAAACGTTGGCACACAAAATTACTTATTTTATGTTTTTTAAATAAAAACGAATTAATTAAATTAGATATATTTTGACTTTTAATGTATAAAATTGACTTGTGTGCAAAACAAAAATAATGTATAAATCCATTAATCCTTTCCATCCTAAGGTTGTCTGGAAGAACAAACTATAAGCGATAAGACGTCCCATTTTTATGATTCTTTAGATTCGTTTTTTTCGTTATGTTTTTGATTCTCTGTGGGTCATAACATAACTGTTGTTTTGCGCAATACATAAGAGTTAACCTATCTCTATACCTACTTCCCCTGGAAGATTTTGATTGGACAGAGTCTTTCACGAGTCTCCAAAAGCTCTGCATTTAAATACATAAATTTTGATTGCTGAAATAGCGTAATGTATGCAAATAACTCAATATTCACCCAGCCGCACAGTGCGCACAGGTATGCGGTAAACAAAGTTACTCCTATAACCAAGTTAAGGTGTTGCATTGAGTCTACCAGTTGCTTCCCACTATAATTTCCTGGTTGACTGTACCTTTATGTTGCGATGTATATAGTGACGCGTTTTGTTCCTTTTTAACCGACTTCAAATAAAGGAGGAGGTACTCAATTCGGTTGTACATTTTTTTCTCTGTCATAAAACAATGTAATTATATTGACTGTGATTGCGCGTATTGGAATCGCCATGAGATGCACTCTGACTATGAATGATTTTAATGGTAATATCTCGCGATCAAATTGCGCTACTTGAGTGTATTTTGATTTAATCCCTTCACCGCACTGGTTTTTTCACCATTAATATATCATCAAAATGCTTAGTCGAATAGAATGGTGGAAGTCGATTTTTTTTTATGAAAAGTTATTTTGACTCCGTTAAAATTTTTCGATTTTAGTGATTTCCCCAATGATTTGAGAAGCAGTGCATGGTTTTGTCACAAACTTATGTATTTTTTTGGCAACATTGTACCTACACAGTACAAAACTAATTGTATACATCATCATCATCATCACCAGCCTGTTTACGTCTAATGCTGGACGAGGCGTCTGGATTACATCGCAATAGCGGCATGTGGATCGCACTCATCCTAGCTTTTTTTTATACTTCTAGACAAGCATATAAGCATACGGCCCACCCAATGGAAAGTAGTTACCGTCACCTATGGACGCCTGCAACACCAGAGGCATCACACGCGCGCTGCCGACCCTGAGACCTATAGATGTGCCTGTAATTTCACCGGCTCCCGTACCCTTCAAACCGAAACACAACAATGCGAGCACTACTTGATTATTACTTTATTTATTACTGCTTGGTGGCAGAAATAGGTACGATGGTAGTACTTCCCTGGACGAACTCTTTCACAAGAGGTTCTACTGCTAACAAATTAAGGTTGAAGCCATGTTGGTGACTCCACCAACATATCGGTACGTGAAAATTTCCCGTAATATAAATTTAGTTCTAGCTAAACAACCATAAAAGAAAAATTAACTATACGACAGTTCTTACAGTAACGTTTACCTAGCTACATCTTTCTTGGAACGGGGGCCCACAAAGCCGATGCGGTAGCTGCGGGCACTTGAAATGCTCCTTGCGTGACATTCGCCCATTAAATTACCTTTTTGGTGGATTCAATGGGTTTAAGCAATGGACACTTGATATATAGGTTCTTTAATGGCTTAGTTTATTTTAAAACGACGATGCTAACATTGGTTCATCATCATCATCACTCTTTTACGTCTAAAAGAATGCCATGGAGAGATTTGCCACGCTCGGCAGGCGGATTGGTGATCGCAATATTGGTGTTGAGAATTGATTATAACTTTTCATTTAAAAAACCGACTTCCGCCATTGTATTCGACTAAATATTTGGATGAAAAAAAAAAACATGAAAGAACCATAGTGGTGAAAGGATTATGATACTTTCTGAATGCAAATGCTTGGTTTGTTGCTGAAAATATCAAAATCGCCATATGTATGCCTACAATATTTGAGGAGTTCCCTCAATTCCTTATGAATTCTATCATCAGAACTGGATTCTGAAAAAATGGGACCAATCTGGAAGTATATCTATTCAAATAAAAAAAAAATCCAAAATCCGGTTCATAAACGCCGGAGATATGAGGTAACAAACATTAAAAAAAAATACAACCGACTTGAGAACCTCCTCCTTTTTGTGAAGTCGGTTAAATTTTTAATTGTTATCATAATTTTACTTTGCACTTGCACCGGAACGTTTTTGATTAAAAAATAATGACTGTAGTAGCAGTTTTTAAGGATTCTATTCAGACATTTGTAAGTACCACTAGTCTAGTCGTAGTCTTGTCTAGACCACGGAAGCTGTAATGCATTTAAAACGTCAGGAATAACAAATTTAATAAAATACGCAAGAAATCCGTTCAAAATTGTTTAATTTACAATATATATACATATTTGCAATTGCAAAAACTTATGACATTATAACATTAATATTTGGTTGAGGTTTTCATGCTTTTTCTAAATTCCTGTCCATAGTCCTGATCCCACATTTAGGTTCCCTGTGTCATGGGTATATAAACTACGAGTACCATAGTACCACAATACCAGAGACCCGGAGCAAATATTTGCAAATCATTCAAACATTTTGTCTCGCAGCGGGAATCGAACCCGCATAGGTATCTCTTGAATCTAAGCTGACTACTTAATTTATTCATGCGTCACCTATAACTGTTGTATCAGTCTCAATTCAATCTTTTCTCTGGAATTATAAGCAATTCAATAAATAAGAAACCCCAAATAGTCAAATACAATCCCTGAACTCACCCCAAACTTAAATTTTCTGTACAGAAGGAGTCAGGAAACACGAGTCCCATGGTTCTACAATACCCAGACAAAGTCACGAAGAATCTAACCTATTTTTTTTATACTACTACGTAAGCAAACAAGCATACGGCCCCCCTATGGAAAGCGGTTACCGTAGCCTATGGACGCCTGTAACACCAGAGGCATCACACGCGCGTTGCCGACTCTTTAAGAACTTTAAAACGGCCTTTTTGAAGAACCCTATACTGTAGTCACTAGCGAAAACCTCGGCATGAGATCATTCCATAACTTAAATGAATAACTTAATTGAACCCAAACCTGGTCAAAATGACACAGAAACAGGCTTTACATACGGGTTAACCTTTCTTTTTCTAAAATCGTGTGGCCTCTTTCTAATTAGCTGTTTACTTTGACTTATCAGCGCTTCGTAAAAAGTATTTGTTCGCAATTGTGTTTCAAACTTTTCGCAGTGTTTTAATAGAGTTGGATAGAGGTACTTTAACTCTGCGTGGTCCAATGTTGGGAAGAGATGGTGTAGGGCGTGGTCTCCGAATCGTGTGATTGATTTGAAGTGGTTGCCTGCATAGTCGATACGTTCGACTATCGTGTCGAGTTGGTGGATTCCCCAGTCTAGGTATTCCTCTCTGAAAGCAAACAGAAACTTGTTAACTTGATATTGTGTTAGCGTTTGTTTTAGGCAGTTTGATTGAAATTGGTCGATCAATTTCAATTGAACAACTATCTAAGATATGATAAGATAGTGTGTAAATGAATTCACGAATATACATGTCGAATTATAAACCCGAAATGTTTGCCTCTATAACACAATACTTTTTAACTAAGGTAGAGAGACTGTGTTTTTGATTTTGGCTATTTAAAATTTTACTATTCACCGTTTGTTACCTTTTGAATATTTTACGATGTTCATTATATGAAGTTAATCCCTCATTATTGTATCACCAAATTCAATATTGACAATAGAATTGTCAATTGTATTAATGCAATTAGTCCAACCACAAACCGAGTTCGATTCATCCGGTGACAGTAACACTATTGAATTAATATGACAATCAGGGAATTAGGTATTTATCCTACCTGGACCACTAATAGTCTGTCTATATCTGTGTTCAACCCCTATACCGACATTCTCATCTACAAAAGGCGTAGACTCTACGCTGTAGAGGGTCTACGCTTATTCGATAGCTTGTTTCGGCCTCAGCTACTACATAGCCCAAAACTGTGGCCCAGTACTGTTTTTGCATTAAAGTAATTTTTAACCTCATATTAGTTTTTCCTCATTACATTAATATAACATAACACCCGAGAATCACATAAATTACAATGAGTACGAGTACTTTGGTTCCAGAACACCAAGACCCGAAAAAACACTTTATTTGGCTCATTCCATTGTTAATTTCCTTCTCACTATGTGAAAAGAAACTGCACAGACTCGTACGAAATTAAAACTATTCAAATTATATCGGTTACACTGTAACAGTTCTTATTAAACTATTTTTACACAGGGATAGGTATCCTAAATTAAAACTTAAGCGGGATTCTCATTTAAGTTCTGAGCTGGAAACGCATTTGAAGCTGCCAAAGCTAGTTTTCCTTGGAATTAAACAAAGAGCAAGAAGAAAAAGTTGGCAAGCGTATTTGTAAAATCATAATGGGTAGGTAATTGCATAATAAGTAATTGATGTGGGAGCTCTACAAATATTTTCCAGTGCTTAGCAGTTTCAACACAATAACAAACTACTTATTTAATTATATTTGCACAAAAAAAAACACCTTACCCAGAAAGAATTTGTTTATCATTCGAAATCTGCGTGCAAAAGTACTTTTTATCCGCTAGCGTGGAAAAGGTTTTTAAAATTCAAACCTTTCCATCCAAAAACTTTTTGTAGATTCCAAATGATAATTAAATCCTTTTCCTCGCTGTAGTGAGGTGAAGTGCGTTCGCTTGGCAGCAAAGTTATTTTGCGTCTCACACATTTGAAACGCTCAGGATTCTATTTTTAAACCACTCACTTTGGTTGTGGTTCAATCCTACGATCCTTCACATGCTCAGAGGCCCAATTCTCTAACTTTGAAACATTCCAGTCACAATATAATCTCGTGTCAGTCGCACCGTCTCGTATATTAACTATTACTTAATCTTCGCGTATACATGCTAAGATTAAGTAATAGTAACTATGTAGGTGACAGCTGACAGTGCGACTGAGACGAGATTATACTGCGAATTGAATGTTTTTAAATTAAAGAATTGGGCCTCTGGTTTCAATACAAGTGCTCACGCAAAATAACAACTTTGTAGCCTTTTGTAGATTACAATAATTTTAAATCGAAAAGTGTAAGAAGGTGAAGTATCCTTTTTATCTATGAAGATGGGTTTGTTCTTACATACTTACAGTTAAAAACTATAATAATTGCATGATAGATACTGAAATTATCATAAACAATGCTGAGAAAATTATTACAGCGTTTCGCAAGTGGTGCAAGATTAAAATTTAATTGTTTTTTTGCTGATTACAACTATAAACACTTTTTGAGATGGCGAACACTGTTTTTTTGGGAATCAGGATAACTAACACACATGTTTTAATTGATAGTATTTCATAAATATAATATTAAATCAGTGTTCGCTATCTCAAGAAGTGTTGATGAGCTGTAGCCAGCTTAAAGCACAATAAAATTTGAATTTCGCGCCACTTGCCAAACATAATATAACATCCAACAGTCACATACGTAATCCTGAGGCCTTATCATGACCTCTTATAGCGATTCAGTTCAAAAACTATTCAGTACAAAATATCGGTTCCGTGATATCCGCAGCTATATTTAAAGGCACAGTAGCAAAAGGTCTATAGATTTCTGCGATTAAAGTTATTCAATGATGACGAATGTCAACGACGAACCGATATTTTGTACTGAATAGTTTTTGAAGTGAATCGCTATAAAAACTCATGGTAACCCCCTGATCCCACACTTGGATTCCCTGTGTTGTGGGTATTAGGAACTACTAGTACCAATGGTACCATAACACCCAGACCTAGACAGACAGACAGAGAGTTGTCGACCGCAAGGTATACGGGGCAGACCACCGCGAAAATATTTTTTCTGGTATCAGAGTTTTTCTCACCTTGGAATATCTCCATCAAAGAAGTTATTATGCGAATGATGTCCAGCTGTCAAGCCAAAGACTGTGAAGAAGAAGCTGCCCATAAATATAATAGCCAGCCATAGCCCAACGGTCCAAAGCACTGGCAATCCTCCGAGAGAGAGCATCCAGATTGGAAGGAAGAGTGGTAGAACATTTGCCCAGGTGAGCTGCTTGCCTTCTAGATTCCTTACTGCTGCTATGATCCTGAAATAAAGAAATGAGAAAAATTCAAAACAATACAATGTCAATTTCAAAGTCTTGGACTGTACCAAACCAGGGTTTGTACAGTTCAATGTCTTATTATTATTTATTGTGACGACTAAACAGATATAACGCTTCATACTGTTAGTCCAGTATTGTTTTGTTTAATTTTTGTACCTACTTTATAATAATTTCTGGGTACTTAAATACCCTACAATATTTGAATACCTAACTCATCAGTAATTTTAATAACTTTAGTAATTTTATAATTATATCTTTATCTAAAGCTTGTTTCGTCTCATGTACAAAAAATAAATATAGCGTGGTTTGGGTATGGTAGTACCTTCATAAGTTTTTGCTGATGCAAAAGTAGCCACTTAAAAGTGGTTACCTACTTGTAAATATGTATCTATTTTTAATTTGTCTTTTTTATTTAAGCAATTATGTACCCTTTACCTTTCACTCTACTGGAAGAGTCTAGCTTCCCACAACACAGGGAATCCTAGTGTGGCAGCTAGTGTACAAAGCTATAATATGGTACCTATAATTATTGTCATATATTGCAACTGTTTCTGGATCAATAAAATGATTATTGCTATTATTGTTATTATATGTGTTTCCAAAACACACAGCATTAATTGAAGAAGCATCCATAGATCTTACCTTTTTAGTAATGTTTTGCATACTTTACCTCTTTTTCTTCTACTTCCTGTCTCTTTCACGCAACAGCAGAGCGCATCGAATGTCCTTTTTCAACGCGCACCTGTCAATGTTATCTCATAGCGTTTGTAGATTTTGCCTAGAAGCATGCAATTTTTTTTTCAAAAATAAGATTTTTAAGTAAAATACTTTATATTTCAGGTTTCATTGTGTGTTTTTTACGAAAATGAGCGCTACTGGTAAGTCCTGTGGTAGTGATCGGTCGGATGCCGCTGCTTCGGATGAAGAGCGGTCATCTCGACGCCAACGTGGTGACTCCTGTAGTGAGGGCGAGCCCGTCTCATCTTCGGAAGATGAACGGGGGTATGCCACACCACCGCCCAATAAGCGCCGTAAGTATAATAAAGACCCTCGTATCGATTCTCTAGTAAACCAAGTTAACTTTATTTCGGGCTATTTGACACAATTACCGCATTATATCATGTCTACTAGTCAAGACACACAGAGCCAGAGTATTCCTGGCCCTAGTAACAGAGATGTACAACCTAGTTCACAGTCTTCATACTTAGTCAATCCCTGTATGAACACAGACAAGTTTCAGTTAGGTGATTTAAAAACTGACTTTGATGAGAAAAGAGTAATTCCCCCTCCTAAGAAGGAGAGACTTGAAATGGTTAACCAACTTCAGCATTTTGAATCGCAGGCCTGGAAGGGCATGCGATATAAGACAACTTTACAGGGTTATTCAGCAAGTCCAGGTTTTGTGTCACTGAAAGTGAATGAAGAACTATGTCATTTTAACAAGACCAAAGACTACCTAGCGTCTGCAGAAAACATGTTGGCAGGTTTGACTAATGCAGAATTAGAACGTCAAGAACTTTTAAAACAAGGTTTGCAGGATCTACTTAACTGGGCTGCAGGGAACCCTAGTGACTTAAACCCGACAAATCTTTTTGAAAAAGTCTCAGGACTATTAGGACCAGGCTCCTCACTTCATAAGTGCTCTGAAAAGATTATGCAAATAATTTGTGGGAGAAGGGGAGAGTGTATTGAAATAAGAAGAGAGAGAATTGTGAAGGAAATTAACAGTCCTATGCTTAAGGCTACTTTGAGAGACATTCCCCCAAGTGCAGAGTACCTATTCAGCCGACAAGCTTTGCAACCAGTTATTCAGTCACTTGGAGGTTCCCAAACATGGCTGAATAAACCAGAGTACATAAAGGAAAAAGGATCTAGTAGAGTAAAGCCCTCTTCAAGCTACAGACAGGATAGAAGACCACATACACGTACTGCTTTCAACAACAACAAGAGTTCAAGAGTAGACCAAAAAGGTAAACAAAATAACTTTCAAGTCCCTCAGAAACGACATAACTTTCGAGGAAACTATGGTAAGAAAAACAATGCCGAGCAGAATAGTAAACAAGCATGACTATATTCAGAAGAACAGACAATTCAAGGGGGGGTGCTTGAACGACTATGCACAAGTGTGGAGGGAGCTAGGTGCAAACAAATTTATTTTGAACATTATAAGCAGAGGCCGGATACCTTTCAGAATAAAACCCCCACTTCTTCATATGTCGACTTATTTACTAAGAAAGTTCAATACAAGGACTTCTCCGGATATGACAACAATAATTCAGGATTTAAAAGAAAAAGGAGTTTTGGAAGCGCCCCCAATTTTGAATTCCGGCTTCCTATCCAAGATGTTTTTAATAAAGAAACAAGACGGGGGCATGCGCCCCATATTCGATCTGAGAGGACTGAACAGACATGTAGCAACCAAACATTTTCAGTTAGTGTCCCAGATAGATGTGGCAGATTTCCTACAAGAAAACGACTGGATGTCAAAGATAGACCTACAGCAGGCCTATTTTCACCTGCCCATTGCAAAGTCGCACCGTCGCTTTCTAAGAGTTCACTACAACAACCAGGTACTTCAGCTGACTGCCCTACCATTCGGCCTATCATCTGCCCCCCGAACTTTTGCCACTTTGTCCAATTGGATCGCCGAGCTCTTACGTACAAGGGGGATACGACTCTTAGTTTATTTGGACGATTACATCCTAGTAAACCAGGACAGAACAGTATTGCAGAATCAGGTCTCGGAGACCATCGATATTCTGGAGAGCCTGGGTTGGCATGTCAATTACAAAAAGTCCGTATTAACACCGTCTCAAGAACTAGAATATTTAGGAATTTTCTGGAACACCAAGAACAGTACCATGGCTTTACCCCCAAAGAAGGTAACAAGAATAAAAGATGTTTTATCGAAGACCCTAAAGAGAGGTTGTTGTACTCTACGAGAGATTCAGATGGTGCTAGGACTTCTCAATTTTGCAAACTTGACCACTCCAAAAGGGCGCTTGCACTGTCGACTAACACAACGATTCTTAAGAGGTTTCATACAACACAGAACAAGACAAAAAAGAAAGCTTCCACCTCAGGTACAATGGGAGCTTCGTTGGTGGCAAAGAGCCATAGACCACAGTTTAGTTTTCCTGCACAAGAAGGAAGTGACCCACTTCTTGACCACAGACGCAGCGGATGCGGGCTGGGGCGCTCACTTGAACGAAAAATATATAACAGGCAAGTGGTCAATGCACCAGAGGTCTTGGCACTCAAACGTAAAAGAGTTGTTTGCAGTGTACAGTGCAATAAGTCGCCATCAGATGTTGCTACAGAATGCACACATACTGGTTCAATCAGACAACAGAACACTTGTGGCGTACATAAGGAACGAGGGTGGAACGCGATCCTTAGCCCTACTCGAGTTGACGACAAGGCTCCTGGAGCTAACCGAACGATTGAACGTCACACTCTCGGCGGCGTACCTCCCGGGGAGGTACAACGGCATAGCCGACCGCTTGTCAAGGAATCGACCAGTGCCGGAATGGCACTTGTTGCCCCCGGCCTCGGAGGCCGTGTTCAGGCTTTGGGGCGTACCAAACATCGACTTGTTCGCTTCAAAAGAAACTGCTATAGTGGACCACTACGTAACATGGGACTCCAGAGATGGATCAGCCATTTTTTACGACGCCTTCAGTCGTGTCTGGAATTTCGAACTAGCTTGGGTATTTCCACCTCCCAATCTAATTCCACGGGTGCTGCGCCAACTCAATGCAGCGACAGGAATTTACATAGTGATAGCACCTCATTGGACACAATGTTTTTGGCTGCCAGATCTGAAGGCACGAGCTCTAGCAGAGCCAGTACCAATAGAGAACCTACACAAGAACTTGATAGACCTCACAACAGGCAGGAGTCCGCCCCAAGTGGAGAAACTGGAACTTCTAGCATGGAAAGTTGGGGGTGGGAAGATCAAGTTGCCCATTGGTCATTACAGGAAAGAGATCTCTTAAAAAAAAGCTGGCGCGACTCAACTTTAGCTACATATAAAGCTCCAATTAGACGTTGGCGTTCTTGGTGTGAACTTAACAACATTGATCCCAAGTCCCCACAAGGTATTGATGTAGCTAGATTTTTGGCCAAGTTATGTCTGAAGGACAAACTTGCTTATCGGACTATCCTTCTACATAAATCTGCAGTTACCACCTATTCAGCAACCAGTACAGAAACAATATCGAAAAATTTCTTTGTTCATCAAGTTTTAAAAGCGATATCGCTCGTAAGGCCCCCAGAGAAGAAAACACCCATTTGGGATACAGAGTTGCTTTTTAATTGGCTTAAGAATACTCCAATTTCAGAAACACTGTTTGATACAGCAAGAAGAACAGCAATTATTCTACTTTTAGCCTCTGGCCGACGTATACATGACCTGACACTTTTGGAATTGTCTAAGGATAACTTTGTTGTGAATGACATCACTAACGAAGTAGTGCTGTGGCCCAGGTTCGGCTCAAAGACAGACAATGCTAATAAAAGACAATCGGGATGGTTACTGAAACAGCATCCTGATGCACGTTTATGTCCAGTGCGACATGTAAAAGAATTAGTTAAGTCTACAGAGAGTAGGCGTTCAGAAGTAACCAACGTAACTAGTCTGTTTATATCAATTACTGGCATAATTAAACCAGCTACACAAACCATGATAGCTGGTTGGGTGAGAACAATTTTGAGAGAGGCGGGAATAGATGCATCTCCAGGTAGTGTTCGCTCCGCAGTTGCCTCAAGAAGCTTTATAGAAAATAGACCTATAGAAGAGATTCTAGAGAGAGCAAATTGGAGAAGTTCCCAAACCTTTAGAAAATTCTACTGTCGTTCAGTAGAGAAAAACTCTCGTCTGACTAGTATAAATAATGGGGATCAACTGCTAAACAATTTCATAATTCTTTAGTTATTGCTTATTCAAGAGATTTTTTAGTTGTTGCTTATTTTAAAGAAAAAGAAGTTTAAGTTAATTCAGTGAATTATTACATTTTATTCGTTCATAATTAAATAAGCGATTTTTGTTTTCATAATTTGAATTTTTCAAGAGAATTTTAATGTTTTCTTTTAATATTCTAAAGTACTTACTTAGAGATACTTATGTGCAAATTACTATTTTGAACATGATCTCATAATGTGCCTTATTAGTAGAATGATGTTTTTCTCTAATAAATAGTGTTTATCTCTCCATGTGCCAAGATACAAAGTACTTATTTGTTTTCCTTTTTTTTTTTTTTTTATATATCAGATTGGTTATTTCAAGACGTTGTTTTCTTGATATTTTTATTTTATTTTCACATAGCGTTTGTACTCTTTCACCAGCAGATATCAAACAGGTCTTCAATTAATGCTGTGTGTTTTGGAAACACATATAATAAGACTGTTTTGCACTCCAACAAAACAGTTATTATGTGTGTGGAAAAACACACAGCATCAGAGCAAGATACTTGCTGGTGATTGACAGACTATGAGATAACATTGACAGGTGCGCGTTGAAAAAGGACATTCGATGCGCTCTGCTGTTGCGTGAAAGAGACAGGAAGTAGAAGAAAAAGAGGTAAAGTATGCAAAACATTACTAAAAAGGTAAGATCTATGGATGCTTCTTCAATTAATGCTGTGTGTTTTTCCACACACATAATAACTGTTTTGTTGGAGTGCAAAACAGTCTTATTATTATTGGTATAATACTGTTACCCAGAATGTAGATACGAGACTGGACGTCCAGTATTTTAGCCGTGCAAATTTAACAATTGGCTGTTTGTGTTGAAGATTTGAATCGTCTCCACACCGCTGTAGTGATCACCAGCTATTTAAGCGCATTTGGTCAAGTCTTTGAACTTAGGGGAGTCATAGCATGATTCTAGATTAAAATATTTATAGTATTCTATAAATATTTTATATGGCTTTGCCTTTAGTAGCGACAAACTGACAGCTAAACGGTAAGCGGTAGGTGGCAGTAGCTTCCTCATTACGAATTTACGAGCACTTTGCTTATTACTACACCGTAGAACTAAGGTATGTTGGCATATAAATTAATTAAGCAACGTTTAACTGTATTTTACGCATTGATAAATTTTGGCAAATTTTTATTATGTTTAGTGTTCCTGGAACAGACTCGATTGATGAGTTGTATGAATGTCTGTTATATTTTACCTTTTTAACATTTACTAGACCATCTTTTATTATTTTTCTAGTTCATTGTTTACCTATTCGAATGATTCATAGAAACTGGAGGGGTTTTTATATAATGAAATTTCTGGGATATGGTTTTGATATGCGAATTCATGAATTGAAATAAAAAATTTAAAATTCACAAGGATTTTTTTCAAAAAGGGATATGGATTACAATTGCTAGTATTAGTGGAATAAAAAATATTGATTTTCATCGGAACTGGATCCCCATGTACGGTTTTTTTTCCATTCTTGTGTAAATATTTTTTCAATGTCCCGAGTTGAGTTTGGCTCTGAAGTCTTAATGCCTTTGATTTTGAATATTATTAGGAATAACCAATGCAGCAGTATGGTGAAAGGATTTAGCGTGCAGAGGCTCGTTTTATTTACATTCTCTGTAATCTAGAGTTGACGGAGATGACTGAAGTCTGTGAACTTGGATCATGGCCTATGCACAGAGATGTTCATTTTCACTCGTGGAGCAATGCATAAATCGAATGCTAATTGTCAATAACTAATAACAGGACTTGCATTTTCAAAGATGAAATATATTTTTTCTTCCAACAACTTAGTAATTTAAAAAAAAATCATACGTGAAAGACAAGCACAAAGCAGCATTTAAATGCCTTTATGACAAACAGTGCAGGAATAAAGAATGAATGAATAACTTGCTCGCTAATGCTTGCTCTTTCTTGAAAGTTCTGATTCTATAATTAGAATCTTTGCGTGTTTTCGAGAGCGTAATCTAGGATTCGGGCATATTTTGCAGCGTCATCTAGTTCTAGTTATATGAAATTCACTTCCTAAACAAATAAGTAACAGAAAGAATACTGGCCGAAAAGAAGCCGTTGAAAAATAGCCAACCATTTTTTTATATACTACTACTTGGCAAGCGAACAAGCATAGGGCACACCTGATGTAAAGCAGTTACCGTAGCGTATGAACGCCTGCAACACCAAAGGCATCACACGCGCGCTGCCAACCCTGAGACATAAAGATGATAAGTCTCATGTACCTGTAATTTTACCGGCACCCATTACCCTTCAAACCGAAACACAGCAACGCGAACACTCCTGCTTGGCGGCAGAAAAAGGTCGTAGTACTTCCCCGGACGAATTCTTTCACAAGATGTTCTACTACTAACAAAATAAGCTATCCGTGAAAGAAATGAATTGGCGCGAATCCAGTGAATGCGACTGAATTTTACTTTGACTTCTTGTAACTTCTTGTTTCACTCGTGTTTTTATAACACTCGGTACAACTAGGAGTCACTTTCCGCTCGGTGCAACAATCTACTATGATCACGTCTCGTATAAATGAGCATTAGCTAACGAAAACATGCACAGAATAAGTCTAAGAAAAATACGCACTCTTTAACCAGTAATCCAATGAATGAAAAGAGATAAATGATTGGCCAATAGAAAGCTGCCATCTGGGCCCATATTGGTTTCTTCTTATAAGGCAAGTACTGAAGGTAAGGCTCTAGCACACTTAGCTCGATGTCCTGTATCGTGTTTGTGTGAAGGTGGTGTGACATCGAGTGCGTAATGCGCCAGTCACTGAAAAAAAAAAAACAAAAATAATTTAAAAGATAAGTGAAAAGTAAATGGAACAAGTAGGTACGTTTCCAAATTATTTTTTATTAGTTCCGATTATTAGTTTTTGCTGTATTAGTATTTTTAGAGTATTATATATCTTCTTCATCAGCTAGTAGACGTCAATTGCTGGACGAAGTCTCCCAGAAAAAAAACCTTCCAGAGCAGGGGAAATTAGCCATTATCACTATGCTTGGATTGGATTGGTAATCGTAGTATTGGTGTTAAGTACTCAGATGGATGCTGCTGCCCACTCCCTGGCTTAATCCCTTAGTCGCTTTTACGACATCTACGAGGGGAGTTGGAGGAGTCCGATTCTAAGGCCGAGACCACCGCATGCATTATTTATTTTGAAAGTAGTACACGTCTTTACATACGGGTCACTTAGGTAATAGCATTTACAATGCAAATTAGAATAATGGCCAAACATCGTTTTATTCAAATAATTAGCATGAATTATATTATCATTTATTTTAATTGGGAATTGAGAAATTTTTATGTACCAATTTTGTTGGTGGAACCACCAAAAATTACCTACAAATTGAAACGTGAAAATATCCCGTTTTTACAAAATAAATCGTATCATAAATAATTCATCATCAACCTGTAGAAGTACAACTAGTGGACATAGAATGCCACGTAATACGGTCTTGAGCTGCCTCCATTCACCGACTTCCGGCCTTTATAATTTTATGTATTAAGTCCATCGAGAGGATGGTCTCCCTCTACTGCGTCGTCCGGTTTGTGTTTTGTAAATATTAATTAATTTGCAAACTACACAAGGTCATCATACGAGGAAATGGTTAGCCCATATTCAGTGCTATTGAACTGATTACCATTTTCAGCTCAGCTTAGGTTACTTACGCATACGATAATCCACTCAAGTTAAAAAGGTACATCCTCCAATTGTCCGATCTATGGAAGTAATTGTGCGCGCATGTGGTCAAAGAACTCAAAACAAGTCCATTAGCAACCGTCAATGCTAAACCAAGGATCATATTGTTCTTCCACGCCCAACAGCATAACAGACTCATAATCAGAATTGCTATTAGTAAAGAGTCAGTGACGAGATCGCTTTTCTTTCTCACATCAGGTGGTATATCATTTATCTTGTCCATGACTTTCAGCTTTAAAGTCTTGTAAAAACCATTCTCTTTGAAAGTAAAAGGTTGGTTTCTTGGTTCCGTTGCTGCTCTAATAAAGTATTTTGGAAGTAAAGTTTCGGCTACTCCCTTTAGGTGGTGAGTTTCAAATGCTTCGGTTATGTCGGTCCCCTGAAAGTAAACAATAGTTTTTTTTTATTCGTTATTTCTAGGTAATTAGATCAAATAATAAATCGAATAGGTAATCAATGTCAAGTTTATTCGTAATTTTCATTAGAATACGTATTCTGTCTTGTGCCTCCGTATTCTCTATCTCGCGACGGTTTGCATTAGGTGCTCAGGTCACTTGAAAACGCAAAGGGCCCCGGTACCCCACAAACCTGGAGTTTTGAACCCGAAAGGATGAAATATGTAAGCTCTGTCGATATGTATATTTAAAGTTATAGGCACCTCAAATCATGATTTTATTGTGCTTCAAACTCTGCTGTAGTTTTTACATCAAAATTAAATTGTTAAAAAGTAAAAGTATTAGCCTAGCTAGATTAAAATCAGCTCAAGCGATTTACATAAAAATCCAAGGGTTCTGTTGATATTTACTTAGTCAACTACAAAAAGTCAGGTGCAAAAAGATTTCACCAGTAACGCAAATTTTATCAAAAAAATATCTCCCGAGCTGCATCTGTTATAGATGAAATGCTGAGGTCACAACAATCTAACGTTATCGAGACGATCGTAAATCCCAATATTAACCAATCAAATAACAAGGATTTCTAGCCACCCCAATGTCATTGGTCAATTATTTGACATTTATGATCGTCTTGCTAACGTTAAATAACCGTAGCCCCTGACCACAAACTGAATCGAGATTCAAGCATACATTTTTTAAGTATTTCAATGAAAACCTGTCACCAAATCTATGCTGGAATACGGACCTATACTTATAGATATATTACCATAGACACATACGAAAACTTTGAAATTTATAAAGTCGTAGAACTAAAGTTGTTCGCCATGACGTATGGAATACCCTCAAATCAAGCTTATACAATCTAATTATGGTACCTATTTTTCAAAGATTGCGGCCGTATACTATCTCTACTATCCTCTTAAAGGTTGCTGGAAGTTGGGGGATGGAGGAGGTTCAAGATCTTTCATCGCAGCATTCTAAAGGAAGGCCAATGTAGACCGACGGACGTCTATCGGCTGATGATAATGATGATAGATACTACCGTGAGAGACTGACCTAAGAGCTGGCAGCCATTGTCTTATGACACAGTAGGTATGTCTTCAGCAACAACTAGTCAGAAGACTTTTGATGCGCACGCGACTTATCGAGAAAGCGGCTTTTTTGCATGCTTGTAAAAATTTGTCAGTGCGTGTGTGGATACCCTTTTGACACTGACTTCGAAGATGCGTGCGACAGGTTTTAAAATTGAATTATGTAAGCAAACAGGTTTCCGTAACTTGATTATTTTATTACGTCCACAGAAACAAGATAGAAACATTGTTACAAACATGAATCCGGTTGACCCGGTCGTAACCCGTAAGTGAATTTTCAAATTCCACGGATTTTCTACTAATTTTTCTATTAAAAAAAATATATTCGCTAAAACTACGATATCTGCGCTAGTAGCGTCAGAGAGCCCGTGGTTAATATTAACTATGCATAGGCAAGCATAATTTTGCAGAGGTTATTTCATGCACATGTCTTCGATTACTTTTGTTATAGGATACAGGATGGCGCAAAAGTAATAGCACTTCAGCATATAGCAAATAATCAATAGCAGAGAGTTGAAGATGTTTCTGTTTTACTCAGTTCGAACATGAGCTGCTGCCCACAGACCACCGGGCTCATCCCGAGTATAACGAGCTCATCAACGTCGATCAGGATGCTATTTTTTCAAATCCGCGTGCTTCTGTAGTAAAGCGGTCGATATAATGTTCACTGTGGTATATTTTGGATTTGTATAAGTACTACACAGACGCAACTGCTAATGTCAAGATGACAGGGGACGCTATTTGTAATAATTATGGTCAATTTCTATTGTATCATTACTTATGCGCCACCCTGTAGTAACTACCATAATACCAAAGTAGTACCAAAATAATAGCATGAAAGGAGCCTCTGCGAGGCACATTAGTTTCAGCACACTGGTTCTTTTCAGGTGCAACGTATCAGTGTCCTAACGCAGAGCGACCAAGAAAGATCCAGAAATTATCAGATACCTACCTTAGTAAACTCGATCCACTGAGAGCCACCAGGGTGTGAACTGACGAAGCTGGCCAGGTCGTATAATCCATCGTGGATCCTCCAAAGACCTTCGGCCCCATCCTGTATCTGCTTCCCCTTCAGCCACTGGTGGGCGGTTTTTGGTTCAGAGTCTCGGAGAAGTGGATATTTCAACTGCGGGAAACTTTCTTGGCGTCGTATTTGGTGGCATGATCTGAAATTAATAAATGTTTTTAATTGGCTTTAAATATTCATAAACATATATTCATACGTATATAAATGATAACTGTTTTTTTTAATTATGTCCTCTGAGTAAAAACTCAAGTTTGCCAATATCAAGTAGAAATACTTAGATTAGTTCAAATAATTAACCAAACAATTGACAATAAAATAATCAAATGAAAGACAGAATAGAAGATTAAATAGAAGAAAAATAAATTATATAATTTATTTTTTGTTTTTATATTTATTTTATTTATCTTCTATATATTGACTGACAATTAAAGCACAGCTTAAGCCATAAATCCTAGAGACCTGAAATTTGGAGGGTACATATTATTTTAACTGTCTAGGTGTGCACTAAGCAAGGAATTTACAAATTTGAACACCTAAGAAAGTGCAACGAAGGGTTCAAGGTTGTACAGAAAAAACTCCACGTGGAAGATGTTGCGGGCGTTCCTGGTAGAGTGCAGTCATAGTCTGAAACTGTACGCACCTCCACCGCTTTTGCTTGGTATTTGACAGAAGCTTGACATTCGAAAACGTTCCTTGTGGTTAAGGATTATGGAATATTTTACTTTGACGTAATGGAATAGTTGGGCTAGTTTCAGATTAGACACACTCTATCTCATAAAATGACCAAATATATGTTATAAAACCACCCACGGAGCCTCTTCGGTCTTCGCTTGTTTATGAAGGTTTAAGAAATCGCTTGTAAGCATTTAGAAAAAAGATTTTAAAATATTTTCCGACTGTTATCGTGGTGGTGATTATGTATGATCATGCCTACTTCAAACATTTTGGCTAGAACATCTGTTTGACTGTGATTTTGGCTACATAAATTAAAAAAAAGAATACGTACATCGGTTATTTTCTATATGCGCACGCCAACAATATACAGTACCGAGGTTATTTTTAGTGCACACTAACATAAATAAGGTTTTTTTAGGTAAGTATACGATGTTTATTATTTGAATGTGCATTTACTTTCAAAAGTATCAAAAAGAACAAAGACCGCGCGCAGTCGAACTGGTGAGAATGATAATCAGATACCTACTCTGTATTGTGGAGCTAGTTATACCTACTGTTGCAGTTAGACCCATAATGACTTACGGTGCGGTATGCTGGCCGTTTGGAAGTAACAATCCTATAAACTACACGTCGCCCAAACGAGAATGCTCCCAGATGGCTTGCCGGTGTCACCATTTAGATAAATTGCCAAACCATTACATCGAGTAAACATCAAAGTAAGATCCATACCAAAAAAAATGCAGAGACACGACTGTGAAGGTACCTATGGCCATCCAGCGTGGTTGTTTTTTCTAAGGCTTTGTTTTCATGTATCTGTGACAGCCACAAAAACAACCAGGTACTTCAAGTGTATGTACAAAAAGTTGTGACGTCAATGACCATAATACCTACGTATATTATGGATAAAAACTGGGCCGTAGCTCACAGTTGAAAAAACTTTACCACAAATCTAACACATTCGCGTTAGTTGAAAAATATTTTACAATATAGACAAAAAACACTAACAGTCACTAGTGGTACGCCCGCGGTTTTATCCGTGTGTAGTATTTAGGAACGAAGTTCCTTATCGCGCGTTACATCCAGACACTTGGAGAACATTGAGATACAGCGACATTGTATTTGTACCGGACTGACAAACAAATAGGTAAACAAGAGTAGCTAATTAATATTGCATTGTTATCCAGGTCTGAGCTATGTTTAAAGTTTCAAGTCTCCAATAACTACATTTTTTTAAATTTATATGTATGACGAAACTGGCTTGTGACCCTCCTGATGTAAAGCGGTAACCCCAGCCCATTAAAAACGTAGTAACTTGTAGGTTACATCCACTTATTTCTATAGTAGTGTTCATTGAAAATTCACATGTTTTATAGTCTATGATGTAAATTAGTTGGTAACCTTTTGTGGTAGGTTTTAAAAGGGTTGTAGCTGGTAACTCGCTCTCGCTCTCTTGCGTCCCGGTCACCGATGTAGTTGGACGGTTATCATTTTTCATAAGTTTTTAAATAAGTCAACTTGTATTCAGTAATAACCAGTTTTATTCAACATTCAGTGTGTTTCAAAATATCAGCGGTATCCAGTGTAAATCAAATCATTCATACCTTCAATTTCACACATCAAGCCACTAGCGTCGGAACAGCACCTAAACTGAACTCACGGGTCTGGAGTGCACCCCAGACTTCGAACACCTGGGGGTTTTGCGCACAAGTAGTTATTTTGTGTCACATAAACATCACATGATAAACATTACATGGGCTATATTTAAGATTATTATGTTTATGTAAATGTAGTATATAAGTATAGTCTACACTCTATTCTAATATCTCAACTTTATACAAACAAGAAAGCGGGTAAACGTGTTATTAGTAATAAAATGGGTAGAGTGCGTCTAATCGGACGACCTCTGTGGCGCTGCGGGCGAAGGTTCGCCTACGACGCAGGAGGTTGCGGGTTCGATTCGCGCCTCGGAACAAATATTTGTACTATCTGCAGATATTTGTTCCGGGTGTTCTGGGTATTTTCTATGTATAATAAAAAAATATCTATCTATGTAATGTATTGTATTAAGTATATCAGTTATCTAGTTGCCATAACACAAGATCTGCTTAGCTTGGGGCTAGATAATGTTGTGTGAAATGTCCAGCATTTGTTTATTTATTTATTATTATTATTAATCTAAAATTGAACGCCCCACTATATCATTACGTCAAACGAAAATATTCCATAATTCGTAACCACAAGGACTGTTTTCGAACGTCAATCTAGTGTCAAGAGCCAAGTAAAAGCGGTGGAGGGGCGTGCATTTTTAGACTAGACGCACCTTACCTGCACAAAATATATAAGTACAGCAGGCCAGCTCAGTACAACAAGCGATAACAGGCGCACGCCATCTGTATCGTTTGTTTCCAAAAGGTCAGATTTTCAGATAGTCAGATTTTCAAATAGTCAGACTGCCAAATGGTCACATCTAAATGTTTTGTGCTACCTATGTGTTCATATGACTGTCAGTCTCACAAATCATTCTTTGTTCTACAGTTACCACAATACAGAATAATATCTACCGGGTCGCTGCAGTTCCCAATGTAGTTTATCAACAACGGTAATTTACCTTTTTACAACGGTAATTTTCTCGGTAATTTTGCTGCATCATAATCAAGCTGTTATTATTCGCTTTTGACGTACGTACTCTATCGTGGATATCAAGAAGGAAAATCAAGGTAAAATTGTTTCCTTTCAAAGTAGTGTTTTCGAATAATATTCCTCCTCATTTGTTTCTTATTTTTATGATAAGTCATGATCTACAATTAACATGTCCCAGAAACATGTTATAAGTGTTATTAAAATGGTAGGTTTAATTACGGTAATAACCAAGGTAGCCATTTGATACTTTTAAATGTCCATTTTATACTGTTGATGCCTTCTTTGGAATGCGTACATTGCAATTGCTGCAGTGATCAGCCAGGCGGAAAACCAGCGATGTGAGTGTTCGTAAAATTTAGACTTTTGAAGCAATCATGAACTATGAAAGTTATATTTATAATAGGTTATAAACTTACTTAATATATAAACTTTATTTACAGAAAGAATAATACAACTAGTACGAGTATATGTTATATACAAAGTTTAAAAATAAAAAAGGTTAAATCGCTCAGAAAATTTAAAGTTCCTAATTTAACAAGTTAGTGGGTAATTAACGATTTGACTGATAATTATTACAAATAAACTATGTGTTTTTTTTATTGATTTATCTAAAGTTTTATTCAATGACATTGTTCTTTTTTATGATTGTTGGTTAAGGCTGTTGCATCGGCTAAACTAGCCACGGTCTATTTTTTCTTACAACATTTTTTGTTACATTAAACGAAGGAACTTTCGAAAACCCGTTCTACAGTATTTGATCCCTATCATTAGCTTTTTTAATGCCTCTGTAATAGTTTTCTTTTGTTTAGTTAAGGCAGAGATGTGAAGTTGCACTTGGCCTTAACACTTAATTCACCACCAGGGTTTTATTGTTCATGTACTATGCCCTTGCTTATAATTGCGGTAGTTGTTTTCTATGTTTTTTTTTTCAGACTTTATTCAAGGTCAAGTGATAGTAAAGGTTACTAAAGTTTTTATTTTATTTGTTTACCTATGTTGGTATAATCGTTTTATGAGATATAATATTAATAAACAAAATATGAGCAAACCACTGGTTACGTTTATATTTCTATAGGAAAGGCCTATGTCCAACAGGGTGATTATTATAAAGTTAATACCACTGAAAGTATACTGCCACTCTTCGAATGAAAAATGCATGAAGCGGGAATATAAATAAAATAAAATGGATTAAATCGATATGAATACCTAATGCGATGAACATTAATGGGTTGAAACGATAAATACTCTATTCCTACTATTGGTACAGCTCATGGTGAAAAGAGTCTCATTAAGGCTCTGCCAACGCCTTCAGAGAACCGCATTTATAGTCAATGAGATTAATACCGAGAAAATAATTACTCTAACCGGTTATTGTTAGTAATTATCTGACGCTATTTTATTAGGGCATAAAATATAGAATATTTATCTTAGTATCTATCATTACCCGATCAATGGCTCACTAGTATATAATTTAATGGAGGGATTGTGATTTGCCATAATAACAACGTTTGAGTTGCTGTTGAGTACTCAGTGGCTGCCCATCCCCTGGAGTAATCCCTTAGACGGGTTTTATAACATCATGGGAGGTGATAGAGGGGTCTCATCACAGCACGAATATTTAATTATTTATAATAAGAAACCTAACAAACGAGTGCTTCTAGTCAAACTATCTAGTGACTCTAATTTTACCATCAACTACTAGTTGGACAAACTGGTTTTTCTTAGGTTGTTATTATGAACACGCGTTGGCAATGAGGTCAAAAAAATAAAATCTTTACAACCTACCTATTAACTCGTCATATACCCGTCTAAAGGATGACTCACGCTATACCTTGTCCGGTCCGAGCCGAGCGTCGGCCGTAGCACGGCCGTGTATAGCACGGTCAACTAATCCTTCCTACTAATATTATAAACGCGAAAGTTTGTGAGTATGGATGGATGTTTGATACTCTTTCACGTAAAAACTACTGAATGGATTTGAGTGAAATTTGGAATGGAGATACTTTACGCCCTGGATTAACACATAGGCTACTTTTCATCATCATCATCATCATCATCAATTTTCATCATTATTCACGCGGGTGAAACCGCGGGGCGCAACTAGTATTACATATATTTTGTATGGACCATGGAAGTAATAGTTGTACGTAGTACTTATTACTTCCATGGTATGGACACACTCGCGCTATACCGAGCGTCCGTTGCTCGGTCGTCACTCGGTTGCCACTCGGTATATCGTGTGTGTGTAAAATATACTTAATGTAATATTAGTTGACCGTGCTACAACCGTGCTACGACCGACGCTCGGCTCGGACCGGACACGGTTTTAATCCTTTAAGGTGATTCCTCTCGCATGTGGCGCGAAATTCAAATTTTATTGTGTTATTTGTAAATCACAGCTAATCAACACTTCTTGAGATAGAGAAAACAGATTTTGCGAAAACTGGGAGACCTAGCACACATGTTTTAATTGATAGTATCTCATTAATGTCATTAGTTAAGCTACGCATATCTTTAAACCAAAAAACACTGTAAAAATCTTTGAAGTGTATTCGTAGCTGAAGTAATGATCTATATGTGAAACTATAAACTACTAGTGGTTCGCCCCGAACTGAGACCTCGCGATGACACCTTTATCAGCCCGACTAATTTAAGAGGGGAAGAAAGGGTTTTGTATTTAACGGCTATGTAAGTATGTTTGTATGGATGATCCATCAGAAATCTAAAACTATCGCGTCAATTTCTCTAATATGAAAGAGATTTTGCGAAGCAAAAAAAAAGTTTTTTTTTAATTAAGCAGAACCATCTGGTTGTAGTTATGCTACCTAATTTTTAAAGATTTAAGTTTTCTACTCTAAAAATGGATATTACAAAGAAAAAATCCTCAATTTTCGACTTCTCCCCGTAGAACAAAATATACTTAAATAATAAATTTCAGCATTACCAGAGAACTTGAAGTATCTTCGAGATATTATTTTGCATATTTTACTTTCTTTACCCTTCTAACCGATTTCTAAAAACATTTACTGAGAAAAAAATTAACCTCTATAGGTAATTTTTCTACACATCATCGAAATAGCCTTTGAATAGGACTAACCAACAGGGCGTAAATACTACATACCTGTTAGTATTTAAAGTACTTGACGAATTAATTGATAACGTCCATTTGACTAAAACATAGAACTCCAATGTCATTCAAATTCCTAGGAATGGGGGGTCAACAATGGATGTTATATTGGTTATGGTTTTTTATGGTTCAGGTTTCTAATTTCTTCAATTTCAGACTTTTCCCTGTAGTTGTGACACAAAAGCCACAAGCATACCAAATTTCAGCATTGTGGGACAGCTGGAAGTACCCTAGAATTTTTGATTTTTGCGTTTTTTATTTTCCCTAATATCTCGGAAACTACTAAGTTTAAATACTTGTTAAAAACAGTTTTGAAATGTCCAACTAAAGCGCTTTCATTAGACACCCCACTTGATCTGACTGTCTCACTTTTTTTTTACCCCCTCTTGGACCCCAATATCTCAGCAACCCCCTGACCGATATAGCTCATAACCTTACCTACAAATTGTACCAATACTATCTACTCCCATACCAAATTTCATGAAGATCGGATTAACGGTTTGGAAGTTTTCATCGGACAAACATACATACATACATACATACATACAAACGCCGATTCTTCCAACTTGACTCAGAAAACTCGCTTCGCTCGTTCAAAAACATGTGTGTTAGGTCTCCTAGTTTTCGCAAAATCAGTTTTTACTATCTCAAGAAGTGTTGATGAGCTGTAATGAGCAAAAACGCAATAAAATTTGAATTTCGCGCCACATGCGAGAGGAATCGCCTTAAACTGCACGTCTTTCCGTTTTTACCTACATGTCACTTGATACAGGCTTGACGTTCGAAAACGGTCCTTGTGGTTATGGATTACGGAATATTTTATTTTGGCGTAATTAAATAATGGGGCGTTCAATTTCAGATCAGACGAACTCTACCTACTTGTAAAATCCTACCCGGAACCAAAGTGCCGGAACGTGAGCACTTATCTACCAACTATAAATTTTTGTATTTTTTGCCGTTAATGAGTGTAGCAGAATACAATATGGAAGAGTGACTAGGTATAACAAAAAATTACACCGACAAATTATATTTTGGCTTTTTTTGTTAACCATACTTTAGAATTAATTTTATCATAAGGAAAAGAATAACGACAATTCTAAGGTGCAAGTTAAAACGATTATGACAGGTCACGTAGGTACACCAAACCAGCTCCACTTTGTTAGTAATGTAATTACATCTTTAATTATCCTGAGGACAATAATTATGGAAACTACCTACGAGATGATGAATTAATTAATAAAAATCATAGATTAAATCGGTATCTTATAGGTAGAGGGTATACTTGATGGTAACAGTGTCCTGAGTATTTGTGCTTATAATGGAAAATTTAATTCTTGCGTACTAAATTGAAAATTATGTACCTACTAGGTACTAAAAACGAAAGGTTCTGAATACGTGTTTGAACTTATGTTAAGTTGTATTTGGTTGATGGCGGGGCCAGGCAAACAAATACTACTCAACATAAATAAAAAATTAAATCAGAAAATCACTTATTTACTTACGTCTCACGACGAACCGAAAAGAGTATCTACACTAAATTGAAATAATTTGATTTTGATAACAAATTATTACAATTATTTATTAATTGGAGTGGCAATGGGCAGGTCATATAGCTCGAAGAACTGATAACCGCGATGGGAATAAACTTCGAGTGGCGACCACAAACCGGACGACGCGGTAGAGGAAGGCCCTCCACTCGATGGACTAAAGACGTTATAAACGTCAAAAGAAATCGGTGGATGGAAGCGGCTCAGGACCGTTCTTCATGGCATTCTATGTCCAACAGATGGACGTATACAGGCTGATGATGAACAAATTATTAATTATATTAATTATTATTAATTCTTGTGCAACTTATTTTATCTATCCATTGCAATATTTTTTAGTCTGCATCTACCTGTTGATTGGTGTTTTATTATTTTAAATAATGATTATCAACATTATCATCATTATGCAATAAGGGGATTTGCCATAATCAGTACGATCAGCAGGCGAATAGGTAATTGGAGTATTAGTAATATTTATATACCTAATTTCCATTATTTATACAGGTTTTATTTCTACTGTGACCAAACACTCCTACTATCATGATTAAGCGTCCGCTAGCAAAATAATGAAAACACGAAATTGATTCAGAAAGCCCAATTAGATAAATAAATCTAATTATTATCTTGTAATTAAACACAACACACTGTAGGAAGTATACAAACTAAATTAAAATAAAGTCATACCTCCAGTAATACAGGTTTTGTCTCACAAATCCAACCACAGTAAACAAAAGTTGATTTTTTTAATTCGACACGACGCGTCCGTTACTCGGCTCCGATTGGCCCAGACTGATTATATTGTATGCGCAGGAGTTTTAAAAGAGTCTAGATAATAATATAAACAACTTTATATATCATTGCCTCCTTTAGTAAGCATTTAGTTTTTAATTTTAAAAACGGCTAATTGCCACTGTTTTTCTTCACTTTTGCTGTCGTTTCGAGGCTGAGTTCAGAATCCTCTTAATCATGGGCACCGCCCGCGAACGCGACGGTTCTCTAGTAGGTACCTATGTTATTAAGTAGTTGTTGGATTTTTGGTATCGGCTTTGTATGTCGTTTTTTGTTTTTTGGTGTGCCAAATAAAGGTTTTCTTTCTTTCTTTCTTTCTTAGTATACAGATAGATTATGATCTGAATTGAGACATCATCATCTTCATCATCAGCCGTTACGCGTCCACTGTTGGACGAGGCTACATAGTATGCATTGGGGGATTTGCCATAATCACCACGCTCGTCCGGGGGATTGGTAAACGCAGTATAAACTTATTATTTACTTGCACTAAATATTTATTCTGTGGTATTGGTGTTGGTACTCAGATGGGTGGCAGATGCCCATCCCCTTAGTCGGATTTTATGACATCGACGGGAGGAGACGGAGGTTCTGTTCTGAGACTGGACAGGCCACGGTGAAAATAGGTAGGTAAACTATTTCCAAAGGTTTTAATTTACATTAATTAACAATTTTTAAATTTAATTAAAAAAAAAACGTTTATGAACGTGTAAAAGACATAAAATAAAATCATTAATTATATAATATAATATAAACAGGTAGACCTAAATTAAAAAAAAACTAAGAAATAAACTACTTTTATCTCAGTTTTAGTACTTACAATCGAAATCGCGGCCGATAGCTAAGTAATTAAGATTTTAGCTCAAACATAGAGACAATAGTTTATTTGTGATTTGCACCTGCAGTTGTATTCAATGCCATGGGTAGGAAGTCTTTCAAACTGGTTTATAACTAATATAAATCTGCTTTGAATCAATGTAGTGTTAGCCAAAGTTTTTTTACTATGGTATTGTGATAACTGGCTTTTGTGGTATTGAATTATATTTTCTCTCCTCTTGCTCTAAAATACCGTCATTGTGGCGTAACAGAATGAACAAAAAATAGCATTTCTTCCTCTAGAGGAAAAAGTTTTTTTTTTTTATTTTTTCTGTCAAATGACAATGATCCAACAAAAACGAAAAAGTCTTTGGTTATAAGTAGAATAATCATGAGACTCGACTTATTACTGTTTCATAAAAAAAGAACAACATTTTATTTTTGAAAATTGAACTAAAATCGACGATCTCATTGGTTGCGGCTACAGAAGAAATAAAAAAAGACATTAGCGCGAAATCTTTAGAATTTTACTCTAATTGCAAATTGAAAAATAAACTATTCCATATTGTATTGGATTATTTTATTTCCTCGCAATCTTAGTGATCGTAGTAGTTTACACGACGCTAAAAACCCATAAAAACTCGGTTTCCTAAAAACTACCTCGTATTATAATGGGTCATTTTAGTTCCTTGTATAACAATCTACTATTATTAAATGTCACGTGAGTCTATTATATCTCCAGCTACCCTGCTCTGCCCTATTTTTACCTATTTTGTTTTTGCCAAGATATTAACCATTGTAAAAATGTTAGTTCGATCACGTTGCCTGATATCCTCGCTTTCATTCGCACTTTGTCCCGTTCAATTCGAATCCCTGTTACACAGTATCTTGATGAAGTCAGTACAATTGAGATTTACCGTCGCACCGTATTGGATTTGTTCTATTCCCCAGAAAAAGCAATAGTTCTATACGTACAGGAAATTCACTCCAACGACCAACAGATGGCACAAAGGCCGAACTAAGTACTCATGAATCGGTGACTGGTTACGCTCTAAACCACTGAACAATTCTATTGATGGATTTGATACCCTTTTTTATTTCACTATAAACCATCTCCATATTTGAGACTTTCGGTATCGAGACTCAGAGGGGAGAGAGGCTCAGGGGGGTCAGAGGGGGCCCAGGGCCTTCGCGTTTCAAAATTCTTTCAGGGCGTCTGGTCAAAGCGACGCTTAATCCGAGAGCTGGCTCTTATCTGGCTCAACACATTAGTGATGCCATTCAACGTGGCAATGCAGCCAGCGTCATGGGAACGCTTCCGTCTGTTAGACATTTGGATCAGTTGAGCTATCTTTAGGTCGTTTGCAATGGTCTTTAGATAGACCCAACTGTTTAATTTGTATTTTTTAAATTTTGTAAACAGGTAAGTACCTAACTTTGAGGTGGCTCAATAATTCGTCGTGACATTAGGGGGGAGGCCTTTGTCTATAGTGATGTGTGATAGGTACACTTGTATTAGAGTATTCTAGTAAGTAAATAAAGATATACCTATTTATCCGTTTCCCAGATGGATTAGATTCCACTGGTTTTTATATTCCGCCACAGAATAATCGAATAACTCCACTTCAATCTGTTATGCTCTTGTCAGCGCAACTGTCACAGTTATTTATATATTCTAGCCAGGACTATGTATGTGATTGTTGGGTGTTATGTTATGTATTTAGAATCCTCTTGGTTTGGTTTTGTTCTCTCTGATGTTAAATTACATACGCCAAAACAAGACAAAAGCTATACTTTTATTCAAGGGTTTCAAAATTGATTATGAATGAGAAATGTTTAATTGTTTTGTACGTATTTAGGTACCATATCTTGTTGTTTTTGTATGCGTACCAAATAAAATTATATTTTTTTTTGTTTGTTTATTTACAATCTACCTAATAAGAGAAGTATAGAACAGAACAGAAGTTGTTAACAGGTATTTGAATTTCTCCCATCGCAGTCACACAATCTTAAAACAAAAGGTGATAGAGCGCGTTTCAAACGTTTCACGTTTTACGATTCAGAGTGAAACAAGCCTGTCTATGTTCAGGGAGCGTGTCTATTCATTTGCACGACCTCGCTGAAGTATTGATGTTGGCTATGCGATCGAGTTTCTATTTGTTTAACTGAATGTTTGGACGAAGCGATACATACGAAAGTGTCCGCTGTAAAATAATAGCGATAGAAAGTACAAAAGGATCTGTGTTTAGAAAGGCACTTAGCCTTACTTAACACATATCCTTTTGGAAAGTGATTGTTTTAGTACAAGAATGTAATGTTTGTTTTTTTAATTAAATAAAACCACGCGGCAACTACTGGGTGGATGTTAAGATGGAACGTTAGCAAAGTGCGCAAAATTCAAATAATATTATTGTTTTTTGCTCATTTACGTTCCACCTTAATTGAATACAGACTAAAAATTGATTAAGGTAGGAAGTATGTTAAGGAACATTATAACTTCATCATCATCAGGGTCATCTAGTAGGTATATTAATTTATTTATTTCTTTACACACACAAAACACATTACAACCACAAATAAAAATAAAAAAGAGATACCAAAATTTTTGTTTTGATCTTGAAAGCAACATAAACATAATGTGCGTCGAAAATAAGTAACCACGCCGAGCAAGCTGGGAAGGTTCAAGGACTTATGAAGTTATACAAATAAAAATATACAAGTTTGACAATAATATTAATATTATTAATAATGTATAACTACAAAGCTTGACAAAGAAAGCAAAGAAAATAAGTGTATATAATAATAAAAGAAAGCAATTTTTCACTTAAGCGGTGGCGTCGTAAATCCGTTGGAGTTTGTGGAAATTAAGTGCACTTTTGTTGTTCCCGTTTCAGCCTCTGAAATTGAAACAAGGCGAAAAGAATTTTCGGTCGCCAGAAATTTCCTCGCGATAAAACGCCTGTTCACATAGCTAATAGCAATAACACTTGAGTGCAAATGTTTTATCAAAGGCGGATGTAATTAAATGTTGAGTTTTTTAAGAATGTTAGGGTTCCGCACCTCGACAAAAAAACAAGACCCTGCTATTAGGTGTCAGCATAGACGGACAACAGAGTGATCCTATAATCACTTTTTTGTCGATCTGTTTGTTTGTTTGTCCGTCTGTCTGCCTGTCTGTCTGTCATGACCTTTTTTCTCAGGAACCGCTAAAGGTATCCACTTGAAATGTGTACCAAATAGGTATAAAAAAAGCCGTTAAAAATCAAGTGAAAAGATATGGCAGTGAATGTTTAATTTCTGTATGTAAATCGAAAAAATTAGAAACCTTTTAGGGTAGATACTTCCAGTGACCACACAATTCTGAAATTTAGAATGTTACTCTAGAAGAATCTAGAATAAAATGAAGTGAAGTCTAGAATTTCAACCTATTTCAACCCCTAAAATGAGATGGTAAAGTTTGTAGGTCAAAGAACCTGAAACTCCAAAAGGCCTGCGACTAATTCGAAAAAGATCACGCACCTGAACCCTCAAACACAAACGGACAGGTGCGAGTCTCACTCACACTAGTATGTTTGTTTTTTTTCTAAATCATACGACCTCCGTGGTGCGATGGGCGAGTAGCCGGCTGAGACGCAAGAGGTGCGGGTTTGATTCCCGCTGCGGGATAAATGTTTGTTCCTGGTCTGAGTATTGTGGTACCATGGCACTTGTAGATACTGATAATGATACAGGGAAACCAAGAGTGAGATCAGGATATAATAAATATGTGACTGTTGGGTGCAATGTTATGTAATATGATTATTATTATACATTATAGGCTCGGGGATAAATAAGCATAAATCTATGAGGGTAGATTAGATACCATGTCCTTTCAAGTTTTCACACACTATTCCTGAGTGCCTATTATGTAAAGTACCTAAATAAATGGATATGATTGGCTCGTCTATCAAAAAACATAAACCAAAAACAGAAAACGTTTTCCTCATTCTATTTTTGTAGTCATTAATATTCATTATGCCCACTCAAATTTTTGTCGCTCCTTTCGCTCAGCGCTCGTAATAAGGAGCCGTGACGCGACAAAAAATATAAGAAAGAACTTGAGAAAAGTTTCTCGTTAAGACTCCAAATAAGTTTACTTAGGTTTCAAAGTTGGATGGAACACATACAAAGATTTCGCGTGAGTGTTAAAATTATGTTGGAATAATTCTATGGAATTCGTTAATTCGTAAGCGTTCGGGAAACTACGCCGTATCTTTTCGTGACAGATCTAAAGTCTATAATTTTGTGCAGTAATGGCATACGGTACTGAGATGTGTTCGTTAACTATTGGCCTTTTACAAAAACCCAAAGTCCCTCAGCGGGCTGTGGAGAAAGCTATGCGATGTATCCGATATAGTGATGTGATGGAATCCGAAATTAAGAAATCCGTAAAAGAACCAAAATCACCGACATAGCTCTCAGAGTTAGAAAGTTTAAATGGGCAAGTAATTGCTCGTAGAATTATCAACCGTTGGGGAATAAAGGTTTTCGTGTGGCGACCACATACCAGAAGACACAATGTAGGAAAGCCCTCCTCTCGATGGACTAAAGACTAATGTCCGGTAGTGTAAAAGATATCAGAAAGTCATTGGGTTAAGGCTCAAAACCGTTCGCCGTAGCATTCTATGGCCAGCAATGGACTTCTACAGGCTGTTGATGATAATGATGACTCATTTGACTTAATGATGTTTACACTTCATTTAAGTACCGAAAGAGTAATACAACTAATCATTAGTATTGCTTTGATCATTTGTTCGTTAGTCATAGCCGTTGTGGCTTCGACAGTACATACCTAAAAAAAACGCCGAACTTTTGTACGTAAATTACCAAAATAATAAACCTCTTTAGTAAACCACTATGCTGAAATTAGAAAAAAATAAATGTAGACTTTTTAACCCTAAATATGGAAGGGTGAAATTTGTATTGAAAAGTCTACGAAATATTACAATTCGGAACCCTCAGGACACTAACTCGTACTTTAATTATTTATCGGTCACAACATTTATATGGAATATAATAATTAAGGCAACTAATTACTTACCTACCATATACTTTAACACGTAAGTACTCTTTCAACTTTATTTATGTATCAGCAAGTTGCCATCTGCCACTTTATTTTAATGAATTCATAAATAATTCCAAGCAATGTTAAAACAAAGAATACGGCTGTAACCAAATTACCTTCAGGTGACCCTCAAATGTAAGGGTCTCAGGTGAGATTTCAGTCCATTAGAGCCCCTCAAAATGGTGATTTTATAAACTTATTTGTACTACTTAATTTAAAATTCAAATTTAACGAAAACTTCCCGTGGAGCCCCGGAATTTGCATTAGGTTTTTGGCTGTTTCATGATTTACATATGTAAACAACGAGGTGTTAATTAGAGACTTAGTTTTGTATAGTTTACAGTTATTTTATTGTAACAAAAACATGAGCGTTTTATCTTTACCTATACAGGTATCGATGTTTATTTTGGACTAATGGTTGCCTGCAGTTTCATCCGCGATATTCTCCTGAGGGAACTGCATTTAAATATAAAAATTATACGTTGTTTTTATTTGTACAGTTATTTTTGTTAGTTTTGTATCTATTTGTTATCCAAATTGGCCTAACGGATGAGTTTATGTCATGCGTTCGACAAAAAATCATCCGTTACCATAATTAGTTTTTAGAAAATATTCATCGTTATTAGTAGGGATTTGTTAGATAAATGTTTTATTTTTTTAATTATAAAACATAGAAATTTAGTTTGTTGCTTTGAGTGTATACAGGTTGTGGCAAAATGGGAACCTTCTTTTGTAGTTAGGAGAAGACAAAAACAGTATTGCCGTTTTAGATTTTTAATAAAATGTACAATCAGACAGAAAAACCATAAAAAATAATTTGCTCCATCAATTTGGCATCACGAATTTATCTAAAGTAAACCTACATGATAGAAAGTCTCGATTCAGGGAAAACTCAAAAAAACTGTAACATAGGTCTGTGTTTTTCATGCAAATTTTCATTCAACAATCTGGCGATACGCGTAATGCAAAAAAAAATGCAATCAACTAAAAACCACACGTCTATGTTAGCAGGGAAAGTGGTCTCTTAAAGTTCACTATCAATAAATTCGAAAATTTAACCAACAAAGCCAGTATATCTAGGTAATACTCCACAGAGTACAGTATTACTCTCTGTGAATGAAAATGATGAGGAATGGTAAAATGAATGCATAGAGTAGGCATGCATTTTACTAGTCCTCCGATAGATAATGAAAATGCATTCTAGTCACACGCGCTCAATTGTTGATTTATACGCGAACAGATAAACGTATAATTCAGTTACGGAACGAATTTACGACTCAATTTACGACGCTATGGATATAGGAGCTAGATTTCGTTTTACTACGTCATAATGCTGAAAAATCGTATGATGTATGATGTTTTAGGGTTCCGAAGTACAACAAGGAACCTTTATAGTTTTACCATGCCCGTCAGTCCATCAGTATCACTTTGACCGTATAGTCAAAGCCGTTTTTTTCATAGTCATCACACTGAACTGGTTTCGTTCTTTATCTATGATTTAATTTTATATATTTCGATTAATTCGAAAAACTCTCAAAGTGAATAACATTTTGAAGTGCAAACCAGTTTCATCGCCAAGTATGACATACGATTTTCAATTTTAAGCAAAGCCGTTTGGATAAAAAATTATGATTTTTGGATGTTTGGATTTTAGGAATATACCGCGCCTTAATACAATTTATGCAGATTGTAGCAACCTGCGCTGGTCTTCCGTTAGATATGACAATCAACCTAAGAGCTACCCCGGCTAAAGTCCATTCTCGTTTGTCGAGAGCAGACCTAGAGTCCCAGCAGTGGGAATATTATGGCCTGATTATTGTGTTATGCAATGTTATGTTTATGGAGTAACTTCGTGTTGTGTCCGGCTTAAGAAAAGACCTCTTCTCCTCCTTGAAAGTTTTAAAAGCTTGCTAAGTGATTACATCAGGGGATGGGCAAAAGCATCCACTTGAGTACTCAACATGAATACTACGATCACCAATCCAACGTGGTGATTATGGCAATTCACCCCATTCAATTCTATGGGGGAGGCCTCATCTAACGGCTGATGATGATGATGTTTATAGACAGCAGAGGCCGTAGACAAAGTAACATTCTAATAGCGATGACGCCAGTAGAAAAGTCCAAAATGTATGGGATTGACGCTAGCTATCGATATGTCACGTGGTCCATTGTATTGTATTACGACTGTAGAAATGAAATCGCTTCGAAGCGAATGCCGTTTGGCTAGGCCCTCTGGTCCCCTTGACTAAGTAACACCTATCTATGTTAAGACATATGTCAACTCTTAAGATAAGTCTTAAGAGACCATTGGCTCCGGAGCTGTCAGGGAGATTTCAGTTTATATCAAACTTAAAACAGATTAGTTTTCTATCACCCCCATATAACTCTTCTAATGGAGTCTGCGTCATGTGTCATAAAATACTTATTGTTGTGCCTTTACGACAGCCACCGATGCTTTAGTTCTAGGGTTCTTTGCCTAAAACATAAACGAAAACCCTTAGGACTGTAAATTTGTCTGTTTGCTGTTACTATATACTTACTGTAAAAACCTACGCACAGTTGACACAGCTATCTTTTGTATAAGCAAAGTATAGATAGGTATACCTTTCTATACTTATTAATTTGTACTTAACATAACATATAAATATATGATTACCCTTAATAACAATTAATACCCTTGTATTTAATTGTATAACTCTGCTCCATGTGTATACCATTGCTAGCTGCGCTGTTTCGCATGGAGCAGAGTCAAGTACAAATTAATTAAATGCAAGGATATTCATTATTATTAAGGGTTATTATGTATGTATAATGTTTTGTTACGTTAAGTACAAATAAATTAAATAAAAGGGACAAGTGCGAGCAAGACTCGTGCCTTGAGGGTTCCGATCCGTAAATTATTTCGGAATCCTTGGAGCCCTTTTTGAGTTTCTGACACTTTTATTCTACAAACTTCACCATCGACGACGACCTCTGTGGTGCAGTGGGTTAGCAGCCGAACGAGATGCAAATGGTGGCGGGTTAAATTCGGAAAAAAATTTTGTATGATCTGCAAATATTTGTTTCGGGTCTGGGTGTTATGGTACCATGGTACTTGTAGTTCCTGATACCCACGACACAGGGAATCCTAGTGTGGGATCAAGACTACGTGTGTACTGGTTGTTATGTTATCTCATTAGGGGGTTTTACCCCCAACAAATATGAAATTATTCCAATTTCGACTATTTTAATAGTCGAAATTCCTCAACTTTAGACTTTACACTTAATTTGTTTTACAAACCCTCCTAGCAAACCAATTTTACACATTAATTAACTGCTATGGAGAAGCTTGAATTTTTATACAACTATAAAATCACACTATTATATAGGTATACATTTTAAGTTTATACCATTAACCGTTCCTGACAAAAAGGGTCTTGACAGACAGACAGACACGCGGACAAAAAAGTGATCTTTTAGGGGTCCCGTTTTCTCCTGTTGAGGTATATTACCCTATAAAACAGAAAGATAATTTTATTTATAATAATAAAATGAACATTGTATTGTTTTTTAATTTTTTTATATTTTTGAGTATAAGATGGGAGAAGCCACTGGCTCCTGAAATACAGATTTTTTAACTTGTTCAGGAGCCTATGGAATCTATAATTTAATGTGACATGTATTATGTCAATAAAGATTTTTTGATATTTCATAGTCAGAACTCTGGTGCAATGTTTCGACTCGCACTTACTTGTTTTATATTTAATTCCACGGTTCATGGGGTACGTTAATTGAACTTTAACGGCCCAAGAAATGGGACATTATTGACTTTCGGTACTGTACACAGGCACTCAATTGTAAGGGTCGGGGTAGGACAAGACCCGTGTGATATGTGATTCTGTCTTTGTTTAAGTTTCGTCCCAACCAATTGTGGTTTTTCTGTGTTTGCCTACGGAAATATAGTTAAGTATGTTGTTTATCTTGAATAATGATGAATCTATGAATTAATCTATTAAGTAACAACAGAAATAGTTACTAAAGTTTAATTTTGACAATATTTAATCAAACGCAAAAGACAGCACTCACTTTTTCATAATTCAACCTTTTATATAATATCTTTCCAGGGTGGTTATTCGCTATAACCTAAGAGATTCCTTGTCAATAACGTGTGACGTCACCCATACGATTCAGCGATGATTCCACTTCGATATCGTACCGACCCCGCGTTATGTTATGTTTGGTCATAGTGAATAAGGGATTAGATATTTCTTTCGGGTTCATTTACCAATAAATTTTACAAGCACTTGCTGGTATCTGATTAAGCTGAAATTTGGCATACCAGTCAAGTTCTGATGGCAATACAATATTATGGTGACGTCAGCGTCGAGATAATCTGATGATGGAGACGGAAGGATAATGGGAATTCTCGATAATTAATAGTAGTCTGGCAGAGTTTACGCTCATTTTGATATGCCATAGTTCTCAGAATTAGCAAGTTGAAGTGGCAGGTCATATAGCTCGCAGAACTGACAACCGATGGGGAATAAATGTTCGCGAGTGGCGACCACAAACCGAAGGACGCGGTAAAGGAAGGCCCTCCACTCGATGCACTAAAGACATTATAAACGTCGCAGGAAGTCGGTGGATGGAGGCGGCTCAAGATTGTCGTGGCTTTCTAAAGGGGAGGCCTATTTATTTATTTAATGAATTAGTTAGAACGGCCTAAGCCAATTACACTATATAACATTCATTACAAAAATTATTATCATGATTACAAAACTTACAAAATTCTTTTTACAAAAAACAAATATATACCTACCTACCTATAGCAAGTCATATTAAGAAGTATAAATATTTAAATATATAGGTCAAATTATCCAAAATTTTAAAACATGTCAAATTATACATAACAATTAATTAATGCAAAAATAAAAAAAAAACACAATATACAATTAAAGTCAAATAACCTACATTAATTACAAAAAAACCATTAATTCGTTCCTATGCCCAGCAGTGGACTTTTACAGGCTCATGATGATTATCTGATACTTTGCGGTAATTTTACAATGAAACCTAGTAATTGAACCTAACTTGATCTTAGTATTGAAACTGAACTGATACGTCAGGTGTTATACTTAGTGTGAATTGTGAAGCAAACTTCCAGCAAAGTCTATAGATACGGCACAAGTTACGGATAATCTTCTCAATCTAACCGTTAATTGGAAACTAATCCTTGGGGACGGTCTTATACGTTCACGAGTAAATCTTGGGAGTAGGTATAACTTTCATAGACTCTAGGATGCAGGTTTACAAAAACAATGAAATTTTTTTTAGAATAGCGTGCTGAGACTTAATTTAAATAAACCACTTTACTAATTAATTAAATCAATTATTTTTTATGAATTGAATAATTTAAATTACCAGAGCGGGAATGCCCTCCTTTAAATGGACTAAAGGTGTTACAAAAGTTGCAGGAAGTTGGTGGATGGAGGCAACACAAGACTGTTCGTCGTGGCAATTTAGGAGGTGGTGGTTCAGCAGTGTACCTGTACTAATACTTCTACAGGCTGATGGCCATTCTCCTCACAGCTCATCTTTAATAATGCGGTCTATATGCCGGTATTTTTCAAACAAGGTATCATATCTACCTTTTGACTACCTTCCTAAGGTTTTTAAGTTCTCATTTACTATGTATCAGCAACTCCTTGCTCCGAGGCACCACACAGGCGCTTCTCACCTAGTGGTAAGACGGACCATTTATGTAAGCCAAGCCGAGTTTGTTGCCTGATTCTTCTAGGCTTGGTCGCGTTGGAACAGGAGTAACTTAATTTTATATAAGACGATTCAAAATGATCCTTGTGATTTCAATGAATAAAGTTCTTTTTGACTTTGACTTTGATCTATATTTTTTATTTATAAATGTTTAGTTTTTTATATTTTTGTACCTACATTCTGATTAAAATCATTCACAAATAAATAACACAAACCAGTGGTTACAGAAAATTGCTGTTAGGTTCACTGAACTCTTATGCTCGCCTGAATTTAGGGTCATAAATTTGTGTATACTCAGCCTACGTACTATGAATTTATTCAATATTTTTCGTTGAATGATTTCCCACTCATACCAATGCACACCCCAGTAATGGAACTAAGGTTAATCGCTATCACTGTGCAAACTTGCTCTACTTGAAATATATCAATATCTATCATGTAATTAACCCTGCCGCCGCCTATTAATTACAGTTAATTAAAAGCTGGTGGCAGGGTTCAATTCAGGATAGGTCTTGACAAGAGTGGTAAAATTACTTAAATTATACCAGCGAAGTCTAGATTATCAAGCAGTATTATTAAAGCAAGTAAAATTACGACGAAATATTGAAATATTACACGTTGATATTTATTTATCAGATTAAACGAACTTACCTTCGATAAAGTTCTATCATAGTTGTACGAGACTCCTTGCCTATCGACTTGTAAGATGTTTAATGTGTCCTTAATATTTGTATCGCTAGCACAGGCTGACTAACGTTGGGCGGGTCTGTGTTTATCCATTAATAGTTGGTTTGGCCTAGCTCCGTTTTTGGATAAATACGGGCCTTCCTTCCCCGCTCCGGGAGCGGCGAAGTCTTGAGAGGAGCGCAACAGTCGTTGATCCTCAAGGCAAGTCAAAACATTAAAAACAACTTTGGTAGTCGGTCATTAATTTGTTTAATGCATTCAAATAGAATTTACATCTTATTGTGTCAAGCATATAGTTTGGTTTTGCCTCTGACTACTCCTACTGGGTTATCACAAGGATCATAAAACTTTAGGTCATATTGAAGCCTGTGTCTGACATTCACGAGAGGGCGATTCAAGGTTAGTATTTTAGAGGACTAAAAACATGTTTCTTAGATAATTGTTTTTATTTATTATTCAATTTGTCCCACGATATAATTATTGTTATAAACAATATTATAATCATTAGCTATTATATTCATTAGAACATTTTGTACCTAACTTGTAGCGAACTATCCAAATATAGTACGACATCACGCACGACACGAGATGGACAACCCTACCTTTGACCTCCTAATGGCGTGTTTCAGTAGATGCCATCTAGTACAGGCAAATTAGCAAAAAGTGTGGACCTAAGTCGTGTAGTCGTGGATTCTTATGGAAACGTTAGATGACACGAAAAGAAGCTCATCCTAGGTTTGCACCATTTCTGGCGCTTACGGAACCCTTTTAAATATTAGGTACAAACTTAAAAAGGCCGTAAATTTTAAAATAGAAAGAAATTACTTGATGCAAGTTAAATTACGTCTATAGAGACTGTCTTAGTGCATTGTGATTTTAATAAAAACCACGTGCATGTAGGGAACACAGTGTTGAACAAATGCATCTTCCATAAATTAATACCAATATAAAACTTCCGGCGGATGTAGTACTAATTAAATAAATAAGTTTAAGTCAATTTCCAGAACTACATTAAGTTTCCCCGAAGTAGAGCGACTATAAAATATGGGAAAGTGCCTTCCGTGAGACGCACCAAGGTGCAAACCTGGTAATGTATTTCGAACATTTTTCTGATAAGTCTTATCAATTTGCACCGACTGCCTTAATTTTCCCGGAGCCGTAATAATCACAAAAAGTTTTTTTGTAAATGATATATTTTGTGTATGTTCCGTATGTCGGATTTAAAAAATACTTGGTGCAAATGTAGATCATAACTGTTCAAAGTCTATGCCAAATTGCACCGACTACTTCTATTTCCTCCATTAAGTTACGGATATTATAAGGTTTTCACCCTATTTAACCCTGTTCCGGAGGGTGAAATTACTGATGCTTATTATTAGAGGTGATTTTTAAGCCATTCAAAACAATTAGAAAAGTTTTCATGACTTGATCATTCAGACTTAGTATAAACAATTAAGAGCTGTTGATTTTGTTAAATAAATAAAATAAAATAAAGAATAGACCCCTCAGTTTCTTCCCATGGATGTCGTAAGAACCGGAGCGCTCTACTTTGAGCACCGATTCATATTTTCGATCGGCGCTCTTAGTGGAATAGTAGAACAATAGTGGAGTGGTTAGTAGTAGAACTTCTTGTGAAAGAGTTCGTACGGGGAAGTACTACCACCATACATATTTCTGCCGCCAAGTAGTAGTGCTCGCATTGCTGTGTTTCGGTTTGAAGGGTACTGGTGCCGGTGAAATTACAGGCACATGAGACTTTTCATCTTTATGTCTCAGGGTCGGAAGCGCGCGTGTGATGTCTCTGGTGTTGCAGGCGTCCATTGGCTACTGTCCATCAAGTGGACCGTATGCCTGTTTGCTTGCCAAGTAGAGAACACCTACGGCAGAGTAGCTGCTGGTGATGGCGAATTTATACATAATTTTGACAAGTTAAGATGAGTCAAATCAACTGAGGGATTACACCAGGGGATGGGCAGCAGCATCCGCTTGAGTACTCAACACCAATACTGAGATCACCAATCCGCGTGCAAAGCATGGTGATTATGGCAACATCATTGCATTCTATGAGCGAGGCCTCGTCCAGCACCACTGCTGGACACTGCACACGTCTAAAGACTGTTGAAGAAGAAAGCCAAATTGCAAAAAACGGAATAATATTTTAAAAATGTTCGTCCTTATGTCACAGCCAATTTACTCGTAGACAATCAGCAGCAGTACATAGATGAAACTTGGAAAGTTCATTACGAAAAAATAATGAATGGTGGCACGCCATGGCAACTGAGGGATGAAAAAATTAATTCCAATGCGCATGTCTTTGGATTTATTTGAATAGGACTTCAAAAATGGTTTCAACCCGATTTTTTTGAAGTAAATAGTAGACGTTAAAAATGGGGCCCTCTAACTTTTAAATTATGAGATAGAAAAGTCTGAAAAAGTTATAATAGATTTTATAAAACACTATCAAGGAAATTGACTGAATAATTTTGTTATGTAGATTGGATATAGTTTGGGACATTATTGGTAATTTTCTCGCTAACCGACAAAAAAAAGAAAGATGTTATTCAACTTCGGGACCCTCAGTAAGGCGTGGCTCGCCTTGGCCATTATTCTGACCTATTTCTTAGTTTTGTAATCCTAGAATGTACGCATTAAAACCAGCATCTAAAATATTCATCCAAATTCAAAGTGTCGGTTATAATGATCCCAACTTCCAACCGAACTGATTAAACTTTCAAATTGTAGGAATTTCAAACACGAAATTAAATGCTACAACGATACAAAATCACAAAAGGAATTTCAAACGAGCTCAAAGTGTTTGATTTAGCTGTTCCTTTACAGAGGGTATCTCGTCAGTATTTATTTACCAGATTTTTTTTAATTACCACAGAGCCCCAAGACAAAAGTCATCAGAGATGACTACGGCACTAAGACGTGGTCGATACCTTGTGGTCGGTAACGAACGGAGGTGATGACCTCCGTGGCGTGGCAAGCGAGTAGCTGGCTGAGACGCAAGAGGTTACTAACATACATATTCCAGATACCAATCTTGAAAATGAATGTGACTGTTTGGTGTTATGTTATGTTAACTACTAGCCTCATTCTCAAGCTTAACTCAAAGTTGCGCAGTGGGCTATAGAGAGAGCTGCGCTTGGAGTTTAGCTATAAGTACACCCAGAAATGGCAACCGTTGGAGAGTAAAGGTTCTCGAGTGGCGACCACGAATAGAACGACGCAGTGTTGCAAGGTTGCACGAAATTGGTGGATGATGTGGTGGCGCCTCGAATCTGATCGTCCTGGCATTCTATGGGAAAGGTTTGGAAAGGAAACATGCTGATAATGATGATGATGAATAATTTACCAAATCACAGTACCTAGTTACCAAGCAGTAAGGAAACTAAGAAATACCTAATTATCGGTGTACCGATGACATTTTAAAGATCAAAAGACTCAGTGGATGGAAGCAGATTAAGACCATGGCATGCTTCAGGAGAGGCTAGTCCAACAGTGGACATCAAGCTGGTAATGATGATGATGGCCACTGGGCTGAAAATGTCTACTGTAAAGTTCTGCAAAATCATTGCAGCGCAGGCTTATGGGCAATTCGTACATTTACTATTTTGATAAATGGTATAGGAGTTCTGAATTCGTTCAAAATTATGTTTCCCATTAGTCATCAGGTAGGTTGTAAGGTTTTTAATTTTATTCCGTTGAAGAGTATATTGAACAATATTTAGTAACTAGGAGGATTTTGTCACTAAACGAAGTAGTAATTGAACGAAATAGTAATTGTACGAATTGCCCGAGAACCACACAGTGCATAGGCTTGACATTTGAATTTATTGTTCTTTGTCATTTTTGTTTGGACTTTTGCATCATCATCAGCTGGTAGATGTCTATTGGCAAACGAAGCTGACCTTATAGAATGCAATGTAATTAGCTATAATCCACGCCTGGCAAGCGGATTGGTGATCGCAGTATTGGTGAACTACTCAGGTGGATAATGCTGCCGATTCCCTGGTGTAATCATTTGGTTGGTCTTTACGAAATCCACGGGAGGAGACGGAGGGGTCTATTCTCCGGCCGGACACACCACGGCAATCGAACACGCCAGGGCAACTATTGCTTAATCTCGACTAAATAGAGTGCAGCAACCTTATTTCACCACAAATCCTCGGTACAATATGGCTTTAAGACATGACTGATTCTTGACGATGTTTCTCTCCACGTTTAGAGCAATTAATTGTCCCTACTGTTCGATTTCTGTAACCAAAGATAGTAAGAGAACATCGCTCGTTCGTCAATGTCCAATGGTAATTTAGTTATGTCTGGGAGTCCAGTAGTTTGGTCAATGACGGTGACAATTTGGCTATCAGCAGGACTGCTCTATGTAAATTTTGGTCACGCGCCGATTATGCAGTTTGGAAGTTTAGTCTTGAATGACAGGCCAATTGTTGCATTAATATACCAAAAGTCAAAGTTTTATACAGTTTTGCTAAAATATTTTATACTAGCATCTACCCATGGCTTCGTTCATGTTGGTAAAAGTAGTCAAACCCTCCTTTTTTTCTAAAGTACATCAATATTGGTTAAACCGTTATAGCATGATTGCAAAAAACATCTAAACAACCAAACCGTCTTATTAGCATAGCTAATTTTAGGATACATGAGCCGTGTTATGTCCGGCAAATACCTCTCCGTCTCCTCCCATGGATATTGTAAAAGATGACTAAGGGGTTCCACCAGAGAATGGGCAGTAGTATCCATCTGAACAATCAACATGAATACTGCGATCACCAATCCGCCTGCCGTGATGATTATGGCAATTCCCCCCCCCCCCCCCCATTGTATTCTATAGGGAGCCCTCATCCAGCAGTGGACGTCTATGAGCTGGTGATGATGATGAATCAATATTATAGGGTATGTTGAACAAGATGACTTTCAATTTGCGAACAAAAATGGATAGAGAAACCTAAAATAACCTATAAATCTGAGTAAGTAGAGTTTCAGTGTAAATCCACATAACATTGCCACTTTGACCGTATTCATTGTAACAAATGTCTGTGAGATGTGTCACGCAACCTTAGATTATGTTACACGCAGTCACGTAGGAAACCTCAGAAAATAACTTCCGATTCTCTTGATCCATAATCCTACCATCAAAAACAAGCAAAACATTCTTACAAGTTGATCCTTAGAGAGAGAGGTCTCCGGATTTCGACTCGGCGACACTTTAAGCCGCTTACCACCGAGGCTTTGCCATAAAAATCTAAGGCTGTATTCTTATAGATAGCAGATTGTCAGCGCCTATCTCATATTATTTACCGGCACGACGACGCCACGCATTACTTTAAAATTGTCCGCGGCTTCTTGCTGGCTGGCACTCTGGTACACGTTGGTATCGATCTGCTTTCAATATAAATGCGACCTAAGCTTGGAAGCTTTCAATTTTCATACCTGTCGAGTTAAAGGCCTATAAAATCTGTGAGTGTAAGAAGGATTAATTCCTTCTAAGAAGTGAAGCAGGTATATTGGAAGCTATAGTAATTCGTACTTAATTCCCATAAAAAGGCCACCAAAACCAGTGCCAAAAGTATTTTGTGACAATACTAGCACAGGCTGACTAAAGTTAGTAACGATAGCGAGTCGCTAGCGAGACGATAGTAAATGTCAAATAATAACCTATCAAATTAAAAAAAAAACAAGCTAGCATAAGGGGCCATATATTCTCTACCTCGCGATAGCTTTGCAACAGGCGTAAATTGTGCGATCTTTGCTCTAAAACGTCGTTTTTCTCATACAAAAGTTACCGTTGACCGTAATGATTGTTATTGACTAAATACATTTGCGGTCCGTTTGTGCTAGCTCATTATGTGACATACTATTATTTACCTACATACGGCTACTAACGACGTAAACGTAAATGACGACCTCAGTGGTGTGGCGAGTGAGTAGTTGGCTGAGACACAAGAGGGGTGGGTTTGATTCCCGCTGCGGGACCAATGTTTGCATGATCTGCAAATATTTGTTCCGAGTCTGGGTGTTGTGGTAGGTACTCGTAGTTCCTGATAACCAAGACACAGGGAATTGTAGTGGGATCAAGACTATGTGACTGTTGGGTGTTTATGTTGTGTTCAATATTATGGGTTCAGATAAGCCTGAACTTATCGCTGGATTTCAGGTGCTATGTTGTTAATAGTAACATTTCTTTGATTGATAGTCATCATCATCATCAACGTCGGATCACCATTTTTTTAGCTTTTCCTTTTAGTGTTATTATAATGCGTTATTAGTTATATAGTATTATAGTTATGTTCTATTAAGTAAAGTTAAGTTAGCACGACAACCGTGATCACTTACTTTGAGGTAGACTGGTAAAAAATTTTTTTTTTTATAATGTTATTTGTCAAGCTGACAAGCTGATGCTGATGCCAGATGGAAAGCAGTTACCGTAGCCTATGAACGCCCGTAACACCAGAGGCATCACACGCGCGCTGCCGACCCTGAGACATAAAGATGAGAAGTCTCATGTGCCTGTAATTTCACCGGCACCCGTACCCTACAAACCGAAACACAGCAATGCGAACACTACTGCTTGGTGGCAGAAATAGGGACGGTGGTAGTACTTCCCCGGACGAACTCTTTCACAAGAAGTTCTATACTACTAACAAAATTAAACCCACCTGTATATACATTTAAATCTTATTTTGTGTAATAAAGTATTATAAACTTATGAAACACAAAAATTATTTACAGGTAATTTCATTAATTTGGCGATCCGGACGCAATATCTTGAAATATTATTAAATCTGTTTAGGTTTACTTTGGTTTTTAAAAAATTGAGGCAAGGAGTTTACCCTTGCCTCATTCTGTAGTGATCGTAATTTTGATAATTTCCGAGAATTTGATCTCAATTCCCTCAGTAAGACTTCAGTATGTCAAAGTGTCAATCCGTCACAGACATTCTTGAAATGGATAGATTGGAATTTACTCGAAATAACGGTTTGAAGTCACAGGTGTATTTGACTTGAAAGGTGACGTTAATTTAAGTTGGCTTTTATTGAAATAAAATAAATCAGGTTGTTTAAAATCATAGGTTTTTATCCAAAATTTATATCTTTTTTTACAAATTTATGACCTTCCACAGCACACGCTACGCTTGATATATGAACTTTCTGGAAATTCATTATAGAACCCCCTACAGAATTCTAGAAACTACAGAATTCCCCATAAAAGACCCACTTACTTTCATTAATCTAATTTTTTGAACCTTCAGTTATTTTTTTAGGTTCAATACCATGATTTATCAATCCCCAAGGAATCACCACTTAAACCACTATAAAAACTATTAGCGAAGTTACTTTCTTCAATATAATAATATTGGACGAGATGACGAAAATAAGAAAGTATACTAACGCACATACAATCAGAGCTAATGGATTTTAGCGTTCATGAAAAACGAATTTGGTGATATTGCTGAAATTATATCATCGCAAAAAACCTCATGGAAATTTTATGTTTAAAACTAAAACCCTACTACGCGAAAGCTACAAGTATCAAAATGTTGTAGAGGAACACCAAATGCACGATTAACAAATAGTCGGAGGCATTTCTAATTAAAAAAACGTGGATTTGGCCTCACCTATTAATTAAGTTGAAGTTTTTATTTACTACAACTATTTGTTAAGTTAAAGGCTTTCACTAGAATCGTGCATTTGGCCTTCCTCTACAACTTTTTTTTGCGAAGTCGTTTTTTAGTTTTTAAACTTTTACCTTTTACAACTTTTTAATGTAGTAATTAATTTAATTAGTGTGATACAATTTCGGAATGTACTCATTAGGCCGTTTCATTTGACACCAAATTAATCATATACAGGGTGTTTTTTTTAAATGGGACAGTATGGGGATATCCGAATCCATAAGAGATACGGGAAAACTGTCTTTGGAACCATTTGCTCATTTTGTATGAAAATGATTTTGGCATAGTTATTTTTTTGGCCAAGCGTGAGTTCTCCATAAAAATGAGTAGTTTTGATCAAACATTTTTTTATGCGTATCGACTCAGTTTCACGTAAGGATTGTTTCATTGTATCGGAAGAAAAAAATCTGAGCAGCAGAAGTGTCAAATTTAATAAAATGTTTTCTCATACAAATTGTAACTAATCTGGTACCTACGTTAATAAAACTATCGCAATAAATTATTAGTCGGTTTTTTGGAAGTTGGAAAGTTGAGTTTTTCCCGAAATAATTATTACATTTAGTATTATGTCACTTTTGACACGAGCAACGTTAAGACGCTTTATATGATACCTCATTTGACAAAATCCGTCGAGTATAGTTTCGGAGCTTCGAGGGAACAGGGGCTTAGTACGGGTTTTGATAGTTTACGAAACTATAATATGAAGTTTCGTTTCCTTCCATACATTTACTTGCAGTGCCCCTAGCGAAAACGAGAAGAAAACTAAGGGCGCTGTCAGTAAATTTATGGAAGGAAACGAAACTTCATGTAGTTTTCGAAAACTATCAAAACCCTTACTAGACGTACAGATGAGCACAATCATACTCATACATTTTTAAACTATAAAGATAAAATCATTACCCTCCTTTTGCTTTGCTGTGGTTTGGTAAAAACTAGATAAGAGTCTAGGGTTGGTAATAACAAAGCAATGGCGTGTGAATATCAATTAGCAGATTCATACGGTCGCTAGCTCAGGCACAGGGTACCTTAATACCTACTGGACAGAGTGCAAACTTCCTAAAACCACATCTTCAAGGAGGCAGGAGTGAATTTATTTTTTTGTATATGTGCACTTACTTATAAATTTTTAGTCAAACAATAAGATTTTTATAATATACCAACAATTACCGACGAGGCGGAGGTGAGTAATAAGGCTGGGGTGCGATATTTGAAAGTTTTTAGTGAATAAACGTCACTAAAATTGCCGTTTAATTCTGAAATTCTGAAACTCATTGATGACCTAAAATTCTTATAAGTAGCTATTATATTAATACAAGTGACTCCTCCAGTAAATCTATTTGTAAAACGGTGATTTGCAGCCTTTTTGATAATATTTAGTCACTCAGTGACTTAGTGACTCAGTGAGTGAGAAAAATCTCACCCCAGGAGATGTGTTGACCGGTACGCCACTGGTCGTCTTATGAGGCAATCTGTCGCGGGTTTGATTCCTGTCTAGTCAATAATTCATGGGATATACAAAAAATAACATATTATTGGTGTAGGTTAACACTTTTATAATCAAAAGCCATAGTTAAACCATCGTTTTTGCAAAACCATTACAGCCTTTTTCACGTAGAAACGGTGGAACTGCCAATTTTAAATAACGTGTAGGAATATAATAATATGTAATTATTTCCGTATCTACCTCACATTATTACACCTATTTTGATCTCATTATTTGTTTTGTTTTGTCTGTTATTTATTATTTATTTCAGTTTTTATTAAGAAAATGACAAACGCCCAGCTACGCTACAGCGTAGAAAATTAATTGAATTTTTGTGTATTTGAGAACTTTGTTATTCCAATTGTTAACGAGTCATAGCCTGTGCGCCTAATTTAAGTATTTTTAAATGTTTATGTGTTAACCTGTGGCAATAAAAGTATTATTTTCTATTTATAGTTTTTTAGTTATCAAGTGTAGGCTAGCAACACCCGGGAACTTTTTTTTTAAATTCCAATTTATTGTGACTTGAATCCACTTCTAGCTTAAATGCCGTAAGACTTCTAGCCATGCTAGCGCATTGTTTGAAGCTTCGACTCTGTTCGGTACTCACTTTGTGGCTAAAGTCCTGAACCCAGACTAATATAATTATGTAAATGTGAGAAGCACGTGCCAATTCGAAAGCTTTGGCTGTCACTAAATTTGCTGCCTCGGTCAAATAAAGGCAGCTTTTTAGCGAAATTTATTTCTACCACATTGCACCCATAAACAGTAAAAAAGTGTTTTTTTATTTAAATTTTTGAACGTTATAATCATTGGCCCTTGCTGATAAACGATAACTTTATTCAAATTGCGAATTATATCTCGAATACAGATTGATTTTGTATGCTTAATATTGTACGTGATCGTGTTTTAAATATTCATTGACAATTCATAACTAGAGAACTTAGCTCTTCTATAACTCAGTTATCACTGACATGCGTGTGATACATTTGTATTATTAATTACATGTCTTCTTGTGTTAATCTCATTAAAATTCAGGTTGAAAAGTTCGAAAACTGTCCGGAAGTCACTAAAAACAATATTTAAACAAATGTTTGCTCATTATAATCGTCATTATCTGCCTGTAAAAGTCCACTGCTGGACATAATATGCCTCTCATATAGAATCCCACGATGAAAAGCCTTGAGCCACTTCAGTCAACCGACTTCCTTCGATCTTAATAATGTATTTAGTCCATCGAAAGGAGGGCTTTCTTTCTACTGCGTCTTCCGGCTTGTGGTCACCACTCTAGAACCTTTATTCCTCAACGGCTGTCAGATTTCTGCGAGCTATACGTATATCCTGCCCATTTCCACCCAGATGATCTTGGTTCTTCTAGGGGTTTTCTCATTTCAAATGTTTGCTGCATAATCTAAAATATAAACTTGGCTCTTTATCATAATAGAATTTAAACTTTCATGGGTTCGTCTCTATTATAATATGTATTATACCTATTATAAGTAAAAAGTTAACGGTAAATGCGCATTTTAAAGGTTATTCACGTTATTTATTTTTCGAGAAATTTTACCTTAATCTTGTTTTGGACTTTTATATGCCCTTGGAAGTATGATGAAGATTAACATATATTTCTTTCACCGCCAACATCTATGTAAATTTTGCTTAAAATACATTTCAGTGAAGCCTATATTTGACGCTTCTCAGAGTATCAAGCAGTTGGCATAAGTTATAATAAAAAAATAAAAAAATTTGGAAATTGTAAAATTCACAATTTAGACAAATAAGATTATAATATACAACAAAGAAATTGGAAAATATATAATGTGGAAAACTCTGAATTTGGAACTTATAGCTGGCGCATTCTGAACTACTGATTGGCAGTTGCTGGGACAAGAATATATATTATTGTTACTGAAAATTAGTAACAACCCTAGCGTAGGTTTTTATGAAAAATCCTCACTAGCTTTCAGACCCCTAAAATCAAAAGGCTTACTAAGCACTTTCAGTTTGCAAATGGCTTCATCTGAGTCGGTGCGTTTTAAAAATGTAATAAAGCGTTTGTCAGTGTTTAGTTACATGAGTTATTTGTAGCCACAATTATATGCGTGTGTGTATGTTTGTAGAGGTTGTATTAGTGCGTCAAATGTTAGGCTAAGGTTCATAAAAAATAAACACTGCCTCACCCTACCATACCTCAGACATACACCACGCACTTTTTCTCAGAGCTTATAGTCGAAAGCCTTTTCAAATGAGGTGTAAGTATAACTTTTCTGACAGTGCATGTTGCTTTGGGCCAGCCGCACTTCACATACTTTAGTGAATAAATAAGCGATAATTAATACTAAAAAAAATTACAAATTATTATTATCAATCATTTGGATTTCCTATCTTAATTTCTCCATCAGTTACAACACTAATAGGTATAGGGTGCCGAAGACAATTGGCTAAAACGGAACCCTGATTGTCCCATATCCGTCCGTCCATCCTTATGTCACAGCGCATGATTTCTCCTTTTTAACCGACTTCAAAAAAGGAGGAGGTTCTCAATTCGGCTGATTTTTTACAGACGTTTGTGAAGTTGTCTGATGTTAAATCAAAACCAGTATAAAAAAAATATGGAAACTTATTTATTTTTTCGAGCACTTACAAAGCTGGACTTGTTTTATTTTCACGGCGGCCCCTCTTAACATTAAAAGATCTTTGGCAAACAAGTTGAGATTTATTTAACCACTGTTGATTTTAGGGCTTCAAATTTGCTTAAATGGCCGCCTAACTTTTTAACCTTACGTGCTAGATTAAATAAATAATAATAAACAAAATTTAGAATATAGCACAAAAACTCTCAAAGAAAAATTAAGTTCCACAACTTAAAATTAAATTGATTTGAGCAAGTAACTTTGAATTAAAGCGTGGTACGTCTTGGCCAGTTTTCAGTTTTTATAATCCATGCATATTATCCCTACGTGTGAATTAATCATCACGATTAAAAGTAAAACACAATGAACGAACTCATTAACGCCTCCCTCGATTTACAAGACCAAAAAAGGAGCAATCCCGAATTAATGTAAAATAAAAGCATAAAGCTTTGCGGCCACTTATACAGAAGAGTACACGGGGTTGGCAATAGTAAATTTCTTGATTAAATGCCACTACTTTTGAATTGACATTTTTATAACACATTATAAGACAAGACAGAATTTTACACTGGTGTCCAAACAATGCATTCATCCAAGTGACGTCATCAGGACGACAAGTCCTATGCGGTGCAAAGTTACATAGAACGCATTCCTTAGAAATAATTACAGAGTAAACTAAGGTCTAATCGATAGAATATTCAAAGAGCTGCAAGAATGCAAGAATTGCGGAGCTAGAGCTTATGTAACGTGACAAAAGATCATGTTTTGCCCCACGTTGCTGACGCGTGTTGTGCAATCTGTACAACCGTATTTAATAACAATAATTATATTTTACGAATGCCAGCCGTGTATCTATTACCAATAAGTGGACGCAAAGCTTTAATGTAAAATAAAAGCCGTATAACCTCGCGGCAACAATAAGCCGACGTGAGCTGAATATTTATTCACTGGGTTCTCTAATTGTGAGGTTATCTGCGTGATGTAGCATTATATTCGAGATTTTCCGTAATTTTTCACCTAAATTGTGTCCGTGTTATAAAATCTATAAATATATACACAATAATGTACTGGTAAGTCCGTTCGTTTTAGGTGAGAACATGTTGATACCCTTTGTACGAGTATCTATAGTATAAAATCGACTGAGATTCTGTCACAAAAAAGAATAATCGGCCAACGACCTCAATCCAGAAGCAGCGTGGCTTGAAATCGTTATAAGTTTATGAAGTGTAAGACCATGGAAATTATTATTCAGATTTAATAATATACCATAAAAATAAAATGTACCTACCAAAATAATACTACTAGTTTTACGCGATTGTGGGAACAAAAGTGTGAAGTGTAAGGCCATGGAAATTATTATTCAGATTTAATAATATACCAAAAAAATAAAATGTACCTACCAAAATAATACTACTAGTTTTACGCGATTGTGTGAACAAAATATTTATTTTTAATTAAATTAATCCGACATATAAATAGAGCTTGGATATATATTTTAATTGCTGGCAAATAAATTATCGAGCATAATGCAGTTTTTTAAGATCTATGGAAAAAAGTGCTTATTTGGTTTGGATTATTTTTTCATTCCCATGAAAAAATAATCCAAAAAAAAAAAAAAATAATTAAATTGAAAAATAATTCTAGCTAAGGATTATTATCAACACAGCAAAAGAAAACTATTTAAATCAGAGAACCATCATCACAATCACGGTGTATTCGACGATTGAATCATAGCTAAAAAATTTAAAACGTCCTTAATTTTTTATTCAATTAAAAAATCTTTGTAGCTATTGTTATTTACAGTTTTAATATTCAGAAATACTGTCCTAGTACATGGATAGGTAATATGTATCAGCAAGGAATTATTTATATAGTTACAACGATGTTTTTAGAAGTCATAAAAGAAACAGGGAAAACCGGGTGAGTTGTTAGACGTTTAATAAATTTTTGATATAATTTGGCTTGTGCAGGAATTGCTTTCGTAAAGTTGCTAACACGGCGACCGCATGATTTACCGTGAAAGTAATTGCAGGCTACGCTACGAAAACCGTAACGAGTGCTACGTAATCTAAAACGCGTAGCGACCTACCGTAGAGGACGTACATATAGGTAGATGCTTAGAAGGTGCTACGTAGGGGACGTAGTTCTTGCAATAAGTATCTTTGTAATACAAGAAATAGCTTTATCATTTATGATTGTTTATACAATCTGCTGCGCCAAAATGTATCATAATTGTTGTCTCATTTCTCTCGTTTTGAATGTCGGATTAGTTGAACGACAATGACAAATTGTGTAAGAAATTCACTTGAATACAAGACTTATTCCGGAATGGAACTTATGGTGCAAGTAGCTTAGTAAACCACAAAGCTGCCTACATTATTGACATTGCTTGAATTTCGTGAACGAGGCTTTTCGAGAAGTTTCATAAAGATCAAAGCGTGAGCCCCTGTCTACATTTTACAGCTAATTCAGTTTCCGGTTCGTAATCCGGATGTGCTCATTGTAGATGTGATTACGGACGGGTCTGCTTCCCACCAGGGTATATATAAAATGTTGGCAAACTTGATAATTTGTATACTCGTGATATTACACACCCATAACTTACTTCCTAGGTTGAATTCGTGAAAAATTAGTCATGAAAAGTATATACGTAAAAGAGATAGTTTATCTGTGAGCCCTGGCAAAAGTCAGTTTTTGAGATGTGTGTTTTTGATAAAATTAACCCATTGACGACTTCTGTGGCGCGATGGGCTAGTAGCCGGCTGAGATGCAGGAGGTTGTGGGTTCGATTCCCGCTGCGGGACAAATGTTTGTTTAATCTGCAAATATTTGTTCCAGGTCTGGGTGTTATGGTACCATGGTACTCGTAGTTCCTGATACCCACGACACAGGTAATCCTAGTGTGGGATCATGACTATGTCTGTGACTGTTGGGTGTTATGTATCCGAAAATATATAGGTATTTCTAAACGTGATCTGGATATTATTTTGTACGAATATCCCGTTACTCCGAACGGAATCCACGACATGGAAAAGCTGATAATCAAAGGTTTTTCATCTGTTGTTCCGTAAATTGTTGTGTTCTTACCAAAACTGCCAAAACAATGATCGCCCCACTTCCTTTAATGAATAGGTACCAAACGTTGCTAAGCGATGGCGAATGTGCCATTTGTATTAATAATGATGAGTAGATCAAGCCTGTGATAAGCAAGCAATTAGTGAAATTAAATCAATACTTAATAATAGATTTTGTTATCTAAAGTATAAAGTGTAATAATGACATACTTCCACATTTATTCCCGTAGGTCCTAGAATTCTAGTCTACTAACACGAAGTAATCTGTTTACTTTGTGACGGGGTCACGAAGGTTAACGCTAACTGTAAACGAGTTAACATAACATAACACCCATCAGTCACATACATAGTCCAGATCCCACACTAGGAATCCCTGTCGTGGGTATCAGAAACTAGTACCATTGGTACCACCCAGACCCGGAAAAATATTTGTAAATCATGCATATATTTGTCCCGTAGTGGGAATCGACACCGCACCTCTCGCGTTTAGAATTGTATATAAATATATTTAATGAAATAGAATCTAAATCTGTCTGAATGTTCACCATATTGTTTGTTGGTTTTTAGTTCAGATAAAATATTCTAAATCATAAAATATTTCAACATAACATGGCGAGGTCATTCTTATCAAAATTTCAAGATTTTTAAGTGCCATGCACCAATAACATGCGTATAAAAAACTATGTAAAATGATAGCTATCAATTCTAGGAAATAGTTCCGATTTTCGATAAAGGTTAACAAGGTTACTTTCAGCGGAGGGAGAGCAATCCGAAAATTAAGTTATGTCCGTGGAGTGTCTCTAATGGTACCAGCTATCGAGCCACGTAATACAGATCAAAGGATTTTGTGTCCTGTTCACCATGCATAAAACTAGGCAATCGTGTGCAGTGTATGAGAGCGGTATGGTCTAGTTTTGTATTTATTCGTGAGTCTCAATTATAAAAGCTTGTAAAATGTGTATAACATATTCGTTGAACGGACTCTATCTATCCGCAGGCATCTTTCCCTTACTTAAGGTATTCAATTGTTTTATAAAATAGATTTTGTTAACACTACACGTGTTTATAATAACAGCAGATATCGTGCTTCGTGATTCCTGCTTTTAGACATAGTATGTATATCCAATCAAAATTTATACTTTACTCTTAAATATCATTACCAGGCAGTAGAAATCCACTGCTGGGCATGGGCCTCCCTCATAGTTCGCTACGGCTTCCTGCGACCTTTATAACGCCTTTTGTTCATCAAGAGGGCCTTCTTACACTTCATAGTACGTTTCGTAGTCGCCACTAGAACCATTAATAGACGAGATCCATTATTCTGCAACGGTTGTCAGTTCTGCGACCTATATGACCATCATGCATTAAGCATTATGCATTATCAAACATGCATGTACTTAATTTAATTTGTTAATACGTAATGAATCACTGAATTTAAACAATAGTGAGTTTAACTTGTCAATGTCCTGTCCAGCCTTATTATAATAATCTGCTCACAAGTTTAATTATTCATAGTCAACTGTGCTATTGTGTGTAATTAAACTGCAAGCACTGACCGATCGAACATGATCAATTTATATACACTAGTTAGCAAACCTGGCTTTGTGCGGATGCCAATAATACCTAGAACTTCATCGGAAATCAATCTATCCGTTGGTGAAAACCGGAACAAATTTATTTAAGTAGTACTTATGAGACGTACTTATACTAATTATGTATTTATTTTACCTGACTGAAAAAGCTAATGGCCCACCTGATGTTAAGGGGTAACCCCTGCCCATAACTATGCATTACCCACAGGCAACGTCAACCTGGAACTCGCCGTACGTGGCATTGCACTGCGCTCTCTACACAGAGACATGTACAAGTCTCATTTGCCTATAATTTCACCGGCACCCTTTACACTGGAACATAGCAATGCGCGCATTACTGCTTTGTGACATAAATAGGTATGGTCTTCCCCGGTCGGACTCTTTCAATAAAAAGCTATAAGTACTACTACAAACTCCAGCCCATTACAAATGGAATATCTCTTAGGTCACGTTCACCTAGGACGCGCCATATGTAACATTGAATTGTCGTCACCCTGAGACAAAGGTATAATCATGTATATGTATACCTGTAATTTCACCGGTACCCATATCTGTCAAACCGTAACAGCAATATGAGCACTGCTTGGCAGCAGAAATAGGTTAGTGGTACTACTTCCTCGGACGGAATCTCAAGAAGTTCTACTACTAATAAAAATTATTGTTATGTTAATTGGCAGTCGCATTTCAATACTTTTCTTTTAGAAGTAGGTACCTAATCGAACAGAAGGAGACTGCAAGCCTATAGAATACCTACAAGTAGCTACCACTTAGTCAGATAAGTACCCACACTCCACAGATACCACCGACAAATACTTACTGACACTGAAATTCAAATAAGCTTAGAAAGGCTTTTTTACTTAAAAAATCCTAAAAATAAACAAACCCGTGAGTGCAAGTGAAGCTGCGAGCAAAGGAACAAAGGATGGACGTTGACTGCTCTTTTGTTTATTCCGCACAATATAAAACCGCCTTTCATGTCAAACAGGTTGAATGAAAAACGAACCTGACGGTTTTTTCATTGTAATAACGTTACGCCAAGTGCGTATATGTACGAGACGGCGAGTCCGTCTCAGTGTTGCATAGCGTTAAAAAATGACGATCGTAGCCTCTAATAAAAAAGACAATATTTAGAAAAAAAAAACAAATCTGACTTCGTTCAAAAAGCGTTGAATAAATTTCGATAAAAAGAATGGCACCATTTATAAAGGATGACCTACCAAACAAAAAAGAATTATCAAAATAATTCATAATTGGCGGAGTAATCGCGTAGCAATCATACAAAAAAAAACAGAATTGAGAACCTCTTCCTTTTTTTTAAGTCGGTTAAAAAATGCCCGTTTTTTTAATGAGTTGGATAAAGCCAATCATTTTACTCGCGTGTCCAAATTGCACAAAACCAACACAGTAAGGGGTGTATTTCTCGAAAGATACAAGGCACAAGCTACGAGTAAGTAGCCATGATTATAAGCATGTTTTCCCTTCACAAATTAACTACATAACAATGTTACCATAAACACACTCGTAACTTGTAAGCTTTGAGAATTACGTCCCAGGTATTAAATTTATCAATATGAACAAATAACGTGACTGTTAATGATTGAAATAGGAAAACTGAAATAGTTAGGAGTATCTAGCCCTTTCTTTGTTTCAGCCATTATATTTAAGTAATACCTGCGATAATTAGTCACAAGGATAGAGTGACGCAAATTGAAGATTTCGTTGTGAGTGCGTAACCCTAAAAAGACCCAACTTGAATGTGACATGTCAGAATAATTTATTTTCACGTAGGTATATACTTACAGAATAAAATACCGAGCAAACTGAATACGAGCTGAGTTTATAAAAGATTCTAGGATATTCATAGTATAATTTTTTGTCCATATATTTGAGCGTTTTTCTAAGAACAACGCACAATTGAGCTTTATTTTTACAAGGGAAGGGAATTAATTTTTCAGATAGAAATTTCGTTTATTTTTTTTTATTTTATTCATGTAGTTTCAAAGAGCTACAAATAGTTCAGTATCGTTAACACGTAAAATATCCTAAAATCTTGAAGTAGATATAATACGAGTAAGGATGAGTGCTAAAATGTAAATGAGTGTTATGGTAGCAGATAATGTATGAAAACAACAAATAACATTATAATGTGTTCATACTAATATGTTCATGCGGGTGTAGATACTGAAAAACTTATATTTATTTTATCTTCAATAACACAGTTCATTTTTTTTTGTTTTATTATATAAAAAAGTTCACACAAAATTAATTTATATACACTCTAAAACCTCATTATGGGCTTGTTCTAAGTAAAATGTATACAAATCCTCTTTATGTGTAAACAAATTTAATTCAATCTGGTATCCATGGTATATATGTTTAGGGTTCCGTCCCAAAGGGTAAAACGGACCCAATTACTAAGGCTCCGCTGTCCGTCCGTCCGTCCGTCCATCTGTCACCAGGCTGAACCGTGATAGTTAGACAGTTGTAATTTTCACAGATGATGTATTTCTCTGATGATGTGTTTTTCATTTGCCGCTATAATAATAAATAATGAAAAACAGAATAAAATAAATATTTAAGGAGGCTTCCATACAACAAACGCGATTTTTTTGCCGTTTTTATAGATAATGGTACGGAACCCTTCATGCGCGAGTTCGGCTCGCAGGTTGTGAGCGAGATAAGGTTGCGGCTTGGGCAGTTTTTTTCATCCTGCATTGTACCACCTAAGTTAAACCAATGTTTAAACTGTGTTTTTCTAACATTTGGTGTGAAATAAATTATTACTAATCTTATGCATTTTTCATAAGCAGATCCTGTTATAAAGCTTCGCTTAATATGCTAATAACATATATGGGAAACCACTGTCACTTTATTTCATATATTCCCAATATCCCCCTTATTTGGACATGGTAAAAGAGGTCCTTAATTATTTTTTACGCACACATACTGGATTAAACGTTTAATTAATGTTGTTTTACAAAGAATCACAAAATATAAAGGTTGTTTACGATGACGACATGGTAGATTTATAATTGTATAAAAAGTAACACAGCTAAAATAGGTTATTGCAGCATCCAGACTTTTAATATTTTTCATCTAAATTTTCAGTAGTATTTTTTTACTCTATCAATTGAATAAATAAGGTGATAGACGTGACCAAAAACGAAAAGTGACAAAAAAAAAGCTTATCCTATGTGGAAGGCTATATGCATATTTTTTTAGGATGCTTTGCCTGGGTGCTTTATTGGAGTCTCAAACACGACCCAGTTTGAGCCTTTTTCGAAGAACTCATGTACCCAATGTGTACAATGTATGTGTCATCATCAGCCTGTACAATTCTACCGCTGGTAATATGCTAGGGGGGATCTAGAATGCGACAAACAGTCTTAAGCCGCCTCCATTCACTGACTTCCTGCGACCTTTAGTCCATTGAGAGGAGAGTCTTCCTCTACCGCGTCGTCTGGTTTGTGGTCGCCACTCCTTAACCTCGTGAACTTTTTCTGGTTTCCCAACTATGTCAGTTCTGCGAGCTATATGACCTGTCACTTCAACTGGTTCATAACAAAATAATTAATTTTGTTGGTTTGAAGTTCAAAACAGTTTGAAGGTGGACCCATTCTTTGAAAGGCTCTACTACATTGTCTTATGTAACTGTAATTAACATTATAGCTGCTCAGTGGCACAAATAAGTTAGGCGTTAGTTCTTGCCTGGGTGAGCTGTTTCACAAAAGGCTCTACATTATACTCTATAGTGTTAAGTTTGTTGATACTAGTAAAAGAGTGACGAAGCCAATGTAGAGGTGTATCATATCTGAAACTTTAATCTATCGTTTGTGGACAAAGTAAATTAAAATTTCGTTATAAGGTAGCTGTTTATCAAAGCACGGTGCCTTCATAACTCACGCCGTCCGGGACAAACAGACAATTTAGGTAAAATGAATTGCAGAGATCTGCAGATAACTTCACCCTTGAGTACGATCGAAACAAAACGAACTGGGGTTACGATATTAGGACGATAAAAGTAATGGGGTTCTATTTCATAAGCTTTTGCTTCTAGAGCCAAAATGCAAGTTATGAAGAAAATTTAAACAAGTTGTTTCACATGGAATTGTGTAAGCGCAAGGCAGAGTAAGTTGTTTCTCCCAAGTTCTTTAAATTACCAACATTAATAACGTAGACAATATACAGAAGTAAACCAACAAAATATCACAGCCGTCACAACAACGTTGTATCGTTGTATACAAGACAAGATTCTCGGAAATAATCTCGAGCACGTGAAGATTCAAATATCGCATGTGTACAATTTGAATGACGTGATATCATTTACAAAATATAACATAACACCCATCAGTCACATACATAGTCCTGATCCCATACTAAAATTCCCTGTGTCGTGGGTATCAGGATCTACGAGTACCGTGGTATCATCTTAGGGTGTTACCAGACCAATCGATCGATTGTGAATCGACGGCATACGGGTAGAAACTATCGATCGACGTCGACTAATCCATTCTACCATCGATCGATGCCGTCGATCTATGATCGATCGATTGGTGTGGTAACACTCTTAGATTTTAGATTTATCTGATAAAAAGCACCCAGCAAGTGTGAAGGCCACGTTCGATCATCTAAACTTGTAAAGGAATAAAACAAAGTACCTGCTCATCACTGGATTTATTATGAAAATAAACATTACATTTCAGGGGTGATGTCCCGAGGCTCGTTTTAATGTTATCTTTAGTGAGAATGTTTTGATAAGCTTGTTCCACAGCTCATTAATTTTTAGGGTTCTGTACCTTTGGATGAAAAGATTGAGTGGCATTAAGTTGAAACGAATATAGTCAGTGTAATATGTAGTATGTATTTATGTAGGTCCACTCGATGGACTAAAGATATTAGATTGCCGGTGTAATTACAGGCACATGAGACTTTTCATCTTTATGTCTCAGGGTCAGCAGCGTGCGTGTGATACCTCTGCTGGTGTTGCAGGCGTCCATAGACTACGGTAATTGCTTTCCATCAGTAGGGTCTTATGCTTGTTTGCTTGCAAAGTAGAATAAAAATTAAAGACATTGCAGGAACTCGGTGGATGGAGGTGGCTCAAGACCATTCGTCGTGCCATTCTTGGGAGGAGGCCTATGTCCAGCAGTGGACTTGTCTGATGATGATAATGATGTAATGGCCGTGTAATTGGCCGTGGTGTGTCCAGCCTAAGAATAGACACCTCCATCTCCTCTAGTGGATGTCGTAAAAGCTAACTGAGTGATTACACCAGGAAATGGGCAGCAGCATCTACCTGAGTACTCAACAACGATACTGCGATCACCTATCCGCCTGCCAAGCGTGGTGATTATGGCAATTCTCCCATTATATTTTATGGGGAAAGCCTCGTCCAGCAGTGGCAGTCTAAAGGCTTCAGGTGATGATGATGATGACTTTGTAAGATATGTATGTACCTTCAAGTACGAATATCTTGGAGCTTACCACTATTCACGTCTGTCTATTTTTGCATGTAAGTATACATTAAACCTTTTGATTTTATGTTACACATAAATAAAACATACCCAACCATCATGACCCCACACTAGGATTCGACATAAAAGTAGCACGGAACCCCAAGGCTGTGAAACATACTCGCACTTGTCAATCTTTTACTTAAAATTACAATCTCACTCAAATTACTGTGCAATTTATTTCTTGGTTTTGAATTCAGTGCGCATTGTGTACACTATTTGTCCAAGCACCATTTTAAATTGAGTGGAAACTCTGTAATACGCGTTGTATTTATTCGTGTTCTAGATATATCGGTTGTTTAGGTATTTCAGCAGCGAATGGTTTAGAGTGAGAACATGGTGATATGTAACGCATGGTCGCTGAATAAAGTTATGACAGTAAATACGCAGGTACGACATTCGTCTGCAAAGGCACTGGGTGTTGGCTTATCAACCCCAACTCTAAGCAGATCTACTGCATTAATTTGTTATAAACTGATTAGTGCAGTAGTGTTAGTTGACTGCTTTTATTAGATAATTTTTTAGTAATGTTTTCGCCTTATTTTCTTTGAATTTTCTTCTATTGTAATTTTGACATTTATGGATCTTAAGTTATTCGAATAAATGAATATGTGATTATTATTATTAAATACTATACACCACGTACTTTATTATTCTCCTGCTGACGTTTCGTTGACTATTTTGAGGTCCTTCCTCATGAGCACCGACCGCGACCACGCTCACAGGTCGTGCGATGAGAACTCAAAATCGTCTCTTTCTTCTTTGTTTTTTTTTTCTTTCTTGAGGATCGTGGTCGCGGTCGGTGCTCATGAGGAAGGACCTCAAAATGGTCAACGAAACGTCAGCAGGAGAATAGTAAAGTACGTGGTGTATAGTCGTAATTTTTCTAAAATGATACCAAGTCACGATAACTTCAATTCTATTATTATTAAATACGTTGGTGTTTATGTATTTTTGCTACTTGGTGAATGCCCCAATCTGGTGTCAAGCTCCTGAAGTTGAAACGGTTGATGTAATAGCCATGAAATTTGTTAGGAAGCATTACAATTGGCAAGTTTGGATAAGATATTAATTGGTAAAGGATTTGATGAGATAGGGGCGAACATCGAAAAATCGTGATTTCTTAGTTATGTGACTAGGTGTTACGGTGACAGCGTGCTGAGACATAAAATTGATAAGTCACATGTTTCTTTTATCTTTTCTATTTAAACCGAAAACATTTGACGGAACCCTGCAATTTAAATATTAATGTATGGTAATTTCTCCTACTTACTACTTAAGAACCTAGTAGGTATGCAAGTTCTTTGTTACGTAAGTACTTAGTTCGTACGTACCCAGTACGCAAGTACCAAGTAAGTAAGCACTTAGTACGTCAGAACCTAGCAGGACTTACTTAGCCGAAATTAGCACAAAGAGCCTCTTGATTTTAAATTTCTAAGGATTAATGGAAATAAAACTGGTAAAACAAGTCGAGGAAAAATTATGGCTATCAAGTTTCTTTTGTTAGAAAGGTTGTTTTATATTCCGTCGAATGAACATCTAGTAAGAAAATTGTTGCCATTGTTCCTTTATTTTAGAGTGTTTTGTAATTGGAATACTGTTACTGCATACATAAAAAAAATATGTACTCCTATGATCATAAATTTGATCATGACTTGATGGTTTGTAGATCAGTATATTCGATCCCGGAACGGTTAGCCGGATTCTACTTCAAGTATACATAGTTTTTATATAGAATTGAAATTACCGTGGCTTGGTTTTCATTTTAGAAAAATATACACCATGTTACTTTACTCTTCTCTTGCTGATGTTCCTTTGACCAAAAAATTAATTTAATTAAATGCGTATTTAATTGGTATAGTGATAACTACGGTATGCTACTTCTACAGAAGAACTCACACTTGACCGTTTATTTATTTCTACTTCCGGGTGCCTAATATGTTTTCAACACTGTTTTGAGCATGTAATAAACTGAAAAGAAGGGAGGAGTATTTTTTTTATAAATTATTTCAGGATTTAAAAAGTGTGTTTTGGAAGTTTGCCTTCGGGTTAGAATTAGGAAATCCTTTGTTATACTTTTTGTTAACATCAAAGCCAACCTCACAAAATTGAACACAAACGTAAAATCTGTGTTTTCGTGTCACGGAGGTTAATGTAAAAAAATTGGAGGTTTGCTTATTGATGTGAAAATGTTTGAAACTCCTATGTTTTTTGAAAGTGAGACTTGAAACTGAATGAAATAAATGCCGAAATACGTGAAAGGTACTTACATTTTTAATTTTATATGACAGCTAGCATTTGCTCACGTGGAAACCCTATTAAAAAATATTTTAAATTATAACCTATATGTTATTCTGATGTATAAACCACAATACTGTAACGTTTCATCAAAACTTTTTCAGTTTTGTTCATGAAAGAGTAACAAACATCAATCTATCCATCTATCCATCCTCACAAACTTTAACATTTATAATATTAGTATAGGATATCCAACTGAAACAAAGTAGATACTATCTAAAATTTGGCAATATAAGCTACACCAAAAAAAAATAACACCACAAAAAAATGCTGGACATTTCACACAACATTACCTAGCCCCAAGGAAAGCAGAGCTTGTATTATGGGTACTAGATAACTGATATACTTATTACAATACATTATATAAAATGTTGATAGATATTTTTTATTATAGGTACATGGAAAATACCCAACACAAAACAACAACAAATAACAGTAAACTAGGCAGGCCCAATACATTTTCGACGTGTAGGACCCATCCTAGCATTTTTTGTATAATTAGTGTAGTGAACTTCAGCGGACTATTTGTATAGAATTGTTGTGGAAGAATATTTTGGTTGTTGGGGGTTGGTGAGGTATTTAAATTGATGACTCAATTATTTAAATAGAAAAGATAGGTTTCCCGTCATACTGCGATCACCTCGCCTGCCAAGCGTGTTGATTATGGCAATTCCCTCCATTGTATTTCATGGGAGAGGCTTCGTCCAGTAGTGGACGTCTAAAGGCTGCTGATGATGACAGGATTCCCAATTGAAAGCAACTTCTATGGCACGTATACCATAAAGTGGTCATAATTTGATGGATAACTCTAGTAAAAACACGAACAACTTTCGTTTGAAAAATCCAATCCAATCATGTTAATGGCAAAAGAAAATTTTACTTTCAATGCCACCTTTGAATAAGTTTTCTCTTCTGAACTTTATATTAGCTTTTTTGCAGAAATGAAAACTGAGAAAAGTATGAAATTTAATCCAACAAAGACCTTATAAAACTCAGAAAGTATTAGAACTGCCAGGTGATTTACAGACAATTATCAATATTATATATGCTCTCTCGGTGGACCTGACAGGTCACAGAAAGTTAGTGGATGGAGGCGGCTCAAGACCGTCGATCGTGGCATTCTATGCGGAAGGCAATGTTCAGCAGAAGACTTCTACAGGATGATGGAGGTGATATGCTTTCAAGACTTTATTGAAGTCACGGTGCCATTATATCACTTTTTGAAGCAAATAAAGTTTTCAAAGAACACGATCTCTAGGGAATTAACATAACGGTAACTTACAGTTTGCTTTAGATTTTCCCGGTCTGTAGCGCGTGTAATAGTAAAATCTGGTGCCTGGCTGCTCGTTTTAGTTGAAATGGTTTAGACTAGATGATGGGTTTACGATAAGTATTCCAATTAACAAGTGGCTATGGGATTGCACCCTCACCTGTGAAACTGTTCGACTAGGCAAAAAAGTTGGCATGTTCTTAATTCCTACTAATATAATAAAAGTGAAATTAATGATGATGTTTGACGAACTTTCACGCATGCCCGCTGAGCCAATTTTGATGAAATTTGGTACTTACACAGATAGATTAAAATCTGACTTAAAACAAAAAATACTACATTTTATCCCGAAACTACCTTCAATAGAATAACACGGGTGGTAATACTACGGGCCACCTCTAGTAGATACGTACATAATTTTGATAATATGTAACTTATAGTTAAGTAGGGTGCGTCTAGTTTAAAACTACACACCCACCGCATTTACTTGGTACTTAACACAAGCTTGAGGTTCGAAAATGGTCCATTTGGTTACGGATCATGGAATATTTTAATTTGACGTATTAGAATAGTGGGGCGTTCAGCTTTAAATTAGACCCACCCTAAAGAAATCATTTTATACTTACAATATTTGTAACATTAAACAAGATATACCTTACTCTTTTATTCACGTTGGTTATACCACGCGAAACTCAGGAGAAACACGAAAGGAAAGAAAAAAGTTCAGTTATAAATCCCAATTTGGCTCGGATCGGTTTGTCCTTCCTCGGGTTGTAAAATAAGACGGGTTCAAGCGAGCTGATCTCCAAATCCATGAGGGTGTTTGTAAAGGTGGTATATCACGTGGGAGACGTGGAAATCTCTGCAACAAATAGTCGTCATCAATCAACAAAAATGAATAAAACGAATTAGGTGTTTTTTTAATGGCCTTAAGGGCCGCTATACATTCAAATTGTACTGTACTACTCACTGCCAAGTACTGAAATTTTGAGCATACCTCTCTACATAGCCGCGAGTTTGAGCTTGTGTATGAGGTTAATAGTTAGCGAGCACGTCTCAGTGCCGTAAGTTAACATTGCTACAACACGCACTGACATTCAACTTGAGGCTATACGGTATCTGTGACTAGATAAAGCTTCCCATTGAGGCTCTTACCCATTCATTGTTTGGAGGGCTTTCATCTATCACGTCGTCCTGTTTGTGGTCGCCACTGGAAAACCTTTATTCACCAACGGTTGTTAGTTCTGCGATCTACATGGCCTGCCAATTGCCACTTTAACTTGCTAATTCTGAGAGCCTATGTCAGTGATCTTGGCTCTTCTACAGAACCAATTTATTAAAAGTTAGTAGTCAACTTGGCCGAATTGGTCTGAATCTACCACATCATACTTTGAAATCAGAATCCATATTTTTACTAATTCCTGAAAGTGCTCTACTTTTTCAACTTTCTAAAAGCTAAATCTTCGAATAACCCACTTTCCGTATATTTCGATATCCGCATATTCTGAATAATTTTCTACACTCTTGTATTCTACCATCGCAGTCTTTATAAATAACCTAGGCACATTAAGACTACATGCTCAAATTAAACATATACATTCTCCGATTCGTCTTCCTATGAATTAAATTGTGGCATGTCATAGTCAGGAATCCCAAATTCACAGATGCGTAAACATACCAAAACCGGGATAACATAACATAACACCTAACAGTCACATACGTCATGATCCCATACTAGGATTCCCGGTGTCATGGGTATCAGGAACTACGAGTACCATGGTACCATAACATCCAGACCCGGAACAAATATTTGCAGATCATACAAACATTTGTCCCGCAGCAAGAACCAAACCCGCAACCTCTCGCATCTCAGCCGGCTACTCACCCGCCGCGCCACAGAGGTCGTCATAGGATAGGTAGTTAATAATTTTCAAACCAGCAAGATTTTTTCCCCGAAGGGGTAGGCAGAGCCTCAAAGGGCCTCTTATCACCGTGGGTTGCACAGTCGCAACCAGCAATATAGACGTGGAAAGCTCATAATGTGAGATAAAAACAACCTATCCGTTTATCTGTTTTGGATGCATATTTCGGTATTTTGTGTATTTCATCATTATGCTGCTCTTTTTAAGGTTCTATATAAAAGCCGTCTTCGTTGAATGTGAATAGAGAATATCTCGCAGCTTTTGCGTGTCTTATATTAGAACTTGCTTTGAATTTTCATTCGTGGATATAGACTTAAGTGGTGCGATTCAAATGCTTCCGTGATATTCGTACCTTTAAATTGAAAATAAAATAGTGCTGGGATAGTTTCTCTGCATCATCATCCATAGCTTAATCCTAGTTCTTCTTGTACGCATCAAGCATAACAACTAAGTTAACAACTAATTTTGTTGTTAGTACTTTGTTATTAAAAAGCTTGAATATTTTCAAAATTATGTTTTTTTTTATTATTGCGTTGATAATTCAAAATTCGGTCGATAGAGGTGCTCATGACCGTTTGTCGTGGTATTATATAGGGGTAGCGTAAGATAAAAGGATTTCAACGATGATGAAATTAAAAAATATCTGAAATTATTAATTGTATTAGTAACACTAACGTTAATTTTCAATCAAAATTCACGAAACATTGAATATAAATAAGGAATTTAAATGATATTTACGTCATAGTTTCACTGATCATTCAATTGAATCGTAAAATTGATTGATTGAAAATCGAGCGTGAAGTTTTTGTTGTTACTTCAATTGAACATTCAATTCAGTTTGATTTTATCCTATAAATATTTATTACTTACCAAAAACAAAATCGGGTGTGTCCGGTCTAAAAATAGATCCCTCTGTCTCCTCCTGTGAATGTCCTAAAAGTCGACTAAGGGATCACACCAGGGGAAATCCAGCAGCGTTCATCTGAGTACTAAGCACCAATACTGCGATCACTATAATCCGCCAGCCATGCGAGGTGATTATGGCAAAGTCTTCTGTTGTATTCGATGGGGGAGGCTTCGTTCAGCATTGGACATCAACCAACTGATGATAATGACATACCGAAAATACTGTCCCTAAATAAATAACAACAAAAAATTGTATTCATAAATTAGCCAATAACAGAAAAGCCTCTCATTGCAACTCCTTAACTGTCAAAATGTTTTAAGACGAGGCATATATACACCACGTACGTTACTATTCTCCTGCTGACGTTTCGTTGGTCGGTGCTCATGAAGAAGGACCTCTAAATGGTTAGCGAAACGATCTCAGAAGTAGTATTTTGAACGCCTAGTGCTACGTGACGAGATCAAAAATTTGTGCAGGTAGATCAATATACATACTATAATACAATAGTTGTAACCGAACAGAATTTTGAAAAAAGTATGGTTTTGCAAAAAAAAAATTAACTGCATATTTTTATCTATTATACTTATTGCGATTAATAAAAAAAACCCTCAAAAGGAATACAGTTTGAAGTGCAAATGTTTTATCGTCAAATATGACATGTGATTTTCAACTTTAGAAAAGCCAAAACAAAAAGATAACAATTTTAGATTTTTGGATGTTTGGATATTAGGATCATAAATAAACAAAACATACCTAAGTAAGCTCAATCCATTCTTCACCACCAAGGGTGTCTCTTCATAAAACTTGTTAAGTTGTACAATTTGTCATGGACCCGCCACAACCCTTCCGCGCCATCGTCCATGGCTTTCCCCTCCAGCTATTGCACGGGATCTCTCAGACCATTATCCCTCAGTGACGGATATTCTAACTGAGGGAAACTGACGTGTGTTTTCTTTTCCGTTGCTTTTTTCTGGGTCGATTGTACCCAGCGAATTGTAGAGGCATTTCTTATGCAAACTGAAGCTTAGCCACTTTTACGAGAGTATAAAGTAGTTGTATTTAGTCTGTGGGATGAAACATTACTAAACTATGGATAGCGGCTTATACCTATTAAGTACATCATCATTAGAACAGAACTGGACATTTTCCGCTGTTTCGAAAAGAGACGTCGTACATTTTTATTTTATTTGTAGGCCCGTATTAATAAATCGAGCTCTCTGAGAATTATTTTGAGTGTGTTCCGATTTCATACAAATTGTCTTTTTTGGTGTTCTCAAGACCGTTCCCAGAGTTGAGTTTGGTCTATTATTATGGGCCCTGGTATTTTTTAAGTTATTACTTAAAAAATACTAGGGCCCATAATAATAGATATTAGATATAGATATAGATATTTAGATATATTTAGATATTTCGTGTAATTTTGCTGGCATTTTAATTGTTGTGTGACTAAGCGCGTGTGATGCTTCTGGTGTTGCAGGCGTCCATAGACTATGGTAACTATTTTCCATGGTGAGCCGTATGTTTGTATGTTAGTAGTTTAAAAAAAAAATATTGACCCTCGAAAATTAAAAAAAAAAACACGGTAGTTATGGATTGTTACAATTAAATTGCCGGCGTGATAACACGGGTTTTCATGCTACGACTGAGAATACGACTGGAAATAATAGAAGTTTGAAGTTTGTGCGCATGTGTTTGGGTGATAATAAGCTGAGTTTTTGATTGTATCAATGTATAGTATCTACACCATCGCAAAGCCAAAAAAAAAAGAAAGATCAAGAAAGATCTAAATAACCACGACCACTCTGTGAAGAGTGTACGACTAAGAAGAAGAAGAGAATAGAAGATATAGTACCTGTCTATAATAATAAAATCCCAACAATATAAATAATAAATAAATAAATAATGCTGGACATTTCACACAACATTATCTAGCCCCAAGCTAAGCAGAGCTTGTGTTATGGTACCTTAACTGATATACTTAATACAATACATTACATAGATATATATATTTTTATTATACATAGAAAATACCCAGAACACCCGGAACAAATTATCTGTAGATCGTACAAATATTTGTTCCGAGGCGGAAATCGAACCCGCAACCTCCTGCGTCGCAGGTAAACCTTCGCCCGCCGCGCCACTGTGGTCGTCAATATGATTGTATGTACTGTTTAAGTATCTAATTAAGAAGTTCTGTTGATCACCTGTTATAGTTTGATCATTTAGGTTGGATCATTTGGTAGGTATTTTTTAATTAATTTGACTTGATAATTCTTTAATCTGTTTGTTGTTTATTTGCGTACCTACTCGGAGTGATATCTGGTATTTGTATCTCGGGTCAAAAACTCTCAAGTTATCAATATCTATATAATATTGTCAAAAATTGCTGGACACGAGGTTTGTGCATAAATGGTAAAATTTTTGGTAACGTCGTATTTGGTGTTTATATAAACGACATAATATTATTATGGTATGCTTGCAAAGTTCAGTATCAAAAGTAGGACCCGTGACAATGAATTGTGAAAAATGGACTCCATCAAAAAAACCAGACACGTACAAAGAAGCCATCAGCATAATTAATATCAGAGGAAGTCGGTGAATCGCGGCGGCTCAAGACCGTTAGCCGTGGCATTCATGTCCAGCAGTGGACTTTTACAAGCTGATTATATTCTACTAGTTGCGCCCCGCGGTTTCACCCGCGTGAATAATAATGAAAATTGATGATGATGATGATGATAAAAAGTAGCCTATGTGTTAATCCAGGGCGTAAAGTATCTCCATTCCAAATTTCACTCAAATCCATTCAGTAGTTTTTACGTGAAAGAGTAACAAACATCCATACTCACAAACTTTCGCGTTTATAATATTAGTAGGATTCTGTAAGCTGTCTATTTCAATTTCTGCTGTTAATATAGACTAGTATACATAGATCACGAGGAGACGTGGTCACGAGATACTGATAAGAGCTGTCAGTAATTTAATATTTCATGTTTACAATATATTAATCAATGTTATTCTGGAGAGATAGAGGAACCGAACGTACCTATTATTGAAAACAATCGATTCATTTAGTTCTGCATTCTCTTTCAACAACGACAGCGTAGTTTTAATGTTGTCAAAAATTTAGAATTATTAATAATGGCTCCAAAAGAAATAGATTACATAGAGTTAGCACATCAGAGAGCGGTTGAAAAGAAAACCCATGTGAGCTTTCCTCAGCTTAAATACCCATCGCTGAGAGATGAAGGGTTCAAGGATCCCGTGCAATGGCTGATGGGGAAAGCGATGGATGATGGAGCCGAAGGGCTGTGGCGAGTCCATAATGGGATCTACGATTTGAATGATTTCGTTCAAAGACACCCTGGCGGAGCCGAGTGGCTGGAACTTTCCAAGGTAATTTAGTTGTTAACGAATTTTGTGCACTTAGGGTATTGAGAAAAGTTATTCAGTGGAATAGAAACAATTTAGGTGTTGTGTTTCCAGGTCTTTTAAGTATTTTGTATTAATAGAAAATCGAAATTATGCTATTACCGCTCAATTTGATGGTTTTTAGGGTTTAGTACCATAAAAGGTAACAAAGGAATCATTATAGGATTACTCAGGTGTCTGTATCTGTCTGTCTGTCACAACTTATTATGCCCCTCTTCGCTTCGTCCGGATCGAAGATGAGAGCGCGTCGCTTATCCCTTCTTTTCTCCTGTTTTTTCACATATATATAGCTAAATATAGCTATAGAAAATAATTTCCTCAAAATTTTCGCTTTGACATTTAATATTTCGTACAAAATTACTCACATAATTTCTAGGCAGATAACGAGTTTATAAAAACTTCTACCCTCGAGTTTTGAATCATTGCGTCGCTTTCTTTGGTAAGAGTAACATCATGAGTAAAAGTGAAAACTCTGGCCCAAGAGGCCATTATAGCGATATTTCATCGTCATCTAGATCCGATGATTCTTCAGACTCACAAAGTGATACTGATTACAAATATAATAGGCGACGGCGCCGGCGGCGCCATGCTAGACGTGAAAAGCGTCATTCGTCAGCTCTAAAGGACCTATTAAAACGAGTGAATGTCTTAAGTGATATACTTATCAAGCCGAAAAACAGTAACACTGATCAGGTTCAGAACGAAAATAACCAAAACGTGGTTGCGACAGAAGTCGGGGGTCCCGACTGCCATTATGTTACGACTGAAGCTGGGGGTCCCAGTTTTCAATATTTTTTGTCTGGAGACAAAATTGCCACCTACGAAGAAGTTTTGAACCAGAATATTGGGGGCCCCAATATTCAATATGTTCAAGCGGAGGTCCATTCACCATTTGAGGGAAGGGTCCTAGAAGTACCTTTGGCTCAACAGGAGGACTTAGGCGCTGCTCCTGAACCTCCGCAGGATCAAATGGCCTGGCAAGGTTTGCCAGTTGAAGCCATGTCCCAAAACCCGCAAATGCTTTGCTGGGAGCCTTCTGTACAGCTAAAAGAACCTGTTATCAAGGAAGCTATTGCATCTGAGCTTGATCTTTTGACCAAACTACAGAAATTCGGTCGTTCAGATTGGATGAATATACCGTTTTTTGAGACTCAAAAAGCGCATAGAGCAACACCTGGGTTTTGTGCTCTTAAAACCAACCCAGAATTAAAACCATTTGATACGTCGGCGACATATCAAACAGAGTTCGAGAATACGCTTGCTGCCATTACACACGCTGCTATTACCCAAACTAATGCGGTTCAAGAACGTTTACAAGGAATTGTAAACTGGTGTAACTCAGGCGCTATTCTTTCTCCAGAATCAGTGACTGAGAAAATTAAAGAGTTGTTTGTCAATGACAAAGAGTTTCTGAAGACAAATGATGATATTCTTCAACTTTCGTGTGGAAAGAGGGCAGCCATTATACAATATAAGCGCTTCAACATAATAAGCCAATGTTCCAACTCTGTGGTGGTAGAAAAAATAAAAGAAATACCTCCATCGGATACTCACTTATTCGATAATACCCAGCTTCAAAAACTGCTGTTAGACCATGGGGATACGAATAAAACTTTTATCAAACCTGCTATGACCGGAGTTTTTACGCAAAAAATCCACGATTCAAAGCCTCATCATCAAGGTGTCGCCCATAAATCAAAACAAGGTTATAATAGAAAGCACTCTCAGTCCTTTCGTGGAAACGCCAATAACCGTCACAACAAAGATGGCTCCGTGGACCATGAATCCAAGAAGAGACGGCAAGAATACTCAAACCGACCCGCCTTTAATGACTCGAAACGTAAAAGGTACAAATGACGTGAGGAGGCAGTTTCAGGGGGGGTGTCTGGAAAAGTTCTACTCGGTATGGAGGGCATTGGGTGCTCCAGAATACTGCCTGAAAATATTATCAGGAATGAAAATACCATTCTACAAAAAGCCTCCTTTATTGAAGAGAACGTCCCTCCTCGAAACTTATGCTACACCTGCAACCCTGGACATGACAAAAGAAATATCAAAAATGATAGCTATTCGAGTTTTGGAAGAGGCAGACAGTTCGGCGAGTTTTGTTTCCCCTATGTTCCTGGTCCCGAAAGCGGACGGTACCCAGCGACCAATATTAAATCTGAAGAGATTAAACGATTTCATAAAGCCATCCAAATTTCACCTACTATCTCATGTCAGGGTGCCAACTTTTCTTCAACTGAAACGGGACTGGGTTGCGAAGATAGACCTTTCGAATGCCTACTTCCATCTACCGATCTCGCCTGTCCATCGAAAGTTTTTGCGTATTCTTTATCAAGGAAAAATGTGGATGACATGTCTACCTTTCGGTCTGGCCTGTGCACCAAAAATGTTCGCTTCAATGACAAATTGGGTGGCCGAACAATTGAGAAGCAAGATGATAAGGGTAATAGTATATTTGGACGATTTCCTCTTGGCATCACAGTCCCAACACTTATTACAACTGCACATCCAGGACACTCTCAATCTGTTACGGAACCTGGGCTGATCCGTAAATCACGAGAAGTCGATAGTATCACCATGCAAGCGCCTGGAATACCTGGGAGTCGATTGGGACCTACAACAAAACTTGAAGGGTATTGTTCGAAAGAAGGTAAAGAGAGTCAGACAGCATCTCAATCATTCGTTAGAAAAACGAAAATGGTCTCTACGACAAGTTCAGGTCCTATTGGGTTGTCTCAATTTCATATGTTTTGTAGTCCCGTTGGGAAGACTTCACTGTCGGGTGATTCAAATTCACTGCAACCGAGATCTTCGAAAGAATCCCAAGTCGATAGTATATATCCCGCAAAACGTCTTAGAGGAACTACGTTGGTGGAAAAAGGCGATTTACCAGAAATCGCCTATTCACACCCCAAAAGTCACGAACTTTTTGATAACCGATGCATCAGATTACGGATGGGGTGCCCTCCTGAACAACAAGAGCTTTGCAGGACGCTGGAACTCAACACAACAAATCTGGCATTCCAATCGAAAGGAGCTTCACGCGATACACGAGGCAATATTATCCAACAAAAGGTCATTGACCAACAAAACGCTCCTAATACAGTCGGACAATCGGTCAGCGTTAGCTTACTTGAGGAATCAAGGGGGCACGAAATCGACCGCACTTCTTCACGAAGCGAAACTCGTACTAGAATTGACACAAGATTGCAAAATATCGTTAGTGACACAACATCTTCCAGGCTATTTGAACGGGACGGCAGATCAACTGTCACGGGGTCGCCAGCCCTCAGAATGGCATCTTCTGACGGAAGCCACACAGTTAATTTTTCAAAGATTAGGACATCCACAAATCGACCTGTTTGCCTCGAAAACGGCCCATGTTCTGAGAAAATATTGCAGCCTGGATTACATGGACGAAAAAACCGAATTTTGCAATGCATTCAGCCGGACCTGGCACTTCCACCTGGGATGGATATTTCCACCCCCATGCTTAATCCCACAAGTATTGAAACACCTAAACTCAGCCACGGGACGATATATCGTGGTAGCACCTCGATGGGACAAAACGTTTTGGGGTCCGGACCTTATGTCAAGAGCCCTAGCAGACCCCCTTCAGATAACGAACTTGTCCAGAGTCCTCATCGACACGATGACCAACTTACCCCCACCGAAGATCAAGAACCTAGTGTTGGAGGCTTGGTTGGTACAGGGTGGGACAAACTACTAAAGGATTGGTCCTCTGGTGAAATCGACTTATTAAGTAAGAGTTGGAGAAAATCGTCTTTATCAGTATACAAAAGAGTATGGAACTGCTGGCTACATTGGGCGAATACAAATAAGGTTACACCACATATGCCTTCAGGGTAGACTGTAGCTAAATACTTGGCTTATTTACATATTGATCGGCATCTATCATACAATACTATTTTAGTCCATAAGTCTGCTATTTCTACTATTTGTGAGCCACACCTCCAGACAAAACTAAGCTCGGATCCTTTTATCAGAAAGATTTTAAAGTCAATAGCCTTAGAAAATCCTATAAAAGCCCAGTGTCCTACCTGGGATCCTTCTATTCTTGTTAATTGGTTACAAAACAATACCCCCAATAATATAACATTGTTTGAAGCAAATAAGCGTTGTGCTCTAATTCTCTTATTGGCTTCGGGGAGAAGGGTGCATGATTTGACCCTTTTGTGTACAGACATTAATAGTTTTTCAGATCAATCAGATTACATGATTTTCTGGCCAAAGTTTGGGTCAAAAACTGATACTGCAAATATTCAACAGTCAGGTTGGAAACTCTTAAAAAATACAGTTTCTGAAAATGTATGCCCTATTTTCTGGGTGCGTAAAGTATTAGAGCTAAGTAAACCATCTAGAAATCAATATTCAGAATTGTTTTTGACAAACAACCTCAAGCAAAATAAGCCAGCTTCTAGGACAGTTATTGCATCTTGGATAAAGACTGTATTTCAGGATGCTAAGGTAGAAGCAACCCCAGGTAGTACTAGGGCTGCGGTGGCGTCTTCTAATTGGCTAAGAAGTATGCCTATTGATGAAATTTTGTCAAGAGGTAACTGGCGTCAGAGTAATACATTCTGGAAGTTTTATAGGAAGGAAATCAAAGAAAACAGAGATGATAATCAATTTTTAACACGGTGTTTTCTTCCAATTGTATGATTTGTAGTGATTCATAATATAAAACAAGTTTTCTCTAATTAAGTGTTGATTACGATCCTTGGACGTTATTTTGTTTATCCATATAGCTAATTATGTACTGATTCGTATAATAATCAAAGAAGATAATGCATAATTTTACTTATTTCTATGTTACCTATTCTAATGATAGCTTACCTTATTTTGAAATATCAATCGTTAGAGTTCATTGTTAAGTTTTGAAATAAATATGTGCTTAGTTAATTCATATGTCATTATTTAATGTGTTTATTACTTTTATGCCTACCTACATTTATTCCATTCTGGTCATTCGTAAGTGCTTAATACACATAATTCACAGGCGAAAACAAACATATCTCATCTTCGATCCGGACGAAGCGAAGAGGGGCATAATAGAACAATTTTACCTAAAATGAAATTGTTATTATGCACCTTGAGCTTCGTCCGGAGTATTTAAACGCTGCCTGTTGAAGATGAGACACAATGATTCAAAACTCGAGGGTAGAAGTTTTTATAAACTCGTTATCTGCCTAGAAATTATGTGAGTAATTTTGTACGAAATATTAAATGTCAAAGCGAAAATTTTGAGGAAATTATTTTCTATAGCTATATTTAGCTATATATATGTGAAAAAACAGGAGAAAAGAAGGGATAAGCGACGCGCTCTCATCTTCGATCCGGACGAAGCTCAAGGTGCATAATAACAATTTCATTTTAGGTAAAATTGTTCTATTTTCTCCGAATCTACTGACACAAAAAAGTTGAATTTTGGTATAGATGTAGAATTATATGACCAAATTATGAACGTATAGCATAAATTATCGAATTCTGGTTTCAGGAATTCATTTTGGGAGGACAACTAGAAAATGTTTACGTTCAATTTTCAAATACTTGATTTTGACGATAGTGAAGAAAATATGCGAAATTTCTCTCCCTATCTCCGAAACAACAGAGCCAAACACATTCAAAAAAATATAGAAAATTGATCCTTTCTTATAGTTTACAGCAAACCCTAAATGGAAATCCCAAGTACTTAAATTCCCACGGAAAACGGAAAATACAAATAATATTATGAGAAAATGCGTATAAAATTGTGTTGGTAGACTATAATACGTTAATTGGTCTAGCGGTTATCATGGTAGCATACTTGTACGGAACCCTCTCTATGCGAGTCCGATTCGCACTTGACTGGTTTTTATTAATTTAATTATAGATTAGCTTACAAGAATTTAAGTCCTAGGTGACTTAAATACTAATTTTTATAAATGTTTAGTACAAACAATATTTGTTTTTACAAATAGTTTTCTATTACGGTTAATGTTTTTTTAAGCTGGTTGGACTAACGTTAGCTAGTTATCTAGGTCGATTCAAGGCTATAATGTTTTGTCAATTATAGGTTTCTAAGAATAAAAAACATTGATTATTCATTTTTCCCCTGCCGTATTGTGCATCAACCTGTAGAAGTCCACTGAAAGACATAGGCCTCCCCCCTAGAATGCCACGACTGAGACAATTGTCGATTGAAACCTTAATGCCTATCAAATTTTGCCCTGTCTTCTTTGCCATACTAAAGGCCTTTATATTGGTATCATTATGCAAAATTATTTATTTTCAGGGCACAGACATCACGGAAGCTTTCGAAAGCCATCACTTAAATCCAACAGTCAGAAAAATGCTTGACAAATTCTACGTCAGAGAAGCAAAGACACCAAGAAATTCACCGTTTACATTCAAAGAAGATGGTTTCTATAGCTCTTTGAAATTAGCTGTATACGAAGAACTGAAGAAAATTCCAGCACATGTACCTAGACGAGCTGACATGATCATTGATGGAATTTTTACCACTTTACTTATAGCATCAGCATTTGCGTGCTATACATCCAATTATTGGGCGTCAATGGTCTCCTATTTGGTGGCATCGCTGTCCCTCGCATGGGTGGTTGTTGCATCACATAATTATATTCATAGGAAAACTAATTGGAGGATGTACCTGTTCAGCTTGAGTCTTTGGTCCTATAGGTAACTGCATTTAAATTATTGCTCAATTATGCCGGGAGGCCTTTACCCACCACTGACCCAGAAGGAACAGTAAATTATTTCAGCATTTTTATTGATGATGATAACTGATACCAAACCTGTTACCTGTTAGTAGTAACTGATGGTTACTTTGCTTGGTTAAGAAGGGCGTTTACTGAGGTCATCGAAACCTTACAACTATGAACATTGTATTATATAACACCTAATGATCTCTATTTCGCATAGTAATTTTCGTGGAAGTCATGTTTTATTTTCTTTTTCAGAGATTTTCGTGTATCCCACGTACTGTCACATCACCTGTATCCAAATACGCTGATGGACTTGGAAGTGAGTGCTTTCGAGCCTATTGTTTTCTGGAATCCGAGAAAACAATCTTACGTGTCTTATTTCGCTATTCTGATTGAACAAATCGTGTTCCCGTTTATTTTCGGGATGAACTTCATGAAAAGGTAAATGTAGTATCTACTGCCTATATTTTCATAGCCACAACATTTCCATACATCTATATCATTTTTTTTTTTTTTTTTATTTATGTTAGGAGCAACAAACAATTACACTAAAAAACATGAATACAAATAATTCTTTAAAGATAGGTACTAAAAGTGCAATCAGCCCCGTCGTCCACGAATTTGATAAAAAAAAATATATCTCATTATCTACATATATTTAGTACAGGCAAATTAGCAAAAAGTGTGGACCTAAGTCGTGTAGTCGTGGATTCTTATGGAAACGATAGATGACACGAAAAGAAGCTTATCCTAGGTTTGCACCGTTTCTGGCGCTTACGGAACCCTTTTAAATATTAGGTACAAACTTAAAAAGGCCGTAAATTTTAAAATAGAAAGAAATTACTTGATACAAGTTAAATTACGTATAGAGAGACTGTCTTAGTGCATTGTGATTTTAATAAAAACCACGTGCATGTAGGGAACACAGTGCTGAACAAATGCATGTTCCGTAAAAAAAAAACCAGTATAAAACTTCCGGCGGATGTAGTACTAATTAAATGAATAAGTTTAAGTCAATTTCCAGAACTACATTAATTTTACCCGAAGTAGAGCGACAATAAAATATGGAAAAGTGCCTTCCGTGAGACGCACCATGGTGCAAACCTGGTAATGTATTTCGAACATTTTTCTGATAAGTGTATCAATTTGCACATAGTTTTTTTTGTAAATGTTTTTTTTTTGTATTTTCCGTATGTCGGATTTAAAAAATACTTGGTGCAAATGTAGATCATAACGGTTCAAAGGCTATGCCAAATTGCACTGACTACTTCTATTTCCCCCATTAAGTTACGGATATTTTAAGGTTTTCACCCTATTTCACCCTGTTCCGGAGGGTGAAATTACTGATGCTTATTATTAGAGGTGATTTTTAAGCCATACCAAACAATTAGAAAGTTTTCATGACTACATCTAATTAGTTCCACACTTTTGCAAAAAATCACCTAATTTGACTGTACTAATTATATTCTGTTAGTCATCATGAGGAAACCTTTTCTCAGTACAAAACTTGATGGCATATCTCTCTAGTATTCTACGTTGGGTTCGTATGGTGGATAATGATGTTTTCACGATCACTAGAAAAGCTGAGTAGTTACTAATAGATTCTGTGATGATCTTGTGAACTTTGGTGATACTAATAGATACTGTGAGGAAAAAGCTATTAAAGTAGGCACAGTCTGCGAAAATTCAAGGAGTAACTATATTGGAATATCTTTCATAACAGGTCATCCTAGATTGCGTTATTAATGTTAATCGTTATTAGTGTATCCTAGACGTAAAAGATGTCGTGATCGACGTGTATTTCGATTACAATTAATAATTGTGCCTTTTCAGGTTCCTCCTCAACTTTATGCGTAAAGGATTCTTTACCAACCACTACCGCTGGCACGACGGAGTCGCTTTCCTCCTACCCGTGTGGATGTGGATCGTTAGTGGCAACTCCTTCTACAATGTTTTATTCATGTGGCTATGGATCATCTGTACAGCTAGCTTCATATTCTTCTCCATTGGATCGAATGCTGCTCATCACCATCCAGACATCTTCAAAGATGGTGACCAAGTCAGGTAATTTATCTAAACTAGATCATAGAAGTCTGCGTTTACTTAGCTTGTTTTAAAAGTAAATAAATCGGAAAAAATTAGAGGAAAAAATGCTTTTTAGACCGCTTTATTCAGATTTCAGAGCTATTGCTAAAAAAGTTTTGTGCCATAATTCATTAAAACAAAAGTTGAGTGAAACTTTTGTGCGCGTGTCAACATTATCTTATTTAATTTCCCAGCCATTTTCCGCAACTCAAAGAGTTAAGTATTCACAAAGATAATTTTCATGTTTATTTTCATATCAACCATCCTAAAAAAAGGTTTAGGTCGGTACCTACAGAGAGCAAAACAAAAATGTCCTCTTCATATCTGGCAGTAAATCACTTGATCACGCAGAGCACAGAATTTTCCTGGAATCTTTACGACTTCGTCGTAAAACCGCTTGGAGTTTACTATTGGTGCATCACTGAAGATAGCTGGAGTTCCTAAATTTGATGCATGGTGCTTTTTATGCTTTCGCTAAAGCCGTGGCCCTTTCACTGTCACTAGTCAAGAGTAGGCATAATTTTATTTCCAGTTGAAATAAAATAGGCTGGTTATGATGATGTGGTACAATAGACTGATAGAAACTGACCAAAGGAGCTCTTAATTCAATTATGAGCAAATTTCGTAGGTTTAAAGCCGTGCCTGGGTGGCGCTATGTTTTTTTAACCTGTAAATTTAGAATGTACATAGCTACAAAAATGTTATGTACTCATTCACCACATCATTAAAGCGGTGTAGAAAAATGCTCCTAAAGGTACCTGACACATACCAATTTGCGGTCGTATTACAGCTCTTCCACACTTAGCGAAGAGAATGAGACCCATCTTTGAGCACATCACAGGCTGGATGCATAAAAAGAACCTGCATGTGTGTCAAACTCTTTGTTGCTCCTTTCCATGAATCCCTCACTTCATGGTTCTTGGTTCGCGCTGCTCCATCATGTTCACGCATGTTGTGCAGTATTTAGCAAGCTACACATAACATAAACATATTATACATAACAACCAACAGTCACATACATAGTCCTAATCCCACAGTAGGACACCCTGTGTCATGTGTATCAGGAACTACGAATACCAAGGTACCACAACACCCAGACCCGGAACAAATATTTGCAGATCATACAAACATTTGACATTTGCATAGGACAATGCAGGAGTAATAACACTATAAGCTAGTTAATATTTTGTCGCAGGAAGTCGGTGTATGGAGGTGGCTCAAGACCATGAGTCGTGGCATTCTAAAGTGGAGGCCTATGTCCAGCAGTGGACATTGGCCTTCTACAGGGTGATGATAATGTTGATGATGATGATGATGAATATTTTGTTGTGTTATTGTTTATCATGTTTTCTTCTATACCTATCTGTTCTATGAATTTGCGTGCCCACAACAAAATCAATTTGTTTTTATTTCACACCAAGTTACTTCTATATTTATCAGTGACACGACATAAGAAGAAGAGAGGCTGATGCTGTTGTTTCTTGCAGGAATGAAACCCTAGACTGGGGAATGCATGAGCTCGAAGCCGTGATGGACCGTCAAGATATCAATCGGAGCCTCTTCACAGTAATGACCTTCTTTGGAGATCACGCCTTGCACCATCTCTTCCCTACTTTAGACCACGCAGTCCTCCCGTACTTGTATCCAGTGTTCTTGGAACATTGTCAGAAGTTCAGGGCTAATTTCAGGCTGACGACACAACTGGACCTTGTAATTGGACAGATAAAGATGACGCTGAAAACTGATCCCAGTGTGTTGAAAGACGATGAATAGAGTGTTTTTTCAGGTTTATTTCCACCTGTAACAAGGTTCTAAAAGACTACTCCCGGACCGAAACCTTATGTACATTCCAAGCATAAGTTTTGATAGATACATACTTACCAAAAAAAAAAAATATCAAGTTTTGGACTTGTTTCGGATTATTAACTAAATACAATATTTTGATTCATAACTTCATATTTTTTTAAGAAATTGTTTCAATTAAATACGTTAGTTAAGTAAAGCTATTATTATCTTTTGTTTTCAACATCTCCTAGTGATCCGCTCCCCGATTAGCACTATATCTTGTTTATTATGTACAAATTTCATAAACACTTGTTATTGCGTGGAAAACTTTAGATATCAAATCCATATTGTAAACGGCGAAGTGACCCCTTCAAGACTCGTAAGATAAGACAATACAGATATATTCGTGGAATATGATGATGATAGTATAGTCTATTTTTTAATCCCTGCCTAAAATAGGGGTGTCATAAGTTTGAGGCCATAGTGTGTTTGCCTGTGGCCTCAGCTCTGAAACTGGTGTTCTGAATTCGATGCATTATAATTTTGTATGAAAATTTGCATGTGTGAAATGTTTCTTGGATGTTTAGTGGAAATTGATGCAGCCATTTTAAGGATTATCAGTTCGCAACACTTTTTTTGAAGTGAACTCAGGCATTTTTCTATTAGAACCATCAGGAGCCCAAAATGTTCATTTGACATTCTTGCTAATCTTAATCTAAGTCATTGTTTCATTTTTATTTTCTTTACCGCAATAAACTTATTATTATTATTTTCGCCGACATCTAGCGACTCACCCACCCCACCTACGTCTATAAACATCTATCTAACATGTATCTTGTGTACTCGAAGGGTTTTTTAGGGGTTTTCAACGCGGACGAAGTCGCGGGTTTCAGCTAGTAGGTAACTAATGATGTTTGAAGATTTCGAGTATAATGTTATTTGTATGTTATTTGGAAAAGTGTGTTATTTATTGGACTGTTCCTTCAGATCGACACAGTTGTAGTCGTACCTAATCTTGCGACTAATATTTTTTTAACTCTTTTCAGTTTGTGTAATAGCTTATTGGTATCTTTATATGTTATAAAAGATTGGCGCTAGGTGTGAGTAGTGTAATAGCACTGTCTGTCTTGGGACGGGGCACTTGTCAATTCACCTGTTAGCAACAGTTGACTTCGGGACAACTTCCGCATGGTATCTTGTAATACGGTGCTAATGTTGATGTAGTATGTCTGACGCTTTGATAACTTCCAAACATAAACACATGCTTTTTTACATATACGAATAGACAGATCTTCAATGGGCTTGTTCAATAATTTGTTTTCATTTTAATACTGAAATTAATAATTCAAGTCTAATCAAGTTAGAACCTGTCAAATTCAAAGTTGATCATTTCATTTACAACATGCCAATGAATACATACGTACATTACATAACACCCAACTGTTTCATACGTAGTCATGATCCCAGACTAGGATTCTCTGTGTCACGGGTATCAGTAATTACGAGTGCCATGGTACCGTAACACCCAAACCCGGAACAAATAATTTGTAGATCATACAACCATTTGTCCCGCAACGGGAATCGAACTCGCAACCTCTCGCATCTCAGCCGGCTACTCGCACGCCACGCCACAGAGGTCGTCAAAACTTAGAATGAATAACATTAAATCCAAGGGATTCTTCCTTCTGTTTTTATCAAGGGATTCCAATGATATAATTTGTAACGTCAAATTAATCATAGTTCAACGTCATTCACCGCTATACCTACTGCTTCCTAAATAATGATAGGCGCTATTCCAGGCAAAACTAGCTTTGAATTACCAACAGCCAGACTGATTAAACCACAGCGATGATTGATTAACTGTAGAAAGATAAATTTAAACTATCAGTAAATAACCATTAAAAGCCAATTTGAATGACTACTGAATAGATATTAGGAGATTTTTACTATTAATTTCATAAGCCTATTTTTGTTGACCAAAATTGAAAAATTTGAACACATAAAGAATCACTTCGGGGTATGTCCGCCTGAGGGTCTAAGCTAGAAATGCAACAAGCAACTTGCGAGCTTGTGGTGTAACACTAAAAGGGGTTTTTGTATGGCATTTTTGTGATTTTTAAAAGAGTATATAGGGGTGCTTTTCGGTTTTGCACATGCTACGTAGATGCTTGTTATATATTATGCAGACTCGACAATGTTTAAAATTGCAAACAAATAGTCACTCCCTGGGGCCAGTCTGTACAGCAACACTGAATTTGTCTGTCAGCTTCGGATCGGATGTGGTTTCTAGAGTCACTACAGTCTGGAAATGTAACTGGCTCTACTATGAATAACAAGCTGTAGGTAATTACCAGACACTTCTTTTACTTGTCCTGTTCATAAGGCACAGAATTCGAATAAAACACAGTCTTTTGATTCAGTGTAGGTTAATGTGTAGAATAACTGTGGATAACATAAGTATAATGAATCTTGTGCTTTTATTCTTAAAACTGGAAAAAGGGAAAAACAACTAAGGACATTTCCTCAGTATTATTATTTTCCAAAATAAGCTCTGTAAATTCAATATTTTGCTCTGCATCTCGAAATATTTTTTGCACACAAGTACATTTTGTACATTATAAAGTTCTGGTAAACAGCTTTTTATTCTTCTAAAATAAAATCTAACTGAAATCACCGCGCAAGCATTCTGAACATTATCTTTGATTGTGAATGGTTCAAAAATTGCAATCAGTCTTGTGAGCTTTTCAAACCGGACTGACATGACAGTCCAATTTTTCGACTGAATTCACTTGAAAGTTAGCCGGGGGTGAACACTGCTATCGACTATAATGTCAAACTTGTTTGTAAAATATACACTTTATTAGTGTTCCCCCGTAGCTTTACTCGCATGATACTGGGATAAAAAGTAGCTTATATCTATATCTAGAACTATGGTTCTCAAATTTTAACGAAATTGGGTCTACTATTACATCGTGATTGAGAGTAAGAAAGAAAGAAAGAAAATAAATTTATTTGCTACGAAAACAAAACAATAACTAGCAAACAGAACAGAAGTAGAATTAGGTAGGACACACAATTAAGTATTAGGTAATTGACTAAATAAAAAAGTGAAATGTCCCACGCACTCACTCTGTCCCACTCCAACCGTTCAAAAATCACGTCAAAATGGCATTCAGCGCAGCATAATGCTGAGTAAGTTATTCTATATACTCAGCGCTGATTTTCAGCTGACACCAACCAGTGACGTCACCTATACCAGAATCCCGCACTGCCTACGAAGTTTAAAGCCAATTTCACCATACTCTGATAATTAGTAAATGTCTTGTTAAATCTAACCATTGGTCAAGGTGACAGATAATCTTTGAAAACACCTGTCAAAAAGCATTGGTTAGACTAATCAGTTGTCTAACCGCCTGTTACTTGTTGGTGAAATCAAACTTTAATGTAATAAACAAGTTGAGTACCTAATAAACAATCATCCAAACTTCCGAATATAAAATATGATGGCCTTATTTATACAAATCTGTCAAAAGTTAAACAATGCTTGAAATATTGTCATCCCTTACCGTTGAATAGCAAGAATACGTTAGTTGAGAGAGAACTATGCTAGAAATTTCACTACGTGATAGAATCTGAAACGAGCAAATCCGTAGAAGAACCAAGGTCACCGACTAGCTCTCAGAATTAGCAAGTTGAAGTGGCAATGGGCAGGTCATATAGCTCGAAGAACTGATAACCGTTGGGGATTAAAGGTTCTCGAGTGGCGACCACAAACCGGACGACGCGATAGAGGAAGGCCCACCACTCGATGGAATAAAGATATTATAAACGTAGTGGAACATGTGGATGGAGGTGGCGCAGGACCGTTCGTCGTGGCATTCTAAGGGGGAGGCTAGATCCAGCAGTGGACTTTTACAACCTGATGAAGAATTTAGAATTTTTTACATTGAAATCTTAAGGATAATTCAAAATGATTCTTATGATTTCAATGAATAAAAATCTTTTGATTTGATTTGATGATTATGATTACTATTGGATAGTGACATGCAGTGACAGGAGTAATTTAAAGCAATGCTTGCATTTTAATAACTTTTGTTGGGGTAAAACTTTATAGCTTTCAACAAAGCCTGTTCATGTAAGTGACATGAAATTATTGGCTCCATTGAAATGAAGACCAATATACAAGTATTCCTAGAAAACACGATTTCCACAGACTTGCCTAGATCCTTAATATGTTGGATATTTGTGGGACTTTATAAAAGAAATAAGTGGGTTGAGGTTTTAAGATTGGATATGATTATCTTTCCAAGAATCGGTGATGTCAACTCATGTTATTAAACTGTTCACAGACCATTAACTTAAACTGTTTGATAAACATAATTTCTTTTGTATTTAATCATTGTTTTTCAAAGATTACAGCTACAATCTGCAGTGATAACCGTTCCCAATTCCATTTTTACTGACAATTTATTCACAAAGCATTTAAGTAACAAAGACAATAAATAAAAATTCAATTTATCATTCGATATGCATTTACGTTTTGAGAAGACTGAAAATAAATGACTTATGAATATTAACACTTGCACCAATGTTGGTGGCAATTGAATTTGGCAAAAGTCCTCAAAGACCAAAATATTATCAAGGAGGTTGAACTTTAACTTTTTTTTTTTTTTTTTTTTTTTTTATTCATATTTATTATAAGGACCTTTATAATTTTCTTATATGCCGGTCCTGTAAAGTATACAATTACTTAAATCTAAACAAGATATATAACACACACATATATACAGGTAGCTAGTTATATAAGGTATAATTTTTCACTTGTGATGACTCACAGCTATGAACACAGCTTTTGCTGCCTCAGAAGTTGGTTCAGATAAAACTCTGTTAAACACACCTACATCATACATATTCAGGCTGTGAGTCATCACAAGTGCTTGTCTTTCTTGCTGAAAGCGAACACACTCAACCAACACGTGGTGAACGTCCTCCACTACTCCACATGTATCACAATTGGGTGTGTCCGCTTTCCGCATTAAAAATGCAAATTTTTTTAAAGGCATGTGTCCTGTTCTTAACCTGTGCGCTGTAATAATAAGTCTTCGTGTTAGTTTTGAATCACTGAACCAAGGTATATGAGGAGGCTCACACTGAATACTTTTGTACCAAATACCCTTTTCAACAGATCTCTCATTAAAATATTCCTTCCAAAAATTATAACAGCTCTTTCTATATGTTGGTAACATTTCAGAGTAATTAGGTAGAATATTATACTCGTAGCCTTCCGAGATAGCTTTCTTTGCTAGTGTGTCAGCCTCTTCATTACCCTTCAGTCCAATGTGTGATGGAACCCATTGTAGTCTGACATCTACTCCGCGATCACACAAGTCAATTAGCTGCGATAACACTTTATATGCAATCGAAACGCCCCTCCTGCCAGAGGTGCATCGACTGATATGTTGAAGAGCACTTCTGCTGTCACTGCAAATTACAATTTTCTTGTGTTGTCGCTGTAGGTTTTCAACATAGTATGCAAGTGCTTCAGATATAGCAATGAGCTCCACAGACATTATCGAGACGCTGCCATTAATTTTAAAACAATTATTTTGTACATTACTACTAGAACAAGGGTCATAAAATGCTGCTCCTCGCCTATCATTACTTTTTGAACCGTCAGTGAATAAAACATACCAATCAAAATATTTCTCATTTAACTCTTTTAGCGTTTCATTCTTTAATAAGTTAACTTCCTGACGTTTTTTTTGACCCTTCATACATTTTAAATTTGTAACAACTATACTGTCTGAATTAATATTAGTGACCCATGTCTTTAAACTAAACATGTCTAAAGAAACCGAGGAGTATAACTGATCATTTTTAATAACATCAAAACATAAAACAAGTAACGGTTTTTTCTTATTAGTCCAATAACTACTAGACGCACAGAGCGTGTTTAACTCAGTCAGCAATCTAATTGTTTCATTGTCAATCCAGGCTCGAGCCTTTGAACAATATTTAAGTGCCAAGTATCGTCTTCTTACTTGCAGTGGAGAAACACAGAGCTCACTTTCCATTGTATGAATCGGAGTACTTCTTATAAAACCTCCAATAATCCTCAGAGCTTGGTTTTGTATCTTATCTAACTTATAAGTGTGAACTTTCGCGCTATTGTCAAATAAATACGAGCCATAATCTAGCCTACTTCTTATCAAAGAAATATATAATTTGCGTAAATGTAATGGATGTGTACCCCAATTTGATCCAGTTAAAACTTTAATTAGATTAAGAAATTTTTGCGTTTTAGCCACTGTCTCATTCACATGTTTTCCCCAGCGTAGCGAACTATCTAACCAGATACCTAAATATTTATAAAAGTATACAGATTCAATATCACAATTATTAATTTTAATATTTATCGACTGTCTTCTACGACCCCTGCTAAAAACACAAAATTTAGACTTAGAAAAAGATAGTTCAAGACCCAATTCATTCAAGATACCTACCAATACACAAAGTGCACTTTGTATTTTCTCCGCACTTTCAGTTAAGTTTCTACAATTTTTAAACAAAACAAAATCATCCGCGTATTGACAAATATACACATAATTTATTTCCTTACATATTTTAGACGTTGTAATGTTAAATAATAGGGGGGATATTGGGTCCCCTTGTGCCAAGCCCCTACTTGTGTACCTAAAATTGTTTTCTTGTACACCAAGATCATCGTTAGTATGTAGGCATCTTCGACTTAGAAAATTCCATAAATACCTACAGATTGACTTCCCTATTCCAATGTTGTCTAAGATTTCTGTGGTCTTTTCTATTAATACATTATTGTACGCATTCTGGACATCGAGGAAACAAGTAACAGTAGGTGTGTTATTTGTAAAACCTAGCTGAATCTGCGTTACTAAGCGTACTAAACTGTCCAAGCACGACTGCCCTCTTCGAAAGCCTGTCGTAAATGGCGATAACAAGTTATTATTTTCCACGAACCATTCAACTCGTTTATTTAGCATACTATGCAATATCTTACAAAGGCACGACATTAATGATATAGGTCTCAGCTTAGGCCCGGAGTTTGATGGGTCATGTTTAGGTATTGGCACTATAGTAATATTTCGCCATTGCACTGGGATATCACCGGTGCTAAGTATACGATTAAATATAAAGAGAAGATATAGTTTTGCTATTTTTGGTAAATAGTAAACCATCGAGTAGGTAATTCCATCTCCACCCGGCGCTGTGTCTTTCTTTTTTAAACAACGACACATTTCGTGCAAGAAGAATTCCGCTTCTAAAGTCTCATTAGACGAGGTATACGTAGGTATACACCGAACCACATAATCAGGGGCTAAGTTACATAATAATTGAGCCTTATCCTCTTTAGAAACGTATAATTTTTGTGACCTATAACCTTTCATCCAACGTAACCGTCTCCACATGTCAGAGACCGTGGTAGACTCATCAATACTGCTACACATCTCTTGCCAGCCGAGAGACTTTGCTCGATTTATTTCTAGCTTAGCAGTAGATGATTTCTCTTCTAGTGTCCGTAAATTACTAGGGGTAGGGTTTTTCCTAAAATTAACTAATGCTAATCTCCGTTCGGCTACTAATTTTGAGAGTGACGGATTCCAGTATGGTTTGGGTTTAAAATTATTAGTAGGGTTTGCGCATATTCTAATCATAGGAATAAATTTATCAGCTGCTTTTAAAATATTAGCAATAAGGATATCATATAATTTCTGAACTTCCATATCCTCCGACGGATATGCCATTTTTTCGAGACACTTTGAGTACTCATCCCAATTCGCTAGTTTCAAGTTACGTCTTTTCGAAATTCTAAAAGAGTCGCGGTAATTAAATCTCATTTTTATAATTGCGTGATCACTTCCTAGTTGCTCATTCATCACATTCCAGTCAAAATGAATAGCTACATCGGACGAAACAAACGAAATATCTGGGGACGAACGCTGTAAGATATTATTAACCATTTTGATTCTCGTTGGTTGTCCATTATTTAAATATACATAATTGAATTCTATCGCTGCATCATATACTTTAGCTCCCCTACCGTCGTTTCTGTTTGACCAGCCTGTATGATGCGCATCAAAATCACCCACAATTAAACAGTTATTAGCAAATAAAGAAAAAACAGAATCCCAGTCCGACTGAGTAGTGAACACCGAAGGTGGGCAATAAATGGACACTATATTTTTCAGACTACCGCAGTTTAGTAAATTAATACATAAGATTTCTATACCCGGGTTTTGATGAGTCACGTTAGGCACCTGCACCTTAATTGTTTTGTGGACTATTATAGCGACACCTCCATATCCATCGCTTCTATCTTTACGGTAAATATCATATCCACTAAGACGTAATTGGGTTTCGGAGTCCAACCAAGTTTCAGAAACAAAAGCCAAGTGAATTTTTTCTTGTGTAAGTAAAAGGTCAAATTCTACTAGTTTAGGTTTCAAGCTATGTGCATTCCACTGAACTATGTTTAAAGACTGTACTTTTTGTGATGCGGTATCCGTCACCACTTATGAATACGAGCCACCACTTATGAAAGTGATGACTGTATTTAAAAGCTGCTCTTTCTTAAATAAACTGAGTAAGTACTGAACTACTTCCTGAAAAACTAAATTACATACGCTTTTCAATTTCTCTTCTAACCTCCTTTCTGACAATAGAATTTTTTCTATTTCTTTCACTAGACGCCTAAAACCACTTGATTTGCGACTTTCACTCCTCATACCAGATTTCTCTTCCTCTTCATCCTTCTTATCCTCATCTTGTGATATATCCATTTCATGTTCAAGATGGTCTGAAACTTCGTCACTAATCTGTGGGTATTTCTTAGGTTTTCTTTTCTTTTTTTTTCCTGACTTTTTATATTCTACTCCCAAACCAATATTCTCCTCTTTTCTATTTTTGTCTTCTCGTTCAAGCGAGTCATCGTCGGATTCAATCTCAACTCTATGAACTATTGCCTCTGTCACTAGTATGTCCCTATAGGACAGGGTGTTATCTTCTCTGTTCACGAGCACTTGCGAAGACCGTTTTTTTTCTTCTTCGATTTCTCCGTTGTTGATCCTTCCTTCAGTCATTTCGTAAAAGTCCCTTTTTCCTCCCTTCTTCTCAAAGTACAGAGCATATGCCTTTCTATAGGTGCAGTTTTCCAAGCACATTATCTTCCTTATCTCTTTTTCTTTAAGAAACACTGGGCATTGTTTGTATAGCACCATGTGAGGTCCCTTGCAATTGGCACATGTGAACTTGTCAGATTCGCAGTTTTTGTGGTCTCCACCACACTTGGGGCATACGACTTTTTTGGCAGGACATGCACGCGATAAATGCCCAAACTTCCAGCAGCCAGAACATTGGCTTACCGGAAATGTATAAGGTTCCACTTTAAACCGACACCCGTACCCAAAAACGTACGGGGGCAAAGTGGAACCCTTTATACTCAGCCGAATTGTTTCACTGTCAACCCACTTGCCGTCTTCAGCTAGTCGTTTCAGTCTTCTAACAGATAGAATATCATAATCACATTTCAAGTTTTCCAGTGCCTCTTTTTCCTCAATATCTAAGTCAACTTGCCTCACCAAACCGTAGGACAAACTGATTTCATCCAACATCTGGCATCTGAAGCCCAAAGTTATCATTTTCTCACAGTTTATTAGATTATCGCAGTCCAATTTGTTCGTAAACTCGATAAACACCCTGTATGGACTTTTGTACGAAATTTTCAAAACATTTTCTATATTTTCGGATCTAAGAAGTTTAGCCATGCCAAATTGCTTGGGTAAGATCTCCCTAGATATTATAGATACTATCCATTTGTCAGATTCATCTTGTAGATCGATAACTAGTTGAGTTTTAACTTCTCTCTCTTTCCGGACGGATTTATTAACTCGAGTGCGCTTCACTTTTCTACACACCTTCTTAAAACCATCTTCCTCTATTAATTCTTCACTCAAATCACTCACTTCTTGTCTCGATCTCTTTTCGGACCTAACAGGCGATTGTACACCGTCATTTACAATGGATTCATCAATCTCAACATCACTTCCACCCGTATCACGATTATCGTCCATTATTACGCACTACACCGAGCGCGTGCGCGCTGTAGGATAGAAATATAAATAATAGATAAGCTTCGTAAGTATTCGCAGAGCTTATCACTATACGCGTGCACTTGCAACGACAACTGACGCGCCACTGGAACTTTAACTTTGAAGGATAGAACTTAAGAGGAGGTCACCAGAGTTGCACGCGAACGAAGTTAGCTTCTAATATGGCTATTATTTCTTCAAACTCCATTAAACATTGTACACATGATTAGTACCCGTGGTGCGTTAGTCCTACTAATATTATAAACGCGAAAGTTTGTGAGAATGGATGGATGTTTGTTACTCTTTCACGTAAAAACTACTGAATGGATTTGAGTGAAGTTTGGAATGGAGATACTTTACGCCCTGGATTAACCCATAGGTACTTTTCATCATCATCATCAATTTTCATCATTATTCACGCGCGTGAAACCGCGGGGCGCAACTAGTTTCTTATAAAATTATAATGGATACCATCATTGTCTTGCCCTTATCCCAATTTATTTGGGGTCGGCGCAGTACGTCTTTCTCTTCCACTCTCTCCGGTTGGCCGTCACCTCATCATTCACTCCTTTCTCATTCATATCATCTCTCATGCAATCCATCTATCTTTTCTTAGGTCTTCCTTTTCCTTTCCATCCACTAACCTTCATATTCATCACTCTCCTAGTTACATGTGTTTCATCCCTCCTCATAACATGCCCATACCAAGCTACCAAATCATAAATTAAAAATTCTGATGCACCATAGTTCTAGATATAAGTGTCCATCATCATCATTCAGAAGGGGGTCCCCCTATCGATGAACCAAATACGTTTTAAAGGTAGCAGGAAGTCGATGGATTGAGGCGGCTCAAGACCGTTCGTCGTGACATTCTATGGGAGAGGCCTATGCCCTGCATGCGACTTCCATGATAATGATGATATTTATTAAGTTCAACAAAATATGACTTTTCAATTCGAAAAAGCCGACTCAGGCAAAAAGGAAAGTAAAAGATTAGGCACTAAAAATACTGAATACTTTTGACGTGTTAACGTCTTATAAATCGATGGAGCCGGCTGCACGCTCGAAAAAACATGACTAATGCGTCGTTACCTCGTCATACGTCGTTACCTCGTCATGCGTCACCTCGCAAAACGCATGCGGTGACGCTGCATGCGCTTTATATGCTATATGCTATATATATATATATATATATGCGCATGCGCTAACGCCGCATGCGATATATATATATATATACATCACCGCATGCGCGTAGCGCATGCGCTATATATGCTATATATATATATATGCGCATGTGATATACATATATATATATATAACCGCATGCGCATGCGCATGCGCTAACGCCGCATGCGCAAAGCGCATGCGATATATATATGCTATATATATATATGTGAGCATGCGCGAAGCGCATGCGGTAACGCCGCATGCGCGCGAGTGCGGAACGAGCGATAAAGAAGCACAATAACGACGTTGACACGTTGAACTATCGTCAGTAAACCGACTTTACAGACAACCGTTTTTTTCTATATTTTTTTGTTATATATTATGTATCTCCTGTTAATTTGATCAGGTTACTTCAACGACTACATTGCACAAAATGTTCCAACTAAGAATATCGTAAAACATATTGGGGGTGATTCGAGCCAAGAGGTGCTCTACCCTGCACTATTGGTCTTAGGACGACCTGTATTATCACAATGTCCACAGTATTTATAACTTCCAAAATAAGAAGACAAAAACTTTAGCATATCACAAAATTTATAACTGTCTAAGCTGCACAATTCAATTTTGTAATTCCCTAGATATCAGTGCAAATATAAATTCCGTCGAATTACGTGGAAGGCCGAGGTTGTTGCAGATGGCCCATTAACCCTGCTGGAACCTCTTCATCACTGGACTAAAGTGAATCTAAGTGCAGCAGTTAATAAAACTCAGTAAACCCACTAAATGTTTTTGAGCAGCGAGCAACCATGAACGACACAGTGTAGGAAGGCCCTCATGGACATACGACATTTTAAAGGTCGCAGGAAGTTGGTGGATGGAGGTGGCTTAAAACCGTTCATCGATGGCATTCTATGGGAGGCCTATGACAATCAGTGGGCTTCTATAGACTGATGATAATTATGATGAAGCCCACATAAACACGATTTGCTAAATCTGCCATGGTTATGAGTAAGCATTAAGCATTATTCATAATAAATTGTTATACCTTTGGTAGCTAAAATAGCTTTTGTCATGTTTTGGCGTGTGTCATTTTACATCAGAGAGAACAAAACAAAAGCTATTTTTTACCGACTTCACAAAAAGGAGGAGGTTCTCAATTAGTTTTTTTTAATGTTTGTTACCTCATGTCTCCGTCGTTTATAAACCGATTTGTTTTTTTTATTTTGTTCCAGTTGTGATGGTGGTATCCATGAGGAATTGAGGGAACTCCTCAAATATTGTAGGCATACATATAGCGATTTTGATATTTTCAGCAACAAATCAAGCATTTGCATTCAGAAAGTAGTATAACCCTTTCACCACTATGGTTTTTTCATAATTTTTTTTTCATCCAGATATTTGGTTGAATACTATGGCGGAAGTCGGTTTTTTAAATGAAAATTTATACCTAAAATAGGTTTAAAAAATATTATGAATAAGGGGGAGGGGGGGGGGGGGGTAAGAGTGCATGCATTAGGTATTTGTGGACCATCGGTATATTATAAAAATGCAATCATAGCACAAACTCATCTGTAGCATTTGGAAGAGCATGTAGACTGACTTCGTCAAAATGATTCTCCTTTTAGTTAAACTTAACTCACAGTATAGGTAACTCTTGTTTATGATTCTATTTAATAAATAAAAACACTATCGTCACTATCATTTGTTCGGTGTGTCACTGGTTCTTTCGTGGGCTCCCTGTTTTAGGTCAGTGGCAAGCTACAAAGCTTGCATTTTTACACGGTATTGTCTTTCTGGTCTACGTATTCTGTGGTAAGTCTAGCCGCACGGTAATAATTAACACTGAGAAATCGTAGCTTTGAAATTAAATAAGCCGTAGTCAGGCGCAACCAAGTGATTACTTTCATAATTCAAATCAAGGTGGAAAGACGTTGCTGTATTTGTAAACAGCTTGTTATTTATAAGAGATAAAGATATTTATAAGAGAAATGTTTATATGTCTGTAAAAATATATAATAAGTAACCGAAGAACTGAAAGTATTGAATGGAAATATATTTGAAAAGAGACTAACTCATTGGCTATTAGTTTTTATAGTTTAAGGACTTTAAGGGATTGTTTTAATGTGTAAATTCATAATTAATTTGACATTAATATCATAGACTACCATAGATTTAACATCTTAATGTGTAAAACTATGTGTATTCATGCAAATAAACGATTCAATTTTGAATTTTGAATCTTAAAGAAGGCCAAGTTGTTCTGGCCTCATAGTGGCAATGCCTACACAACATTCTAAAAAGGATCAAGCTGACGACGCTAACTCCAAAATTTGTATAAAATCGCTACTTTTTCATCTCATCATCATCATCATCATCATCATCATTATCATTATCATTATCATTATTAGCATGTTTAGAAGTCCATTGCTGGGCATACGCCTCTCCCTAGAATGCTACGACGAACACGACTTTTTAATCTATTGGGTATTAAACAATCTTTCACATTTATGGTAATACGAGTATCCGCTTGAGGTTTCGCTCACGTGATTCCGTGAGAGCGATTTCGCACTACGTCCGATCCGAGTTCGATCCGAATCCGTGAAAATTTGGATCTAGATAGAGAAATCGGATTACCATCGGATTAAGCTATCATAGAAATTGTTCTACGACTACACCGGACCGTATTTTCATTTTTCACGGATAAGAATCGGATTCAGATCGGACGTAGTGCGAAACCGCCCTTAAGGTTATATTCTATACTAGTTGCGCCCCGCGGTTTCACCCGCGTGAATAATGATGAAAATTGATGATGATGATGATGATGAAAAGTAGCCTATGTGTTAATCCAGGGCGTAAAGTATCTCTATTCCATATTTCATTCAAACCCATTCAGTAGTTTTTTCGTGAAAGAGTAACAAACATCCATACTCACAAACTTTCGCGTTTATAATATTAGTAGGATCCATTTCAAATTCAATTGAAATCGGCTCAGTCGTTAGTAGTAAACGAGTGACAAATAAATATAATAGAAAATGTTGCATTTATTATATAATTAGCATATTAGTAGGATTTTCTAAAGAAACAAACAAGCTACACAGTGTTACTCGTTTGGGTGTTACTCGTTGGGAACCCTCCCAAATAAGTGTTTCAGTTTAAAAACTTGGGCCTGTTCAGAAAGAGACCCATCGTGGGCAAATTGTGAACTAACGTTGTGAACTACATAATATATTGCATATTTATAATGAATCATAAACTAATGAAATAGTTACAGCTCTAATAGAATCAAGGCGAAACAGATGCGCTATTGTATTGCCTACTAAACGAAAAATTAAATAACTACATCTGTGCCCTCAAATCCCACGACGGGTCTCTTTCTGAACAGATCCTACGGAACACATTTTTCTTACTAACAATCTGTATACAAATCCTAATAGTCAAAGTTACAAAAACCTTCAAGATAAGCCAAGCGATGTAATCCTCAAAAACAGCAACAAGATCTCCATAATTGCTCTAACTCCTCTTTATCCAAAGATTTACACTTTTTAGCGATAAGACCGTCCATTGTGCATTTAGATTTATTTTATTGATTTGTGTAATTCTGAACTAGTTTGTAAGGTTTACAATTTTGTAAAGTATTTTCATTAATTAATTGATTTATTACTTGATGGTTCATTCAAACCGCAGGCATCCCAACAAATATTTCCAAGCATTTGTTCAAGCGTCAACTCTGTACGAAGTAACATCAGTCCAGACTAGGAAATTAGTCTTCATTTCCTACAATCATTGTCGCAACGTTACTTGACAAAAAGAAGCCCTCAAGGTACACTCCTTTACAACCAAGCTCAAAGAACCACCTTCAATGGGAAAGTGCTACTCAGACTTTATAAAGTGTTGGGAAACAGAATCTCTTTGAATAAGTCTACACATGTTTTCCTAAATGCGAGAACTCTTACTTAAGAAAATATTGCTTGAGCTAAGACACATTATTCATTGAGTGGATTGAAAACAAGTAAGCTTAGTACCATGTTTAAGTTATGTATAAAAAGACGTAGCATTTTGTGAGTCGAGATTCGGATTGGCATTTGAATACATAGAGAGACAAATATTTCAGAGACAGTCAGATACAAATATATTATGCATAGGTACGGAGAAAGGTACCTATTCATCGTATGAGTGCCGTTTTCTTGATTCATGAAAATGTAGCGTGGCCGCCGAACATGGAAAATGTATAGTGATATTTTATATTTTCAGTGATAAATATTCAAAGGCTTCTCGTTCGCTAGAACATCTCAGCATTAAGTCATCATCATCATCAGCCTCTAGAAGTCCACTGCTGGATATAGGCCTTCCCCCCATATGGCCCCTATGAATGCCACGACGCAATGAGCAGGTCATATAGCTCGCAGAACTGACAACCGTTGGGGAATAAAGGTTCTCGAGAAGCAACCACTTCTTCTATTTTGGATTTCTATTTGTATCACATATTTAAGCTATACTTAGCATGCCAAATTTCAGCATTGTGGGATTACTGGAATTACCTACCCTAGAGGTATCCTTTTGCTTTTCTTATATTTTAAAACACTGAAACTAATATTAAAACTACTCTAAAAATCGTTTAAATCACTTTCATGATATGCCACTTGACCTGATTGTAAGTATCACTTTTTTTAATCCCTGCTTGGATCCCAATATATCAACAACCCCCCGACCGATTTAGCTCAAAACCTTACTGACAAATTGTACCAGTATTACCATCTACCCCATACAATTATTCATGAAGATCGGGTTGACGGTTTGAAATTTATTTTTAGACAAAAATACATACAAACGCCGGTTCGCTCAAGTCGACTCAACTTTCTAATTCTATGATTAAGTTAAAAATGGTTTGTACGTACTTTTATTTGAGAAATAAAAATACTTGATTCGATTTTGTACAATTCCTTGTAAAAACATGCTAGTCGTGGTAGTCTCAAGCTACGATTATGAGTCTTCTAACTCCATCTATTGATGTCATAAAAGGCAACCAAGAGATTACGCCATTGGATGGGCAGCAGCACCCACCTGAGTATTTAACACCAAACTGCGTTCCGCTTACCAAGTGTGGTGATTATGCCAAATCCTCTCATTGCACGCTATGGGTTTTACGTATGCATGCTATGGCCTCATTCAGCAGTGAATATCAAAACATGCTTCTCGGAAATAAATCGTATTTACAATAGCTCTACGCATGGGATAAATATGATTTCTGTAACCATATACGCAGACATGTCATCCTTCATAACTAAGCCCATATACCGTATCATACATATACACCCAACCCAGCTTTCTAAAAGCTTTTGTCCCGACACACACAGTTATTTTCTCGAGAAACATTCGCAATGCATATTTCATTTCGGTGCCTGCAGGTATTAAATACACTCTAAACTTTACAACACAGGGTTGCTCCTCTAGACAGACAGGCGGTATTCAAATAATAATATATTGTGGCATATTGTGGACAAGAAGTGCTTTGAATTCTGTTTCACAATACCAGCATCGTTTTTTATCGCAAATGCGTCATGTCTTTTTCAGAGAACGTTAGAAGTGTTATAATAAAAGCTAGCCGATATTAGCGAATATCATCATCATCAGCATCATGTTTCACGTTGACGTTAAGAAGCAAATAGATCTCAGTGCGTGATAAGCAAGATTTTATGTCATTCATGTGTCCCATAGTAAAAGATGGAAGTATTAATAGTATTAACAAGTAATAGGTTTTTAGTATTAACATTGCGTTCTGTTTGCGTAGACGGCACGGCTCTGTTTATCTCACGTGCGAAGGTTATCTAACTATTCAATTTCTTTTGAGACCTTCGAAAAATTACATTTAAATAACCGTCTGCGAATAATTTTAATCGTATACCTACTAACACAACTTATGGCACCCACACAAATTTCAACAAGTGCATTTCTATTAAGTTTCTGTGAAAAGCCAATAGAAATTCTTACGTTAAACGAAAGAATTTCTATTGGCTTTAGAATCTCAAATAGTTTACATGGCTTTATAAATATATATATATAATATATAACCTAATCGAAATCCTTACGTTAACAATAAATAAAACAACTTCTGGAGCACCAAACGTGGTGCGGGACGGTGCGGTGCGATTACAGACCACCCCGCACCGCTTCATTGATCAAGCGACGCGGCGGCAGTGTGGCGCTAGCAGCTGTTGGCGCATCGTGTCGTCGTCGGTACTTGGTATGGAGAAGCTGCGAGGTGCGGTTAGCAACTGCCCCGCCATGCACAGCGTTTGGTGTGTATTATCTCATAAAGATGCATACGCAGCACCGCTACTCACCGCCGCACCGCCCCGCACCGCATTTGGTATATGGAGCTCCTAAATCCTTTTTTATGAAAGATATAGGTTAAGTTAATCGTTCAATTAAATTTTGTGTATAATTATATCCAATCCATAAATATAGATTTATTACACTCAATTCCTGCTAAAACCTACTCCATAGCATGCCGAATCACGAAGTATTTTTAGTACCTTACGTGATAAGTATCTAATTGGGTACAAATATAGGACGAACTTTCAATAATATTTCTGTTCGTTTTCATAAAATTATACGATGAGTAACATCGTATAATTTTATGACTCTAAATGTTGATGACTCTATGCTTGCAGACAAGGGCGTCGCCAGGGGGGGGGAGGGGCAGCTTCAGCTTCCCCCCGTCTAGAGATTAAAAAAAATTTGTCAACTGCAAAGCAACCAAAATCCTAAGGCCGTGCAATGGGGAGTTTTCTGACAGCTGAAAGAAAATAGTTCTAAATCCATGCATAGATGGCGCAGTCCAGATAAGGTTGTCTAAATTTTGTCGTTCAGCCACCAACTCTCAGTGTCATTGACTTCACTCACTCATGCTGTTCGTTGGTGAAGTATCTCTGATAAAGTTTTGTGTTGTTTGTAGAACACAAAACTTTGCAAAAGTGAAAAGTTGGACTTTGTTAACTTTTCCACAAAAACAAGTTTTTTTTACAAAGAGAATTTGATCTCTGGTGGTGCTTTTGTAAAATCTTCAGAAGACAACCATGGCGAGTCACCGCCATCTACCGGAATTTTAAGAACTATTTTTTCTTTTTAATTGCCTCCCTGAAAACTTCCCATTGTCTTGCTTTGCCGATAAATCCCGCACGTCAAAACTCGAATAAATTCACTATCACTAGGTACCTACCTACAATTTTAGAAAAATTACGACTATATACACCACATACTTTACCCGTTCCCGTCTCACGACCTTTGAGCGTGATCGCAGTCGGTGCTCATGAGGAAGGACCTCAAAATGGTCAACGAAACGTCAGCAGGAGAATAGTAAAGTACGTGTATTTTTCTAAAATGATACCAAGCCACGATAACTTCAATTGTAACTACAATTCATATTTTTCTCATCCTCCATAATATTAAATTGCCACCCCCTGGGCCATGAGCTGGCGACGCTCCTGCTTGTAGAGCTTGTAAATAAGTAATACCTAGTTATGGTTACCCCTCACCCCTCTGCCTTAGATTAAGTCTAGAATATACTTTTAGTGACTAAGCATTTATGTTTTAAGGCTGACTCAGCGGCGAGACAGCCCTCGGCGCTCTGACGCCCATGTATTCTTTTATTTCAATATTAAAGCATCTCCATATCGATGCACACGTATTTTTAATTTAATTTTAATTTTAGTTTTAAATTTTAATTTTTTAAAAACCCGTTTCTAAGCTCCCAAATCAAGAGTGGCGCAGCCGGTAGGATTTTCATAATTTTCACGGGTTTTTCCGCGTTTTCCCGACGTCCAAATTCGTCAGGAAAATTACCACGAAAAATTCCACGAAAAGTTAATCCGACGAACCAAATAAATATTCTCTTAAACGGGTAAAGAAAAGTGAGCAATGGGTGTAGCAGTCGGTTGGTGAGTACAACTTTTCGCCAATCCTTTGTTTCCCAAATCCTCCTCTTTGAAAATGGTTTTTAAACAATAATTTGTTATTATTGCGATCAAACTTCTCGCATTATAACGTGTCTGGTTAACTTTGTATAAAACTCTATAGAGTTAACCTTAGTATTAATTAGATAAGAAAATATAGAGAGTGCATAGTCTTCAAATTCAGATTTGTACTGTAAGTAATTAATTAGTGTTACGTAAACTTAAATGATCTAAAATCGATCGTATTAGAATTATAATTTAGAATAAAAACTCAACTTAGGAACTATTGGTTGACTTTGTATACAACTCTATGGAGTTAACCTTTGTTCTCTACCATTGAGTTATGAAAATATAGAGAGTGCATATCTTAAAATTCAGGTGTGTACTGTAAGTAGTTAATTAGTGTTACGTAAGCTTAAGTGATCTAAAATCGATCGTACTTGAACTATAATTTAGGATAAAAACTCGTATATTTTACAAAATATTTCAGTGTCAAACCAATTTTACAAAGAATTTTTATTCTATGCCCAACTATTGTTGTGCTTATTTTATTGTTTTTACTGACATTTTTGTGTCAATATTTTTACAAATTATTTCAATGTCAAACCAATTTTACAAAGAATTTTTATTTTATGCCCAACTATTGTTGTGCTTATTTTATTGTTTTCATTGACATTTTTGTGTCAATCGTTTTTACAAAGAATTTTTGTTTTATGGCCAACTATTGTTGTGCTTATTTTATTGTTTTTTTTTATTGACATTTTTGTGTCAATACTTTATACAACCGCGTAAAGTAGAGTGAAAATTTTTCATCAAGTTTTTGTGTAATTTTACATAATCGCATAAACTCAAGTAAAAATTTTCATTCAAATTTTACACATTTTCCCAACTTTTCTTGTGTTTTCAATTGTATTTTTTTTTGTGCTGTTTTAAATTGTGTAATTTTTACAACCGTGTAAACTAAAGTGAAAACTTTCCATCAAGTTTTCACCAATTATTTTTGTGCTTTTTATTGTGCTATTTTAAAGTGTGTAATTTTTAAAACCATGTAAACTTAAATGGAAATTTTCCATCAAGTTTTCCCCATTTATTTTTGTCTATTTTATTGTGCTATTTTAAAGTGTGTAATTTTGAAAACCATGTAAACTTAAGTGGAAATTTTCCATCAAGTTTGCCCCATTTATTTTTGTGTTTTTTTTACAGTGCTATTTTAAAGTGTCTCATTTTATACAACCGCGTAACCTTAAGTGAAAATTTTTAATCAAGCTTTCCTTTTATACTTTACTATTGTAGTGCTTTTAATTGTGTTATTTTAAAGTGTAAACTTTTACATAACCGCGTAAACGCAAGTGAAAAATTTTCTTAAAGTTTTCCACATTTTCCCAACTTTTGTTGTGTTTTCTATTGTGTTTAAAACGTGTTCTATTTTTGTGTAAAAAAAAAAAAAAAAAAAAACTTAAATCGTGTAACTCGAGTGAAAAGTTGCCTTCTCTGAATCGTTCGTAACTCTATTACTATGACGAAGCTATAGAAGCGATACTTAAAGAATTCATTCAATTGATACTATTATACAATGGTGATAAAAGACAGTTAAATTTATATTTGCGAAAATGTTATTATGTAATTGATCGGTTTAGTAACAGAGATTTCGAAGAACGAATTGTTTTGACTAGTCGACTTACAGAGAACGCAGCTGCGCTCTTATCGGAACGAGAGGATGTTGAGACTTGGTCTGCGTTGAAAGAATTGCTCGTCTAGCATTTTGGAGATCCGCGTAGTGAAGCGTGTATCAATATTGAATTAGAGTTTTTGAAAATAAAATCAGATGAAAGTTATCTGGATTTTTGTAATAGAATCCAAATGTTCGATATTTATTGATGTCGAAAGTGAACATGATTGGTCCTCAATCACGATAATCACTGTCCTAGTGATTTAAAACGCGCAAAATTTATCATATTATAATAATACATCCTCGAATGTATTTTTATATAACCGTCCTGAGAATATGGTACGCGTAGTGAGACTTAAGGTACCATCAATATTAGAGGCCGCCTTAAGTGATGTTCTTGAGGAAGTAAATTTTTTTGGAACAATACAACATGAAAAATCGTATACACGGCAGCAGTCAAATTATAAGTTCAGGCTCAAGGCCATTGATAAGCAACAATGCCCCGCCTAAGATGCCCCAAATTCAAGGGCAAGGTCAACCACAGAGTTTTGGAACGGACCGTCCACAAACTTTTGGGTACCGACCTTAGTTTGGCCTTCAGCCACAACAACCAGTAGGCCTTCAGCAATTTAGTTATAGGCCACCACAGCAATTTGGCTACAAGCCACCACAGCAATTTGGTTACAAACCACCTCAACCATTTGGTTATAAAACACTCGAACAATTGAATAATCGGCCAACTCAATTTGGATATCGACCACAATCTGGTATCCAGCCAACTCAAGTAGTCTACAGTCCCCCTCAGGTACAAAAGCCTCAAATGCAAATCAGTGACGTGTCTATATGAGGACAGCTCCTCCTATACCACAAGTACCACAACAAGGTTTTAAGTTAAACGAACTCATTATAAATGACTATGAATACGAACCTTATTACAATGAAAATTACGACTATAATCATAATAGTTATCATGACGTGAACGAAGTGAACTATTATGGTAACAAAAATTATATATGTAGGTACCGACGTAACGTACCATATGAAGACTGACGTATATCAGGCAGGCAAATTTTCTCAAAACTGCCTTGACTAAATCTTAGAACTAAATTGCGATCCTAATTCAAAACTTTCGTACATTATTTAAAAGAAATAGATGCAAAAAATTATTATTGATACCGGAAGTATGAGGTCATTCTTTTGTCCTCAAAACGCCTATCAATATTTTTGTAAATTTATTCGAAAAGGAACCATTTCAAGTGATTAGCACCCACGCGTCCAGCAGGCACGATTAAGTGATGGAAATCCCTCTCTTGCCTACTCTACTTTTGTTACAATAGTAATGATTGGCATAAATTTTATTTGTATGACGTTGACGCACGTTACGACGCTTATTCGAAATGATCTTTTACAACAATTAGGCGCGATTATTGATTTGATTATTATTTTTATTTAGCTTTTGAAAACGAATACTACTTGTATTCCAATAATCAATAATAATTTAAATTATATTATTGATATACCACCGCGATCAGAACAACGGGTCAAGTTATGCCAAAGCGAAAGCCATTCTTGACTTCTATGAATTTATGAACGGCTTACGAATGCCTAGTGCAATAGTGAACTGCATAAACGGTTATGCTTCTACGGTCATTCAGAATGCCTTAGATCAATCAAAACGGTTGACTATTACAACACCTTTTGCTGTAATAAATTATGAAAAACATGTAACAAAGATTAGAAAATTAACAGCTAAAAAGAAAACAAAACACAATGACTAAACGACAAAAACAATATCAGACTCAAGTAGGACAGCGGTAGCTGGTAGCCCTATAGCGATTTCTGATACATTATCAAGACATAGTATGGAAGTAAGTGAATACCCTATAAGACCAGAATCTTGTAAATCACAAACAATTAATTCCGCTGAAGATTTGGAATCAACTGGAATACCAATTTTACGAGATGCAATTGACAACAAACCAAATCAAATTCTAGTTTATTCATGGTTTAAAAATGAAATGCAAGTAAAGAATCTTTCGCGTGAAAAACAAAAGGTTTTGGAAGTTTTCCTACCTACAGATAATTCAAAATTGGTTAAAAACTTTTTGAAACAATACATAAAGCCAATCTATAAATTAAATATGAAAAGCGATGTACTGATGCAGCATCAACAATGACGTATTCCGTTATGGCATACAATCACACCATTCATTCCGTTACTGAACTTACTCCATTTGAAGTTGTCTTCGGACACACTGACACAAACAGCCCATATAGCATAGAATTAGAAAAGCGTTATTTTCAGAAATTAGTTAAGGATCATGCAAAACGAACAAAAGTCTTATATGAACATTTGGCAGATAAGATGGTAGCAATTAAACAAAAGACTAGGGAAAAGAAAGGTGGTGAAATCGAAATTGAATTTCCTGCAGGAAAAACTATTTTTGCTAAAGATGTTAACAAGCGGAAAAGCAAAGATAAACCTCGTTTTGTAAAAGCAAAAGTTATAGGCAACCCCGAAAGAAACGTTTTACCTATACAAATAGGAGAAAGAAAAACTAAAGTTCCTATTAAAAATGTCAAACGCCCTCCGCAAGTGGTGCAGCATACTGCTGATAATGATACCAACCCTGGCCCTTCATCTACAGACACTTGAAGGAAATCCAGGGATACTTCCAATAAAGGAAGGTCAGGCATACTATCAAACTGACTATTGGACTATAGTTAAGGTTATAAACTTGGAAAGGATTTACAGTGATTTAAATTACGTATCAATGAACTATGAACAACTGTGTAAACTGATCGATTGGAATACATCATATTCGGAAGAATTTAAAAATGTGAAAATACATACAGAGTTTATACGCGATATAACTATAGATAAATACCGACAACTTGTTCCACAGCAACGCTTTAAGAGAGGTCTAATAAATCCATTGGGTTCCATTATAAAAGTTATTACAGGTAATCTTGACCATGACGATGCCATCAAATATGATAAACTCACATCTGAACTAAGTCATAATCAAATTATCGTTTCTAAGAAATTAACCTTGGTCTCTAAAATGTTCGATAGCTTTATCAATGTAACTGAAACAATGAATCAGAATACTGTTAATTTAGATAATCGCTTAAAGCAAGCCGAAATAATGTTAAGAGATTTAGCTGCTAGAAAAAACAATTGGGTTTTTTTCACATACATATCAGGATTATTTAGCGTCTTTACAAGCAGTTTTCGTACTATATTTATCAGGTTAAGTGAAATTGAAACAGCTCTAGCATTAAGTAGAGTCTCTATACTACATCAATCTATCGTGAACTCGACGGAACTCATGTATCATTTGAAATTGATTGCAAACTCAGAAAGCTTAGTGTATTTATTTACCTATCGATGAAAATTTGTTAAAATTAGAAGAAACTATTTGTGTCTAAATCATTTATTAAGAAAAACCAGATCACGTTTATTATGGAAATTCCTATTACTGATAATTGTACTTATAACTATTTTAAAATGTACTCCTTACCAATTTTCCACCAATCCGAAAATAAAACCTTGTCTATTTTCCCCAAATATCCTTACCTTTTGGCGAAAGGAATGAAATACTTACCGATTGTGAAACCATGCCGCCCGTTATCAACTGGTGACCATTTTCTGTGTAATGCAGACAACCGAGCAATGTACCATGAGCCCACCTGTATGGAACAGCTCATGAAATTTGAAGACAACCCTGATGATTGTACGCAGCATCAGGTTCGAATTGAAAATGTCAAGGTCCAGCAAGTCAGTTCCGACAGTTGGATTATTTTCAGCAGACTTAAGACTACGCTAACGAAACATTGCGATAACGAAGTCAGTAAGCAGCCATTATTTGGAACTTATCTCGTGACCATCGACGAGCCTTGTGATTTGGAAATTCATGGAATTCGTATTCGACACCGTATCTACATAGAATCGGATGTTGTAGAGCCAATTCCAGTTATCATCTTGCCGCAGCTACGTGCGAACGCCAGTCTATCCGGTGCACGCGCACTCAACATGAAAGGAGTTCACTTAGATGAAGTTAAATACATGGCTTACTCTTTAAAGCAAAGTGCAGTGATCGAAAGTGTTTAAAATTAACAAAAAGACTTTAACTTCAGTGAACAATTAGGATACGTTACTTTATGTTTAGTAATTTTAAGTTTTTTGATGTTTTTACTTTACGTGTTTCTTTTCGTGTTTTTATTATTAAAAATATTACCGTGTAAGAAAAATTATCGGAATACATCTAAAATCGATTCAACCGATAATTTTCCTCTTAGGGATGGAGGAGTTATGGTTACCCCTCACCCCTCTGCCTTAGATTAAGTCTAGAATATACTTTTAGTGACTAAGCATTTATGTTTTAAGGCTGACTCAGCGGCGAGACAGCCCTCGGCGCTCTGACGCCCATGTATTCTTTTATTTCAATATTAAAGCATCTCCATATCGATGCACACGTATTTTTAATTTAATTTTAATTTTAGTTTTAAATTTTAATTTTTTAAAAACCCGTTTCTAAGCTCCCAAATCAAGAGTACCTACTAGACAACTTATCAACGAAACATTGAAGTAGTGTTGCATTATCATAGCATAGGACATGGTAACATAGAAGTGTTCCTTTTTTAACCACACTGGTCATTACACAGTAATAAACAAGAGAACATAAAGTAGGACACACGTTTCATAGTCCTTGAATGTATCACGTACCCTGAAACATACGTATTCTAAGAACCATCCATTTATTACGGTCCAGAAAACTTACCGACGAATAAGTGACGATGAAAATATTTCTTTCATGGCAATATAATTGAATTTTATTGAAAGAGTAGGGTGGAATATTTTTCGCCGAGAAAATTGACAAGGGCCAGCTATAAATCAAGTCGTTCGGAATTGTGGAAGTACTTATGTTTCATGAGAACTTGAAAGTATTGGGAAATAAATTATTCGATTTGAGCGCTGGCTGTGTCTACGTAACTATTTATAGGAAGAACTGCATATTTTTGGACTGTCCATAGGAATTAATAACAACCATAATAGTTTTAGGTATTCGGCCAATTTTCGGCGTTATTTGATTCATCATCATCATTTGCAGCCCGAACCCACCCTTTGCTGGGCATTGGCTTCTCTTTATTATTATCAACTACAAAATAAATAGCTACTTACTGTAGTACATAATATAGTACATTAAATACTCATTTTGTTAGTGGTAGAACTTCTTGTGAAAGAGTTCGTCCGGGGAAGTACTACCACCGTACCTATTTCTGCCGCCAAGCAGTAGTGTTCGCATTGCTGTGTTTCGGTTTGAAGGGTACGGGTGCCGGTGAAATTACAGGCACATGAGACTTTTCATCTTTATGTCTCAGGGTCGGCAGCGCGCGTGTGATGCCTGTGGTGTTACAGGCGTTCATAGGCTACGGTAACTGCTTTCCATCTGGTGGGCCGTAAGCTTGTCTGCTTGCCAAGTAGCATAAAAAAAAATATTCAGGGTTTCTCAGTCCTGTATAAAGGAGTGCCTCTTGGCCCATTTGAATCACCCATTAGGTATTCACTCTGAAATTTAAAATGTAAAAAAAAGATGTGCGAAACCTTGTATTAATTTTCTATCCACAAAAACCAATCATTATCCCCAATTGAGCTTAACAACGTCTTTATTAAACGCAATTTATCCCAAATACCAATTTTGTACCAACGACATTCATTAAATAGGCCGTGTAATTGATGGCGTTAATGGAAAACTAAGGGGAATGACACATGAAAATTTTGGGAAAGCTTGAAGAGAATTAAAAAAAAACATACCGCCAAGTTGAGAACCTCCTATTTTTGAATTCGGTTAAATAGTTATGAATTCAGATGAATAAATAAATAACACATAACATAATACAAAATGAATAGCTTAAGTATGTCTTCGTAGCATTCTTGCTTCTTGATAGGGGAGGCCTTGATATCTATGTCCTGCATATATGCCTATGTTAGTTGTATATTTGGTACTATTGTCACGGCTATTTAAAATTATTATTATAAAAATAGCTGCGCCCCGCGATTCCACTTGCATAAGTCTCGATCTGGTGAGAATACCGGGATAAAAGGTAGCCTATAATTAATATGTTAATTCAGAGTATAAGCTATTTCCATTCCAAATTTCAACCAAATCGCTTTAGCAACTTCAGCGTGAAAGAGTTAAAAACATACACACAAACTTTCGCATTCATAATATTAGTGAGATACGTGAGATAGTGAGATTTGATCGACGTTTCAAATGTGATCAAATGGCTATATATGGAGCGAGTTTTGCGAAGCGGTGGCAGCTGCACTAACTACCCTCACTTGCTCTTCCGAATCCAATTCCGCTTGGTTTGACATCTCAGTGCGTAAACACAGATAGTGTAATGTTTCGGAGTATGAACCATTCTAATTCGGAAGACCAGTGAGGCTATGTAGTTACTGCAGCTGGTTTTTCGATATACTCCATTATACTCCAGTCAACACGCCACCACTATTATTGTAATTGTAACACATTCAAAACGTCAGGAAAATAAATAATACGGATAAATACCCGTCACAATATCAACAAATAAATTAACAAACAACAATGTGTTCTGATTGCGAAAGTTTAAAAATACTGTCAGGAGTTTATTGCAAGCTAGGACGATGCAAAAATGATAGTTTTATAAAAGTTATATAAGCACCTACTACTTACCTAAGTATACTACTGTTCATGCCTCGCCTTTGCGAGACAAATAGATTTTGCTAGACCATGTGAGACAGAGAACGTCTTTATGCTTCTAACTCTACAACCCTGGTATGATGAGAAAGTCCTCTTTTCAGTGGAGCTATACATATAGTTGTATGTAGGCCTGGTATTTTGCCTCATCAAAAAGTCTTCACATCAGCCTCTCATTACCGTCATTGCTAATTGTCGGGTGGTTATTCAAGTCACGTAATTCCAGCCACAATATTGCCTCTGCCTTCACTAGCGAAAACGCCGTAATGCGTATTCACGTTGAGATCTCTATCGCCGTTTAGGTACGTACTTGCGTATAATGTCAAAGTCATTCAGATCGACTATAGCGAGTAAGGCCGAAGGTTTTACTACGTCGAGACTAACCAGTCAATAACCGAAAAATCGGTGTCAAATGGCTCCCGGTGTATGTGGCTCGCTTTGCCATTATTTCATATCAGGGCGGCTATCAAATAGAATGCGGGTGCGTTGGGTTGTCCGTCGATTATATTTCTTGCTATTTCATGATTGAAGAAAACTTCTTCATGGATGTAGTCCCAATATTTCTGTCTGGAGAAGTCAACTGCTGGACATAGGCCTCCCCCATATAATACCATTACGAACAGTCTTGAGCCACCTCTATCCACCGACTTCCTGCAATTTTCAAAATTTCGTCGCTCCAACGAGATGTGAATTACTCGTAATTACTATTATTATTTTGTGCCAAATGCAGTACATCACTTTCAATCTAAAAATACTTAAAGTACAATATCATACAAAAAAACATAGATACACGCTTTTTCCATAGACGGGCAGGGTAGGGTAGGCAGAGCTTCAGAGGTCTCTTTTCACCGTGGGTTAGACGAGATCAAAGGAGTCTAGTCTACAAATATAACAAGCAGTTACACGGGCGTGTGGTGTAAGTACACTAAACGGATTTTTGTGTGGAAATTACAGTTCTCCGCACTACAGTACATGTCCGCTAGGGGTGCTTTTCGGTAGGTATAGGTACCTATACAAAAATCCGTGAGTGTACACCACACGCCCGTGTAGTTGCTTGTTGAATTTGTAGACTCAAGTCTCAGTGATGAGTTCATCACCGGGCTTAAGCTTATGATTCAAACTTGAGTATCACGTTACTTTAATTAAGTTAGTGTACGGCAGTTTTTTTTATTAAAAAGTTAAATTTCATTCCTGTACAAAAAGTTGGGACCACATCGTGGCACGTCTGCTGCTCTCACTTTTTTATAATCCGGCTAATTTGAATTAGGAAGTTGGGCGAACCTTTACAATTACAGTTTATGCTACAACTTTTACTTTGTTTTGTGAACGGAAATGAACTGTAAAATGTTGTATAAATGGAGTTAGTATCATCAAAAACATCAGCCGTTAGACGTCCATAATTGCTAGATGAGTCCTCCTCCATAAAAATAAAATAGGGGAATTGCTATGATCACCACGCTTGGCAGGCAGATTGGTATCGCAGTTTCGTGTGAAGTACTCAGGTGGATGCTGCTGCCCAATCCCTTATTAGCTATTTACGACATTGTTGGAGGAGTTGGAGGAGTCCTATTCTTAGGCCGAGACTACCACGGCTCAAACTGAAAATCCTAGAGACCTGTAATTCAGAGGCTGCATTTTTTTTCGGTCTACGGTCTACGGTCTAGGGTTGCACTAACAAAATAATTTATGAAATTCACCCCCTAAGGGGGTTTAGCAGGGTGTTGAAGTTTGTATGAAAAGAACTACACGCGGACGAAATCGCGGGCGTTCCACTAGTTGAAACTTTTTTTTTTACGATATGTAAATGCTTTTCCTCATGTTTTCCATTGATATTCCCTCACTTACCTTAGTGCCAAATGCGTCGTCATACCACTCATCATCAGACGATTCGTTTGACGATGCATTGGCACTTGACAGGGTCACAGGTTCCCAGTTGAATTCGACCGCGGCCCTGTCGGTGATTGTTTGCCTTAGGCGAACCCGTCTGTTCTCCCCTTGTAGAGGAGAGGGTTTCCTGGAATATATGGGATAACCCTCACCAGTGGAGACCTGTGCAGGCTGTGAGGGCTGCTCGTAGACACAACATACTAACGCAAGCTTGCAAATTTTAGTACAAAGGCACGCTTTATCTGTCAGACTGCAAAGAAATTCTCAGAACTGTTATTCAGAGCTGATATCATGTCATAACCTTTACTAATCTCCCTACATAAAAGAAGGCATGTCAACAAATATGTTAGTGTTATTGTGTTGTTGTCTGAATACGCTTCATAATGTGAGTATTTGAATTTAATATATTATATTTATATTACCGTGGTGTGTCCGGCCTCATAGAATAGATCCCTCTGTCGCTCTAGTGGATGTCATAATAGTCGATTAAGAGGTTACACCAGGGAATGGGCAGCAGCATCCACCTGAGTACTTAACACGAAACTGCGGTCACCGATCCCCCTACAAAGCGTAGTGATTATGGCAAATACCTCCATTACACGCCACGCACTCCATTTTATTAGCTTTTTGGTTTAATAGTACAATTTATGAGCATTTACGTTTAATAACAATGGAGGGATTTGCCATAATCACCACACGCTTGGCAGGTAGATTGTGGTGATCGCAGTTTGGTGTTAAGTACTCAGGCGGATGATGCTGCCCATCTTCTGGTGTAATCTTTTAGTAAGGTATTGTATTCAATGGGCTCAAGGCTCATGATGACATTTTAATAAAATTTAATTTGTATTCCAGGATGAAACTCCTCATTCTATCATTTCTTCTCGTCCTAGCATCTGCTAGAATAGTGAAAAACAAAATCAACAGATGCGATGGAGTCATCGTGAATGCTATCAATCATGAAAAAGAAGTCATCAAGGAATACGTTGATAAGCCGTACATGTTGTCAATAGACTACGACACCAATGTCTTATACTATACCTTCACAGGACATCAAGGTTCGACCTTTGTACCAGCTGCCATAAACTTGAAGACGAAGGAAAACTACATCATAACAGGCGTGAAGGGAGGTTTCACTACTAGCGTAGACCGCAAGTCACACAAAACATACGTCGGTGGTTCAGATGGAATCTATGAATTTGATTATCAGAACAAAATTACAAGAAACTTGGGAATCACAGACTTAAATATCTGGCAAGTATTTGCCAAAGACGACATCTATTTCACAACTTATCCTAATGAAACCGCGTTTGTATACAGAAACGGGCAAACAGACAAAGTAGCTGGGATTGGCGACACGAAGGCAATGCTTCTTGGTTTGGATATAGAAGACAATGTTTTCTTCTCAAATTCATCTGGTCTCTTCTTTCACCCGAAGGATGGAACAGTCACAATTCATGTAGGAGATTATACAGTCAATTCGTTTACAACAGATGCTAATGGAAAACTGTACTTTTCAACTCCTGTCGGTATTTACTCTCCAGAAGTAGAATATTCGGGTGGTGTCAAAATAAAAAAGATTGCTGGCATTATCAACATTTACGGAATGGCCGTTGAAAGTGACGGTACTTTCATTTATTCCAAGGATAACGCTATAATCAGACTGATCTCTACTGGTGTTGAATGTAGTGAACAATATCCATAGAATAATAACATAAGCTTCTTATTACATCTCACACATTATGGTGAACTGAAATGAATGTTCTATATTATTTTGTTTTTTTATATTTTACCTATTGTCATTTGTTTGTATGTTAATTAACATTTTATATTATATATGATAATCAATGGTGAATCTGGACGACACAATATTTCCCAAAGGAAGGCTCTCTCTCGATGGACCTAGGACATTATAAAGTATACAGGAAGTCAGTGGATGGACGAAGCTCAACACTGTTCTTCGTCGCATTCTATGGGGTAGATCTATGTCTAGCTGTGGACTAACAGGCTGATGATGATGAATCAATGGTGCATTAAAACGACATACCTACCTAAGAAGTATAGTTGGTACATAGATGACGAATGAATTGATAACCTCCTTTTTTGAAGTCTGTTAATGCTACTTTTTGATAAGTATGCATGTATCTTTTCTGAATCATAAAATAAAAACATATTCCGGCTAAGTCGCTGTTGCACAAAAATATGTAGCAAAACTAAGCAAAATTAGTCCTACTAATCATACTAGCACCAATAGTAGTCTTAATATGCTAACTCACGAAATCGCTGCAATAGAGTGTGTAGGCGTCGCCATTTGTTTGAATATGTTTCTGAGGAAGATCCAGCTAAAGCCTGGAAATTTCTTAGATCTTTAGGAATCGTAAACCCAGACAGGATCCTATCCCATTTTTCTGATTCTCTATTAGTGACTCCGATAAAATCAACACTCAATAATCTGTTTCCTCTTTCAACTACTAATCATTCTGAGTTTACCTACCAATTACAGACTTTACTTTATTTTCGCTTTCATCTGAATTTCACGATTTTTTATTCTTCTTCTGGGGTTTTAAATTATCACACTGATATTTAATAATATCAGTGAAATAATTTAATACTCCATACATGCGACTTATATTTATAATATATAATATTCATTTATATGCGAAAGTTTTTGAGTATGTTTGCTACTCCTTCACGCTGAAACAGCTGGAGCGATTTGGATGAAATTTGGAATGGATATAGCTTATACCCTGAATTAACTTAGAGGCTACCTTTTATACTGATATTAATACCGGATTGAGACTTATACGGGTGAAACCTCGGGCGTAGCTAGTTATTGATATACGTTGTATTTTATACCCTAGAAATTTCTCATTACGCCATTTTGGCACGCAGACACTTCGCGGTTTCACCCGCGTGAATAATGATGAAAATTGATGATGATGATGATGATGATGAAAAGTAGCCTATGTGTTAATCCAGGGCGTAAAGTATCTCCATTTCAAATTTCACTCAAATCCATTCAAAAGTTTTTAGAGCCGATTTATTTAAGCCTTTAGTTTTTAATTTAAAAACGGCTAATTGCCACTGTTTTTCATCACTTTTGCTGTTGTTTCGAGGCAGAGTTCAGAATCCTGTTAATCATGGGCACCGCCCGCGACAGCGACGATTCTGTAGTAGGTATCTATGTTAGGTATTTAGTATTTGTTGGATTTTTGGTATCGGCTTTGTATGGTATTTTTTGTTTTTTGGTGTGCCAAATAAACGTTTTCTTTCTTTCTTTCTTTTATTGAAAACTAGAGAGGCAACGTATTTTTTTTTTAATTTGAATAATTCATGATTACAATATCTTATACGTGGTATACCGGTTCAAACGCTTTTGCTTTTTGAAATACTGATCATTCGATTGCTGAAACTACAGGATGATATTTTTGAAAGCGAGAATGAACTTGAAAGTGATATTTAGAGGTGTGCGGGCAGTGTTTTAGTTCACTCTGGAGTTCAAAAATAGCAGTATACGAGTATTAAGTTTTTCGTAAGAAACACAACAGTTTACAGTAAGTATAATTATGAATGGTATTGGGTGCTTCAGCTGCAGACCCCTTAATATTAATGCGGGCCGATTCATATCGCTTATCCGTGATTAAGTTGAGTGAGAACAAATACTGCTCTGGATTTTTCGCTTCGTTTCTGCGAGAATTTACATTTCCTTGCGCAAGCACTTATTCGCATTGAATTTGCAATTACTTTAGTCTCGGTTTGTTTACGCTTTTCGGGAAATTGATTGGGCTTGGTAAAATTTTATGGAGATGTTTTTAAGGTTACGTACCTAGACAGGGAAAAACGAGACCCTTACAGTTGTATCACTTATTGTCCGTGTTTCTGTCTGTCTGTCTGCCAAGAACCTTTTTCAGGAACGGCTTAAAATAGCCGTTCCTGAGAAATAACAACTTCGTTGTTATCAATTTGTGATTTTATAGTGCCATAAAAACCAAGTTAATGCCTAATTGTTTTATGAAAACCGCAAAAGTTATAAATCCTCTAGGGTTCTTACAGTTACCTCACAATTCTAAAACTTGAAATGCTAAGAGACTTTGTAACACAAATAATAGAAAAAGTTTACAAGTAAGGAATTCGACTATTTTACTCCTAAAATAGGATGGTGATGTTTGTTAAAAAAAGTGGCTGAATAAAAAGAAAGGGTCGAAAATAATTTACGGATCGGAACCCTCAGGGCACCAGTATCACACACAACTGTCCGTTTTATTTTATTGTAGATTATGTAAATTATATTTGTATCAAAAAATATCAGTATTTGTATCTGTCTGTCTGTCACAGCCTATTTTCTCCGAATTTACGGGATCAAACAAATGAAAATTTGGTACGGTTGTAGAGTTAGGTGCCAATATATGACTTATAGCGAAAATAAACAAATTCTGATTACGGGGAGCAAACAGAAAATAAAAAAACCAGCCAAGTGCGAGTAGGACTCGCACACGAAGGGTTCCGTACCATTATCGGAGTTGGAGGAGTCCTATTCTCAAAACAAGAGTACTACGTCAAAACGTACTACCTTTATACATATATTATATTAGGGTTGGGGGTGTTTCGTCTAGTTTATCTAACTGTTAGGTGTTACCTGCCTACTCGCCTTGGACTACTGCTATTGCTACACATAATGGTAGAAATACAGATAAAATCCATTTTTCATCTCAGTGCGACACGGATAAGGTTTTTACTTTTTCCTCAATAATAATGACACGAAACGTGAGTTTGAGGCAATATTTCACAGGTGTTTCCAATATTATAGGTAATATCTTCAACACAAACTCTAATACAGCTCATGAGGGTAAGAACTAGCACAGTCTGCCTATTTTGAAAAAGGTATAAACACAAGTTTTTTACATAGTTATGGGCAAGACAATAGACGGTTGAGCCACTTTCGAGTTTCAGCCACTTTTTTCTACAAAACTTCACCATTCCAGCATCCCATTTAAAGGGACTAAATTTTTTTTATTCCCTTGAAACTCATGGGGTTATTGAAACTAGAGGTTTTTAGTTTTTGTGATTTTTGCTTACAGCACATTACACAGTTTAGAATATCAGCTCTTAGCCTCGGTATTAGATAAAACTTCAAATTGATACTGTTTCTGAGAAAAAAAATCAGACAGACAGAAAGATAATAACGTGATATAGGGGTCTGGTTTTTCCTATTAAGGTACGGAACCCTAAAACACCACCAGCTGACAAGGAGACGATCGGTAATGACGACTTTTAGCCTTCTTATGTATAAGCTTCATTACTATCGTCGTATGGATTCAGCAAGCTGCATCTCCACTGTGCCCTCTTTGCCAGGGTCCCAGAGCGAGCACAGTGTAAAATATGAGCCAATAAATTACTACATTATCGGACAGCGGCGATTCTGTTCCGACCGTTTTCAAACACTTCATTTAGTCCCCGCTGAGATGAATCTTTGATACTGTGGCAATTGAGATCTGAAATTCAGTATATTTGATCTCCCATTTCATATCTTTTGGGTAATGTATCTATATGTAGTTGTTATTGTCGTTATTAATACAATTTTCAACCATGAACCTGAATCTTTTCACCACACTAGTTCCTTCTAGCAACAGTCACAATCAATGGTTTTTTTTAGAACCTTTTTCGCAGAGTCCAGGAAATCACTAGTGTAACGAGAGTAGAAGAATAGTAAATATCGTCGTTGAGCGAAGGGGCGAAAGATGCTTGTTTACGGATAAAAGCATCGTAGAATGTTTACAATTTTTGGTGTCAACAAGTCGTTAAGATAATGAACAACTTATACTAGGTACCTAATTACCGTATGTACCTATTCGTACCTAAATAAAAACATGATTATGTACTAGTAATTAAGTAAAGTACGCAATAGGTAGGCGCAATTTTTTTTACCAAAATAAGGTCAAACTCTTCATTGAAATCACATTTATTTTGAATTATCTTATAAACTAAAATTACTCCTTGTCCAACGCAACCAAACCTTGAAGAATCAGGGCAACAAATACCTACGGCTTGGCTTTGATTTGATGATAATTCTCACTACTAGGTGGAAAGCGCCTGTGTGGTGCCTAGAGAACAAGGAGAAACTGAAACATAGAAAAATAGAACTAATCTTAATTAACCTTAGGTAGTCAAAAATAAAATGTTTAGTGAATCAGCAAAAGTTAATTAGGCATCACACGCTGCGCTTGATATTCTTATAAATAACAAATCATTAATTACCATGTAGGTAGGTAGACACAAATATTAAAAATTTACATTTTAGCTGTCGAGGGGCAGAGCGACATCGGCAATGAGAATCAAGAGTGTAATACGCTTTCTTAATTACATTATTCTTTATGTAGGATTTGAAGATTTGAACAGGAAGTTTGGTATAAAACCGTACATAATTCTCCATAAACAACCTACTTACTTTCATTAATCCAAATGGAACATTTAGTTTATTTTTATTTTTCGTGTTAATACCATGCAAACTGTGTAAGCCAGTGTTTCCTAGTAGCTATGGACGTTAGTAATAGCGACAGATTACGCGACAATTGTATATTTATTCGTCTTCTACGTAGTAAAATCCCATAGTACGACGGAACCGCTATCAAGCATGAGTACGTTTAATAAACATGAGTGGTCTTATCGCCAAAAGTGTTTTTTTCGGCATAACACCAAAAAGACAAATTAAAAGGTTCTTTTAAACTTTTACAACCCCCTTCGGAAACTGTTGCAAGCCTCACTAGAACCACTAGAACCAGAGCAGGTAAGTTATTGCGCTATATTTCAAACCCTTCGCCACGTGCTTCTCACGGGAAGGTTTATAACTTAATCCTTCTTTTGATTTACTTGTTTCAATAACAAAGAATCCTTTTATAGCGTGTTTTAATATTATCTTTCCATTGTAAGAATTTCTGCTTTTATACAAAAAAAACTTTGGATCTTTCTCCAACACTATGTTTATTTTGCGTGAGGTATACTTGAAATAATAAAGGTTTTATCATAATATTCTTATTCAAAAAAAATTTTTATTGGGTAACCAACAGCGATACATTAAAAACTTAATGCTAAAATTTATGATGAAAAGTACGGCCAATAACAGGCTTCCACTAATATATTTATCCAGTATTTTGAGTTTTTAGGTTGGTTTCTCATAACATACCAAGTTATTGTGTAAACAAACACATAAAACCCCCAAAACAGATAAAAAGTATAATCGAAAATAAAAGGCCCACTAATTTTAATGGTAGCCAAAAACTCGTAAATACTCAATCGGCTGGGGAAAGAGTCGTGGAATATTCCAACCTGGTGTGAATTTACGGGCTTAAGCAAGGTTTACACGAGCTCAGTGCCCCGTACCTCGAACGTTTTTGCAAGTCTGCACCTTGGTTGGTCTTTTCACAAGGTTTTATAACGTTGTTTCTTTCTTTCACAGCGCGTGGTCTGTCAAGAAGTTTCACACACAATTGAGTAAACAATTCAATAAACAAAAAATCTCTTTACAAACTAGGACTTGGAAACTTTGCTGAAACTGTAGAAACTAGGTAAAGCTTTTAAATTTATTCTGACTTGATTTTCAGACTTTGCATTTAAATGAGCTGTATTCGCAAATAAGTAACAATAAGCCCTATATATATTTATAGAATTAGGGTTGACATGCAAGGTAGATTATTATCTATCTAAGTCCAGCGTTAATTTTTCCTTTATTAAGGAAAAATTAACGCTGGACTTAAATAAGACCAGGGGCTCGTTCTACGAAGGTCTCTACATCTCTCAGTCTTTGCAGTTTTTTTATGAATAGGGCCAAGTCTTACATTAGCTAGTTTTGGGCCCAATAGTTCACGTACCTAGTAGCAGTAGTAGGTGAGTATATTGTACTGACATTTTCCGCTTTGTTGAAGAGACATCATTCATTTTTGTTTTTTGAGTAATATCGTGTAATTTTGGTAGCATTTTGACCGGTTTCGCTAATATAAAGAGCACATGGTAGTGAATCCTACTATAATATTATAAACGCGAAAGTTTGTGAGTATGGATGTTTGTTACTCTTTCACGTAAAAACTACTGAATGGATTTGAGTGAAATTTGAAATGGAGATACTTTACGCCCTGGATTAACACATAGGCTATTTTTCATCATCATCATCATCATCATCAATTTTCATCATTATTGACGCGGGTGAAACCGCGGGGTGCAACTAGTTTTAATATAAGTGTAATGCGTGTCCATTCATATGGGTGGAAATTGTCCACTAATATTTTAGTAAAACTGCCATCGCTTTACTAGATCATGACTTGACTGAGACTTTAACGACTTGACTTAGTTTTATCAAAATAATATACCTGACACTGGCAAAATTGAAGAGACTTTCCTCAGAGGTCATAATTAAAAGAAGAAGAAGAGTATAACTGTACTGGCATGCTACTGTACTCGTGTAAAGCTTGCACTAAACCTTATTGTGGCATAAATAACGTGGTGGAAACGGGTGCTGTGTAATTCATTTCATGGTTCGTTAGGGTTAAAAAAAAAGGTGCCCTCTCATTTGTATGTGTGATTACAAACAGGGGATAACCTTTATGGGATCTATTATGGAGTTATCAAGGTGACCTCACAACGCGAGCATAAATATGAGATAAAGTCACCTTTCTACACGTTGAATGAAATGTCAAATTAAGAGATAACGTTAACTACTCGACACTCAGCACTTGTGTATCACAATATTGATTGACTAAAATTACGTCCCATCTAGATCTGCATGAATTGGCTATAAAAAGAAGTAGTCTTTAAGTAGGTACAAACTAATTGTTTGCGCAACTTCCACGTCCAAGTTCCACGCTGATCGAGTAAACTCACCTGAGTTCTAAAGTGAGAACTGAAGTGAGAACTTTCAATTAACGCAATTAGCCCGTTTAAACATTAGCGCTGACGAACTGCACCAACTGCGCGGAACAACTTAAGCACACTTAGTGAGTGGATAAACTTTTCAATCATCGTACAGTAAAAAGTTCAGATTAAAATAATAATAACAATAAAAAGTTTATTAAGAAAAACACACATTTTAAGTTAACAAATTTTGCCAATTATCATTAAAAACTAGCTGCCCGCGCGTGACTTCGTTCGCGTGGTCCCGGTGTTCCCGGTGGTCCCGGTACATTTGAAACTTTCCGTGACAATTATGAACTCAACAAAACCAAAATCAAATAAATCCGCCCAGCTTAGAGTTTTAGTGAGACAAACGAGCAGCAATTGTTTTTTTTTATATATAGAGGAGGATTATTGGAGATTAATAAGGATATTAGTAAGTAACGACCATAATATAACATTTCTTTAAAAAAATATACCTTTTTGCAAAGCGCATTGAATTATTTCTCCAACGGTGATAATCAAAATCTTCTTCATCAGCCGCAGACATCCACTGCTGGATGTGGCATCAGCATAGAATAGGGGTATTTGCCATAATCACCACGCTTGGAGGCGCATGTTGGCAGGCGGATTGGTGATCGCAGCATTAAGTACTCATATGGATGCGGCGCACCCCCTGGCGTAATCCTTTAGTCACCATTTACGACATCCAAGAGAGGAGTTGGAGGGGTCCTACTCTTAGGCCAAAACGCTAACCAACGCTGATCAAATATGTAACTCAGCATATTCAGCCCATACTACGGGCAAAGAGAGTTAGTAGGCAATGCTTGCCTTGTCTGGTTTAGTGGACGCCTTTGAATGATTAGAGGTCAAACCAATTTCACCGATCTTACCATGTTTTTCTTCATCGTTTCGATAATATTTCAAGTCGCAAAATTCATTGGTTCTCGCCCCGGATATGAACCCTCTACATTCGGATGGAATGTCGAGATATCTCCGACTGGGCAAACATAGTGTTTTTGTCATTCAGAGTGACGAGGAAAACTCCAGTGAAACCAGAGAAAAAGAAGAAGAGCACTTTGAAAACAACTTCTAAAAGAAGGTATAAAAAATGAAAATTACGCTCAGTACAAATGTACGCTCGTAGACACGCGTAGCGGTGCTACGACCGGCACACGAAAATCTTTTGCCGGTTTTGCTAGGGACGGATGATGTAGACAGTGACGTTGTCTTTTGACTAACTATAATTTTAATCTTAAAGATAGATAAGATTTTTTTTTTTACCTAATCTATTTCGTCTCACTGCTGTGCAAAGATTTCCTCAATCCTTCCACTTGTCTTTTAGTACAGGCAAATTAGCAAAAAGTGTGGATCTAAGTCGTGTAGTCGTGGATTCTTATGGAAACGGTAGATGACACGAAAAGAAGCTTATCCTAGGTTTGCAACGTTTCTGGCGCTTACGGAAGGCTTTTAAATATTAGGTATAAACGTAAAAAGGCCGTAAATTTTAAAATAGAATGAAATTACTTGATGCAAGTTATGTAGATCATAACGGTTCAAAGTCTAGGCCAAATTGCACCGACTACTTCTATTTCCCCCATTAAGTTACGGATATTATAAGGTTTTCACCATATTTCACCCTGTTTCGGATGGTGAAATTATTGATGCTTATTATTAGAAGTGATTTTTAAGCCATACAAAACAATTAGAAAAGTTTATATGACTACATCTAATTAGTTCCACACTTGTACAAAAAATTACCTAATTTGACTGTATTTGGCGGTCTCTCACTGTTTGGGGTTGACATAGCTTATTATTATAATTAATGATACAGAGTTGTTCACCTCACAATAGAGCGAAGACATTTTAAATGTTGCAAAATGTCGGTGGATGGAGGCGGATTAAGATCATTAATATAGCATTTTATAGGGGAGATCTACGAGCGGTATACTTATAGTGGCTGATGAGAATGATTACAGACTATTGTTTTCATTATGATTTTTCTGATTAGGGACAGGAAAAATAGTACCCGGAAAATCATCAGACAATCCAATCAAAGTTACCAATCCGTTTCCTACTTTCCCCACGCATAGAGCCATTCATGAACTGGAATAAACTAGACGTCCGCTCGCACAAAAGCGTTTATTTCGCCAATGTCTGTAACTCGTAATTGAATTCAACAAAGAAGATAGAAAAAGTAAAGTTAGTACGTGAGATGAAAACTGAATTAGATCTGAGAATATACAATACTATAACGTACAAATGTTTCACTTTAATGAATCCTCTCCTCCTCAGTTGGTCCCTTACTGTGCAAGTGCATCTCCACCTTCCAAAATCCACGCAACACACAGCATACAGCAGGCAGCACACAGCACACAGCATACAGCAAGTAGCGTACAGCAAAAAGCACACAACACGAATTATGGAGTACGCAGCTCGCAGCATACAGCACGCAGCTTGCAGCAGGCAGCACGCAGGAAATTGCACAGCAAAGCATACAGCACACAGCACAACAAAGCACAGTATAGCAAGGCACACAGCAAACAGCAAATCATACATCATACAGCACACAGCACGCAGAACACAAGACGCAGCACGCAGCACACCGCAGTACGGGTTAGACCGAATAATTGCATGAGAATTCGAAAAAAGTAGGTATTCGAGTTTTTTATTGGGGTTTGGTAGTACGAGTTCCCAGTTTGAACGGTAGTAAACTTTAACGTTTTCGAAACTTTCATAGTACTAATACTCACAGCAAAATATTTATTTAGGTGAAAACAAAAAAAAAACCGCGGAGGCTGATGAAGCTGACCGTCGTGATGAGGAGCAACAGTACAATACAGAGATGGATATTAAACGTACGCAGCCGTATCTGCATCACTCACTTTGTTAAGTGGCATGTGGCTGCAAAATTGCTCATCGAAATGACAAAGGGGCGTTATTTTATCGATCAGTAAGATCATAACCATAATTATTTAATCTAATACCAGCGTGATAAAGCTGATTTTACAATAAAAGTCACTTTTAAGTGACACAGGTCTGATCGGGGGCTATCAACACTTGTTTTGTAAGTCAATGAGGGCCGACCAATACTGTACGGTGTTGTATAAGTATAAATCTTTGATGGTTATAGCAATGGTTATTTATAAGCTTCTTAAGGTTTTAGGATAGCAATTGTTTTAAAGGTTTTTACCTTAATATGTTTGATATTATTCAATACAAAGATAGCTTTATAGAAATCTCTGTCATCGAAAACGCGATATAAGATGAAACAAATTTATCTTTCTTGTATCAATACCTACCATAAATGATGAGTCGATCATTTCCCAGACAGTGTTTAGGGACATTACAATCTAGGTTTTTGTAGCAAACTATCGCCAAGATATCTTTGAGACTGGGTCGATCAAAATCGATTAAGCACGGAATGGATCCTAACTCACAAAATGATTGCTTCGACTCCTTTGGGACCTTCAAGGCTTCTTACAAACAGATAAACTTTCTAAGACAGATTGAGATACAAATTGCTTGTATATCCTCAAAAATTTAAAACGTTGTAAAGCTTAGAACCTTTCTCACTAATCACGTGAGAAACGTGAACTCACGTTTCACTAATCCTTACCATGACATAAAACTCAAGTGTGATTGTCTTCTTGTTTGCACGATGGCCTGCTCATTTTCTAAAATTTTTCATTTGCTCAAAATCCATGTTACACTACACTATACGTCCGTGTCAATAGCTAAAACTCTAAAACTAAAACTCGGACTTTGGTCTCTGAGGGTGCTGAGGGTCTATGATTACCCCATCATGAGGTGATTATTGTTTATTTTATTTATGTATGTATGTATGTTTTCATGATTTTTAAAGCATGTTCTATAAGATTCATGTCTGGACCATTCGTTTAAATTCTGACCCCTATTACACGTAGTGGTTGAAGCAAAGAGGGGCTTAAGAGCGCGCATCAATTGGCGTAAAAAAATTATCTCTGTGTCAAAATAACTTTTTATGAAGCTTATCATTTATCTTTGCAACGTACCTACCACATTACGATTGAATTTTGATACTAAGAGCTTTAGTTTTCTCCAAAAAATATTCTATTGAACGAAATTATGGATCTAGATGACAATCTGAATATCTTATTAAGAATAACTCTCCGAAAACTAGCTAAGTATATATTTTATACTATAATGGCTTTTGTACACGGTAAACTCGAAGCTTCCAATTTATTAACATTCGCAAGGAGACGGCTGACAGAATTAATTTGCTGCAAAAGCTTTGAGAACCCGGGCTAATATTAAATTTGTGCATAACTCTAACTCAACTTTGATGACAGGATTGAGCTAGCTCACTCTTCAAACATGGACAACAAAAACAGACCATTCCACCACATTCCATTGGGAATAAAGGTTCTGAAGTGGTGACCACAAACTGGAAGACATAGTGTAGGCCACCCACTTCGATAAACCGATGACAAAAGGCCACAGGATGTCGGTGGATTGACTCGGGTAAAGACAGTTTATCTAGACATTCTATGAGGAAGCTTATGTCCAGCAGTAAACATCTATCTGCTGATATGATTCTTCAAAACGAGTGCTACCATTAAAACCATTAACTACCCGGACACGTTAAACTAAATACTCCGACAGATAACGCACTTGAACTACTAAACCTATTTAAGTACGTAGGCCGTACGCTTGTTTGACGACTCTGTGGCGCGGCGGGCGAAGGTTCGCCTGCGACGCAGGAGGTTGCGGGTTCGATTCCCTCCTCTGAACAAATATTTGTATACGATCTGCAGATATTTGTTCAGGGTGTTCTGTGTATTTTCTATGTATGATAAAAAAATATCTATCTATGTAATGTATTGTATTAAGTATATCAGTTATCTAGTACCCATAACACAAGCTCTGCTTAGCTTGGGACTAGATAATGTTGTGTGAAATGTTTAGCATTTATTTATTTATTTGTTTGCTTGCCAGTTTATCTCTTGATATTGGAATGGGTCGGCCGAAAAGAGAGGAAAGACTGAAATATACCTTGGCACCTTTTTAAAATTAAAAACTCTACACATTCCATTCCTCTCACAGATTATATACCTTACAGTTATAAGCCTTACTTTAATTGTTTTCTTTTCAAGTAGTGTGAGCCAATATAATCTTTATATCCCACATCACAGTAGTAAGTTATGAAAAAATTGTATTGTCGTAAAAGCATGTTTTATTGTTAGTGACCTAGCTGTTACCTCTAGAGCTGCTCTAGGCAGGTGGATGAGCTTGTCTACTTTGATCTAGGTTAAACCTGTATTCAAAAAATCATTTATAATGAGCAACATTTTTCTGTAGGAGAATTTAAGAAAATAGATTTTTAGGTGCTCAGTATAGTTGATTTAGTTTATAACAAGTTTTAAACGTAATTTATCTCGACTGACAAGTTTTGTTTTTTCTGTTTGAAGTTAAATACCCACTTAAGTAGTATTTGGAAATTACAACTTAAATAATCACAAAGAAAAAATACTTCACAGTAATAATATGACAATTGTTTTCTTTTTAGATAAATTATAGTTTCTTAGAAATTGTATTCATACATAAAATATTAAAATTACTTAGGTTCTATGAAAAAAGTTTCGTCTGTAGGTGGATTTAGACGTCGAAACTTTACTAAGAACAATTTATAACAAAACTGTGAATTCAGTTTAAAAGAATATGTTGGTCCATCATCATCATTTGCCGATAGACGTGCTGGATCAAGCCTCTCTCATAAAACAAAGTGGGGAACTTGCCATAATCACCACGCTTGGCAGGCGGATTGGTATCGCAGTATTCATGTTGAGTACTCAGTTGGATGCTACTGTCCATCCCGTATTGTAATCCTTTAGTTTTTTACGACATCCACTAGAGGAGGAGTGGGGGGAGTTAGTAAGATATTTAGGAATTATTTTGTATTAACAACCTACCTAGTGACTAATGATAGACATTATTCACCCCCTTTCACCCTATTTCATCCCCTTTCATCTTTTTCACCCTCTTTTACACTCTTTTAACCCCGTACATCTATTTACACCTTTTAAATCGCTTATCACCCGATTTTGTCCCATTTACCTCATTTTACCCCGTTTCATCTTATTTTACTTTGTTTTATCACGTTCACCCTCTTTCACCTTCTTTTACTTTATAATTCACCTCCATAACTCCCCTCACTCCCCTAAACTTAACTACATTACCAACGTGACCCAAATTTCCCCTCACCTGCCTGTCACTTCCTCGTCACCGGCCTTCCAAGTCCTGCATAATCACCACTCAAAATTCAGGGTCGTTCCTTTGTATTAGCAACTCACACAAACCAAGATGACTAAAATTATGTTTTTCTAGACTTGTCTACGGAAATAAAACTGAATCAAAAATACAGTGTTCGTGACTATCTTACTAGGAAAATGTCAATTTTCCTAACGTGACTATTTTACTGCGATATGAATGAACACACAATTACACAACCGCTGCAAGGGCGCTGAAATCGAGATTGAGCTTTTTCAACGTAATCTATTACGGTTACCTATCTAAATAAACATAATATTGAAAACTAAATGGCTAATAAATGTTTTACGCTACATAATTAAGCCTTTTTTAACGTCTCTTTGCCGGGTACGCAGTGCCTCAAAAGGCCTCTTTTCACCGTGGTTTGCACAATCGCAGGAATATAGCCGTGACAAGTGGCGAGCTCATAGTCGTCATTGCTATCTATGACCACCTCGGTAACGCTTTCTTCCAATAATAACACACTCCTAAATAAGCTAGCAGCCAGAGGGTAGAGGTAGAGGGGTAGAGGGTAGTCTTCCATGTGGGTAGAGCTACAGCCAAAATGCTAGTAAACATAAGTAAATAGTTATTATTTGTCTTTACTAAAAAACTGTAATAATTTAATGTGTAGTAGAGTTGTAAAGGATTTGTGGGGTGGAACGGTGACACACGCTCCCGGCTTTGTGTGCGAACGCTGGTTTTAGTTAAACTTCAGGCCAAATTAAAAGGGTGTCGATTTATTGCTGTGTTCCAGACAACAGACAACTACGTAGGTCCTATCGAACCTACGTAGTTTTGTATTAACCTTCTGTAACAACATCCTACATAAAATAACTTTCGTGAATTATATCATTCATTTTGTAAAACGGGAAATTTTCACTTACCGATATACCAACATATCGGTAAGTGAAAGTTTCGGAAGCATCAACAGAACGCATAATGAGAACGCGTGATAACGCGGACATAAGCACTCTCCCCACCCCCGCGCCGGACGAGCCGAGAGGGCCGAGCTCAGAGACGCAGTGCGAGGAGGGACGCTGAGGGAGTGTAGCGTGGATCCTATACCCACCCTGATGAAGACCCTCGATTAGGATCGAAACCTGTTGGTGCTTCCACCAACATATCGGTACGTCAAAATTGGTAGACGTGACCTACAGTTATTGCAGTAAAGTTGTAATAACCAGACCGCATGTCACCTTTACTCTTCCATATAGTTCTCTCCACCCTAAGCTTGTCTGTAAGAAATTACTTTAATCGATAAGATCGTCCATTGTGAATTTAATTTGTTATTTTGTTATTTCGTATGCTATAAATGTTTTATGCTAAGACGAATTAATCAATCTACCTGTGGTATCAGCTGTAGAATAGGATTCCTCTAACACGTAAAACGCAACTAAGGGATTACGCCAGGAAATGGGCAGCAGCATCCATCTGAGTACTTGACACTAATACTTCGATCCCTGTCACCAACCCGCCTGCTAAGAGTGGTTATTATGGCAAATCCCCCCTTTTATAATGGGAGGAGTCCTGCAGTGGATGTCTTCCAGCTGATGAAATTAGATCTATTGTCTAACACCACTGAAAATTCTATAGTTATATGCACCCGAAGTGTATCACGTCGGCAACAAACACGGGCACCAACGAATAATGAATACGAACGACTCCCCCATTGTTGCGAGTGACACTTTTATCTAAATTACCTACGCTTAACCTTAGCGGAAATAAAAAATATCAGCAGAATAGTACTTATAAAAAAAGCAGCAATGGTTTTTATAAGTTGTGTAACCTACTGTGAAAGTAGGTATAACAATATTGTAAATTTTTTGCTAAATTTAACGGTTTGGTGTTTTAAAACTGTTATATTAATCGACGGTAATAAATTATATCGTTAAAAAGGTTTTGTTCAATGAGGCAGTGTTTTGTTTATCTTTTTTAGCCGTTCTGTCATAGAAATTATCCCGTCAAAGTCGTTTAAACTGTAACTGCCTTTCATATGCTCTAAATATTACCTGATTTCTAAACTATATTGGCTAGAAAATTGTATTAGGGAATCATTTTAAAAATTATCATTTAAAATTAGAACGCAGGATAAAAAATTATCGAGTTATGGAGGGAAAAACTTTGATGGCGGAACCCTTCACTATGCATATTCCGACAGGCACTTGGTCAGTTTTATTGATTTACTTTTTTCCCGGATTTCCAACAAGTTTGGTAGCGTCATGAAGGTATGTATGGAAATGCGTCACTGATTAGTTGTTCCGTAATTTTAGCGTGGCGCCACCAGAGACGAGGTGAATCCTTTTCAACATGTTCTCACGGCCATTTGAGGAACTATTAACAGATATGATATTATCGCTTATAACGCTAAACCCTTATGAAATGGATGTCGGGGAGAAAACCTCACATTTAAATTAGGTATTTCTAAGTCAATTAGGCACGCTTCCTTTTAAAGGCCCTGCGAAGACTGGCATTTTTTATTCCTTGTACAACGTCACATCAGAAGTATCTAGTACACGTCATTAAACCAGGGAGGAAAATAAAAGATTTGTTACCGCTCAAGTTTCAGGCTCCTTTTGCATGGTGTTTAGAGAAAAACCAGTTATTGTAGACCCCTGTCGTCCCTTGTAACACCCTTTTGTCTTGAGGCTGTGGTCGAGTTTCAATAAGCTAGTAGGTCACTGAGATTGGATACTTACTACAAAACGAAGAGACTTGTTATCACTAGCTGCTTATATCAAAGTTTATATGCCGTAAAACTTCATTCGTTAGTAAATTAAAAATATACTGCTTGCGGAAATATTTGTCGCGTAAATTTTATACGACTTTTCTGATTGAAGTCTTTTTTATGGTATTGTGCATCAGTTTCCCGCGCCAATAACATTACTATTTTAACTTTCCATTTTCACCGATTCGAATTTTCTTCGAAGTTTTGTTGTCGTTATTAGGAAATCTTATTAGTTTAGAGCTTCGCCAAAAATTTGTATACAATTTTGTACTCTAACCACTGAAGTTTGTGAAACAAAAATTGAGAATTTAAAAATTTGCTGAGTTTTCTCTTGTTGATCTTATTGTTGTGGCTTATAGTTGCACAGGTGTCATTACAATCACAATTTATTTGAATGTTTAAAAAAAGTTGTACATTTGCAGTTGTAGTCATACAATCATAACTCATTGTAAATATCTAAGACGATATTAACACTACAACTCATTCTTAGTCTAAGTCCACTGTCCACTGGAACGTTTCCATATGTAAGCGTATGGATGCGATGTTTCACGCCAGATTTCTGCTTTTATGATACACGTTGTCACGAGTGATAGCGCGTTATAACTCAAGAACTCATTAAATTTGCAAGTGAATACTGACGCGTACATGAGTGATTGAAGCAACGCTTCGGTGAACCGTAGGCCTCATTTAATAAACAAAGGATTCTACGAAAATGAAAACAAATTACTTAATAACAAACTGGTATAGTTGTAAATCTTAAACTTTGCCATCCCAAAACATACTTTGACAGCAAGAGTTCTCCTTAAAACTTTAGAACAAAGTTAGTGCCCAAACATAGCGGATTCATCCACGTTTTGTATGATAGAAAGTAATATTAAATTAAAAAAACAATACATTTGGACGACAAAAAGTTAAACCAGTTGAATAAAAAAAAGTTAGTTGAACAACAATAGCAAGAAAGGAATAAAATAAGAATATAAAAATAGTAAGAAACAATAATGGTGAAAAGGCCTCTTGCATCTTATTTATTTACGCAACATGGGATTCAGTGCGAATATAAGTTATAAACACTAACCAAAATACCATAAATCTTCGGAAAAATATTGCCAAATACGAAACGAAGGCGTGCCCTATCGCAACATCTGAAAAATATAAATAGATATCTCATGTTTAAACATTGTTTCGTCTGAGTCAGATATTTTCTTAAGCCTTCGAACGTTAATCATTGCCTTAGCTTTTTGGTCACGAAATCTTTTTACTTATCTGACAGATCTAAATAAGTAAGAAATACGAGTATTTTTTAGAATAACTTTCATCTTAAAAACAAAAAACTTAATACATAAAACTGATGTTTTGGAAATCTTGCTAAAACATTTGAAATTCATATTACTCAAAAAGAATTTTAGCCCTACAAACTTTGGCCAAAAGTGGAACTTACTACGCACTTTCTAAATCAGATCAATATTCGAACACTTAGGTTTGTTTTCACCAACAAATAATAACTAGTTAGTCTAACCAATGCTTTTTGACAGGTGTTTTCAAAGATTATCTGTCACCTTGACCAATGGTTAGATTTAACAAGATATTTACTATATAATAGAGTATGGTGAAATAGGTTGCGGTGATGGCCGCACGCTAAATCAACTCGAGAATAGCGCAAAAGTCGGCCTGCATATTGCTGTCCCTGTTTGGCTAACGCAGGCGCGCGCAGGGCACAGCCGAACACTTATTTCTATTCTGTGGCCGTTACCATTCATAATTCGAAGCTGGTATTTATTTTTTATGCAAACTAGCATTTGACAAAAATATTTTTTTGGCATATTTGGCATTTGTCACAAACTTTTTACATTTATATATCTAGCAATAAAAACTCCTTGGTACCTAGTTCTGCGAACAGTTAGAACTCGCGAGCACAAACTTTTTTCCAATAATTGTGATCAGGGTGGTTATTCGCTATGACCTATGAGATTTCTTTTCAATAACGTGTGACGTCACCCATACGATTCAGCGATGATTCCACGCAGATATCGTAACGAGCCCGCGTTATGTTACGTTTGGTCAGAGCGAATAAGGGGGCAAGTTGGTGCTTTGATGATCGTTGAGTTTGGCTCAACTTTCCAATAGCGACTGTGAGCTAGGAGGTTCATATTTTTATCACATGTAGACACAAGCCTAAATATGAAATGGCGTACTGCGGAAACCAATAGTTTTAGCATTGTGAGCTATGACAAAAAAATCAAAGAAAAATATTTCAAAGTAAACGCTCAACTTTCCTTTAGCTACTGCTAGCTAGGAAGTTCACATTTTTATCACATGTAGGTTCACATAGCACAAGCCTCTATATGAAATGGCGTACTGCGGAAACCAATAGTTTTGGAGCTATTCATTTTTAAAATTTGCTAATAACCGCTTTCCGAACGCCATGTTTTGGTGATATTTTACTTTTTATCAGTGTTCCCATACGATTTTCGGCTTTTGACAATGACAGTGACAGACCAAATGGTATATTTTGCTAAAAATTGGTGGTTTCTCAATTTTCAACTAGTCGTGTTTTTTGCTCTTACGGTCCAGTCGGTTACGTATTCCTTGAACATCAATGAACTCTGTCATCGTTTGTGTTCTCAGAGTTGAGATTGTTTACGTGCTTACTCCTGTTTGAGAATTCATCGAAGGACTTTCCTTTAGCGACTATAAGTATAAGGCTTGAGGGGGGAGGGGAGGGGTGGGTTGTCAATGTCAAAAGCCGAAAATCGTATCCAAACACTGACAAATAGTAAAATATCACCAAAATATGGAGATCGGAAACCAGTTTTTAGCAAATTTCAACAATGAATAGCTCCAAAACTATTTTTTTCCGCAGTACGCCATTTCATATTCAGGCTTGTGCTATGTGAACCTACATGTGATAAAAATACGAACCTCGTAGGTCACAGTCGCTAAAGGAAAGTTGAGCATTTACTTTGAAATATTTTTCTGATTTTTTGTCATAGCTCACAATGCTAAAACTATTGGTTTCCGCAGTACGCCATTTCATATTCAGGCTTGTGCTATGTGAACCTACATGTGATAAAAATATGAACCTCGTAGATCACAGTCGCTAAAGTAAAGTTGACCATTTACTTTGAAATATTTTTCTTTGATTTTTTGTCATAGCTCACAATGCTAAGACTATTGGTTTCCGCAGTACGCCATTTCATATTCAGGCTTGTGCTATGAGAACCTACATGTGATAAAAATATGAACCTCGTAGGTCACAGTCGCTAAAGGAAAGTTGAGCATTTACTTTGAAATATTTTTCTTTGATTTTTTGTCATAGCTCACAATGCTAAAACTATTGGTTTCCGCAGTACACCATTTCATATTCAGGCTTGTGCTATGTGAACCTACATGTGATAAAAATATGAACCTCGTAGATCACAGTCGCTAAAGTAAAGTTGAGCATTTACTTTGAAATATTTTTCTTTGATTTTTTGTCATAGCTCACAATGCTAAAACTATTGGTTTCCGCAGTACGCCATTTCATATTCAGGCTTGTGCTATGTGAACCTACATGTGATAAAAATATGAACCTCGTAGGTCACAGTCGCTAAAGGAAAGTTGAGCATTTACTTTGAAATATTTTTCTTTGATTTTTTGTCATAGCTCACAATGCTAAAACTATTGGTTTCCGCAGTACGCCATTTCATATTCAGGCTTGTGCTATGTGAACCTACATGTGATAAAAATATGAACCTCGTAGGTCACAGTCGCTAAAGGAAAGTTGAGCCGCTACTATTTCTCGCAAAAACTAGGTACTGAATGGTAAACAAAGCACAAGTCGTAGGTATGTTAGTTACCTAGGTTACTTCATTCCAAATCACAAGGCAAATCTAAATAAAATTACAAAAATATTGCAATGTCATATATAACAAACAAATAGGTGAACAAACACAAGAGCAAGCGAAGCGCGGGGTTACACAGTGTACTAGTGTGAGTGCCTGTCGAGTTGTCAAACATCACACAACCGTAGTTCCCCGACCGGCCCTCGGTTCTGACGCGATAGCAATATGGGCGTTCAGAATTTTTTAGAAATTTGTTCAAGTTCCGTAATACCAAAAATGATGAATAAAAACTTGTTGTTTTTTTTATATCGTGTTGTTATTCTGTTACTTGACAATATAAGCTATGTTCCTACACATAAAATACGTAACATATCGTTGTTTTTCATACGAAACAAATAAGATGAAAACATGTCGTTTAGGTCGTAAAAATATACAAAAAGTAATTCGCTTACATTTCATTTTAGGTATATATTTTGATAAAAAAAACTATCTGGGAACATAGATAAATACTATCCGAATCCGAATAATAGCATAATATGGTGGAAATATGCTCGAATTACAAATGACGTCGGTATTACGTTTGTATGGGCAGTCCATCCTTCGCTGGGTTCTTAATGTGACAACAGCGCCGCTGTCAGATAAGTTTGTGGGGCTGTAAGCTAAACAGCCGTTAAACGACATGATAATATTTTGGCGATTTTTATGAAAGCATAACCTGAATATATTATTATCTAGTTACCTACTAAAATATCGCGCATGCACGCGTCTTCGTAGTAACCAACACTTCAGTGTTCAGTGGCATTATTATCTAATATTGACTTTCTCGTACGAGACCTCCAACGACAACATGGCCTGCCCTTCCACTCCAGTCTGCTATTGAGTGTCAGTCTTATATTATAATCTTTCAGTCGTCATCTTTATCAAAACATAAGATGACTAAGATTTGACCTCTCCATTTTCTCCCATGGATGTCGGAAAAACCAACTAAGAGTAACCACCAGGGGACTAGCAGCAGCGTCCACCTGATACTCAACATGAATACTGCGATTATCATTTTCGCCTGCCAAGAGTGGTGATTATGGCATTTCCCCATTGTTTTTCATAGGGGAAGCTTCGTCTAGCAGTGGACGTCTAACGGCTGCTGATAATGACTACGAAATCACACTAAGAGATTACACCAGGGGATGGGCAGCAGCATACAACTAAGTACTCTACACCAATAATGCAATCACCAATCCGCCTGCCAAGCCTGGTGATTATGGTGAATCCCCATTGCATTCTATTGGGAAGGCCTCGTCCAACAGCAGACATAACAACGGATAATAATGATGAAGATGACTACGACATTTCGTATCAATCAAAAGAGATTACTTTTCCATAGAATAGAGAATTTCATTCTGTTCTTACATTTTCTCGCAAACTTTTATTTGCTCCTATTCAATGTTATGTGAACGTGATGCGAATCCATTCAGGTGTTGCTGTGGAGTGTTTGAGTACGGAAATTAGTTTCCGGTAGAAAATTAAAGTACATTGAAGGCGCAGGATTAATAATGAGATGCTGAATGCGCCCGAAGTATACAGTCGCGTGTTGCTCATTCATTTTGAATTGAACTGGCAAACTCTGTTTACTGTTTCTGAAGTGTAAAATTTACGAATATCTGATAATGCACACAGTGAGTTGCGGTATACAACAATACTAAATAGTTTTAAAGTAGTCAGGTCATGTGGTACTCAATCCATGGGTCATGTTTATCACGCATAGATAATATAGTTGCTGAAACCAACGACCTATCCACTGATGATAATTTATCGATTGCAACAACCGCATTAAAGTAAGATAAGCCATTTTTGAGATAAATAGTACCAGAAAAACAACCTCCCTTTCTCAAGCACATTATATTTATGTATATAAATAAATATCTACAACGCTCTTGTTAGCGCATCGTTTACACCTGAGTTTTACGTTTGATATTTCTCGCAATCTTCTATGATATAAAACTGTCATAAATATTACAAACAGTCGTTCTGAGATGCTTCTATAACGTTACATTCCTTGTACATTCAGCGGACAAACTGTAGCTGTGGAAAATCGGTCTGCTACTGTTTTTATTACAAACAAAATGTGATTCCTCCCATAAAGTATTGTCAGACCAACTGAAAAGTTAAGTCGCACTGTGCGTCTGTTGCTTATCGATTTACTGTCAACCGTGGCGGACATTGGTCAAAACCTCTCCAAGTTGAGGGAAGTTAGAGTAGTCTTGCCGTGAACTATTCCACCGCAGTTGATTTGTATCGGTAGCGGTGCGACCACACAACAACTGCTAACTCTCTCATCGACTTCAGTCAGTAGTGGTTCGAATGCGGTCGTTTTTCTCTAGTCTGTTTTGAAATTATTTTCCCTATCGCTAAACCATAGCTTTGGGTGTAAGTTAGGTTACTCATTCATTTTGTTTCTGAAATTTGTACAGCCTTGACATCAGTTAGCAAAACGGTGAATTGGTGCAACTGAGCAATTACTTATTGGTGACTGCAGTATTGGTGTTGAGTACTCAGGTGGATGCTGCTTCCCATCTCCTGGTGTAATCCTTTAGTCAGCTTTTGTGACATCCACGGAAAGAGACGGATTCTTAAGCCGTACATGCCACACATGGGCAAAATGTTGAGACCAACATTAATTAAATTAATAAAGGGCTTAACATTTTGGATTTAAAAAAAAAACTTTTCAACTGGCTCGATAGATGGCGTTGACTTAAAATCAACGGTAAAAAAATCTTGTACGGTTTTTTTATTTTTGTCAAAATCACAATTTAAGAAGTAAAATTTTCTTTTGATTGTTTATCAGAGTGCAGCGCCATCTATATTTTCAACGGTGAAAGCATGATGCGAGTCGCCTAGCCTAGCTTGTCTTGAGTAGTTTTTACCTTCAAAGCATTTTGTCATGTTCAAGTGGCTGTCAACATAATTTAAGGAACTTGGTTATGGCAAAAAAAAGGAATCCATAACGTGACCGGACTGTTATAAAGGCACAACGGCTAATCGTTCCTGAGTGTCTTTCCAATGTCCGCTGCAGTCACTCCGCTGATTGGGCATAGACATCGACTGGCTCTTAAAATCTACAAACTGAGACAGCTACGATTTCCCGCAGTGCAGTCCATTTTCATTCATGAATTTTATGTTTTGCGGGTACAGGTGCAATGGTGCAACGATACAAGTTTGAATCTGCTTTGCAATTTTAGTAACTCAATGTGGTTTTATACAATTTTCAAAACTTTAATTTTTATACTAACCAACGTATAGTATTTTTATCAAAGCGTGGGAATGTTCGAGCGATAGAGTTATATTTGAATCATTATCATCACCAGCTTGTTAACATTTACTGCTGCACAACACCCCCCAATTGAATACAATGGGGGGATTTACAATACTCACCACGCTTGGCAGGTGGTTTTTGTGATCGTAATTTGGTGTTAACTACAGTTACTCAGGTGGATACTGATGCCCATTGTGTAATTCCATAGTTAGTATTACGAGATCCTCCCGTAGATGTAGTAAATGCCTCTAAAGAGTAGACCCCTGCATCTGGAGGTGTCTATTCTCAGGCCGGACACATCACGGTACCGATTTAAATAATCCATGCCTCATACGATTGAGTTTCCGTAGTGCACGGTGATCTAATTAGGAAAAATTACATCTATTTTCATACTCCTTTATCATAATATATACTTACCTTCTTTTTCTATTTCTATATTAGAATCGGCCCTCTGCGAAGCGAGAATTGTTAAAATGGTCGAAGCAACGACGAAAAGCTAAAAATAATTTGTGGAATCTTACCAAAGGGTCATCACATCAAAGGGATCCCCCAATCCCATCAAAGGAGGCGTCAAACAGATCTCGACCTATTAAAGATTTATCTCCAAGTTCGAAGTAATCAAGGAGCCACAAAAAGTTAAATTGCCCAAGTTTAACGGAACTCTTGTAACTCCCTCCACAGTGCTCGGTTATGAAAATCATAAAAACTGAAGCATGCTTGTGTTTTACACAGAAAACATAGTTCAAAGCTAGATCAGTCTTTCCCAAAAATACTATTTTAATAATTTTGTCAACTATAATTAAGGCAGTAACCCGACCAAACACGGCGTCAAGCTGTTTTTTTCAAGCCTCTCTCCTCGTTAAATAAAGCAAGTAGAAAATAATTAAAAGTCACCACATATATTTGTCATTTTGTCATCAAGTAGTTAATTGAATAGTAGAATTATTACACGATTTTTTTTTTTTTAAATGGGTTCTCTTTATTTTTTATGAATGTGCGCAAGGAGCAGACCAGTCAGCCGCCGGCTCTCGGACGGACGGCTAGATGGCAGAACTATTAGAACGGACTACATAGGTGTCACTAAAATAAACTAGTGGTTCGCCCCGAACTGAGACCTCGCGATAACACCTTTATCAGCCCGACTACTTAACCAAGTAATATCCATTTTTAACCGACTTCCCAAAAAAGGAGGAGGTACTCAATTCGGTAGTTTTTTTATTTTTTTTTATTAATGTTTTTTACCGCATATCTCCGGCGTTTATGAACCGATTTGGAAAATTCTTTTTTTATTTGAATAGATATGTTTCCAGATTGGTCCCATTTTTTTCAGAGTCCAGTTCTGATGATGGAATCCATGAGGAATTGAGGGAACTCCTCAAATATTGTAGGCATACATATGGCGATTTTGATATTTTCAGCAACAAACCAAGCATTTGCATTCAAAAAGTAGAATAATCCTTTCACCACTATGGTTCTTTCATAATTTTTTTTTCATCCAAATATTTTGTCGAATACAATGGCGGAAGTCAGTTTTTTAAATGAAAAGTTATTCTATTATTATTTTTGAAAATTTTAACCTCGAGGTCTACCAGTACAGTACAGGATCTATCAGTAAGAACTCTAATTTCCTACACATCATCGAAATAACCTTTGAATAGGGCTAAGCAACGGGGCGTAATACTACATACCTGTTAGTACCTATATCAAGTACCTGACGAATTAAGTGATAACGTTCTTTTGACGTGAAACATAGAACTCCAGCGTCATTCAAATTCCTAGAAATGGGAGGTCAACAATGGATGTTATATTGGTCTCTGTTTTATGGAGTACAAGTTTCTAAATTCTTCAGTTTCAGACTTTTCCCTGTAGTTGTGACACAAAAGCCACAAGCATACCAAATTTCAGCATTGTGGGATTGCTGGAAGTACCCTATAATTTTTGATTTTTACGTTTTTTATTTTCCCTAATATCTCAAAAACTACTAAAGCTAAATACTTATTAATAACAGTTTTGAAATGTCCAACCAAAGCGCTTTCATTAGACACCCCACTTGATCTGACTGTCTCACTTTTATTTTTTTTACCCCCTCTTGGACCCCAATATCTCAGCAACCCCCTGACCGATATAGCTCATAACCTTACCTACAAATTGTACCAATACTATCTACCCTCATACCAAATTTCATGAAGATCGGATTAACGGTTTGGAAGTTTTCATCGGACAAACATACATACATACATACATACACACATACATACAAACGCCGATTCTTCCAACTTGACTCAGAGAACTCGCTTCGCTCGTTCAATAATTTGCGATGTATTGTAGAGGCGAACACCTCAAGGTCATTCGGTCAGGGTAGCGCCTTAAGTATGCAACGACTTTAGTTTGCTAATTTAGAGAAAATGGGCAAAAATAAAAAAAAAAAACAAAGTACAGTGTGATGTTTGTAGTTGCCGTGGTGAGTCCGACCTAAGAATATACCCCTCCACTTCTTCCCATGGATGTCATAAAAGTTGGCTAAGGGATTACACCAGAGGATGGACAGCATCCACTTGAGTACTCAACACGAATACTGCGAGCACTAATCCGCCTGCCAAGCGTGCTGATTATGGTAAATCCCCTGGACCACTCTCTGCATAAACATGAATTGCTTTAGTCTGTAGTGTTTTCTTGTAAAAAACTGCTTTGTTACCGACAAATTTTATGCAATATATTTCATTTAATTTAATTTCATTTTTATGGGATAGATACTTTCATGAAGTTAAATATTTATCAAGACACTTAGTACCTATTAGTATGTTAGTAAATTAATTATACTGCTTCTTTTGCATGAGTGTCTCAACTGTTTTTTTTATCCTGTGTCATTCCTCAAGCTTGTTTGTGGTCAAAGCTTCATATTATAACTTTTATATCAACATTGGTTGGTATATCCATCTCGACCAGAGAAATATCTGAAATGAAACTTTTATGAGGTTTATAATGAAATTGCGATTGTTTTCAAGAGACCTATTAATCGCTGCCATCGAAACAATATTTCTTTCGCCAATTCTGATTGCTACGTGATAAAAGGTTATTTTGACAGTTATTTTTGGCTACTAATACGGGCTTGCACTATCATAAAGTGGAGCTTAAAACAGGTTTTATGTTGAAGTTGTTTTTTTTAAATAAACTTTTATGTAATGTACTTTCAACTGATGATGATGATAAAATAAATAAATAAATAAATAATGCTGGACATTTCACACACATTTAATTTTCATTTTTCTGATGATTTTGAAACATCCTCTGTCCCCCACGAGCCCAGATTCTCAACCCCAGAAGATCCTAAGCCGAATCGGCTGCTGCAATGGACCTAACTGATGTCCCTGACAGATGAGATGGCGCAATATCAACGCACATGAAATAATTATTACTAAAATTATTGAAATGATTTGTAAATATTACTAAATAACAGATAATTGCGATTCTAGCAAGTTGTTAACCTCTGGTACTTTATTAAGAGAATTTAGTTACACTGGGACTAAACTGACACACGACTTAGCGCAGTCTTCCTTTCTAGTTTTCAAACGCTACACAGGGAAAAACACAGCGTGGTATCATTTGAGTCATGTAATCCTATGTGATCAAATCCGAAATAAGGAAACCCTTATAAGACCCAAGATCACCGATATATTATTAGCTATCAGAATTAACAAGTTGAAGTGGCAATGGGCAGGTTATTAGCTTGCAGAATTGACAACCACTGGGGAATAAAGGTTCTCGAGTGGCGACCACAAATCGGACGATGCAATAGAGTTACGGTAAGCGCACACCAAAACCGATTTTGTCGGCTGATGACGGACCCAGACGAGTAACTTGGACGTCAATGTGCTTTCACTGCAGTGTATATCGTCGTCATTTTCATTTGTTGTCATTTTCGGACGTCATCGAACGATGACGGTCGTGTTTGTGTACGAGCTCCCATTCATTTACTAGTGTTTGATTCGATCGTCCGTGTTCGGCCGTCATCGTCCGAGCAAACTTCGGCCGATGGCGGGTTAGGTGTACGCGAGCCGTAAGGCCCTCTTCGCGATGGACTAAAAAGAAAAAGATAAGTATAAAGGTTGCAGAAAGTCGGTGGATGGAAGCGGCACAAGACCGTTCGTCACGGCATGCTAGAGCATGTAGAAGTCCACTGCTGAACATAGGCCTCCCTATGTTCAGCAGTGGACTTTTACATGCTGCCGATGATGATGATGATGATGATAAAGAAGCCCTGAAAATAGCAGGGTACATCCGTGGCCGACTAAGCCTTTGTTATTTAGGGTCACATTGCTTGGAAACCAGTGAAAAAACTTAAGATCTGAAATGTGTTCTATGCTTAATGGCTGATCTGAAGATAGGCACGTGTCACACCGCAGAGATGATGGGTTAGGACAGGATGAGTATAAAGTAGGGTCTAGTTCCTTTTATTTTTATACCACCCATAAAGTTTTGTGCTACACAAAATACCAATTTCCTAACTTAGCCGACAAATCGGAAATTACGTCATAGTTTATTGGCGTCATGATCACAAATGATAGCGAGCAAACCGTTATAAATGACGTGACAATGATTTAGCGGAAAAGTGCGAAAATTGTTCACAATTTCACAACGGAAATCGTTCACACCGGAAGTTATTAAGAGCTGTGATCAATCATGTGGATTAATTGATCGCTATCTTTTACCACGTGTTGACTTCCTCAAAAACAGGGTTGGTAACAACAAGCTCCAGTTTAAGAGTACTGTGCTCGGGGTTTTTCCTACGTGATAGAATCTGAAATGAGTCCCTCTTAAGGGATGCTTGGATGTCCAGCGGTGGACTACTTACTCTTAAGACAGTGTAGGGTTACACTGTTACCTATATGGGTAACAGTGGCCTTATGCTGTCTTAAGAGTAAGGTAAAACTTAAAGTAACTTACCTTGATTTATATTAATTAAAATTATGTTTGAAATTAGTATCTATACTATTCTTATACTTAGGTACATTTAGTATTATATTTTTTAAATTTATTGACATGTAAATCGGCTTTACGAATAAATTGTATTATTGTATTATTGTATTATTGCTGTTGATAATGAACACTAATCTATGTTTTGGCTGCTCACCAAGATTTTCTGGGCAAGATTTTGTTAGAAAATAAATAAAAAATCTACATAATAATATGCTACGAATTTATACACCCTTTGCATGAAAGTACAACTGTATTGCATTGTCCATCCCGGCATCTATCGGATAGGATTGCAAGCTCGATGTCATACCAAATCGGTAATTTTGGGGATATTATAGAATCTAAAACACTTTAAAAACAAATAACCATAAAATGCAATGATTCTATAAACGCATAGTAGAGTTTTGCAATTCTGTGGAATATTTTGCCAGAATTTTTCTTTCTGCTCTTTTGCATGAAAAGAATAAGAATGCAAAAAGTAGCTTAAGGATTTCGAATGTAAAAATTTTGGCCTTTAGGATAGCGCGGAATATCTTATTTTACGGCAAAGGGAAGCTGAATGCCAAAGTGGATTGAATTTTCCGATTGGGGTCATACCATTTGATACCTTGAATGCATTTTTATTCTCGCTCGACCTAAGGTGGTGAGTTACTTTCTTCGGTCGTAAGTAGCTTGACCTTTTGTACACAATCTTTTGACGGATTTATGGAATGAAGGTGGATGTAACATTTTCAGAATATGATTTTATAAAAAGTCGAAATAACTTAAATACCTACATCAAGCCTGTGTTTGATAGAAAATTGCTCAGAAAAGTTAATAATCTATAGATGCTATTGTTATAACAGACAGACATCAATAGAATTGAAGTTATCGTGGCTTGGTATCATTTTAGAAAAAATTACGACTATACACCACGTACTTTACTATTCTCCTGCTGACATTTCATTGCCCATTTTGAGGTCCTTCCTCATGAGACCGACCACGACCACGCTCAAAGGTCGTGAGACGGGAACTCAACACATCACTCAGACAGACATCAGTAAAAAAAATATACTTTCTGACATGAATATAAAAAAAAACATTATGTAAGTATAAACATAATTTAAATGATACTTATAAACGACAAAACAGTCCAGTGTCACTGTTTAATCTATAGTTAAGTTGATTTCATTGGTACGCAACAACGAAAGCAACTACCACGTTATAAAAAGTTTTCTATAATTGAATCCATCTCTTTCAGACGCTAATTGTTATTATGTTTATCTCTTTCCTTTTGTTTGCAGTGAAACTTTTATGACCTCGCCTTTTCCGCAACCAAAAAGCACTGTTCATTGTTGGAAAGTCAGTAAAACTTCAGGGATATGAGATTTCATAAAACGTCTGAGGATATTCAATCTTGTAAGTACCAACGATACGACGCTCTGTAAATATAATATGCTTGGTAACTTTACCCAGCATTTATTGTCCGTGCATCATGTTGGAGTTTTAAGGGTTTACCACAGTGACCACCTGCGGCCTGACTGCAGTTCTCACACCTAAATAAAGCTACGGTTCATTTGCAATAGTTCAAATGACTATAGTTCCATGACGATTTGTGATACATGGAGTTGAATCAAATCACATCAAACCAAAGCTAACTCACTCAAGGACCGCACTCGTTTGTACATACATCTATTGATAAATGCCTCGTATCATAATGCAAACACAGCCGCACTCAGGCCTACAGCCGCAGTTGGTGTGCCAGAACCCTAGCAATGAAACAGCAATTGTTGTTAAGAGGCTTCAAACTATAATGCTTTTCATCACATACCTACTCAGATTTAAATCCATATTTTGGCTCCGTGGAAAACGGAACGGATAATAAGTGCAAAAGTTGACGCATTCTCGAACAAACAACTGTTTTAATCTTGTGGTAGGTACACACAGTTTGCAAACTCCGATGTTCACGTGTTATCGGCACCTAAGGAACGAATATCTAATTTCTGGCTAAGGAAGCAAAGCTGCCAGACATGAATATTAAACGCTGAATATCAGCCAGTGCAGACATTGTGAGCACTCACTCCGATCGAGAAATGGAAATCCTACGCTCCACTTGAATTTTATCATTAATATGATTCCGACTCGAAAATGAATTTTCTTGAGATATCGCAGACAGGCGGGTTAGATCGTGCATGAAGTGCACCTACTCCTAATAAGAGAATCAAAAGTCAAATCTATGCTGAGATGAATTTGTTTCACCTTTACGCGTACAGTTGAAAAGATAAAAATTTAATAATGACTGTAGGTACTCATTTTTATGAAACACATTTTGTCAGTGTGGTGCCCTTCTAACTCGTATATCATCTAACTAAATAATTCATATAAATTACTATTAATTAATAAAAAAATTATCCCACCATCTCGGAATAGTTATTTGTTATACAAGAGTGCAAAGTTGCTTTTTAACCGCGTGCTCAATTTTGATGACCGAGCAAGCGAATGATTCTAATTCAAAAATTAGAATCCTGAGCGTTAGCGAGGGAATCAAAAGAGCACGTAAATTGTAAACAAAGTAAATTGAATTTAGAACATCGTGTGCACTAAGTTTGTGAATTCAAAACATCATTAAACCTATTTACTTCTACCTTCATTGTGCCGAATTTATCATACAACCTTTTTTAATTTGTTTAAAAACTCAGACTTGGAACCTTCTTGGTATTACTTTTTTTTATTTGCTTTACGCGCGCCATTTTCTTTTCACGTCATATTGTTAAAACCTTAGATTAACAAGAAACTTGAAAACAAGTGAAAACCCTAAAATGAGTGACTCTAGCGTCGAGGAAGTTTATTTGACGCCAACAGAATTGACTGAAACTGTTAAAAATGCGCAAAAGTATCTTGTGATTGTAAATGTTTTTTTTTGCATTTAGTAATTTCCTCGCTGAGGTGGGATGAAAAATTACGTGTTGCACTCGAGTGCAAAGATTTTTCACCTCGTGCTCTTTTGATTCCCTCGTTAACGCTCACAGGATTCTAATTTTTGAATCACGAGCGCATGAGCACGCGGTTAAAAAGCAACTTTGCACTCTTGTATAACTAATAACTATTTCCCTCCCCCTTCCGTTGATGTAATAAAAGCTTTACTAAGAGAATGGGATATAATGCCAGGGGATGGGCAGCAGCATCTACATCTAAGTACTTAACATCAAACTGTGATCACAAATCCGCCTGCCAAGCGTGGTGATTATGGCAAATCCCCCATTGTATTCGATGGGGGAGGTTTAATCCGGCTGGTGATGATGATGAATGGGTGAGCTATTAACTTTACAGTGTCATAATAAATCTGAAATGACATTCACTTTCATAAATAACCGTTTGAGTTGCATTGTAAACCATTTCAACTATTATATTCAACGCGGAATTGTAACGAGTTAAAATTCACATTACGCGGCCCAGCGAACTAATAAACACGTGGAATGGACATCGCGGCCAAATGTAAAACAAATCCCGCAAAGAGCTGTGAACATTTCGACATTCGATCGAGTGCAATTTCCACGTGTCAGGCACACGGAAATTAAACCGTATCGATAGCGAAACATCTGCCTACTTCATAGAAACTATGAGTTCAACTGTGCGTACACAAAGGTGAAACAAATACCATTGTACACGGTACAAGAGTGATTAATCCAGTTGTTTGGCGGGTCAGAGGTATAGAAAAATAATCACGTCGACACTGCACGTACGCGGCCTAATTGCTGACCCGCAACACCTCCCACGTTTTCATTCTTTCATTTTCATTTCGCAGCAACTGCGCGATTTGAAAAGGCCTGTTCAGTTATTAGGCTGCTTATGTAACTATTTTCTGAACATCGAGTGGTGCCCTGACAAGTGTGACTACCGATGTAATAGACCAAGGATAAGCTACCCACTTTTGATTGGACTATTTTGGCACAGAAATCGGAGAAATGGAATGAGGAAGGGAGGAAAGGATGGCCTTTGACTGTTGGTTGAAAATAAATAACTTGTAATGTGATATTTCAGAGGACAAAAACCTGAACATAAATTATAATAAATAGACCCATGGCGTGTCTGGCCTACAAATAAATCTCTCAGACTCTTTCCGTGGATGTCATAAAAGCCAACTTACCTATGGATTACACCAGGGGATGGGCAGCAATATCCACCTGAGTAATCAATACTGCGATCACTAACCAACCTGCCAAGCGTGGTGATTATGACAAATCCCCCTATTGAATTGCTAAGGGGGAGGCCTCGTCTAACAGTGAACATGTAAAAGCTGCTCGGTGATAAAAAATATTTTTCGATGATACGTTTTGTACCTAAAATCTTTGCATTTCCAGTGTTACATTACCTACTATTATTTCACATAGTTCAAATCTTTCACATTTTCAAACCTTGTGAAAGCTATAAAAAAAACGAACAGTTAATTCAGAATGTCGGTTGTGGTTCGTGCTGTATGCGCCGTTGCTCCATCTTGCAGGACATTGCAAGAGTAGGTATAACGTTCCGTTATTTATTCATTTTGTTTGTTTAACAAATGTCAAAACCGAATTGACATTCACGCCATTTGTAAAATATATGGCACTTTCTGATAGGGTCATAAATTATGCTATAAGTATTCTTTGTCAAAGGTCAAAATTTTTCTTATGTGAAAACCTTGTGAAAGCTCTCAAAAAGTCACAAGAGAAATATTGGTGCAACTTCTACCGATAAAGCTTTTGAAACTGTTTTAAATTCTGATCAGCTACTCCGAACTTACGGATAGTGGGCACTAGTTTTCACCCTAAACGTTAGTGTCCCGGTTTCCAACCAAGCTTTAAAATAAAAACTTACCGATGTCAGAGTTTATACCTGTCTTCCAGTTCTTTGTCGCAAAATTTACGCAAATTAATGGAAAACAGCATAACATAACAACCAACAGTTACATTCATAGGGTCATGATCCCACACTAGGATTCCCTGTGGTTTGGGTATCAGGAACTACGATTACTATCATATATGGTACCACAACACCCAGACCCGGAACAAATATTTGCAGATCATGCAAATATTTTTCCCGCAGCGGGAATCGAACCGAAAACCTCCCGCATTTCAGCCAGCTACTCGCCCGCCGCGGCACAAATTTATTAGAGGGCAAGCTACAAGGTCCCGTAGAATACTGACGTCTCCTTAAACCATCGGTCAATCTTCTTTCCACAGTGGATTATGCTCCATACTTTCTCGGTGATCGATGGCGTGGCATTAGTCTTGCGTTAATCAATAAATGACTGGCTACTTACGTCAAATAGAGTTTTTTTCCTTAGAATAAGGACTTGCTTCAGTCTTTATTCTAAGGTTTTTTCGTTCTTTATTTTAGTTTCACCGTGTCCTGTTTTACGTAGACTGTTTAGAATAATGTGAAGGAGATGCACCCTTAAACAAAATTTGGCATCTTGCTAGATTTTGGAGACGAAACCTTTACAAACTTATACCAGTTCTTCAATTACTTAGTACTAAGAACTTGAATAAGATGCATGGTTCAGTTTCAGACTTAATATGAAATCTAGGAAATAAACTTTTGCGACTTTTGAAGTTTTCTGTATGTTCAGGAGCCCATTCGAAGGAAACTTTTACCTAAAGCCATCTTACTCATCATCATCATCATCAGAATTCCACTTCTGGGCATAGTCCTCCTCGAAAAATGCCATAACGAACAGTCTTCAGCCGCCCCCATCCACCAACTTCATGCAATCTTCAAGAAATCGGTCCATCGAGCGAGGGCCGTCCAAAACCTAAATTCCCCAGTTAGTTCTGCGAGCTTGGCCTGCAAGCATTGCGATTTCAACCGATTTGCTCGTTTCAGAACATAGCTCTCCACATAGCCAGTTGCGTTGCACTTGCATTGTTTTTTTTTACTTTCCGTCAATCGACACTTGGAAGTAAGTCGTGCATTGTATTTATCAAGCTATTTCTTTTACAAACTAAGAACTTGATTGGATAACCAAATAGGAATGGGGCCGCCTTTATTTTCTTTTTTTATTTGAGGAAATGATGGATCTGGCTTTTGGTCTACCTGATGTTAATCGGTAAATCCACAGACCATAACAAATACAATACCTCTTAGGCCACATCTTCTAAGGAAGCGCTGTACGTGACACTGCGCCCGTCATCTTGAGACATAAAGATAAAAAGTCACATGTGCCTGTAATTTCACCGCACCCATTCCCCTTCAAACCGGAACACAGCAATACGAGCACTACAGCTTGGTGGCAAAAATAGGTATGATAGTAGTACATCCCCGGATGAACTCTTTCACAAGAAGTTCTACTACTAACGAACATGTTTTGTTAAGAAGCACTCGTTTGGGAGTGTTTTGTTTTGTATAGGTGCGTGTTTATGCGTAATAAAGTTCTACCTATTGTTGGGTAAGTATCTAAATCAAATAAGGTTCGGTCGCATAAGTTGTCTCGTAAATAATAAACTTCGATGGTTACGTACAAGAACTGAACTGCATTAAATCATATCTTGGGACTAGTTTAATCTCTTCTGGTACACTTTATTCAATCAATAGCTACCTGTGTTTAACAGAGTGGCCTAAAATTAAAAAAAAGCTGAAAAAGCTATGATGGCCTGTGTTTGTTTATTAGGATAAGGAGCAAGGAATGAGGTAATGCAATGAGTTTTTCACCTCAAAAGCTCGGAAAGGAATTGTTTATAATTCTAAATCTGCGTGGAAAAGTGCTTTTTATCCGCTAGCGTGGAAATAGTTTTTAAAATTAGAACCTTTCTATTAAAAAACTTCTTGAACGGTAAACCACCAGTGCAGTGCAATGCGAAGTAGGCGCAACCTAAGGGGTAGGTATTGCATTTGTATTGGGCGTAACATCAGGTGGGTCACATGCAAGATTCATCATTAACTCAAATAAAAAAAAAGCTCTATGATAGTTTATGGACAAATTGTCCCAGCATTTGTACCATAGAACAACTGGGACAATTTTATGGCAAAAGTTATATGAAGTTGCAAAAAACGACTATAACCAGCTCTATAGAACTATTGGGATACATTTTATTGCAAAAGTTTTACACCATCGCAGTTCCGTATAGAATAAATTAAGCTTTGCATAAAAATTAAGATAGCATATCTTAATTTTCACCGAGCTTAAAGTGAAATCAATTAGCCAGAGTACTATAGAACCCACGAACGATAGGCAATAAAAATCTCATCTGAATATTAATTGATATGATGGAGCTGAAGCGTTCATCGGTTTAAATCTGCCCATGTATAGTTTGTTGCATGAAGAGGGATTGTTTTACTTTTCATTTTAGGGCTTCAATAATCGACTCATCGATAAAGTGGTTAGTATCCTATGCAAAACGTTTTTATAGATCTTTATACAATAACTCACGCTCAGGATACCATTGCCACATCTTTCGATGAGGAAGAGGCTGTGATATGATGTGTGAGGGGATGTGTTTTTAGGCAGTTTTTTTATACCTACTACTAGGGCAAGCAAACAAGCATACGTGGGCCGTATGGCCTGATGGAAAGTAGCTACCGTAGCCTATGCATAGGCTACGGTGTTGTAAGTCCATCGAAGGCTACAACACCAAAGGCAATTAAAAAATTCAGACACTTGAACTTTGATTTTTTTCTACAAGGCTCTAGAATCTTGTCAGAACAGACTCTGTAGTGCAAGTACGTAGGACTCAATTCAATAAATTTGACATTGAAATTCGACAAAACGGGACTATTATCTCTACATAGTCCCGTTGTGTCGAATTTTAATGTCAATCGAATCGAGTCCTACGTACTTGCAACTCTGCTCAGAGAAGCCTTACTACTATAAATGTTCAGTTCCTGCATAGAATACCACCCGGCTCGATGTTGTTTATAAGAACAATATGTGACACGTTGAATAGGCGCTGCTAAGATGTGACGTCATTCTGAGGCTGGTAGTTGTTTCACGCTCATTGTCCCGTCCTGCCGCGTCCCGTTTCCGGTAGGTGTATCCACAGAGACAAGCGACCGAGACAGAAGACCGCGACCGTCACTTGACGGTAGGCAACATAATATTATAAGCAACAGTTCGCGAGCAAGACAGAGACAGGAGACAGAGAAGTGAGACAGGAGACAGCGAGAAGGTCGCTGCTGACTAAAACTAACAAAAAAAACTAAAGAGACTCAGACACTTGTCGCGGTTTCCGGTCGCGGTCTTCTGTCTCGGTAGCTTGTCTCTGTCGCGGCGTGAACCGCCACCTTTACAGTGTCTGTGCCTCATTCTATGCACTAGTTCTTGTCACTTATATACCACGAGGAATTTTGCACACGACTTGTCCTCATATTATACCATTATTATTTGTTGAGAGCTTTTCATAGTTATGTGAATATATAAATTATAAGTACTCACTAAATAAATAATGAAAGAATTCTTGCTGTCTTCTAGGTACGGGTTAGGGCTTTGTTGTCATTCGCTCATTATTTTGCTACAGATATTCATTCAGTTACCTACTCATATTTCGAGTTTGCTACTCCGTGACGACCTCCGTGGCGCGACGGGCGTGTAGCCAGCTGAGACGCTAGAGGTGCGAGTTCGATTCCTGCGCCCGATACAAATGTTTGCATGATCTGTATATATTTATTCTGGGTCTGGGTGTTGTGTTACCATGGTACTCGTAGTTTCTGATACTCACGACACAGGGTATCCTAGTGTGGGATCAGGACTATGCATGTGACTGTGAGTTGTTATTTGTTGTGTTATGTTACTAGAGAATCGAGTGATTATAATTTGTCATACTGCATGATTCTGTAAGCCTATAATTACTGCATGATCCGGATACCCACGGATTAGTTTAAAATTATTATTTTAATTTCACTCATGTAATTTTTAGGGTTCCGTACCCAAAGGGTAAAACGGATCCAGTTACTAAGGCGTCCGTCCGTCCGTCCGTCCGTCCGTCTGTCACCAGGCTGTATCTCATGAACCGTGATAGTTAGATAGTTGAAATTTTCACAGATGATGTATTTCTGTTGCTTCTAAAAGAACAAATACTAAAAAACAGAATAAAATAAATATTATAGGGGGCTCCCATACAACAAACGTGATTTTTTTGCTGTTTTTATTGATTATAGTACGGAACCCTTCGTGCGCGAGTCTGACTCGTACTTGGCTGGTTTTATTAATCCTCCCTAATGATATAACGAAAATATAAGTGTCCAATTCGATACTTTATTACATACCTATTAAAGTCGTTATTTTTCTAAAAGATACATTATTGAAGCCATTCATAAGTTTTCACAAGCATTTTGAATAAATTAATTAATAATCCTAGGTACTGACAATCAATCTACTACTATTACGATATTATATTATAATACATATACCTTTCTACTCGCCATTACACCATTACACTATTACATTTATCTATTACAGTAGGTATTTCGTTAGACTCGAATAAATAAGTTTTTACAAGATTTGTTTGCAATTTAAATGTAATTTAATTTAAGTTGACCTTTTCTATCAAAAGTGCGCAGTTGACAGCATTCAGTGATGAAGTTTTAATTAAAATATTATCTTAGAATTCCAGATGTCTGAAAACGAAACTAGGCAGACTGTTTCTCAAAATAACTCGTAATTTGATGAAACAAATAAAACAGAAACAGAACGTGCACATTTTTTTAATACTTTTTTTAATAACAAATAAATTTTAATGGTTATTAAAATTGATTTGTTACACTTTTCTCACTTCTTCTTTGTCTCACTAGAGACAAAGATGAAAAGTCTTTAAACTAGTAACACAGCAGTGCTCACACTACTGCTTGGTGGTAGAATTAGGTATGGTGGTAGTCATTCCTCGGTCGAACTCTTTCACATGGATCTCTACTAATAGAGTAGTAGGTCTTTTATAGAGTATGTAAAAGAAGCATCTTGTAGCTTGTCATGCAGGCAGTAGCCTATAGTAGGTATGTTAATATACATTACTGGAGGGTAACCATGAGCTCATAGAGCGATTCAGTTCTAAAACTATTCAGTACAAAATATCGGTTCGTCGTTGACATTCGTCATCATTGAATAACTTTAATCGCAGAAGTCTATAGACCTTCTGCTACTGTGCCGCTGCGGACATCACGGAACAGATTTTTTGAACTGAATCTCTATAAGAGCTCATGGTAAGCTCTTATAGAGACCTCTGTAACAAAAGCAAACATGCGTTATGTTTGTTTGTTGCAAAGGGAATAAAGCTTGTCGGTCACTCGAACGAGTCCGGAAATAAAAAGTTTAAAACTTTATTCAGAACGCTGTACAATGCGCGCCCGGTACGTGTGAAGAATGTCAGATCGAGAAAGAATGCGCACAATTACACCAAAATGTTTGCAAGCTTTGGTAGCGCAATATTTTTTATTTTTCATCGCTGTACGCACCTGCCGTCACATTTTTATAACGTGGAGTTTTCACGTATGTAAAGTGATCATACGGAGGTGTTCCGACAATTAAAAACCATTGAATACTCCCGAAAAAACAAACCGTTGCCTTGAAAAAAAAAAAGGTTTAAGTTAAAGCTGAAAACAAGCTGTTGTTATAATCAAACTGTTGTAGAGCAAAGCCAAATCCACAATTCTATAGTAAAGGCCTTAATGTGGAGGAAGAGTGGTTTATCTTAGGCTGGACACGCTACGGCCATAAACCGGCCTATACCAAGATTTTAAAAGTCCATTTTGGAGCAGACCGGATCTTAGGCGGGGCCTATGTCCAGTAGTAGTAGACTTTTACAGGCTAATGATGATGATGATGATGATGATCCTACTTAACACAATATGCTCACAATCAATCTAAATGGTTTCCCGCGTCAGCTCTTGTAAATCTCTAACCACATCTTGCTGACACAAGTGGCAAGTCTTCTTGGTCACGTTTTTGCCTTGTCATCAAAGCTCAAAAGACTCTACAAATTGTGCATACAACTACTGGAACAGTGCCAGCAGTTTATAAATGTAGTGTTTCGGGACTAACGAGCAAATTATTCGAAGCGTCCAGTTATTTTCAAGAATAGCTGAATTTTTTCGTCATATCTGCGCGAAGTGCTTTGATGTAAATTGTATTTTTATAAAAAATACATTTATCGTCAACTAGCACCTCCCTTCTCAAAATAATGAAATTATTCTTTTTGAAACCTATGCTAGTTAAACTGATTCAGAACTTGCACACATGTACCTGAACAATTATTAAGCATAAGGTAGGTACATAAACAATAGTGTCACTTCTGATTTGTCATGTACATCATTCTCACTCATATTGGTGAGCATATCCAGTTTTTTTTATACTACTAGACAAGCAAACAAGCATACAGCCCACCTGTTGGAAAGTAGTTACCGCATCCTGGACGCCTGTAACACCAGAGGCATCAGAGGCACGCTGTCGACCCTGAGACAAAGATGAAAAGTCTCATTTGCCTGTAATTTTACTGGCACCCGTACCCTTTGAACCGAAACAGCAATGTGAGCACTACTGCTTGGCGGCAGAAGTAGGTAGGGTGGTAGTACTACCTCGGATGAACACTTTCACAAAAAGTTTCACTGCTCATAAAAACACAAAAAAACACAACAAAAACAACACAATTAACGCAACACACACAAACAGAAACAAACACAAAAAACACAGTTAAACAGAAGGGTAGACAGATATGCATAAAAAAATGCATAAAAGTCTCTTAAAAATTGCATGAGGTTTAAAATACCTACATTGTTCATGTAACAATAATGTTAACCAACTTTTGGCATGGTAATAATATCACTTTTAAGCTGTAGAACAGAATTGAATTCGACGCTCCAATGGGCGTAATGTTTCTTAGTAAACGATTCACTACGTGAAGACAATTGAAACTATGTTGTAAGGACTTGTAGTTATAGTTGGAAGTTGTATAACAACTTGGGTGTGGCAGTATGTAATTTTGTAGGTATTGAACGTAGCTAGATTTTGCTAGTTTTGCAGGGAGAATATTAAATAGTTTCATTTAAAATTCAAGCGTCATCGAAAGGAAATAGGTCTGTAACCAACCACCAAACATTTAGTTAATATTTTTGAAAGTAACTCAAACAACCCCTGAAAAATCGTTTGCGCACCCGAAGCTACGTATGGAGCAAAGTTGGAGTGTCACCATCGCGAGTCAAACTTGAAGCATTGGTTCCATTGATGTATGAAATATGAGAAGGGGGAGATTTACCTGACAGTGGGATAAGGCAGAATAAAAATAAAACATTCAATTACGACTAATAACTTTTTGACCTTGATGTCTGAGCTCTATGATCTATGCCTAATCAGCTTTTATTCAACGAAGTCATTTACATTTTAAATTTTACATTCAGAATCGTGCTATGAACTAAAATTAGGCGCTAAAGCTACGCTAGTCTAGTGACTAGCGTATCCATCATTTGCATAATTCAATTATCGTGTCTGATATAATTTTGCATGTATAGATCGTTCATACATATAATATGGTATTGTCAATAATGTGTGCGACCACATGGCAAATAACAAGACATGACAGGACCTTGAATGTGATTGACGTAGCTTGTATTGATCCTCTGTATAGTACAGTAGGCTTTCCCTAATTTGAAAATTTTGTAAAAAAATAAACGATGTATGGCTGTGTTGTTAGCTCGGCCGTGTGTTTTACGCAGTGAAACGACTTCAAAATAGCGTAGCTTCTCCTTCCGCCGCGCGATGCATCATAGTCCTCACTCAAAGTTACGAATTCTTTGATAGTGTAATTAAGTTTTGGATGTAAATGATAGGATATGAAGCTAAAGAAAATCCTCGATCCAAAATACGATGGTGGAGGCATAATGATGAATCTTAAAATGCCATCATTTATTTCGTTTTCGTAAACAATGATAAAGGTTCTTACAAATAAAATCACTGCGTAGTAGTTAATAAAAATCCGTAGCTATAAATTTAAAAAATGTGAGTGTGCGTACTGCTCTCCTGGGGGGTATAAAGTTAACAAATTGCGGCAATTTCCAATGTGTACGGTATCCGATGGCTGTTTCTCTGTTGATGTAATGCTTTATGGTTTCTGGGACGCGACTTTTGGTCGGAAATGTTTGCCAGTTACGAAAAGCATAAATCAAATCAAAAGAATTTAATAATTTAAATCACAAGGATTATTTTGAATAATATATAATAAGACTTTCTGCGGTGCTTACCCTGAATCCGGAAACCAGACTAGTTATTTACTAGGGTAAGCAGGGGGGCAATGCACAATACACCCCAATGAGGATGTCAGTGTAGATCTTATCTCTCCCATTTTGAATTAGATTAGAATTAGTTATTTACTAATGGTTTTAATCAAATGCTCTTTCCAGGAGCAGCTTACCTCAAGGAAACTTAAATAAAACAACGTGACTCGAGAGAAAAAAGAGCAAGAAGGTTCATGATGTAGCATACACCTGAACATGATAAATAAAGCTGATATTAGTAAAAGTCATTAACATCATTCAGTGAAAAAAAATTAGGTACCTTTCTGAATTTATCAATTACTGAATTAAGGGCACACATATTATGATAATATAAAAACCATGTAAAAATTACTATAAAATGAGAAGGAACTGCCTCCTGACATGCAGCTAACGCTAGTTCAGGAGCCAGGGCTTCAACCTGAACTGTATAATGTGGTTTGTTTCAATAAAAACTTTTTACTTTACTTTACCTTTACATTGAGCATGACCTTGTAGTTTTAAATAAGCTCTGGTCAGTACACTGAGTGATTATTCCAACTCATGAGGCCTAGGTCCTGGAGACAAAGTGTTAAACTAAATTATGTAGATGACATAATCGATCGACAAACCCTGCGCACTATCCGAGTCAAAACCTAGCTACTAGACTCAACTGACCTTGACAAGACTGTATAGACAATAAGCAAGTCGCATTAGAAAGTCGCGACCGACAGTAATATTTCAAGCTTCTGTGTTGATGTAGCCCTCGAGTGGAAGCTTTATGATGTCATCAGCGTCTATAAGACCTTAAACTTATGAATTTCAGGAGTAACAAATGTATGTCTTACCCACTTGAGATAAAATAGCATTTTATACGAAGTTACGCATCCAAACGAGGTCAAATCATACACAATTTTCTAAGGGTTGGATGATATGAAAATGACTGTATCGAAATACTGTCGAAAGATAAAATTAAAGTTAGATTTCATTCTGTTTTTCATATCCATTTTTTATATTAAACTTTGTTATGTAAAGGCACATGAGAGCTATAATATATTAAACTTTTCCAGATATAATCAATCTTTTTCAATTATATCTCACTGTACGTATATTAGTACCACACACAGCAGATACTAGAAAATTTCCCGTTTTACAAAATTAATGACATAATTCACGAAAGTTATTTTAGTAAAATTATAGCTCCCGTGTGTAATTGCCTTAAGTTAAAGACATGCAGGGTTTTTACTATCTTTCTAATCAGCCATCAATCTATCACACCACTTATGGTGGCCTAGTGTCAGGCAGATCCACTATCCTCAAAAAACTTCATGTTTTATTTATGCCTTTAAACATACTAAAAAGACAAAGATATATTAGTATATATGACATAAAACATCGCTGTGGGACTCACAAAATTTCATTAACCAGTGGTTTTGCGTCAGAAGTCATGCAATACAACTAAATAATGCAATGCGCAGCAAAATGTCAGCATCCTTAATTCTCGGGATAAGGCTAGGGAAAGCTCAATGCATAACCACTCAGCGGACAAACCGCAGCGGAACCCCCATTCTTTACAGCGGAAGTTGTATCGTTGGTTGGAAATAACAATGCAAAAAGTTCTGTCCGTTTTGACCATTTGATTAATTTGAGCGCTAATCTCAACATAACTGACCGTCGTATCATGTATTTTAGTGACGGTAGCATTTTTTTAGGGTTTCGCTCCTCAAAAACTACCAACAGAACCATTACAGAGTACTCACGTTTCTGTTGGTCTGTCTGCCACAGCATATTTTCTCCAAATCAACTGGACGAGAAACGAAAATTTAAATTTGTTACAGAGTTAAGTTAACAAATTCTGATTTTGACAAAGGTACTTTTAGGAGGACAAACAAGGAAATTATAAAAAATGTTTGTCAAATGCATCATGTGACGTAGCAAATGAAAGAGCTCGTTATGACAAATGCAAGTATATTTTTTATAATTTTAAAATGCATAGTTTAAAATATATTAAAGAAAATATACGACAATTGAGAATTCCCCTTTTATCTCATAAACGAAAGGCTCATATTTAAAAAAATATCGATTATTGGACCTAACTCATAGTTTACAGGAAACCCCAAACAAAAATTCTAAGTCCTAAAATTCCCACGGGAAATGGTAAATATTCGTGAAGAAAAATTAATATAATATGTTTAATTTCACTGTGGACTTTCAAGTTCTACGGTCTAGTGGTTACTATATGATCCTACTTATACGGAACCCTCTCCATTACAAGGTTGAGTCAAGTGCAATTCAAACTTGTAATGGAGATTATAAGTTTGAGTCGCACTTGACTGATTTTTTAAGTAATTGGAAGCCTAGTTACTACTACCAAAACTATCACTGAAATATGCTCGGTAGTAATTCGGTTGTCTACCATCGCTATAAAAAAATAACTGATGTTTGTCAGACCACTGGTCATAATTGGCTGCGGTTGTGGCATCGTAGCACACCAATGCAATCAGCAGCGGTGAAACATCAATAAAGTTCGAGGTATGTTTCACAAACAATGACCGCTGCGGTTACACACTGTGCCATACCTAGCATCGAACTATAATAAAATGCACGATAAGCACAATAAAGCTGACCGCATTGAGTAATCCATTTTTCGGTGAATGTATTCGCACTGCTAAAAGTATACAGTGTAATCTCACTAATCCGGCACTATTAAAAACCGGAGGATGCCGGATTATTGGAATGTTCGGATTACTGGATTATACTGAAAAAGTCATAGGTAATAAATAAAATCTCCATTTTATTATTCAAATCTAGTGTCTTGTGTTTGCGTTTATTTGACATTTTTAACTATAAAATATGCTCACTTGAAAAAAACAAATACGTTAGCACGTGCACATGATAAGTTTTGAGGTTTGACTGCTAGTCGACGACGCAGCGACCAAGCGCACAGGTATAGAGGGGTGAGGGAGGCGTGGGCGGAGGGTGCCGGATTATTGGACGTGCCAATCTATCGAAGTGCCGGATTAGTGAGATTGTACTGTATTTGTTTTTATTTTAAGCGGTTTACCTACATACAATTAAACTCATTATCCAGACTTAATTTAGACATTTACCATTAAATTGTTCTGTGGTCAAAACTTTTGTTTTTGGGGTTCTGTACCACTACTGGAAAAAAAATTAACCACAGGAAAAATTTGATCACTTTGTTGCCCGTCTGTCTGTCAAGCTTTTTTTCTCAGGAACGGCTAGAGGTATCAACTTGTAATTTATATCAAATATATAGGTATGTGTGATTAAGATCACACTATGAGTAGTGCTGTAAAAAAATTAAGCTTTATGTATTAAATAATCTGGCAATAAAATTTATTGCCAGATTATTTGCCGAATTCAAAAATTAGACATTTAATGTCTAATTTTTGAATTCGGGATTTCCGACAGTGAGAAAACAGGTATTTCCAGTGACCTCAAAATTCTGAAATTTGGAATACTAGAAGGCTTTGTGACGCAAATAAAGGAGAAACTCGAAAACTGAACCTCGAAAAGGGCTCTGACGATTTCGAAATACTTTACGGATCGGAAACCTCAGGACACGAGTCTCGCTCACACTTGTCGTTTTATTTTGATTATGGAATAATTCAATGATAATTAAATTAAGTAATATTTTGTACTGCAAGTGCGGTTGTCAAACAACATGAGGTGCTACAAGTTTACCTACAAATTTCATACTTTTACTCAGAGGCCCAATTCTCTAAATTATTTTAAAACTACACTGAAAGTTAACCGAATCGAGACTGAATTATGAATTGACAGAAAGTTGGTATTCTGTTCTCCTAAAATTAACAATTTAGTCTACCTTCAATTCACGGTGACTACCATTAGAGTAGGATAGTTATATATATAATTGCAAAGAGTAAAGAGAGACTCCATCAACAATGCTAAAATTAGCGAAAAAACTTTGAATCGTTCAAGTTTCGGTCACATTTCGATATAATCACATTACAATGTTGTATTTTATTACATTTAATACATCGACACAAGATCGAAACATGATTCGAACTCTATTTTAACTATTTTTAAGTTAGAGAATTGGGCCTCTGTTGTCGGTTATCCGCTTCGTGTGCATAGAGCCCTAGGGTGGCAGCAAATTAGTCACGATTCAAGTTTGGCGTGATTAATATAGCATCCGGAAGCTAGTGCCCGACAATCTGCTGTTGGGAATTTATTGTTACCCCAAAATACATACAGGGTTCGGACGTTGGCCGTCAGTCCAACATGTATTTTTAAACCCCGACTAAAATGGGAGATGTTATAAGTTTGAGGCCATGGTGTGTTTGTATGTGGCCTCATTAGCTCTGGAACGGTTGCTCTGATTTCAAAGCGGATTTTTTGTCCCTGTCCTGTCCTTTGTTAGGTAGATCCTATTATGTACCATTCCTAGATCCTATTATGCACCATTAACACACATTGTTGCATCCTAGATCCTATTATGGATATATAATAGGATCTAGGATGCATCAATTCGTGTTAGTAAAAACGGAACCATTATCACACATTGTTGTGATTTGACGACCTCTGTGGCGCGGCGGGCGAGTAGCGGGCTGAGACGCAAGAGGCTGCGGGTTCGATTCCCGCTGCGGAACAAATGTTTGTATATGATCTGCAAATATTTGTTCCGGGTCTGGGTGTTATGGTACCATAGTACTTGTAGTTTCTGATACCCACGACACAGGGAATCCTAGTGTGGGATCATGACTACGTAAGTGACTGTTGGGTGCTATGTTATGTTATGTTGCACCCTAAATACTATTTTACAATTTCAATGGAATACTGAAAATAATCGGTGGTTTCATCACCCGTTAGACGGCGGTGGATGGATGCTGCTGCTCTCCTGCTTTATACCCTAATCCCTAAGTCGACTTTTACGACATGCACGGGAAGAGACGGCCCTTCGTCTCCTCCCATCGTTGTGGTCTATTTTTAGGCCTCACACACCACGGCAGTGTTTTGATATTTTTTTTAATTAATTTATAATTTGTTCATATAAATATATGAGATGACTGCTTACACAGTCGTAAAGTAGTTAAGAACTTGTAAATATAGGACTGGGGGTGCCACGGGTCTAAATCTTAGTTCCCGTGACACCCCCAGGGGTATCTTTCAGGGGTGTCATGGGTCCGGAATGAGTAGTTACGACACGAAAGTGAAAGATAACTGGTAGTGTTATTACAACTTAATTATTTTATTTAATTAACTTTATTTACTAAACTTTTGGAACTTCTGTATTAACTTAAGTATTTACAGAACCCTTCGTTTCCATAGGGTGTTGGAAAAATAAACTAACTAAGATACCTCTGTTAATACCTTTTAGGGACTTACGAGAGCACGAACACCTTTATAGCTTTAATTATTATTTTGATTCATGGTCTTAGGGCGGAAGGTGAGATGTAATTAATTACAGTGATGATTGATGGATGGTGCAGCTGAATTCTATAGTAAATTAATTATTATAACAAGGAATGTTGTGCATACCAAGCCATGTGAGAAAATGTAAGGTAGAAACATGTTGATTTAAAGATATTGATGACGATGAACTTAGCAATAATATAACTACGTAGTAGAACTTAATATAATTTTAAATAAGATTTTATAATATCCCAAAAATTAACAACAGGGCTGGGGATCGAACCCGCGTCTCCTTGATAAGGAGATGCGTTAATCTTTGTGTCAATTGGTCGTATCCACGCCAGATTAAATTTTTGAGATGGTATCATCGGTTCAAAGCGCTATACCCTCACTTACAAGGGAAGCATTACAAATATACAAGCCTGTTCAAGTAGCATTGCTTATTCGATATTTATTTGTTTTAAGTGTCAGCCCACACTTATAGGGAATACTAAGGTCCAAATAAATAGAACGTACTTCACGGTGACTAAGTCTAAGCCTTACTTTGAAATCGTCCCTGTCACAGTCACACAAATGTTAAAACACGCGTATTTGAGAGATACAGGGACAATTTCAAAGTAAGGCTTAGACTTAGTCACCGTGAAGTACGTTTCTATCTATCTAGACCTAAGTTTTTTACAATCTTTATTTTGCTAGCATGTTTTCTATTACAGTAAACCCAGCCCATTATACGTTATATTGCTTAATGGAATAGCGAGGCGTTTTAGATTAGACGCATTCTACATACGTGTCCCAAATCCTTTTTCTGACATCGACACATTGACACCCCATGTCAGTCATTTTATAATCAAGTCGTAAAAGAGACGAAAATATCGCAGTTCGTCTTTCAACCAGATCCCTTCAATTCTGAGGAGGAAAATGCGCAGTATATCAACGGGTACTTTTCCGGTTTATAAATCAAACAGAAATTCACGGATATCCCTACAAATGAGGGCGCGCACTTTTTGCCTTAAAAATGGTTTGGCTTCCAAATTGATCCCACAGTGGTAGCACAGATGGGTACAACGAAATGCTGAGTTTTATTTTTCTTACATTTTTCTATGGTAGATTTCTCACTTGTTAGCCAAGAAATGTTTTAGCTTTTGCAAATAATACATACATGAACACATGCCTTTTTCCCGGAAGGGGTAGGCAGAGCCCCAAAGAGCCACTTTTCACCGTGGGTTGCACATACATTTTATTTAAGTTTTAACTGTGAATAAATTGTGATGAAATCTTACTAATAATCGTAGTTTGCCAGTTATACAGTAAAAAAATAGTTGTTAAAGTTGTAAAAGCAGCGTTTTATTAAATAATACGGATATATGTGAGTGAAAATCATGCCCCGACGGTACTAATCAGTAAATTATTTCAAATTTGTCAGTCGTTTTCGAATTCCAGCCACTCTTTCCTACAAACATTACTATTCCATTTTAGGGAAATTTTAAAATTCCTAATTTTTAGACTTTTTACTTTATTTGTATCAGTAAGCCTCTTAACATTCCAAATTTAAGAAATGAGAGGTCACTGGAAAACTTTTGAATTACTTTTAATTTTTCATCCAAAAATTAGAGATTCATTGGCATACTTTTTAATGCATTGAGTTAGAAGTTTGATTTTTTACATCACTTATAATATTAATAAATTTATTTGTATCCAAGAACACTGAGCCAATATACTGCTTAATTATGTAAAATAGAAGTACCTAACTATTTAATAATTGTCAGAACCTAGGTGACATAATTATTAAACAAAAAAAAAGTAAGTAAGTTATTTGTATGTACCCCCACACTAGGATTCCCTCTGCTGTGGGTGGTTAGTATCTTCCAGGAGTCTAGTATGCAAATTGATTTTAAATTAGATAAAATATATAAAATACTATAAATACACGGAATTTATATTTGGTATAAATTTCAAGTTGATACCAAGTCGAGTTTATGGTTAAGCTATTCCTTAAAAAATATAAAGATTCTTAAAAGACTGAATGGACAACAAAGTGGTCCTATAAAGGTTCCGTTTTTTCTTGTTTAGGTACGGAACCCTAAAAAGAGGGAAGTGTTTCCATAATTAAGTAAAACGTTACATATTTATAATATACACACTTCCATCGTGAATTCTCGCTCGTGCAAAGAACGAATGCAAACCTTCATTGTATTAATTAAGTACATGTTGCTTGCTAACATTGATGGATGAGTTTGTTCGGGGCTACGTCTATATGAAGTACCTATACCTACCCTATAATTAGTATATTTACACTTATATATCTGTTTATAGCTTCAAAAGTTACGGAGCCAACTAATGGATTAATTACAATATGTTAACAATAGATTATCTCAGTATTAATAAGTTTAACATACTTCGCGTGAGCACTATGTAGTTTTGCTTCGAGAAAGATCAAGTTATTTTATTAGTTCAACTGATTAATGTCGAAGAAACTTACGAGATCTTATATTATAAGGTTTTGCTTTCCTAAACAAGTTGCTTTTATTTGTATGATACTTTCTCAATACTTATTCAGTTCAGTATTGTATGTTTTTGTTGCCGAAAGTGATTTAGTCAAGGTATACACATTATTCTTTTAAAGGTTTAACATAAATTTACACAAAGGTGTCTTGTTATTAATTCAAAATATATTTATGATTAGATTTAGCTGTTATTCTTTAGTTTTCAATTATATAAACAATTGTTATATTTACTTTTTTGCACATCCCGTTTTTACAACTTATCCAATAGTCTCGTTGGAGTTGACTGCAGGAAATAATCTGGGCTTGCCCCTAACTCTTCACAGTACTGAAAGAGAGCTGAGGATATGGCTCATGCATGGAGGTTAAAGTTGTGAGTAGATGTATGTATGTACAAGAGTCAGTTTCTGGTTAGTTATACCTATCTAATGGAACGCTCGAAACATCGACCGCGTGGAGTTTCTCCCATATAAACACAACACTAGCCTTACTTACCCCACTTGTTAGGGGGTAAATTTTGGAAATTCCTTTTTTCTACTCCCCTAAACCACAAATAAAAAATAAAATACCACTTTTCTTTTCTAAAAATCTCCCTTAGGGGGGAAAAGTGGAATCTAAAAATTCACCTCCAAATTCCAGATCAGTCACGCAACAATTTTATGTTATAATAATTAAATTGATCATGATCACAATTAAATAGTTCATTTATGAAACTAGTGTTATATTGAGTCAACCGTAAAATAAGTATCTAAGTAAGTAAGTAAGTAAGCCAATTTAAAAATTAGTAGCATAAATTTTCCAATCAACTATAATAAAAGCTGTTCCTTTAAGTACTAGATACACTAAGTAGACAATTTATAAGCTTAGTTTTCTTGAAAGCAAAATAAAATTTAATGATACAAGAAAAACAAACAATTTAAACTCAAACAATTATAATATTTAAGTTGAGTACAATACAAATACAAATGTTTTCTTCAGTAATAAAAGATACTTAATATTAACTAGTTGTTGAAAAACACCTTTTAAGTATTTAAAAGGTGTTTCAGTTGAACCTAATATACGTAGCTGACGGCATTGAATACAGTGTGAGGGTTTGCCATAATCACCACGCTTGACAGGTGGATAGGCTATCGCGTTTGATGTTAAGTCAGGTGGATGCTGCTACCCATCCCCATGGTGTAATCCCTTGGTGAGCCTTTTACTACATCCACGGAAGGAGATGCATGGGACTATTCTTGGGCCATGGATAGATCCGCGATGTATAATAGAGAAATAAATATAATTAAAAGATCATAAAAATCTTGTGTATTTTGTTATCTTTCTGTGTCAGTGGCAAGAGAAAAAAACAAAAATGGAGGAGTGAGTAAGATGAAACCCTTGAATGATTATTTCACAGGAATATACGATATAGTATAATAAACCTTTCCCTCTGATAGAACCATGTCCCACCGATAGCTCAGCCATTAGTGAATTGAACGTTATGCGGATGTAACTAATACAGCTTGGTGCATAGTTACTTGCTTTTGATTAAGTTAATTGGAACATCTGCCTCGATGGGTGAACGGAATTGGTAAGTAAGATATAGGAGATGGTTGTGAGACGTGCGGGTAAGGGCGATGCCACACGAGCGTTGTCGCTGCGTTGTGTCAACGCTGCGACGACAGAGCGGTGACGCTCCGTAGTTCTACATACAAATCTGAACGACATGCCATACGGGGGCGTTGCCAGTGCGTTGAGTCATCGCGACCGACGCGACGTCGTCGCGACCGACGTGCGCGCAACAAAGAAGGCACTGGGAGACGAGTTGGGGAAGGGAGCTGCGTTGAAACGACGGAGTGGCAGCGCAGTATTTGATAGCATATCGAAGCATAGCATAGCTGGCGTTGACGCAGCGCCGACGCAGCGCCGCCGCAGCGCTCGTGTGGCATTCACTGCGTTGAAATCATTCTGTTGCGAATGATGACGCAGCGTAGCCACAACGCCCGTGTGGCAGCGTCTTAGCGTGCGTTTTCGTACAAAGCTAGGTCCAGCTAACTCATTTTGCTGACATTACGAACACAGTACATACTTAATCGTTTTTTTTTTAAATTAATGATGGATCTGGCTTGTGACCATTTCTGCCATCTGAATTGATGTTAAGCGGTAATATCAGCCCATTATAAATGCAATACCTCTTAGGTCACGCCCATCTAGGACGCTCCCTAGTTACATTATACTGCGCCCGTAATCCTGGAGACATAAATTAAAAGTCTATATACTGTGCATGTAATTTCACCGGCACCCATAGGTATGTATACCTTCAAACATGAACAGATTAATGATCACACACATTTATGTCTTATGTTATGTTATGTTATGTTACATACACATTATTAACAGGAATATCTGCTTGGCAGACATAGTTGAAGTATAGTGGTATAGTACTTCCTCGGACCCTCTTACACGGAACTCTTTTACAGTTTCAGCCGGCAACTCGCCCACTGCGCCAAGAAGATTGCCACGCATACTCTGTACTTTGAAATCCTTAAAATTGTAGTTAGTTATTATTACAATTTCCCAAATTGATCTTAATGACAATTACCTTTTGCTCTACCTGTAAAGAACATTAAAATCTTCGTTACTATAAAGGCTTAATCTAATCTGTCGAATGCAAACCGCTTCTAACTGGATTGCTATTTTCCCTGTTCTTAATTAGCGGGTATTAGCGGGCAGGTGGGCTAATTAGTCTAGCGTGTAATAGACACAATTAAACCAAAGCTACTTAGTAAATACTATTTACTCAGGTAAAAGGGTAAAAGTTTGTGGCAGTTTGATTATAGGTGCCAAAACTAAATGGTTTATTTACTGACAAACTTGGAAACTGAGTTCAGAACTTAAAATGTTTTGGTTCTAGTACATGTCGGCTTTCTGTTCTCATTTTAGGTGGATAATTTTTTTAAGTAGAAACATCTATTGTAGCTTGTCTGAACCCCGACCTAAGGATCAGAAGTTGAGGTCATTTTATGTGGAAAACCACAAATGTTGGGGAATAGAAGTTCCGGCCGACGCAGTAGAGGAAGGTCGAAAAAACTAAATACACAAAGGACTCAAAGGACAAAATACATTATAAACGTTGCAGGAAGTCAGTGGATGGAGGCGGCTCAACAACGTTCGTCGTGGCATTCAGGAGGGAAGCCTATGTCCGGCAGTGGACTTCTACAGGCTAATGATGATGATGACGTAGAAAACTTTGTGAACCTTATAGGTCTGACAAAATAAGTTCCTTAAAAGTCCCAAAAGGCAAAAATTAAGAGTATTCCAGAGCATTCCTAAACATTATCAAAATGTGCCGAAAGCTCTTGCGAAGGATCGTGCTGAGCATTTGGTATGCACTCACCCGGTTATTTAAATACGTACCTTAGCCACGGTTTAGTTAACCTTTGGTTTAGCGTTTTTCTCTTTGTCTAATATTTTAGAAAGAAAGGGAAAGACAGAGTATGAGCACCACACCAATACTAGCCACGTTTATATACTGCGACAACCAAGCAAACAGCACTCAATCAGGAGTCTGCTTCGAACACAAGATTCCGATGCAAAATGAATTATTTGGATGAATGTGCAAAGCAACGATGACAAACAACAAGTATATATAGAGAACAAGAGAGTTTCATGAGACATTTCAACTTTATGTCTCAGTGTGATGGCGTAATGGTACTAATCGCATTCATATGGATTTGAATGAGACGTGGCTTAAGAGGGCTTATTTCACTTTTCCCCCTTGAGAGAATCCCTCTTAAGGGGGAATCCTATCCTATTTATTTTGTCGTACAAAATTTGAAAATACGACATTAGGGAACCATGTGAACATTTTTGATGTGCCTCAATCAGATAGATTGATTCAGGACAAATTATTTTCGTTCAAACAGATACAAATTGGATCTCATCAATCAGAGTTAGGTGCGAGGCATATAACGATAAACCAACGGTATGGAAATATTTTTGGAACATTTTAAATTCTGGGTTCCTTCACCTTCGGTCACAAAACAACTTTTTTTAAATCAAATTATAGTATTTCCTGTAAAAAACAGTAGATGGCAAAAAAAATTTACCAAGTATCGTTCAGAAAGAGATAGAGGCTGCGTTAGAGAAGGAGAAGAAGAAGAAGATTGCATTCCGTTTTACAATCAAACATTTTGAAACGAATAATGTTGCTTCATTTTTTAAATAAAATAAAATATAGTAGTTTCACCTACTATATTTTTTGTATAATTAAATTATAGTATTTAAACCCCTAAATATATATATTTATATATATACATTATACAGTAGAGTTGGCCCGTACACAACCCTATCACAAGGCCTATTCAGGGCCAACATACCTCAATACCTGTAATAATAGTAGATTATGCACTAAGGGAATAAAGCAGTGTCTTATGTCGCGGGTGGCATTGAACCCAGAGTGTAACGAGGGACTCTAAAGTTAACTCCCGAGTGTAGCGAGGGAGTTATATAGAGTCCTGAGTGAAGCGAGGGGTTCAAGCTGCCCAAGACGAAGACAGGCTTTATTCCAGAGGAGCATACTCTACTTTTCACACCTACTGCGAGACAATAAAAAGCAAGGGCTCCATAAAATAAGCATCGTCTGTTTTGATGAACTCTGGAGTAGAATCATTATCGCTCGACATTTTTTGTTAACACTATATTGCCATTGACATAATTATATATTGCTAGAATATTGCAATAAATTTCACTGAAAAACACAGCACCAACCTAACATCTCTTTTGTTTCACATTCTTTAAAATCGCGCCTATTTCTTTTTTTTCTGAGTTCTGCTTTTAGTGGCCAGTTCGATTTTCGAACAAACCTCTTTACAATGCCATATGGACATTTTTTTACTTGGAGTTTTCCACGAGTTTCCACACGAATTTGACGTTCCAAATTCAAATCACTTTAATCCCTAGGGAGTTTCATACAACTTTATATCGCTAGAGAGACAATGCTTTACTTTACGTTGAGGTTGCATGATATTTAATTGGACATTGTCGAGCAGGTGGTGTGAAAAATTTATTAAACCACGTAGGTATGTTAATACCATACCAAGAACCCGTCAACGCAGTGTAGGTCAGCCCCTACTCGATGGACTGATGGCATTGGATACACGGCAATCGGCTGATAATGTAGACAATACCTAAATTTGGTCACTGACCTAACGCAGATAGTAAACAACTTAACCAAGAAAAAACCAGTGACAGCCAGATAAACAGTGGGTACACAGTAAACGAATACATCCCTTTTTAACTGACTTCCCAAAAAAGGAGGAGGTTCTCAATTCGGTAGTTTTTTATTTTATTTAATGTTTGTTACCGCATATCTCCGGCGTTTATGAACCGATTTGGAAAATTCTTTTTATTTATTTTTTATTCGAATAGATATACTTCCAGATTGGTCCCATTTTTTTCAGAATCCAGTTCTGATGATGGAATCAATGAGGAATTGAGGGAACTCCTCAAATATTGTAGGCATACATATGGCGATTTTGATATTTTCAGCAACAAACCAAGCATTTGCATTCAAAAAGTATAATAATCCTTTCACCACTATGGTTCTTTCGTAATTTTTTTTCCATCCAAATATTTTGTCGAATACAATGGCGGAAGTCGGTTTTTTAAATGAAAAGTTATTGAAGATCGTAACCTAACGAGGCGGGCAAAATTGTGGTGTCCTTTCTTGCCTTGCGTCCTGTTGTCAAATATAGGCCATGTTTTGCTAATTCATTACTTAACTGACTGATATTGAAACAGATGCGTGGAATGATTTTGTCGATGATTAAATTGGGTATTGGAAAAACAACAAATGATTAAGTATCCAATAAGTTTGTTTTTAGAAGCTTGTCCGATGTTAAATCAAACAAGTGGACACTGTCCTGTGGCTGTGGCACATTGGCCACGGTGTGTCTGTTCTAATAATAGAACCCTCCATCTCCTTCCACGGATGCCGCAATAGTTGACTAAGGGATAACAACAGGGGATGGGCAGCAGCATCCACCTGAGGAGTCAATACAATATATTATGTAATTATTGGTAGATATTCTTTCATTGTTAATACAGTTAACTTCGTATATAACATGTATTAGTTTATTATGTGAATATATAAGTATTAGGATTATACTTAGGTAAGTTTTAGTCAACATTATTCATAACTTCATATATATTTTAATTAATTTAGAATACTTCTTAGTTTTGCTTTGTAGGTACACCGCAGTCTATTATAGCGTTGCTCATTTTGTTCCATCCAAAGGTTGCCTGGAAGAGATCGCTTTCAGCGATAAGGGCACCCATTGTATTGCCTTTCTATAGTAATATTATTTGTTTATTGTTTCTGTGGTGATCAATAAAGTGTTAATCTATCTATCTATCTATCAATACGAATACTGCGTATTACTGCAAAAAAAGTCAGTCTGCGTGATACAGGGCGGAATGGAAATAATTTGTTTTATTAACCAATGTTATCAGAGATCCGAGGAATAACTTTAAATAAATTGTATTATTTAAAATTTTATTTAATATAATACCTATGTGAAAATCTGGAAGGCATTTTTCGTAATTATTGGATTCACAACATATAAAATAATGTCGTCTCCGATTTGACATTTCAAATAATTATTAACTGGAATGATACATGAACATCACTTCATCAGGTTATTTAGAATAAAGTGTTTTCTCACCAAGCAAGTTTTCCAAATTTAGTAACAGATTAAATTATACGTTGATATAAGTACTTAAATCTTTTAAAGTATATGAGTGACTTGCTTTGTTTTCTGTTTCTTTATTGTTTTTATTTCATGTTGTTCATGAACAACACCGAAGAATCCAACTCGGATGGACAGCGTTCGGGGGGAAACTACACCATATTTACTCGGCACAGATACCGCAGAGCCTCAAGACGAGAGTCTATAATCAGTGCGTGTTGCCAGTAATGACTTACGGCACTGAGACGTGGTCGCTAACTATTGACCGTATTGACAGGTTTAAAGTCACTTAGCGGATTATGGAGAGAGCTATGCTAGAAAATAAAGGTTCTCAAGTGGCGACTACAAACCGGACCACACAGTAGAGAAAGGCCCCCCTTTTGATGGACAAACGACATTATAAAGGTCACAGGAAGCCGGTGGATGGAGGCGGCTCCAGACCGTTTGTCTTGGCATTCTGGGGGAGTTCTAAGTCCAGCTTAGTGGTCTTCTAACAGGCTGATGATGATGATGATGGTGTTCATGGAATCACAGTCATTACAACCACTCAAACATTTTATTATAGACCAACGCGATTGAGTAGAACTAAAGTAGAAGGGTTGTTACCCTTCTACTTTAGTTCTACTCAATGTATGAAATGTTATGTATCTTATTATACATTATTATATCTTATGTTTTGAATCTTATAACGTGAAGGTAGAGTTTAGAGTTGGGTATCAAGTTTAATGGCATGCCGGTAATGTAGTTATAACAGCCTTTTACTAATCTCAAACCCTATTACCTTTTCGTAGAATCTAAAATTGGTAAGCACGTTTGATGGTGCATCCTCTGCGCAAATCGGATTACTCAGCCGGATGCAGTTGAAACACAAACCTCCCAAGCCGTTCTATCAATAATTGATCTTGTAAATAGTCGCTTAATAGACCAACACTTAAGACCCATTGTTAGCTCATTATCGCTTTCGAATAGACTGGATAAGTTCTCCTATTGTTGGATGTTCCGAAGCTCAGATAACTAGGTGTTTAAATTTTATAGCTTTAGCTGTTCAGTGAACACTTCTATCTTTAGTATCTACTTACGAACTCTATTTAATAGAACTTTAATAGACTTTTTATAGAGCCGAGTCTTTATTCCTGACCGGATGTCATGGAAAATATCACTGTTAGAGTTAGAACTTATACGATAGAGAATTCATAGCTTTAAAGTTACTAAAATCATAAAACTACGTAGATTATGGAAATTATATACTTACCTACAATATCAACAATTCAATCAAATCAATAAGTTCAATATGGAATGATGAAAATAATCTTCTAAACATCAGAAATTACTATCGCGAATAGTTCCACAGTGTTTTGTCGTTTGCATATGATTTCAAATTCGATTGAAAGTGACAAAACAGGGTGTAACTTAACTATTCCAAAGATATTCCGCGTTTATTAGTAGCAAGGTATAAGTTCTCTGGCACATGTTTGTATACTTGTATATTTAATTTTAATATAAATCAATGGTGTGCATGAATATAAAATTGTATTCGCATACATTTTATGTATTTATTTCGATTGTTTGTATGGTACCAGTTTTAAATTTTGTTTTTTTTTTGTTTTAATTGATGTGCACTTCCTGCCAACCTTGGAGATTCCTCAATATACAAAACTTTTTTTAAATTTGTGTAAGTGCCAGAACAATCAGATAACCCACACTAACCTCTACCTATAACAATGCATTACCTCACACGTTATCTGGATTAAATCGCTTCTAAGCGATATGACCGCCCATCATTTTTGCTTTTGTTTATATTAATATGTAAGGTCCGTTTGTTATATTCTATTATAAACTGAGTGTTAGTAATTGTTAGTTTGATTTTGGAACAAGGAGATACCTATAGCTTTAGCTTTTGAACAAGATCTCTTTTCTAAGGTATCTACTTATGCGTATTATAGGTTGTCTAGAGGAGATCACTCTCAACGACTGCACTCTGTTTTTGATTCGTTTTGAGTTAATTTAAATGTTGGTGTACATTAAACTGGTATCTATCTATATCTATGACCATACCTATACCTCATGACCTCATGATTTTGATAGCTTACTTTCGAATAACATTTATTTATCCAAAAACAGTTTGTTCAATGTTCAACTGTTGTCCTAAATAGCCAAAGAAAACAAAGCTTTAGGTCAGCTATTCTGAACTTTTCTGTATTCCGACAATACTGTTCTACAAATAGAAATTTACTTGAACTAGATCAAGTTGTTCTAGGCCTAGCAGGCGACTGAAGCGTACGCTTTGACGTAGTAAGCAGATTGCCGGCGTTGGAGCATGTCTACTGGCAGGCGTGTGTTGCTTCAAATTGCAGGTTTCAGTTTGAAGGCAATTACAGGTTTTAATGAGCTTAACTGTGCTCAATTACATTTGTTCCACCCTATGCCACAAGATTGCCACTGGGGGCACACGATGGAAAAAATCTTCCACTGGAGGCACAATACGGAAAATTAGTCTAACATGGTTGGGCTGCAATAAAGATAAATTTTGTATATAGAATAGAAATAAGCTTTTGCAAAAAGACAAGACAAGGAAGTTGTTCTTCGTATCGACAACGCCTGGCAGAGCAATGGGTCCATGAAGATGCTGACGGAGGGATACCTTCTATATTGCCACATGTATAACCTTACCTAAGATTAAAAGGTTATGTTAAAACATGGTTTCTGACCCATGCCAACCTCCGTCGTGTAGTGGGCGAATAGCTGGTTAAGACGCAAGAAGTGCGGGTACGACTTCTTCTGTGGGACAAATGTTTGCATGATCTGCAATTATTTGTTCCGAGTCTGGGAGCTATGGTCCCATGGTACTCTTAGTTCCTGATACCCTTGATGTGCTTGGCAGGAATATGACTTGTTGGGTGTTAAATTAAGTTATGCTCAGAAGACCAAGCTTGGGGTTTGCCAGAGAGCGGTGGAGCGCAACGTTCTGGGTGTAAAGAGAGATTGAGTTTAATACACTACACTGCACTCAAAAACTGGCATCGCTGATATAGGTCTTCTATCTTATATAGGTGGATACCTGCATCACGTTCATGCCACCCGAGGAAGAACTGATGCAATGACCTGGATCCCTAAAACAAGGATTGAGTATAGCTAGCTAAAGATCGAAAAGTGTGGGACCTTTACTCAGCAGTTGGACAGTATAATTTAGGAAAAAACACATTATTATGGGAGTAATTCTCTATGACCTATTTTCACTTGAGACTATTTAATGGGACATCCTCTACAGATAACTCTACTCCTATAACTATGCTAGCTATGGGAATGTTATTAATTATCTAAGGCTACCGGGTTTGGACTCGCAAAGAATGTCAATAAGTATGTTAATAATATACGACTTCGTATTTGGTGCCAGCAAACAGTATTGTACGTAATTGCACCCTAAGGGCCGAAACACATCGGACAGAATTTACGTCGCCAATCTTCTGCCATGTAACTTTTCGTCGTAACGCAATCCAATGCGTACGGTGCGGTCCAATGTGTACGGTGTGCGATACCTATTTGTATTTAAGTATGTGTATCGGCGTTATGCATCAGAAGATAGACGACGTAAATTCCGTCAGATGTGTTTCGGCCCTTAGTTCGCTCCGGGGATATCTATTTTAGAAACGATGATGTAGGCACTTTGGCTTGAGCATTTGAATAAATTATCAGCTCTCTCTATTGTGCCTAGGAGGATTCATTTGCCTCTTGTTTGTCTAAATCAAGTTTTTTGAGGATTTTTATCCGGTATTACTAAATAGGTACCTACTAGCACAAATAAAATAAAAGTGTATCCATGTTTTGTTGAATCGAACTAAGTAGCAAAACATAACAAGTTATTTCGTTCGATGGCACACCCTTTATGAGTTTGACAGTTTCTGCTATAGGTACCTCCTTGGCTCAACAGTATCGAGTGAGGCTATCCAATAAGCCGCAACCTACCTTAGCTATACCTAGATTTGCCTACGCTGATAACTATGCAAATATTACATTCCCTTGTTCCTGACTCCATTTCCGCTAAGGCCGTCTGGTTATGACGAAATACGCTGTAGGTTGTTTTGAGTTAGGTTGTTTAGATTTGAAGTTCGTTTTGAACAATTAAATATTTTACGATCAGCAACAAGAATTGGCTACCTTCCTCTGTGTTTCTAGATTGGATTATAATGAAAAGATTGATTACTTTCAGAATGTTTTTATCACACCATGTGTTTAGGTTATACTAAAGCTAAATTGAATTGAAAAATTTGGAAATGTCTGTGTTTGAAGTTCAATAATTTCCCTTGTAGAGTCTAGTTAATTTTATTACAACAACAAAAAAATAAAAATAAATAAGTGAAGACTTATTTGGTTACTGTACTTATTTTTGGGTGTCTTCAAATTCTTAAAAGCGTGAAATTAGACTTGACTTGATTAAGGATTGTTTCATGAAATTAAAAGTTCGCAAACAGAAATGTAGCACCTTTCTTAGGTTATTCATCGATCTTTACCTAATTTATAACCAATAATACGACTTAAGTGTCAAGTTATCAACACCTAAAAAAACATACATAATTTATGTTAAACATAAAAATGTAAAAACATCATACTATATAATGAGATGATAATTATATAATTTGACTAATGACCACTCAGTGTTATTTACAATTGACTCAAAGTTGATTCATAAAAAATAGATGACACAATTATTATTTAAATATGCTAAAAGCATGACGTCAAAGGAATAAGTTTAAATTAAATTATTAAAACCCACAACAAACACGGAATTTGTAAATTATCACATTTTATTCTAAAGTTAGATATAAATAAACATCTTAAATTAACTATTTACAAATTGATGATCCTTAATGAGACTAATCTATGCTTAACGCCTAAAATAACACTGGTAGATTTTTGATAACTTTTTTTGAGCTTTTTCAATATTCCACCAACGATCTGTCAGTACTTACCAAAACGTTGTTATGGTACCTAACGATAGATCGCAGATGGATTAAAATAGAATCGTAACCGACAGCATCAAAGGCAAATAACTGAATCTATCTTATCCTATTAGGATTGTGTTTTCTCTTCATATACTTGTCGAAATCGATCCTTCTTGTCCGAACTATATGCCCGTAGTTTAATGCAGAGAGTTTTGGAGTTCTTGTTCTTTCTGGACTGTTGAAATCCACGCTGAACAGACCAAACTTGGTTCTGAAAAAACATGTAAGTTTTATGTTAAGAATCATTTTTGAATACAAGCTTTTATTAAATTAGTAATCGGGAAGCTCAATCAGTCCAAACATAATCCCTATATTACTCTACTATAATCCATGGAGAAGTTCCGTTGTCGACAAATAAATCTCCTTCATCAGATCAGCTATCACCATAATATTCTCACATTGAAACTAGACTGATTTAAAAAACTTTTAACCCAATTTGATAACAGTGACAGGGCCAAAAAAGTTAATTTTTATTTTATTGTTATTTATTGATGTTATTATTTTTTGTTATCTATTTGTTTTTTTTAATCATCTACTACATATTTGAACCACACGTTACTATAAACAAACAAATAAGTATTATATTACCTAGGTACATGCAAGAAGATAATCAAAACATTAAAACTGGTGTTTCAAGATCTCACGTATGACCTTATAAAAGAGGTACAGATAGACCTTCTAAGGCCAAGGTTTTCTTAAATAGCGGGTTCCGGTGGCATGTCTTAGAAGACCCCTATTAGTGTGATGGACATAAGTGAAAAAAGACCAAACGACAACAAAATAAGGTCTACTGTCGCCTGATTATCAAATATTGTACTAGAACAGAGTATTTTTCATTGCCATAAAACCAATTTTAAGAAGATGTACCCAAGGTTGTTCCACCAATCACAACTCAACGGTCCAATTATCTGATAAAACAGGCATTATTGATATTCATATATTCACTTCTTGATGGTCACTTTAACTTTTATGATTTCTGTTCATAATATCGTGAGTCACGAACAATCAACAATAATTACATACCTGTTCATAAATTAATAAAATTATTCACGTGATCTGTTGTTGATAGCTGTTAAGGTAGATAATAATAACAATGGAAAATAATTCACTGGTTAACCCGATGGAGCATCAAAATTGAAAAGCAGCAGGAAGTTAGTGGATGGAGATAGATCAAGCTGATTTGTCATGTCATTCTGTGAGGAGGCTTATGGCCCGCAAAGGCTGGGACTCTGACGACTATGCTGATGCTCTCGCTTGATTTCGTAGACAGGTGCGCTGATTTGAATAACCAATTTTGGCACATTGAGGGCATGTCAGAGCATCGTTGACTTTTGTTATTAATATTTGGAGGACTTTTAGATGCTACTTACTACCAATTGGTATAAAAATTAATTGAATTAACTTTATGAAAGATAATATATTTTGTATCACAGATATTGAAACAAAATACAAAGATTTTAGTATTGATGAATAAAACGAGGTACAACAGCAGAAGCAGAACTTCAGGTTATGGAAATCAGTTGGTAAGGTAGAAATTATGTTATGAAATTCAACAATACGATATCAATGTAAGTACCGTTGAAACTAGTTTCTTAGACCACCTATTTCATATCAGAAAGATCATAAACGGAACTAGCTTTATAGCCGGCTCAGACAAAACATGATTATACCTATAGATGATAGTTTTAGCGAATCAACTTCACAACCAAAGCGATTTATAGATTTTATGTCTGTTAGTTACTTACACATATCCATCAGTCCATTCGAAGTCATCCATCAGCGTCCAAGCGAAATACCCCTTTATATTGCAGTCATCTTCATATATCGCCAATAGCAACTGATAAAGGTATTTATTGAAATAATCCACTCGATCGTAATCTTCCAGGGTTCCCGAATCAGACATTCCATTTTCCGTTATTATTATGGGAATGTTCCTTCCATAATTCTTGGTGAGCCAATTGAGTAACCTCCGGAACCCTTGCGGGAAAACCTGTTCAATAAGAGAAATAAATTCAATTGTCTAACTCTGTTGCATACTAAACCCTTTGTGCTACAACCACAGTATAGTTTGCATTAAAATGCAGTACTGACACTAATACGAGAATAAATATTTCAGACACTACACGGTCTTCAAATCCCGGACTGTCCAGATAAAAAGGTTTTAATAGTATTAAATTCAAGGTACGGTACTAAGGGCTTCGAGGGATATGCACAGAAAGGGTTGGACTGGACTTAAAACTAACATTTCGTACTGAACAAACATTTTTGATGACATTCACGTGTCCTTATTTTGGGAATAAGACTCTTGAGCCTACCTGATGCCGGATATTTCTTGCCTGATATCATCAAAATTAAACATTTTGAGCTCTAACTGAAGTTCATAGTTGCATGAATGCCGAAGTATATCTCGTAACCATCTTTCATCCAAAAATAGCAGCATTTAAATCAGAGCACCTGGGAGCTATGAGGCTACAGACAAACAGACATACACCACACTATGGCCTCAAACTTACACCTCTTTTATTAGTCTGGGGTTAATAATGAACGTGGGGTGTAGTTACTGCTTGTGTAACTACATCCTCAGATAGTCTGGAAATAACGGTTCCTTACAGGATAAACTCTGTCTTTACTTTGAAACCTAGTTTCGTTCGATTTCCGTAGCAAACTAGTACTTCCTTTCTTATGTGAAGTTCTGGAAAAGATCCTGACAGTTTAGCAAATGGAATTGTTACTGCTGCGAGAACCAATGGATAGTTAATGATTGGAACTTTTAGATAGGCACATTTTTAGGGGTCCGTGTACCCATAGGGTCCCGTTGGCACCCTATAACCATGTAGATGTGTGGTGTTAGGTTAAAAAATAATTTTAAATAAAACGACATTGAAACTGATAGCAACACAGTTAAATAATCCGCAAGCTTTAAAATTTTTAAATATTTTTTTTAATAGCTTATAAAATTATAAGAAATATAAATTTAAGAGTTTGTATGTAGTGTATTTGAGGGACAGTGACCTTATACATAATACATTATAATTAATAGACTGACGCAATTAAATGTAGTATTGAATGATTGAATAAATAAACACCACATAAAAATCATCTTATTTTTAACTTTGCTTTATTGTTCAAGTAGCAATGATTATAATATAACAGGGTGTTCTTGCATCATCTACTATTTAAAGTTGGAATGTCGCTAAGGCAGTACTTTTTTTTAAACAACTTATTAAACATCCTTACCTGGCCTTTACTCTTAAAAATATATTGCTATAGATACGTTACTGCAACGAGGAACCTTATTAGAAATGAGGGCTTTTCAACTTCGATTTTAAAAAAAAGTAGTTCAAATTGTTTCGATAGATGGCGCTGATTCAACTGTAAATGCCAAGATTGTCAAATGTATTATCTGTGGTGTACGCGTACTAAGCTATTATCTAACTAGTCTGTGGCTATTAGTCATGATATTCTATATGTGTCTGCTTTTTGAGTGTGCGCTAGTGATTTCGTGATGTTTTTAGAAGTAAGCAAAAATGAATACCACGAAACGAAAATATATCTACGTTGTCGATGTTGACATTTAACTTTATTTTGACACTTGACATTTACGTAACAGAGCAGCGCCATCTATTTTCAACGCTGAAAGCATGATATGAAACCCCTCATTACAAAATAAAGTACAGTAGTCTCATAAAAAATCTATAAAATTACTTATATTCTTGAAAATAATCATTACCTACTTGCGCTTATTTGAACAACTGAACAAATAAGAATTTGTGACAATGACGTTACATACTGTTTGGAGAACAATAATTATTTATGATAAATAACAACAATTATTTGTGTTTTGGCTCATACGGTTTTCAAAGTCGATAAATAATTTGCCGAAGGTTACTGCTTTGATTATTACAGAATTGTGACAAAAATATATTACTTGATAATTTTGCAATCCTACTAATATTATAAACGCGAAAGTTTGTAAGTATCGATGGATGGATGGATGTTTGTTACTCTTTCACGTAAAAACTACTAAATGGATTTTAATGAAACTTTACAATAATATAGCTTATACATCAGAATAACACATGGGCTACAATTTATTAAGATATTGTGTGAATTGTCCATATTATGATGATAAGTGTCAAGTAAGTAGGAAAAAATCTACCATCTGCGAGCTATTCTGGCGTGCGCTACCAAAACCGCTAGAGTTACACATATGTAATGTATGATGGAAATGTTTATCTTAAATAGTCCCACAAAATATATCTATATCTTATGTGTAAGCCATTATAGCCAAAATGTGTAAGCCATTATAGCCAAAATAGTGAACCATAACTACAATAAAATAACGCTACTATAAGCTACTCGAAATACCAATCCTGCGCAGATGAAGTCGCGGGCACCAGCTAGTACTTATATAAACACACTTGAAACTCAAAAGCTACCATTCATGTGAGTCCAGGTAAATGGATAATTAATAATTTGTTAATTTTTGAATTGATTTTTAGGGTTCCGTACCTCAACAGGAAAAAACGGGATCCTTATAGGATCACTTTGTTGTCCGCTCGTCTGTCTGTCTGTCTGTCAAGACCATTTTTCTCTATTATTAGAATTAGTAGGATATGGAAAAACGATTACATTCCCTTTGGTCCACTATAGTAACTATAATTCGTAACCAGCTAAGAAAAAAAAATTGATTATCTTTTTCACAACTACATAGTTATTATAAGAAAATTAAATCCATTTTCGTTACTATATTTCATAACAAGCTTATGACCTGATTATTTTTAATTAGATTTAGAGATTAGAGCTGTCAGTGATCTTGGTTCATCTACGGATTTCCTAATTTCGAATTCTGACACGTAGTGAAAATCCTAGCATAGCCTATTTTTCCATAGCGTGACTTTGAGATGGTTCTAGATAGATAGATCTAAAATATATATAAAACTAGTTGCGCCCCGCGGTTTCACCCGCGTGAATAATGATGAAAATTGATGATGATGATGATGATGATAATGAAAAGTAGCCTATGTGTTAATCCAGGGCGTAAAGTATCTCCATTCCAAATCTCACTCAAATCCACCATTCAGTAGTTTTTACGTGAAAGAGTAACAAACATCCATACTCACAAACTTTCGCGTAATATTAGTAGTAAGGATAGTAGGATAGGATATTAGTAGGATTAAGAGTCTTCGAATGTTTTAGAACAATAAATATACAAAACAACTTAAAATGGATCAAAGATAAATCAAGTTAAACCACAATTGACAGCCTTGACCGAGATCAGATAAGATAGTAACTATCGGTCAAACACCTACCTACTAATGCTCGTGCAAACAGGTTGCTCTGACAAATAGAGTTATTGCCAGATTGTAATCTACAATACAGATTCTTTAGAATCTTTCCGTAACTTTAATTCAACCTGAATGAACTAGTAGGTATGGATTTATTTTAGTTTCCATTTTTACAGATTTTTTTGAATATGTATGATCGCATGATTAAGTACAGTGTCAGTAGAGTATATTTGTTAATTAAAGGAGCAGGAGGACATAATTATGTTAGGTATGTGTTTCCGTTTCATTGATATCTGAAATGTTCACAAATTCAGGACCGCTTGATTTGATTAACCGAACTTAAACGACAATAACTGTATATTTACTGAAAGAGAATGTCAATAAATTAATTTTTCCAATTTGACGTATCGGTTGGACAAGTCATTCGAATTGAGCGGTCGCGAATAAAAGCCGGAAAGAAAATTACAGACGGAAGTAACAGTAGCGATAAGTTTGCATTATATGTTGACAGTGAGAATTCGCTTATTGTCAGTTTCCTGATAACATCCGGTTTAATAAATCAGTTGTAATAATTGCGAGTAAAACTTTATAGGCTTTAGCATTTTTGCCGCCGTGTTGGATGCCGTGGACAAAATATAAAAATAAAATTAAAAAAAAAACATTTCTTATCGGCAATAAACAATTTTACTTTAAAAACTTAAGTTCAATACTACCCGCACGCCCATCTAAAAAATCTTAAAAATACATAAAAAATCTTACCGTCAACCACTCAGCTCCTGGCATCGGCCAGTCAGGATTCTGATCCAATTTCACTCCTGCATCATGGTCCATGGACGGCACCCTCCATTCATTTTCCATCGATGACGGAGACATTAAGAATGTTGTATAGTGATTCAGGCCGAAGAAATCAGAACTGCCTCTTAGGGATTTAATCTGAAAAAATATTTGTATGAAAAAAGCAATGTCTTCAATAGCATACGTTTTAAACAACCGAAATATTTGTTTCAGGTCTGAGTGTTAGGATACCATGGTACTCGTAGTTTCTGATACCCACGACACAGGGAATCCTAGTGTTGGATCATGACTACGTATGTGACTGTTGGGACTGTTGTGTGTAATATAACTTAACATAAACACATAACACACAACAGTAACAATAAATAGTAGAAGCTACTGTTCAAATGTCATAATTGTGTGCAAGGAGTATTAGGCTGCGTTCTCACCAGAGATGAGCGAGGATGCGTAGCGAGTGATGTATTTTTTAAGAACCAATAGAATCACTTCATTTACCAAGCTCAGCGCAGCTCGGGTGGAAATGGCTTAGCGAGCGAGATTTTTATACGTACATAACAAAGAGGTAGGTGCGAGGAATGTGTTGCGAGGAATGTGTTGCGAGGAATGTGTGCGAGAGATGTGCGTGAGGGATGGACGCGAGAGAACGAGAGAAACTACTAGCTGAAAGTTGAAGCTGTCAGCTTGAAAAGAGCCCTCTACACATCCTCGCACCACTCACTTACGTACCGTACCGTTCCACAGCCTCGCTACGCATCCTCGCTACGCATCCTCGCACCGCTCATCTACCTCGCACATCTTTGGTGGAAACACTCACATCGTTTCACAGCCTCGCTAAACATCCTCGCACCGCTCATCTACCTCGCACATCTTTGGTGAAAACGCGGCCTAATACAGAAGCAAAGTTATTTTGCGATTATTGTGACCAATAAAATCTTTCTTATTTATCACTAACAGAAAGATTGAATGCCTCAACATTCGTATCCAGAGGCTTTCATACATAAACATAGCAGTTTATTATGCCCATAAATATTTCAATAGTTACGTCACTGAACTGACCTCTTCATCCGAGAAGTACGGTAAGCGTGATCTCGTAAACCCTTGTTCAATGCTCTTGTTGTTGACTATGTGTCGGACTAGATCAGGGTAATCACCAGTTTCTGAGAATATTGGATGTGCGTACAGCCCCATCTGTAAATAAACAACAATATAAATTCACAAAGCAATCATGTCGATATGAATTCAAATAGTTTCCAGTTATTGAAACTACAGGACATTCTGTTATTTATTTATTCATAGGAGAACCAATAACGTTTACAGTTATAGTTGTAGGTAACATAACCTTGGGTGTAATGCAAGGTAGTCATTTCCTGACGTTATGACTCGATCAACTTTGAAGTACATATACAGCTTCGAGCACCAAAAGTACAATTTATGCTCATAAATATTAGGTATTGAAATTAAACACGAAACAGCTAATTTGATCTTGCCCGGACACCATTTATTTCTGACACAGAGAGCACAACTGGCGACACTTATGGTACATTTTTAAACTCATTGATTAATTCAATAACGTTCGAAAAAAATACAGAATTCATAACAATTTTTTCAACACAGGCTGCACTGCAATACAAAATACACCTACTTCCATCGTCTTTTCAATTCAATATCAAAGCATAAAAAGTGTGCCAAAACATCGCTTTGTTTCCAGGTGACATCACTGAAGGATGTTTATATGCATTGGGAACGTGTGCATTGCAGTTATGTTCTTATTATATGATCCGTGGTTTTGATAAAACATAAACAATAATACTTACATGCATTTGAAGATATCTTTCAGCTGCTTCCTTGTCCTCTTCTTTTGATTCATCTTTGGGTTCAGCCCAAAAGGCATCAAGAGTTATTCCAACTCTTCCTAAAAAACAAATAAACATTAAAATTCCATAGAATTTACAAAAAGTATTAGAATCTTTGTAAGTACTACAAAAAAGTACTACCATCATTAAGTACTACTTAACACTAGGACAACAATAAAATAAAAAAGCACGAATTGTTTAGTGGCTAGTGAGCTCAACTTCAGATTCTAAGGTCGTGGGTACGAATTCAAGATTACCCTAATGGATTTTTTAATTCGAAAAATGAATTTGTGCTTCTACGTGCTACCTATTATGCTACGATGCGGTGAAAGAAACCAGCATTATTATCATAAGAACCCAAACTTTAAATAGACATGTGCCATTTCACCACACTTGTTCTACCACCTACATCGTTCAACAACTCCTTTTCCCTGAAAAGCGAAGTTGAGTTTGGTCTCTCTAGACTAGACCAAGCTTTCTACCTGGCTGTTGACCAGCAGGAAAAAATGAGTGACAGAACAAACGAACATACAATTGAGTTTTGTTTGAATATCCGAAAAAGTGTGAGCATTATCAAAGATTTTATTCTACTCCCTATGTGGAAGGAAAAGTACATCAGTTATTTAGTAATAGTTTTGATACTTTTAGTAACAGTTTTCCCCTGAGGTTTTCCTGCTAAAATAGCGCAGAGGAAAATCGTAATAGTATATTTTTGGTATTATTTATTTTTCATGGCAACTTGTCGGGCTTCCATTGTTTTTATTGTGTTCAAAGAAATAAACTTGGAATCGGTTCAATTCTCAGGATTTTCATCTAAGTGATTAGCATTATTTTAAATTGAGTAGTTAAGACCTTGTTTTGACCTAGTTTTGCGTCGAAATTGATGATATTCAATAATATATTGAATCACGACAGTCTAAAGTTTTTATCAAGCCTTAATTAACAAAGAATTTACGGTCTATGAAGTATCGTAATTTGTAGTGTAGTGGCGAAAAATTCGATTACCTACTTACGCCGCGATTATGAATATGAAAACGAAAACTACAAATTTATCAAATAAACATACGTAAAGTTATACGTAAAGTTTATCTCATACAATTTCAAGATTATTAATCAGTATCACGTCACGAGGTGAGTTTCCCAACACAACTGTTGGAGTTTTGATCGGAAACTGTTTGGAGCAAGATTAAGATATGGATGATGAAAAAATATCTTTCATTTATATTTAGCGAACTCTTTGAACATGAGAAAATATCCGTTTTGTCGATAATCGTAAAAATTAAAAAAGAATCAAAACATCAAAAATAATTAAACATCGCTAAACATTGCCTCCAGCTTTTAAAATAAATACAAGTGTGAGCAGAACTCATGGTCGAGGTTTCCGTATCGTTATTTTGACCTAACTTGTTCTATCATGTCGAATTGTAGCATTTCGTTAAGACTCTTCCAAACAAACTTCACCCTCTCATTTACCTAAGGGAGAATAACTTTTTATTCAGCTGGCCGTGGTGGTCTCAACCTAAGATCAGGACTTCTCTGACTCCCCCTGTGAATGTCGTAAAAGGCATCTAATGGATTATGCCATGGTATGGGCAGCAGCATCCATCTGAGTACTTATCACTAATACTGCCAATCCCAATATAAACTATTTTTATATACCAGTCCACCTGCCAAGCGTGGGGGTTATGGCAAATCCCCTCTAGTGTATGGAGAGGCCTCGTCTAGCAGCTGACTGAATGCCGCAATATTTTATCGTCAAAATAAAATATTCCATAATCCATAACCACAAGGACCGTTTTCGAACGTCAAGCTTGACACATCAAGTGGCAAGTAAAAGCAGTGACGGAGTATGCAGTTTAAGACTAGACGCAGAACCTACCGTGAAATCGTATGAATATTTAGTGATTGGTATAAAACATCATAATGCGTTCAGCCGTTTCGGAGAAAAAGTGAGTCAAATAGACGGGCAATAATAAGTGATTCTATTCCGTTTTTTCCCTACAAAAACTAGAAAATAGGCCTCAGATACGGATTAACGTAAACAAAATACTTTCTACTTATTATTCCAATTCAAAATCACTTTTACATACCTTTCTGAGTAGGACGGTATTTCTTATCATACAAATGGTAGGCTTTCGCATGGGCTAGTAGAATATAATGTACGCATAAATAGTCTCCAACGCCACTTGATTGTAATCTTGGGACAAAATAGTCACTGCCATAGCCCTGAAAACAAAAACAAAATATTAGAACAAGGCCACATTTATTTACAATTATAGATAAGACAAGAGTCGTGTCTAGTGTGTTCATCTAGTCACTGTCTGTGTCTATGTTTTTTGTTTAGATGTTGCCAAGCCTCACAGAAAGTACCAAAATCGCAGAGTGAAGGCAACGGAATAGTAGAGTAGGGGCAAAGGATTATTTGTTCGTACTTACTATTATACTAATTACCTACGGAACATTAATCATGAATTGTGTTTTGTTTTGTTACTCGGTGACGGCACAGTTGTATGCGCAATGATCACGGGAAAATGGGAGATGTTTAATTAGTATACTGTTTATTGTTGTAATGGTTAGTGATTACCTAGTGACGATTCATATCCATGAAAAATTCAAAAGTTGTACTTATTTTACAAATATTTTAAAAAATTACAACCATCTCGTACCTAGATTCCCAATTCATCCAAAGACCTTTATGGAAACGATGCCTAATAGTGGTTTTATTCACTTTCATGACACGCATAATAAATACAGACAACCTTTGCAGTAAATAACGCAAACGATTTTCATTGAAATTATGTTAAAATGGATTCATTCCCACTAGTCCCTTTGGGCAGTCCCTTTAAAGGTACTAATGGGACTTTTTTTCCCACTAATCCCTAATGCACCATTTAAAAAAGTTTTTTTGGCAGTCATAATATCCCTGCAAAAAAATAATGATAAAGCCTTCAAAATTTAATGAGTTAATCGTAGTAATAAATTCTCAAAGCCAATTCACCACAACATTGACAAAGTTATTAAAAATGCCTCGATTGTAGCTATTAGGCACCTAAAATAACTAATTTAAAAAAACATTAGAATTGTGACCTAGGAACTGAGGTCACAGTCTCGCTAAAAAATGACAAACTGTGTAGGTACAATTTTATACCTAGTCATTATCATATTTGGAAATGCGGTCACTCAAATCGATCTCCTAATAGTCATAATTTGAACTTAAAACTATACCTACTACGATTATTTGTCTTGTATGCATACTCCAGGATTTGTAACAACATTCTGATTTTTAACCGACTTCACAAAAAGGAGGAGGTTCTCAAGTCGGTTGTATTTTTTTTTATGTTTGTTACCTCATATCTCCGGCGTTTATGAACCGATTTAAAAAAAACTTTTTTATTTGAATACATAATATATGTATACTTCCAGATTGGTCCCATTTTTTTCAAAACCCAGTTCTGATCATGGAATCCATGAGGAATTGAATTTTGATATTTTCAGCAACAAACCAAGCATTTGCGTTCAGAAACTATCATAATCCTTTCACCACTATGGTTCTTTCATCATTTTTTTTTCATCCAAATATTTAGTCGAATACAATGGCCGATGTCGGTTTTTTTAATGAAAAGTTATGTGTTTTGAAAAGAGAACTCAAACTCAATTTGAAGCTGTTATAAGGGTAAGAGCTTCTTAAAATTATAAATTGGAATGCTCTTTGAAGAACTATAAAAAAGATCTCTATTTATATATTATTTGAATACTTACATTATAACAATGTTGGTGCGGCTCATTCATAGTAGTCCAAGTCTTGATAACATCCCCGAACAGATCGAAAGCGACGCGCGCGTAATCTTCAAAATAATCCACCATCTTCGGATTGCTCCAGCCACCGAGGTCCATAAGTGCTGTAGGCATGTCCCAGTGGAAAAGGGTCACGATTGGGGTGATGTTCACTTTTATAAGCTCTTCAAATACAGCTCGGTAGTATCTTACACCATCTTTACTTATGTGATTATCCGTGCCTTGTGGTAAGAGGCTGAAAAAAATTACAGATTTATCGTCAAGGCATAAATTCATCCAGTTTATAACATAAAATCTTTATTAACAGAAATAATAATATAACTAAAACAAGACAATATCAAATAAAAAAAAAGAAACAGTTGGGCTATCTAAAGACCGTTTCAAACGATCTAAAGATAGTTCAACTGATCCAAATCACTAACAGACAAAAGCGTCCCTATGATGCATTGCCACGAATGGAAATACTAAAGCGTTGAGCCAGATATAACATGGTTCCTAAATTTTTCTTGTGATTTCAATGAATAATACTAGTCGAATGCCGCTTTTCCGATTTTGGGTATTTTTTTTTGGCTTTGTAGTGAGATTTTAGATTGAAAGAAGTAATCCCGGAGCACCAAATAGCTGCACTATATTTTATCCTAAATTGACGAAAAGAGATTCAATTATTTCATTTTGGCGTATGAGTTCGTTATGTTAGACGAATCAAGCCATCTCAAATCGGGGTCTTGTTATTTTTATTCGGTCCTTATATAATAAAGGACTGAATAAAAATAACAAGATCCCGATATGAGATGGCTCAATTCGTCTAGCTTGTGTACGCCAAAATTAACTTTTTGACCATTTTGGTTCCATTTACCTCTAATAATAGGCCACGCATAAATTACACGCACTTTGATGTCTTACAAAAGTTTTTTTGCGCGTAAATTGGCTTTCACATATTAGTGTGTAGACGACATAACCGAATCATTCCATTTCAATTTAAAGTTGGTCTCAAAAGCCGTGTGTTTTATTTACAAAAACGAGCTAAACTATTGGAAACATAATAAGCAATTTGTCTTGTTCCGTGTTGCTCCACCATCGTATAGCATTAAACGGCCTTCACAACCGGTATAAACCAATAGAATCATCTCAAAATGACGTGATGTGTGTCATCCACAAACAAATTCTTTGGCTAATTTAACATAACTACTACGCTCCTATGCCGGCCCCGAGCTCAAAATCTTTAAATCTAGGTACAATATTCTTAACTCAAAATAATACATTCCATTGTAAAGGCTTGTGCACTTATTTGCTAGGCTTACAGTATTTACACTAAGTGAAAACTTGTGCTGTAAATACTGCGCTACCTTCCATTTATTAAATTTGCTGGATAGCCCAGTTGCGGTTTTATATGGTGAGTGAGTACATACAGTAATATAAATAAAATCGCATTAAGTACCTTAATTCACAACTCAAATATTATTCACGAGAAAAGATACCACGTATGGTATTTATTATCAGATACATCTATCATAGACATGATAATATTTAGTTTTGATTCTCCTTGCCTCGATTCTGTCAATCACTCACCGAGGCCAAGAAATGGACATCCGATAGTACTCCACATTTAAACTTTTGATCATTGCTACATCCTCTTTGTATCTGTGGTAGGAATCCGCAGCGATATCTCCGTTCGATCTATCGGGAGTGTAGTCGGGATACTTGTGGAGGTAAGTGTCCCACATACTTTCACCTTTACCTAATAATAAACAAAAAAAATAGAGTTATTTTTAAATGCTCGTCTCAAGAGGTGTAGTTTTTTAACACACACACACTGCTACTTTGGTTTCCAGCAGAAGCAAGGTGTGAAAGTCCAGTAGACTTTGTTACCTTGGCAGAACGTCTGCCTGGACGTAAACTGCAGTGGCCAATTTCGAAGTTGCTTAACGGGCTCTGTACCCTCGTTGGTTGCTGTAGAAGCAACTTAACCAAATGGGTTATAAAAGATCGATTTGAAGAACAGTATGAGTACGGAGCTCTCACAAAAAGTATACTGCATTTGTTTTCCTGCTCTCTATGCCCAATTAAGAAAACCCCTATTTTAGTAAGGTTTTTTTTTTTTATAAAATTTAATTACATGGAACCCTCTCTGCCAGTGTCTGATTCGCGCTCGTTTAAAAATTGATAGATTCCTATGTCCTTATAAAGAAACTAACGCTATACGCTCGTACGATAATGAAATTTCAATGAAGGTAAAGAAAATCCTGCACAAGGTAACATGCTTGCAAAGAAAGTGGCGCCGTTCTCACACGCACGAATGGATTCGTAAGATTGTCGTGTTACGTATTCAAATACGGTTGTTAGTTTATTGAATCTGTGTGGAAGGGTGGTTGCGGTACGCGTGTTACTTGCGAAATGTTATACTGAATGTAGGTAGTTTCTTATTTATTCGCTGGGTGCGACGCGAACAAGTGTACAATAACTTTGTAAAGTAGCTTTTAGGTTTTTTTTAGAATCTGAGCTTCGTCCAGTATTCAGTTTTGTGATAATCAACAGAGATACTGTATGTACCTATGTGTTTTTTAAATGTTTTATGATACCTTTAAGATGAAATAGAGCATGAGTTTTAGCGACTGTTTTTCAGCAGTTTTCTTTGCATGCTTAAGTGCGTCATTTCCAGTTAAAGAGTGAACCAGTCATCATCATCAGAAATTAGACTTCTACTGCTGGATGAGGCCTCCACAATAAATAAGGGGCTTACTATAATCATCACGCTTGGCAGGCGGATTGGTGATAGCAGTATCGGTGATACTCAGATGGATGCTGCTGCCCATCCCCTGGCGTAATCTCTTAGTCTGCTATAACGACATCCATAGAAAGAAATGGAGGGGTCTAGGCTTAGTCCGGACACAACACGACATATTATAGTAACGAAAAAGTATCTGATTCTATAATGTAAAGAAAAATATTATCATGATTCTACTTTATGAGCTGGGCCCTTATTCGCCATGACAAAACGTAACATAACGCGGGCTCGTTACGATATCTGCATGGAATCATCGCTGAATCGTACGGGTGACATCATAGCGAATAACCACCCTGGTAGCCGTTCATTGTTGAACGAAACCTTCCCATCGAAAAGGGAGATTTGCTATCATCACCGCGCTTGGCAGGTGGATTGGTGATTGTAGTATTTGGTGTTAAGAACTCAGATGAATGATGCTGCCCACCTTCGCTAGTAATGTACACCTAGTAATGTAATGTATAAGTCAATGTCCCCTGGTTTTTTTATAAATAAACAAATTACGGAATTTACATATTGTGGCCGACGTGATGTCAAGGTTGTTTATTTTGTTGTCAAGGTAACCCCAGCCCATTACAAATGCAATACCTCTAAGGTTACGCACACCTAGGATGCGCCCACGTGGCATTGCACTGCGCCCGTCATCCTGAGACAAAGATGAAAAGTCTCGTGTGCCCTCTTATTTCACCGGCACCCATTTACCCCTCAAACCGGAACATATAGTAATGAAACAGTATGCTTTTAATGAACGCACTCATTATACATAATACATTATGTATATACGATTATCTTACAGAAATAGATCACGAAAGATGTTGTATAAAGTGCAAGCATAGGCAAACAATGAATGTGAAACCTTTGATAAATATTTTATGGCTTTGCATAGAGACGATCAAACAAATTCTTGGATAATGTCTTTATTATTCTGTATGTTGCAGTGAAAGTGAATGTAATGCATAGCAACATCAAACAGCATTAGTTCAAAAAATTAGATTGGATCTAGTTCTATTAGATACGTCAAAAGTATGAATATAAAACAGACAAGTTTAGTGTTAGCGAGACTCATGCCCTGAGGGTTCTGTTAGGTACTTAAATTACTTTGAAATCTCAGTCCTTTTCGAGTTTCAGCCACTTTTTCCTAAGAGCTTCAGCATCCCATTTTAGGAATAAAAAAGAAAGTAATTGAGTAACCTATAGGTTTTTTATTTTCGCAATTTTTAAACAAAAATTAGACATTCATTGCCTTTGAGCTTGTGTTTTTACGGCACTATAAGCTCATACACTTTTATAATTGATATAAATTTAATGTATTTAATGTAAGTTATGTATGGGTGGATGTATGTGTGTAATGTATGTTTTTAATGTTTGTAATGTTTTATGTACCTTTAGCCATTTCTGAGAAATAGGGTATTAACAGACAGACATACAAACGGGCAGGTTAGATAAACAGGCAGACAGACGGACAACAAAGTGATCCTACGAAGGTTCCAGTTTTTTTCTGTTGAGGCATTTAAAAGGAGGTAATTCTTAGGGGTCCCTAAAAAATTACCAAATCTTCGAGCTATATAGAATCTTGTAGTCCAATCAGGGGAACTACACAATAGTAAGATTTACATAAGACTTCAAAAACTAAATATCAAAAGATTCGTACCTCCAGCGTTCCATCCCCCTTCAATTTGAAAAGCGGCCGTCGAGACACCAAACATGAAGTCTTTGGGGAAGGAGTAATTGCTCAACCCAGAGCTGACTTCCGGCACACTTGTCCCATGCGAAAGGCACAGCAGGCTATAAAAAAAATCAGATCAGAAATAAAAATCCCCGAAACATGTTACATCCGGGCAGATGTGAGTGAAATAACAACTTAATCAGCAGCCTTTACACGTACACAGCTGGACGAGGCTTACCCCAAAAATTACAATGCCCCTGTTGTATATTTTGGGGGAGGAATTGCCATAATCACCACGCTAGGCAGGTGGATTGGTGATCGCAGTATTTGTGTTGACTACTTAGGAAATAACAGTTTTAGTACTAAGATATTCGAGGTATACTCCTATATTAAGAAAGGGAGTAATTTCTCAGTCTCCAAGTTGACTTCACACGTTTTCTCTAGCGTGAGGCACTGCTTTTGGATTATTATTTTTATTGATAGATATAGGCCTCCTCCTTATAATGGCGGAGGTGGCCGGTGCCCTCACCGACTTTCAGCGATCAACAATGTCATCAGTTCATCGCTGTGGGACATTGCACAAAGTCAATTATAATGCAAAACGAAGATAAGATAGCGTTAAGTAAAGTAAAAGTTTATTTTGAGCGTCTTTATTTTTTAAGAATAGTAATCTTAAATATTTAGATCAATTTTTTAACTCATATTTATTGTTTTTTTTTTTAAGGATTACGTCTTTGGATGGGCTGCAGCATCCACTTGAGTATGTAACACCAAACTGCGATCACCAATTCGCCTGCAAAGCGTGGTGATTATGGCAAATCCCCCATTTCATTCTATAGCCTTGTCCTGCAGTGGACATCTTAAGGCTGATGATGACACAAAATCCAAGTGGAGTTTTTGTTCAAATGCTTTACATTGCGAATCGGAGATGCATAAAACTAATCAAGTGTTCAACGAAGTCACGCAAAGCGTGGTGACTATGGCAAATCTCCCCATTGCACTAATAAGTTGTATGCTTTGCAACTCTAGAGATACGTAGTTTGAATTAGTAATAAAATAATTGCAGACTTTTGGCACGCTTGCCGCACGCGTCAGCCACAGCGTGTAAACGATTGAATTAATTATAAATAATTAAATGAATAAAATTCAAATTCAAAATTTTGCTCGGTTGACAATTTACTTTGTTTTAATGGTACAAAAATAGGTAATCTTCAATTTATAGGCGCGTCTTTTAGCAAGTTTTTGATATACAATGTGTAACAAAATACCCCTATAAGCCCGAGGGGAGGGTAATACAGACGATATGGCGAACAACTTTAGTTCTACGACTTTATAAATTTCGAAGTTTTTAATTCATGAAATGCCTCCTAAACTTTCCTCCAGAAATGTACATAGCACTACATGGAGCTACCCTACTACAGCTGTTCATTTGATCTCTATGTGTGAACTCTGAATGCTGTAATAGGGCAGCTCCATTTTGTGTTATGTAAATTTTTGGAGGAAATTTTACGAAGCATTATATGAATAAAAAAAAAAAAAAACATAATGGCGTAGAACAAAAATTGTTTGCCATAACGTGTGGAATACCCTCCCCTCGGGCTTATAGGGGTATTTTGTTACACATTGTATAAGTATTTTTATTTATTTGCTTTCGTTTAATTTTAAAAGGAGATGTTTCATCCTGGGCCTGCTCTAAGTACACTACACAGAAAGATATTAAAAAAACAGGGGATTTTCATAAAAATACAATTATATTAATTTGAAGCATAATACAGCGGTACAAAAATGTTTATTAATGAGTTTTTTAATATGGTCACCCTATCTTTAGAGCAGCCATGACAGTCGAGTGACTTGGACAACTGACAGTTTTGTTGAGTGTCATTGACGCTCAACAAAACTGGTTCCTGATTTCCTTGTGTGTGGCTCTCTTTGGCGAAAATAATCTTGAATGTACACTAACACGAAGCAATATTATGGAAAATAAACAATAACAAATGGTTTCTATATTACTTAGCTATTTTTATATATACTGTACATAGTGCGGGCCCAAGCTCCATACATTCATGAAACATCTCCTTTAAATTAATAAATTTATGTGGAAAATTTTGTGACCATTTAAAAGGACAATAAATCTAGGCCCCTATTATTTACAAGGTAAGTGAATTTTGTGGGAAATCCTGACTATCTTGTAACTTCCCCCCCTCATCAATCGCACCCCCTCTCTAAACCTTTTTTAACCTACCTCGGAACCTACTCAAACTCTTAACTGGAACTCCTATATTTAACTCAACCCCACTTTTACTGTTACCCTCGAACTATTACGTACTTACTTTACTGCTGCGGATTTATATTATCATAGTAGGTAATGCATGGATCTTTGAAATGTGTTATGCTTTACTAGATATGGGTTTTCTGATAATAAGTTTGGCCAAGGTGATCGTCTAGTTTTAGTGGTAGGACCGTACGTTGTGTGATCGCAGTAATCCGAGTTCTTTTAAGTTATTAAGTCAAGTCCTACACTACCTATTTTATTTCTAACTAAATTTTCTAATAAATAAATGGTACTAAATTGAAGGGTTATTTACGAAAATGATAAAGTAATAATAAAATAAAAGGGTTATACCTAATAAAGTTATAAACTAATATATTACTGTTCAATATTCTTAAAGAATAATATAAATTAAACAAAGAATATTAAAGAATAAACTTTAAGATCGAAAACTTCCTAAGACTAGAATTTTAAAATCCTTATTTAATATTTAGAACGGTAGTAAAACTAGTATATTTATAAATGTTTATCCTATAATTTCCTATTACCTCCACTAGTATTCTTTATTTAGAAACTTTTAATTCCTATAACCTAAATGAATATATTTAGTTTGATATATTTAGTTGAATTTCATAAGATATAAACATCATTTAATAATTAAAACTTTCTACGAGTTTATTAAATATATATATGAATACTGAATCAGGGGGTTGAAAATCATTTTGAAGAAACCAATTTGAAAAGCAAAAGACTCTGCTTTTCAAATCGATGTCTGTTTAGTTCTTTATAGGGACAAACAAAGGGCCGCATAATTACATTTATGCAGAATGTTTAAATCCGCATAAATAAATTTATGCGGGACAGTACAGCCTCCTCCCCACTACTGTCTTTCCAAACCAACGCCAAATATAAATATATTTAATAGCGGAAAAGGAACAAATATTTAATAGATTAGGAAAACTCCAAAGACAATACCTTTAAAATTAAGGGATGATATTTTCAATTCCCTTTTATTTAGGTAAAATATTTATATTTCAATATATTCATAAATTGAATATTATCTATATTTTCGAACTTGCGATAATAATGTTTACTTTATGAATTCCAACCAAAATTAAACTATATTGGTTTATTATACAAATAAGCTTATTTATCTATAAGCTATAAGTTTTATTGTACAAATATTTCTGGGAATTCTATTGATTCCTAATAGGTATAACTATTTAAGAAACTCTATCTAAGAATATTATAGGATTGTAAATATAATATATATTTTTAAATATATTTATTAATTGAATAAAGTCTTATCTTGTAACTTTCTAATTAAATTTAAACTCTATTGGTTCATAATTCGAATAAGTTCATTTATCTATAAACTGTAAGTTTCAACTTTGTTTTTAAAGTTTCTGGGATTTCTATTGAATCCGAATAAATATAACTATTTACTCTTTAGATGAATGTTCAAACTAAGAATTTCATCCAAGAACACTAAGAGTTCACTATTAAATAGGTATGTCTTGATTAAATAGGTATGTCTATTTATAAGACAGAAGTTGGGATTTCTATTGATTTCTAATAAATATAACTATCTACTCTTTAGATGAATGTTCAAACTAAGAATTTCCTCCAAGAACACTAAGAGTTCATGATAAAATAGGTATGTCTATTTATAAGACAGATGTTGGGATTTCTATTGATTCCGAATAAATATAACTAGATATTCTTTAGATGAATGTTCAAACTAAGAATTTTATCCAAGAACACTAAGAGTTCACTGATTAAATAGGTATGTCTTGATTAAATAGGTATGTCTATTTATAAAACAGAAGTTTCCGTTGAATTTCTTCCAAGAACACTAAGAGTTCAACAATTAAATAGGTATGACTTGATTAAATAGGTATGTCTATTTATAAGACAGAAGTTTCCGTTTATAACTTGAGGTAATGTATTCATTTAAGAATAATGTTGCACCTATGAAATTCATCTTAGAACATTATAGATGTGTAACTTTAAAAATTAAGGCATTAATCTCAATTGGTTGTTTGAAATTAACATAGAACTTAAATAGCTAAGAATAGGTACGATTATAACTACCCGCCTCTTAAGAGTTTATAAACTCAAATTGAGCTGCAGGCTCTTAATGAATTTTTGATATGAATAGGACTAAGCTCTTTTAGACTCTACGACCTATTTTAGAACCAGTAGCACCATGATTTGATGATGGTAAATATTTATTTATATAAATATGGCCTTGGTTTGATTTCGTTCAGTGAGCTTAATTGTTTTGACTTGAAGAACTATCGGTGGTAAGTACTAAAATAATTGACTTTGAATATAAAGTAGCATAGAAGAGAACCGACAGTATTTTAATTGATCTAACCAGGTACACCAAAATCGTCCTTCTATTTTTAGATAGGATATCTATCTTGTCTACAAATTTTGACACTAAATTATATTCAATTTTGAAGTTAATATTGATTTATTTGACTTCAAAGTAACAATCCAAAATCACAACTTGAGCAAGTAAATATTAAATAAATCTAACTTGTTAATTTAAAAATGAGATAATCCGATCAAAGAAACTTCTGAATTAAATTCAAAATTCAAAACATCTCTTTTAAAAACTTAAGATAGTAGGTATCAGTGTTTGATAAACTCGATTAGGGACATCAAGGTCCTCCCTCTATTCTAGTCAGGATTCTCTTTGCACGGCTTTTTGCTTGGCATGTGTATAAACGAGGATATCAAAATTGAGTTCTCTTTCTCCTCAATCGATACCACTATGTAAATAATTGTGACTAATTTCTTTCGAATTCAACACAGAAGTTTTGTAAAAAGGTTGGATTTTAGATTTATTCAAAGAATAAGATTCATAATAAGTATTAGGCTGCAAGTCGAAGATGCCTATCGGATATAAACCCTAGCTAAAGGTTATTTCCAAATGCGAGTCAAACATTGGGAAATATTTCGTGGAACTTGTCAGCATAATTGTACGAGGACGAAAAGGCTTTTATGACTCAATTGAAAGCCCTTCAAGCTTAAGACAATCATTTTATCAATCTCTTTCCAATTTAGGATCAAGAAAAAGCTAACCATTAAGTAGATAAGTGTATAATAAAGTACTCAAGATTAAAAATAGCAACACTATCAAGAATAAGTTCGGATGTAAAAAAAAATGTAGGTTAAGTTCAATAATTTCAGTAGATACCTGCAAAGTCACTTGAAGTCGTTTGGAGAATACACATAAAATTTAATAAATCAAGGTTAAGTTCCTACTTAAAAGATAAATAGTACACAGGAATGATCGCGTACCTGTAATTTCACATAATAATCGGAGAATACACAGAAATGGAGTATTCATATAAAACTTACCACACAGAAAAATAAAATCAAACAAAACAGCATGTATCAAGGAAAATAGTCTTGGAATGAAACACAGGAAAGTTAAAATTGTTTATTTAAAATCCTATCCAGATACTCCGCAGGCCAGATGCTCATTCTACTAGATTATCCTGGATGAAGGTCATCGATACCATTACTCAATTTTATACTGAATCATGCATTTCTTAATACTATTTATTTCAGGGTAGATAGAATAAGGATATGTTAGAGAGGAATTTAACGACTCGAAGTCAAGCCGCACCACACCTCAGGATGGAAGGGTTTCAGGGTAGGTAGGGTAAGGATATGTTAGTAAGATGCTTAACGACCCGGTTTCAGGCCGCACCACACCTCAGGATGGATGGGGTTCAGGGTAGGTAGGATAAGGATATGTTAGTAAGATGCTTAACGACCCGGTTTCAGGCCGCACCACACCTCAGGATGGATAGGATTCAGGGTAGGTAGGGTAAGGATATGTTAGTAAGATGCTTAACGACCCGGTTTCAGGCCGCACCACACCTCAGGATGGATAGGATTCAGGGTAGGTAGGGTAAGGATATGTTAGTAAGATGCTTAACGACCCGGTTTCAGGCCGCACCACACCTCAGGATGGATAGGATTAAGGGTAGGTAAGGTAAGGATATGTTAGTAAGATGCTTAACGACCCGGTTTCAGGCCGCACCACACCTCAGGATGGATAGGATTCAGGATAGGTAAGGTAAGGATATGTTAGTAAGATGCTTAACGACCCGGTTTCAGGCCGCACCACACCTCAGGATGGATAGGATTCAGGGTAGGTAAGGTAAGGATATGTTAGTAAGATGCTTAACGACCCGGTTTCAGGCCGCACCACACCTCAGGATGGATAGGATTCAGGGTAGGTAAGGTAAGGAAATGTTAGTAAGATGCTTAACGACCCGGTTTCAGGCCGCACCACACCTCAGGATGGATGGGATTCAGGGTAGGTAAGGTAAGGATAGGTTAGTAAGATGCTTAACGACCCGGTTTCAGGCCGCACCACACCTCAGGATGGATGGGATTCAGGGTAGGTAGGGTAAGGATATGTTAGTAAGATGCTTAACGACCCGGTTTCAGGCCGCACCACACCTCAGGATGGATAGGATTCAGGGTAGGTAAGGTAAGGATATGTTAGTAAGATGCTTAACGACCCGGTTTCAGGCCGCACCACACCTCAGGATGGATAGGATTCAGGGTAGGTAAGGTAAGGAAATGTTAGTAAGATGCTTAACGACCCGGTTTCAGGCCGCACCACACCTCAGGATGGATGGGATTCAGGGTAGGTAAGGTAAGGATAGGTTAGTAAGATGCTTAACGACCCGGTTTCAGGCCGCACCACACCTCAGGATGGATGGGATTCAGGGTAGGTAGGGTAAGGATATGTTAGTAAGATGCTTAACGACCCGGTTTCAGGCCGCACCACACCTCAGGATGGATAGGATTCAGGGTAGGTAAGGTAAGGATATGTTAGTAAGATGCTTAACGACCCGGTTTCAGGCCGCACCACACCTCAGGATGGATAGGATTCAGGATAGGTAAGGTAAGGATATGTTAGTAAGATGCTTAACGACCCGGTTTCAGGCCGCACCACACCTCAGGATAGATAGGATTCAGGATAGGTAAGGTAAGGATATGTTAGTAAGATGCTTAACGACCCGGTTTCAGGCCGCACCACACCTCAGGATGGATAGGATTAAGGGTAGGTAAAGTAAGGATATGTTAGTAAGATGCTTAACGACCCGGTTTCAGGCCGCACCACACCTCAGGATGGATAGGATTCAGGATAGGTAAGGTAAGGATATGTTAGTAACATGCTTAACGACCCGGTTTCAGGCCGCACCACACCTCAGGATAGATAGGATTCAGGATAGGTAAGGTAAGGATATGTTAGTAAGATGCTTAACGACCCGGTTTCAGGCCGCACCACACCTCAGGATGGATAGGATTCAGGATAGGTAAGGTAAGGATATGTTAGTAAGATGCTTAACGACCCGGTTTCAGGCCGCACCACACCTCAGGATGGATAGGATTCAGGATAGGTAAGGTAAGGATATGTTAGTAAGATGCTTAACGACCCGGTTTCAGGCCGCACCACACCTCAGGATGGATAGGATTCAGGATAGGTAAGGTAAGGATATGTTAGTAAGATGCTTAACGACCCGGTTTCAGGCCGCACCACACCTTTAGGATGGATAGGATTCAGGATAGGTAAGGTAAGGATATGTTAGTAAGATGCTTAACGACCCGGTTTCAGGCCGCACCACACCTCAGGATGGATAGGATTCAGGGTAGGTAAGGTAAGGAAATGTTAGTAAGATGCTTAACGACCCGGTTTCAGGCCGCACCACACCTCAGGATGGATGGGATTCAGGGTAGGTAAGGTAAGGATAGGTTAGTAAGATGCTTAACGACCCGGTTTCAGGCCGCACCACACCTCAGGATGGATGGGATTCAGGGTAGGTAGGGTAAGGATATGTTAGTAAGATGCTTAACGACCCGGTTTCAGGCCGCACCACACCTCAGGATGGATAGGATTCAGGGTAGGTAAGGTAAGGATATGTTAGTAAGATGCTTAACGACCCGGTTTCAGGCCGCACCACACCTCAGGATGGATAGGATTCAGGATAGGTAAGGTAAGGATATGTTAGTAAGATGCTTAACGACCCGGTTTCAGGCCGCACCACACCTCAGGATGGATAGGATTCAGGATAGGTAAGGTAAGGATATGTTAGTAAGATGCTTAACGACCCGGTTTCAGGCCGCACCACACCTCAGGAAGGATAGGATTCAGGGTAGGTAAGGTAAGGATATGTTAGTAAGATGCTTAACGACCCGGTTTCAGGCCGCACCACACCTCAGGATAGATAGGATTCAGGATAGGTAAGGTAAGGATATGTTAGTAAGATGCTTAACGACCCGGTTTCAGGCCGCACCACACCTCAGGATGGATAGGATTAAGGGTAGGTAAAGTAAGGATATGTTAGTAAGATGCTTAACGACCCGGTTTCAGGCCGCACCACACCTCAGGATGGATAGGATTCAGGATAGGTAAGGTAAGGATATGTTAGTAACATGCTTAACGACCCGGTTTCAGGCCGCACCACACCTCAGGATAGATAGGATTCAGGATAGGTAAGGTAAGGATATGTTAGTAAGATGCTTAACGACCCGGTTTCAGGCCGCACCACACCTCAGGATGGATAGGATTCAGGATAGGTAAGGTAAGGATATGTTAGTAAGATGCTTAACGACCCGGTTTCAGGCCGCACCACACCTCAGGATGGATGGGGTTCAGGGTAGGTAAGGGAAGGATATGTTAGTAAGGTGCAACAGAAATCGAACCCAAAATTCTTGCGTATCAGATGACCATTCATCCATAGTACTATGAGCCATGAACGGATATCACCAATCGTACTCACCAGAAAACTCAACTGAGTAAAATTTTCTCAGCTATTTACACCGAAAAGGAAGGAACTAATATCACTGTAGGTAATTAATAGTTCAGGTTTAAAATAAAAAACCTATGCAATCATTTCATTAATCACTGTAGGTATAGGATCACAGCCCGCCTATGATTCCCGAAACATCCAAAGACCAACCGAAATAAAAATATTTTTCTTTATTCGGTGGTAAATACCTCAGGAATTCCTATGATTGCCACTTTCGTTGGTCTCAATCAGAGGTAGTCACTAACAACGAATTACTATCCAGTACCACTTTAAAAGAATTTACACTTCACGAAATGATTCCATAAGTACACACAAGTAGGTAGATAATTACTAATTCTAAGACTCACGTTTGTTCTGGTCCACGTTCCGCGTTCAAAAAAGCCCAGAACATTCGCTGCATCGGCTTTTATCATGCCAATACCCTTCCCCCCTCGTACGTCTCCGTAACTCCGCCCGTCGTCTCCCCCCGCTCGCACCGCCTCGTTCCCTAATCTCTCTTTGCCTGACTTGTGCATTTTTTGGTGTTTGTCTACCCACATAAACTTCTTTTTTTTTTTCCTGATGTCTTTGCGGCAATTAGAGTAAATAAGTACTATTTTGCGTTGACAAAGATTAATTAAATTCTGCTTATCTGACCCTAATGGATCCTATTTTATTAATAAATACGTAAATAAGTCGCATAGCCTTCTCGATGGTTTATATTACGTTATCCTCACTAAAGCTGAGTGATAAAAGGAAACAGATTTATACCTATCTTGATTAACATGTTTTGTGCCTACTAGCTGTTGACGATCTTCGTGACACGGTGGAGAAAATATTCGATCGAGACGCGAAAGGTAGCAGGTTCGACTCCCGCTGTGAGACATATGTTTGTATGAATGAGCTGTCCTACTACTGAACCAATTCCTCCACCAAGTATTTAAATTTATATTTAAGGTGACCCTATAAATATTTGTCGGTAGATACTACTACGTACCTATTACTTAGAAGACAACGTAATCCCATTATTCTGCCTTACACATAAGATAATTTAGCCTCTTTTCTTCAATGTCAATGGACGACCTCTGTGGCGCAACGGGCAAAGGCTCACCCACGACGCAGGAGGTTGCGGGTTCGATTCCCGCCTCGGAACAAATGATTGTACGGGCCGCAGATATTTGTTCAGGGCGTTATCCAGTATCTGACGATAATGACTACTACATCATTTGAATCCCCTCTCATAGTATCAAAATGGGCTAATTAGAATTGTCTCCATCTTCTGATTTAGATAAAGACCCGCGCCGTAGGCGATCCCGTTCCACTGAAATCGACAAAATGTATACAAAACAAGTTATTTTCAATCCAATGAGTCTTTTATCAATAAGAATATAGAAGGTACCTTCAGTTTAATCCTAATAAAGTATCCATACAGGTTCTGACTCCTATCTCCAAGTAATTTTGTTTAAAAATTTGTGTTGAAAATTGTTAACAAGCTCCTGCTCAAAACCCATGAGCAAACCCCTCTCACCCTTTCTTTAGGCATGACAAAAATCAAGTTATTTTCAAAACTACCATTCCTCTTTTAATAAAAGCACACAGAATGTTTTCCGTTTAATTTTAAGGAAGTTTTAATACATATTTTTGCTTCTCTTTTAATCTCTATTTGTTAGGAAAGCAAAGTGGAAATCCACTATCATAACACCTACTTAAATTCTATGAGCAACCTCCTCTGATCTTGCTTGTAAATACTTGAAGGTAGAATGTATCTTCCTTGATCAAAGTATCTTAAAAGTACCTATTTAAGACAGTATGTTACATTAACAATTTTCAATTTTAGATTCATTTATGCAGTAAAAGGTGAAAGTTTACTGGTCCCTAATGAGATCTTAAACTTAAATAAATTTATAAAGTAAACGAATCTTTGTCAGTACTTTGATTAGTTACAGCTCGACCCCCTGCAAATTTTCGCAGATAATTTTCCCAAAATTGTCGAAAGGAAATTTGTCATAAACCAAATTTGTTCACAAAATAAAGATGAAATTTTACACTAATAATCATTATGACTGATTTTTTTTTTTTTTTTTAAAAATTAATTGATAATGCTTTAATTCAAATATATATTTAATCTCGAGTGTGTACGGGTGGGTGTGTATAATGTGTAAAGCGTTTTTAAACCTAATCTGAAAACAGTCCAATAGAAATTCGAGCTTCAAACGATTGTTTTTTTTTTTTTTAATTAAGATGCCCTCCCATACCGACCATCTGTTTAATCTAGATTCAGCAAAGGAAGCGGGTTGTGAGTTCCGCTCAACCCTAGTAGTAGAAAGCAATACTTTCCTATCAAAGCTCCTGTTTTGAAGTGAAATTCTACTTCCCCCCTACTTACTCACGACTAACCAATAATGATAAGCTTGACAGGGCACAATAATTAAGTTATTCCCCTGAAGCTAAAACCCACAAGAACTATTTTCAATTCGGCGCATGCGAAGTGTGCTTAGTCCGATCCTAACCACGTGTAGTAGGACTTACAATGAAAGCAACTCGTGACGGAGATATTTTGTCTGCTGACTTTCCTAACACCAAATCCCCTCTTTCATTAACCATCCTTTGTGTAGTCAATGTCATATATGAAATAAAGCACCAGCAACCGTTTCAAACCTTTGACACAGTGGAATTAACAAAGCCCTTCCTACATTTTTTTGTAATCAAAAAATCCGAAATCACACATCAAACAGAACTCCTTGCTCACTTTGTTCGCAGTGTTTCACGCTACTTAACTAACCCAACAAGTCAATTTAGGTAAGAAACTTATATAAATCAATAAATGAATCTGAAGTTTAAGTTGTAAAATAATTTTGTGAACGTATGTTTGCAAAACTAGATTATGGGCATTCATACTATTATTTATCATGTCATTATTATTATTATTATTATTATTTGAGAAGGCTAGCCATGATTATGACATGTTGAGCGTTGCACTATAATGCTTCAATAAAGTAAAATCGTTAAATCCTGGATGATATAAAATGTAAAAATTTATTTACAGAATAATAACTGAATTTAAATAAGGTATATAAAATGGGAAGACAATTTATAAAATATTAGTAATATAACGCGACAAACACCTACTAAGTACTGATTCTACTTCTCCGTTCCGCGTCTTAAATATCAAGAATTACGAACGGTTATAAATCTGAGCAATTAATTTCTTTATTATTATTTTTTTATTTGTGTTATTTTTGTACTATTTTAAGGAATAAATAAGTAACAATAGCGAAACCGCTAATTAAGTTTTGTTATCTCCTACACTTTCTCCATTTCAATAAATTTACAAAAAAAAACAAATGCTGTTGAAACACTAGAGCCCTCCATAAATCTCAAAATCTAACCCTACATTTTTTTTTTGTGATCACAAAAATTTTACTTAAATAATAGTTTTACATTTATTAAAACTACTCCATTCAACATTCACGGCTCCTTTTAACATGTTTCATTGCTATTCATACAACTCTAGCTTTCCAACAGCATTACTCAAGTCTGAATTCATGATTTTATTTTAAAGAACTAATTTTTACCTATAACTTTATATGAATCTCACTCATTCAATTTAAGTTTATCCTATCGCAAAATTCGTTAAATGTTTTGATGAAAATAAAAACCTTTTGAAACAAATATCCTTTCTCGCTTTAAGTCAAAACAATCATACTCCTTATGTAATAGCTGTATTATTAAACTTTGCTGTAAATTAAAAGCTTAGTTGAGTATATAATTTCAAATATGCAAGAATAATACTGAAACTGGTCAGTTGTTATAAAACTTCTTCACGAAATCAAACCATAACCAATGGCAAATAAAGACTAAGATAATACAGATTATCAAAATTTAACTAGGAACATAACGAATTTATTTATTTAGCTCACATAACAACTTTCGCTTTTCAGAACTTAAAATATTTTATGACCTACAACCACTACTTTGAATTTACTTTAGAAATAAGTAGCTACGAAGTTAATTTGCAATGATGTCAAAACCTATTACGGTACTTTAACTTAAAAAGTTCTACTACCTTATTTATATCATGCTATACCTACATTGAAGTTTTTTTTTTTTTTTTTTTTTTTTTTTTTAAATATAATTCCTAATTCATGTTGAGTCTAGTATAAATCCTACTCTATTTTATGAATGAGGAAAGTTACCTACTATCTTCAAAATTCATGGTTAGCAAATTTTCTTACATACATGGGCAGTAATTACTATTAACTTTTATTTTACTAAATTGTTTTTTCAAAATCAAAGCTTAACTTAATGTTTTCGAAATGAAATTAATGTAGTGTTCACAGCAATGCCTTAACTCAAACCTCTGAGCAAATCATCATAATATTATATTTTGTATTTGTTATCAAAATATAATATAAATCTTAACTCTAATTTTTGACTTTACATTATTATAAATTCAAAATTATTTGATCAAAGTTACTTACTGAAAATGTTTTACTATGATTCCATAAAACATTAATAACTACAAAAAAAAATAACTATTTGGATAATTTCCAACTATAATTCTATAAAAACATAATTGACTACTCATCTTAATTTAAAATAATTCAGAGATGATTAAGAAAATTCTAAACATTCAATTAAATTAGTAAATTAAAATTAAATTCTTAATAATAATTAAACGCCATTCATTCAAATCTTTTGATAAAGGGAATGAATTCAACAGTTAAATTAAAGAAAGGAAGAAATGAAAAAGGAGGGATTTTTCATTTTTAGTTTACCTTCCTATCTTTAAATTTATAATAATTAATATAACATACAAAAATCTTGTAATAAATATTAATAAACACTAACTTATTTTGAAAACCTCTTTAACTCTAACGTTTCGCACATGAATAATGGAGAAAAGAAAAAATAGCAACATGGACAGGACCATTATATTATAATGAAAGGATCGGGGAACCAAAAGAGAAATGGTTAAATGAAATAAACAAAATTGCTGACACGGCCTGAATTAATAAGGAGAAAGAAAGAGATTATCTAGAATATAACGAATACAACATAAATTACATAAACTATATCGAGATTAACTTAATTAATTTAAGGACAAATAAAACCATTATTGTTACCTTGAATGAAATTTATTATTAAGGAAATAAAAAGGCTATAATATTAGTAATCTATCTTATTTTTGTTTACATTTTTATTTTCAACACTAAAATTTTAATCATTAAGACTGACCTACCTATTTATAAAGTTATTAATTAAAATTAATCATGGTACTTTTACTGAAAATATATTGATTTAAAAGTTTCAAAATCAACTCCATCTCCAAAATAAACTATAATATAGGGGCCCTTATATTCAGAAATTATAAACCAAAATTTTATAAAGTAAGAATCATCAATCATACGAATATACAATTCATTTTACGATTTCCTAATTCAAGACTTATATAACTACTATCAAATTTTTTTTATTTTTTTTTTTAATAAAAATATTATCGCTTACAACAGTAATTTGTTTGACGACCCCCAATTTCAAGAATTATAAACTTCTTTTATAAAAGATGAACTATTATAAAGATATACAAAACAATTCGTTTCATGTCCTCCCCAACTAAAATTTTGTATCTACTTTACAAAAGAAGAATTTTAATAAAAATATCATAGTTTAATAATAAAACAATTTGTATTACGACCCCCCAATTAAAAATTATGTATCTACTTTTACAAAAGAAGAATTTTAATAAAATATCATAGTTTAATAATAAAACTATTTGTATCACCCCCCATTTAAAGAATTATGTATCTAAATTTATTATAAAAGAAGAATTTCTATAAAAATGTCTCGGCTAACAAACAAATAATTCGTTTAACGACCCCCAAATTATAGACTCATGGGATACCTACTTTTATGAAGGAACAATTTCTATTAAAATATCATAGCTAAACAATTAAATTTTGTTTGACGACCCCCCATTAAAAGAATCATACTAAACCTACTTTAATAAGAGAAGAATTTTAAATTTAATGTCACCGCTACCAAAACTATTCGTTTTACGACCCCCCATTGAAATAATTATATATCTACTTTTATAAAAGAAGAATTTATATAGAAATATCATAGCTTACATCAAGCAATTTGTTTCACAATCTACCTAACTAAAGAATTATACTATAGGTACCTACTTTTATCAAGGAGAATTTTTATCAAAATCTCATAGTTAGCAACAAAAGAATTCGTTTTACGACCCACCATTTAAATAATTATGTATCTACTTTTATTAAATATAAATGTTAGAATATCAAAGCTAACATGAAAACAATTAATTTTACGACCCCCCGTTTAAGAAATTAACGTATACCTACTTTATCAGAAATAATTTTAGATTTATTATCATAGCTAACAACAATAGAATTCGTTTTACAGCCCACTATTTAAAGAATTATGTATCTACTTTTATTAAAGAAGGATTTCTATTACTATAGCATAGCTAACAAGAAAACAATTGTAACCACTTTTATAAAAGGATTTTAATAAAAATTTCATAGCTAACAACAGAATAATTTGTTTGAAAACCCCCCAATCAAAGCATTGGATTATAACTTCTTTTAGAGAAACAATTTATATTAGAATATCATAGCTTACATCAAGACAATTCATAAACGACCCCCCATCAGAAGAATCATATACCTTTTATAAAAATTTCTATATAAATATCATAACTATCAAAAAAAATAATTAAATTGAAACCCCCGTAATTAAAGGATTATATAAAACCTACTTTTATACAGAAGAATTTTATTTTATCATCGTAGCTAACAATAAAATGAGTTAAATCACAGCCCCCTTTTTAAAGAAGCATGTGCCTACTGCTAAAAAAATACAGCTTTATCATAATTAATCAAAGCTTACAATAGATTAAATTGTTTTACGACCCCCCATTAATAGAATTATATATCTAATTTTACAAAAATATACACCCTCACATAACAAAGTTTATTTAGAAACTTACTTAACGACCCCCAGTTTATGAAACTTTATACCTAATAATTACGAAAAGTACAACTGTTGCGTGGTTAAATCTTATCACTACTATAACTGAATGATAAGCATTTCAAATCTGAAGTATTGAATAAATATTTAGTTCAAACTTATTCGGTAACATTATATCTCGCTATTAATATAAATGTGTTTTGCCTATAATTTAGTTGCTTCGTATTTATAATATTTTGTTCGCTCTTCCTACGATAAATGTCCTAAAATATTGTACCTAGAGTTGAAGTATTAAATAATCAAAGCAGACTAATCTGATAGCTACATATTTCCCCACATATAAATCAAGTTTATCTACCTATTAATTGTAACACTACTTGTTGAACCATATAAAATATTGTTTAGAATTGATGTACGTTAACATAAAAAGATACTACCTACCTTCCAACTAACCTTAGAACATAACTTCCTAATGATGAAAAACTACACGATAAATTCACTAAAATAATACCTATTTATTATGACTTGACTTAAAACTTTCCTTTATATACGGCAACAAATTGTGCGGGAAACCCGCAACATAATAATAAATAGAGTAATAAAACAGCAACCCATAAATTAGCAAAGCACAAAACAAAAATATCAAAATAAAATTTTAGACAAAAACAAAATAAAATAGATGGATAAGATTACTAACGCTTTGTAAATTTTAAACAAAATTAATAAATGAGGACACTAATAACATATCCTGGTCACGGCTATACCATATTGTAACTTCCCCCCCTCATCAATCGCACCCCCTCTCTAAACCTTTTTTAACCTACCTCGGAACCTACTCAAACTCTTAACTGGAACTCCTATATTTAACTCAACCCCACTTTTACTGTTACCCTCGAACTATTACGTACTTACTTTACTGCTGCGGATTTATATTATCATAGTAGGTAATGCATGGATCTTTGAAATGTGTTATGCTTTACTAGATATGGGTTTTCTGATAATAAGTTTGGCCAAGGTGATCGTCTAGTTTTAGTGGTAGGACCGTACGTTGTGTGATCGCAGTAATCCGAGTTCTTTTAAGTTATTAAGTCAAGTCCTACACTACCTATTTTATTTCTAACTAAATTTTCTAATAAATAAATGGTACTAAATTGAAGGGTTATTTACGAAAATGATAAAGTAATAATAAAATAAAAGGGTTATACCTAATAAAGTTATAAACTAATATATTACTGTTCAATATTCTTAAAGAATAATATAAATTAAACAAAGAATATTAAAGAATAAACTTTAAGATCGAAAACTTCCTAAGACTAGAATTTTAAAATCCTTATTTAATATTTAGAACGGTAGTAAAACTAGTATATTTATAAATGTTTATCCTATAATTTCCTATTACCTCCACTAGTATTCTTTATTTAGAAACTTTTAATTCCTATAACCTAAATGAATATATTTAGTTTGATATATTTAGTTGAATTTCATAAGATATAAACATCATTTAATAATTAAAACTTTCTACGAGTTTATTAAATATATATATGAATACTGAATCAGGGGGTTGAAAATCATTTTGAAGAAACCAATTTGAAAAGCAAAAGACTCTGCTTTTCAAATCGATGTCTGTTTAGTTCTTTATAGGGACAAACAAAGGGCCGCATAATTACATTTATGCAGAATGTTTAAATCCGCATAAATAAATTTATGCGGGACAGTACAGCCTCCTCCCCACTACTGTCTTTCCAAACCAACGCCAAATATAAATATATTTAATAGCGGAAAAGGAACAAATATTTAATAGATTAGGAAAACTCCAAAGACAATACCTTTAAAATTAAGGGATGATATTTTCAATTCCCTTTTATTTAGGTAAAATATTTATATTTCAATATATTCATAAATTGAATATTATCTATATTTTCGAACTTGCGATAATAATGTTTACTTTATGAATTCCAACCAAAATTAAACTATATTGGTTTATTATACAAATAAGCTTATTTATCTATAAGCTATAAGTTTTATTGTACAAATATTTCTGGGAATTCTATTGATTCCTAATAGGTATAACTATTTAAGAAACTCTATCTAAGAATATTATAGGATTGTAAATATAATATATATTTTTAAATATATTTATTAATTGAATAAAGTCTTATCTTGTAACTTTCTAATTAAATTTAAACTCTATTGGTTCATAATTCGAATAAGTTCATTTATCTATAAACTGTAAGTTTCAACTTTGTTTTTAAAGTTTCTGGGATTTCTATTGAATCCGAATAAATATAACTATTTACTCTTTAGATGAATGTTCAAACTAAGAATTTCATCCAAGAACACTAAGAGTTCACTATTAAATAGGTATGTCTTGATTAAATAGGTATGTCTATTTATAAGACAGAAGTTGGGATTTCTATTGATTTCTAATAAATATAACTATCTACTCTTTAGATGAATGTTCAAACTAAGAATTTCCTCCAAGAACACTAAGAGTTCATGATAAAATAGGTATGTCTATTTATAAGACAGATGTTGGGATTTCTATTGATTCCGAATAAATATAACTAGATATTCTTTAGATGAATGTTCAAACTAAGAATTTTATCCAAGAACACTAAGAGTTCACTGATTAAATAGGTATGTCTTGATTAAATAGGTATGTCTATTTATAAAACAGAAGTTTCCGTTGAATTTCTTCCAAGAACACTAAGAGTTCAACAATTAAATAGGTATGACTTGATTAAATAGGTATGTCTATTTATAAGACAGAAGTTTCCGTTTATAACTTGAGGTAATGTATTCATTTAAGAATAATGTTGCACCTATGAAATTCATCTTAGAACATTATAGATGTGTAACTTTAAAAATTAAGGCATTAATCTCAATTGGTTGTTTGAAATTAACATAGAACTTAAATAGCTAAGAATAGGTACGATTATAACTACCCGCCTCTTAAGAGTTTATAAACTCAAATTGAGCTGCAGGCTCTTAATGAATTTTTGATATGAATAGGACTAAGCTCTTTTAGACTCTACGACCTATTTTAGAACCAGTAGCACCATGATTTGATGATGGTAAATATTTATTTATATAAATATGGCCTTGGTTTGATTTCGTTCAGTGAGCTTAATTGTTTTGACTTGAAGAACTATCGGTGGTAAGTACTAAAATAATTGACTTTGAATATAAAGTAGCATAGAAGAGAACCGACAGTATTTTAATTGATCTAACCAGGTACACCAAAATCGTCCTTCTATTTTTAGATAGGATATCTATCTTGTCTACAAATTTTGACACTAAATTATATTCAATTTTGAAGTTAATATTGATTTATTTGACTTCAAAGTAACAATCCAAAATCACAACTTGAGCAAGTAAATATTAAATAAATCTAACTTGTTAATTTAAAAATGAGATAATCCGATCAAAGAAACTTCTGAATTAAATTCAAAATTCAAAACATCTCTTTTAAAAACTTAAGATAGTAGGTATCAGTGTTTGATAAACTCGATTAGGGACATCAAGGTCCTCCCTCTATTCTAGTCAGGATTCTCTTTGCACGGCTTTTTGCTTGGCATGTGTATAAACGAGGATATCAAAATTGAGTTCTCTTTCTCCTCAATCGATACCACTATGTAAATAATTGTGACTAATTTCTTTCGAATTCAACACAGAAGTTTTGTAAAAAGGTTGGATTTTAGATTTATTCAAAGAATAAGATTCATAATAAGTATTAGGCTGCAAGTCGAAGATGCCTATCGGATATAAACCCTAGCTAAAGGTTATTTCCAAATGCGAGTCAAACATTGGGAAATATTTCGTGGAACTTGTCAGCATAATTGTACGAGGACGAAAAGGCTTTTATGACTCAATTGAAAGCCCTTCAAGCTTAAGACAATCATTTTATCAATCTCTTTCCAATTTAGGATCAAGAAAAAGCTAACCATTAAGTAGATAAGTGTATAATAAAGTACTCAAGATTAAAAATAGCAACACTATCAAGAATAAGTTCGGATGTAAAAAAAAATGTAGGTTAAGTTCAATAATTTCAGTAGATACCTGCAAAGTCACTTGAAGTCGTTTGGAGAATACACATAAAATTTAATAAATCAAGGTTAAGTTCCTACTTAAAAGATAAATAGTACACAGGAATGATCGCGTACCTGTAATTTCACATAATAATCGGAGAATACACAGAAATGGAGTATTCATATAAAACTTACCACACAGAAAAATAAAATCAAACAAAACAGCATGTATCAAGGAAAATAGTCTTGGAATGAAACACAGGAAAGTTAAAATTGTTTATTTAAAATCCTATCCAGATACTCCGCAGGCCAGATGCTCATTCTACTAGATTATCCTGGATGAAGGTCATCGATACCATTACTCAATTTTATACTGAATCATGCATTTCTTAATACTATTTATTTCAGGGTAGATAGAATAAGGATATGTTAGAGAGGAATTTAACGACTCGAAGTCAAGCCGCACCACACCTCAGGATGGAAGGGTTTCAGGGTAGGTAGGGTAAGGATATGTTAGTAAGATGCTTAACGACCCGGTTTCAGGCCGCACCACACCTCAGGATGGATGGGGTTCAGGGTAGGTAGGATAAGGATATGTTAGTAAGATGCTTAACGACCCGGTTTCAGGCCGCACCACACCTCAGGATGGATAGGATTCAGGGTAGGTAGGGTAAGGATATGTTAGTAAGATGCTTAACGACCCGGTTTCAGGCCGCACCACACCTCAGGATGGATAGGATTCAGGGTAGGTAGGGTAAGGATATGTTAGTAAGATGCTTAACGACCCGGTTTCAGGCCGCACCACACCTCAGGATGGATAGGATTAAGGGTAGGTAAGGTAAGGATATGTTAGTAAGATGCTTAACGACCCGGTTTCAGGCCGCACCACACCTCAGGATGGATAGGATTCAGGATAGGTAAGGTAAGGATATGTTAGTAAGATGCTTAACGACCCGGTTTCAGGCCGCACCACACCTCAGGATGGATAGGATTCAGGGTAGGTAAGGTAAGGATATGTTAGTAAGATGCTTAACGACCCGGTTTCAGGCCGCACCACACCTCAGGATGGATAGGATTCAGGGTAGGTAAGGTAAGGAAATGTTAGTAAGATGCTTAACGACCCGGTTTCAGGCCGCACCACACCTCAGGATGGATGGGATTCAGGGTAGGTAAGGTAAGGATAGGTTAGTAAGATGCTTAACGACCCGGTTTCAGGCCGCACCACACCTCAGGATGGATGGGATTCAGGGTAGGTAGGGTAAGGATATGTTAGTAAGATGCTTAACGACCCGGTTTCAGGCCGCACCACACCTCAGGATGGATAGGATTCAGGGTAGGTAAGGTAAGGATATGTTAGTAAGATGCTTAACGACCCGGTTTCAGGCCGCACCACACCTCAGGATGGATAGGATTCAGGGTAGGTAAGGTAAGGAAATGTTAGTAAGATGCTTAACGACCCGGTTTCAGGCCGCACCACACCTCAGGATGGATGGGATTCAGGGTAGGTAAGGTAAGGATAGGTTAGTAAGATGCTTAACGACCCGGTTTCAGGCCGCACCACACCTCAGGATGGATGGGATTCAGGGTAGGTAGGGTAAGGATATGTTAGTAAGATGCTTAACGACCCGGTTTCAGGCCGCACCACACCTCAGGATGGATAGGATTCAGGGTAGGTAAGGTAAGGATATGTTAGTAAGATGCTTAACGACCCGGTTTCAGGCCGCACCACACCTCAGGATGGATAGGATTCAGGATAGGTAAGGTAAGGATATGTTAGTAAGATGCTTAACGACCCGGTTTCAGGCCGCACCACACCTCAGGATAGATAGGATTCAGGATAGGTAAGGTAAGGATATGTTAGTAAGATGCTTAACGACCCGGTTTCAGGCCGCACCACACCTCAGGATGGATAGGATTAAGGGTAGGTAAAGTAAGGATATGTTAGTAAGATGCTTAACGACCCGGTTTCAGGCCGCACCACACCTCAGGATGGATAGGATTCAGGATAGGTAAGGTAAGGATATGTTAGTAACATGCTTAACGACCCGGTTTCAGGCCGCACCACACCTCAGGATAGATAGGATTCAGGATAGGTAAGGTAAGGATATGTTAGTAAGATGCTTAACGACCCGGTTTCAGGCCGCACCACACCTCAGGATGGATAGGATTCAGGATAGGTAAGGTAAGGATATGTTAGTAAGATGCTTAACGACCCGGTTTCAGGCCGCACCACACCTCAGGATGGATAGGATTCAGGATAGGTAAGGTAAGGATATGTTAGTAAGATGCTTAACGACCCGGTTTCAGGCCGCACCACACCTCAGGATGGATAGGATTCAGGATAGGTAAGGTAAGGATATGTTAGTAAGATGCTTAACGACCCGGTTTCAGGCCGCACCACACCTTTAGGATGGATAGGATTCAGGATAGGTAAGGTAAGGATATGTTAGTAAGATGCTTAACGACCCGGTTTCAGGCCGCACCACACCTCAGGATGGATAGGATTCAGGGTAGGTAAGGTAAGGAAATGTTAGTAAGATGCTTAACGACCCGGTTTCAGGCCGCACCACACCTCAGGATGGATGGGATTCAGGGTAGGTAAGGTAAGGATAGGTTAGTAAGATGCTTAACGACCCGGTTTCAGGCCGCACCACACCTCAGGATGGATGGGATTCAGGGTAGGTAGGGTAAGGATATGTTAGTAAGATGCTTAACGACCCGGTTTCAGGCCGCACCACACCTCAGGATGGATAGGATTCAGGGTAGGTAAGGTAAGGATATGTTAGTAAGATGCTTAACGACCCGGTTTCAGGCCGCACCACACCTCAGGATGGATAGGATTCAGGATAGGTAAGGTAAGGATATGTTAGTAAGATGCTTAACGACCCGGTTTCAGGCCGCACCACACCTCAGGATGGATAGGATTCAGGATAGGTAAGGTAAGGATATGTTAGTAAGATGCTTAACGACCCGGTTTCAGGCCGCACCACACCTCAGGAAGGATAGGATTCAGGGTAGGTAAGGTAAGGATATGTTAGTAAGATGCTTAACGACCCGGTTTCAGGCCGCACCACACCTCAGGATAGATAGGATTCAGGATAGGTAAGGTAAGGATATGTTAGTAAGATGCTTAACGACCCGGTTTCAGGCCGCACCACACCTCAGGATGGATAGGATTAAGGGTAGGTAAAGTAAGGATATGTTAGTAAGATGCTTAACGACCCGGTTTCAGGCCGCACCACACCTCAGGATGGATAGGATTCAGGATAGGTAAGGTAAGGATATGTTAGTAACATGCTTAACGACCCGGTTTCAGGCCGCACCACACCTCAGGATAGATAGGATTCAGGATAGGTAAGGTAAGGATATGTTAGTAAGATGCTTAACGACCCGGTTTCAGGCCGCACCACACCTCAGGATGGATAGGATTCAGGATAGGTAAGGTAAGGATATGTTAGTAAGATGCTTAACGACCCGGTTTCAGGCCGCACCACACCTCAGGATGGATGGGGTTCAGGGTAGGTAAGGGAAGGATATGTTAGTAAGGTGCAACAGAAATCGAACCCAAAATTCTTGCGTATCAGATGACCATTCATCCATAGTACTATGAGCCATGAACGGATATCACCAATCGTACTCACCAGAAAACTCAACTGAGTAAAATTTTCTCAGCTATTTACACCGAAAAGGAAGGAACTAATATCACTGTAGGTAATTAATAGTTCAGGTTTAAAATAAAAAACCTATGCAATCATTTCATTAATCACTGTAGGTATAGGATCACAGCCCGCCTATGATTCCCGAAACATCCAAAGACCAACCGAAATAAAAATATTTTTCTTTATTCGGTGGTAAATACCTCAGGAATTCCTATGATTGCCACTTTCGTTGGTCTCAATCAGAGGTAGTCACTAACAACGAATTACTATCCAGTACCACTTTAAAAGAATTTACACTTCACGAAATGATTCCATAAGTACACACAAGTAGGTAGATAATTACTAATTCTAAGACTCACGTTTGTTCTGGTCCACGTTCCGCGTTCAAAAAAGCCCAGAACATTCGCTGCATCGGCTTTTATCATGCCAATACCCTTCCCCCCTCGTACGTCTCCGTAACTCCGCCCGTCGTCTCCCCCCGCTCGCACCGCCTCGTTCCCTAATCTCTCTTTGCCTGACTTGTGCATTTTTTGGTGTTTGTCTACCCACATAAACTTCTTTTTTTTTTTCCTGATGTCTTTGCGGCAATTAGAGTAAATAAGTACTATTTTGCGTTGACAAAGATTAATTAAATTCTGCTTATCTGACCCTAATGGATCCTATTTTATTAATAAATACGTAAATAAGTCGCATAGCCTTCTCGATGGTTTATATTACGTTATCCTCACTAAAGCTGAGTGATAAAAGGAAACAGATTTATACCTATCTTGATTAACATGTTTTGTGCCTACTAGCTGTTGACGATCTTCGTGACACGGTGGAGAAAATATTCGATCGAGACGCGAAAGGTAGCAGGTTCGACTCCCGCTGTGAGACATATGTTTGTATGAATGAGCTGTCCTACTACTGAACCAATTCCTCCACCAAGTATTTAAATTTATATTTAAGGTGACCCTATAAATATTTGTCGGTAGATACTACTACGTACCTATTACTTAGAAGACAACGTAATCCCATTATTCTGCCTTACACATAAGATAATTTAGCCTCTTTTCTTCAATGTCAATGGACGACCTCTGTGGCGCAACGGGCAAAGGCTCACCCACGACGCAGGAGGTTGCGGGTTCGATTCCCGCCTCGGAACAAATGATTGTACGGGCCGCAGATATTTGTTCAGGGCGTTATCCAGTATCTGACGATAATGACTACTACATCATTTGAATCCCCTCTCATAGTATCAAAATGGGCTAATTAGAATTGTCTCCATCTTCTGATTTAGATAAAGACCCGCGCCGTAGGCGATCCCGTTCCACTGAAATCGACAAAATGTATACAAAACAAGTTATTTTCAATCCAATGAGTCTTTTATCAATAAGAATATAGAAGGTACCTTCAGTTTAATCCTAATAAAGTATCCATACAGGTTCTGACTCCTATCTCCAAGTAATTTTGTTTAAAAATTTGTGTTGAAAATTGTTAACAAGCTCCTGCTCAAAACCCATGAGCAAACCCCTCTCACCCTTTCTTTAGGCATGACAAAAATCAAGTTATTTTCAAAACTACCATTCCTCTTTTAATAAAAGCACACAGAATGTTTTCCGTTTAATTTTAAGGAAGTTTTAATACATATTTTTGCTTCTCTTTTAATCTCTATTTGTTAGGAAAGCAAAGTGGAAATCCACTATCATAACACCTACTTAAATTCTATGAGCAACCTCCTCTGATCTTGCTTGTAAATACTTGAAGGTAGAATGTATCTTCCTTGATCAAAGTATCTTAAAAGTACCTATTTAAGACAGTATGTTACATTAACAATTTTCAATTTTAGATTCATTTATGCAGTAAAAGGTGAAAGTTTACTGGTCCCTAATGAGATCTTAAACTTAAATAAATTTATAAAGTAAACGAATCTTTGTCAGTACTTTGATTAGTTACAATCTGTGGTCGATACGTATATTTTTATGATTGAGGAAAAAGTAAGGTAAATATTGAGGAAAACGTTGACTTAGGCGGCCCCTAACCCTACAATAACATAACATTGTACAATACTTTTATTGTACAATAAGATTGAAAGGCGCTCTGAATCCAAACGAGCAATTATATTGCACAATAATACGAACTGCACAATGTTTTCGTGTTCAGTTGGAGAATAGTATTGATCCCGTGTGCACCGTGCGAAGCAACATGTCCGAACAAGATTTAAAATACCATAAAGTAGGTTCGTAAATGTCGTCTGTACTAGATCCGGATTTCATCGACTGGAGGTGTTTCTTGAGCTCCTTCCGGTAGTTAGTTCTTAAAGAATTGAACTTTTTCTTCACATCATCTTTGCTTGCCTGTGAAAACATCTCTTTGTATTTAGACAACAATGTTTCGTAAGCATTGTTTTTTTTATCACGGTCATGATATTCTTTGCACTTGACATTCCACACAGACGGCAATTCTCTGTACAATTGGATACATTCGCAGATAAACTCTCTTTCCTTAACTTTTGGATTCTCTTTTTCCACCATTTTTCATGCGCGCGTGTACTCCTCGTGACGACGAACCACACACTGAAAAATATTGCGCAATACTGACCCTACACGATGCAATGGAAAAACATGGTGCAATAAAAATTAAACTCGCTCAAACTTTCGGCCAATAATTGCGCAATCTTCAACATTAACCCTAAACGGTCAATTATATTGCAAAATTTGCAATATTGCGCAATATAATTGACCGTTTAGAGGCCGCCTTAGATCTATAGATTTTTTAAGCGTTTTCCAACGGCAACAACACCCACTCACCGGTCACCCTGTGAGTGGGTGTTGTTGCCGTATTTTTTTTAAAAGAATTAAAATAAAATAACCTTTGGTACGGATTTTGTTGTTGTTTACTGAGTAAGGTTTTCTAAAAATAGGTAGAGTGCGTTCAGTCTAAAACTGCGCACCTCTCCACAGCTTTTTACTTGACACTTAATGCACTGTCCCATGCATGATGTTTCAATATAATCCATGTGCATATAGGGAATAAATAATATTTTACTTTGACATATTGAAATAATGGGGCGTGCAGTTTCAGACTGGACTACATGCGTGAACATGAGAAACATGAATTCGTTATAATAATGTAGAGAAGGCTCTAGAAACCGCATTAATTATTTTCTAGAAATATAGGCACCTTATTTGTCACGGTCGTTTGATGACTCGATAGTTATGATTAGAATAACAGTATCGCTGTGACTGCTGAGACAGTTTCAATAAAACAGAATTGGTAATTTATGCTTAACAAAATAAAATATAACAGACCTGTGACACTCAAAACTTATTCTTATATTATTATTAATTTACTACTGTTATTTTTAGTCTTAATGTTTTCAAAAATGTTTCATTTTGCGATAACTGTTTCACGAATGAGATACTTCATCACCAGCCTATTTACGTCCACTGCTGCACAAAGCCTCCCCCATTGAATACAATAAGAGGATTTATCATAGATGGCCTGTTTACTACTAAGGTAGATGCTGCTGCCCATCCCCTGTGTAATCCTTGAACTACATCCACGGAAGATGAAAGTGGGGTCTATTTCTAGGCCGTACACACCATGGCATGAGATAAATTAAATAATAATTAATACACACAATTAAATAAACTTCAATTTTGATAGTCATCAGGGAAATATAACAAGTACGTGTGTTTCTGCGTGATCTTGGTAATTTCCGAATACGCTTGGTTCCGGTTCTCACCAAAGCATTAGCAAGTGCTTGTGGAAGGTTCAGGTAGGTAACATAATAAACAATTATTGGACGTGAGACGCGCGAATAAAAACTCAAATTATCAAAAGTGGTAATTTATTTTGTATGCATCATAGATAGATAGATTACATAGATTATCAACCATCCATCATTAGCCATCGTAATGAGAACCACAGAACAGAAAGAAGATCGTCATAGTGCTAGTTACTAGTATGAAAAAAAAAATTGTCACCAAAGAACACAGCACGACTGAATAAAAAGTAGGTAAATAAAATAAAATTATAGCAAAAATCAAAAAGGCAGATGCTTTTTTATTTTCGAGTCAATCAGGTCCCAGTCAATGAATAGTTAGCTCCTTGATCTGCAAATTTCTATCACGATAGTATCGTTCATACAATTTTGTTGGTATGCTAACTAGACAAGTGTTTCAGTCATTACAAAACTGTAATACTACACAAAACCACCGAAAGAAGGATCAACTACATATACAGCTTAAATAAATAGTATAATAATTCAAAAATTCACATGCAAGTTTTTCAATTTATAAAAAAAAACTGATCACTGTTTGATGCCTGGTTCTTCTAGGCGTCACGACGAACAGGCGTAAACTCAAATACTATTTAAAATCATCCATGTGATTTAACGAAATAAATCTAATTTGAATTAAATTGCATAAAAATTGACAATTGAACTGGCCGATATAAATAGCCATACTGGACCTGTAAAAATTATACAAAAATACCTCGGGGCTCCTGGTACGCAAGATATTCCAATATGGTTACTCCTTGAATTTTCGCAGACTGTAACCAATAGCAAGGTCGTCACAGGAACTAATAGTAATTCGAAAACTGCCTAAAAATTTCAGGATCTATTAGTAACACCAAAGTTCACAGGATCATAACCACAGAATCTATCAGTAACTACATATTTGTATTTTTTAAAAGGAAGAAAAAACAAAACATAACAATTTATCATTTGCATCACTTGACACTGATTATGAAACAAATACAGAATAAGGTACCTACTAAAAACCGGTTAACAAACCTTTTATCCTTTTTTCTTCCGCTCTTAATTTTTCACTTATCTACACTTTTTCACCTTCACTCACATTTTAATTAGATTTCACTACACAGTTGACTCATCGAATTCACCGGATCAAACAATATTCTTTGATAACCGTTGAAAACAATTAAAATATTGTCAATAAAAATCAGAACATGAATGACTACGTAATATTAGCACAAAATATTTGGAAATTCCTGTTGCTTTAAGTTTTGGTAGTTAGTTTCCATCTGACACCTGTCAAAATGGTTATTTATAGCAAATAAAACGAAGTATTACCTAAAGCCTGCCAAAAGTGCTGCTCCCTGGGCGACTCCACTCGAGCTCCACATTGTGTAAACTAAAACAAGATACTACTGCCTTTTCGTATTAACGACAATTAAAGCCTTCCGAGTTCTGACCTTGCAGGGGTTTCCCTAGAAGAACAAGTTCATGACATTGTAAATTATGTCCTCATAAGTTCATATCCGCGTTTCGAATTCAAAAGTAGACAATTTTTCTTTTATTACTGTTACTGACGCTGTTTTAAAATCGGTCAATCTATTTTATTCTCTTGATATTATTGCACTGCATATTCAAGGATATTCAATTGACAAAACAATTTGTTGATATAATAAAAAGTTACACTAAAAAAACTGATATAACAGTAAATACATAAAATACCTACATCAGTGACTACAATCGTAATTAAAAAAAAAATGATTTGTAAAATACATTCTTAGAAACTTAAGGTACTACGTCAGGTCAATCAACGTTTATGTTTGATTTCAAAGCCTTGTGTAATTAAAAGGTCTGCAAAAAATCAATATTTAATAATTCACACTTTTTCCAATATTTGTTTTTTTTATTGTAACATTTAAACATTAATTAAAAATTATCTAATTTTCAATCACTACTTCTTCTAAATGCCTGCACCGATTTTTATTAAAATTTACCTAACTTTTATAACTAAAATTTGAATTTTCACTTTATAAATATGATTAAATTTAATATTCATATGAAAAAAACTATTATATGTTACATGGGCCTGGCGGCTCAGACGCAGTCGAACTCAGTCGAGCCATTGGCTGGCGGTGTCTCAAGGTCGTAGACAATAGGTAATCGTCTTAATGACGCATGAAGTGACTTCTCTGAGTAATAATTAAAGTTTATTAATAAAAAATGTTCACTCTAAATACCGCAAAATAAATAAAAATAACCTTTATTATACTAACATAATACACTTCTTAAAACTTACATATATTACGTTAGTTATTGTTCTTACTACGGTAACCTTATATTTTATGCTTAGCTTGTTTGGTTAAGTTATCCTTTGACTTAGGTCTCGTCCAGGTTTGCATCTGTTAAATACAATGGATATTTAATAACCAAAGTAATAAGTATCGCCATGAATGGCATGCATAATTTCAAAAACTCTCCTTTCTTCTTGCAGTCTAGAATGTTGACAATGTAGTTTATCTATCTGAGTGTTTTATCTTTGTTTGAATCTAAATAAATAATTGCTTACTTGCACTGCATGACTTTAGTAGATAATTTAGATACCCGTGGATTTTTCTTTCTTTACAACATTTTGATACGTGATAGCTTTTACGTAGTTTTTTAGTCGAGTTTAATTTATTAACTTCTATTTTTTAGTGGAATAATTAATATGAGTGTGATATAATTTTTAAAATGTACGTACTTGTCCCTTTCATCATTAGCTACCAAACTCATTATATTTATAGTAATTATATTTATTTCGAGGTTAGAAAATCCACCAAATAGAAAAAAATCGTAATTTTCAACAAAAAAAAAATTGTTTCAGCATTTTATAAGGAAAATTGTGGAAAATATAGGGAGATGCTGTTTTTGTCAGTGTATTTTTTTATAAATCGAATTATAAGGAGTTCTGCAATATTTTTTTACTACAGCTGTTGGAAATATTGGATGCTTTTTATAATAATTTTTCATCATCTTCGTTATCAGCCGGTGAAGTCCACTGCTGGACATAGGCTTCTTCCAAGGGATTCCATGACGAACGGTCTTGAGCCACCTTCATCCACTAAATTACATCTGCTTGATTCCTAACTTTAGACTTTATCATGATTTAAACTCCGAACATAGCTCTCTCCTTTCCGTTTGAGCTTGTGTATGAAGCTAATTATAGTTAGCAACTACGTTTTACTGCCGTATGTTATCACTGGTAGCACGCGCTGATGTAAACTTTTGTTTTGAGACTCTGTAGGCCTAGTGTGACCATCGCGTTTACGTGACAACCGCGTAAACGCGCGTTGGTTGAGTAACCGGCAAAATTAAAGTATAGGTACGTAAAAACTGCGGAATCCGAGCAGTTTTTACGTATACTTTAATTTTGCCGGTTACTCAACCAATGCGCATTTACGCGGTTGCCACGTAAACGCGATGCTCACACTAGGCCTACTGAGGTATTTGTGACGTTATCGTGCAGTTTCCCGAACGTTGTCCATCTGAGTTGGATTTGTCGGTCTCATTGTCGAAGTTAGACCTACCTAGTTGAAACGTCAGACCCATAAAGACAATGATAAATAGATACTCATATTTTGGATGGTTTGAGCCGTCATTTGTTTTTTTTTTCATTTCATAATAGGCGTATGCCAGTTTAACAGATGGGCAATCAACTGCCTCCGCGTGATCGTGATTTTCCTTGATAATTTGACAGTTATTGCGTTCAATCTAATTGAAGTTGACATTGACATACCTTTGCTTTAGTTGAATGAACGTATTAGCGAATTGTCAATGATTATCACGTTCATACTGAGGTTATGTTATTGGCGGGCGAACCGTAAAGCCACAACATGAAGGTCACTTATTAATATTTAGTTCTGATACGGTATTCTGATGTTGGTGGATGGAGGAGGTCCAAGACTGTTCATCGTGGCACTATGGGCGAGGCATACTCTATTCAGCTGTGGATGTCTACCGTTTGACAATGAGGATGGGGATGAGGGGTATCATCTTCATTATCATTATCATCAGCATGTAGAAATTCACTGCTGGATATAGGCCGACCCCAAAGAATGCCAAGACTAACGACCTTGAGCTACTTCCATGCAGCTTCCTGCTACCTTTAAAATGTCAGTCAATTAGGGGGGAAGGCCCCCTTCCTACATCTGCATTTATCTACTATCATCCGATTCGTAATCACCACTCGAGAACCTTAATTTCCAAATGGTTGTCAGTTCTGCGAGCTATATGGCTTACCCATTGCCACTTCAACTTTCTAATCCTGAGAGCAATGTTGCATGAGCAGCAAATAACGTTCGGTAATTAGACGAAATCAAAGAAACCTCGTTGTTTGAATACTGGAAATATACTAATATACAAAGGTCAATAAACCTTAACGACCTCAATTAAACCAAATCAGTTTAATATGAAAGTGCAAAAACCGGTGCAACACCTTGTTAATCGACTGTTACCAACAAATTAATTATAATTCTCTTCGAGGTTCTTTAATCTCGATGAAATATCTATAATAAATATCTAGTAAATCTTTGAAAAAAAAAATATGTGAATATGGGTCACAAAATATGAATAAACAGAACCTAGAGTGCCACTGAAGAATGTAATAATTCAATTCAATTTCATTTTTTTCCCTTTGGAACGCAAAGGTACACTTGGATTTGTCATATTACAGCTTAATGAATAGCGGTTATACATGGGCCTTGTCAGGAAATAAGTGTAAATAATATTAAATAATAATCGAGATAAATTTACAAAACAAAACACAAGTAACAAATAGAAAAAATCAAACAAACTCCTTTACCTATAAACCCATCAAAACAATCAAACTTTCATAAAAATAATTCGAGACCACAGGGATGCACGTGCAGTAGCACGTAACGCCATGGAACTGATTAAATATTAGCTACTCTGTAAGCGTGCTGTGGCTTCCATCGTCAGCACAACAGCATGAAGTGATCAGTCCCAGACCCAAACACCTGATTCATTAATAGCCAGCTGATAGACGGCCTCTGTGGTGCTGTGGGTGAGTTGAGGCCGGCTGAGATGCAAGAGCTGCGGGTTCGATTCCCACTGCGGGACAAATGTTTGCCTTATATGAAGTCGGTTAAAAATGTTTTGACAACTAAAGCATGGCCAAAATTTAAATCTAAGATTTTTAGATTTATAGAATACGATCCATAATCTCACTCTCAATGCTGTTTCTATACTCTATGTCTCAGAATGACGGTTGCAGTATAATAAGAACAAAAAAGACGTATTGTTTTTTTTTTTTTTTTTTTAAATTGCTATATAATTTTTATGAGTCATCAGCCAAAGTCATTTTGCACGCACCGGGAAAAAAACAATCTTAATTGCACCAGCCATCACGGAGTACATAATGATGTGGCAACATGATGAAGTATAGCTGAAATGAAAATGATCAAGCTGGTTTGGGAAAACGATGAAGTGGTACAAAAAGAAACATAGCGGCGTTATTTATAAACTCCAATTAAGTTGGTTATAAACACAATGTTCTATGACGAAACTAGCAATGCACATTATGATAGTAAGCTCTGCCCAATCGAAATAGAACGCAGTCTAAATAGTATTCATGATTGTGTGAATGTTAAAATACATTCACATATTCACTCATTTCTCAAACAATTTCATCAGGTGCGAGAAGATCTGGATTTACTGCCTCATTGTGCCAGCTTTGGAAATTCAGTTAAATATTTGTAAAGGGAAATAACATCATAAATAAACTCACGACACCGCGGCGGATGTATCTGACACTCCCTCATGTGGCACGGGCACAGAGTATAAATCAGAGAAAGGCGTGAGGTAATAATTTATATTCAACTTTTTCTAAGCGGAAATCGAGTCCGCTTCCCATTGTAAACCTGGCCTTACACATCCGTGCAGGGAAATATAGGGACACAGAATATGCTCTACAAGCAGTAAAGACACTACAAAGAAATGTCAAGTACATTAAATAAATAATAAATAAATAAATAAATTTTCGACATTTCACACAACATTATCTAGCCCCAAGATAAGCAGAGCTTGTGTTATGGGTACTAGATAACTGATATACTTAATACAATAATTTACATATATAGATATTTTTATTATACATAGAAAATACCCAGAACACCCTGAACAAATATCTGCAGATCGTACAAATATTTGTTCCGAGGCGGGAATCGAACCCGCAACCTCCTGCCTCGCAGGCGAACCTTCGCCCGCCGCGCCACAGAGGTCGTCAAAACACATTACCCGATGAGGATGTCTAGTGCAATTCATTAAATCTCATGATTTGATACTAAGGCATGAGCTTAAGGCTATCAGCGAATACATTTTATGGAAGTGTTTGTTAAATAATGGATCTGCTTACTTGCGCATTTTTTTTGGGTTTTGTACCTCAAATGATAATAGAATCACTTTCGTGTCTTTCTGTCTGTCTGACACAGCCTATTTTTTCTGAATCTATTAATGTCCGAAGAAAAAAGTTGAAATTCGCTATTACCTGTTAGAGTTAGATAATACGGAATTAATCACGGACGTATAGCGTAAATGTTAGAAATAAGATTTTGGGGAGTAAACTAGAAAAAAAAAAGTTAAGTGCATCCTGTGACATAAAATGAAAGGGCTTGTCATAAGAAATACATTTTTGTTATATTTTTAAATGCATACTATAAAACATATTCAATAAAATATATGAATATCGAGTATTCCCAAGAAACCTAATTCGTGAAGAGAAAATGCGTTTAAAACGTGTTGCTTAATTTCACAGAGGTTAGTTAAGTTGAATTTTGGTCTAGTGATAACTATGGTAGCCTAATACTTGTACGGAACCCTCTCCACGCGAGTCCAACTCACATTTAACCAATTTAATTTATGTCAAACAAAATATGTGCTACCTATTATATATCATTTTACAAGTTTCTTGTGTTACTGCTTGTAGAATTTTACACTGTGTAAGCGAGGTATGGGCACACTTGGGCGTGACTCCATGAATTTTCTGTTGTATCTAAGATCTCCACATATGTGTCATCCTTTTCATTGGAGACTTTCGTTTTATATCGAATACATTACTAGATATTCATAAAAAATGCCTATTCGAGCGTAGTGAGCGTTCCACTAATAATTTATTATTTTATTTTATTTTTTATTTATTTAGGACAACAAACAATTACACTCGCATAGTACTAAATATAAGACTAAAATAACACAACAGTGATTCTATGAGAGTAACCAGCCCCGTTGTCCACAAGTTTAAAGGGCAAAGAGAAAGTACACATGACTTAAGTTTAGTGTGGACAATAAATAAATATTTTAACTGCCAAAGCTGATTGCCTCCTTGACAAAGCAGTGTCCCCCTCAAATGTGATCTTGTGATAAGTTATCATTGACTCAAATTGCTCAATGCGTTTATTTTTATTTAGTGGAAAACCCAAAGAGGCAGTGTATAAGACGGCTAATAACATAACATAACTAACACCCAACAGAAACTACTAGGCCAGTCATAAATGTTACATTCGAAATTGCAATAGTTGCGGTAAACTTGCTTTTTTGGTATGTTGTTTGGGTCCACCTATATAGTATTTATCCAGATTAGCAGCATTCTAAAATGTATATATATATATATATATATATATATATATATGTACACATATATGTTTATACACGTAGTCCTAAAATTATCGCGGTCCCTTTTATTTAAGTCTATTAGAAAGAGCGTGCGATAATTTTAGCGCACTTTAAATTAAGCTAATACCTATTGCATAGAATCACTATCTTTGTCGAACTTGATATTTTCATAAGATCACTCAGTTTTGACAGAACTTTGACACTAACTTGTATGAAAATGTCGTCTTCGACATAATAAATATGTTCCAACAATCCAAGAATTGTGCCCCAGATGAAGTACTTAGATAGCTCTGAGGTAAAAAGAACGTACTTCACGGTGACTAAGTCTAAGCTTTGAAATCGTCCCTGTCACTGTCACACAAATGTTAAAACACGCGTATTAGAGAGAGACAGGGACGATGTCAAAGTAAGGGTTAGACTTAGCCACCGTGAAGTACGATCTATTTATCTGGACCTAAGACTTAGATACTGTAAAAAACTATAGTAGAGCTTTTTTATGTCTTCTAGCATAATATAAAATACTCCCACATGCCAGCCATTATGCAAGGAAAGCTATGCCTTGCCTCTACACGATTTGCATGAAATTAATTTAAGTTTTGGTGAAATTGGAGAATCTGCTTCCGTTGTTGGACTTTTTATTAGATTGACGTTGAACTGCTTCTAACATGAGACTAGATGTACAATGAAAATCACGATAAAAATAATGTGCAAATTTAACCAGTCTCAAGTTTCCTTTATTAAGCAGGTTATATTTCTATTTCAAGAAAGGATCACATCATCATCATCATATATGCCAAAAGAAGTCTACTGCTAGACGTATTATTAAGTCTCTCCCGTATAATGCCACGATGAACGGTAATGAGCACCTTAGGCCGCCACCATCCAAAGCAACCGGATAAATGTCATTGATTCGAGTGGGGGCCATTCCCAGCGATTGTCGGCCATACGAACTTTGTTTTTTTTTACTATTTTTTTATGGCACTAATGCTCACACTGGCCACGTACGGGTAAACGTAGACGTGCACAATATAAAATAGACGAAAAAAAAAAAAAATATATATATATATATATATTTTCTGTTCGGCGTTCGAAGAGGCAACATGGCTGCGAAGTTTTTGCAGTAGTGTGTCTTTTTCTTTCTAGCACGCAGTGAGCCTACTGTTTCCTGAGGATGCTTCGTTGAGAGGCGAAACACGTGTCGAATTCTTTCAGAGTTTTTGTTGGAGAGGAGCGGAATTGTTACTATATATTTGTTCGTCTATTTTATATTGTAGAATGGATTTCCGCAAAGTCACGCTTGAATCAATTAATTATTGTAGACGTGTGCACATCAACGTACCATGTCATTGTAATGTATGGAACAGTATATGAGACATGGCACACCGCTTGCGTGACGTGCACGCAAGCATATACATACGTAGAGACGCGCGTGGCTACGTTACGTGCTGCATACGCATCCGGTGTGCCTTAGCCTTTAACCATTATATGTATATACCAAAATATCAAACTCATTATTATTATCACCAGCTTGTTTACGTCCACTGCTGTACGAGGCCTCCACCATTGAATTCAATTGGGGAATTTGCCATAATCAACACGCATGGCAGACGGATTGGTGATCGCAGTTTGGTGATAAGTACTCATGTGAATGTTCCTGCCCATTCTCTGGCGTAATCCCTAAGTAAGGCTACATGACGGAGGAGACAGAGGGTCTATTTATAGGCCGGACACACCAAGGCACTTTCTTACCTAATGCTTCCTAACCTAGATCTTTAATAATTTTTCTATTAAGATTCAGAGCACTATTATTTTCGAGTGTGGCTGGAACGAGAACATATTCTGTCCAAATAAAAGCCTTTCATGATCGGAATAGACTCACAAAAGCCACCGTCAACTTGTTACCTCCTTTTCTAGTTTAGATAAATGACCATTGATAACGAAAAACGACACGAAATCGCTTAGCACATAAGTTATGGGACATACGTAACTGAAATACGCATGAAGCTTTCTAACAAAGAATGGTCACATTTGAGTTTGAGTCTGTCCAGATCCACGATGCCTCAGGAAGTGACCAAGATTAATAAATTTATCTAGTATAACCAATATAGCCCTGATAATTAGTAAGTTTAAGTTGCAATGAGCGTCATATAGCTCGCAGAACAGTTGCGGGACAAAGGTTCTCGAGAGATGACCACAAACCGGACATCGCATAACAGGAAGGACTATGAACATAACAAAGGTAGCAGGAAGTCAGTGGATGGATGTGGCTCAAGACCGTTCATCGTGGCATTCTATGAGAGAGGCCTAAGTACAGCAATGCGCTTATACAGGCTGATAATGATGAGATATCCCTTATAGTATGCACATTATAATATTTACATTAACATTATGTACATATAACAAAATATAATAAAATACAAACAATTTTTAATTCACCTACATTCAATTAATTTTAAGTTTGTAAGAGTACTTTAAGTTTGTTGCTGGAATAATGTTATTACGTTATGTCACTTTATCTACCTAAACGCTCCCTATTAAGTTTTAGATTTTCATTTTTCTAGAGGGGCAGATCAACTTGGAAGGCATCCAAAACTATTTATGGCAAGTTTTCGGTGGATCCAGACGTCTGTGGCATTCGAATAGTTTGTGGTGTCTCGAGGGTTCGTGGAACTTCAAACGTTTAAAAGCAAAGTTGAGAATATTCTAGAAACCTTTTACGTAAACTTTATAATTAGGAGTTTAAAATGGAGAAGCTTTCTTGTAGGGATTAAGGCGGGAAATGAGGTGGCATTACTTAGTGTTGGCCGTTTGCGACATGTAACAGAACTGCTAGCACGGCTGACTAACGTTACTACGTGGCTAGGTGAGTCACTAGCGAGAGGATAGTAAATGTCAAATATTAACCAATCAATTTACAAAGATTTCAAGCTACCTCAATGTCATTGGCCAATATTAATATTTGCGGTCCGCTCGCTAGCATCTTGGAAACGTTAGTACCTAAGCCTGACAAGTGTGCCATACAAGTCTATAAAGAAATAAATGAGCCATCACCGATCAACATGGAAGAATGAATACCAATCTTCCATGCCGGTCAAGCTTTATTTACTATGTTTTTTTGTTACATCCTAAATGGACTGTCAATTAAATCTAAGTAGGTAACTATTGTACCATAGATATTAAAAAAAAACGTTAATATATTTCTGAGTCCCGACTTCATTCACTTGAACAGCTGAGTTGGTTACTACAATAAATATATCAATACACATGCACGTTCGGTATATTCTTATGCAGAAAATCCCCGCGAGAGGGCATGTGAGTCTGGGAGTCTGGGAGACACATCAAGTGTGGCACTTATTGCGCGCGCCCTGATTGTGTAAACTACAGTAGGTACTACTGAGTTTGAAAATCCTACTAATATCATCATCATGCCTGTAGAAGTCTACTGCTGGGCATAGGCCTCCCCGTTAGAATGCCACAACGAACGGTCTTGAACCGCCTCCATCCATCGACTTTCTCCAACGTTTATAATATCTTTAGTCCATCCAGTGGAGGGCCTTCCACTACCGCGTCGTCCGGTTTGTGGTCGCCACTCGAGAACTTTCCTAAAATTAACTAAAATTCCCGGTTAACGGTTGTCAGTTCTGCGAGCTGTATGACCTGCCCATTGCCACTGGAATCTTGGAATCTTGGTTCTTACGGATTTCCTCATTACGGATTTACTAATAGGTACCTATTACATAAATCGAACTGTTGGCATGGTTATTAGATACTCAGTTACAATAGATTCCGATGTTTGGTTGACAGATTTATGACCCGTATTAATAAATGGACCTGAGTAAAGTAGTGAACAAACAGCTTTGTGTAGTGTTCTACAATTTAATAGTATCATTATGCCTAGTTTATCACACGTTATTAATCTCTGCAAAATTAAATTAGCAGCTATTTGTTTTCAGATAACTAGCAGTTACCTATTTTCATGTTCTCGTTTTACAGCAACACTCATTTACGTTTCCATGCGTAAATCAGTGTGTGTTTGTATGTGTGTGTGTGTGTGTTTTCTGTATTGTTTTTGGTGTAAATGGTCGTCAACAGATAACACAAATTGTAATAGGCTATTTATGCTCTTATGTATTTTATCGGGTGATTTTTATATGACTCTGTGAACTTCGTACCATGTACCAAACGATAGGTCCACCACAAACGCCATCTACTGAAAATAATCCGAAGTGGCAATTTCCATACAAAATTATATTTTTTTTATTTTTTTTATTTTTTGGCTGTTCCTGTGGGTTTTTCCTAATTTTTTTCTTTTTCCTTAACCACCTAAGTATTGAGCCGAATAAAATAAATAAGAGAGTTTGGCGAGACTAATGCACGGTAAATTGATTTATATTATACACACATTGCTCAGATATGGTGACCAAGAATCAAATGGTTCCCTCTACGTAGCGTAACACCCCGTCGCGTATTAAAATCTATTGTTATGCTAAGTTAATGGTTATGCTAATTATTCCCACCTCGTCGCAAATTGCAAAAGTACAGTGAAAGTAAAAAATTATAACGCTTATCATTTATGAGGACCTCTGTGGCGTGGCGGGCGCGTAGCCGGCTGAGATGCGAGAGGTTGCGGGTACGATTCCCGCTCCAGGACAAATGTTTATCTGCAAAAAATTTGTTCTGAGTCTTGGTGTTATGGTACCATGGTAGGTACTCTTAGTTCTTGATACCCATGACCCAGTGAATCCTAGTGTGGGATCAGGACTATGTGTGTTTGTTGGGTGTTATGTTATATAATGTATAATAGGCAAAATCCTGACTGAATTGACCGAGTGACAACGCACAGCCTAAACCGCTGGTCGTAAAGACTTGAAATTAGGTATGTTTGTCTCAATGCAGTTGTGCTAAGAAGAGATTTTCCGAAATTCAACCCCTAAGGTGGTGAAATGGGATGAAAACGTTTGTATGAAAATCGTATTCCTTAAACTTACAAACTTGAAACTTGGGATAAAATGTTCTTACTACAAATGTTATTTTTTTATATTTAACTAGCAGAAGCCCGCGACTTCGTCCGCTTTCAAAACTGATATGATACGTGACCGTACATAATGTAAATAAAGGTGTAACACTTTTTTGTGTTTTTTGCCTATTAATCCCGTGCATTGGATTGGTCCATGGCATTGGGGGTGTACACTGTACACTGTACAGTGCCTGAATTTAAAAGATTTTTTATTTTTTTATTTTATTGATTATGATATATTATGTTGCAATTTTAAAATAGTCAAAGTCAAAGTCAAAAGTCAAAAAGAATTTTATTCGTTGAAATCACAAGGATCATTTTGAATCGTCTTATAAGCTAAAATTACTCCTGTTCCAACGCGACCAAACCTAGAAGAATCAGGCAACAAACACGGCTTGGCTTACAAAAATGGTCCGTCTTACCACTAGGTGAGAAGCGCCTGTGTGGTGCCTCGGAGCAAGGAGTTGCTGATACATAGTAAATGAGAACTTAAAAACCTTAGGAAGGTAGTCAAAATTAAATAAACACCAGCAAAAAAAATGTGCAAGACACGCTACGCTTGTTATACTTATAAATAATAATCTAAATAATAATTACATCTTAGTCTTAGGCATAGAAATATTCTGCCTTTAGATTCAGAAAAATTGAATGAATATAACAAAGAAGTGATTTCAAAATCATACCCATCAGAATTCCAATGAACGCGCCAATGGGAAATAAATTTTCACAAATGTTTGCAAGATGAGAACATTTTAAATTCCAATCTTGCACTTTGGTCCGTTAGTAGAGGCAGATGGACGGCGAATTTTCAGCGATTTGCATCTGTTGCAAAACTAAGTTATGGTAATCCGGGTGTAACTTACAGGCTTCGGGGAACTTCCCATGCAGTTTTATTGAAAGGCTAGTTGCTTCCGCAGTTCCTTGTGGATTCTGTAAAATTATTGGAATTTCAAGACACAAACAATTAGCTAATTGGCATAACATGTCTGAACCGCCAAAAACTACTGAAAGCTTATACTACATCCACAGGATGAGACGGAGGCTGTATTCTTACTAGTCGGCTCGGGCCGGACACAACACGGCCCGAGACGGTATCCTTAAGGGAAGGTTACCGGTAGGTCGCTTAGGTCCTTTTGTACGCGAACGAAGTTAGCTTCAGTTCTATTTTGGCTATTACTTCATCAAATTCTATGAAATTTTGTACATATATGATCAGTACACTAATATCTAGACCCGTAGTGAGACAGTTTTCTATTAATAAATAACTTTTCATTTAAAAAACCGACTTCCGCCATTGTATTCGACTAAATATTTGGATGAAAAAAAAAATGATGAAAGAACCATATAAATAACCGTGGTGAAAGGATTATGATACTTTTACAATGCAAATGCTTGGTTTGTTGCTGAAAATATCAAAATCGCCATATATGCCTACAATATTTGAGGAGTTCCCTTAATTCCTCATGGATTCCATCATCAGAACTGGATTCTGAAAAAAATGGGACCAATCTGGAAGTATATCTATTCAAATAAAAAAAGAATTTTTCCAAATCGGTCCATAAACGCCGGAGATATGCGGTAACAAACATAAAAAAAAAAAAATACAACCGGATTGAGAACCACCTCCTTTTTTGGGAAGTCGGTTAAAAATTAGCTTTTTTTTTTTCAATTTTATCATTTAGTAACCATATAATTTTATAAGAAACTAACGCACCATGGGTCTGTAATTATAATATTTACAAAGTTTAATGGATTTTGAAGTAGAAATAGCCAAATTAGAAGCAAAATTCGTTCGCTACCGGTGACTTTCTCTTAAGTACCTAACTTGAATAAAAAGCATTCATTTTTAAAGTTGCACTTTGTTTCTCGTTTTTAGCTGGACGTAGGGAGGTACTAATGGAGTATTGCTTCAGGCAATTTTCAACAGAGTAAGGTAATTGAATGCACTGGAAGGTCCGATTTCTCTTTGTGCCGAGGGAGATTTTTATTGCAGTACGAGTGTACTCAGTTCACTAAATTAAATACTCCTCTTTTAATACATACATACTTATACTCATGCCTGCATCCCGGAGGGGAAGCGTTACGCATTCAGGTTACAGCACACGGGCTGCGTACGCGTAGACATCGTCGTGCACATCGTCATACCATGACGTTGTAATGTATGGAATGAATGGTTGTTCTGTCCGTGGCTGGCTTCTTACTGCCATTACATTTTTTTTTTTTTTTTCTGAGGGGCAAAATGCAGTTGGCCTCAGATGGCCGATGCTGCGTTACCGGACTTTTGGTGAGCGCGGAGGGCGCTCAACCGTTAAAATTAGATTGGGGCAACTAGCGCAAGGGTACCACTTAGGTACGGACCTCGGCTTGGGCCGTTGCCAGATTGGGAGAAATAGGAAAACGCCCCGGAACATGCTTGTAACGGTTTAGGCGTGTGGTTCAGAAGGTACTGAAAAGACTGGAGGATAAGAGCAAACGCCCCGGAACATGCTTGTACCGGTTTAGGCGTGTGGTACTGAAGGCACTTAAAGTCTTCGACCCCGCCGGCGGGGTCGCTGTATTTGTGTAGTGTTTACTCTGTCGTGATTGGATGACGACGCCCCCGCATTCGCGGCGGTGATTTCGTCATCCAGGTCACCAAGAACGTGTCTTGGTCGACGAAGGGATTACTGCCATTACAAAAGCATTACATTCCTTTTATACTCTTCCGACTGCACTAAAATGGCAGGTAGTCAAAAACTTCCTAAATTAAAGCTTTAGAATGACTTCCTATTTTAAAGCTAGAATTTATGAAAATAAATATTACAGCAGTAATTCAAAAATCATTAATAAATCGGCAATTATTAAATTTTTACCACAGATCATGATTTCCATTTAGAAACATGATCTGTGGTTCGGAAAGGCATGTTATTAAATCTGTAAGCATTATCTGTAATTAACATAATAACAATTTAATTAATATACTCCGTCACGCTCGTCACGCAAGCGGTGTGCCATGTCACATACGGTTCCATATAGTGGTACTTGCACGTCTAAGTCTATGTACGCGTACGCAGCCGGTGTGCAGTGGCCTTAAAAGTGACCCAAATAATACAATTCTGAACACAGTGGGAATTCAACACGCATCTTCTATTTAAATCATCATCATCGTAAGCCTATAGAAGTGCACTCATGGACGTAGGTCATAGAATTCCACGACGAACGGTCTTGAGCCACTCCATCTACTGACTTCATGACCTTTAAAATGTCGGTGATCGATAAAGAGAATACCTTTACCTTTACCTTTTTTTTTTTTTTTTTTTTTTTTTTATGCCTTTTTACAATGCGTTATCCGGTTCGTGGTCGCTATCAGAGAATTTTTATTCGGTTGTTAGTTCTTCGAGCAATACGGCCTTGCCTATTGGCAATTCAACTTACGTTTATTTACTGATCTCCTCATTTTGAGTTCTATAACTATAATTATAACATAACTTCCAATAGTCACGTACTTTATCCTAACCCCACACTCCCACATCATATTTTTTGACGACCTCTCTGGCGCGGACGGGTGAGTACCCGGCTGAGGGTTCGATTCCCGCTGCGGGACTAATGTTTTCATGATCTGCAAATATTTGTTCCTAGTCTGGGTTTTGTAGTACCATGATACTCGTAGTTCCTGATACCCACGACACAGGGTAACTGGACTATATCTGACATGTAATGTTGTACCCCAGGCAGTAATAAACTAGCTACGGAGCCAAACGGTTGTTTCATTACTGACATACACACTATCTGACGACGAGGGCGCGATCTACCCGCGTATTTTGGAAAATGGCGAATTTTCTCGGGAATTTAACCGTTTTCGATTATAAAATCCACGAGTGGGAAGTTTTCTACGGCAAACTAACACAGTTTATAATTATTAAACGCCATTTCAATAACTAATCAAAGTGCAGTGTTGTTAACGCATCTGTCGGATGAATCCTACCGTCTGATTCGGAACCTCGTGCATCCGAACAATCTCGAAGAGAGAACGTACACTGAGCTAGTTACAGTACTCAACAAACATTTCACGCCAAAAAGGTCGACATTCGCCGATAGGGCGAAGTTCTACGAAGCGATAAGGTCCGACGGTGAAACCATCGAGGAATGGGCGGCACGGCTGCGAGGGCTAGCCGTGTATTGCAATTTTGGCACGGAGCTGGACACGCTTCTGCGCGATCGTTTCGTGCTAGGCTTCAGAACGGGACATGAGCGTGATAAGCTTTTCGAATGCGACTCCAAGACCCTGACGCTCGGTGAGGCGCTGGAGGTGGCACAGAAGGCGTCGTGTGCGCGACAGGCACGCGCTGGTGGTTTGGGCACCGTCAGCGCGGGCGCCGTCGTCGTGAAGGAGGAGCCGGTGTTCTACGTGCGTGCTGGCGCGGGCGGTGCTGCACGCAGCGCCGCTAGCCACCAGGCTACAGGTTCAGGCGAGGCCAGCGCTGCGGCTCGCAAAACGGATGATGGCGGCTGCGAGCAATCGCGTTGTACAGTGTGTGGGTTAAAAAACCACAATGCAGCTAGGTGTAGGTATAAGAACTACAAGTGTTTAGTTTGTGGACAGAAAGGTCATCTTAAAAAGTTGTGTACGGCTAGAAAGTCTAATTTACATAACATCGGCACGGAGGAGACGGATACGTCTCAAGAAGCTGGTTGCAGTGAGTGTGAACTTTATAACTTGAGGTATGTTGACTGTAATCCTATTAAAATTATTGTTAGGGTGAATAATGTTGATACATGCATGGAGTTAGATACTGGGTCAGGAAGCACCGTTATTTCGGAAAAGTTGTTTTTACACAGTTTTTCTGATCAAAAGTTGCTTAAAAGTGATTTAAAAATGTGTCTTTACAATGGTCACAAAAAAACGTGTCTTTACAATGGTCAAAATCACGCCCCTAGGATATTTTGTAGCAAAAGTTACATATTCTAACTTATGTGAAAATATTAAAATATATGTTTTACAAAACGGTGGACCACCCCTGCTGGGCCGTGATTTCATGTCAAAGTTTAAAATCTATTTTGCAGCAACAAATAACAATATAACTTGTACGAATAAAAGCAGTGTAGAAGTGCAACGTCTATTGAAACATTATCCAGACGTTTGGAAGGATGAGTTAGGATGTTTTTCTAAGTTCGAAGTCGAGTTACAATTGAAAGAAAATGCAACACCGAAGTTTTTTAAGCCGCGTACGGTACCTTTTGCTCTAAAGGACAAAGTCAGTGAAGAACTGGATAGGCTAGTTAGTTTAGGTATTCTAAAACCGGTTAGTTATTCTGAATACGCCACGCCAATAGTTCCAGTTTTAAAAGAAAATGGAAAGTTAAAAATTGCGGGTGATTTTTCATGTATTTTGAATAAAGATTTAGAAATTGATAAGTACCCCTTGCCACGAATAGAGGAGGTATTTTCCAAGATAGGGGGAGGAGAAAAATATTCAAAAATAGACTTGAGTAATGCCTATACAATCAATTTAAATTAGCGAAATCATCTCAAAAGCTGACCACCATTAATACGCACAAAGGTTTATTTTCATATACACGTCTCGTGTATGGCTTAGCATGTGCACCGGCCATTTTTCAAAAGGCGATGGAAACCTTGTTAGCAGGATTAGATGGAGTCAGTGTGTGGCTTGATGATATTTGCGTAACGGGGCCTACAAAAGAAATACATTTGTCAAGGTTGCGGGAAGTTTTATGTAGACTGCAAGATGCAGGCTTACGCCTACAAAAAGACAAGTGTGTTTTTTTTGAAGAGAGCGTGACCTATTTAGGTTACGTAATTGATAAGAGTGGATTAAAGACATGTCCGACTAAGGTTGAGGCAATCCTCGGCGCACCTGCGCCCAGTGACGTATTAGGAGTTAAAAGGTTCCTAGGGGTAGTGAATTATTACAGGAATTTTATTCCTAGTGCATCAGCATTACTGAATCCACTACACGAACTACTACGCGCGGGCGCTGAGTGGCAGTGGCGCGAGCGCCATCAGGCGGCGTTCGACAGCGTGAAGCGCGCGCTGGCCAGCGATCGAGTGCTGGCGCATTTCGACCCGGACGCGCCACTGGTGTTGACGGTAGACGCGGGTCCATTCGGTCTCGGCGCCGTTCTGGCGCACCGAGATGACGACGGACGCGAGCGTCCGATAGCGTTCGCCTCACGTTCTTTATCGGCTAGTGAGAAAAACTATAGCCAAATTCAAAAAGAAGCGACGGCTATTATTTTCGGGGTCAAACATTTCCACCAATACTTGTATGGTCGTCAAGAACCTTTTATCTTGAAAACGGACCACCGGCCTTTGCTGTCGATTTTTGGTAAGGGTAATGGCATATCTGTGACGGCCGCCTTACGGCTTCAGAGATATGCAATCATTTTATCGGCATACAACTATACGGCAAAGTACATAGATGGCAAAAATAATGAGGTGGCGGATTATTTTTCTCGATCACCATTGTCGATCGCAATCAGTGATTATGATGAGCAGGGGGAAGCAAGTTCTAGGTATTTTCTTTTCTTAGAGGCAAGCTTAGAACCGGTTTTATTCCGGGATATCAAACGTGCGGTCGCAACCGACAATGTGTTGAAGACGGTAATCAAATACATGAATAATGGTTGGCCTAGGAAAATAAGTTGCAAATCGATAGCGCCATATTACCAATGCAAAACCGATTTAGAAGTGATAGATGGTTGTTTATTTCACGGCCATAGGATTGTGATTCCGACTGTCTACAGAGACAGAATGTTAAAAGAATTGCATTCGGCTCATTTTGGCATCGTAAAAACAAAAAGCGCAGCTCGCAGTAGAATGTGGTGGCCGGGTATAGACGCGGACATCGAGCGGTGGGTGGGTGCGTGCGCCGCGTGCGCCGCCGTGCGCAGCGCGCCACCGAGCGCTCCCCCTGCGCCCTGGCCTCGTCCCCCCACCCCGTGGCACCGCATCCACGTAGACTACATGTCTATAGGACAGGCGGTGTACCTGATTGTAGTGGATGCGTTTTCCAAATGGCTGGAATGTATTCACATGGACCGTGGCACTTCTACACATGCACTTATTCACAAACTGAAAGAAATGTTTTCTAGGTTCGGCGTGCCGAATGTTATTGTATCAGATAATGATGTAAAAATTAGCTCTGCGGAATTTCATACATTTTGTCGAGTCAATGCTATTGAGCATCTCACATCGCCGATTTATCACGCGGCCAGCAACGGGCAAGCAGAAAACTCGGTAAAAACTTGTAAAAAAATGATAAAATGTCTGTTTGCAGAAGGTAATTGTCAGAAAGATATACTTGAGAAGTTACAGGGTTTTCTGTTTAATTTTAGGAATACAGTTCACTGTGCCACTGGTTCCACGCCGGCTATGCTAATGTTAGGTCGGAATTTGAGGTGTAGGTTGGATTTGGTTTTACCACAAAATAAAACTGTCGATAATCACAATAAACCAGCGCCATTAAAATTAAAACGTAACAGATGTTTTCAAGTAGGTGAAACTGTATGGGCTAAGTGGTTTATTGCAAAAAAAAGTATTTGGAGTGTAGGAATTGTAAACAAAATTAAAGGCACTAGAATGTTTGAAATTCATTTTAAGGATTATCATACTAATTGTAACAGACACGTAGATCAGATGAGAAAGTTTACCAATACAATGGTAAACACTGATGTAACTGATAGTGAGAATGATAATGGTCCGGTCTGGATGTCCTATTCCGGCAGCTCATCATTGCCGCCGATGCCGAGTGAGTCACCGCCACTGCCGCCGTCCCCGCCACACCAACCGTTCCCCGCAGTGCAGCCAATCGGGCAGTCCCCAGCGACGCCGCCTCAGGTTTATCCTTCGCCGTCTTCATCGGCTACCGCGGTGGAGGAGAGAGAGAGGCGGGTTGCGACCGATAGTGATGGGAATAGTTTAGAAAATAAAACTGATAACGTAATCATAGTGGAACAGAGTGATGCGGACGTTGAGGAGTGGACGGAGGCATGCGAGGTGATGGAAGAAGAGGCTGAGCCAAATATGAATAGTAATCCAAATAGCGAGAACTCCAGACCGGTCGAGAGTTCTAAGAGGCTCAGAAAACCTGTTAGTTATAAGAAATATTTCTAGTAAGTAGCATCATAAGTTTTATGTAGTTTAGGTACCTACCTATATCAGTCTTGTCCATTGTTACAGGTTTCCAAATTAATGTTGGAGGGATGGACTATATCTGACATGTAATGTTGTACCCCAGGCAGTAATAAACTAGCTACGGAGCCAAACGGTTGTTTCATTACTGACATACACACTAGTAACCTAGTGTAGGTTCAGGACTATAATGTGACTGATAGGTCTTATGTTATGTATGAAGGCCCTCGATGGACAGACGTCATTTTCAACGTTACAGGAAGTCGGTGGATGTAGGCGGCTCAAGATCATTCACCGTGGCATTCTATGGAAGGCAGAATGTCCAGAATTAGACTTATACATGCTGATTATTGAATGATGGTACTGTGTGCGTATATTATTATCCTTTGGTAGAAAGGAGACCGACCGTCACGCATCCCCCTTTGCTCATGTTACTGCAATGCCTTTTGTTTTCTATATTATAAAGTCATAAATATTTCGATTAATAGTGAACAGTAAATAACCCACAATATTAAGGACAGCAACTGTATGGCAACAGAGAATGGTATGATGGCAGTAGGTACTTCCCTAAACAAACTCTTTTACAAAGAGCGCTAAATACTTCTAACAGCCTTTCGGGTTACGGAGTTATAAAAATAATCATATTAATAATAATTATACATTTATTTCAGGCTAAAATGGGAAATGTACAATAAATTATACGTAAGCGATCATAGAAATATTATATACCTTATAGACTACATAAACATTACATTTTACTGATGTTACTGCTTAACCGCTTGTATATGCATGGGCAAACTTAGTTCTACTTTGTAAAAGTGTGTCACTTTCAAAATCAATCAAAATTTTCCTATAAATTGTGAATTTTGTGAAAATGTGTGAGCTTCTGGGAGATGTCGTTATTGAGACACGTTATTACATTTTTATTTATTGCAGCACCGGCTAGAAACTTTTACTTTGACGGATGCGACACTGTTTCAAAATTTACTTGAAAATTTCGATACGATGGATTTATTACTTCCAATATAATATTATATTAAAACCGTGACAACTTTATGAAAAAGGTACGACCTCGTAAAATTTCAGCAGGAAATATTTTTAAACTTTACAAGTTCTTTTGGAAAAATGTTGATTGATATTTGATATTTATCTAATGTTGTTTATGTAATTTGATCTAAGTTATTAAATTTATTTTTAAAGTTAAATGCCTGTCTGTTTTTAGCACTCCTCCAATTAAGTAGTTAAGTACCTATCTAATATCTATTTCATTATGCCAAATTATTTGTTAGTGATAATTATTATATTATATTATAATGTTATAACATTTATTTTAAACAATCTCGGCATCTTTTGTGGGTATCGTCATTTTATGTAAATCTGTACCTTACTTATCATTGAAATATTATTAAGATAATATTTATAATTAGGTACTATTTAAAATAATATTTAATGAAATATTGGGTTTGACTAAGTATCTTATATCACTCTTTATAATATATAAATGTATGAGGTAACTAAGTGTTCATAATTGTTCTTATGTTTTGAATAAATGAGTATAAGTGGGTTTTCTGAAATTCTGAATGACAAAAGGGTTTAAAAAAGGTTTGTACAAAAGCTACAAAGTTGCTCTAGTAAAACTGTTGTCTTTAAAAATGCATTAAATTCGTGTGTTGTAATATTCCAAGTACAAAATAAACATTGTTTTTTTTTCTACCAAGTAACTTAATACTGCTGTCGGCAAAATTTTCACCGAGTCTGAAAACCTGAAATAAAACCGCCTTAAATTCCTTAATAAATTGATGTCAAAAGGTGTCAATCACCCGAGCTGTAACGCAGATATCTGTTCGAGTGCGAAGTTTGCATCTCTCAAACCACTGAATTTCGTTATCAAGATGCTCTGAAATCGAAAAGACTTCCTTCGGAATGATCGCGAGGTGATTAAATGACAAGGTGTTTTGAGTATCGTCACAACGTAACAAATCGTAACAACTTTCATTTTATTTTATCTCATAGCAAACGGGTCGGGTTGGAAGCATTTTGAGCCCTTTAAAACATTCTGGGTGTGAAATAAGGGTAGGTTGATAATTGTGTATTATTTTATTTTTATATGGGTAAATGACAGTGCTCTTGATGGGGTTCTCGATGGACTTAAGGTTATAAACGTCGCAGAAAGTAGGTGGATGGAGGCGGCTCAAGATCGTTCGTCAAGGCATTCTAGGGGCCTATTTCTTGCTGTGGGCTTCTATCAGCTGATGATGATGATGATGAAATGATGGTATTGTCATGTAGCCCACCTGGTGTTAAGCGGTAACACCAGCACATAACAAATGCAATACCTCTAAGGTCATGTCTACCTAAGACGTGGCCCTATGTGACATTGCACTGCACCCGTCAACCTGAGACATAAAGATGAAAAGTCCCATGTTGCTGTGATTTCACCGGCACCAATAACCTTCAAACCCGAACACAGCAATACGAACTTGCTTGGCGGCAGAAATAGGTATGGTGGTTGTACTTCCCCGGACGAACACTTTCATAAGCAGTTCTTCTACTAAAAAAGGGTAAACTTTGAAGGGTGTTCAATGTCATTAACACGTTCACAGCTGAAAACACAACGTCTGTGTTTTAGATTTTTGGTGATTGCTTTTTGTATTCTGTCTTTTTTTACCTTCAACGTGGTGGCGATAGTCAGACGGTTATGTATTTAATGCGGCCCTATTACAGAGCGTATCAAACACACGTTTGTGTTTCAATTTAAATACTGTATTTACACGTGTAATCGCGGAAAAAGTCCTTGTTTGCTCCATATTGCTTTACAAAATTGGCAGAATAAATAATACTAGCCAAGTCCATCTTGGCTGGTCCACCCAAAACATCTGTCTACACAATCATATATTCCCAGTTTCTGATTTTTTTTATATTACTTGGTAAGCAAACTAGCATACGGCCCACCTGATGGAAAGTAGTTACCGTAGCCTATGGACGCCTGCAACATCAGAGGCATCACACGCGCGCTGCTGACCCTGAGACATAATGATGAAAAGTCTCATGTGCCTGTAATTTCACCGGCACCCGTACTTTTCAAATCGAAACAGCAATGCGAGCATTACTGCTTGGTGGCAGGAATAGGTACGGTGGTAGTACTTCCCCGGACGAACTCTTTCACAAAAAGTTCTACTACTAACAAATACTGTTCTGTGTCTATATACCACCTAATGTTATTTTTTTTGTTATTTGGATGGACATCAATCAACTTTAAGCTCATGCCTAGCTTAAATGTGAATACTTTTCAGGGCAGGGTACACACCGGACTCTTAACTCCATACAGGGTTAACGGCATTCAACGGTCCGCATGCGTAAACCTTTCCATTCCACCCTATCAGTGGATTCAGTGCCAAATGGGACATGGTGTTAGAAAGACGGGCCCATGCTTTCCCAGAAAACGTCGCGATCGCGTTTACGTCTCTGTGAACTACATTGACTTAAAATATGACGTTTAAATAAATGTGAAGTTTATATTAAATATAACTTGTGAATAAACAAATGGATTGAAAACTTGTGAAATAAATAAAAAAATCATTAAAAATTTGTAAAATTAAAAGTGACGTGTATGGATTTCTTAAAATTTTAAATTATCTTTAATACCTAAAAGTAGTCTTTCAACATTTGCAATTTATTTATCTCCAGGGTTCGTAAGTAGTTAAATGCTTATGTTAACACTTGAAGGTTTTTCCTGATGATTGATGTGTATATACTTAACTAGTTCTATTTTAAGGTTCCATTACTAAAATGGTAAAATAAAAACCCTTATGGTAGACTTCGCTGTATGTCTGTCCGCAGTGTGTATTTCTTAGTATCTAGGTATCATCAATCTGAAATTTGGCACAGTTGTAGTATTCTCTTGCCCACATTATTCAGTTCAAAACTGTTTATTATGTACTAGGTAATTAAAACGTAAAAAACTATCATTGTCCAAAGTCAAAGTCAAAAAGAACTTTATTCATTGAAATCACAAGGATCATTTTGAATCGTCTTATAAGCTAAAATTACTCCTGTTCCAACGCGACCAAGCCTAGAAGAATCAGGCAACAAACACGGCTTGGCTTACATAAATGGTCCGTCTTACCACTAGGTGAGAAGCGCCTGTGTGGTGCCTCGGAGCAAGGAGTTGCTGATACATAGTAAATGAGAACTTAAAAACCTTAGGAAGGTAGTCAAAACTAAATAAACATCATCAAAAAAAAATATTCAAGACAGCACACGCTACGCTTGTTATACTTACTTATAAATAATAATCTAATAGAAACATGTAAATAGGTAAGTACAGATATTGCAAATTTCCATTATAGCAGTCGGGGGGCAGAGCGACATCAGGCCACGCGGCTTTATCATTTATATAGTCAATAGTATTTATATCATCAATAGTATAATACGCTTTATAATTAGATTAATCTTTATGTAGGATTTAAATCCTCGAATAGGAAGTTTAGATGTCTCTATCATAATAACACATGTTAATGAACAATACACAATATATCCCACTGTATTCATTTGGGGGGCATCGTCCAGCATCCAGCATGGACGTAAACAGGCTGGTATGATGATGATATGTATCAATGTGTGTATTGTCAAATTATTATGTAATTTTAATTAAAGTCGAAACTCTTTGATGGCCTATAAAAATTGTGAAAAATGCTACCTTTCTACGAATCTACGAAGTTATGGAGTCGTTTTATAGGAATAAAACAAAATGGTATAATGAATGCGTGCGTAGATAATAATAATTAAAAAATAACCCTAGATGAGCGAGTCAGACTGGCACTTGACTGAATGTATTATTGAATAAATTGTTAGGAGAAAAGTTTTAATAGGTACTATTATACCGGGAACCGGACGACGTAGTGTAGGATGGCCCTTCTCGATAAACCGTCGATATTTCGCAGCAATTTGGTGGATGGAGACGGCTCAAGACCAGTCATGGTGGCATTTTATGAAGGTGACCTATGTGCTGGACATAAGCTCCATATAAGTAAATGTTTTGAATATACAAAAGAGTAAGTGGTCATACGACACTATTAGATTTTTGACATCAATAATTTTAGAGATAGCAAAAGAAAATTCATTTTTCGAAGCCAACCTCAGAGTAAACTGTTTCGAAGTGATGGAAGAAGGCTCTTCTTCTCTCTATACCCTCCTTAAAGATATTATTTAAATTCTACCTACTTATATATTTGATGTATGTTATTAATATGTATATAAAACATATAAGTAGGTAAATTAAGACCACTACTACTACCTACTGCTTTAGTCCTCTTGAATGACTGGAAGTCCTTCATTTGTGCAATAATAAATTAAATACACAAAAACGTAGCCTTTTTAAAAGCCAAATAACTCTAAAACGAAATGCAATTCAAGCTGTGATCGCAACGTACCTTTTCTATACAGTTCAGTAACTTTACCCATTTTGTTCTTGAAGCCTTTCGGCCAATTTGTTTCGCGTCGTTTGCTTCGTCCCATAGTCAACTTTACTTTATGTACTGTGTTACCTTCGCTATTTTAGGTAAACCTTTACGAAGCCTTACGTGCTGCCATCAACTAGGCCTATAGGGATTTGGTCTTCGCATTTTCTAGACGTTTTTTACACAGTGTAAGTGCTCGTATTGTACGCTTGAGGAATAAATCTCAGGTCCACAAAGTAAAGAAGATAGCTTGAACTATTTGCTAGTGAAGCTTGTCGTTTTATATTGATGACATTGTGTCCACGATACGGAATAATAGTATGGGATCAGAATCTACGTGTACTGTTGGGTGTTATTTATGTACGCACGTGAGTTTCAATAGGAATTACTAAGGGCCTGATTTATTTTTCTGTTTAAAAAAAATGTTATAGCAATTAAAAATAAGTTATTTTTTATACTTTTACCAGTAACATACATTATAATACATTTTGCTACCATAGATGGATTACTCGATATTGATCCCAACAAATAAATAAACAAAAAAAAAATAAGGACTATGCAATGGGTGGCCTTATCGCTGACAGTGATCTCTGTTAGACAACCTTTTGATGACTGAAATAAAAGGAAAAAGAGAAGGGGATATTGGTGTGACTTCTATAAATACACAATACATCGTACGTAATAACAATATAAAAATCTAAATAATTCTTTATTGCGCAAAAAACAGTCTTAACACACAGAAATACAACAAACTCTCTGACAACCTCTGTGGCGGGGCGGGCGAAGGTTCGCCTGCGACGCAGGAGGTTGCAGGTTCGATTCCCGCCTCGGAACAAATATTTGTACGCTCTGCAGATATTTGTTCAGGTTGTTCTGGGTATTTTTCTATATGTATAATAAAAAATATATATCTATATAATGTATTGTATTAAGTAAGTATATCAATTATCTAGTACCCATTACACAAGCTCTGCTTAGCTTGGGGCTAGATATGTTGTGTGAAATGTCCAGAATTTATTTATTAATAAACTTAACGAAAAAAAGACACACGCACAATGGGTGGTCTTATCGCTTATAGAGATTTTTTTGATACCGTAAGATGGAGAGGTCTATATGGAAGAATGGAATATCATAAAACATAATTATACATACCTACCTATAACATTTATAAATTAATACTCTTGATAATATATACATACCTACACAACACCAAAATCAAACAGTATCTAGGTACTCAGAAATTAAACAAAATATACAGTATATTATACATAAAAGTACATGGGACCTACATAAATATACGTACATAATAGACTTAATATTATTTTATTCATATATACCGACATACGGTTAAATCATGCTACCATGTTAGGTTAGGACTGTTCATAAAAATAATAAAATCTTTCAGCAATCAGAATTTAACATAACCGTCGTTAGCTGATGTTATCTGTGAAATGCCACGGGCGGCTGCGTCTATTCTTCTGAAAACACTGTTCCCGGCTTTAAGAAACGTTTTATCCCCAAAACGGGCTGTAAACGGTTTATGACGGAGGTAAGATCACAGGATCTTACAATTTTCACATGATTAAGCAGATTAGAGATGTGAGACTTTACCAGAGCTAGAACATTAACTTTCTCACTCATTGATCAAAGAAAAGAGTTTTATTGTTTATTTTGATGTTGGTTTGATTTGACGACCTCTGTGACACGGCGGGCGAAGGTTTGCCTGCGACGCAGGAGGGTGCGGGTTTGATTCCCGCCTCGGAACAAATATTTGTACAATCTGCAGATATTTGTTCAGGGTGTTCTGGGTATTTTCTATGTATTATAAAAAAAATATCTATCTATGTAATGTATAGTATTAAGTATATCAGTTATCTAGTACCCATAACACAAGCTCTGCTTAGCTTGGGGCTAGATAATGTTGTGTGAAATGTCCAGCACTTATTTATTTATTTATTTGGGTATAACGGTATAACTTAGTTTTCAGCCTTATAAGCTATGAAGCTCATTATCATCAGAACATAACATAACATTACACCCAACAGTCACATACGTAGTCCTAATCCCATACTAGGATTCCCTGTGTCGTGGGTATCAGGAACTACGAGTACTTACCATGGTATCATAACACCCAGACTCGTAACAAATATTTGCAGATCATGCAAACATTTGTCCCGCAGCGGGAATCGAACCCGCAACCTTTAGCATCTCAGCCGGCTACACGCCCGCCGCGCCACAGAGGTTGTCCTTTTCATCATCAGCCTGTAGAAGCCCACTGCTGGACATAGGCCTCTTAGAATGTCACGATGAACGGTCTTGAGCCACCTCCATCCACCGATTTTCTGCAACACACATCTCACATGTATGTAGTTCTGTTGATACAATAATGTAGTACCATCGAGCTGGTCTGATGATGGAGCTGAAAGGTGGGTAACGGATCTTTTGAATGGCTATTATACCCATGAGCTTATTAGATGAAACGTATCTGGTTTTTATATAAGTGTAACACAATATAGATAGTTTTTTTCACACTGTAGGGGTTCTGCAATGTCACTGATCTTTTCCCCTCGTATAGTCTAGTAAAAATGTGTAGCCGCGGAGAGATGTGAAAATTGCCAACGGCAGAGGCAACTGTGGCTTCGACGTCTGTCGGCGGCAGCCGTCAACGCATCGGCGGCAGCCGTCGACCTATAGCGACGCTTGCAGTTGTTGACAGAACTTCTATGTTGACATGTTAACGGCTGCCGCCGACGGGTGCAGTTGCCTCTGTCGTTGACATCGTGCCGCTCGTGTATATGAAGCCTAGTGTATGTATTCCTGAGGGCCTAGCCAAACGGCATTCACTTGGAAGCGATTCCATTTCTACAGTCGTAATTCAATACAAAAGACCACGTGACATATTGATAGCTAACGTCAATACCATACATTTTGGACTTTTCTACTGGCGTCATCGGTATTAGAATGTTACTTTGTGTTAATTAGTGTTGCCAAATTGAAAGCGACAAAAATGGTCAAATGTCATTCGCATGGACCTTTTAAACGATACCACATCAAATTTTGATTCAAAATGTCGTTATTTCTACTCTTCAACTTTTTGGGGAAAATCTCGGAAATTACCCGAAAAATGGGGAATTTTTCCCCACCAGGCAACACTCATTGTCGTTCTACACAACCGCCCGATACAAGTCTTCCAGCTCGGGTGTTGCCAACAGCGTCATTTTCGGGTTTGAAAATTTGGAAAATTTTGTCTTTTTACAAAATGGCCGCCACAGCGTCCGCCATTTTGAATTTCAAAAAAGCCGTATACACACGTCATTCTACAGGATACTGGAAACTTTTCAAGAAAAAGAAAATAACAATACGCCAATGTTTCCAGAACAAAGTACCCCGCCAAAGTAGACTCTGAAAATGGCAAAATTTCAAAGTCCAATTCCGGAGCCGCCATCTTGTTTTTTTTTATTTTTCAATTTTTTTTTTAATCTCTTCCCCCCCTCTTCATACCCTCCCACTTTGAAAACCCTACCTAGCACCGCTTGGGAGCTGTCAAATCTGACAGCTGTCATTTCGAAAAATTCAAAATTCGAATCCGACACTTCTGGTCAGATTCACCCCCCCTAAACTTCCCCCATACAAACCCCCCCCCTAAACCGACTCCTTCTAGGAGAACAAATGTATCAATGAGTCACCGGAATTAAGCTTTATAGTGGTGGCCTCTGGTGTAGAAGCTGCTGTTCTTTATATAGGGTTGGCAATTCCCCTAATTGTATTCAATAGAGGAAGCCTCGTCCAACAGTGGACGTCTAAAGGCTACTTTCACTTTAACATTTGACTTGATAGAACAAGAAAAAGTATTAAAAAAAAACAGCGTTGATTGTGTCCTCTCAAACTGAACGCTATTTAATTATGTCAAAATAAAATATATCATAATCCAAAACCACAAGAACCGTTTTCGAATGTCAAGTTTGTGTAGAGTAAAAACGTTGTAGAGGCGTGCAGTTTGACTAGACGCACCCTACGCTACTTGTCTCAGCTACATTCAGCTGAAATGAAATGAAAATAAGAAAAAGCGGTCTCTTAACCAACCAGGAGTATTTTATGTTAGTGAAATGGAGCATAAATTACACTTGAGAACTGTTACGAATGGCCGGCAAGTAGTGCACCTTGCAGTATTCCCGCATTGTACATATACTACTTTTATTATGTCCCTAGAAAATGAGTTTCTAAAAACAAGCTTTTATGTTTTTATGTTTTGACGACCTCTGTGGGAGATTCAAAAGGTGTGGGTTCGATTCCCGCTGCAGGACAAATGCATGATCTGCAAGTATTTGTTCCGGTGATGGGTGTTGTGGTACCATGGACCTACTCGAAGTTCCTTGATACTCACGACACAGGGAATCCTAATTTGAGTGCATAAGACTATGTATGTGGCTGTTGGTTGTTATTTTATGTTATTTCTGAATGGTGATAATGATAAAATTAGGAGTAAGAACCGTGAGCTGGTCAAAGAGAGCCTAAACATGACCAGTCTACTATTTTTCATTAAGGAGTTCCGTTGCTCGCCTTCCGTCTCCATCATCAGATAAGCTCACCGTCACTTTAATATTATTATTGGAACTTGTCAGGTATTCAAAATTTCAGCCAAATATCTACTAGAAATGAAACTAAACAAAAGCTTATATAAAAATAAGAAAATATTTTTATTTTTTATCTTCATTAATACCCATACATAATAATAAGCTCTCAATTTCAATTCCCGCATAGAAGCTAATCTCAAATCTGTAGATCGAACTAAGGGGTAGTTAGAGGTAAGTCTAAAATATTTATTTGGTACATGCCTTCTTTTTGCTTAGTACCTATATAGTTAACATTCCATAACGGAATACTGGAGTACTAACCGTAAACCCATTTAAAAAACCAGCAGCCAGGCTTCGTTAGATAATATATAATATTAAAGTAACCAATGCTGCCGCAGGTATCAGATCTTACCGTTTCGATCTTTACAAACCGAGCAAAGTAAAACAATACATTGTAAGTTCATCTTAAATTCTATTTTATTTTTCTGGACTTAACGTTGTTACAGAAATGTAAAAGGAAGCTATTTATTTTATTTTCTCTTTGTCGTCTGTAATCGCTGATTACGTAGCTAGAAATGGCTCCAATAACTGTGACAGATGGACAGACGGACAGATTGAAAAGTCGTCATCATCACCATCAGACTGTAGAAGTCCATTGGTAGACATAGGCCCCCTAGAATTCCATGACGAACGGTCTTGAGACGCCTCCATCGTCAACTTCCTTCGAAGTTTGTTATGTCTTTAATCCATCGAGTGAAGAACCTTCGTCTACCACGTTGTCTGGTTTGTGGTCGCCAATCGAGAACCTTTATTCTCCAACAGTTGTCAATTCTGCGAGCTATAAGACCTGCCCATTGCCACTCAACTTGCTAATTCTGAGAGCAGTGACGGTGATTTTGGTTTTTCTACGGATTTCTTCATTTCAGATTCTATCACGTTAGTGAAACCCCTATAGCAAGAGAAGTATAAAGTGATTAATAGAGTATTAAGAAAACATTACGTCATCTATTATTGTCTTACATTGTATTGTAGGATTATGGACGTACGCAATCTGTGTCTTACTAAGCTGTGTGTAGTCGCATAAACCAAAGGCGTGGCACGTAAATTTAATATTTCACTCCCAATTCAACACAAATCCGCTACGAGGGAGCTACTTCCTTTCAAAATGAAGGATTACCAGCCGACAGTCTTCAGATAAGTAGCTAAGTTGAAAATATTCAGAGCCGACCGAAAATCGCGATACAAAGGAGTCATTTCCAATTTAGCGTTTTGTCTGACATTGGAATTGAAGATATTAAATTATTCTTTGTTCGTACATGTTACACCAAAAATACGTGTTTACAATAATCCTTTTCTTGTTTATTTACTTAGATTAAAGTACTTTTTCTCGTAATGTTGAATAGTAATAAGAGTTTTGAAAAAAAAAATGAAATAATTACAAGAAATAACAATATGTTTACATAATTATGTATATGTTTGTAATTAGCTTTGGACACTCTAGCTCCCACGCTAGGATTCCATGTATTTTGGGTAGCTATATAGGCTCTTCCAAAAGTACTGGTACGGATTTATAAAAAAATAATAATCATATTAAAGTACAAAAAATATACACCATATTTGCATAAGCGTATGTAGCATGATTATTATATTTATTTTAATTTTATTTTGATAGCTATCATGTTAGGTACCTACATTTTGTTAGACTGACTCATACATATACCTTTATTTATATTCTACATTGATTCTACCCTGCAGCCAAGTCAAACCTAACTTGTACCTGACTGTGGAGTTGTAGAGTTCTTCTCCATCATCATTAGCAATAGCAATCATAGCCTATAGCAGCCCACTGCTGGATAGCCTTCCCATAGAATGCCACTTCATACAGTCTTTAGCTGCCTCCATCCACCGACTTCCCGTGACGTTTATAATGACTTTAATCTATCAAGAGGGGGGCTTTCCTTTTTCCAATTCTCGGTGGTCACCACTCGAGAACCTTTATTCTTAATTGTTCTTCTCCCAATGGGAGCTAGATCTCGACTTTTCTTTTGAATATTATGAGACAAGTTCTTGACATTAAATTCGTAAGGAGGTTTCTGAATAAAATTCTAGCTGAAGTACCTATTCATATTGAAAGAAAAGACTATAAGCCCTACGGAATCAAAATGGATTCCGACTAAAAGTTATACCTAGCTACCTATTATACCTTTTTTACCTTTAACAATTCGACGGCGAGATATTGTATTATGTATTGCTAAAGCTCCTACAGGACTAGTCACTATTAACCTACTTACACTTATATCTATGAAATTGGAACATCGACTTTCATCATCCTTTTATAAACTTAGTTCTAACTATTTACAGTTGCTACGAGAGTACACGTTTCAAAATTAGAGACAATTTTACCATACTCCGTTAGTTAGTAAATGTCTTATTAAAGCTAACCATTGGTCAAGGTGACAGATAATCTTTAAAAACACCTGTCAAAAAGCATTGGTTAGACTAAACAGTTGTTAAACCGCCTGTTTATTATTGGTGACACCCCTTAGTCACATCATTTTTATCATTACGAGATATTTGTTAAAATTTGTCAGTAGAATTACGAAAAGTTAAACCATGTTTAGTTAAACAAAATTATGTAAATTAAGTTATATTGTGTACGCAGTCTATAGGAGTTGTAGACAGCGTTTTGTGGTAATCTCAACAGTGTTTTACAATTAAACTAGAAGTGTTACCAAGGCAATTGCTAGCAGTTTCAGTTCTCGTTGCTTTGAAACTCTTATAAATATTAAATTCTAGGAAAGTTTTTGAAATTCTTGCTGTCGGAGCTTTTCCGCAAAAGTAGGAAGCGGTGACACTCTCGACGTTACATAATTTGAATTATGCATAAGTTTTTAAACGAATCATCGCAGTTACAATAACGTGGCTGACTTTAAATTACCTTATTAAGGATACGAATAGCTGTTTTAATCTGATCTGTAACAGGAATGCAAATGTACACACAACCGGTAACATTTTGAAACTACAATTTTTTGGGTGAAGAATAAAATGAAATAGAAAATACTTTATTGAACACCTTAAAATAATATGAAATAAACAAAACTAAACATGATAATTAAAATAACAATGGCTGGTTCTACCAGACAACTTTAGGATGAAGAAACATCGATCGGTAAGATTAGAAGTGACCGAGGTTGTAAATAAATTTTAAAAGATTATGTGAAAAAAGTGGAAACTAATTTTTAATAACCACAACACAGTTCCACAGTCCACCTTTCGTCTCCATTATTAGATCAGTTGTAACTGGCCACTGGACACTGGTCGCGTTTGAATAGGAGTAATTTTAATGTAAGTATAAAAAGATTAAACGACCGTTGGGGAAAAAATATTCTCCAGTGACGACCACAAACCAGACGACGCGGTATAGGAAAGCCCTCCACTCGATGGACTAAAGACATTATAAACGTCGCAGGAAGTCGGTGGATGGAGGCGACTCAAGACCGTTCGTCGTGGCATTCTAAGGGGGAGGCCTATGTTCAAAAGTGGACTTCTACAGGCTGATGATGATGATGATGATAATAAAACGATTTAAAGTGATCCTTGTGATTTGAATTAATAAAACTTTGACTTCACCTTGTTTGTGTACGTGATCTTATTTGTCATCAAAACTTGATTTAGGTTGTGCAAAATTTCAACACAATTGGATTTTTTCATCTACGAGTTTCTTTGTGCATTTTCGAGGGGGCATCTTTGATCAGGCCCAAAACTAGTATTTTTCCATATATTTTCAATCAAGATCAAGAATTTTGACATAATTTTGACTCTTACGAAATTATCGCGTTTGCCTTTTGTTACCTTTTGTTTACAATTCGAGAATTACCCCCGCTCGCTGAATTGCTAATAATTAGCTGTAATAAGAATTTGATAGTAGGTAATTAACAATATAACAAAACAGTTGGATTATTTATCGAGGATTTTCGTTACCCACCTTCCTTCTTCATCATAAGATTAGCTCGCTATTGTGTAGTCATTGAAACTTGATAGGTAGAGGCAAACTTTCAGGTTAATCGGGTTACCCAATTCCCTGGGTAAGATTTGAACCATACAAACAAACATGTAAGGCAAAAATGCAAACTTTTAATTAAAAGACGCTAAAACATAAGTTGAATGAATCATCTCAAAAACGAGTACAATCGGCAAAGAAAAATATAACTTTTCATTTAAAAAACCGACTTCCGCCATAGTTTTTGACAAAATATTTGGATGAAAAAAAAATGATGAAAGAACCATAGTGGTGAAAGGATTATTATACTTTTTGAATGCAAATGCTTGGTTTGATGCTGAAAAATATCAAAATCGCCATATGTATGCCTACAATATTTGAAGAGTTCCCTCAATTCATCATGGATCCCATGATCAGAACTGGATTTTGAAAAATATGGGACCAATCTGGAAGTATATCTATACAAATAAAAAAAGAATTTTCCAAATCGGTTCATAAACGCCGGAGATATGCGGTAACAAACATTAAAAAAAAAAAATACAACCGAATTGAGAACCTCCTCCTTTTTTGGGAAGTCGGTTAAAAATATAACTGTGACAGTAATTATGTGATGTAACGTCGTTTTGATTCATAAAAGTGAATATTGAAACGGAATATTATTTTATACTAGACTGACGCGTAGACTTAGCTAGGCTGTTGTGGCTCTTAGCAACATTTTACAATACAAAAATAGTCTTTTTTAAATACGTTTCAAAGAAACTACCAAATATCAACAGTTCTAGAAATTTTAAATGGTTCTCCTTCTAGTTCCTTGTTATAGTTCCTTTCAATAACGTTATTCAACAAAATTACAAAAAATACAGCTACCTTCATCGTATTGGCATATCAACCAAGACCATATATGAAGGCGTTTTAGTAAAAAAAAAACGTGTTTTTGGTAGGTACGTTCCACTGGTTCTTACACCGCAAAGGCAGCGTTAAGACTTATATTTACCTACGTATTTTCTTCCGACAAAAAAAACATACCTACCTACAAGATAAAATAAAATATCAATATCAGTCGAACATCGGAAAAACGATCTCAGATTGTTGGGGATCCATAAAGTTCCCAACAATCTTTTACCATTAGCGGATCCCAGAGGGGGGAATTCAATCTTCAAATGCGAATTTCAGCCGATCACCGGTGACGAATTGATATTTTTCATGAGGCCATCCCGTGAAGGCGGCTTTCGTAACTGAAATCTGATATTCAAAGTAAAATGAGCTTTATTGCTCTGATGTTTGATTCAATGTGGCTCACACCCACTTGTGGACTTGCTGTTTGATTGAATGGAACAATAAGTTTTCACGTGTTAAATTTAAATTTCGTAATCGCCCCCGTGCCAAACAGTAGTGCTCGTATTGCTGTGTTTCTATTTGAAGGGTACGGGTAATGGTGAAATTATAGGTACGTGTGATTTTTCATCTTTATGTCTCAGGGTCGGCAGCACGTGTGTAATGCCTCTGGTGTTGCAGGCGTCTGGTGTTAGGCTACGGTAACTACTTTCCATCAAGTGGGCCGTAAGCTTGTTAGCTTGCCAAGTAGTATATAAAAAAAAACATGTCGCGATATAGTTCTCGGAGTGAGCCTTTAGAGTGAACACCATTATTTATTCTGTGGTTAGGGCACAGCTTAAATTATAGTATTAACGGTAAAAGGGCTGCCATTTATATCGCAAGACTGCAATTTATAGCTGGCATTTATCATCTCATCGAGTTTCTTTCCTCGCTATCATAGCGTATGAGTGCTGTAATGTGCCATGAAACCGATATTGTAGCTTTGGAACATATGAGTGGACTTATTTAGTATTAAAGATAACTCTTATTTGCTTGTTTAGTAGGTATATATGTACATTAGGTAACTTAAAGTTGTTGTTTTTATATGGCAAAAATCTTAATGTAGTAATGAACTACATTAAGATTTTTGCCAATAAGTTAAACCTATGGTTTTCTAAAAGTAAATAAAAACTTCTTAATAACGTTCGTATTTGATTCAAAATATTATACGGGACATTTAATAGGGGTTGGTTTAAGCCGGGTCCGTTGTACTATGTTTTGGTGTTTTACAAACACATAACATATTTTGTTAGAAAAATTAGCGCAGCGGACCCAGATTTATTTAGACTTCCTGTGATGTTTATAATGTCTTTAGATTTGTTTCCACCAACAAATAATAGGCGTTTAAACAACTAGTCTAACCAATGTTTTTGACAGGTATTTTCAAAGATTATCTGTCACCTTGACCAATGGTTAGATTTAACAAGACATTTACTAAGTTCTAACAGAGTATGGTGAAATTGGCTCTTAGTCTATCGAGTCCTTCCTCTACCGCGTCGTCCGGTTTGTGCCGTCGCTCTGGCCCTCGACTGCTAAAATGGAAATTTGCAATATCTGTACTTACCTATTTACATGTTTGTATTAGATTATTATTTATAAGTATAACAAGCGTAGCGTGTGCTGTCTTGCATATTTTTGCTGAAGTTTATTTACTTTTGACTACCTTCCTAAGGTTTTTAAGTTCTCATTTACTATGTATCAGCAACTCCTTGCTCCGAGGCACCACACAGGCGCTTCTCACCTAGTGGTAAGACGGACCATTTATGTAAGCCGAGCCGAGTTTGTTGCCTGATTCTTCTAGGCTTGGTCGCGTTGGAACAGGAGTAATTTAATTTTATATAAGACGATTCAAAATGATCCTTGTGATTTCAATGAATAAAGTTCTTTTTGACTTTGACTTTGACTTTGTGGTCGGCACTCGACAACTCAAAAACTGTATTTACTTACAGGTACTTCATTTGTCAATTTAGGTAACAGTAGGTACTAATGACAACTAAAAATGAACCAAAAATCAATATGGTAGAACACAGCTAAATTAGTGTAAGTGAAATGTGTGAGCTTTGTAACGGTTAATGAAATGCATGCGGACGGCCAGTGAAGTGTATGTGATGGTGAACGGTATGGTCACAGTATGACCGCGTGGATGGCGCTGTTCGGGCTAGTGTGGCTGCTGCGAGTACGCGGGTCGCTCTGCGGCTGTGCAGCGTGCAAGCGCGCAAGGCACGACCCGCACGATGCGCATGAACAGCACGAGACGCACGAGTTTCACGAGCCGCATAGCACGCAAACCCAGAGCCCGCGCGAAGAAGAGCGCGCACCGTTTGACGTCATCGCGTTGCAACAGTACACGCGAGATGCGACTGTACAGACTGATTTTGACGATGAGGTTGAAGATCTCGATAAGATTGAGCTGCAGATCACTGAGGAATGTAAGTTACTACTAGCCCTTAGTTTCGACAGTATTTTTGTGATAGCAACCTCTCTGATCAACCGTTGGAGAGGAGAGGTCGCAGGAAGTCAATGGATGAAGACCGTTCATCATGGCGTTCTATGAGGAAGGCCTATGTATAGGAGTGGGCTTCTATAAACTGATGATGATGAAATAACGGTGCGTAAAGACTACATACCTACCTACCTACCTCTACTACATAGAGCTGAAAAATTATTGATAACCTCCTTTTTTGAAGTCAGTAAACATCTAAACAAAACAAAAAAAATATATAAAATGGGTTGAGTCGATATTAATACCTTAATGGGTTGAAATTTTTTGATTGAAACAGGAAGCACTCAAAATAATCTTGCAAATGTATCAGGATAGCAGTATTAATTATTAATACTTAAGTACCTTTTTTACATTTTTGCTTATATCTCAAAAACTACAAATAAAATAAAAATAAAAACAGTTTTAAAATTTGCAACCACTGCCTTATCATAATGATATCACACATAACTTGATTATCTCACTTTTTTACCCCCTCTTGGACCCCATTTTCTCAACAACCCCCAAATTGTAGTAGCTCATAAACTTACCTACAAATTGTACTAATACTATCTACGCACCTACCAAATTTCATAAAGATCGAATAAACGATTCGAAAGTTATTCTCAGACTAACATCTAAAGGGACACACACACAAAATAATGGCAATTTACCCGAGTTGACTCGGAGAACTCACTTCGCTTATAAATGACAAAAGGTCCTACAAAATGCCAACCTAACTAGCTGATACCCTTCAAATCGTTGCTCTTAGTGGAAGGCTTCATATACCAACCGTGCAAAATTAACAAGAGCCATGGCATAAATCAAGGCTGCTAAGTACACAGATCACTAAAGGATTAGATAAAAACTATACATACAAAGTGGATGAAACACTACCATTTGGGTTTTGGCAATGTTCACACGAGTTGTTGCCAAATCCAAGCGATTTTAATAGCTGTAGTAGCCTAGTTGGTGAAATACTGTCATAAATGGCGATTGGAACCGTAATAAAGTTTTGAATATAAAGGGTTATGGATTATTTTGTATAAAAAAAAAGTTATATCTGAGAAGTTCGTAACACTTATTCTGTTCTTATTGAAAAAAAAAAGTCTGCAACCAATATTAACTTCTTACTGTTTCATGGTCTCCTGGTAGTAGAATGATATTCCAATATCATTGATTGAATTTTCGCAGACTGTAGGTACTTCATTAGAAGATGTAATTAGTAACATCAAAGTTCACCGAATCATAGCCACCATAGGTTTATTCCCTAAATACAGCAATAGCAACAGCAAATAGCAATGTGATAGCAGACGCTAAGCGATCAGTTGCTAAACGTCAAAAAAATCGTATTACCGATGGCCGATTGCTTGCCTATCGCACGCCTGTCACATTTGTGCGGGATTGAATGTACTTTTTAGTTCATTGATTGCCCGACAGAGGTTGAACTGTCGCTCGATTGGTGTTGCTCATTTGCCGCAGATACATAATACAAAAGTGACGTTTGAAAGCAATGATCACACAATTTACGCTTGTTGCAAACCTATCGCGAGATAGAGAATAAGCCAGCCGTTCTATCAATAACTACATGTTGCATGACTAAAAGATTGAAAACGAGTTTAGGAGCTATTATAGATTTTGTAATCTTCCAACGTACCTGGTGTTAATTGGCATTTATGGCTCTATTAATTTATTTAGCGATAAGCAATATCCTCTTTTTGTGGAGTTTAGTGACCCTAGCAGTCACTAAAGTTCGCCTATACTTATGCAAAGAAGGTTTAATCGAACCCTGTCGTAATATACAACCTGAAACTTTATACTTTTTCATAGCAAACCTATTCCAGTGTTTGCTCGAACCGTTTGCCCTTCAAACTTATTCAAACAAGAATAAATAGGTACCTGGGACTGAATATTTTCGCTTTACCAATATTTACTTTCATTTGAAACAGGTGACAACTTTGAAAGAACAAACAAGTTAAACAAGGTGAGGATTAAAACGTAGGATTTGAATTGAGACAACTGTTTAATCAAGTTTAAGCTTGTAATTAAATAAAGTCAAGTTTAGACCTTTTATAAGTTTCAAGTTGAATGCTTGCTTGAGGGGTAAACGGTGTAGTAATTAAATAATTTCACAACTGTGAGATTACTAAAATGTTTGAATTAAAATTATGGTCCGGTGTCGGTCGGACCACCTGCGCGGCGCTGTGGGTGAGAAGAGGTGCGGGTTCGATCCCCACAGATCATGCAAACATTTGTCCCCGGGACAAATGTTTGCATGATCTGCAAATATTTTTTACGGGTCTGGGCGTTGTGGTGCCATGGTAATCGTAGTTCCTGATACCCATGACACAGGGAATCCAAGTATGTAATGTGACTATTGGGTGTTAAGTTACCTTTAAGGCCCTGCAGGTAATTAAATGACTAGACACTCATTTAACTCTCGCAAAGCTCTCGTATGATAACCATGAACTGGAAACCCCCATTTGATAGTACGATGACATTGTAAGTATTGTATGAAGTTGGTGGATGGAGGCGGCTCAAGGTGCCAGTTTGTTTTGGCGTTCTATGACGGGTCCTTTGTCCAGCATTGGACTTCAACTGGCGGATGATGATGATGAGCTATCATACTCCAAAATTCATAAACTTTTCTTAGATATTTTTATACGTAATTTTTTTCTAGTTTCAATAAATGCTCTGTTATTTTTTTGGACTCGAAATGCCTATTCTATTATTTTTTGTGTAGGCACTTTCAGTATACTTATACTAAACTTATTCACTCACGAAACGACCTTAAAAATTACTTATGATATACATCTAAAATATGTTGCGAACGTGTTCTTCGAGGTAAAAAAATATGCCAAACAATATTTTCGTTCAATATCGACACTCACGTTTCATAGAAATCCAATGTATCGAAGAAAATGTACTTTTGCGTAAGATTTTGTTCAACCTGTCCTTAGTTTATATTATGGTTATGGGGGTATGAAGTTACATGAAGTTTAAAAAAATATACTTTCTAATATCAAACTACAAACGTAATTGATACTCCACTTAAAATGTTTTAATAATAATATAACATAACACCCAATAGTCACTTACATACATAGTCCTGATCCCACACTAGGAGTCACTGTGTCATGAGTATCAGGAACTATGAGTACCATGGTACCATAAAAACCAGACCCGAAATTTTTTTTTGCAGATCATACAAACTTTTTTTATTGAGAAATGAATAATACAAGGTTATATTATATATATATATATAATATACATTAAAATACCAACAAATATTATACTACCAAAACGTAATCCAAACCTGCCCCCTATTCCTTAGCTGAAAATCACTCGGTGACTAACGTTTGACAAGTAAAATTACCATCAATTGTCAAAATTATCATTAAGAATTGACAAAATGATAGTAATTTTACTTGTCAAACGTTAGTCACCGAGTGACTTTCAGTTAGGGAATAAGGGGACTGATCCAACCTGTCCTAAAGATATGGTAAACGAGGGAACAAAATATTTCCCAGCGTTTGAACTATGCTTTGGGAATCGTATTACCCACGTTGTCAGGTATTACTGGGTATTACGAAGTTTTTTCTAGCAGAAAAATTAAAAGGATTTTTAGAGATTTATACCATTCCTCTAAAATTTTGTTTTATTCGTTTGTGAATTCATCAGCTATAAGGTCTTGCAAGTGGCGATATTCAAATTTATTTTGCAAAATATGGTTTTCGCTATTACAAGAAGTATTGATGAGCTGTGAACAGCAAAAAACACAGTAAAATTTGAAAAAACGGATTAATCTCAAAGTATTTTTATGTTTTTTTAATTGCTGACGTATAAATATTATTAGTTATACGTATTCAGCAATCGCGAAAACATATTCAATACTGCTACGAAATGTTTACACCATGAAATTAGAGAAGCAAGAGGAACTAGGTGATGAACAATACACCTCTTTGCACCTAGCAGTGAACAATATCAGTTACAAGAATATTTAGCTTTGGAGCTAAAATAAAAAAGTAGTATTTTAATGCACAAAAACTATAGTCCATTTAAAACAATGCACAAAATAAAGCTTGAAGCAAAGAGTTTTATTCAAACTAAGTATTTTAAAAACGCTACCTCTGCCTTACAACATAAACAGTCTTTCTATTTCTTTTTGCATTTCCCTTTGCGTGTTATAAGTATGGCACTGCTTTAGCCGGACTTTATCAAAATATATTTTGTATGATCAGTGACACTATTCCCAATGCGCAGTCGAAAAAAAATCCGCACGTGATTTTAAATCAACTGTGGTGTATATTGAGTGATATTAAATTCTAGTGTTTTTGTAACGAAGATGTCCGTGCTCCGTAGAGTTTTTACTGTAGATTATCATAATTATCCAATAGCAATGGAAACTTGTTGTGAAACATCTTCTAAAAACTATCATACTTTTCCCGAAAATTAAGCAAAATATGGACTGGAGTTGAGTTGGAACTCGAGGCGACTCAAAAACATAACATAACATAACACCCAACAGTCACATACATAGGTACCTAATCCTGATCCCATACTAGGAATCCTTGTGTCGTGGGTATTGGTAACTACGAGTACCATGGTATCACAACACCCAGACCCGGAACAAATATTTACAGATCATACAAACATTTGTCCCGCAGCGGGAATCGAAACCGCAACCTCTCACATCTCATCCGGCTACTCGCCCTCCACGCCACAGAGGTTGTCAAGGCCGTTCGTCGTAGCATGCTAGGAGTGAGGCATTAGTACAGTAGAGGACATTACAGGTTGATGATGAAGCAATATTTTCCGACTTTTCAGATATCATCTGGCAACCCTAGTTTTAACGTTCCGTTTTGTTTGCAGCTACCAACAGCAACTACGAGTGCGGGCGAGAACAAACGATACAGAGCCCGGGAAGCGGCCGGCGCACAGGAAGCTACCAGGTCTGCTTTGTCATAATTATTATCTGAAGCTTCTGGTTTTGTAGCTTTAGTTTTTTGGTTTGCGTTTGCTGATAATCTTGAAATAGATTTATCTTATATGCACAAAACAATATTTGATTTGAAAAATGATTTCTGAGTACAATATTTTTATGATACAAAATCGTTTAATATTTCGATATTTAACCAATCGTATCGGGGTTCAAACCCTCTTGGCCTGAGACACCTCGATTTTAGTGATCTGTAGGAGGTTTAAGGTAGCCGTGACACATTTTTATTGGACACAAAGTTGTTCAATTAAATATAAAATCAAACTAACATGTAAATGATTTATAATCTTTATATACAGAAATAATAATAAAAGTATATGCAACATTTAAAAAAATACAAATTTAAAAGTTAAGTCACAAAAGACCGTTGCAAACGAACTAAAGATAGCTCGCAGATCGAAATCACTATCAGACGGAAGTGTCTCCAAGACGCTGGCTGCATTTCCACGCTTAATGGCAATACTAATGCATTTAGCCAGATAAGAGTAAGCTGTTGGGGCACAAAGTCGTCGCTTCAACCAGATGCCCTGAAATAATTTTGAAAATGCGAAGGGCCCCATGTAAATTGTTTTGATGTTCTTTGTTAGAGTGATCACAATGAAGTTCCCCGTAATTCCCAGTACAGCTGTTCCAATTAATACAATTGATATCATTATCAATTGGAAACATTTCGTAACAACGGCAAATTGAACGATCAAGTTTATACGGAGGTAGAAATTAGGGCTGTCTAAATATTGTCATATCACTTATGACAATGTTTACAGTATTTTTTATTGACTTTTAAAAGATAGCTTCTGAATCATTATTTTGTTTATTATAAGAGTCTTGATGCTAATTAATATTACTACTTGTTTTTATTAATTACAAAAAGTACGATATAAAAATTCATACATAAACACGCCTTTTTCAGTAAGTATAACAGAGCTTCAGAGGGCTTATTTTATATCGTAAGTCGCGGGAATATAGACGTGACGAGTGGTGAGCTCATCGCCACCATTACCTTCAACGACCAACTTGGCTAACACTTTTTTGTAGTAATACACACTCCTAAAAAAACCAGCAGCCAGGACAAATATTATACCAAAAAAATTGCATAATAAGTCTGGACCAGTTACATAGGTTTAGAGTACTCCCAAGCCATCGTAGTTTGGTATGAAGTAGTGAGGAAGTTCCACGATAAATCACGTTTCAAAAAACTGTAACATTTTTTATTGTTTCAAATCAAAACCTGGAAGTAACGTGCATTTTAATTTTAAGTGGCCAAATGAGTCTCGAGCCACGCATAGGGTTCCGAAGTTAGCCAAAGTTTTCTATGTATAAAATGAAAAGGTTTCATCACACATATAGCTTCATTTTGTTAAACGTAAGTTCATTGTTTATTCAATCACAACATAATTTATGTCGATGACAGTAAAGGTATGAAGTAAAATAATTACAAAAGTCAGTTATTTACATATCCATATACATATAACAATCTGTAAAAACTTCAATTGGCTACCTCATGGTGAGATACACCCCTGTGACAGAATCCAGACAGTCAGACAGACAGATAGACGGTTGACGTATAGGCTTAGTAAGACTCCTTTAGATACGGAACCCTAAAAAATACAAAATCAGATCTTCTTCAAATAGTGTAGTTATAATCGAATATTACTTAGAATTGCATAAAACTAACTGAAATGTTAAAATAAATACCAAAAAGTAGTTGAAGCGTGATTTACCCAGGAATCTCGCATTTCTTACTGGGAGCCTCGTATTAAGTTTATAATATGTTGAAAAACTATAATATAACATAACACTCATATTACGCAACAGTCACATACGTGGTCCTGATCCGACACTAGGATTCCCTGTATCGTGGGTATCAAGAACTACGAGTACCGTGGTACCATAACACCCAGACCTGGAACAAATATTTGCGGATCATACAAAGAATTGTGAAGACATGAGTTACTCTAACGCTGAAAACACTACTGGTTAAAATTCAGCTCTATTAACCTATTTTCTAACCTGTAAGACAAACCCTTGCCATAACTAGAAGCCTATATAGTAGTGAGTGATGGCATGGCGGCTATAAATTTGCATGTTATTGCGAAAGACGGAACATGAAACTAATAAATTAAGGCTTATGAGGGGATTACAACAGGGTGAAAGCCCTTCAATTACTACATAGTTTAGAAAACATGGTAACCAGTAAGCAAACTTGTAGACAACCTCTGTGGCGCGGCGGGCGACTTGCCGGCTGATACGCATGAGGTGAGGGTTTGATTCCCAGATCTGCAAATATTTGTTCCGGGTTTCGGTGTTGTGGTAACATGGTACTCGTAGTCCCTTGATACGCACGACACAGGGAATCCTATAGTGTTGGATCAGGACTATGTGACTGTTGGGTACGTTATGTTATGTATGTTGAATCTTTGATTCATCATACTTCATAAATGGTGATTCCAAAAACTGTTCTCATAGAAAAAACAGATTTTTCCCGCCCATTAAATAAAGATGCAGAAAAGAATATCGCCTAATTATTTCACTTAACTAGATTAGACGGCGTATCGTTAACTTTTTTAACAAAACCTGCCTATTTTACCTCTTTGCAACTTTTCTCTTTGATGGATAATGTTTTTCAGCCCTCTATTTTCAGCCTCAGACAACCATAAAAACCCAAGTTTTATATTCACCATTTTTAGGGAAAGTACCTACGCAGTAATAACAATTTGTACCTTCCTAGTAAACATGTTTAGGCATACGTTGAAATAACAGAACAGAGTGTAATATTGAAGGCTCATTGAAGGAGGAAATTTTTTGTTCGCATAAAAAATTAGAAATGTAAATGTGATTTGCTTCGTTTTATGTGTTTCTTTATTTCCCTGTTAACTTTTATTGTAGAGTATAAAATGTTAAATAATGTTGCTGATTTTAGCGAAATGCTTTTGATTATGTGTATTGAATTTTACTAGGGTTCCGTAGGGGGTACAAACGGAACCTATTTGTTGTGACAACTCTGTTTTAATAATCACTCAATTAGAAAAAAAACTACTTGACCAAAGAAGCTAAAATATGGTACATATTAATATTATAAAGAATTAGGTGACTCAATCACGGACGTGTCAATGAATTCTGATTTTGGGGCTTAATTTGGGAGCAGACTAGAAAATAAATAAAAAACCGGTGTCAAATGCATAATGTAACATTATGAAATGAAATAACTTGTTATGAGATGCACAAACATATTTTTTTTATTTTTTTTAATACTTAGTTTAAAAGATATTAAAGAAAATATGGGAAAATTTAACATTCCTCCCCAACAAAACTAATTTAATCCTATCTCCAAAATTACTGAGCCAAAAATGTTGAAAAAATGTGGAATATTGGGCCTTACTCATTATACTCTACAGGTAAGCCTAAATAGAAATCCTAAATCTTCAAATTCCTAGGGGAAACGGAAAAAATTAATTGAGAAAATGTTTATAAAATTATGTTAATTAATTAATATTTTACTTGGTCGTGGTTATAGCCTACTTGTACGAAACCCTCTCCACACTAGTCTGACTCGCACTTGGCTGGTTTTTTTTATTGTTTCTATTATTGATTAAATTTCATTTTTTTATGTTTTATAGTTACCACTAGGTGTGTTTTAAGTAAACTAATTAGAGCCATCTATTATTGACACACAGGACGCAAACTTCAAAACTTCAAGTTCGGCGAATCCTACAATGCTCGTGCGGTTACTTTACCTCATTTGCTAAAGTCAAATACATTTAAGAGTTGAGCTTGGGGATAAGTTAAACTTCATGAATTTATTTCCATGAATTCTGTTGAATTGTGTTCGTTTGAGCTATTTCTCTCTAAGAAGATTTAAACAGTTCGAAGTATAAGGTATTTGGTTAAACAAAATTCAGAGAAAAGTCTACAATTGCTGTTGGTATTTACTGATCACAGAATATTTGAAAACTGGGAAAACTGTTTAGTCTGTTCAACATTACCGTTTAAACATGGGTGTGCAACGAGAAAAAAAAACATTACTAACCTAGAAGGTTCCACCACCGTTTGTAAAGAAAATGCACTAATGATATTTGTCAATCTGAACCCTGATTTTCTTAATTATTAAACATTCATCTTCTTCTTTTCATTATGGCTTCTGTGGCTTTAATTGAACATTCAATTTATAATATAATCTCATCTCAGTCAACTGTCATATCTGTCAATGCGTGCTTAGATGTTCAGTCAAATTAGGTGATTTTTTGAAAAAGTGTGGAATTAATTAGATGTAGTCATGAAAACTTTTCTAATTGTTTTGTATGGCTTAAAAATTACCTCTAATAATAAGCATCAGTAATTTCACCCTCCGGAACAGGGTGAAATAGGGTGAATACCTTAAAATATCCGTAACTTAATGGGGGAAATAGAAGTAGTCGGTGCAATTTGGCATAGACTTTGAACCGTTATGATCTACATTAAAAAACTTTTTGTGGTTATTACGGCTCCGGGAAAATTAGGGTAGTCGGTGAAAATTGATAGACTTATCAGAAAAATGTTCGAAATACTACCAGGTTTGCACCATGGTGCGTCTCACGGAAGGCACTTTTCCATATTTTATTGTCGCTCTACTTCGGGGAAAATTAATGTAGGTCTGGAAATTGACTTAAACTTATTCATTTAATTAGTACTACATCCACCGGAAGTTTTATACTGGTTTTTTTACGGAAGATGCATTTGTTCAACACTGTGTTCCCTACATGCACGTGTTTTTTATTAAAATCATAATGCACAAAAACAGTTTCTTTCTATTTTAAAATTTACGGCCTTTTTAAGTTTGTACCTTATATTTAAAAGGGTTCCGTAAGCGCCAGAAACGGTGCAAACCTAGGATAAGCTTCTTTTCTTGTCATCTAACGTTTACATAAGAATCCACGACTACACGACTTAGGTCCACACTTTTTGCTAATTTGCCTGTACTAGTAGTGAAGATTACTTAAACTTCGCATGCATACGTTATCTTTCTCGATCTAACGAACATTTTACTGGGCGACAGAAAGGTAAATTAACTATTAATTTAATGAACTATTTTTTATTAACTATTAGTATATTGATTTATTTACTATGAGAATTGATCGTTATCATTATAGGTCTCATGATGGTTGTGAAATCGTAGGAGCAATCGTTATCTAACAAACGCACGAACGTATATTGATATGAAACTATTACGGCCTTATTACAAAACATGGACTAAATCTGAATTTAGTCCAGGCCTACTAGTCTAGGATTAAATATCGACATTAAGCATATGCAACTTTAAATACGAAAGCAGATGGTTTGTTTTCCGAAATAAATTCTCGCGCTACTTCGCAAATTTCCAAAGTATCAAACTGACGGATTGTGTCACATCACAATTGAGATGTCCAAATTCTTACCTCTAACAAGCAATCAACTGTCAATTTATAGACCATTGCTAAACTAGGGGGCTGCCTGGTTTTAGATAAACTAGAGATAGTCCAAGCTTATGTCATTTTTGGCATATCTAGCTCGAAAGTTGCTTCTGGAAAACAAACCATCTGCTTTTGTATTACAGTCGTATATACCCTAGGTCGATATTTAAGCCTAGACTGGTAGTCCTGGTTTAAACCCAGACTAAGGGCGTTTTTTATAATAACACCCATAGAGTGACGAATTAACCATGTTCGGAACCCTAATAAAGAAAGCTAGACACATATGTATAAAACCTTAGAATAAGGACTATGTATAAACCCTAACAATACTAGTTTTACTGTCACAAAGTTAGACATTTCCATGGACCTACTACCATAGACATTCCTGTCAGAAACATTCCCACAGTGTTTACCAGGCAGATTCAGACTGCAAGGCAATGAGGTGACACTGGGATGTAGAAGACAGCTCCTATTAAAATGTACTTTCATAAGCTACTCCTAGGCCCGTATTCAAGAACTAAACTCAAACTGAATATAGGCTCAAGCATAGATTATTTGACAGATTTGAATGACCACCAAATCTATGCTAAGTCTCGATTCACGCTTGAACATAGTTCTGGAATACGGACCAAGACCTAAGCTATTAATAATACATTTTTACAATCAATAATAATAATAAAACATAATATTTTCATACAGAGTTACTTCTAATGTTTTGGAACAAAATTGTGTTTTATTTCCTTCATATTGAATTTAGTGTTACGTCATAATATATCTTATAACACGCGGAACGTCAAGACGCTTCTATGGTACCTGATTTATTAAATTCCTTCAAGCAGTCTCCGAGCTACGAGAGAACAGGTGAACTTTATACCTAGACTGTTAAAATGATATCCCTCCTTGTGTTTTGCGGAAGTTGGGTACAAATAATGTTACAGATTACGCCAGGTGTGTCTTCTAAATACTTAGTTATATTAAAGCCGTTTTAAGGGGCCTGCAAAGGCCGCAAGCAAATTAAATTTGAAGCGAATGTCAAAATCAGCTATCATGTACGAGCCGTTCAGAATTTGTATCAAATTGGGTCGTGTTCGGTAATACCAAAAATTATGAATCAAAACTTAATGTTTTTTTCATATCTTATTGTTATTCTGTAGCTTGATAATATAATGCTATTTTCATAAACACCAGAATTCTAGAAAGTACGTTGTTTTTAATACGAAACAAATAAGATGAAAATATGTCGTAAAAGTCGTAAAAATATACAAAATAGAATTCGCTTAAATTTCGTTTCAGGTAAGTATTTTGAAACAAAAAATATCTAGGAACCTAGATAAATACAATCCAAAACCGAATAATAGCATAATATGGTGGAAATATGCTCGAATTACAAATAATTTTGGTATATCGTTTGCATGGGCAGTTCATCCTTCCCCGACCCCTTAAGATGGACATAAATATCGTATGATACTTTGACGTAACATTTAATATGAATTATTATATCTAGTGTGTTGGTCTACTTTGTATCACTCAAGCAAGTATTATGATTTTCAAGTGTTTAATTAAACTTATTTCACTACAGTACCCATCGGATTCGGACAGCGAGGCAGTGTGGGAGACGAGTGACGTGACATTAGAGCGGGGGGTGAGCGGTCTGGGGCTCAGCATAGCCGGGGGCGAGACCGGAGGCGACGTCAGCATCACCAAGCTAGCCCCTGGGGGCGCGGCGAAAGTAGACGGCAGATTACAGATTGGAGATATATTGTTACAAGTAAGTTGCATTGTTTTTTTTTCTATAAATTTAGATGGTAAATGCTTTGAAATAAATTGAGAGAACAAATAATATGAGTAATATATCTATTCTATAGTTTATATTATATTTTTATATAGCGTCTTAGGGACGCTTCTGTCTTGTATTGATTTGGATCAGTTGAGCTATCTATAGATCGTTTGCAAAGGTCTATAAATACCCTCGAGAGCAATGAATCCGGGTCACTTAAAGAATCCTAAAAATCTCGGAAACTAAAAATGCTAGGTTAATGTAATAAATTGTATTTAATAGACAATGTAATACTCCTTAAATGAAGGTATTAAAACTTCTTAGTTATTGTAAAGTTATAACATAAAAAAAACAAATTTAAAAAAGGGCCACTTTCGAAGATGGAACTACGAAATTACAGCATTTGGTTTTGCTTTTGTTTGTAATCTGTCATTTATGTGGGTACATAAACCATGTTGATAGTGCTCTATATTCATTATTCAAGCTGAAATTATGTCGCTTACGCCTGAAGAATGCACCAGAATACTTACAATGCTGGAAACCGGCCGGAGTCAGCGCGATACAGCCAGGACTGTCGGTGTGTCGCTGTCAACAGTACAAAGAGTTCTCCGACGTTACGAAGAAACTGGTTCTAACCTACGCAGACCAGGAACGGGCAGAACCAGGTGTACCACAGCACGAGAAGACCGATACTTGGTGAACACCATGCTTCGAAATCGCTTTCTCACAGGAACTGAACTCACAAATCAGTTTCGACGCCTCGGAGGAAGTAACACAAGTGCATGGACAGTAAGACGTCGGCTTGCTGAATCTAACTTAAAACCCCTTAGACCTGCAAACGGCCCTAAACTGGAGCGTGGGCATCGTATTTCAAGACTAAGATATGCCCAGAGCCACGTAAATTGGAGTATTGAAGATTGGTCAAAAGTTATGTTCTCCGACGAATCAAAATTTATGCTCTACAAGCACGATGGAAGACACAGAGTGTATCGAAGACCAGGGGAAAGATTCAAGCAAGCATGCATCGAAGAAAAAGTAGCCTACGGTGGTGGGTCTGTACTTGTGTGGGCCGGAATTTCTTCTGAAAGTCGCACAGAGCTGGTGATCATAGAAAACGGCTCTTTAACTAGCGTAAGATATGTGGAAGAAATCCTCAATGATCACGTTGGTCCATTTATGGTCAATTTAGGTGAGGATGCTATATTTATGCATGACAATGCCCGACCTCATACAGGTAGGATTGTGAATGACTACCTTCAAGAGATGAACATTACTCGTATGGAGTGGCCAGCGCGCAGCCCGGATATCAACCCGATCGAGCATGCTTGGGACGAGCTAGGCAGATGCGTAAAACAACGAAAACCTCCCCCAATCACGCTTCGTGAGCTCAAAATTGCTCTCACAGAGGAATGGGAGAATATTCCCCAAAATCGTATAAGGAACTTGGTGTACAGCATGCCAAACCGCGTAAACGCAGTAATGGAAGCACGAGGAGGCAATACGAAGTATTAAAATTCAAGAAAATCGTAATAAAGTTCAAAAATTTCATGTTTCCTATATTTGTTTTAAGGAGAGATCAGCAGTTTTTTTCTTTATGTAATTTTGTGTTAATAAAATGTATGGTGACTCATATTTTTTTTACCTTCATTTAAGGAGTATTACATTGTCTATTAAATACAATTTATTGCATTAATCTATCATTTTTAGTTTCCGAGATTTTTAACATTCTTTAAGTGACCCGGATTCATTGCTCTCGAGTGTAGCTCGAATGTTTCATTTGTATTTCAAATTTTGTATTTATACTTGTATAGAGTGTTATTATTTTTTATGTGAATAAAGTTTATTACCTATAAAAAGGAATATATGGGTACATAGACAAAAATAGGCGTAAAAAAGCTCTTCGCAATCCTAACAAGACTCTACGATCCAAATAACATAATACGAGACATTGTAATGGACTTATTGTAAGAGTCAAATACGCAAAATAACATCTCAGAAACTAAAGCTAATAAAATAGTCAGCAGAAAAATTGGAACATATGGTAAAGTAAATCAAACAGAAAATGCGAAAACACAAACAAATGAAAACGAATAAATAATCCCAGAACAAGATATCTCTAAGAAACAAGAGACGCATTAGGCACACGGAAATGACAAAGTGTCTATAAATTATGTCGTTTCTTATCCAATACCCTCAGCATGAGTTTCTTGCACGCCAGCAAATCGACAGCAAATCCATCGCAATGTCTCAGACAGTAAGCTCTGCTGGGCTTGAAATCTTACTAATTTATCTAGCAATTACACATAATATTTGTTACAGATTTGATTAAGTGGATGTGATAGCGTGTGAAACTCGTGATACTGGTACCATTCATGGATGTTCTTATAAATAGGTCCTCGAGACTTGAAAAGAAATATAAAGGGGAGAGTTACGAAAATAATGTAATCAAACTTTTTTACCACGTTGATAAAACACTTCCGGGACTTGTTTAAGCGGCATTATTCATAAACTTTTCTTATTTTAATGAAATTTTGCACGAGGTCGAATACGTATTGAATTTAACACGTTCATTTCCTTGCGAATGGATGAAAAGAATTAAATTTTGTGTGAATTTATTTTGAGGTATTTTAGTTCTTTCCCTAATGTTGGATATATATTTATTATTAAGGAAGTTTGTTTTGTAGAAATCACTACAAAGCGTTAAGACTGCCCATAATAACTTCACAACAATGAAAAGGTTCTCAACTTGGTTGTATTTTTTTATGTTTGTTTTTTATGTTGTATCTCCGGCGTTTATGAATCGATTTGGAAAATTCTTTTTTTATTTGAATGGATATACATTCAGATTGGTCCCATTTTTTTCAGAATCCAGTTCTGATGACGGAATCTATGAGGAATTGAGGGAACTCCTCAAATATCGTAGGCATACATATGGCGATTTTGATATTTTCAGCAACAAACCAAGCATTTGCATTCAGAAACTATCACATCGCATTTACGGAGCAGTTTTGCGAGTTAACTATGCCCTACTTTCAGAGTATGAGTTTTTTTTTTAAAGATCGCAATTCTTATATATAGTCTTGTAGAGGTTCCAGCAACCATATAACATCCGTATATAGATTTGCTATGGTTAAATCAGTCTAATAAACCAGTTATCTAATCCAAAGTGAATTATGATTAAACTCAAAGCAATAAAGGGCCAGATTAACATCAACGGTTTACGGGATCGTACTTTATGTCTCTGTTTCCTCTGAATATCACTATTAATGGTCTGAATTCATCCTTGGTTGAATAACATCACATTTGTACGGCTTAATAAACACAAATGTAATATGATGTATCTGATGAAGTTGATACATTTTATGAGGAATAATAATTTTATCGACAACAATGTTCACATAAAATAAGTTGGGTGAGGTATGTAAACTATGTAGATATTGGATAACACCGAAAAAAACCGACTGTCTTATTAGCAAAAATAATTTTTAGTAATTTCGCTGGCCGTAACTGCCTCGGCTTAAGAATAAGACGCCTCCATTTCCTCCCGTGGATGTCATGAAAGGCGATTAAAGGATTATTACGCTAATAGATGGGCAGCATCTATCTGAGTACTTAAAACCAATACAGCGATGACCCAATCCGCCTGCTAGACGTAGTGATTATGGCAAAACCCCCTATTCTTTGGGAGACATCTTCCACCAGGCGTGGAAGAATCTTCCGTTCTGGGCGTCTACCAGATAAAGAAGAAAAAAGCTCTGGAAATAATGTTTTATACTAAACAAGAATAAGCATTTAGTATTAGCGGTAAAGTAACGGCATATGAGACTTCATATTTATGTCTCAGGGTGACGGGCGTAGTACAATGTCACATAGGGCGCGTCCTAGATGGACGTGACCTAAGAGGTATTCCATTTGTTATGGGATGGAGCTACCGCTGAATCGTGGTTATTCACACAAAAAACAAAAAAAAGTATATAAGTAAAATTAAAATGTTTTTTGAGCCCATAACAGAATAAATTGTGCCACTTTTCGCTCAAAAAATACCTAATGATGACAAGTGGAAGTTAAAACAACTAAAGTCCAACGGTTACTGAAAACCTTAACTGTCAATGAAACTAGAATAATTGTTTGGCTTATAAACATTAAATGAAAGGGTTTCTTTGTAAACAAACATAATACAAAATGAACAGAGCAATTAAAAACGAAAATAGGGCCAATGTAAAATACAGAGGCCATCGCAATGTGCTAAATGTAGTTGAAATTGTCGCAATATATCGCTGACCACCAGGTGTGCGTTCTGTCAGTTTGTCCATAACAATGGATTTATGAACTAAACGACAGAGCCATTTAAAATGAAAAATATTTTTGTGCAAACTGGCGTTTGATATTTTTTGTATAATATTGATGTGGTAGGCATACCTAAGGTTACTTATTGGACGGACAATTATCACGTGACTTTAGTTCACGTAGGCGAGAGGCATGTTGATTACAGTTTTTGACAGTAATCATAATAAATCTGTGTGGTGATGCATTGCTAAAGGCAGAGGTTACTGCACTTAACATGAAGTGAGCCATCCAATAGTACCAACACTTAAAAAATCAAAAATGAAAAAAAAAATGATTTACTTCTGGGAAATGGGTCTTGTTGACATTGGTCAATCAGAAGTCGTCGGGGTCACCACTTGTAGGTACTCTATACGAAAACTTAAATAAATAAATAAATAAATGCTGGACATTTCACACAACACTATTTAGCCCCAAACTAAGCAGAGCTTCTGTTATGGCTACTAGATAACTGATATACTTAATATAATACATTATATAGATAGATATTTTTTATTATACATAGAAAAATACCCAGAACACCCTGAACAAATATCTGCAGATCGTACAAATACTTTTTCCGAGGCGGGAATCGAAGCTGCAACTTCCTGCGTCGAACCTTCGCCCGCCGCGCCACAGAGGTCGTCAACTTGTTATTACGACCTACTAGGTACTATTTCTCTTATTTGAATTATACTAGTACCTAATTTCATCTGCTATGTTCACTGACCTTCGGTGGGACAGTCGCCAATGACTGTCTGCCAAGGTCTGTCAAGAAAAAGGAAAACTCCTGAATAAAATCCTAATGGGGGCAGCAGCCAATATAAATACTTGCACATGGTTGAAGAATCTTTATTCTGCGAGGGGTTTCTCTCATCTGACCAGTCCTCAAGGGTTGGTCCTTGAACTGCGTTGTAGAAAGCTAGGAGAAATTCCTGCACAAATCAATATTTGCATCAGCTGCACTGATAAAAGCAAGTAATAATAATAATCTATAGTCATGAGTTAGTACAACTAGTAAGTCACAGAGCTTAATTACAACATATTATGTCAAGGGAATACAAACGTCATACGAGTCTGATAGCAAATTGCAGTACTGTATTACATTAATATGCAGTATTGTACCTGGCCTAAAAATATACCTCTCTCTCTCCGCCAGTGGATGCCATAAAAGCCAAATACACGATAGTTGCTGCCTATACTAACACCAATACTGCAATCACCAATCGCCATAAATTCCCTCATTGCATTTTATGGGGCTCGTACAGCCGTGGATGTCACAAGCTGTTGATGAAAATGATGATAATTGTTAGTGAGCAAATGAGTTCAATAACCCTGAAACGTAGCATTCCTATAGGTAATTTCACCGTTAACCTTGCCTTCTAAACCAGGATAAAACAATGCAGAAATATTACTCTATAAAAAGCATCATAATCAAACTTTATCCACTGTTGCCACTCAAACCTATTCTCGAGAAGCAAGAGTGAACAAATCTGTTCACTTCGCTGTTTCCTTTGCTGAACAGCAGATAGCTTCCGAGTATCATGGCTGCTGTGACGACAGCAGCATTCTAAGATGAGGCTGATAAACAGCGAGGCTGAGCCCTCGTCCTTTTCTCTTACACTAACTATTCTACTATATTATACTTGTACCTTTGTAACTAAGATAAGTATTCCTGTAAGTGAATAAATGCCCTTTGATGTATTTTATTTTAAATCGTAATTTACCACATGGGGTCTTTGGTTATTTGGGTCACATGAGTTTTTTGTTCTGAGACATCCTCACGATGTTTCCTTTCATTGTTTATGGCATGTGATAATGCTCATAAATAAACTCACACCCAAACCAGAATTTGAACTCCCGATCAGAAGGGCTCGATACCAACTAACTACACAAGGAATCTTAAACGATCGATGAAACCCATCGTTAGCTCGTTCTGTTTTCACTAGCAAGCCACAGGCCTCCCTCTCAATCACAAAGAGCTTACGATCCGTAATCCACGTGGATCAATGGTGGATCAGAGGATGTCACACGTCATTTTGAAATAAGATCTTAATTTTGTCATGACTTGGCAAATATTTTATTAATTGAGAATGATTTTATTTCTTTGGATTTTATGATTTTACAATCAGAACTTGTACATTTATTTTGCTACTACTACTAGTATTGTTTGATGACCTCCGTGCCGTGGCGGGCCAGTGCCGGCTGAGACTCAAGAAGTGTGGGTTCGATTCCCGCGGGATAAATATTTGCATGATCTGCAAATATTACCAACTTAACATTTCGATTTTGAGAAATTTATTTTGTTGCGAGAGATGGGGTTTCGATTCCCGCGCGATTGCGTGAAAAACGTTTGTATGATCTATTATTCCAGGTCTAGTTATTGTGTGTATTAAACTAAGTGCATGATACCGAAGACTAAAGAAATCCTAGTGTGGGGTCAGAACTATGCATGTGACAATTAGGTATTATGTTATCTACATATAAAAAAACATGTTTTCTATTTGTGCAGGTGAATGATATTTCTGTAGAAGGCGCCCCACATTCGGTAGCTGTGGATGCACTTCAGAAGGCTGGAAACGTTGTTAGATTAGTAAGTACTCCATATTCCTAAATCCAACTCTAAACTAAAACTAACTGCATTGAAAAGAAACAAATTGTAAGGAATCGCTTTGGCAGTATTACACGCTTGTTTCAATCAGTGATGCCAACCGTTGCTAATAGTAATAATTCAGGATCGCGCTGACCTACTTTGCGAAGTAGTATTTTACTAGGTAGGTATGTGTAGCATTAAGCCTGTCCGTACACCTGGTTCTTACATGGATGTTAGATATACTTAAAACTATCTCGATAAATATCTGAAACGACAGTCCAGTCAGCCAGCTTTGGATTTATGAGTGTACCTACTTCTGAACTTCCGATATCTATGGTACTTACACAGACAAGCTAGGAATCGTATTATTTGGTTGTTTTTTTTTTGTATGTATTTTACTTGTAAAGTTACTAACATTGCTGCTTTTATGAACCTTAACTAACAACAATGCCATAGGAAGGTACGGTAATTGACCAAGTCTGTGCAGAGATGAAAAGTTGCTTATTATGTCAATCCAGGGGCCAAAATATTGCAGTATTTTTAAACGGTTCAACCATTTGGAACGTTTATAAGTGCTGTCAAAAAATAGTGAAAGTTGGATCGATCGCTACATCAACGTAACTTCTAGAAAAACGCTATTTCCTTTGCGTTCAAAATTAGCATGATTGACCCCAGCTTATGTACTATGGTGTGCTATCCACCGGGATTGCAGTACGCATACAAATCATATGATTTGAATGCAGTTCTGCAGTTTTACATCGTAATCGTGTTTTATGGGTTGGAAAGAGGAGCTTTTATTGAAATAGAACCCTCCTTTTAGCTCAGAGTAATGAGAAAAGGCTGCAAATGTCAGTTAAATGTTCTACTTTATTCATGGATTTGTGCATCATTGCCACTTATAATGTAGAGGAAGGCCCTCCACGCGATGGACTAATGATAACAATAAATGTCGCAGGAATTCGGTGGATGTAGGCGACTCAAGACCGTTCGTCGTAGGGGTTAGGCCTATGTCCAGCAGTGGACTTCCACAGACAGATAATGATGATTACACCATCATTCATTAATCATTATTATTGAATTTTGTTGGTATGTCGCAAACAGCAACCATTGGTTACAAAGCCTGCTCATAACACTACGGTTGAAGTTGATTAATTGTGTTATTATCGCTTTTCATTGCTGACTACTGATTTGTCATTTCATTATTAACCACTCCACTGTTTTGTATATAAAATTTAGGGTTTTCTACTTAATGTTAAACCAACATAACTGCCATGTAGTGTAGAGCTATATGTACCCGAAGTAGCATGCCTTATAAATCTAAATAAATATATAAAATCGTTGTGTAACTGACTCGACACTGATGGAAGTACAGTCTAGACGCTAAGTCCTAGGTACTTGCAATTTGGAGGGTACATTCCTTTGTGGTGAAGAGGTGCACTAAGAAAGGAATTTTAGAAATTACAAGGGGGTGCATCTAGTTGTTGAAGTCTCTATGGAAAAAAACTCTACACAGACAAAGTTGCGGGTGCGTTCCATTCATAAATCTTTATAAGCTTGTCGAAATATTTTTGCTGAATGTTCTGATCATTAACAAATCAGTAGCAGCAGCATTTCTACTGCTACTAATTTAGTTTCAGAATCCAACCTAGGGTTAAAAAATGCGGGTCGGGGACATTATATTGTAAATAACTTCGAACATGAACTTTGAAACCAAATATAAAGCATATTTTTGTTTCCAAAAATATGTCCTATGTTCCAAGGCTTTTAACCCAAATTAGTTATGTTTTAATGGCCGTGGTATGTCTGGCAAAGACCCCTTATTCTCCTCCCGTGGTTGTTGTAAAAGATTTACTAAGGGATTACACCAGGGTATGGGCAGCAGCATCCATCTGAGTACTTAACATCAAACTGCGATCACCGATCCGCCTGGCAATGGTGGTGATTAGGTACCTATGGCAAATCCTTCCATTGTATTCAATGGGAGAGGACTCGTCCAGCAGGGGACGTAAACAAGTTGGTGATGATTAGTTATGTCTTTCGTTCTTCACAGAGAGTACGCCGTGCCCGTCAACCAAGGGTAGTAACACTGTGGAGAGGCGTCCGCGGACTAGGGCTCGGCATAGCGGGTGGAGCGGACAACGCTGGTGGCGGTGGCGTGTTTGTGTCACACGTAGCGGTGGGCGGGGCGGCCCATCATGACGCCAGACTGAGACTAGGAGATAAAATTTTGGCTGTAAGAGATGAGGATGTAAGTTGACATGCAATTTTTGCTAAACTGATTAGAGCAATGATTTCTTAGTGCTTCATAAGAAAGCAAAGCAGACCGCTCAAATTCAATGCGTATAAGTGGTGAAGGTCTACACATTCGTTCTTATAGTAGACGAGTGAAGCGAGACTCAAATTGACTCTCAAGTTTGAGAGGGTGGAGTACTGATAAGCTCAGCTAGCTGCCCATGATCAGTGATCAATAAAAATAAGAAGTGAGAGAGCATAATAAGATAAAGATAAAGATAAAGCATTTATATATAAAAATATACATAGATGTAATAAGGAAAATTTAAGTAACATTATGGATTTATATAAAAAACAGAAACTATGGCCCCACACTTGGCTTTATGCCCGTGTTGTGGGTGCTCAAAGCGACTAACAAAAGTGAAATAATTACAAGTATCGATGAAAGTTGGTTAAAAAGAGATTGACTTGACTGGCGTGTGAAATTACTAACTCAGTTGATTTTATTTCTACTCTTTTGTTGACAGGGTATAGAAACATCATTAGTAGGAGCGACGCACGCGCAAGCGGTTACTGCGTTGAGAAACACGGGCGAGCATGTCACACTGGTCGTCCTTCCCGCTGCGTCTTTTCCACCAGTCGCTAAAGCCACACCGCTTTACTCCAGTAAATAAACCTTATTTTTTTATCTCTTAAGACAGTTGGCATATATTTTATCTTTTATGCAAATAGCCCTATGAATGTCTTACCTTAAAAAGTTTTTGTAGATGCAAATATTTTAGAGTTATTTCAGTATTTTTTTAAAGACATCGACACTAGATCGAAACGTGATCTGAACTTCATTTCGACTATTTTTATTGCGAGAATTGGGCTCCACCAATCAACCATACACATATCGTAGGTTAAGGTTATTTGGTTTTTAGGTTATTTGGTAGGTGGTGATTATGGCAAATCCCCCCGGGTTCATCAACCCCATAAAATTTGACCATAGTCAAGCATAAGAAAATATTATTAAATGTATTCTTTTTAATAAATTTACTTGAATTCCCGCAACGATATGAACATCCAAAATTATGGCATTTAGCTGAAAATGACTCTCAAAGAGAATTTTACAAGTTACATCTTTGTGTGTGCAGCCAAAACGCAAGCCACGTCGTGTTCAACCCTCCACGAGCTCTTAGAAGAGGAACCGACTGAAATAACGAGGTAACATTGCATTTAATTTCAATTCCATTTGACTCTCATACAATTTAGAGCAAGGAGGTTAATGTATTGCGATTGATTTTGTTTCATTTGTGAACGTTGAACATGGAATAATATATTACCCAATGATTTAGATATTGCTTTCGCAATAAAAAAATAAGCCTTTCGAAATTGGTACGAATACGTCTAGATATCAAGACCATTTGTCATAGCATTCTAAGGGGGAGGCTGATGTCCAGCAGTGGACTTCTACAGGCTGATGATGATGAGAATGACATCTAGATAAGTATCATAATGTTTTTAGCATCACAGATATCTGAAACAATAAACCTTGACTAAACTTGCGCGTGATTGTAGAGTAACTCTTAAGGCGAGTACACATTAGGCGCTCGGCGTTGCGTTAGGCGCGCGTTGGTAGCGTACATACGGCGCGCTTAGCACGTCGTTTTACGAGCGTTAGTAGGGCGTCCATACTAACAATATTTTAATAATAATTAAATTATTATTATTATATATATTATATATTGATAATATATAATATTTTAATAATATTAATAATATTTTATTTTTATAATCAGGACTTTCCATGTCCCATATAGCTGGACGCTTTTGGATTTCGTCGATAAATAAGTCTGTATTGAAGTGCTCGGTCTCCATTTTGGTGAATTGCGTCCACTCTACACGAAAGCGCGCGTTCAAATGTACAACAAATGGCGGCTCATGTATCTCGAAGCGGCGAAACGCGCGTTTGAACGAAAATCTCAAAGCGCGCGTTCGACGCGCGCTTGCGTGTGTACACCTAGATAAGAACTACTGGTTCTCAAAACGCGCGTTACCAAAGCGCGCGCTTCAAAACGCCTAATGTGTACTCGCTCTTATCCTTACCGATTAGGTTATTCTTAACTCCATAATGCGTTGGCACATCAAACATCCCCATAACAAACTGAAATCACCTCTACAGTAGCATTACTTTCGAAAACTTATCACGTGACCTTTTGCAGGCCGTTTTACTTTCCTTTAAGTAGCTTAGATAACGTATGTGAGGGTTGTATAATATTCGGTGTTGTCAGGTAGTAGTGAGTATCAAAGCCTCTGGGACCATACATTCAACTTTTAGATAACTTTATACACCGTTTCGTTGTTGGCGATAATTCCCAAGCCATTATCTTAGCTTTATGAGCCTGTTTGGCACCAGTGTATCAGCAGCTATTGATGTTTAATAGCAATATGCAAAGTGCTAAGCAATCCAAATTGCTGCAATTTTTTACCAATTCCAAAGCAGTGCATCCGAATTTTTAAATTAACAATAATAATCGCTACTAATTTATTTTAGCACTAAACCGCATTGGACTTTTGTAAACAATATTCTGGCCTAACTGTTGGATGGCTAGACCCTAAACTACAGAGTTATTTTATTTATTTTATCTTAATTTTTCTGAACAAAAACATTATAAATGAAAAAAAGCAATTCAAACCATAACAACTAACCTAAATAAGTCGTTAAAAATCCTCATGAATAAATCCTTTCTTTTATAATTACTTCTTTTGAAGTCCGGCTGAAGTGGTAAGCTTAGCACAGAACTCGGAAGAGGCAAATAATTCTGTGTGCACAGAACAAATATTTGTTTAGGATCTGAGCGGTGGCCTGGGTCGGATTAAGTGGGTGATAATAGAGGCAGGCACTAGTACAGTGAAGTTGAAAAGATCAACAAGTTGCCCCAATTTATAATGAAATTGCCTTTCTATTACAAATAATTCCAATGACTGATCTCATACTCGGACTAATTACTCAGACTACTTCTTTGGTAAGCCATCACCCATGACGAATGTTTTTCAGTATAAGATCAGTCACTCAAATTACTAGAATGACTGGGAAAATAATGAGTTTCTAACTGCAAACAGCAATGCGTATAAGACAGGGCGTTTATATGAAACTGGTAATTATTTGTTTGAAATATATTTATTTACCGACTTGCTGTCCTAAAATGGTATAAACGTGCTGCCCTGGGTGCCATCACCCTAACTACGACTCTGGTTGTTAACTGTTTACGGTGTAGTGTCTCAAGACCGTAATTAGGTGGAATTTTGGTCTGGTCCGTTGGTTTTGGTACAACACAATCACAGCCTCGGGACAACCGAGGACGGTGTAATACAAATGATTAGGTCTAGCAATGAGATTTGAAGTATACTACACCTCATGCTGTAAAGTGTCCGGGTGATGTGGTGAGTCTGGCCTAAGAATATAGAAAGAAAGAAAGAAAGAAAGAAAAAAATAAAGAAAAAGCATTTATTTGTTTCAATAATCTACTATATAAAAATAAGTCGGGTTTTCCTTCCTGACGCTCTAACTCCAGAACGCACGAACCGATTTCCACGGTTTTGCATTCGTTGGAAAGGTCTCGGGCTCCGTGAGGTTTATAACAAAGAAAATTCGGGAAAAATTCAGGTCAAACCAACATTTTAAGTAGATGGCGCACGAAGCCATCTGGTGGCGAAACGGAGTTCGCCGGGTTTGCTAGTGCATCATAAAAAAGACACGGTAAAATACAAAAGACACACAACACACAACAAATATTAACAAAGAAAATTAAAACTAAACAGAATACAAGAATGACTTGTGTTATATTATAATAATGTGCCTCTTAGTACCATACCCCAATATATACCAATATACAATATAGTGGATTTCGTAAAAGCCAACTAAGGGATTACACCAGGGGATAATACTGTGATCACCGATCCGCCTGCAAAGAGTGGAGAATATGGCAAATTTCTCCATTGCATTCTATGTTGTAGGCCTCGTCAAACAGTGGACGTCTAAAGGCTGTTGATAATATAGGATAAGATAAGATTACACCTCATATGGAATAAATAGTTCCTCTTATAATCGGAAGTGTCTAGATAGAGTTTTTTGCTCGCTTGAAATCATAACAGTCCCAGCGCTTGAAATTTTTCATGCGGATATCTATGCTTGGAACCTTAGAGATTGTCCAGATGAGGCGATTTACGCGCGATTCGACTCACGCGATTCGAAACGCGCGATTGTGAAATACTAGAGCTTCATACATTTCGTCCACATGCAGTCGCTCGTCGTGCAGTGTCGTGTCGTATCAAATCGCGCGTAAATCGCCTCATCTGGACAGGCTCTATTTTCGAGATTCAGAGACGGTCGTAACAACATTACGCAAAATGCGCACTGAGCTGAGTTTCTTGCCGTAGCGCCTCACCCTATTCGAAGTTTGTTTATGTGATTGGGCTGGCGGTCTACAACCGTCTACCAGACGTAATCTTGAGTGCTCCATCAACGCTGTCTTTGAGCCAAAACCTTGAGTATAAAATACAAAATTTCTCGTGAAGTTTCATTTAATCGGTTGTTCTGCCATAGAACCTTACACAAAGAGTGCTTACTGAGCTGAGATATCTGCATAGTTGCTACACACTCAGTCACAGTTTGATGATAGCATACTACATGTAAATAGATAAGCAAAGTTTTTCTGTTGATTGTAGCCATTTGCACCAAACATTAATAGTAGCACCTTGTCCCCAGATGTGTTCGGATGGTCCGCCTTGTCCGTTCCGGGTCCCGCCTTGGAATGGACATAGTCGGTGGCTTAGGCGGAGAATCAGAAGATGCTACCACTGAAGACACTTGTGGAGTCTTCGTATCAGGAGTTTCATCTGGCGGGGCTGCGTATGGGATGCTGCATCGAGGGGATAGAATACTGAGCGTGGATGGACGAGACCTGTCTAGAGCTACGCATGAACAAGCTGCTGCAGCTTTGAAGGTTGGTCTTTCTTTTTTAAGATAGATCGGTTTGATGAAGGGTAAAATATCTTTGTTGAGAGCAGCTATCTAATTCGAGGCAACTTTTATTATGATAAAGCACTGATTTTTTTCCTGATTGCTATAAGAGATGCAGCTATTAGACAACCTCTGTGGCGTGGTGGGTGAGTAGCCGGCTGAGAAGCAAGTGGTTGTGTGTTCGATTCCCACACGACATAAATGTTTGTATGATTTGCAAATATTAGTTCTGGGTCTGGGTGTTGGGGATACCATGGCACTCGTAGTGCCTGATACCCACGACAAGGGAATTTTAGTGTGGGATCAAGGACTATGTATGTGGCTGTTAGGTTTTAGTGTAATGTTTATTAGAAAATCCTGAACTTGTGTTTAGATTTTTTATTAGTTAGACGCGTCTAGCTAGTACCTACGTAAAAAATCTGATGAAATATTACCTACATACAATAGTCATGTACGCATATAAGGTTCACTGATTTTAAACGATAGTCTTAATACCACACTGGGATTCCTTGTTTCAAGGGTATCAGGAACAACGATTGCCGTGGTATAGTTTGCGCAACGAGTCGTGAGCACAAACAAAACCCGTGTGAGTGGGGCGCACGCAGCCCCCAATCCGCTTTTCTGTGCCCACGTCTAGTGGCGTTAACTGCTCCACAACAACCAAACCAGGAACAAATATTTGCAGATCATACAAACATGTTGCGCAGCGGGAATTGAACCCGCACTTTTCGGCCGGCTACTTATCCACCGTGCCACACCCGTATCACGTGTGTGATATAACCTAAATAAACACATGATCTTTTCCCATATGAGTGTGTATCATAGCGAGCGTAGCGGACATCCTCAGGCTCAATTCACACCGCCGCAGAATCGTTGAAATAGAATTTCGTGCACATTGCATAATGAACGTTATGTAAATTGTTTAACGTACAAACGAAAAACTGATCGCCCGTCTTTCGTCGAATTCTAAAGGATTCCGGAGAATTCGACGGAAGAATTTGCACCCAACGAGGTTTCCATTCCGCAGCGGCGTGTTTTGAGCTTTAGACAGTAAACGGTCATTCGTCAACTAATATTATCTTCTTACCCATGTTTGAAGAGTATGGTAAAGAGTATTTTTTAGTAACATTAACTATTTTTTTTTATTCGTTAAACAGTATTCGGGAACATCAGTAACAATAGCGGCACAATACCAACCGGACCAGTACGAGAGATTGCGAGCACGCATCAGAGCTATCAACGCGGCAGCTGTTATGTCACCTCTCGCAAGAATCGCGACGCATGTTCCAGTGCACGATGTACATGCTATGTATCCAAGGTGAGACATTATCAGCGATTTAGTTCGCCTATTTTTAGGACATCAGTCAAAATAGCGCAGTACCAACCAGATCAGCATGAGAGACTGGGCACACATCGTAACAACCCGCGAGGAAAATAAATGACGTCAAGAAAACTACCATCTTATTCTAACGACGCCAGCGTGTAGCGCTGGGAATAAGTTGCTTTTTTCCAATGTGTCTACGACGTAGGCCAGTAAACTACGGTCTACGTCGTAGACACACAGTGTAGCGTAGAGTATAAATACTGCCTCTTCTTTTAGTCTGCCTTAGATCATTTAGCTGTTTTCACTTATAGCATTTGTTTGAATCCAAACCATCTAACACGTCTCATACATATTATATGAATGCATATCCCGTTTCCATAATTTATTTGACATCAAAAGGTCCCAACAATTAATTTAGATCTGTTTCGAACTACACACATCCCTCACCTAGGGTTAACTCATTTAAGGAGCCAGATTCAGGTATTGTTTAATGTAAATTCAGGATCGGGACATTACACCCGGCATAAATTACATGGTCTGGTTGAATCCACGACTCGTGTCAGTTTGATTAGTAAGTTTACACTAATTTTAAAAAAGATTAGGTAAGCCTGTAATTATAACCAACTGTGTAGACGTGCTAGATAATGATGATGATTAAGTGCAAAGAGGACGTAAGCCTTTTCATATAAAGTAATGATAAGATAGCATTGAGCTGCTTCCATTCTCCATCTTCCTACGATTTTCATTTGGTAACAAATTTTGAAGAATACACCACCTTCTGAAATTATTGCTAGATCTAAACAAATCACTTTCATGACAAAAACATCTAGTAAAGTAGGTGTAAGAAGGTATTACACTGCGTACTTCTCCATACAATCAGAAAAAAAACATTTTTCCACTCGTAAACATTACATCTCCATAGTAACAATAATATTACGTTATTATTTGCGCTGTTTTTTGTTATTATAAAAAGTAAACAAGTATTTAACATAAATAATACAAACTTAGCTTATATTAAACATCAGTAAACAGGTGTTTCTCTATTGATAGAAAACAAGAGCGGTTAGCATGTAAATTTTAATGATAAATTATAAAAATATTCACCCAACTTTCATGTATGATGAATTTACCCCGCAATTTATGATAATCTGTTAAACACGACTTATACGTAGATTATCGTTAAATCGTTTATCCGTCATTACAAAGAGTCATATTCTTTTAGTTTTATCCAAATAAAGCCGGAAATATTCGGTAAACAAGCGAGGACAATGATAAATTATTTCGGGAGAGGGTGCTTACGGGTGATTTGTGTTTTGTATTGTTTGTCCGCAATTTGCCGCGGTTTTGGATGAAAAATAAACATTTTTCATTTTTTGCTGGATCTAAAAAGACGAATACATCACCGCATCAACAAGGGGCGCTTGACTAATATGCTGATTGATGTGTTTCGATAATAGAGAACAGCGGACACCTTTGGGTACAAAAATAACAATCACAGAACGAAATAAATGTTTTTGTTAAATTAGTTTGTAAAATCAGAACGGAAGGTGTCTTGCTGTAATTCGACACACAAAAACTAAGCTACCGCGTGAGCTTGATTACCGACACGCCACTCTATGTGATAAGGTTCTCTCCTAATTTCCAGGTTTTGAGATGCTAGACCAGTTTTTATAAGTCCCCAGATGAGACTATGAGTTTTAAACTATTCTAGAGCTAAAAATTTTAACGGTCGTAAAGTTGCCTCACGTAAAAGTGGTTTCCACATTATTAAAATTTTGGAGCTGTGGCACTTGTGTGTACTTGTACTAATATTTATTCTGTGGCTGTGGTTCAAAGGAATTTCCACATTGAGCCAACACACGTTTGTAGGCCTGAAAACTCATCACAAAAGTTCTTTATCAGGATAGTGTTTCTGAATTTTTTTGTACAATTTATGTCATTTGTCTTCAGAAGATTATAACTTGATTTAAAAATACCTCTCAAAGGACAAGATCTTTTGTTTTGATTGCTAAAAAAAATTAAAATGAATAATACTCGGGCCACATTTTAATAACAGACAAACATGCAGTTTGTCATCGGTAACGATGTCATCATGATGAATATGATGTATTAAAACATCTGTCCGCAAGAATTGATAGTACTTAACATCTATTTAACCACCTATAACCTGTATTTTTGGACGTAGAGATTGGTATATACTTGAATGTATTTTACTACAAATTTAGTTATACTAGTGGCTTGTTTAAACCAAAACAGCTTTCGACGAGTTGACGAATGAACCCCATTCAAGTTTTCAACATAAATCATTGGGAAACCACCTACACCAGCTATCTACAAAGCACAGCTGTTTCTACCCTGGTCATGCCCGCGTACACAATGCAAAAGCATTTGGAATTTTAGCGCCCAATGTGGACATTACAAGTTGGCAACACTCCAATACAACACATGGGTCTTCTTGGGTTTACTTTTATGAAAATGGGTTAGTTTTTGAGCTTGTATTTGGGTAGTATTTTCTTCTAGTCTCTGATGTTTGATATCAATAAGAATTTAAGTCAGAACTTGATGATAACAATGACAAATAAAGACACATTTAATAAGTCCAATTACCAAAATACCGACATGAGCGGTTTGGTCATGGACAAATCCCTTTCCCAGGGGCAGTACATTTACTTGACATACGAGTAATATAATCTACAGACTTTGCGCACGTTTTTGCTGTACAATGAACGAAGTAGGTACTTATAATACTCTTAATATATTAATTCATTTCATCGTAACAGTAGGTACAACCTAAATTTCAAACATCTTGAACAAGACACGACGAACAGTTAATTTCATTCCATTTGGCTCCAGAATAGTTTTACGATATCGAATTCTCTGATTGGTTTTACTAAAGGAAGTAGAGCTGGGAAGCTCGTTTCATATTACTCTACTTAAGTTCGATTATTTTGTGGCTGACGCAGTAAATTTAAAATAAATATATCCAATACTTTGAAATTATTTTTTTCAAATAAACTAGTTTTTTATAGTTTTTTGACTGAGCTAGTTTTTGCAAATGCTCTACTGCAGTTATAACTTTTCTTGCAATGAAAATTGATTCCTACTAATACGGTTTGGTTTACGGTGAAAAAGTATGCGATTGCATACGTTTTGACGTAATAATTTTATTATGTTCATTCTATGATTATGCATTATGATATTTATGTTAATATTTTTTTCTAGAAAAAAAATAAAAATTTTAAAATCTATTTTTTTAACCTATATTTCGAACACTAAAACGTTTCACTCAATAAAAGAATCGACTTTAATTAAGATGAAATGTGGAAGAGCAATCCAATATTGTTTATGAAATGGGTTGATTTTAAAGCCAGCTTTGCACCTGCTTACTCGCGTCTACAAAATTGAAAATAAAAATAAAAATCAATAAACATAATATTATTTAAAAAAATCATAAGCAATGCCAAGTAGGGCGCGTCCTAGGAGGACGTGACCTGAGAGGTGTTGCATTTGTAATGGGTTGGGGTTACCGCTTAACACCAGGTGGGCCACAAGCCAGTAAACATCATTTAATTAAATTAAAAAAAAATCTGGTTTGTTTTGAATTAATATTCCAAGATGATATGAAGGACATCTAACTTCTTCAGATATATGCTAAAACTAGAAAGATCCAACTGTTTTTTATTATAAATTTTTTAACACCATTTGCCCACTGCAACCTAGAAAATCCATATCTCAACCAGATATTTATGGCAGTAGAGTTTGTGAGCGCATAGCTCACTCGGAAATTGGGGCAAGCGGCAGTTTTTGCCCGTTGGAATTGCAATACCTCTCAAGATGTTACATTTGCGACCACGGTATTGTGGAATGTTTCGCATATTACGTTTTCTTCCTCTCTGTCTTTCGTTCAACAGAGACTAATGTAACAAATTCAGATAGGGCATGAGGGTAAGGACCATAATCCACCACTTGAGCCCAGTTTGGCAGGATTGATACCTGTTACCTGTCTTTATTTATATTTTTCTGTATTTTACGGTTCATAAGCGATATGGTGCCGTGGTGCATCCGAGTCTCGTGTTATGTCTATTCCCTCTATTATCCATCCATGGATGTTGTAAAAGTCGACTGAGGGATTACACCAGGGGATGGGCAGCAGCATCCACCTGAGTACTCAACACCGTTACTGCGGATCGGTGATCCACCTGGCCTGGCCTGGTGGTAGCTTGGTATGCCAAAGGCGATATAGTTTGACCACTCTTTGTCAAAACCACAGTTCCATCTTTTATACCCTGAAAAGTCCGTTTATTCTAAACTTTCCTACCAACAGTTCGATGATTCCCACCACAACTTTTTTGAACATGATTTTTCCGCATTAACAATATTTTTTTTTGCAGGTAGCAGGGGGCCCTGTGAAAATAACCAGAGAACTGAAAAGTAGTTAGTGAATCAATTTAATATCTTTTACAGTTTAAGATATAAATCGTAATCGTTTTTCATTTGACTTGTCGTTACGGTTAACATTTGGTTAACTTGAACACTCGTAAATCTTCAGAACTTTGAAAGGGTCACTTAGATTCCCTTGAAGACCCATCACACGTAGCTTGTCTAAAATTGGTTTGCCTCGAAAATTATCTGTTTGAAACACTGATGGCTTGCCAAAAAATGTAGGAACCATTTAATTGTATGTTACCAATAAAATACAACAATTAATAATTTTATCAACAATTTTATTGACTATCTTCCATTTATTAAATTTACGATGTCTTAAAATCGTACTGTCATACATTTCTGTCAAACATTTTGCTGTAAATATTACATCCCGTTTGTTTCATAAAATAATTTGGTGTAAATTCATAAACTCATTGTAAATGACACCATAGGACGATAGGCGAATATTTTAATACCTACTCGTAATGTTTTTGAACTGTGATATTAAAATAATACTAGTATTCGTTGTGCGGTAAAACTGAATTGATTATACGATATTGCAGAATTTGTGTTTGATTTATCTCTGACCCTTCTTTAATAATAATATGTCACCTTCTAATATTTTTTATAGGCTTTATTGTGCTTGGCTTTAGTAAAGTGCATCTAGTCTTAAACTGCACGCCCCTGCACCACGTTTACTAGACACCGTTTTCGAACGTCAAGCTTGTGTCAAACAAGCTTGACGTTCGAAAACGGTTCTTGTGGTAACGAATTTTGGAATCGTCAAACTAGACGAAATAGAATAGTGAAGCGTTCAACGCATTCAGCTTAGTTTCTTGGACGGCTACGTAGAACAAAAAAATATTTTCAAAAGCATCCATATTGGTTAATTTACTCACTTTGTAAATAATTAACAAACTAATAATTAGCAGAAGTGCTCGTATTGCTGTGTTTCGGTTTGAAGGGAACGGGTGCCGGTGAAATTACAGGCACATGAGACTTTTAATCTTTATGTCTCAGGGTTGGCAGCGTACGTGTGATGTCTTTGGTGTTGCAGGCGTTCATAGGCTACGGTAACACTTTCCATTATGTGGGCCTTAAGCTTGTTCGCTTGCCAAGTAGTATAAAAAAACTCTTAAAATTTATAATCACACCAGAGCATTATATATTTATAGCACCAAATAAACAAAAATGTCCTAAAGATTTTAGGTAAAATAAGAAAAACTACCGTTTTTAAAAAACTTCTCACATACTATCTCCTACAAACGATCTATAGATAGCTGGCTGTTGTGAGTCAGCTATTTACAAACGCAGGGGAAACGGAAGTTGTCCCGATAACGTCAGACTGTTCGCAACTCGGCATTGTTCGTGAAGACCTGAGAAAGAATGCTGACGTTAGCACTGGAAAATACTATCTGCTTTTATACATTTAAATATAGGATTCAATTTATACTTTTTTAAACTTAGTAATACGTGATATTATTTTAAATATTATCGCATCAGTAACAACGCAAAAAGCAAAAAGGTATAGGTAAATGATTAAATTCTTAGCTTGTTGGTTAGTATTTTGGCTTTCTGGCTCATTAAATTAACTGTCATAAACAACAGCCTTTGGGTGTCCACTGTTGGACGAGGCATCCCCCATAAAATACAATGGGGAATTGCCATAATTACCAAGCTTGGCAGGCGGATTGGTGATCGTAGTATTCGTGTTGAGCTCTCAGGCGAATGCTTCTGCCCATCCCCTGGTGTGATCCCTTAGTAGGCTTTTAGGATATCCACGGGAGAAGATGGAGGGATCTATTCTTAGGGTCGGACATACTACGGTCACTATACCAATTACCTGTACGTTGAAAATAATCAAAAACTCGTAGAGAAATAAAAATAAATATAGACCCGCAGAGGTTATACAAAATGTATAACCTCTGCGTCTGTGTCTTTTGTTGTCTGACTGCTGCAATAAGGTTAATTTGATCAAAAGTTAAATTATTTTGAATCTTATTAGACTTAAGACTCTCATCAGCCATGTTTTAGAAATGCCAAAATCTTAAATCACCAGACTTGTTGTTTACTTTAATTAAATTAACTTTCAACAACAACTGGCTACGTTCAAAATTAACTGATAATAATTTATGAAGTAGTCTCGTAATTTTAAATTAATCATCCATTCCCCCTTATAATATAAAATAGACTACATCTCAACGACCAACACAAAAGGGTTTAATGTTACTATAATTTGTATTAAAACGATGATTATAAACAAATGAATTCCGTGCAAATTTGTTTGAAGCTTTGAATTATTTAGTATCCTAAAGTGAAGTAGTGACATTGCAAAAATGAATCTAAAAGTTTAACATAAAGCAGAAAATCGATTTCATCCGAGTTTTAGGATTGAACTCCAATTAATGACACTCAAAAATGTCCTGAGTTGCTAATGGTAATAGGATGTAACTACGGGTATACGTGATTGACTTAGTTCTCGCATCTCTTCTTTGTAATTACAGATCGGTGATTCAGTTTCTATGAGGCACATAAATAATGTAGTTACACCGTTTCTTTCACAAACGTTTCTTTGTTTTTTTCTTTCGTTTGTTTTGTTTTAAGTCACAAAGAACTTTATATAATAACCTTGCATCAACCTGAATACTAACTGAGGGTTACCAAGTAAGAGACAAACTAACAAAAGAAATAGGCACGAAATGCATCACTTGTTTTGAGAAACAAACCATATCTTATGATGGCGCTATTATATAAAATCACTGTATAGAGAAATCACGCTTTTACAAGCTTCAAGGTAGCAGACGTTAAAAACATAATACAGTGTCTCATCTCTAGACGTGACATAATTTTATGAGATGATTTTACGACACATGAAGCTTTCGCCTTGGATATCACACGTCGCGGAAGAAATAAATAAATTGACACTTATTTTATGGTTCTGTGGAGATCATTCCGACTGAGAAACTGGAGTGACGTGTTGAGTTTGTGAGATGCGATGCTGCAAATTAGATACAGAAAATTAAAGTGACTGGGATGTTTTATAATTTCTGTCCTTGGAGTTTCCACACGTGTTTACACGATTTTGTATGGGTATATTATGTCTCTGCCGATCATCAATTGCATCGTTTGACACACTTAAATGTTCTATTAGGTAACTATGATCTACGATTTGACCATTCTCAGTTTTTTCAAATCTTTTGGATTCCGTACCTCAATAGGTGCCAACGGAACCATTATAGGATCACTCAGGTGTCTGTCTGTCTGTCACAGCCTATTTTCTCCGAATCTACTGGACCAAAAAAGTAAAAATTTGGTACATAATATAAAGTTATGTGACCCAATCATGGACAAAGTAGCGTAAATAAACGAATTCTGATTTCGGGGTTAATTTTGGGGGCAAAATAGAAAATAAAAAAAAACTTGTGTATGTATCATTTGACATAACAAATGAATGAACTTGTTATGTTTTTTTTTTGCTTTTTATTATTTGTAAATGCTAAGTTTAGGAGATATTAAAGAAAATATGCAAAAATTTACCATTCCCCCCTATCTCTGAAACTTAAAATTCCCACGGGTAATGGAAAATACTCGTAATGTGAAAACGCGTATGAAGTTCTAGTTCTAGTAGTTGGTCTAGTGGTTACTACGGTAGCTTTCTTGTACGGAACCCTCTCCACCCAAGTTTGACTCGTACTTGACCGATTGTATTTTTTATATGTGGCATCGCCCACAGCATCAATGAAATAACCTGACAACAAAAAATCTTTGCCTGACAATATATTCGCAAAGATTATGTCTAAGAAAGTTCAAATTATTTAATAAAATAATTATTTATTTCATGTATTTATTGCCAAAAAGGTTTTCTGACTAAAATAAGCACTTACCTACCTACAGTTTAATACATTTCCCTTCTCAAGGAACCTTTCACCAAAGAATTTGCTTATTACGCCAGTACATATTTGTTTAAGCTGGATGTTAGGGATATTATGATAACGCCTTCTCAGCATTATCTTCTAAATCCCTTGAAGATTGCTAAATAAATATTTCAAAGATATTGCTCCGTTTTAAATTTAGGTTGGTTTACGACGGTGAGGCTCATTTTAGGGGAACAGTATTAAAAAAACATCAATGTACAAAATACATCCAGAGGATAAAAATAAGCGTTTTTCGTGTAAAGATAAAAAGGTCGTCCTATTAATACAATTTTAAACATACCTATAACAAAATGTTAACAGTTATATGAAAAGTTACTGCTCATATTAACATGTACAATTTAAATGTTTGATTGCTACGCTCCTATTACGAAATATCCAACCAGTCTAGGCTTATATATTATATCGACATTTAGAACATACGACTTTAGTGCGAAAGTAGTAGTTCGTTTTCGAAATCAGTTCTCGTGCTACTAAACAAACTTTTCAGAATAATGATTGTTTTAGTCTTTATTATGGCAAACTTAACGTTTCCTGTATAAAGTGACCAATCACAATCGATATGACGAAATTCTAACCTCCACCAAGTAATCACCTGTCAATTTGTAAGCCATTGCTAAACTAGGGAGCTCTACTGGTATTAGAAAAACCAGAGATAGTCCAAGATTTTGTAATTTTTGGCATAACCTCCAGACTAGATAATCCGAGAGTTGATTTCGGAAAAAGAACCATTTATATCTATCTCTATCTATATATTTAAGTATGGACTGATAGGTCTGGTCTAAACTCTAGTTTAAAGCACCTTTTTAAATGAGACCGTTAGTGTCCCAATCACGCCATAAGGGTTGAAATGATTTCGATTATAGTTGGTAGATGCATATTGACACACTATGCACACTAAAATGGGTCAGACCTGCTTCGCCTTGAGCCGTCTAGCAGCATCTTCGCCTCGACATACCGTTCTCGGTTGTTACTTCGCCACAGTTCACTCCTTACTTGCGTACGGTACGGAGCTGTGGGGAACGGCAGCTGAGCGTGAAAGGGCTCTCATTCTCCAAAAACGAGCAATTCGCGCCATTGTTCGAGTGCCATCTGATGTCTCTGCTAAACCGAACTTTATCGAGCTCAATATCCTTACCGTACCGTACCTTCAATCTACATCTATCAGATAAGCTTATTTGTACGCATGAACATAGATAAATTTGAAACGTTAGGGGCGGCACATCGGTTCTCAACCAGGAATAGAAATAGGCTACGTATTCCAAGCTACAGGGCTCAAGAAGCCTGAGAAGTCTCCTTATGTAATAGGAGTCATCATATTTAATAAGCTTCCATATGTGATAAAAGATGCAAAATCCGACGCCGTGTTCAGGAATAAACTGAAACAGAATTTAATAAAACAAGCCTTCTATTCGGTCAGATAACTCATAATATGTTCATAAATATAAATAAGTTTGTACTTAGTGTATAAATTATTTCATAATGTACCTAATACTGTGTATCTATGTATTTTATTAATTTCAATATTTGACTTGTAAAATAACATTTTACCAATAAATAATCTGTACTTATCTATCTGTAGATAGATTAAGTCCTGGAGTGATACTAATCAGAGCTTGTCCAGATGAGGCGATATACACGCAATTGATGCGCGTTTTGCGCTCGCGCGTGCGGCTAGACGCGCGACTGCATGTGGACGGAATGTATGAAGCTCTAGTATTTCACAAAACGAATCGCGCGTAAAATGCCTCATCTGGACAAGCTCATAGGCTTCCTGGTACGACGTGAGTAAAGCCGTGTACAGGTGCTAGTTATACGGGTGATAAACGAGAGTTTAACCGTGATATTTAAAATACCGAGTAATGAATTAGCCTTAAAATTTTTTTACGGCTTTTGACGTAGGGACGGGGCTAATTTTCAATCTTGTTTATCTATTGCTCGTTCCGTGGTAAGGCCAATTTTTCAAGGTATTTTTGGTTCTGAGTTATTAGGTTTCTTGCACACGGGTACTTGCTACTGGCAAACTTGTCTCTATTAACAACTGACTTCAGACCACTTTGAACGACCGTCTATAAACAGCTTAACTTCACTACTTTGTCAATATTGCCTGGATGTCTCCTGAAGTAGGTACCTACTTACATAAAGCTTAGGTGGTCTTTGCTCTGACACTTCTTTCAAAACTTTCTTGTGCTAGGTGCTATGGGCGTGACTTATTTTCGTATGTCATGAAAATCATTGTCAGTTCTGCGAGCTATATGACCTGCCCATTGTCACTTCAACTTGCTAATTCTGAGAGCTATGTTGGTGACCTTGGTTTTTCTACGGATTTCCTCATTTTGAATTCTATCACGTAGTGAACCTCCTAGTTTTGCTCTCTCCATAGCTCGCTGTGCGCTGCGCTGCGTGATGAGAATCTAGTAAGTTTTTTTTTAGGTATCAATCGTAATTCGTTTGTGCCGGTCATATTCTTATCTATTTAATTTCTAAAAGGAAACTACTGCTGAAACTGGACCTTTTTAAACCGCACTAGTGTAATTATTTTAAAAATTCAACAGCTCTATGCGGTTCACCATCAACATGTGCAGTAAATGTACATAGTTAAAAACCACTTTGTTACAAAGGTTTAGGCCATGGCCTTGGTCTATTCAGTGACCGTTATATCACGGTCGGTATAGCGTTGACTACGATTTTAAACCTTCATCATCATCGAGCCTTAGGCGTCCACTTCTGGATGAGGTTTCTCCCTTAAAATACAATGGAGGGAATTGTCATAATCACCACGCTTGGCAGGCGAATTGATAGCAGTGTTGAATACTCAGGTGGATGCTGCTGTCCATCTCCTGGTGTAATCTAATAGTTAGATTTTACGACATTCACGGGAGAAGACGGAGGGGTCAATTCTTAGGACGAACACACCACGGCTTATATGTATGTATTTTGAAGCCTTTGGCGTTTCATTGGCAAGTTCAATGTTGTAAAGAAAACTTTTTCTGTTGTGTCACTGACACTTTTAGGCCCATGTTCACGAACAAATGAATACCGTAACCGTTGGTGAAGGTGCAGATTATGTATGAAAGCATCTGACAAAAAGAATTGGTTAGGCTAAACAGTCGTTTAACCATCTTTTTATGTGTTGGTGAACAGTGGCATCATAAGTGGCTTTGAAAAGAGCTGGTTATCATGGGGTTATGTTAAGAAATAGTGAAATGAGAGGATTTGATCCAGCATTGTGGCTACTTTCATGCAAATATCACATCTCTTCGAATTATTGATTCAAAGACATGCCGTTTTTTTTTTAAGTTTTTCATCATCGTTTAGACTTATGAAAACAAACTTTCGAGAAAACTGATTATTATTAACCCGTCCGTTTGTTGACAACTTCTGTGGCGCGTTGGATGAGTAGCCAGCTGAGATGCGAAAGGTTGCGGGTTCGATTTCCGCTGCGGGACAAATGTTTGTATGATCTGCAAATATTTGTTTCAGGTCTGGGTGTTAGAATACCATGGTACTCGTAGTTCCTGATACCCACGACACAGGGAATCCTAGTGTAGGATCAAGACTACGTATGTGACTGTTAGGTGTTATGTTATGTATGTTATATTATGTATGTTTTCCTAATACAAACCCGCAACCTTTGCCACTGGGCCAGTATGGCTTAGAAAGGACGCATAGTTTGGTAGAACGTAACTATAGTGGCCCGTATGCGGTCCAAACAGTTAGGGACCATAAAATTAGAACCACTTTGCTCTCAAAAAGCATTTCAAACTTCATTGTTTATGTTTTCTTAATCGCGCCGGTTAAAGCAATTCACCAGCAGTTTGTTTTAATGACACTGGATATTGCTGAAAGTATAAAAGTAAGCATTTTAGTAAAAGTACCAGAACTTTTTAGATTACTTCGTGGATTAATGCTTTTACTTTTAGCTGATGGTAAGTGTTTCTTGAGCTTTTTCTTAGAACTTTATTATCAAATATCTGAGTATTTTGCTAGAGAAAAACTTCAATTTTCAACACCACAGCTTCTTTTTTTTTCTACCACGCACCGGGTGTATTAGTTAGTCTTTGAAACAAATAGTAGGGTCAGAAAACACTAAGAGCGTGGTCTGAAATATAAATAGAGGGAGATATTGTCTAGATGAGATATTTTTAGATTTTGATTGAAGGCAGGATCGTTGTAACATTCCATTACAAAAAGTTGAAACATAAATTTCTCAACTTCATTCCTTCTCAAATACACAAAAAGTGATTTGTTATCATTTTGTAACTTCCTTGTCCCCATTATGAAACTAACTCGACCCCTCTCGACTCACTTGTAACATAACCTAGCGAGTTGCTAAATTAATTTTGTTTACTGTAACCAAATACAAGCCAAACATACTCAACCTTATGTTCGAGGTAGTAGGGTGTATGTTTTAGGTGTTTTATAGCAGTTTATATTTATGCAGTAAGGTAATGTCATTTGGGAGTAACTACGCATGACGGCCGGCTCACCACATTAACCCCAGGTAAGTAACGTGACACTTTATTTTCATGATTGTAGGTGGCCACAATATGATTTGTTTTGAGTGTTTTCCAGGATATATTTACAGTGGTAAATAGGTACAAAAATAACAATAGGTGCGTAAATAACATTTCTTTTTCATCAGCTGGCAGCCTCTACTGCTCGATGAGGCCTTCCTCAATAATAGCGTATAATGGGGGGATTTGCCATAATTACCACGCTTGGCAGGCGGAATGGTGATCGCAGTTTGGTGTTGAGTACTCGGGTAGATACTGCTGCCCATCCCCTGGTGTACTGCCTTAGTTACCTTTAGCGACATCTACAGGAGGAGTTGCAGGAGTCCTAATCTTAGCCAAGACTCCCCACAGCTCCGAGACTAAAAGAGCTAATTGGCTAATAAAGCAAGATAATTTTGCTTTGGTACTGGCGTATAATATAAATAAATAAATAAATGCTGGACATTTCACACAACACTATCTAGCCCCAAGCTAAGCACAGCTTGTGTTGCTAGATAACTGATATACTTAATACAATACATTAAATAGATAGATATTTTTTTATTATACATATAAAATACCCAGATCACCCTGAACAAATATCTGCAGATCGTACAAATATTTGTTCTGAGGCGGGTTTTTAACCCGCAACCTCATGCGTCGCAGGCAAACCTTCACCCGCCACGCCTCAAAGATCGTCGAAATATTAATTCGAGGAAGGTACAACTGGAAGGAACAGGCAGTGGCAGCATAAGTAAGCGTCGAAGCAAGTCGGTGGATGGAATCGGCTCAAGACCGCTCGTCATGGCATTCTAAGGAGGAGGACTATGTCCAGCAGTGGACTTGTACAGGATGATGATGATAATGAGGCAAATATAGACATACGTTTGTATATAGAAGTCGGTTCCATTCCGTTGAATGTGAGTGCGTATCATTTTTAACCGACTTCCCAAAAAAGGAGGTTCTCAATTCGGTTGTATTTTTTTTTTTTTTTTTTTACCGCATATCTCCGGCGTTTATGAACCGATTTGGAAAATTCTTTTTTTATTTGAATAAATAATCCAGTTCTGATGATGGGATTCATGAGGAATTGAGGGAACTCCTCAAATATTGTAGGCATACATATGGCGATTTTGATATTTTCAGCAAAAAACCAAGCATTTGCATTCAAAAAGTATCATAATCCTTTCACCACTATGGTTCTTTCATCATTTTTTTTCATCCAAATATTTTGTCGAATACAATGGCGGAAGTCGGTTTTTTAAATGAAAAGTTATATTGGATTGGTTTGCAATCATGTTTTGTTGTAGTTCAATGTAATTGATATTTTTTTGCAGGAGTATACCTTCAGATTAAGTTTTTTTGAAGATGTTCTAAATGGACAAAAACTAAAAAATTGTTACCTTAAAAAGGTTCCATTCTTTCCTTCTAAGATAAAAACTCTAAAAACATTAAAAATTGATTAAAAAACTTGTTTTCTTGATTTCGGCGCTTTAATTACACGCAAGAAATGACAAATTAAAATCTTCATAAACATCTTATAAAATACCTAAGTCTCTGCTTGTAAAAACAACATTTTATATTTTAATTTGGGTGAAGTAAAAATAATTTACGTTAAAGTATAAAATCTGCGCTTGCCGAAACCGTTTGGGCCACGAGGTGGGATCATAGAGGTAATTATAATAATTTATTAGGTAGCTGGTACCATAGTTAGTTTACGTAGCGCCACTGGGAAATAGATTATAAGCTTATGCGATGCAATATCGCCCATTTTGTAGAAAAATGGTGATAGGAAGGTATGATACCATGGCTGCTGGTTTTGTTGGATATGTACTTATCTCGACGTTCTAGTTTACGAAATTAATTCTCATATGAATTTTACAATTCACTTATATGAGAACTCAATGGGACTAACTCATCATTACTTAAATAAATTATAGCAATACACAAGCGTGCTACATGAAAAAAAAATAGAACTGCTAGGTACATCTCAAATAACTAAAATCTATGTAACATAACGTTCACACAATAACAACTAACTTTCATAATACATACCTAGTCCTGATCCCACACTAGGATTCCCTGTATCGTGGGTCTCAGGAACTACAAGTACCATGGTTCCACAAGACACCCGGAACAAACATTTGCAGATCATGCAAACACTTGTACCACAGTGAAAATCGAACCAGCACCTGCGTCTCAACCAGCTACACACCCACTGCGCCACGGAGGTTGTCAAAGGATATTTGAGTTAGTATTTCAATAAACAGGCGGTTGGCTTGCAATCTGTTACGAGCGTGAAGCTAAATACAAAGTAAATACTGAGTCATGTAGTATATATTGTAATTATCTCATACTAATAATAGTAGTATAGGGGAATAAAGGTTCTCAAATGGCAACCACAAACTGGACGACGCGGTAGAAGAAGGCCCTCCACTCGATGGACTAAAGACATATTATGAACTTCGCAAGAAGCCTGTGGATGGAGGTGGCTCAAGTCCGTTCGTTTTGGCATTCAATGCGAATCTAATAATATTAGTCACCACAGACACGCAGTTAATTAGTAGACACAGTAGTCTACAATCCTCACTCAGAAATCATAATAATCTCTGAGTGAGATTTGTGGAAGTCCATCACGGGGAATATAGTTGTGAGACGCAAAATGAAGGTAAAATTATTCAATTTTATGAAACAGAAATAAAATGGTGCTTCCTGCGTAGCAGCGTCGTAGCAGCGTAGCATTTGTCGCAGCAGGCACCTACAAAGCATAGGCCGTCGGGGGTACATCCATTGAAGGATAATTATTTAAAAAAGTCTTAATATTTTAGAAAAATAACGACTATACAGACACCACGTACTTTACTATTTTCCTGCTGACGTTTCGTTGACCATTTTGAGTTCCTTCCTCATGAGCACCGACCGCGACCACGCTCAAAGGTCGTGAGACGGGAACTAGCTTGGCTCCGTCGCTCCGCACGCACAGCTCGGATGAACAATGGGGCAGGCGGCGGGGGCGGCGGGGGAGAAGCAGCCGTTCACCGTCGCTCGCGTCAATCGCGTCACCAATGATACCAAGCCACGATAACTTCAATTCTATTAATTTATAAAATGGATGTTCGTCGTCGAACCAAACCAAAGTGAGGTAGATTTATGAAACAAACAGACGGCCAAGCCATTGAACGTTTGGAATGATCCCACAGATGCAATTAAAATCGTTTAATAGGTTTACCTTGAAGTGCTTACGTTCATTAACCAGACACAAGCAGTTTTAATTTGAAATAAATTTCAATTAAGTTTGCTTTGAGATTTCTTTAGACCGAGACATCAAAATGTGTCCAGCCCGCGACTTCATAAAAATTAATTTAAAGAAGAATATATGACAAATCTTCAGGGTGGCAATTTTTTTTACTATTTGACATAACATCGACAATATAATCTCATCTCAGTCATTTTTCGATTACTCGGCAAGCTTTTTGTTGCTCAAAAAGGCGTTCTATAAAGCGAGAAAGACAAGGTATATACACTCGAGAGCAATGAATCCGGGTCACTTAAAGAATCCTAAAAATCTCGGAAACTAAAAATGCTAGGTTAATGCAATAAATTGTATTTAATAGACAATGTAATACTCCTTAAATGAAGGTATTAAAACTTCTTAGTTATTGTAAAGTTATATCATAAAAAAATCAAATTTGAAAAAGGGCCACTTTCGAAGGTGGAACTACGAAATTACAGCATTTGGTTTTGCTTTTGTTTGTAATCTGTCATTTATCATTGTTTGATTTCTGTTTTTTTGTTGTTTTTTTTCTGCGTAAACGCAGTAATGGAAGCACGAGGAGGCAATACGAAGTATTAAAATTCAAGAAAATCGTAATAAAGTTCAAAAATTTCATGTTTTCTATTTTTGTTTTAAGGAGAGATCAGCAGTTTTTTTCTTTATGTAATTTTGTGTTAATAAAATGTATGGTGACTCATATTTTTTTACCTTCATTTAAGGAGTATTACATTGTCTATTAAATACAATTTATTGCATTAATCTATCATTTTTAGTTTCCGAGATTTTTAACATTCTTTAGTGACCCGGATTCATTGCTCTCGAGTGTATTTATACAAAAAATAAGTTACAATTATTACTAGGTCAAAGAATGCACTGACAGACGTAGCAGTTGACTGAAATTAGATTAGGTTGTGAACTAAATGTTCAATAAATCAAGACCAATTCTTGTATTTATTGAATAGATTTTTCAGTGAAAAACATTCATACTCTACAAGATTTGTCAAATTATACGACTGTCTATTTAAAAAGTGCCCTAAATAACTAGTTTATTCCACTCATTCTGATGTTGTTTGATTTTATTAATCAATGGATGTAGGTACGTTTGTATTAAAAATTAACGATGACTGGATAACCGCCATTTTTAAAGTTGGTTGAAAATTATCCCAACGGGAATAAGTAGAACAAAAGCTCTTAAAATTCCACTAGAAGTTTTAATGGGTAAGAAATGTAACAGTGTTGTGCAACTAATTATTCCCGAGAGTGTCATAATGTGAGCTAGTGCTGTGCTAGTGCCGTATTGTGTAGTAGATTTGCGGCATATTAAAATGGTAGTGCTTTTTGGTGTTACAATGGCCAGCTTCAATTTCGGTTAACATCATGCCGGGGTTTGCATTTTATTAGTGCGCTAGATTTACCCGCGGCCCTGTCCGCGTTTAACCTCAGTTATTATTGCTTTATTAGGTAAACTAACATTAAAAGCATGTGATAATTTGGACAATTAATGATTACCATAAAGAATCTTAAAGTATACTTAATTGTGACTCCTAAATAAATGGGGCAAAATAGAGCACCCATTTTAAATGTCGTCCGTGAATAAATTGTGATTTTGCAGACAATGTTTTGTGTTCACCAAAGGTTTGTTGAACAAACACTGATAGAATGGTTTTTGGACGACTGAAATATGACCAATAAAATTTAATTTCCGACCGAGAACAGTTATTGGCCGATTCCCAATTAAAACTGTTGATGCGCTTTCCGGAAAGCTGCAATGTTCGTTTAGTGAAACAATAAACCGTTAAACAATACAAAGAGAAAATGTTGGTAGACTTTTTATTTATTTTGTTTTTACTAGTATCTGTCTTGTGAAAAATGTCTTAATTTTATAGTAGGTAGGCACATCTAGTCCATAATATTGTAATGAATCATAAAACATTTTTCTGTGTACCTAGCTGTAAGTTTTACAGCTTTAACTTAAGATAGCTTAAGCTTATTTTTTAGCTTAAGATTCTAAAATAAAATAAAACAGTAAATAAATATTTAGCTATTTAATATCTTGGACTGGATTTATTAACATAAAATTTAGCAAAAGTATACATATCAAAGAAATTTTTATTTAAAAAAAAGGCGGGTTGAGTCTTAATTACTATTGTGCTATCTACTTACCAACAGGGAACTTACCCTGCCTACCACAGATAAAAAATACTTATAATTTTAAGGGAAAAAATTCTTACCACTGTTTGTTTATTTACGCTGTAACATTATAGCCCTGCGAAGAATTATTAAGGGCGCACCTGTCACCTCAAACTTGCCACTTCCGGAATGCGTACGCAAACGAGGGTCCTGTAGCTACTTTGCAGGGTTAAGTTCCACTGGAAATGTAAATTTTTGGAATCTTTATAAGCGGCGGAATATTGGGGGAAGGTCCTAATGGAGCGAGAATGAATGTTGGCAACGATAACATTTTGTTCTATTAATATCTGTGTGGACTTTGTTTTCCCACTTTTCATCTATTTGGATGAGTTGATTATCAGACAACGCCACGCCATATCTTATCGTAAACATGCCTGGAAACGAATCACTAAAGTTGAGATAAATAGAAGTTACTTAGCACGTACTTATGCTTAGCATTGTCCCTGTCACTCTCTAGCACGCGTGTTTTAACATTTGTGTGACAGTGACAAGGACAGTTCTAAGCATTAGTACGGACTAAGTAACGTCTATTTATCTCAACCTAAGTTTATTGCACCAGTACGGCAAGCACAGACTGACTAGCGTTAGTAACGCTAACGATAGCAAGTCACTAGCGAGACGATGATAAATGTCAAATATAAATCAAATTAGAAAGATTTCAAGCAACCCCCGAGTTGAAGAGATGACTTACAAAAGGTGGCGGGCAGAAAGTGGCTGAAAAGAGCCGAATAGCGGGCTAAGTGAAGCGTAAGGAGAGACCTATATGCCCAGCAGTGGACTAATGTGGGCTGATGATGGTATCTACAGAAGTCATAGTCTGAGTTTTGGACTGCTTACACGTACATTCGTGAGTTCCTCTAGCGGACCGTTTCAGCAATTCATTTTCCCTTAACAAAAATCTGGTTCACACTCAAGAGTTAACCCTCTTTGGCTCTTAAGCCGAGTCGTGTTTGTTGCCTGATACTTCTAGGCTTGGTCGCGTTGGAACAAGAGTAATTTTAGTTTATAAGACGATTCAAAATGATCCTTGTAATTTCAATGAATAAAATTATTTTGATTTGATTTGATTTGAGCGCCGTAAATTATAACATTGGTAGCAATTCTGTGCTGTATTATCTAAATTTAAGGTGTGCTAAAATTATCGCGCGCTCTTTCTAATAGACTGAAATAAAAGGTGTATATTAAGAGAATGATGCACAGCATTGCTACCAAATAGGTTTTATTTTATTTGATGACAAATTGGCCAGCTGTATTCTGACTTGTAACTAAACTTGAAGGTACAGTGTGAGTTTAAGCAGCACGAAATTTCCGACTAGAGATTTTCCCTCTGTGCATTTCAACGCACTTGAATGGGCTTGGTAATCGCCTTGCAAGCGGAAAATTTCAACTACAATCACACCCTATCACTTTGAACCCTTCAGCTGTAACACGTAGGTGGCGTGTAAATACCTATAAAGTTAATCGTGTATCATGAGAGACTTCACTTTGAAAGGTGTTGAGATGAAGACGGTTGGTTAAGTAATTTAAAAAAAGCGAATGTGGCAAACTTGGTACACAACGTACCCACGTTCTACCTATTTCAATCATATCAAAATGTTTGTTTTATGTTAGAAGATAGATGAATATTTCAAAAACTGATCACTTATACTTGCTTGCCTCTTACTAACTTGCCTAATACTTATTAATCTGTCTTTTATGATAAGGATGTTTCAAGTTCAAAATAAAATACACCTACTCCCACCCATCCACGGGAGGAGACCCATCTGTGGGAGGATACCCATCCACGGGAGGATATCTATATACTGGAGTATACCTATCCACGGGAGGTGACGCATCCATGGCAGGATACCCAAAACAATTTTACGATAAAAATTGGAATGCGGATTGGTCAAACTATTAGTTTATCTTATCACATAAGAACAATAATAATTTATCGCTTAAAATAACTAAGGTATATTCTTATAAGTTTTTGGTTGGCAATATGTTTTTCAAAACAATATTTAATTAAGTAAGTGATTGGAACCGTTCATCATCATCATCATTATCAGCCTGTAGAAGTCCACTGCTGGGCATAGACCTCTCTCATAGAATGTCACGACTAACACTCTTGAGCCGCCTTCATCCACCAACATCCTGCGACGCTTATTAAAGACATTATAAGCGTCCATCGTGTGGAAGACTTTCCTCTACCGCGTCATCTGGTTTGTGATTACCACTCGAGAATATTATTCCCCAAGGGCTGTCAGTTCTGCGAGCTATATGACCTGCCCATTGCCACTTCAAGTTGCTAAAATTCTGAGAGCTGGGTTATTCCTGAAATCCCCTTTAGAAACGAGTTATGTCGGTGACCACTATTTACATGTAATGTTTTTTCCTACCCAGTTTTGGTTCAGTTTTCACTATCGTGTAGGTTATTTATCGAGGAGATATCAGTGTATTAAATATTTTTATTCTCTGAGCCGCGGGCAGATGCTAGTCAGTCATATTATTATCTAAAGCCAACAGCACAATGGCTGTCTTCGACCAATATACAAGAGAACTCATTACAGAGTAAATAGCCTGAGATCGAGCTAATTCTTCTCAACAATAAGATTCTTCCAGCCACAAATTAATCTCGGATACTTCCGCAAATTAAAACCTACGTAGAATCGAAACTTTCACATAAAGCTTGAATCGTGTGACTTTACACTTTTTATAAGCTTCTGTGGTATTAAAAAAATAAATAAAATACATTTATTTCGAGTAAAAAGCATAGGTGCAAACAAAAAAAAATCAACTAAAAACTAATTGTATGTATATACAAGACACTGCTGCGAGAGACACCTGCCCAGACATCTAATTAGTTTTTAGTTGTTTTCTTTGTTTGTACTAATGAGTTTTGATGCGTTAATTTCTTATAAAATTGTATGGTTACCAAATCATATTATAGTAAAACAAACTAATTTTTAAAAACTGACTCGCCACGTTTATATTAGTGTACTGATCATGTGTACGAAATTTAATGGAGATTGAATAAACAAAAAAAAAATAGAAAAATAAAGCCAAAATAGAAGCAAACTTCGTTCGCCTTCAAAAGGGCGGACGCGTCCTACGGGTAACCTTCTCTTAAAATGAGATGCAACTTTAGATTTTATTGGATACAACACACAACAACTCTGAACAAATATTTATACGATCTGCAGATAATTGTTCAGGGTGTTCTGGGTATTATTCTATGTATAATAAAAAATATCTATCTATGTAATGTATTTGTATTAAGTATATCAGTTATCTAGTACCCATAACACAAGCTCTGCTTAGCTTGGGGCTAGATAATGTGTGAAAAATGTCCAGCATTTATTTATTTATAACGGCGCTTATTTTTTCAGCACGCAAAATTTACATAGGAGTTACGTTTCTAGTACGCAAATACCTGTAATGGATAGGCAATAGTTGGAATTATTTGGCATAATGTAAGTAATTTGGTACTGAGCATGATTCGTTTCAGCTAAATAGGTGATTGTGAGATGGTGAAATGGAAAGGTTACATAAGATACTAACGAGGTTCTCGTAGTGCCTAGAGATATTTTTACATGATTTCCTAGGATTTCGTTGAGGTAGAAACAGGCTGATCGATGGCAACCGGGAGTTTTGTACGTCTATATTATTGAAAATGCATTATTTGAGATTGAAGAACAGGGATATTATAAAATCTTAATAAAGATCTCTCTTTTTAACCGACTTCCCAAAAAAGGAGGAGATTCTCAATTCGGTTGTATTTTTTTTTTATGTTTGTTACCGCATGTCTCCGGCGTTTATGAACCGATTTGGAAAATTCTTTTTTTATTTGAATAGATGTACTTCCAGATTGGTCCCATTTTTTCAAAATTCAGTTCTGATGATGGAATCCATGAGGAATTCAGGGAACTCCTCAAATATTGTAGGCATACATATGGTGATTTTGACATTTTCAGCAACAAACCAAGCATTTGCATTCAGAAAGCATCATAACCCTTTCACCACTATGGTTCTTTCATCATTTTTTTTTCATTCAAACATTTAGTCGAATACAATGGCGGAAGTCGGTTTTTTAAATGAAAAGTTATTCTATGTATAATAAAAAAATATCTATGACTGTATTAAGTATATCTGTTATCTAGTACCTATAACACAAGCTCTGCTTAGCTTGGGGCTAGATAATGTGTGAAATTTCCAGCATTTATTTATTTATAACGGCGCATATTTTGTCAGCACAAAAAAAAACACAATATTAACATATGAGTTACGTTTCTAGTACCAGATACCTGTAATGGATAGGCAATAGTTGTAATTATTTGGCATAATATAAGTAATTTGGTACTGAGCATGATTCGTTTCAGCTAAATAGGTGATTGTGAGATGGTGAAATGGAAAGGTTACATAAGATACTAACGAGGTTCTCGTAGTACCTAGAGCTATTTTTACATGATTTCCTAAGATTTCGTTCAGGTAGAAACAGGCTGCTCGGTAGAAACCGGGAGTTTTGTACGCCTATATTATTGAAATGCATAATGTGAGATTGAAGAACAGAGGGCCTAGCCAAGCGGCATTCGCTTCGAAGCGATTCCATTTCTACAGTCGTAATTCAATACAAAAGACCACGTGACATATCGATAGCTAACGTCAATCCCATACATTTTGGGCTTTTCTACTGGCGTCGTCGCTAGTAGAATGTTACTTTGTCTACGGCCTCTGGGATATCATAAAGATCTCTCTTTTATCTCCAGGGTTAACACTTTAAAAGCAATAACTATAATAACTTTTCATTTAAAAAACCGACTTCCGCCATTGTATTCGACTAAATATTTGGATGAAAAAAAATGATGAAAGAAAAAAATGAGATGAAAAAAGTGGTGAAAGGATTAGGATACTTTCTGAATGCACATGCTTGGTGTGTTGCTGAAAATATCAAAATCACCATATGTATGCCTAGAATATTTGAGGAGTTCCCTCAATTCCTCATCAGAACTGGATTCTGAAAAAAATTGGACCAATCTGGAAGTATAATATCTATTTAAATAAAAAAAGAATTTTCCAAATCGGTTTATAAACGCCGGAGATATGAGGTAACAACTGAATTAAGAACCTCCTCCTTTTTGTGAAGTCTGTTAAAAATAAAAGAAAATGTGAACTCCTTAGAATATGGACAGAGGCCCAAGCACGAAAATCTAACGTTATAGAGACGTTACGATAGTAAACGTCAAATATGAACCAATCAACTTACTAAGATTTCAAGTTACCCTGATGTCATTGGCTAATATTTGACATTTGCGATCGTCTCGCTAGCGTCTTGCTAACGTAAATTATTCGTGCTGACCCCACTGAAGTCTTTATTCTAAGGTCAACTCTCGTCAATTTAAGTAAACTGACATTTCAAATTACATTTTGATTTGACAGGCTTGGATAACGTAATGTTTCCCCAACGTGACCGCGGCGCTTTGAGCCGGTGATACCATCCCATTATTGACCAGCCGTGGAGTCGGCCAGTGGCGCAACGGTTAACGCATCTCCGTATCAAGGAGACGGTTGTGATTCGATCTCCGCCTGGTTGGTAGTTTTTGGGATATTATATAATGATTCCGTTGGCACCTTTTCAGGTACGGAACCCTAAAAACGGTCTGTCCTGCAAATACGAGCACTTGAAAATATATGAATATCGGTGTTTACAAACAATAAAAGCAGCATTATTGGAGCTTCACACGAGCCTAGTCCCAGTCCCTCTGACATTCCGCGTTTCAAAAATATAAGCGTTCAAAGCCTCCGAATTCCCGCCTGACACCCTTTTTCTATTGTTCGAACATTGTTTCCACAGGAAAATATGTCTAGAGACATATTTGCATATCTCTAAATCTTTTCATATCTAAGGTATTTATTTAGATCCTAAAAACTAATGTATTCTAAACTGCCTACCTCTCGAGGTAGTAGAGATTCGGCGGTGATATTCACGAGTTATAACCAACATTTTTTGTCTTAGATAACGTGACATAAATATACTAAATTAAATCACATAGAATTCAATATGGCGGAAATAATACGTTATTTTTAAACCTCGAAAACAAATTATTTGATGTAAATATAATGAGTTTGGTATCAAATAAAAGCCTGCATGTTGAGCATAAGATGTTGTTAAAAAATTCAAGGATTTGACTTAAGGCTTCACTATTAATTAAGTTAATAGCCTTATCCTTAACCATAGAATCATGGACATGGCCTTCTTTTTAATTTTGATGCTTGTTTTTAGCTTTTACGTGGTCTGGTTTTAGTTTTAGAACCTTATCCATTTCTCAGAATGTTTTCCTATTAAAATCTTGTTACTGACCTACTACTACCTGGCTGAAGCCAAACGGCAAAAATTTAATAATCACTGATTCTTCATGTTCTACTTACTGACTTAGATTAATTTTTAAGCTTTTCTCAATGATCTGGTAGCTGCTAGTTATTCGACCAATTATCATCACCACGGCTTTTTATCAATTCGGACCAAGAAGCCGTATGCTTTGAAACCACGCGACAAACTTACGCTTACATAGGGACTTACTAAACAGCCAGTTACTATAACAAGAGTCTTAAAACATTCCACAATTCTAGTATAATTTCATTAGGCCGTTTTCTAACAATTTACCCTTCGTTACCTTCGGAGAACTTCTTATTAACACATTAGTTTCACCAGCAAACCAACTTTAATAAGCACACATTTAATTAAATTCACGCAAACACCAACACTATTCACTAAGCTTTTGAAATTAGGTAAATTTATAATGAGCTCGGTCCTCGACCGTGGCTTGGGACTCGTAAAAGGTGGCACTCACATTCACAGCGAAAACTTAAAGTACTGCGCTTTGTTATTTAACAGCTACCTAGTGCTTGTAAGTGCAGCGAATGGATGGTAATGGCCTGGCTGTCTGCTATGCTGAGCTATAAATTTGTAAAAATGCCGCTGAGTCCCCAACGGCACAGAATATGTAAGGTTCGACGGTTGAGAAACTGAATAAGGAATTTACAAATCCAAGCTTTGCCTCGCCGAGCTTGCAAAGCGCTATCTTATTATATTGGGACAGGCCTCCACGTTATCACACATCTTCCTCTAGTCATGTAAAACTTGCATTCATTGATTTCGCACTACCCACGTAACGTCATTAGATATTATGGGTGAAGACCTTTTGTCTCGTCACGTGACCACCACTCAGTTGCTGCCTTAAATCATGCCTATAGCCAAGTGTTTCACCGTCTCACGCTCCATTTTGCCAAACAAAGAAGATAAAATGCATGAATGCAAGTGCGCGCTGTATGGACGTGTAATTTTTTACTTTAACAGTGTCTCTAACATCTATTTGAGTACTTGACACCAAACTGCGATCACCAACGTACCTGCCAAGCGTGGTGATTATGGTAAATCCCCCATTGCATTGTATGGGGAGGCTTCGTCCGCTGTGGACGTCTAAAGGCTGTTGAAGAAGTGTCTCTACTCCTCAAAGTAAGCTATACTGTGCCAACTAGCTCTACTAAAAAGGATGGTACGCTTTGCCTTATACAATTTAGATGTGTTTATATTTTATTCCGCGTGACGCATTGCGGTTTCATCCAACACTGAAAACTCCTTGAAATTTTTGTTGATTGAAGGATTGGTGCGATTTAGCCTCAGATTGAGCGCAGTGTTTTAATTTTGAAATTGAAAGACCCAAGACCCTGGTTTCTGTTCAAAACACTTTCTGTTATATATTCCAAAAGAATACCGGTAAATAACTTTGTTCTATGACGTCATAGATCTTTAGTAAAAAATTCTTTGAAAAATTAGCACATCAAATACCTTTGTAGATACTCAAATTTTTTAGGCAACTTAATAACGATTCTTATTCAAAATATAATGATATTATTGCATAGCATATAGTGCTATTTAAGTAGCCGGCAGTAGTGTAAGGGATTACGCCAGGGGATGGGCAGCAGCATCCATATTACTTAACACCAAACTGCAATCACCAATCCACTTGCCAAGCGGGGTGATTATGGCAAATCCCCCCATTGCATTCTATAGGGGAGGCCTCGTCCAGTAGTAGACGTCTAAAGACTGCTGATGATGATAATGATGACAAGTCGTATAGTCATCATCTCATCATTCATTGTTACCCCACTCTTTTTTCATCATCATCAGCCTGTAGAAGTTTACTACTAGATATAGACCTCCCCCATAGTGTTGCACGATGTATGGTCTTGGCTTATGTATGGTTTACCTCAGTCGGCTTTATAACATCCACGGGAGGAAACGGAGGGATCTAATCAAAAGCCGGACAACATAAAGTGACCTTAAAGTTCATGTAAAACTTTCTTTTATAAATATAACATTTTGACTATTCTCTCGCTGTATATATTTGAAACATCTATATGTTTGTAAAAGACTATCCTGACATATTTCTCCGGCTATCTGATGTCGATGATCGGAATAGACGAGATAAAATTAAAGTCTGTATTCGTTACTCCAAAACCAAAACATGCACAAAAGTGTCTTCTGTGTGGCTCCATTTATATTCAATTACATACCTGAGTCTCTTGGAAAACATCCTGCTCATTGTTTCGGAGAAAATCAAAAATGTTACTGGCAAATAAATGTTACTACACAAGACGTAGATGAATTTATGAGTGACAAAAACATTACAATTTCTTTATTCATAAAACTCGAATTTATTAATGACCTATCCATTTGTATCTGGAGGTTAATTATTATTGTAATTTATTTTTAAATAATGAATTGTTTAACAAAAATATTGCATGCCCTAGGTAGAATACATTGATATACTAATAATAAAATATTTTCTAACATGTATCTCAAGCAATAAAAACACTGACTTTTTGACAATAATGTATATTCTCAATAATAAAAAGTACCTATAATACTAAACATGTACTGTGTTGACTCATTTTAAGGAACTCAACTAATGGATAAGGGGAATTCTTTATCAGAGATTACGAAGCTTGTACGTTTTAGTAAATTAATTCTGATATCTAGTGACAAGTTGAAATTCGAAGGACATTAATCACCGTTTATCGGAATTCCGTTATCTGTATTCTCGCTTTCTTTGCGTCAGAGTTAATTTATGTGGAAATTCTTTTCGTGTTAACGGTGCAAGAAAATTGAGATAAAATAGTTTTGAAGAACTTGAGTAGTTGAGACTTCCTAATCTGAATTCGTAAGTACTCAACTATGAGCAACTTCTTCACAATTTGAAAAAAGCTTCATAAATCTCTGAGTAAGATTATTCTGAACTTAACTTTGAATGTGTAAGTAGTCATCATCATAATTAACAGCCTGTTACGTCTACTGCTGGACGAGGCACCTCCAAATTGACAACAATGGGAGGATATGCCAGAATTACCACGCTTGGCAGTCATATTGGTGATCGCAGTTTAGTGTAAAGTACTCAGGCAGATACTGCTGCCCATTCCCTGGTGCTATCCTTAAGTATGGCTTTTACTAAATCCACGGGAGGAGAAGGAGGGGTAAATACCCCTCCTTCTCCTCCCCATCTCGTTGTGGGCCATGGTGTGTCTGGCCTAAGAAAATTCTTAGGCCAGACACACCATGGCCCACAACACCACGACCACGGTATAATTAGTAGTATAGATTAATCATTTAGTAGGTACAAACAGATATATTAGCTCTATAGGTATATCCTGTATATCTGCTTAGCTTGGGGCTAGATAATGTTGTGTGAAATGTCCAGAATTTATTTATTATTTATTTATCCTTCCTACTAATATTATAAACGCGAAAGTTTGTGAGTATGGATGGATGTTTGTTACTCTTTCGCGTAAAAACTACTGAATGGATTTGAGTGAAATTTGGAATGGAGATACTTTACGCCCTGGATTAACACATAGGCTACTTTTCATCATCATCATCATCATCAATTTTCATCATTATTCACGCGGGTGAAACCGCTGGGCGCAACTAGTACCCAATAAACCAACTGAATGATCCAACTGCCCAATATTTTCTCAGTTCAAAATTAAAGTCTATTATCACTGCGTGATACCAGTGATGACATACTTTTACTGATAAAACGTTTGACCGCTATCTTACCTGACAGTAAGTGTCAATGTGGTCAAGATGGAGCACGCTTGTCTAGAATTAACCTAGTCACTCTCTTCTTAACGCATCCAAAATCATACAGTTCCAGAAAGCCGGCAATGTGTTTCACTCCTTAGCAATGCGGTGCGGTTAAGGCACTGACGTAGTCACTGACTATTGGTATCATACACAAGTAGTGTTATTTACAAGTATAACTCGACACAACGTAGAAACTTTTTTTGAATCTCTTTACTTTTCACTTCCTTTTAAAGTTCTCATTTTCTATGTAGGTATGCGTTCTATGTACATATTTTTTTTAAATATTGCCCTTTGTGATTCTAAAATACAGACAGAAGCGAAGGATACGGCAATCCGTAGTATATTGGCCTTAGTAATCAAAATCATAATTAAATTCCTGCAGTGATGGAAAGAAATCATTGAACATGACGTTGAATGAGGCCAATTTTTTTAAAAAAACCTCATAAAATTCTTTTCCGAGTTTATGAATCGTCATATCCATAATTTTCGTTATCTAAATTGTGTATACCCATCGTCATACAATACAAACCTATGTAACTAATGGAACCATTCCAAAGGTTATAATATGATTCCAGCTCCCTGATTCAGGATCTCTTGATTCGACTTCCATACCGACAATTTACCGGCTTAAGTACTTACTGTCCGACAAAGAACTCTGCCGTTAAATGTCGAATGACGTTTCAATTATTTTGTACCGTTCGAATGTTCAAAAGATTTAGATTTTAACGCATTTGTAAACCGAAGCGTCGGAATCTTGTAAAAACAAATCAGTCGGATCGAGCGGTCTTGAATCGAGTGGCAAGAGCCATACTGGCTAAATTACACCTATTGGCTGCACTGCCATTATTCGCAGGCCATTCGCCGTTCCATTAGATGTTTATTAGCCATGTGTGTGGATATAATTGACTTTTGTATATGTCTTTTTGTTTCATTTGACTTTAATAAGGGCACAATAACAAAGAATAATTTTGTACAGACAGCTGCAGAGAAACCTGACCCATCTAGGTTTTAACCAGTAACTAATTAACGTTTAATTGCAATATTTTGTTGGTACCTAATAGGTTTGAAAGACAGCCGCTATTCCCTTTCACCCAATAGTTAAAATCTCACTTTCTAGAATCTTAAAAAGTAAGTTTTCTGAAGCTAATCTGTAATTTACTATCGACTTATTTATTCAGTTGTTTTTTTTTTCGTCACTAAATTCGGCATAATTTCGTTGCATCAAAATTTTTGATCTGGCTACCAAACCGAATAAATAGACGTATTTCACATCAAAAATAAATACCTAACAATATTTTCTATACCCTACCAATATATCTAAAAAGCTTATTTTATACACTGACGTGAATAAAAAGCACTTTTAATCACTATTTTGGTCTTTGAATTTAGAACACACCAATATGTTTGATCTCCATCTCAATGCTATACAACCTCATTGCGCAAATAATACTCGATAGGTACAAACTCCTTGTGCAAATAACTCCTTCCAATTTGAATGTGCATTTAAATTAATTTGACCTGCCTTTTTCTTAATTAAATGTCTATTTTCGCTTAAATCTTTCTTTTTCTCGTAGTTTTGGTATAAAGTATAGTATGCAACTCTTGAATAAAATCATAATGTATGTATTCCAAATGCAACACTTTCATTATCAGAATTTGCGCTCATAATTATTGCATTGTCAGAATTTGAGAACAGATATTGCTCATAAATTATCTGACTTCGTACTAGAACACATGGGGTGATTCGAGTCGGCCGTGATGCTTTCCGACATCCTGTTCACTTGATCCGTCCAAGAGTCTTAACTCAAAATGAAATATCCTATTCAACGCACAGAGCGTTCAAAAAGAATTTATAAACAAGGAAATAATCCACTTATTCCGTTAGTAATCCAATGCTGAAAAAAGCAAAACAAACAGAACGCTCGTACGATTCCGGCGTAGTTTATGCTCTTGAAAAGAGATCTATAAGCCAAACTCGTTTGTATCCTAATATTTAGATCGGCTTGATCCCATTTGTTTTTATTAGGACCCCGTATCAGCATACGAATAGCACAGCGCAATGAGAATGATACGGTCTCAATCTCAGAGTTGTAAGTGCACAGTTATAGCTGAAAAGCAATAAACTATGCTCGAAACATTTCATAAACAGACAAGTTGTTTTTGCTAAATCGGTCTCAATGAGTAACGTGGCCTACCCCTCTAAAGGAACAGCCCCCCAATTAGAGTAGCAAATGAGCAATCGGGAACCTAACAATGGGGATCATTTTGGCAGCATTAGCGCATTCTTAGTGCTATCTAAATCTTATGAAACTTGAATAGGGGAAACTTCTTGACCTAAATATTTCTCCTTGCAAGTTTCAAAAGATTTGGAAAGTCAAAAGACATAAGAATGTGTTTTCGCTCGGAGGCCCAATTCTCTAACTAAAAAATAGTTAAAATATAGTTCCGATCATGTTTCGATCTTGTGTCGATGTCTTAAATGTCTGAAATGGTATTCTCCTAACTCAAAATACAACACTGTAATGTGATTATATCGAAATGTGACCGAAACTTGAACGATTCAAAGTTTTTTCGATAATTTTAGCATAAGTAGATGGAGTCTCTCTTTACTCTTTCCAATTATATATATATAACTATCCTACTCTAATAGTATTCACCGTGAATTGAAAGTAGACTAAATTGTTATTTATGAAGGAGCAGAATACCAACTTTCTGTCAATTCGCAATTCAGTCTCGATTCGGTTAACTTTCAGTGTAGTTTTAAAATAACTTAGAGAATGGGGCCCCTGAACTCTAAATCAGCCGATGTTCATACCCGTGCGTATTTTCCTCAAAACAGCCAACGATAGTCTGCTCAGTTTTTTTCAATCCGATTATACTTTGTTTTTCACACCTTTTTCCTCTTGCTATTGTTTTTAGATATATTATGGAGATATCAGTTTACACTTGAAGTTGATTTTGATAGGAAAGTAAAGTGAAACTGATAGTTAGAAATTTATCTTTGTGATTAGAATGAATAAAATATATTTTACTGTATCTTAAGTACTATGTTAGTAAGTAACAACTAATAAAGTTAAATGTTAATAACTGTGGCTTTAACACAATAATTGTATACGATTTGGATTTGTGACTACCGATGAGAATGATTTTTCATTCGATATTTGTCATTCAAGATTTGTCTTTCGAGATTTTTATTCAATATTTTTCCCTATGATGAAAGACTACCTATATAAATCTTGGCATAGGTAGGTACATATATTATATTTAAACTTTTACTTTCGTCCTTTTCGGTTTTAAGTGATGGCCAAAGCCAAACATCAAGAATTCGGGCCAACGTAAAACTAACCCAATATTCTGATACGAAATTATTTACTTACAGATAAGTCTATTATTCTCGCGGTTTGTGGATTCACACGTTTATTTATGAACAGATAATAATTGTACTTACAGGCTCATATTTACTGACAAGGGTGTAACAATATTAACATGTTCATGAAACCACCCTCACCCTGCAGACTAATGAAACCATTGTTTGCATGTTTTGCTTTCTATCAAACGATTTTCAAAGTTTCCTTCGTTTTAAGTTGTAGAAATGATAACGTCAGTACTTGAATTTTCGTTTTTCACATCATAAAATTTGACGTATCTAGTTAATAGTATTTGCTATAATCACCACGCTTGGCAGGCGGATTGGCGATCGCAGTATTGGTGTTTAGTAGTACTCAGGTGGATACTGCTGCCCATAACCTGATATATCTTTTAGTTGTCTTTTCCTACTTCCACGGAAGGAGACCTCTCCGACTCCGTCATTAATTTAGTGTCTATGATCATTGATATGATAATTGTTTTCAACATTTTTTGTACCTATTTTAAACAATTTGACAATCATCATCATAAGCTAGTAAACTTCTACTGCTGGACATTGTGGCCTCTCTCATAGAATGCCATGACGAACGGTTTTGAGCTGCCTCCATCCACAGACATCCTGCGACCGTTGCATTATATTGTCGTCGGTCCATAGAATGGGGGACGCCTAAACTGTATCTACTGTCCACTGTCGTCCAGTGGAATTTCAAAGAAAATTTTGCTAAACTATACACAAACTCCAAAGTACCTGGGTAAACGTACTGTGCTCGGAAAACTCGTCCCCAAAAACCCCAATATAGCAGTATATTTATATATATACACACAAATATTGCTCGTTTAATAGTTTTACATAGATAAATGTGGTGCCACGCCGTGCTAATTTCGCCACGGGGCAAGTCAAAAGATATCTAGGGCAAGCTGGAATCAATAAACTGTAATCACAAAAATCAATGAAATTTTAGATACCTGTAGATATAAAGTGTACTAGATAAGATAATACACTGTTGACTCACCGTCCTCATCGATATAAAGTATTAACGAAATTTGAACGACCAGTTCGCCTGCAGTGCGCCTATTGTTAACATTTTCGACAAACAAATTTTTAAAACAAGTTATTATTTTATGTTTAAAAATGGCATTGAAATTTTTCTTGCTTTTGGTCGTGGTTGGCTGTAAGTTTTAGTGTTTTTATACTCTTACTTTATAGATTTGTTTTTATTAAAGGTCCAGCATAATCAATCCATAGTGTACCCACACATCAGCATTATCCTTCATCATCAGCCTTTAAAAGTCCAATGCTGGACAAAGACCACCCCCTAGAATGCCACGACAAACGGTCTTGAAGCGCCTCCATTCACCGACTTCCTGTGACTTTTATACTGTCTTAAGTTCATCGAAGAACCTTTCTCTACTGCGTCGTTTGGTTTGTGGTCGCCACTTGAGAACCTGTACATCCATTCTTTAAGCCCCGGTATTTTAATTTATGTTTTATTGATATCTCGTTTATTAGTAAAGCAAATGAATAAGACAGATAACGGCTGCTTTGGCCGTAAATTACCCTAACTCTTAATTAATTACACTGATAGATCAAAACCACGTTTCCTTACTAACTAACGTGTAACTACGTTTTCTTTTGTGGAAAATGTATGAAGATGATGTCACCGTCGATTTTTTTCTAAATCTAATTAAAAGTATTCTAATAATTAGTTAATAATTTTTTTTTTTTATTTCATTAATTATATAAAATATTATTTATTATTACTACTAGAAACGGGATATTTACCATGATGTTTGAGCTTTATTATTTCCCGATATTTCGGCACAGTTTCATGCGCCATGAAAATTTGTGATCGGGAAATTATAAATTTTAATCTAGTGATAATTATTTTCAAAACCATGATAGTTTCATAAGTTATAAAATGTTATTGTTTTAATTTTAAGTATTTTTGAATGACCTTTTAGCATATTATTAATTATCAATTAATCTATAGGTACGTATAGATTGTGTAACATTATTTTTCTCTGCTGCAGATGTTAGTGCTATTGCATTCCCCGAAGAAACATTTGACAGGATCACCAATAGCCCTACTGCCGTTGAAAATCAATTTCCTTATGTTGTAAGTAGTTAAATTATTTTGATTATTAAAAACAAACCTCAAAAATTATGTTTTTTTGGAATCTTAATTATCATCGTCATAGTTTTAGTAGGTTGTCGGACGATGATCTATTTAGCGCCAGCATCAAAGCAAGGCGGTGTTAAACTTGTAACTTCTTAATAATTTTGGGTTTGAGTTTTTAATTTTTATTCATTAAGCTTCATCTTGTTAGGCATTTTACTTATTACTCTATTTGTATCGGGTACTAAACTGGCGTGCAATGAAATAGGGTCATTTAGATAAACCGCAATAAAAAATCTTTATTTTGTAATTATTTTTTTATTTAATAAATGTTAAGTAATTTTTTGCAAAAGTAAAAAAGTAGAGTAAGTAAGTAGTTTAGTAGTAGTAGTAGTAGTATTTGCCATGTGAACTATATTTTACTATGATTTTATTTAAATTCCATATCTTGCATATTTGGGAGATATTCAGGTTTTCATAAGTGACCCTATTTTATGGCATGCTAGTTTATTTGTTTTTGTATGGTTAAGCTTACATTTTTTATAAAGATAATCTTCATGCTATTATCCAATGATATGGATACAACAAATTTTTTAATTTTTAGGTTTCCTTGCAACAAATTTCGATGCTACCAGACCATGTCCAAGCTCATCGGTGTGGAGGGGCTCTGATCACACTACAACATTCCTTGACGCTTGCTACTTGCGTCTATACCATTGTTAACAAGTACGTAACAGTTTGTAAAATAGTTTTAAATATTTAGACGGGATTACCTACACTAATCTTTGGCATAGGCAGCAACATCCACCTACTGCGATCACCAATCTAAAGAGAATCTCCCTTGCCAAGTGGATTGATAATGAAATCCCCCATTCAATTCTTTGGGGGAGACCTCGTCTAGCAGTGGATTACTACCGGCTGATAAGATGCCGTGTTTTGTTTTTTCAATTGAATTAAAAATTGCCTGTCCATGGATAATATCCTCGATAGATTACTGACAGTTTTTGGGCTCAGTTTAGATGCTTGTGGTTCCCATAATTAAAATTTGTTCGAAGAATAGAATTGAATAAAAAATACTATAGTGTAGGTACACCTAATGATACTTCAAAAGAATCAAAACTCAACATAGTAATTAAAAGTATAATGCCTGGTCTTATCGCTCAGAAGCGATTTCATCCACGCAGAGAAGCTTGTTTTAAACAAACAACTTTTTTACAGCGTTCCACAGCTTCTACCTGGATCCCAATTCAGAGTGTTTGCTGGTACTGTGCTGTTGACTGCTGATTCCGCTGACAGATCCAGGAATGTCGCTAACTTCACTATGCACCCTGAACACATTGCATACCCGGCATCACTCAATGACATTGCCATCATCACTGTAAGTATGAAGCATTCATTCTAATATTTAGAACGAATACTAATTTTCTATATTATTAAAGTCTCATTTTTGACTGTCAAAACAGGTAAATGGACTTAAACCTATGCGGAAATAGAATGATTCTAGGTAGTAAAGATAAGAAAAACAAAAATTATTATTTGGTTTCGTCACTACATAATAATCTTTATCAAAATCTGTTCTTACCTTGATAGTGAAATTGATATTTTTAGCCCCAATACCTTGAACAATAAAAAATGTACTTAGAGTTTAAGGATTTCTGATAAAAGTACCTACATTAAATTGTGACAAATTTATTTGTGAGATTATAAGTTTTATGTAGGTGTAGATAAGATTCGTGAATCATGTTTTTATCATTTAGTCACAGATACTAAAATATATATAGGTAACTTGTTTATTTCCTGATAAAGCATCTAAAAACAATTTTATAATTCCTACAACTAAATCATATATTTTTGAAATAAAATATTATTCGTAATAGTTGTGACAGTTATGATAAAAAACTTAGATCTCCTACTCTCATCACCAGCATGTTAATGCCCATGCTGGACGAAGCCTCCCCCATTGAATACAATGGGGGGATTCGCCATAAACACCACCCGTGGTAGGCAGATTGGTGATCGCAGTTTGGTGTTAAGTACTCAAGTAGATGCTGCTGCCCATCCCCCAGTGTAATCCTTTGTGTAATGACCTCCCCCATAAAACACAAAGGGGGAATTACCATAATCACCACGCTTAGCAGGTACTCAGGTGGATACTGCTGCCCTTCCCCTGGTGTTATCTCTTAGTCGGCTTTTACGGCATTCACAAAAAATATAATCTATGGAAATTATAATTTTTATATTTTTTGATGCTTATCTCAAATATTTATGAAATTTTATAAATGTAATGAATGTTTTTGTTTTTTTTTATAGACAACGCAACCATTCTTGAATACCACCGTATTCCCGATCCCACTGCCAGCCGCCAACTTCATTCCAGTGGACTTCACCCTGTGCAATATTGCTGGATGGGGAGCACCTAACAATACTGTCTACGTAAGTAACTTTTTTGATAAAAACTTTCGGAGGTGGTAGTTTTTAACCGACTTCCCAAAAAAGGAGGAGGTTCTCAATTCGGTTGTATTTTTTTTTTTTTTTTTTTTTAATGTTTGTTACCGCATATCTCCGGCGTTTATGAACCGATTTGGAAAAATCTTTTTATATTTGAATAGATATACTTCCAGATTGGTCCCATTTTTTTCAGAATCCAGTTCTGATGATGGAATCCATGAGGAATTGAGGGAACTCCTCAAATATTGTAGGCATTCATATGGCGATTTTACTATTTTCAGCAACAAACCAAGCATTTGCATTCAAAAAGTATAATAATCCTTTCACCACTATGGTTCTTTCATCATTTTTTTTTCATCGAAATATTTTGTCGAATAATATGGCGGAAGTCGGTTTTTTAAATGAAAAGTTATCGTAAGTTAAACCGGTTAAAATCTATCTAATCACGTGAGTATCTTATCAAAAACCAAAGGCTGCTGATGATACATCAGCCTGTAGTAGTCCACTGATAAACATGGACATCCAAGGTGAATAGTCTTAAGCCACCTGCATCCACCGACTTCCTGTAAACTTTAAAATGTCGTCAGTCCATCGAAAAGAAGGCTTTTCTACTGCACTACGTTGCCCGGTTTTTGTTCACCACTCGAGATATTCATACACATAAAATACATGCCTAGTTCTAATCTATAATTTTATTTATTTATCTTACAGGCCAGCAATGAGCTTAGATACACAACTAAATACGTCTATAGTCATGACCGTTGCACAAATCTCTGGAACCAGATGCCTGCAACTGCTAATATCTTCCCTTCAATGATCTGTGCTGCTTCATACGACATCATATCTTCTGGATGTTATGTAAGTACCTTTACTTTTTCCCCGAAAGCAAAAAAAGGGTTATGGTTCTAGTAGTCTATCTATACAATCATTATGTAAATATTTTCATCCGTTCCCTCGTATCTCCGAAGCTACTTGAAGGATTTTGACAAATGAGGTATCATACGAAGCGTCTTGTCGTTCCACATGACTAAGAGTTTATGACTTCATACTTAGTTGAATATTTAATGATTTAAAATGCAATTTTCCAACCTGGAAAATAGTTTTCTAATTTAAATGTTTTTGGTATCTAGTTATATGGCTAGTTTTGTCCATTACAATAATATATCACAATAAATTAAAAATTGTTTTAACTGTGCAATAAAAGGCGTACCTACCGACTTCTTTTAGTGTTTTACCATTAGTTCCAATACTTTATCCATGGCTATAGTACTTCAAGAAACGTGCCTAAAAAGAACTAAAAGCATGGAGAAATTAATTTTATTTCGTAATTTGCCAGGGTGACCAAGGAAACGCTCTAGTCTGCAGTGGCCAGTTGACTGGACTACTCTTCCTCACAAACACCTGCCAAGTCTCGTCCTACCCTGAGGTCTACACCAGGGTATCAAACTATACTACCTGGATCAGAGGCGTCACTGGAGCCGGTTCTACCTTCAGGCCAGAATTTAGCATATTCGCTTTAGTCGCCATCATTTGTATTAAATTTTTAAGCTGAATTATATAAAGAAAGTAGAACCTAGTACCTATTTAGTAAGACTATTATAATTTAAGAATTTAGTTAAATAAAATTTAATTTATTTAAAGGTATGGATTTTATTTTTATGAATTGTAATGGATTTGCGTTTACAAATTAGTTAACCGTTACCAGAACAGCAATATTCTTTACAACAAAATATTAATACCAATTCGTACAATAGAGAAACAAATTAATGTTGCTTCAATACATTTGAACAGGAAAAGCTGTTATTATACCTAGTAATCAATTCGTAATAAGAATTTTTCGGGTATTTGTTTGGTATAAATCCTACTAATAATTTATAAATCTAAATGTTTGTGAGGATGGATGGATGTTTGTTAGTCTTTCTCACAAAAACTACCTAACGGATTTTGATGACACATTACAGAATTATTATTTATGCATTAAAATAACATATAGACTATAATTTATAATAGAGTTTCCACGCGGGCGGAGCTGCGAGCAAATGCTAGCCTAAGATAAAAACAACAGTGGTCGAGCAAGTCATCCATCCAAACAGAATCTTTGTGAAACGACGCCGTTTACCCGGGATTTAAAAATAACAATTAAGCTTTTAAAATTATATAAAAAAGCGTCCTTGATAAATACTCTACATTACAGTGAAAACTGCATTTAAAACCGTCTACATAACTCGAGTAATACGAGTATACAGACAGATGTTGCCTTTTATAATTATAGAGATAGCCACTGTGAATTACCTAAAATACCTGATAAAGGTATTTTATTCAGCTAGTTAAAACTACGTACAATTTATAACGAGAAGAACTAATAACTTAATGGTTCCATGTTTTGCGGTGCCTTGTTACAAATTTTACTCTTTTGAATTTCGTATTGACACACTTCTCTGCGATCTCGGAACAGCAAAATGAGCTTCATCGTTCCTTACATTAAAGGTAAGTAAGGCTACTTCTATTGCACCTTTATTTACAAAACAATATTTTATCATGCAAATTATGCACGCAAATTTAATAAGTAAGCGCGTTTGAGGTCCAATTTAGGTACTTCTTACAAAGTACATAACTAGAAGGTTTAAGGTGTTATAAATTTTGAACGCGTTCATTAGGCTCCCTCGCTCTGGCTTTTAGACAGCGACACACGTTGGAATTTCGTAATAAGATTTCCTTAATTTAAGACTTACAACACATCTATACACTTCTGTCTACACGTTATCTTCTCATAGCTACCGTGCATGCCGCTGCATATGGAGAGCAGATTGGGCATCTTTCTACGATAAACGACTTCATGAAATTATAGATGTACTACTTACTTATTTTTTTCAAAATGTCTATTCTTTTAATAAGTACTTTTAATTTTAACTTTTGCATGCTATCTAATTATATAGGTAGTGGAATATGGATAAAATATTTAAATTGAACCTGTTCAAATATGTATTGAGCCTATATTAAGCAATTGAATAAATTATTTATTTCTTTTTTTCTTACAGTGCTTACGAATTTTTTTATTTTCCAATTTAAAAATGAGCTTATTTACTTATTTAGGTAAAGCTTATATTTTTGTTCTGAAAAAAAAAACGAGCATTCCTCTTGGGCCCCTTGCGTAGCTCCAATGTGAAAAGTGAGTGTCTATGGATCCCTTGGGGGTTCAAATAGGGGATATAAGTGGAATGCTCAAAAAAAAATTCTACTACACAATATTTTACAAAACACTATTTGAAAGATAAATACCGAACACCGCTGTTAGGTCATGTCAAGCCCTCATAAACCGCTCTTGCCACATTTCAGTGTTGGGTCACAGTTGCGGAAGATAGCAGCTGGCTATCTGGTATGGTGCCATGAACTGCCTACAACCTCAGAATAGACTCCTCTTGTTTCCCCCGTGGATGTCATAAAAGCCATCTAAGTGTCAAACACAGGGGATAACCTGTGTACTCAATACCAATACTGCGATCACCAATCCGCCTGCCAAGTGTGGTGAGTATGGCAAATCCCCCTTGCATTCTATGGCCCTACATGCTGATTATGACAAAACCCATGTGGATTTTTAGTTCAAAAGTGTTCAACGAAGTCTTCTTCTCACGTAACACTGTTTTTTTGATAGACTTTTTAAAATCTTACTGTGAAAGTGTGTCACAGTTGGTAGAAGAATCATTTTGCAGCGAGGCTTCTATGATACCGATGTTTTCCATCGCCATTGGTGCTCGCCCGTTGCCCGGATTTAAACCTTGGTATCCAAAGTCAGTAACTAAGGTAAGCTAACTGCTCTTTCCAAGGAGTGAACCAGTTGTAACCTTTATTATCTATGATTGAGGGCAAAGTTTATGATGCAGAAACACAAAAGTAACGAGCGCATTAACTTCGAATCATTGCACGCGGTCAGATTTTGCTTTATTTAAATGCCACTAGCGTTTTCCAAGCTTGTTTTCATGCTTGTCCATCTCAGCGCTTTAAAGTACTCAACGAAAGTGGAACTTTTGTTTCTTTACAACTTTTTGGGGTTCCTTTACCGTACCGACTGGAATGAGCCAGCAATGCTTGCTGCTTGCGGAAGTACCCACCATTTCACTGTACGTGTTGCAGGTCTATATACGACGCCATAAAGCCCAAAGGGTCGTAGAGTACCTCAAGCCAGAAAACCTGGCTCACCGTGAGGGTCATAAGAGTCTATATGTAAATTTTATTTATTTTATGGTGATAGTGCAGACTTACCGTATATCAGACAGGTAAGTTAAGGAAGTTCATTAGACGCCTGACGCGAGAGACCGCACAGGTGCGCTATACACGTCGCTGTCTTCACGTGTAATCGTTAAATAATTTGTATTTTGTATAATATGCTAATCTATAAGGTCATATCAAGGGATGGCCAGCAGCATCCATCTGAGGCTACGACGCGAGTGATGCAAGCGTGGTGATTTTGGCATAATCCCCCGTTGAACGCTATGCATGCTGTGGGGGAGGCCTCATCCAGCAATGGATGACTACCGGCTGATAAAGAAGTAGAAGATTAAAAAATCGCCCACCTGTTCAGTTACTGCGTTTGGCTGTTTAACTACGCGCACCGTGTGAACGCATTATCATAGTTACTGTCTTATGAGTTGACCAGTAGCTTGCATCTTTTTTTTGTTTTTACTCACTATTTGCCTTCCCCCACCACGTCATATGCGACGCATATGATGATCTCTTCTGTCTAGGACAGTGTTAAATTGCAATATGAAATACTCTCACTGTGTGTTTGGCCAAAGCAAGTAAAGCTACTGACATTCAAGTTATCACATATGGCAGGAGTTGTCTACGCCCAATTATAGAAATTAGCTCTTAGAGGCTTTGAACGATGTGAAATGGAAGTATTCACGCTCTAGTAAAATTAAATAAGACCTTGTTCCTGGTTCGCATTTACAGAGACGGGAGTAATAACATCTTTGATGTTATATGGGTTATTATAACATCAAAGATGTTACTTATTCCATTTCCAGTTTCTAGCCTTTTGAAATCAGATATTTCAACGGATTGCTAGGTATATAACAGAGTTTCCAAGTAACGTGTTCGTTTCCAGATTTCCTTGAATACACCAATCAGAGGCAAAGTAACATTCTATTTTCGATGACGCTAGTCATCGTGATATTCTATGAAGCCTCCCCCATAGAACGACGAACGGTCTAGAGCCGCCTTCATGCACCAACTTCCAGTTACCTGTATAATGTTTTTAGTCCATCGAGGGCCTTCCTCTACTGCATTGTCTGGTTTGTTATTACGATTATTATAATTATGTATTATGACTGTACAGATAGAATCGCTTCGAAGCGAATGCGGTTTGTCTTATCCGGTTGCTCGGTTGCTAATTTGTTATATTTTTTTTTCTTTCTCGCACTACTAAACATTTAAAAATGAAGGACTTAATGCTATGCAGCATTTTCTACCAGTCATTCAAGAGGATGAAAACAGTGGTTGGCGTGCTCTAAATCTAATAAAAAAGATCGCTATTATTTATTATAAACTTATTTGCCTAAGATTAACTTACCTTAACACCTAACTTTACAATACAAAAATTATAACAATAAATATGATTATTGTTATACTACACATATAATATGATAATAATGATATAAAAGACAAGTAGATAGAAATATAAAAAACGAACTCATGAAGATAGAATTTAAATAATAATTATGAACGAGGCTTAAGGATTGTGTAATAAAATAACTTCTCATCGCCTGATGAAGGGCAGGCTACTGTTTTGGAGGATAGGTCAATCACTGTCAAATTTGAGATGCGTAACTGATCTTAAAATGGGTAGTTTTGAGTTTTTTTTCTTGTTTTGTGTGTTATACAAAGTGATTTGATTTACAGTTGAAAACCCGCTATTGGGCTACAACAGAGACTCCTGTAAAAGGTGAATATCCACGGTAAACTCCCTGTAATTTTTTCAGAAATTTAATTTCGTACATTTTGATACATTTTTCATTTTTAAATTCATTTATTAGACATAATGATATCAATTTCCAGTGTAAATTGAAACCTAAAATGTAAAAATCATAAATTAAACACACGTAAATTAAGCTTAAAGATCAAAACTTATAAAGAAATATTTGCTAAATTACTAATTAAGAAACACAGTTTACTAAATTGTGCAGGTTTTGCCTACGAATAAAGAATACATACATGGTAGCTTTAGTTGAGCATTACATTTAGCAGCGCAAAAGTTTATTAAAAAAACAGATGGACCAGTGGCCGAAAATATTAAAAAGATGTTAAACTGCTAACAAAAAATTAGAAGTAGCTACCCGGGGGGTACTCGTAAAAGTATATGCTAGTTTGACAAATAAATTAGCTAGCAGCAGGAACAATTACCCGCTGCTCATCATAACCGTAGCAGTCAGTACTTTTTGATAAGTTTTATCCAAGATTGTCTTATTAGAGTTCAGGCGTGAAATTCCGAAAAATTTAGTGCCATTATTTGTGGATTCCTTTTAAATTTTTATTTCAGAAAATAACGGAACTTTTATTTTTTATCTACCTGAGCTGGTAACCCCAGCTCATAACTAATGCAATACTTCTTAGGTCAGACCCACGTAGTCTAGACTACCTAGTACCTAAGTACCCTTCATGTAATGGCCCTGCACCTATTAACCTGAGAGATAAATTTGTTAAGTCTCTTAGGCCTGTACTTTCACTGGCACCCATACTTCAAAACACAGCAATAATCTTATCTCTCATAGATATAACTAATATGAACAAACAGGTTTGTTTGTTAACGCTTTACACACAAAACACGTCCCGAAATAATAATCTCAGGTCCATACAAAACAAAATTGCCAATATGCTTTGTTTATTTCAATTTCTTATGATAGAGCACAATTAGATAAAACCTTTCTACTTCCTCTTGTGAATCTCAATGCAATGTCTGCAAAGTAAATTCAGAGAAAGAATAATGGAGGAGATTATCATGCCCCTTGAAAAACATCGTCGAGTCGAGCTTCGAAGAGTTATTCATACAGAGTAAGTAATCTTTTATTTCCCCGGAGTGAAGCTCTAGTAGAGATACGCAGATATTTCCTAGAGGATATAGCAAATGAGCGGGTAAGCATCACAATACTTAAAATAATAAATACATAAATTAAGAACATAATATCTTAACGAAATCTATATAAATCAGCATGTTAGCCGTAAACTTTGCAATCAGGGCTGTCACACGGTAACTTTTGTACCTATGAGAAAAACAACAATTGACAGCCTTGATTGCACAATTTTTACGCCTATTGCAAACCTGTCGCGAGATAGAGAATAGCCTGACGAGTTACGTTTGGCAAATTATGCTACGTTTGCGTTTGTATAAATGAGTTCGAATATCTAAATCAATACAAAATCCAAATTGATATAGCGAACTCGCAACAAACATCAATTATTTGTTTGAAGTTACCGATACGATTACTTTTTCCAATACATATATCCCTACAAATAAATCAAAGTCTGTTTATTTGTTCGCTTGTTTATGTTATCGTTCACGCTAAAACAGCTGGCCCAATTTTGATGAAATTTGGCGTACAGAATAAAACACATAATGTTTTTAATCCCAATAATTCTGTTTTCTCGGGAGAATAACGTGAAACTAACAGGCGACTGCTAGCGTATAATTAGTTTTAAAGTTGAGACTTCCGAATTTATGGATTTAGGTATTTAGATACGTCCATAAATGCTTTGTTTAGACTGTCCCTTTATAATAAACGCTGCGTTTAGCAGTAAATACGCTCCAGCACTTTGTCTCGTCGCGAAGTGTTTATGTAAGCTTTTGTCGTCATCCAGCAGGATGCTTTGTCAACCGTAATTCAACTGAAGCTATTGTTTGGCGATTATGTTATTAACGTTTGTGTGGGTTTTCTTCAGATTAAATTCCAGATTATACATACTCAATTGCACCTAAAAAATCGTGATTAAAGCTAGCCAAATTTTCAATTTATTTTAGAAACCTGACTATTGTATATAAGTTAATTGTCGAAACTGTTAGGCGTCCCTTAGTTAGTTGGTAAAAATTAGAATTGACCATATTTTTTTATTCACAATCACAGGCACATTACGATAAAAAATTAAAGGCTGATGACCATACTTTACAGGTTTACAAAAAAAACCGCGAACCATCCAAGCCACACAAAATAAATAAAATAACCTTGTATCGCTAGAGACAAAGTTTCTCAAAATAAATTAATTTTACCTCTACTTGAACAGAAACATCTAAAATTCATTACATTTTACCCAAAGTCATTATTATCAGCAGGTTCTACTCAGTACAAAAATAAAAAAAAGCTTATTTCGTTTTACTAATATGGCAAATGTAATTTGTTTGTATACTTAAATTATATAACTTAATATCTAGATGAATTTTTTTTTAAAAAAAATCATAGTGGTGAAAGGGTTATGATACTTTCTGAATGCAAAAGCTTGATTTGTTGCTGAAAATATCAAAATCGCTATACCTATGTATGCCTACAATATTTGAGGAGTTCCCACAATTCCTCATGGATTCCATCATCAAAACTGGATTCTAACCAATCTGGAAGTATATCTATTCAAATCAAAAAATATTTTTTCATATCGGTTAATAAACGACGGAGTTATGAGATAACAAACATAAAAAAATACAACTGAATTGAGAACCTTCTCCTTTTTGTGAAGTCGGTTAAAAACGGCGTAGTATTTTCCATCACTTTTGCTGCCGTTTCGAGAGTTCAGAAGTGGCAGAAAATAGTGGTAATTAGCCATTTTTTATTTAAAACGATTCTCACCTTGGAAGATTCAATATTTGAAATATTTGTATCAGTATATTGTAACTCAACCACGTTGTAGCAGCTAAACCAATTTTAATGAAATTATCTTCAAAGATACATTGTGTAGATTATGATATGAATGAGCACATGACAGTCATATACTTGTTTTAGTCCTATACCGCGCGAGTGAAGCCGCGATTGGATGCTAGCATTTCATTAAGCTAGTTAATATAGATGTAATACCTAATTGGAGCCTGTTAAATCCTTAATACCGGAGGTTTATACAGGTGGTTCTCGGATTTACATCTCATTTACGACGGGTAGTATAAAACAGGTACCTGGAACGTAGAGCTTTAAATGAAGTAACCTATAGAGACATTCCCGCGAGCACTTGGGATGAAGGATGAATGAAAAAGACCCTGGCTTAACCCTTAACTACCTACCTCCCGTCTGTCAGACACGAGTGACCTTTTTGTTCGTGATTTTTTAGCTTGTGCTGACTAACATAAATAACAATCCAACAATCACATACCCCCCTATTACCTAAGAAAGTCACTCATTGATGTAATTTTACTTGTCAAACGTAAGTCACGTTAAGTCAAAGTCAAAGTCAAAGTCAAAAAGAACTTTATTCATTGAAATCACAAGGATCATTTTGAATCGTCTTATATAAAATTAAATTACTCCTGTTCCAACGCGACCAAGCCTAGAAGAATCAGGCAACAAACTCGGCTTGGCTTACATAAATGGTCCGTCTTACCACTAGGTGAGAAGCGCCTGTGTGGTGCCTCGGAGCAAGGAGTTGCTGATACATAGTAAATGAGAACTTAAAAACCTTAGGAAGGTAGTCAAAAGTAAATAAACATCAGCAAAAATATGCAAGACAGCACACGCTACGCTTGTTATACTTATAAATAATAATCTAATACAAACATGTAAATAGGTAAGTACAGATATTGCAAATTTCCATTTTAGCAGTCGAGGGGCAGAGCGACATCAGGCCACGCGGCTTTATCATTAATATAGTCATCAAGAGTGTAATACGCTTTCTTAATTAGATTCATCTTTATGTAGGATTTAAATCTTCGAATAGGAAGTTTAAATGCACCTTCTGGAAGTTTATTATAGAACCGTACAGAATTCCCCATAAAAGACCCACTTACTTTCTTTAATCGAAATTTTGGTATATTTAGTTTGTGTTTATTTCTCGTGTTAATACCATGCACGTCACTTTTTATCATAAAACTATCCAAGTGTTTATGTGTATGTAATAATATTTCATAGATATATTGCGATATTACTGTAAGAATATTGATTTCTTTGAAACGCTCTCTCAAGGAGTCACGCGACTTCATTTTATAAATGGCACGTATTGCCCGTTTTTGCAAGACAAAAATAGCTTGGATATCTGCTGCTTTACCCCACAGTATGATACCATATGACATAACACTATGGAAGTAGCTAAAATAAACAAGCCTAGCTGTAGCTTCATCAGTAAGCTGCCTTATTATACGAACTGCATATGCAGCGGAACTAAGTCTACCAGCAAGAGCCACAATTTGTGGTGCCCACTGCAACCCTGCATCAATATTAAGCCCTAAGAAAATGGTAGACTTGACAAGATCAAGTGTCTCCCCATTTATTTTAATAATAGTTGGATAATGTTTTACATTTGGCAATGTGAATTTGATGCATTTAGTTTTTTTAGCATTAAGCAAAAGATTATTAACTGTGAACCACTCAAGAACACGCGATAGTGAATCATTTACATCATCGTAATTAGATTTAGATCTATCAACTTTGAAAATCAAAGAAGTATCGTCAGCAAACAGAACTATGTCACATATGTCTTTCACAAAAAAAGGGAGATCGTTAATGTAAACTAGGAATAAAAATGGGCCTAGTATTGAACCCTGTGGCACCCCCATGACAATAGTCGATCCTGAAGACCTTTCACCACCAACATCAACTTTTTGGACTCTATTGGATAAGTAAGAATTTACAAGATTAATTGCCTGATTTTGTATGCCATAATGTTTTAACTTGGAAATTAAAGTATCATGCCTCACGCAGTCAAAAGCTTTGGACAGGTCGCAGAAAACTCCGATCGCGTCCTGCGAGTTCTCCCATGCTTCAAATATGTGTTCTAAGAGCATGGTACCAGCATCGGCTGTCGAACGACCCTTAGTAAATCCAAATTGATGACTATGAAGAAGTCCGTGGAGGTTGAAGTGTGACAATAACTGAGTAAGAATAAGTTTCTCAAAGATTTTACTTAACGCAGGCAATATAGAAAATGGCCTATAATTACCTGGATCTTTTTCATTACCAGACTTGAACAAAGGAATTAATTTACTATGTTTCATAAGATCAGGAAAGACTCCCTCGTCAACACATCCATTGAAAATATAGGCCATACACGGCGCAATATCAATAATTATAACACCTAACACCTTTGTAGATATTCCCCAAAGGTCTTCAGTATTTTTAATATTAAGTGACTTAAATGTCTTAACAATATCAATGGCATTAACGTATCTGAAACTAAACGCGACCTCACACTTATCAACACTTAATTCCAATAAAGTAGATGCTCCAGAGGCAGTTGATTTTAAAGATTGAGTCACAATATTAGGTATACTAGAGAAAAAACTATCAAAGGCATTTGCGACCTCAATATTATTTGATAATATTGTATTGTTTACGTTTAAATTAATTTGTTTACTACGAGGTTTAGCTTTACCTGTTTCATTATTTATTAATTTCCAAGTTGTCTTAATTTTATTTGTTGATTTTTCTATTTTATTTCTCAAATGCAATGATTTTGCTGCATGACAAACTTTTTTGAAGGTCTTGGAATAGTTCTTTATGTACAAGATAAACGTTGGATCGTGCAACATTGATTCTCTAGCCGCATAGAGTTCATATAATTTATTCCTACTTCTATAAATACCGGTTGTAGCCCAATCAGCTAACCCGACATTAGCTCTAGCTTTACATTTTTTTAACTTAAATATCTCACTATGTTCCTCACATATCAACTTAAACAAACTAGTAAAAAGGTCATTCGGATCATCTACGCACGGTACAAGGGGCATACGTTACGTTTACGAGGGGGTTACGTTTGACAAGTAAAATTACATCAATTGACAACTTTTAATGATCGTTTTGTAGCTATTTTTACTAGTAGAACGTTATAGTCACCGAGTGACTTTCAGTTAGGAAATAGGTGGGCTAATCCCATATTAGAATTTCCTGTGTCATGGGTATTATGGAACTACAAGTACCATGGTACAACAACACCAAAAACAAATATTACCCATATATACCATACCATACCATATATATATATACCATATATTATTATAATTGACCCAGAACAAATATTTGCAGATCATGTAAATATTTGTCCCGCAGCGGGAATCGAACTCACTCTTGCGCCCCAGTCGACTATTTGCGTCTATGTTCCTTTTTTCCACATCCCTCAAGCCATTCTAGCCTTTCAAGGTTTTAGGCATTTATCTTTGGTGTGGGAGACGGGTGGTAGGTAGGTGGTGGGTGGATAAGGGTTAAAAATAAAATTCAAATGCTTGTTGATAAAAAATTCAACCGTTTTCCAAAGTTAAAAAAAACATGGCATATTACTATCTAGAGATGACATAGATCCCCAGAGACAAAACAGTCTTATTTTATTTACTTCTTTTGCAAAGTACGATAGCTTTTTCTCCACTAATAAGTTTCGCTCTAAGATAAAGAAGATGGTGAAAGCGTATGGCAGGTCCTGAGTTTGCTAAAGTCTCATCGGGAGCAGTTAGTTTGCGAGGAGGGATACAAATTATATTTATATTGTATAGGGTAGTGCTAATTATAAGTAATAAATTGAACACGTTCAGTGTTGGACATCATGTTGTAGACCACCCTACTGTGCATCGTCTGCTTTCTGGTCACCACTCGAGAGCCTTTCTTTCCCAGTTTTTATGGGAATGCTAAAAATGTAGCATTGCTTTAAAGTTTATGTAGTAGGACAAGCTTTTTTCTAAACTTATTTATCGTAAAGGAATATGCTTAGTTAAACACTGTCTAAAGAGCAAAAAAATAAACCTTGATACGAATGTGGTTCAAGTTTAATGAATTAAAAATATTAAAAACAGATTTTCTCAATGCTAAATTAGCCATAAAACTCACCCTAACTTCAACCAACTATAACTTACGCGGATATAAAATCACCATTTTTCCTCAAAATCTATCAAGAAGTCCCATATCACTTGTCTCCGGTATAAGTGGAATACGGAAGAAATAATAGTGTCGTAAATTCATAAATGACACTTCACGAGGGTTGAGGAAAGTTGTCCCCAACTTTAAGGTCACAATAAAAGTGTCACATCTAGGACAAGTGTGGTGATTTATACTGAAGTGAAGTGCGGTAGATAGTTTTAGGATTTAGATTGTGCTATAATAGCCTACTTATGCCGTGTGTCCAGCCGAGAATAGACCCCTCCTTCCATTCCCGTGGATGTAGTAAAGGGATTATAACGCAGGGTATGGGCAGCAACATCTACCTGAGTACTCTGCACAAATACTGTGATCACCAATCCGCCTGCCATAGCGTGGTGGTTATGGCAAATCCACTTATTCTATGAGGGAGGCCTCGTTTTGCAGTGGACCGGCTGATAAAGATGAAGAAGCCAACTCAAACAAAACAAAAATTGCTGAATCATCCCGTCATAATGATGATGTAAACATTCAATATGCCATATCACGGATATCTTAATTCAACTCGAGCACAATGCTTGGTCTGCATTTTACTGAGACCGCAGTATTACCATTGAGTAGAAACCTAACTAGGTGGTACTACCGCACTATTGTCTGACCTATTAAATCTGTTTGTTTGAAACTTTTTACTACTAGGATACTTCGTTCTCTTTATCGTGAAGTTTTACTTGCGCACAGTGTTTCGGAGACTATCCAAGTTTTGAATTCATGGAATTCTTATCACGCTTGCTATACGAGACTTAACAAGCTAGTATAGAAGTGTAGGTGTTGTTTTGGTTTGGTTTCGGTACTAAGATTAATCTAACCTCAGGCTACTGTGGCTAATAAAATATAATAAAATAATATAATCAAAATTAAAATAATAAATGCCAGTTGCGTTTTAGACTAGTTTGTACATAGACCAGCTACTTTTTAGACCAATTGCTAATAGACTAGCTGCTTTTTTAGGCGAAAAGATACTAACCCTACTGATGAGCGGTGAGAGTGTAGAAGTTTGAAATTGAATCATAATATAATTAATCTAACAACCTTAATCAATAAAGATAATTTAAACAGCGCTTGTTGATGAGATTGATTCTATTGGAAGCTCCCATTGGGATGAGTAAACAATTTCCAAAAGTAATAATAAATAATATAATATTATTCACTGTAATCGCAAAATGTACTTCCTTCAAATTAAGATAACATAATAGTGTAGTACGTTTTACGAGTGGACTAGGATAGAACGAAATAACACCATGTAGATTCAATTACAGCAAGTATTTTTCCTTTCAGTCCAAATCGTATTCCACCATGTGTCTATTTTTAGATCTCGTAAAAACATACCCACCAGCAGAATAAAATCAACTACCCCGATCAAGTCATCACTACAGATAACTAATACAGTGTTGTCAATCTAGAAAAATAATCAATATGACGTAATTTATAACATTTTTCCAACTGATTAAGCGACAGAAATAATTATCCAAAGCTGAGAAAAGTATTGAGCAAATCTATGACTAATTAACAATAATTTATAGGACAATGACTAGCTATTTTACTATAATTAATGTGTTGTTATGCTGCATAGTAGCTGTGGTATTTGATAACATACGCTACAGAATTAGAAGATATAGGAAAATCAAGCTCATGATACGTTTCAAATTCATGCAGGGTTTTACACGTTATATTATATTTTCTAATTTCATTGTAATACGTAATCTACGTTAATTTTTCCCGACATCTACTAAACTATTTGCCCATGGATATTTTCAATTCGAAAGACTTTTATGAACTAAATGACGACTTATTCTCAGCGGTTCAAATTATGCTGGCTGTGTCTACAAGGCAAATAGTAATGTCATTAACGGCCAGCCTTGTGAGCTCCGAACACAGATTCAATTAAAGTTGGTTCATAGTAAAATTAGATCCAAAGTAGGTAAAATAATTAGCACCATTTAAGATAACTTAGGGATACTACGATTTACTCCATGAACAAAACACATGATTAAAGTATTTTATCATTAGAAAAAAAAAATTAAATTAACGAAAAAAAAAAACAATCTTTGATTTCCTAAATTCAAATGCAAGGAACTTATATCCAACCTGGAATGTGCACAGGCTGCCGATACGCGGTCCGAGCGAGATAGCTTCGCGAGAGCCCTCTGTCCGTTTTATTAGGGTGACCAAATAATAAGATGTAGGTAGATACTAATATAATAGAATATAATATATTAACCAATAATTTGATTTCATAAAATAATAATAATTATGCTTTAAGGATGGATTAAAGTAAAACGCATTATGGAGAATTTATAAATACTATTATATATATACATATATATATATACTATATTTATATATATTATCTCCTATTTATATGCTGCATTGTGTAATAATCTTATAATTTCAAGAACAATACTTCAATATTTAAATTTAATATTTTTTTTTCAATAATTCTTATACTTCAAGAATACATACTAAATTCGGGAATAACCTCCTGGCAGCACTTTAGAAAGGGACACAGGTCTCTCGAAGCGCTTTCTCTCTCGGACCGGATTTCTCTTTGACCAAGTGATTGTCTGTAATATAACTTAACTTCATATACATAAGGTTTATTTTATATTGGTGTCAAATTGACAATCCACATTCCAGGTTGGATATAAGTTCCTTGTTCAAATGTCTTTGAATATTCTGGCTGTAAATGAAAATTTGAATTTAGAATAGCGTCACTGAATACATTGTAGCAGCCTCGATTCCGACTACCGCTGATGAATTAGGGTATATCTCAAGTGTCGACCACGAAGCGAAAGACGCAATTAACCGATGGTATTGTAACGGTTGCAGGATCTCAGAGGATCAAGGCTCAAGACCATTATACGTGTAATTCTATTGGGAAGTCCTATTCTATTAAATACTATTTGGCAGCAGTGAATGACTTTAAGCTTATAATGATAAAAATCTAAGATCTTTCTGAAAACCTACCGATAAATCTTTGCTTTTGCGGTAAAGTTCAAAAGGGTAATTACAGTTTAGCATACTAAAAAATGTTCAAAGTGGCTAGCGACTCCTATCAAGTAGCCCTAGGGAAATATGCTAGTCTGTATCGCAGCGTGCGATCATTGCCCAAATTAAATTTACTACCTCAACCCCCCAGATCGCCGTAACGATATAACTGCCATTTATTGGCAATAAATATTTTTTTACTAGCAGCTTTTACAGGCTCTTGTATCGTTTTTCACGGCGATCTTTCCACCCTATGTTATTTCATAACTGGCAACTTTTATGGCGATAACATGAGTTCTGCGATATTAATTTGTACGATATTCCGGTTTCATTTTATTGTTCGTTGGCTTCTGTTTGTGATGGTATAAAGTTGTTTGTAGTTTTGGTTTATTTAGTATTTCGAAATGCTGATTGCTGCAGGGCAATCTGGACATATTCAGTCATAAACAATGGAATCTGAAAATGAACTAGAAACCAATAGCAAATTATGCAAGTTATATTATTATTATTGCCGTGGTGTATCAAGCCTGAGAATCAACACATCTTTTTCCTCCTGTTGATGTCATAAAAGCTAACTAAGAGATTACAATCAAAGTTCCCCTGGTAAAAACAGTATTCGCGATTCGTTTCAAACATTTCTCGTTTCCATTTATATACAAGCATGCAATAACGCAATGTGAGCTTGAATCTTGTTCTCTCTATGGTGTTAAGGCTAAGATTAGGAAGTGGCTGCTGACACTGGATTACGACGAGACAGAGTCCTTATTGGTCGCTTTGGTTTAATACGTATAACCTCACTCACTCATCATCACATACACATTCACACTACATAATCACACACAAATCTACTCATATACACACACACCCTGTTAGTTTATATTTTATATTTTGTGGTTAGTTTATTGGCATCTTTTTGGCTGGTTGTTTCTATTGTTGTGTAATACCCTATTAACTTACTTACATTTTTATTTATTGTCTCGCATGTTTTCTCCATTATTTGTTTATTTGGTAAACTTAGTACGGATACCCGCGATACAGGCTAGCCCTAGTGCGGAATCCATAGCGTTTTCGAATTTTATTTAATCTGTTTTATGAACAATAAATTTACTTTACTTTACTTACTTTACTTTACTTTACAATCAAGAGATGGGCTACAGCATCCAACTGAGTAGATACTTAACACCAATACTGCTATCACCAATTCGCCTGCCAAGAGTGGTGATTATGGCAAATCCTTCCATTGTATTCAATGGGGGAGGCTTCCCCCGTTCCCATCCACTGCTGGATGTAAACAGGCTAATAAAGAAAAAAATATAATATATTATTACACTAAGTATATAAGTTATCCCTCCCCTAACAACTAGAACTTGCATAATTATTACCAAAAAAAATGTTTACTATGATTTTTGAGTGGTATTATAATAGTAATAGTTGTTTATCAGTAGTGATAATTAATTTCATAACTATGATAGTTTCAAAAGTTAAGAGAAGGTCACCGGTAGGGCGCTTACGGCCTTTTGTACGGAACCAAAGTTCTTTTTTATCCTACTTATATTATTTATTATTATTATTATTATTATTATTATTATAAACGCGAAAGTTTGTGAGTATGGATGTTTGTTACTCTTTCACGTAAAAACTACTGAATGGATTTGAGTGAAATTTGGAATGGAGATATTTTACAACCTGGATTAACACATAGGCTACTTTTCATCATCATCATCATCATAAATTTTCATCTTTATTCACACGGGTGAAACCGCGGGGCGCAACTAGTAATAAATAATAGCCAAATTAGAAGCAAACTTATTTCGCGTCCTTGCACTAAGACTTGCATGGTGTAGAATTCCGATGGAAAGCCAAGGTTTCCGAATAAGCGGCTCCTATACGCTACGCGGCGGTACACTGCGACGGCCGCATGGGCTTTATCACACTAGGGATTTACGAGCGTGTTTTCAGCGAAGCGATCCTTGAACGCGAAGCGAACTTGCCACGTGTGTGCGACCTATATAGTTACCTAAATAGGAACAGTATGATACTAGTGAGAGAACGCGATACCTGCGACAAGAACGTTTACAAATCGCCTCTCTGGAAATACATTCGCAAACCGCTGGTATGAACGCGCCATGAGATGTCAAGTATTTATTTCGTAATATAGAAAATTACTGTTAACCTATCATAAACTCTTAAACGAGCCATATTTATACAAAACTCTCGGAATTTTATAGAAAAAGATGGCAATGAGCAGGTCATATTCGGTTCAGGTTCGCAGAACTGACAACCGTTGGGGAATAACGATTCTCCAGTGGCGACGACGCGGTAGAAGAAGGCCCTCCACTCGATGAATTAAAGACATTATAAACGTTGCAGAATGTCGGTGGATGCAGGCGGCTCAATATCGTTTGTCGTGGCATTCTAGGGAGGAGGCTTATGTCTTCTTGAGCTGAGGTCTTCTACATGGCTGATGACGAGGACGGCTCTAATGATTTCGATTGAATTTGCTTTATGGGGGTTTTTGAAGTCGAAAAATCTATAAATATAGTCTCATCTCTGGGAGTTTTTCGAGCATAGTTTGGTAACCCAGGTACTTTCAATTATATCAGCAAATACTTCAAGTAGTATTACTGAAAATATAAATGTCTAGGTATGCTTCAATGAATTCTGATTTCTATTGAATACATAAGCAGGTATTATAATTTGAATAATAGATTTTGTCAACAAAGAGAAGTACTAATTGAGCAGAGCGGTATTGTGCTAAAAATGTATAACCTTTACCTTGGACCGACCTTTTAGCTAAAAGCTAATAACTTTTTCATTGCTAATTTTTTGCATACTTAGTCCTACCTCTGGTTTTACTCGTCTGGTGTCAACATAAAATATACCTACCCTGGTCTAATAGGCCTTTCTATTTCACAAACTACATCTATCTGTTCAATGGTATTATGTCTATGTGTACTACCTATCACTAGTAAAAATGACAGGTGTAATTTAGTTGCAAATAAACGTCTTGCCACCCATTAGTGTTCTACCTTCAATACCTACAATTATGTTCTTTGTAGGGTTCCGTTACTCAACTCAACAGGAAAAAATGGGACCCTAAGAAACACTTTGTTTTCTATCTGTCAAGACCTTTTTCTCAGGAACGCGAGAGGTATCAAGTTGAAAATACCAAATACTCAGGTCTTTAATCCTTTATTTAAATGATATATCTATCATGTGTTTAAAATATAAGTAATAAAAAAAACACCACAGAAGATAGCCTCTGGTAGTGGATTAGTATTTCTGCATAATAAACGGTACATCGTCGTGGTGTGTTTGACCTCCGTCTCCTCCCGTATGGATGTCGTAAAATTCAAGTGTGATACACTAGTAAGTAATAATAAATAGGTAATTACACTAGGGGATGGGCTGGGCAGCATGGCAGCATCCCCTAAGTACTCAACACTAACACTGCGATCATGAATCCGCCTGCCAAGTGTGTTGATTAAGGTAAGTCCCCGGGGTGTCGCATTCTATGCATAGGTTGCAGAAGAAACTACATTTTTATGATAGACGGATAAACAGATAACTGATAACGATACCAAGAGTATACGGAACTCTAAAACAACAAGAACCCAATCAATTTACTAATAGCAAATGAAAAGGTCAAAATACCTTTCGTGATTAAATTTATTATTATAGGAAAATCAGTGTAGATAGGCGGAGTGAGACATCCTCACACGCCACACCCATGTCATCCAATGGTCGGCCAAGTGTAAAATTAAATTCTCATTCCGTCCCAAATGTACTACGCCTTATAATGGGAAATATACTTGACAATCGTCCTTTTTCTATAGAGATATTAGATTTATTTTCGTGATAGCAGAGTTGAATAGCAAAAGTTGATGAAAATGTTTCGCTACATTTTTATTGTGAATTTTTTTTGGCGGAATTAGTCTACGCTCGTGAGATATTGGGTTTTCATTCGTTTCTATGACAACCTGTTTAATATTTTTTTTAGATTATTTTCATAACTTACCTTAATTTTTCTGTTATAAATAAAATATCAAGACCGTTCGTCGTGGCATTCTTAGGGGGAGGCCTATGTCCAGCAGTGGACTTCTACAGGCTGATGATGATGATGATGATGATGAAGTAAAGTATTCATTTAATTCTGAACTCTGACCAGGGGGGTTATTGGCTAACTTTCAAACCGATTGTCAGAGTACTAAAATCGATGTTCAGTAAACATGCCTTCGCGGTATTGCCGAAGGATTTTTTCGATGTTCAGCGGCTACAGACTGGCGTACGCGTTTTCGGTCTCGTTCATCGCTCGGTCACGTTTCATTTCAGAAGTATGACTAACTAGCACTGACGAGGTACGAGTACTTAGTGACATGATTTATGTGGTATTAGTAAGTTGTTAACTTGAAAACTATATTTAATGTGCTTTACAAACATTAACGGTACAGAATTTTATGTTATTGGTTGCATTGTTAGCAACTAAGCTGTAATAATAGTCTCCTGAAATTTAAAACGGAACGTGTTTTTAAAAAACGTCAGAAATGATTGACGTTGGCAATGTCACGTTTTTTTGTCAAAAATAAAGAAAAAGGAGAAGCCTATAATTGAGACTTTTTCTGCTCTTTCGAAGGGAGACGTCGTCCTTTTTTATTTTATTTCAATTGTTTTTTTTGTTTTTTTGAGTTATATCGTGTTATTTTGGTGGCATTTTAACCGGTGTAACTTGCACATGGTAGTGAATTTAAATAAAATAAGTGTATTACGTGTCTTTTCGAAGGGGTGGAAATTGTCCAGGAACATTCTAGTAAACTGCCATCGATTTACTAGAACATGACATAACAGAGTACTTGACGACTGGACAATGTTTGTAATTATCTATGCTACTTGACATTGGCAAAATTGAGAAAAATTCTCAGATGCCATTAAAAAAAAAAAAGAAAAGCCTGTAATTTGTTTATTTTTGGTGTATTTCTTTTAATTGGACTGAAAAAAGTTAAAATAAACATGCAGAACTGTGTTTGGAAACATTGTGGGTGTTATTTACGCTTTGCTATATTAAATACCAAAACGGCAGTGATAATCATTTGTGTCACAAATTTCGAATAAGTAAATGAGACTGAGCCTCAAAGTTCAAAATCATGCAAGATTTCGAAAGGATAGTCTAGCTAGGGCCATTGTTGGAGAAGCAATACCTAAGCGTTGGTTGTGGGAAAACAGGCAACATCCAAACGTTGGGGTTGGCATATTATGATGACCACCAAGAAAAAAGGGGCCAAAATGGAAAAATTACAATTATAATTCGGAAGAACACCCTTGCCACAGAATTAATCTATTACTTGAGGAGTACCCACCACTCAACTGTACGTATTCACTACGTTGTGATGTCCAAAGTGATGATAGAATACCTCCAGCAGAACCAAGCTCACCATGACGGTTATGAAGTTAGAGCAAGGAACATAATACTCAGTGGGAGTCTCGCCATAGTGTTATTTTTAATTCCTTTATGGTTTACCTGAGACTATAGATAAAACCAATAAACTGTAGAATTAGTACTTTAATGAGTGTATAGTAGCTATATGTTGGTTAGCGGTAATGGTAAATACTAGTGCGGGCATTTGTCAAGGTAAATTTTGATTGTTTATAATGAATAATGAGTAAATGACTTACCTACCCAATATTATTTCTTTAATTTTATTCATCATCAGCTAGTAGACGTCCAACAGTGGTGTTATAACTGCTGCCTCCCCATAAAATGCCACTATCAATGGGCTTGTGCTGCCTCTATTCACTGATTTCCAGGGACCATTACAATGTCATCGGTACAATGTCTTTGGCCCATGGCTATGCTACGTCTTACGGCTTGTGCTGCTTCTATCCATTGACTGTCTGCGTCCAATACAATGTTGCCAGTCCATCGGTATGCTACTCATCGGCAGCCTTTAGACATCCACTGCTGGACAAAGTGTCCCCCATGAAATACAGTGGGGGGAATTGCCATAATCACCACGCTTCGAAAGTGGATTGGTGATTGCATTATTTATGTAGAGTACTCAGGTGGATGCTGCTGCCTGTCCCCTGGTGTAATCCCTTGGTTGGCTTTTAATTCATTCATGGGAGGAGATAGAATCTTAAGCCGGACACACCACGGCAAACCTCATCTATTTTCAAACATAATATACTTACCTGACTCAATGGAGTACTACATTAATAGTTCTATTTGATTTATATTTCTAGCCATTATTATTTATTTAAACTTTCACACAAAACATCAGCGCTAGGAGGACTTAATGCTAATAGAATTATCTACCAGTCATCCTGGGCGTGCAGAAAGATGGTGAGGCGTGCCTTACAAAAAAGGTAGTTAACTAAGTAGAAACCAATAAAACTAAAAAAGCCATTCGTGCCCCAGTGGGCAATAGTAATGGTTATTTCAATAATAATGCTGAAATTTAAAAAGTTTGTAGGCACTCGGTCACTTTGGATGCTTACTTGTGTGTACCTACCTACACATGTTTTTGATTTTGTAAAATTCATGTTTGGCCTTATGTTTGTCACACAATGTTTTTCTGCCTAGATTTTTAAGAAAACGCTGTTGATTAAACGAATAAACAAAATAAATGAACAACAGTGATATCCTTTTAATTAAACAGATAACCTATTTCAAAGTTTATTCTGAATTAATAAGGGTAATTCACTGAGCTCCGTTGTGAGAAGTAGAAAACAACAGTAAACAACCAATAATGTTAAAATAGCTCAGTAGCCCTTGTCCATGTTTGTTTTGATTCTGGAACAAAAACAATAAGGTTACACTTTTGGCACTTTTGATACTTTTTACACTCTCAAATTAATGCAGCGGCTGCTATGGTAGATATCAATTGAATAGAAGAGATCCATAGAAGAACCTAGGTCACATGGGGGGTCCATGGGGGAGTCCTATGTCCAGCAATGGACTTTCAGTAGATTGTGCACATAGAATCATCAACACTAAAAGCAAATTTGTGCATGTTGAGTACTTATATTGATACTATTAATAATAGATTATTACTTACAAGTAAGATATTCTTGGTCATTGATCTTCACTTTCATTAAGAACGCTATAAGATGTGGACCACATTGTTTCGTGATTAATAAATCACGAAACAATGTGGTCCACATCTTAGACCATTTGAGACCTCCTCATCATTAGGGAGCTCCATCCTTAGTAGTTGAAAATTGGATGTATTTTTAAAGAATTTCAGCAGTCCGACAACACATTTCTGAACGGGCCAAGGTGGCAATAAGCCCCACGGTTTTTGGTAATAACCATTCACGTAAAATGCCAATGGTGCTAATATCTGCAAGACAGAATAACATAGGTAAGAACATGAACTGCAAGCACACACACTACTTATTTAAGAGTTTTTAACTAGATAGATAGATAGAAAACACTTTATTGCACACCACATTAAAAATTTAAACATTAAAACAATCATAATTATAATTATACGTATGTACAATGGGCGGTCTTATCGCTGAGAGCGATCTCTTCCAGACAACCTTGGGATGGACTGGAATTGACAGTCCAGTTGGAACTAGGTAGGTAGCTAGCTTTAGATTTGGCTAGTATATTTATTGAGCACCTACCTTGATATCAGCATACTACATTAGGTACTCACGAGGATATCAGTGTTCTCAATTTAGGTAAAATCATCCAAGACTTTCGCAAGTTGGGAAGTCAAATATCATTAAATAAATGTAGACAAATGTATGGATGTTTGAATTAATTACTTACTTCTGCTAATAAAAACTCTAATTATCACTTTATTTCATAACTGAAGTTGTTTAGTGTGCTATTTTAGTTCAAACAGGCATCGAAGGAGGTCCCTGTTTCATTTGACGTTTGTCATGAAGTTCGGGAAAGTTTTTGACGTCACTGAAGACGTCAAAAACTTTTCCGAACTTCAGTTTGGCGCTAGACAATACCAAAACTGTCAAAATCATGATTAGCATTCATTCACTGGGCTTGAAACAGACGAAGTTCACCGGTTAGACAATACGAAATTGACAGATGGAGTCCAGACTGAGTTGTCAATATCAAATTTGAAGTTTATTCGATGTTCAGTAGACTTACACAATAACCCCGCAGGCTACAAAGAGCTCGACTAAGGTCACTTTCTTTTTTTTTTATACTACTTGGCAGGCAAAAAAGCATACGGCCCACCTGATGGAAAGTAGTTACCGTAGCCTACGGACGCCAGCAACACCAAAGGCATCACACGCGCGCTGCCGACCCTGCTGAGATATAAAGATGAAAAGTCTCATGTGCCTGTAATTTCACCGGCACCCGTACCCTACAAACCGAAACACAGCAATGCGAGCACTACTGCTTGGCGGCAGAAATAGATACGGTGGTAGTACTTCCCCGGACGAACTCTTTCACAAGAAGTTCTACTACTAACAAAATAAATATAAATATAGGTATATGTTACTAATGGGTCACATCGATAAGTTTTAAAAGGGGCATCAAGAGTTTGTATGACTTCTGAGATCTTTACTCGCTGGCTAAAATATATCTACTAGATACTTTGCCGTGTCACTTCAGCTTTCTAAATCAAGCTTTAGTTTAAACAGGTAGATTTGCGAGTAAAATTAAACAGCCGACTAAAATACCTATTCAAATACCCCAGCACAATACCACGGTAGGCTGAATTTGGCACCTGTGCCGAGCTTAATACGCGTCTGAAAATCACCTAAAAACCAACCAATATACCTTTACAGAAGGCTCTACAAAGGATTACTTCACCCTTATTTATAGAGTTACAAGGACTATAATAACTTGATTGATAGAATTCTTGTTGGAGGGGAATAAGTTTGTTATTGTGTACCGTACCTCAAACGTCAAAGTTTCAAGTGTATTGAAACTCTGTTCTTTGTATTCGTCGGATAGGTGAGATAGTTGGGAACTTTTCAATTCTGAACATATTCGTCTACTTGCCACTGCATTTTCTCCAAAGTTGGTAAACAAGTAAACATGGGAAGTAATACTGTTAAGAATTGGCAACGAACTGAACTTTCTAGACGTTTGGAAGGTAAGTAAATTAACTGGTAAAAGAAAAGAAAAGAAGAGAATTAATAAGCTTTACGTCCATTCAATACTGCAGGTTTAAAAACACATTCTCCGAATAAACACTTGGACGCAAATTTTATAAAACACCCTTTCTGAACTATATACAGAAACGATAGAGTAGCTACATTTTCTAGGGACATAATTATAATTATACGAGTTTAAATTCTGAATTAGGTACTTTATCCTCCTTTTCACAATATTATGTCGGTAGAATGTGTCCAGTGAATTTTAACAAGCAATTATACGGTCGTATGGTAAAGTGGTACGCAGATTTTTGTATTTAAAATGAGGTTCACAAATTGTACGCTAGGGGTGCTCTTCGGTGTCGTCATACAAAATCCGTATTACTCTACACCACACGTTCATGTCAATTTGTTTGCAAAAAACTTTAGTTAGACTATACCCTGCGGTCAACACAGATAAAATCTAGCACGGAGGGTACGCTTTTGTAGCACAAGAAACCACCTTTAGTACCTATGTTATAAAGTAAACTAAACTTCTGTTTAAACTATTTATGTTCTTATTATAATATTTTTAGTTTATAAGCAACATTATTTTTCTTTTTACTGCCTGTTAAATTACAAAGATTTTTGTGCTTTTGAATTTGTAATAAAATTATCTTTATCTTTATCTTTATCTCCCGTATGCACGCACGCCCCGCTGTTGTTTCACTAGGTACGTCAAAATACAATATTCCATAATCCGTAACAACAAGGATCATTTTCAAACATCAAGCTATGTCAAGTACCAAGTAAAGACGTTGGAGTTTTATAATGGAGGCACTCTAGAACAATATTTTTTAAATCTTTTGTAAAACTGAGTGGTGTTCTATGTTCAATATAAGGTATCCCGTATAACATAAATAGCACTCCAATAGTCACATACATAGTCCTGATCCCACACTAGGATTCCTTGTGTCGTGGGTATTAGAAACGAGTACTGTGGTATACCACAACACCCAGACCTGAAACAAATATTTGCAGATCATGTAAAAATTTGTCCCGCAGCGGGAATCGAACCCGCACCTCTTGCTTCTTAGCCGACTACGTGCTGTGCCATGGAGGACGTCATATATGTATGGTACGTCGTATATGATATACTATAGTCTCAGTATATAGAATGGCTATAACTAAATGAAATAGATAATAAATAACAAAATATGTTGGTTTCACTTGACCACGACCGCTGCCCCCACGGGGGCTATAACCGACGACGTGACGTCGCCGTATACGTGCTTAACACCTCGTTCACATCGCACTTGGCGAACAAAGAAAGCCTCTTTGGCGGGATAGGGTGATATAAAATCTTAATTTTGTAGTTACAGCCATATTGTGAGCTATGGAAGAACATACATCTAGCTGATGTCGTTATTAAAACACTTTTTGATTGATACAACTTATACAAGTAATATTATGTAGATAATATTTTTCATGCACACCAAATAAAAAAACAAAGGAATTATACAACGTTTATAAAATATAAGTAAACGCTGAAATGTCCAAAGAGCGTTACAAGTTTGAATAGATTATTATAATATTACCTATATAGGTACGTGTATTACTAAATAACTAGCCCTACTTACCAAGCTAAGTTAAAAAGTTGTCAAAAAGTGTGTAAAAGATCTGCCTTAACTACCTCAACTGATATAGATACAATATTTCTTTGAAATCACTGTTAAAATAAATGTCTCTCAATTTTGGGAAGCAGGAATTTTCTCGGATGTCCTAGAATGCTAAAAAATACGGTACGTCAACCCACGGTAACCTGTTCAACGTACGGCAATTTGTAGAATTAAATTTCATTTTTGTAGTACTTACAATGAATTTTAAGCTTTTATTCTAAAACCTCTCAAATGAATAACTACATATAATATCCTCGATTGAATTATTTTACAAAGTAGGCTCCCTGTGTTTTCAATATTTCTCGAATGGTAGCAATTTGATCGATACTCATCGTAGCTCATTCCACAGCTTGTAAGTATAGGGAAGAAAAGATCTCGAGAGAATCGAGTCGTTCAAGAAACCCAGGGTTCAGGGTTCTATAATGTGTGGATGAGATTTATCAGGATACCGGGAAGACTAATGTTAAAATTTCGCTGATGGGAAGCATATCAAAGCATTCTCGTTGTGGGTGCGTCAGAACACGCAGAGAGGTCCAATGTTTTGTATCTTCGGAGGTGCAATGTTTTGACCCATATCTATGTATAAAAATGTTCGTCAGTGTGAAAGTGCAAAGCTTTTCCAGTTTTTAATTAACACTTTCCTAATCTCTTTCTTGTGTCTCTAATGGTTCAGTAGCTTAGTTTAACCGTTATTGTGCTAGTTAGTACCTATATTAGTAGAAACTAGGACGTTTTAATTCGTTTATTCCTTGTTTGGAATTGTTACATAATCCACTATAGTAAAAACACCAGTATTTTAATCACGTTACATTTATTTTCCAAGCTTCTAGAATATCCAGGACTGTAAGCTACGTTTCCGTTAACCACCTTTTGCAACCGAGAATCGTTACAGACTGTGTAGCTTTCTTCGCCACTCCTCCATTTTTAATTCCCCACGGAAACGTCTCTTTCGTCCGCCACCATTCATATTTTCTAGTCAACTCACAGTAAATAACTTTACAAACTGGCAATACATTAATTAAATATAAATTAAGCATCGAAGTATGAATACAACAAATCCAAATAAATTAATGAAATAATAATACATTCTGAATCTTTTAATTTTTCAAAGAATATAATGGAAAAGACACTAAAATTCAAAGAAAGCTAACATTCGGCCAATTCTGACAAATATGTATGTCCCCATACATCTTGTTAGCTAAGTTCACCCATTTTCATCTTTAAAATAAATAACAGTAGAGATAATAATACTTAGATTTTTTTTCCTAGGCATCTCACAGCCACTTCATGTCATATATGTTTCCCCCTTTTGTTTTTCCTAGGCATCTCACAGCCATATTCATGTCATATAATATATGTTTCCCCTTTTTTTTTTCCTAGGCATCTCACAGCCACATATAATTTTAATTATTTTTCTAGGCATCTACTAGCCACATATATTAAAACAATTTTTCTGGCTTACAGCCACATAATTTATTACAATTTTTTTTTCCTAGGCATCTAACAGCCACATATTATTATAATTTTTTTTTCTAGGCATCTAACAGCCACATATTATTATATTTTTTTTTCTTTTTGGCATCTAACAGCCACATATAGTTTTTTTTTTTTTTTTTTTTTTTTTTTCATCTCGCAGCCACTTAATGGGATATATAGATACATACATATTGTGACATATAGTGCCACTGCCAGTATGTATGTATAAATTGGTAAAAATGTGTTTTTGTTTGTTTTGGGGTAATCTCTGATTTCTGAACTGAACAAACGAGAAAAATCTTATTAATTTAGTCAAAAGAATAAATATTTACATTTATATCATACTTATTTAACATACAGATAAATAAATTAGACAATCTTTACACTTGTTTCTACCTTTAAATTTTATACAAATGATTAAATTATATTAATATTATGTTTTTATATTTATGTTAGAACACTTAATCACTGTAGTAGTGAATTATAAACAAAATTATACATCATTACCACTTTCCTCATCTTGATCAAAACTTTCTTCGTTGACATCATTATTTACATTATTAGAGTGTATACAATCTTCATCATCATCTTCACTAACATTATCATCTATTTCTAATGTAGCTACATGAACCCATGGCATCATTCTATTTACAGCAACAGTTGTTTTTCGATAATTTTTGGAGCCAGTCAGCCCTGGGATTGCAGCGACTTCATACCTGTCATTTCCCAATACGGAAACAACTCTATAAGGACCTATATATGGTGGAATAAGCTTTTTGCTTTTTCCATCATTATTAAATGACGTCCTGGTTATCTTAACCAGATCCCCTTCGCTATATACGTGAGCAGGTCTTCTATTTTTGTCAAAATGTTGTTTTTGCTTTTGTTGTTCGAGATCTATCCTATCCTTCACTTCGCGTCTAATTTCAGAAACATCGATATTTTGCCCAGTATCTTGCCTAACTTCATTTAGAATGGGGCTGGGGTCACTAATCATGCTAACACCAAACATGATTTCAGATGGGGTCCGTCCAGTAGTCTTCTGGGAAGTATTATTTAGGCCCCATTGGACTTTTCCTACCTTGTCGTCCCAGTCTCTTTCATCGAACTTTAAATTTAATGCAGTGAGAGAACTTAGAATGGTACGGTTGTATCTCTCAACCTGACCATTCGATTGAGGACTAGCAACAGCATTTAATACATGTTTAATTTTCCTACCCATGCAAAATTTCTTAAATAGGTGCGAAGTAAAACATGTTCCTCTGTCACTAATAAGACGATCAGGGGTTCTGAAGGTATCAAAAATGTCTTCTAATACTTGTATAGCGCTCTTAGTTTTAGTGTTCTTAACTGGTTTTATGAAGACAAACTTCGTAAAAGCATCAACGGCTACCAAAAGGTAAGAATTTCCTCGTTTAGATCTGACAAAAGGTCCCAGGTGGTCAATATGTATGGTGTGAAAAGGGTTCTCGATTTTAGGTATGGGGTGTAAATGTCCGTTGGAATGGGATGCAGTCTTCTTAGCGTAAGCACATTCCAAACATGCTGATACATACTTTTTCACGAACTTAGCCATTTTCGGGAACCAGTAAGTACGTTTAATCCTATCAAAAGTCTTATCTATACCAAGATGACCAATATCATCATGGTTAATTCGACACAGTTGCCACCTGGCACCTTTTGGCACTACCCATCTCAAATTATTTTTGTCACCGTCAATGCATTTATAAAGCTTGTTGTCTTTAATAGTGTAATTGTCCCTAATATATTTAAGTTTTTCTGTATCAATGTCAGTAGTAAGAATGTCCCTAGTCCTACGAAGTTCAGAATCTCCTAACTGTAGAGTTTGTAACCAGTCTTCATTACTAACTATGGACATAACTGTAGGGTATTGATCTAAATCATAGTTTTCTTCTTCAGCTACCGGATTCCTGGACAATGCATCGACGTGCATCATTTTATTACCAGGCCTATACTCAATTGTACACTGAAATTCCTGTAATAGGAGCCACCATCGCGCTATCCTAGGAATCAGGTCTCTTTTGACAAATGTGGAACGCAAGGCCGCACAATCTGTTATTATTTTGAAATCGCGTCCTAATACGTAGACTCTAAACTTTTTTAGGGATCCTACAACAGCTAATGTCTCCAACTCATACGAATGAAAATTCTTTTCTTCGGGAGAGGTTTGACGACTGTAATATGCAACGGGGCGAAAAGCTTCCTTGGAATTCTGACGCTGTAAAAGTATACCTCCTATCCCTATCCTGCTAGCATCAGTGTGCACTTCAGTTTCAGCAAGTTGATCATAAACAGCTAACACCGGCCTCTCAATCAGTTTTTCTTTTAGGGTAACGAATGCTTGTTCTTGCTCATTGGTCCACAGAAAAGTCGAGTCTTTTTTCAATAATGTGTTAAGAGGATACGCTATTATAGAAAAATGTTGTATAAACTTTCTAAAATAGCTCACTAGGCCTAAAAATTGTCGTACACAGTGCTGACTAGCTGGACGAGGAAAATTTTGTACACATTTAATCTTTTTGTCCCCTGGCCGAATTCCTAAAGCGCTGATTTCATAGCCCAGGTAATCAATTTTGTCAGCCAAAAACTCACATTTCCCCAGATTTAAAGTTAAATTTGCTTCAGACAATAATTGTAGGATGTATTCCAATTTGTTCAGGCAATCTTCTACGTCCTTGCCAAATATCAAAAGGTCATCCATATACGCTGTTGCTTTACTGAAACGGGCAGAACCTAACACCTTGTTGATCATACGCTGGAACACCGCTGGCGCATTTGCTAAGCCAAATGGCATACGATTAAACTCGTATTGTCCATCTGGGGTCACAAATGACGTCAGTGGCTTTGATTGTTCTACTATGGGTACCTGGTAGTATCCCGATGCCAAATCTAGTGTGATAAAGCACGTTTGCCCTGACAAACGTGCTATCTCATCATCTATGATTGGCATTGGGTATCTTTCTTTAACCGTTATAGAATTTAGCATTCTGTAATCAACGCACATTCGGGGTTTTCCGTCCTTCTTTTTTACTAAGATTATCGGGCTAGCATATTCAGAAACAGACTCCCTAATGATATCAGCTTCTAACATTTCATCGATCATTCCTCTAACCTTTTCACGTTCGCTGTGCGCTAACCTATAAGGTCGGTAGACTACGGGCTTGCTACTATTTAGTTCAATATTGATTTCTGCTCTATCCGTACAGCCTAATTCCTTCAGCGATGAGGCGAAGCAATGCCTATATTTATTTAATAAGTCCATGAGCCTGTTTTTTTCATTTAAGCTAATGCTGTTGCCTACCTTGACCTGGGTAACATCTATGTCGTCACGGCAAAAGTCATGAGAATTCAGATTAGACGCTTGTGCTATTCTCCTAACAGTTTCTACGCGAATCGCCCTACTAATTACCGCACCTGTCCGAATTTTGACTACAGGAGACATAGGTGTAATAAAGATGAAAGCAGAGCCATCTACAGCCGGATAAAGACCCCCGTTTATTAAGAACTGCTGTTCTGGCTTACCTACTACCTTACTATCCAGTAGAACATCCCCATTAATCTTTGGTTCCATAGAAACCTTCACAGACGCCCTGCCAAAAAGCTGAAAATCATTTTTGATCGTAACTTTAACATCATAGCTATTGTCATCATCAATTTGAGCGTCCGAAAAAGGCATTTCATTTTTCAGGCTATAAAACTGTAATTGCTTTGAATTTTTATACACCTCAATGTGAGGTTGTTCAGTAAACGTTTGTCCTACTAATAACGGAGAGTCTAGGTATTTATCAGGAACAACCCTGCAGTTGACCTGTGCCTCAACATCGTCAATTATCATATCGACAGTCACGCTACCTATCGATTGAACGAACTCGTTCCCGAACCCTCGTAACGGCAAGGGCCTGTTATCTGATTTTAATTTTAGACTACATGCCAGTGACTCTTTCATAACCGTTACATCACTACCAAAGTCTATGAAAGCATTTGCGTTGTGGCCATTAACTTGAACATCTTTGTAATATTTTGAGCTACAGCTCGATGACAAAATGCGCATCGTTTTTGGAATGTTGTCAGTCTTTGTTTGATTATTATTAGTCCTATAGTAGCACGTTTCAAGTTTATGGCCAAAGCGCATGCATTTGGTACATTTGATTAATGGTTTAGTACACGAGGCATGCGTGTGCCCTTTTTCTCTGCAATTGTAGCAAAAAGTTTCCCTATTTCTGGTCCAGGTCTTAACGGTACTATTCTGTGAAGGCTCGTCTACTCTATTTTTAACTAGAATGTGAGACTTATCCATGAACCCCAAACCTCCCTCTTTGTTGCTCATTAAAAATTTAAGCAACTGATTAGGGTTGACGCACTGCAACGCCAACGCACTAGATTTTGTGGTTCTGTCAGTGATGCCATGAATTATGCAATCAACAGCATGCTTTCCTACGATTTCACATTGGTTAAGAAGCGCTAACTTTTCGTAAAAATATACTTCTATAGGTTCGTTGAACCTGCTTTTGCGTTTCAACATGTCTTCCAAGGATTGGCCATAGTTTCGTTCATGAGGAAAGGCGTTAGTAAGTTGTTCTTGCCATTCCGTCCAAGAAAACAGGATTGTGTTTAAACTTTCGTACCAAGTCTTGGCCAATCCTTGGAGTTTTTGTAGCGCAAAATGGGTAGTTGACTTATCGTCCCAACCGTACACAGTGGCACACTCGTTAACCTTTTTAAGCCACATATCAATACGTTGATTTTTTTGTGAAGGGTCAAAATTTGGAATGATATTCTTTATGTCGCTACTTTTATTATGAATGGGCCCAATCCTTGACGGTTGTGACGACAGGTCATTTAATAATTTTGCTACATCACTGCTAGAAAATTTTGGACTGGTCGACTTAACAACTACCCTATTATGTCCATCATTATCAAGTCTAACCTGACTGCAGCTTCTTGTTCCGGGTATCGGCTCTCCCGGTGAACGTAGACGGTGGTGATGTTCCGCTCGACTCTTGCTCCGGCTATGGTCCAAACGCCCACGCTCCTCCCGTGTGGCGCCTTCCAAAACGCGCAAGCGTTCACGAAGTTTGTCCAGCTCGCGTTCCCGATCCCGCAGACGTCCACTGCTCGACCTTCTGGATTGTCTGTCGTGGCGACTGCGGCTACGACTGCGACTGCGGGCACGACTCAGCTTGTCCATGCGTCGCGGAGTCTCTCGAGCAGGGCTGACCAAACGCCGCCGATCACTGCTCTCACGCTCCATGTCTATTAACTCGAACAAGAAAAAAAAAAACAATGGGTTTATTCAAGAATAATCAAAATTTGAACAAGGAAAATAAAACTTGTTTAATTGAGATTTATTTAACTACCTACTAAAATTAATAACGAGGAAAATAATCCATTGCCAATTACTCGAGTCCGTATAAAATTACAGCAAAGAAATTATGATTTGCAGAATCACGATTGATTAATGCAGTTCTCTTTTGCTATAAAGTACCCAACTAATGATTAAAATTAGCACTTTGGGTTCGCTATATAATTACGACTAGGTCTAAAAAACATTTATTTCAAATTAAAATATTATAATATTATCCCAAGAGATAGTTGGATTATCGACCACGTGTTTATTATAAGCAAATCCAAAACTAAAAATGTAGGCGTGTACTTACCACTTCTGATCTATAGTAAAAACACCAGTATTTTAATCACGTTACATTTATTTTCCAAGCTTCTAGAATATCCAGGACTGTAAGCTACGTTTCCGTTAACCACCTTTTGCAACCGAGAATCGTTACAGACTGTGTAGCTTTCTTCGCCACTCCTCCATTTTTAATTCCCCACGGAAACGTCTCTTTCGTCCGCCACCATTCATATTTTCTAGTCAACTCACAGTAAATAACTTTACAAACTGGCAATACATTAATTAAATATAAATTAAACATCGAAGTATGAATACAACAAATCCAAATAAATTAATTAAATAATAATACATTCTGAATCTTATAATTTTTCAAAGAATATAATGGAAAAGACACTAAAATTCAAAGAAAGCTAACACCACTAAATTAGTTTATTAAAAATATCAAACCTAATAAATATTGTTTGCTTCTTCACACAACGATGCGTTACCTTATGATTTAGTTGTACATTTATTACATTGAATATAAAAATTTTCATAGCGTTGTTTTCATAATTTGATATTATATAAAAGACTATGAAAACGTAAGCGTTCGGGAAATAGCACCTTAAATTTAACGGTGTATTATTTTCATCCCAAAAAAGCGAAGCTTTCTCGCGGGCTCTTGATAACAAGCTTTGTAACTTAAACATTAAACAAAACAGTAGTTTGAGTTTTAAAACCATCTAACAAAGTGTCTAACTTATAACTTTGTTGTAAAATTGAATTTAAAAGTGTAAACTACACTTTCATATTCTTGCAAGAGCTAGAGTTTGTGATGTTTACATTGGCTTCACTTTGAATATTTCAAGATCAATTTTGTACAGTGCACAGTAAAAGTTATACCTACCTAGAGCTCCTTTAATAAATCATTTTGAATGTCAAAATTCTTTTGAGTGTCCTTATACACGTTGGTCGTTTCTGTTCTTCTTTATCAGCCTGTTTACGTCCTTTGCTGATGAACGAAGCCTCCCCTATTGAATACAATGGGAGTATGGAATTACTTACATCCTGATTTTCCCTATCAGCAAGCATTTGGATCACAACTTCTGCACCACCAATACTGCGATCACCAATCCGACTGCCAAGCATGTGATTATGGCAAATCTTTCCATTGCATTCAATGGGGAGGCCTCATCTAGCTTTGAATGTCTAAAGGCTGCCAGTGATGATGATGATGATGATGAATTAATTAATTAATCTTAATTGTGTATGTTTTCATTTCATTCCAAGAAACTATTATCTATTTAATAATGTATAACAGATTATCCACTTCCAATTAAGACTTTCCTCAATACACGTCTGCCGCAAATCCTCGCCATGCACGGTCCTATTCCTGACGATTATAGTGCAGATCGACATTATCTCACCACTTCAACACTCATAATCGTATTAATCTCGCAACCTATAAACGACACTCGGCACAAAGAGCCTAGATAAGAGCCACTCCGCTCGGATTTCAGCGTTATCGGCAGACTTTTAAGGTCCATAAATAGTTGAGGAAGTTCCGCTGCGGCTAAGCCACGTAAAGGAAGACATTTTTTCTTCCAAAGCCATTGAACGGTATCAAGATCTGTTTGTTGGATATAGGACCGTATTAAAATGTTAAATAGACATTATGTTTATTCTGACTCTGTCGAGAATCTGAACATAAAATAAACTATACTATAGATTTTAATGTTTTATTTTATAGCCTTATACAATATTGTATTATTTCTAAATTGATACCGAGCTGCGATAATTTTAAGCGATTTTCCACTATTCATTTAAAATGTTTATTTTCATTCATTTAGAATATACCCCTCCGTTTCCTCCCGTGAATGAAGTAAAAGCCTTACACCAGGGGATGGGCAGCAGCATCCACCTGAGTACTTAACACCAAACTGCAATCTGACAAATCCCCCCATTGTATTCAATAGGGGAGACCTCGTCCAGCAGTGGTCATAAACAGCCCGATGATGATACTTTTTGAAAAGCAATTTAAGACCCTGGTAAGAAATAATATCGAAAGGGAGACCATGGCTGATCACTGTGACCTTGCTGTACAGGCTTTTAAGACCAGTGTGGGGACATCTTTTAACAATTTCTCACTTAGTTTATAAGTTCTTAATGTTATAAGAATGTATATGTACCGGGAACACTTTTAAGACACTAACGAGTATCTTATTTCTTCTAATAATTCTCATTCAACATATATAAGCTCTGCGGTGACGTCCCGCAATGTATGGGAGTTATCTTATCTTAATTATCTTAAAAATTACTAAGGTTTGAGTACTTTGGAATGAAATTTCCTCCAAGTATGTTTTTGTCACTGTGTCTTTGAAGAAAAGAGATTATATGGCGAAAAGAAAATCAACATTTCTCCTTCAAATTAAGTGTCTCGCTTTCGTCGCATCGTTTCGGTTTGTGAAACGCCTAGTCAGATTATTAAGGCAATTATCATTGAATAAAGAGAATTTCTCCCCAGAATACGCCGCCGAGAATCATACAGATTAGGATCTCAATTGTTCATTTGCCTTCCTAATCCTAATTAGTTAGAAAGGAGCTTAGAAACGAACAGAAACTTATCTAATTTAAATCCTATTTATTTGCTGAAGTTGGTTGATTATCCATCGGAACTTACTTTTACTTACTTGGTTTGGTAACATTTAAAACCTATAAACAGAAAAAATAATTATTTGGCAAAAAAATATAGTTAAGAGTGAATGTAACGAAATTCACAAAATAAGTACCTAAGGACAGGTCAAAAGTACCCTTAAGATAGTATGGTGATTATATCACATATGATATAGCTTATAATGTATGATGAATGTAATGAGAGTGAATTAAGCAAATAAGGTATGTCAGGATCGTAGAAAGTGGAAATCTGTGGATTCTACCAACCCCTCCAGGAAACAGGCGTGATTTTTATTTGAACAATCTTTGACCATAATAAAAATTAGACTATGGATCTACGTAAATCTACAACAACTCTATCCTTACAAGAATACCCATTGCACAGCCTGTTTTATTTTACAAAACACACACAAACAACATACATTATACTAGAATCTGTTGGTCTTCCCAAGATTAACAAACAAATTCACCCTCCGAAAAGGATTACGACAGTATCTTATCATGCTTTATCGTTAGCAAGCAGCCTTCCAGAAATTGGACCAAGCGTTTTCCTTCTACCCTACTGAACTTGGTAATTCGTTGATTAAATAACCAGTACCTACTCAATTTGCACGTTCTTAACCATTTTTATCCTAAAGAAAAAATTTCAGAGATCTTAGATTGCCTAAGTGCACTTAGGCAATCTAAGATCTCTGAAATTTTTTCTTTGCCAGACATGCCATGCACATGTGCATGGCATGTCTGGCTGGCCTATAAATAAACCCCTCCATCTCCTCCCATGGATATTGTAAAGACCGACTAAGGGATTACACTGGGGAATGGGCACTAGCATCCATCTGAGTATCCATCCAATGCCAATAGTGCGATCACTAATTCGCCTGCCAAGCATCCACCACTCTTGGCAAATCCCCCCATTGCATTCTATGGGGAAGCCTCATCCAGCATGGGAAACGTCTACAGTCTGCTAATAATGATGATGAATTGAAAGCCAAGGTATGAGTAGGTAGGTCTCTATTAAAATATTTAGAAAATACTAGCTGCACCCCGTGGTTTTACCCTCATAAATCTCGATCAATTGGGAATAACGGAATAAAATGTATACAGGGCGTCCCACTGCTATGCCACATGGAGGGAAAGTACCTTGAATATTGTAGATGGAACATTTTACTGAAAGAAGACATTATTTGAATTTAAAAAACAATTTGAACTGCATTCATAGATATTTAAATAATTACATGGTTGAACCGGGAATCGAACCCGTTACACGAGAAAAATAATCACTCTGTAGCTTTATCATACCGATCAAAAGGCTTCATAATAAGGATTATTTTTTGCTAAATAACATAGTGTCAGAAATAAAAGGAAGACCATGAATTTTAACATTTATAATACAAAATTAATCAACTTATCAAATGCTCAAAATTAGTCCCTTCCTGTTGAATACAAAGTCGCACTCTTTTGATTATTTCGCTCCCTGTCGATTTTTTTATTTTTTGGCTCGATTTGTTGCATACAACCAGGTACCTATTAATAACGTATCTCTTTATCATTTTATCATGCACTTAAATTATTAATAGGGGAATGATGCGTTCTTCTCAAGTGGTTACATTTATTAGTAATAGGTACTTATGATAATGTCAGTTGTATGTCCTTACGGCAATGTCAGCTTTTCATTTTTCTGAACAAAATTTCACATCAAATGTTAAAATTCTTGGTCTTACTTCTATTTCTGACACTATGTTAGTCAACAAAAAATAATCCTTATGATGAAGCCTTTCGATCGGTATGATAAAGCTACAGGTTGATTATTTTTCTCGTGTAACGGGTTCGATTCCCGGTTCAACCATGTATTTATTTAAATATCTATGAATACAGTTAAAATTGTTTTTTAAATTCAAATAATATCTTCTTTCAGTAAAATGTTCCATCTACAATATTCAAGATACTTTCCCTCCATGTGGCATAGCCGTAGGACGCCCGGTATAGCCTATGTTATCAAGGTATAAGCTATGTCCATTTCAAATTTCAACCAAATCACTCCAGCTGTTTCAACGTGAAGGAGTAACCAACATACTCACAAACTTTCGCATTTATATTATTAATGTGATAATAATCTATAGTGAAATCAAGCAGTACTACAAATAGCAAACATTTATCTTAGGGGACGACATACCCATGATAAAGTGTCAGTTTTGAATGAAAAGCCGCCACGAAAAGTTATGTTTCTGAAATGGCTTTTAGTTTCCATAGAAAAGTTTTGAAACACAATTTCATTTCGCTTTATTATTGGACACCTAGCCGGCAGGCGTTGGAAGCTATTATAGTAAATCCTAATTTTCCTGGAGTACCTCCTAAACACGACTAAAAACCTTCATCCCAGACATTTTATGTTAGCTTAATAAAAACATACTCTAGGGTCACAACTCAGAGGTAAAATAACGTAAAGCGCGCTTGTGCATGATCTGTAGCTTTATGACTATTGTGTTCGTTCAGTGCCTAATACGTCTGATCATACTAATACCCACCAAGACATAATTGAAATAAAACATGCACAAAGTAATATTTATTTACCAGCCAACTATTTAGCAGTGATATGGAGATAACAGGTTCTAGACCTGCCGGACTATACAAACGGTATTCGCTTTGAAGCGATTATATTTCTACATTCGTAATAAATACATTAAAATGTACATCGAACTAAGTTTGATGTACATTTTAATGTACTTTTTTTGTTCCAGGTCTGGGTGTTATGGTACCATGGTACTCGTATTTCTTGATACCCACGACACAGGGAATCCTAGTGTGGGGTCAGGACTATATATTTTATTTATTATGTGAATGTTGGGTGTTTTGTTCTCTCGGCAGTATATTTTTGCTCTTTGCTAAGGGTTTATACCTATTACATCAAATCTGACTTGCCACGTGACAAGGGTCCAAGTCTACCGTGTAAACTCATAACAGGCGAAATATTTCATAATATATCTGTTACCCACAAGCTTCAAATAATTTATAAAGGCCAAATCAAAAAAGATTTTTTGGTTACCCCAAGATTTGCTCTTTTCAGAAGCCATAGTCTGTTTTTTCTCTTTTTTTGAGTTACCAATAACTAGCTAGTAAAATCCAAACATGAATGATGCCAAGATAAAACAAACATTGTCATAGTATCTAGATAATTTTGGATGTTGTAATCCAAGTAGTAGTACTAATGTAAATTTAGAGTTACATAAAGTTAATACAGAGAATTATCACACGTTCGATAAAAAGTTTACATTATAATTTCAAAAAAACTTTGTACGTATACGCTTCAGTTTTTTTTATGTACCATACGCTGGCCGTGATATGCGGCCTAAGAATAGATCCTTCCGTCTCCTTCCTTGGATTCGTAAAAGTTGACTGAGGGCTTTAGGGCATGGGTAGCATTCACCCGAGTACCTACTCAACAGCAATAGTAGTGATTATGGCCAATCCCCCAATATACAAATACTATGGAGGAGGAGCAGTCTATTGCTTATGATGATGATGATGATGACCATACACTCTAGGAGGTGCACCATTGTCAAGTTTTAAACAAAGATAACAAAGGGTATTACTTTGAATCTTTCCGAAATACACTTGATTGGGTAATATTCCAGCTTGCTGATATCATACCTTATATCCACTTGAATGAACACAAAATATACTTTGTGAATATTTAATAACACGTAATGAAAATGCCATACTTGAAGCAATTTTCAAAATTCTTTAAAAATGTGAAAGGAATTTGTTTAGAAAGAAGAATAATGATAATTCTAATCTTATAACAGCGTTCGGTAATTTTGGGCAGCAAGAACGCCATTCGGATTGAGAAACGTGCCTGCTTAGTTACAGCAGAGTTTTTTTATTATGTTGCAATATAAATAGTGATGATGAATGAAGCAGTGAGCTTGATTTTTCACGTTAACTCACTTCTTCTTGCGTAAGAGACTGTCGCATGTAATAGCCCTTGAACTTCATTCAAACTTTGAACATTGACATTAGTCTCGTACGTGCGAGAATCGGGCCCAGACGGCTGATTCCTCGCCCACTTTGGCGCAGTGAATTCTTAGATTTTACAGAATTACAAGGCAGAAGAGGTTAGAAGAAAAATTCAGGACACAGATATCAAAAATAACAATAACGCAAAGGATATCAATTACGGAGTAAGTCGTAAAACCTTCTTAGCCTGGTTTATGACTTCGGCGCCCACATCTGTTCTGGTGGGTAACTTTTTTATTGAATATCCATATGATTAACGTACCTACCTTCTCGTAGGGACGACGTATGGACCACGTGGATTCACGATCAAGAAAACAGATAGTGTAAATTTATCCACAACGAAGTTACAAGGGGATCGAAAATGGCCCGAATGGCTTCGAGAAAAGTATGGTACCCTTTGCTCGACTCGACGGGGGCACTGCCGTGCCCCCAGATAAGATTCAATACGACGCGATACGATATGTCATACTCATTATCATCAGCCTGTAGAAGTACGCTTCTGGATATAGCCCTCTCATCTATACTGCTAAGACAAACGGTCTTGTGTTGCCTCCATCCACTGACTTCCTACGACCTTAAAAATGTTGTTAAAAATCCATGAGCTGGTTATTAAACTGTAATTCATCAAGCAATAGCAGAATTCCATTTAAAAAATTTGATCAGAGAAGACTGGTAAATTTTTTTGGAATTCATATTGCTTGCTTCCGTACCATAATGGATCTGAAGTTTGAGCGATAAAGCTTTTTTTTACAATGAAAGCTGCTTTGGAGTACCCCATCCTGCCGAGAACATAAAATATCGGCCATTCCAAATCCCGGTGTTATGAAGACGGAAGAGTTAAAACTAAAGGAGGTATCCATCCAAAGAAATATTACTTTATTATCCTAGTAAAAATTATATTATTGTTCTCTAAATTCAGAAAGAACATTGTCGGGTTCTTACCTCCTACGAAAAGTATAAAAATTCAAATTTATTACTTACGAATTATGCGCTTTGTTCTTCAATTCTTCTTCTTCTTCAACAGCCTTTAGACGTCCACTGCTGGACAAAGCCCCCCTATATAATCCAATTGGGGGGGGGGGGGGGATTTGACATAATCACTACGCTTTTAAGACGGATTGGTGTTGAGTACTCGGGTGGTGCTGCCCATCCCCTGGTGTAATCCCATAGTAAGGCTATTACTACATCCAAGGAAGGGATAGGAGGTGTCCTACGGCCACAGCAGCTTGCCGATTCTTCAATTAAGTAGGTACAATACTTTGTTGAAATGATTCTTGAAACATGATTTCTATTTACGTCTCCGATAGTCTCGAGCTAATCTTATCCGGTTCAACCATCGATTTTTTCTGTGTCATCCGCCAAACTCGTTTCCGGGCGCCCCAAGACCCTTTATGTCCTTGGCCTCGCATTACCTGTTTTTACCACGCCTTGCATTATATATAATAAAACTCAGTAAAAAGTCCTAGGAACTCCATCCTGATTTCTTCCCATCACAACTATAACTTTAGCTTGATTTTCGTGAGCGTAAACGTTACACTATGTACATCTTATTATGCTTGAGCCCCGTCTGTTGGTTGCCACTTAAGTCGCTTCCTTTATCTAGAACATTACGAGGGAAGCTAAAGTTATGGTAAGCAAAGCAAATGCGATGCAAAGATACATAAGGGCCGGGTACTCAACTAGCGAAGCAGAAAGACTTACAAGCGATCTGTAAACAATTTTGACCACGTAGAGATTCCAGTCACATTTTTAGTAATACCTAGTAAAGCTTTTTTTTGAAGAATAGAAACCTCCTTCTCCTCCCGTGGATGTACGAAAAGCCATTCCATTATTTCCATTCATTTATGGAAAGCTATTTCTGCCAGACAACTTTTGGATGAAATTGACTGTATACAATTTACATGGGGCATTGATGGTGTACAAAGGTACTTAGGCAATAGGCACTGGTCCCACCGCTGCCGTGTAAGCGATAAGCTATCGGCGATTTTCTTGCCCAAGAAACGAACAAAAGATAATCGCTCCCGTGTAAATAAAAGAGAGAGATTATATTTATATTTAATCGCTGGCTACTCGTTTACGTACTACATTCTACTCGTTTATCGCTAGTAGCAGGCGGTGGGACCAGTGCCTTAAATATTGATACGATGATGTGTAGCTACATACATACATACATACTGATTTATCTATTGATCTAACTAATCTAACTACGGCAACAATTTTATTGATCTAATCACGGACACTCTTTGTGTTCGTGGTTAGATAAATCTAACGAAGCCCATCTGACGACAAACAAACAGATACCAAACTCACGACAATTACCATGAAATTTTCACGTACCGATATTTTGGTGGAAGCACCAACAGGTTTCGACCCTGATCGAGGGTCTTTATCAGGGTGGGTATAGGAACCGCACTACACTCCCTCCGCGTCCCTCCTTGTACTGCGTCTCTGAGCTCGCTCCTCTCGTCGGCACGGGGGTGGTTGCTTGTGTCCGCGTTATCACACGTTCTTCGGTGACGTCCTTCCGGTCGGGTTGAGGTGCTTCATATATCATCGTCATGTCATGTCGCTGGCCCTCCCAAATGAATGATATAATTCACGAAAGTTATTTTAGTAAAATTACCATGAACTTAAGAAAACCCTGTAAACCAATGTAAGATCTTCCAGTTAACGAGTTGAAAATCATGTGCTCGTCCATTTCCTAGATTCAAACCTACGACTTTTGGATTAACAGGGCCACTATAAGACTCTTTGGTGAGCACACGGCATAATTGTGGAAGCTTCTTGTCCCAAGGGTAACGAAAGGAAATTGGGGTATAACGCAAGGGAAAAAAAACCTATACGTGTCAATCGGGAAAGGGTGAGGCTCAGTGAAAACGGAAACCGATAAATCGCTACCAAATGCGCGGGAGAAAGGAAACTTGAACCCGGGAAAGTAAAATAAACTAGACCATTAGAAATATAATGTATCGTATCAAGTGGATAATCTTTACTTTGGTAAATATAATTAATTCTTCGTCATCTACCTGGGTTAAATAAAGTATCTAAATAAACCGAACTTTATTACATCACATTACATCAGCAGTATTTAGACGTCCACTGTTGGGTGAGGCCTCCCCCATGGAATGCAATGAGGGGGATTTGCCATAATCACCTCGCTTGGCAGGCGGTTTGGTGATCGCAGTATTAGTGTTGAGTATCTACTCAGATGGATGCTTGCTGCCCATCCCCTGGTGTACCTAATCCCTTAGTCGTTTTTTACGACATTCACGGGAGCAGACGGAGGGGTCTGTTCTTAGGCTGGACACACCACAGCACAGCTTTAGTATAAAAAAAATTGAAAATTTAATAAAAATGATTTAATGAGCAATTTTAACATGCCGTCTATATAGCTATTAAACAACTAATTTATTTTATCATCGATAACCGATAACTGCCATACAACATGCTGTAGCGACAGAACAAAATTCATGACGCAATGTTGAGCACGACGTGGTACGTTAGGTACAACCGTAGTTTTTAGGGTTCGGTACCTTAACAGCAAAAAACGGGATCCTTAGAGGATCATGTTGTTGTTCATGTGTATGTATGTCTGTTAAGACCCTTTTTCTCATGAATACGTGTAGGTATCAAGTTGAAATTGATATCGAATACTCAAGTCTGCAATCTCTAGGAGCTGTGAGAAAATAAAACTTCCAAAAGATACGGCCGTTTATGCCGCACTTGCAAGGGAATTAAAACCTATAGGGTTCCCGTTGACCTAGGATCATGAAATTTGCCAAGTAGCAAGTTTATATAGCACAAGAAAAAAGAAAAATCTGAAACCGTAAATTTGTAGTTACACATTACAAACTAATTGAGATGTAATTACCAAAACTGACAAAACCCTTTTTCTTAGGAACGGCTATACTATAGGTAAAAGTACCAATTATAAAAATCTGTGATTTTATAGTAGCTACTGTACAAAAACCAAGCTTTTAGCTCAATGCATTAAAAAGATATCTATGGTAAATAATATCTAACTTTTGAATGGAAATCGCAAAAATCTCTCTCACAATTCTGAAATTTGGAATGCTATTAGGAGTTTGTAATTTTCTTTCTATTTCTTATAACTAGCTCTTTAATTGGATGCCTATGTCACATGTCATCATGGCGGATAATTGCGACTAATTTTACAAAGTGGCAACGAACACCCGTCGCTCGTTGGGAAACACCAAAATGTAATCTAAAAAAAAATTGATTCTTCTAAGAAGAGTACCTAATACTGACCCAAACTGGCTTTATAGCTTAACAATGCCACATAAAACTGTCGAATAAACCCGTCACAAAATATTAAATGGAACCTTTTGAGGAATATAGACGATTAAATTCCAATTGTTTCATCGCGGTCACTTGTCAATACTGTTACTACCTGCTTAGTACCCATTTCGTTTGATACCAGAATCAGAGTTTAACCAACAGATAATAAGGATCGTCGGAAGTCCGCGAATGAAACCCGACGGGGCGCCGGCGATCAGTTACGTAACTGAATGAAAATATTTGAGAGAAGTTTAACACGTTTGGGAAAACAATCTGGCATGAACGAGTGTTGTTTTATTCGGTAAGTATTTTCAGTGTTCTGTAAATTTTTCGGTTCAAAAATCCTACTTACAAATTCATCATTACACCAAGGGATGATCAGCAGCTTTACCTGGTAACTGCAATCACCAATCCACCTGCCAAGCGTGGTGTTTATGGTAAATCCCCCTGTGGCAGACGCTATATATATATAACATATATCACGTCGGGGTCACCAATATGGAGTCCTATAGAGGAACCCCATGTATATGAACGCCGAGGAGGTAGTTATAGGCCCGATGTGTCGTTTATTGAAAGCACTTTGTACTATTTAACTTATTTAATATGAACACCGATGAACACAGCATTTTAGTATTACATAATAATATTTAAATTCACATCTTGTGAGCGCATGTAGGAACCATTGTAGGAATCCAAAACCAGAGAGTTATTGTCTCTGTCTGTGTGTCTATTACAAATTCTGTACCACAGACCATTAAACAAACTATAGATAATAACTTATTTAACATACTGTGGCAGACGCCACATCCCCATTGTATTAAGTCATCCAGCAGTGGACATAAACAGGCTGACGATGATGATGATGATGGTTCAACCATGGTACGGTTTTGGTGTTTTTCATGCGAAAACGGCTGGGCGAAGTTTTATGAAATTTTTAACAAAACATAGATCATTTTTGGATGTTACTCGTTGGGAACTATTCTTAGTTTGAGAATACATTTGGTTTTAAAAACTACAAAGTTAATAGTAGTAGTAATTATTTTAGATAGTAGGTACCTATATACTGAAAACAAACTTTATTATTGAGAAATTCCACCAGAGGTACTAATCATAGTATTCGAATTGGACAGTACAAACAGATAGGACAATCTAACAGTGGATAACGATGCACAATAGCATGACATGTTTCTTCCAAACATATGCGATACTTTTGTTTTATTTCCCTTCGATGAAATTTAACAGTTTTATGGTAAAGAAAATACTCAAATTAAAACTAAAAGCCTGAATAATATTAATTATATTTACCACAAAATCCTCATTTATCACCATTTCATTAGAATTTTACTTGAACACTTCGATGAAGCAATTTTATATTCAAATGGTGACTTGTCCTGAGTCCTGACCTTCTCGTAAATACCATTTGTTTTTATGTTAATTTCCTCCTAAATACGGTGCAAAATCGAGACAGTAAAAAAGATTCCAGAAACGAAATAGATATAAGCAGATTATAATATATCTATTCCGTGCAATGAATTTACGTATTTTGTACAAAAACAGTATAAAAACAAATATAATACAAACTAATGCTTGGTTTTTGTTTCTTTATAAATGTGACCGTGACAATGACGAATGGCATCATGAATCCTTTATGCACTGACGTATGACTGTGTTGTCTTTATCAACAGAAGATTTGGCAATAAAGGAATGAAATCGCCAAGTTGCATTAGTGAAAATATATTTATAAATTCATGTCCCGACAACCTCCTCTGTTCACTTACAAATTCGATTAGTCAACAGCACTCCACTTGATCTCTGAAAGGAACCCACTGCTCAATTCAAAGGTGCCGCTTTGTGCTCCCGTATATTTGCTAAGCTTTTGTTACGACACGTACTTATTACCACTTTCTGTTGATACAACAATACACAAATATAATTGTTATTTTTATTAGATATGTATCCGTTTTTTTGTACAAAAGAGTGTCTGTTTGTGTTGTTCAAGAGCTAAATATCTGAAGAGATCAGACAATTAAGAAAATCGCTTCCAATCTAAAAGTAATTGAGCGACGTGGGTTAGCTAATTACAAAGTTTTTTCATTAGAAGGTTTGTATTGCGGATCGCGGCTTTGCAAATGAGTTCCATTAAGCCGAAAGCAATCAGAATTTAGGTAACCGAAATAAAATTAGCATTTTCGTGGTAGGGTGTTAAATAAAGGGTCAACAACTTTCTAAGGGCTGACTCAGAGGCTATAACGGAGCACTCAAATTTCGTTAGCCTTGATGTTCCGTGGGCTTGAGGACTGTTTGCCAATTTAATTTAGGTTGATGTAGGTTTGGTTAAAGCTGTTTTAAGATAGAAAGTATTCTGTAATTGTATTACTTACACAAATTACAACGAAGGTAAGAAGTTTAGTTTATTTTATAGAAAACAAAACTGGCTGACTTATAAGACACTTTTTTAAATAACGGTATACAGTGATTGGTTTTATTAACATCATTTTCATAGTTTTTAGTAAGAAAAAACTTTTGAAAAGATATTATTTAAGCTGCTTAGCTATTTTTAGTGGTACACTGAGAAAAATGACATTTTGGCTTCATTATAAAATATCAATACGTCTTTCAAAAATACGATGAATTGTTCTAAAATAAGGTTGTATCATGTATATATAATAAAATAATCTAGTTTAAATAGTAAGTAATACAATATTATGATGACCATTCTCCGTAATAAACGGTGACAGAATATAAGAAGATTAAATCGATACTTTACGATGCTTTCCTCTTAAAATAACACTACGTAATATGAAATGGTCTGCTGGATGTCTGCTTGGCAGAAATTCGATGATACCTAAGATATAACAGTTTTCGTCACTTTATTTTTGTAGTTAGCATCAATTTTCTTGAAGCTTCTATGCATAAAATCCTTATAATATACGACTACGGACTATATCTTCCGCCGTTTCGTTACTGCTTCGCTTGTTACTGTCCATCCAAAGGTTGTCTGGAAGAAATCGCTCTCAGCGATAAGGCCGCCCATTGTACTGCTAATTTTAATAAATCCTTTTATGTATTCCTGGTGTACAATAAAGTGTTAATCTATCTATCTATCTATGTGACTACGGGCATACAAAAATTAATTAACAAATGAACAAACATCAAATAATGATTACGGAATCATAATATTTGACACCGCACACCAAAATACCATGACTAGCACACAAAAATACAATTACGTAACAAATTACCATCGAATATGATTACGGAACCATAATATTTGACGCAGCACTCCAAAATACCGTGATCATCACACAAAAATACGTTTATCGTTTTACTAAAGTATGATTACAGATTCATAATATTGGATGACCGGCATATTAAAATACTGTGAAATCACCAGTCTACTGCGAACGGCACGCGGGTAGGTCCTAGCCCGGTCATTTTATTCTATTTAGTTAGCAGGGAAGCACATGCGCTCCGCCTTTTGTTTGTAATTTTATTTTAAATATTACGGATTGTCTATAGTTAGTGTTACAAAATGTGAAGTGATTTGAAGCAACAAAGTGCAACAAAGATCAGCTGGGTTTCATAATACCTAACATTTGTTCGTGTACAAAAATAAGTGTTTTAAGATTAGTGCACCAGTTTATGCAAGCTGTTGATGTAAAAGCTTGTGCCAGTACATAACCCTGTTTTGCCGACTGATGCCCAGCTGATGTCCATTTAAAATGATGTGGTTGTACATAAAATAATCTCCACCTTTCTACTACGTATCGTTCTGCCTGCTGACGCCTACCAAACCATGGCTGGTTGGTGAACGCCTGGAGGGCTCAACGTGCCTATCTTATTACGTTGGGTATCCTGGCAAAGCCCGAGTCTCGATCCCGTTTTCTGTCCAGCACGCCTGAAGTCGCGTCGTGTTCTAGGATCAATCACCAGGGATTTGAATAAGGTATTGATTTTAGTCTCGTATTAAGTAAAATATCTAATGTGAAAGCCCATGTTAATTAGAGATACTCTTTATGGTACCATAAAGTAAACATGTCACAAAATACTGTATTTAGGTAAATTTAGCTAATTTCCTTTCGAGTTTTGTAGGCTGACTTCGGCAGAATTTACTACCCCAAATTTAAAGATACTTTCGACCCCCATATATAAAAATCTATTTGACCTAACCACTTGCAATTTTGTACAGGTGACGCGGATAAGGTGCAGTCAACTTTGGAACAGTGGTCTCGACCCTCAGCTGGTCCGTGACAGGAGGTCGTGCGCCCTCTGGCAAGAGACGGTGCGAGCCCGCCTCCGTTACCCCAAAACTACTACTCCGTTACTCTAAATTATATATTTTGCGTTATTTAATAATATTTTGTAATTTTTAATTAAAATGTTAATCCGTCATATGTTTTTCCATTATAGCAAATAATTCCCCAAATCCCAAATTCACTGTTATCTAGAAGTACCTACTTTATTAGGGTTATTTTCTGTATTGCGTAGGTACTTTTTTCTGAATGTGCTTTCCTCTCATTTCCGAGTATTTCCTGTTATTTCATCCTACTATTTATCCATGCTTTCCTACTATTATTGATGTGCTTTCGTATTGTTTATTCTTACTAATTTTCTACGCCTCCTGTTGTAGCATGGCTTGGGTATTTTTCCTTCTTCTTAAATATGTGTGGGCCAATTTATAAAGATAATTGACACTTAGTAATCTACTCTGACCCATAACCGTGCAAAAGTACGGTTACGGGAGTGATAACGATGAACGACTATACATCATCATCATTCTCTTAACCGTACTCTTGCTTATTCTATGTGTCAATTATCTTTATTAATTGGCCCATACATATTTAAGAAAAAAGAACAATACCCGAGCCATACTACAACAGGAGGCATAGAAAAATAGTAAGAAAAATCAATAGGAAAGCACATCAATAATAGTAGGAAAGCATGGATAAATGGTATAGGATGAAATAACAGGAATTACTCGGAAATAAGAGGAAAGCACATTCAAAATTGTAGTAAAGCATACAATAATAGTAGGAAAGCATGGATAAATAGTAGGATGAAATAACAGGAGTTACTCGGAAATGAGAGGAAAGCACATTAAAAATAGTAGGAAAGCATACAATAATAGTAGGAAAGCATGGATAAATAGTATGATAAAATAATAGGGATTACTCGGAAATTAGAGGAGAGCACATAAAAATAGTAGGAAAGCATACAAAAATATGATGACAGTCATATGTAATGTTATGCTCTCTCTCAAAAAGTAATGGTCCATTACGATTACCGTCACCGTAAGTCCGGACATACGGTGATACGAACTACTAATGCATGGTGACAGCTCATCATAATCATCATGGTTAGCAGCAGCAACAGTAGTTTCATCGTACTTTATGGTTATTTCCGTATGCTCCCTACTTTACGTGAAATCACCATATTTTTTGATGAACTGTTTTCTCAGTGTAGCTTTGTAATCTTAACAACTGTTTGAAACAGGATCAAAGTTATCAAAACGTATTTTCAGTAGATTTTTCTTATAAATTAAGATAAGATAATTTTTGTAAGAACTTTTTATTTTCTTAACAACACACAGTATCTTAACCTTAGCCTTACGACTTTCCTCACCTGTGTTTACAAACAACACGCAATTAACAACCTATTGATGTGTTCTTTTCTATGAAGTTTGGTAAGTAGGAATTTACTTATTATGCGGGTCTTGGGTCTTATAACAACGAACCAAATCCATCTTTATTGTAAAAGAAAGAAGGCCTAAACTGGTCTATTTCTGTTTTATCTATATTTTTGTATCAAGTTAATTCAAGGTATATTGCTGGCTTTCAGTTTTAACCGATGTAATATTTTTTTGTCAAAAAACCGGGTTTTTCCCCGTTGACCAATTGCTATGACCCACTGGTGGGACCACGGGAATTTTTTTCCCCGTGAATTAAAAAACAAAACTATTGTAGCGCACTAGCTAAAATAAACATGAGACGAAACTTTTACAAACTATTTTCCTATATTTTATTAAAAACTTCTTGAATACAATCAAAAAGTAGATAGTTTTAATGGTTTTATGTGACTAGAAAGTTTTTTAGTTTTGTTTTTTAATTCCATCTCTAGCGCGGTGGGACCACGGGGAAAAAAAATCCCAGTGGTCCCACCAGTGGGTCATAGCAGTGGGTCCACGGAGAAAAACCCAGAAAACCTCAGTGCGGACTTGAAGTAATCATGTGCTTATTAAGTAACTGATAAAGTCAATGTATAAGGCAAAGTTATTTATTACAAATCATGGATACACAGTTGTTATACATATTATTAAAACTAAATAGGCGTACTTACAATTTATTAAAGCAGAGTGATTAAATCTAAGTCTAATATTTAATACATTATGCAATTTTCATATACATTTTATTTATATTTTATAAACATAAATAGTTTTATAAAAAATATTAAAACAATAATGATAAAAAATGTTTTTTATAGCCTTGACGAGTTTTAAATGACAAGACATTTATGTAGGTAGCTGTTTTTAATTTTAATTTTAATTTTAGTTGTGTTCTTTTAACTGTACTTGGTGTCAACCAAGGTTTTTATTTTTATTTACCTATCTACTATTTTTAAATTGAAATTGCAACACCCTGACTGGGTAAATAATAAAATTATGACACCTACCACTTAAGTGGTATAAGGTCATTTTACATGACATTTACATTTCTACATAATTATTAGGCAATAAAGAATTGAAGTACAATATTGATAAATAAGTTTCACATGATTAAATAGTTTACTACACTATAGCACAATTTACTGAGCAGCAAATTATTTACCTAATCTTTGAATGCCGTGAGCTTTAAAATAGCTTTAATAGCTTTAATAACATACCATAATAAAAAGAGTTCGGACATTCTTTTATGAAGTACTTTTTTGTCTCTTTTATAAACATCTTATGATCTAAATTATTATTTCAAAAGGTAGGTACTCTACTGTCTCAAATAAAATAAAAGCTTTTAAATTATAAGCCATAATCTAGCAACGGCGGCGCAACCTTCTACCATACAAAATCTCGCCAAAAGTTAAACAAGTGAAACTAATCACTACACGACTTATCACATTTATGGTTACGGATCACTTCCTTTATAAACGTCGACATTGCCGAAATTCGCACGAACATGTCAGGCCCGCCTGTCGCACAGGGAATGCCCCAGCTTACCATGCCTATTTGCAAACCAGTCTTCACACATACTAAGGCACTTCCAGAGTCACCCTAGAAAAAAAAAACGATTTACTAAGTGAACTTTCTCAAAAGATATCAATATGAGTATCTAGCAGGAAAGCTATTGTCAGAATAATAGCAAATGGGTCATACAACTAAAGGCCGTACAAATATTTCCATACAAACTTAAGAGTATGCTGGTACCGCAAGTTTTGGCCGTAGCTTTAAATGTATATTGTGATCGATTCACTTCAGTGATATGAAATTGTATTTGTTGAAACTTATCACGTGTATGTGGTGTGCCTGGCCTAAGAATAGTTCCCTCTGTTTCCTCCCGTGGATGAACTAAAGTAAACCTTTTAAGGGATTACACTAGGGGATGGGCAGCAGCATCCACCTGGGTACACTGAGAAAAATGTCATTTTGGGTTCATTATAAAATATCAATACGTCTTTCAAAAATACGATGAATTGTTCTAAAATAAGGTTGTATCATGTATATATAATAAAATAATCTAGTTTAAATAGTAAGTAATACAATATTATGATGACCATTCTCCGTAATAAACGGTGACAGAATATAAGAAGATTAAATCGATACTTTACGATGCTTTCCTCTTAAAATAACACTACGTAATATGAAATGGTCTGCTGGATGTCTGGTTGGCAGAAATTCGATGATACCTAAGATATAACAGTTTTCGTCACTTTATTTTTGTAGTTAGCATCAATTTTCTTGAAGCTTCTATGCATAAAATCCTTATAATATACGACTACGGACTATATCTTCCGCCGTTTCGTTACTGCTTCGCTTGTTACTGTCCATCCAAAGGTTGTCTGGAAGAAATCGCTCTCAGCGATAAGGCTGCCCATTGTACTGCTAATTTTAATAAATCCTTTTATGTATTCCTGGTGTACAATAAAGTGTTAATCTATCTATCTATCTATGTAACTACGGGCATACAAAAATTAATTAACAAATGAACAAACATCAAATAATGATTACGGAATCATAATATTTGACACCGCACACCAAAATACCATGACTAGCACACAAAAATACAATTACGTAACAAATTACCATCGAATATGATTACGGAACCATAATATTTGACGCGGCACTCCAAAATACCGTGATCATCACACAAAAATACGTTTATCGTTTTACTAAAGTATGATTACAGGATTCATAATATTGGATGACCGGCATATTAAAATACTGTGAAATCACCAGTCTACTGCGAACGGCACGCGGGTAGGTCCTAGCCCGGTCATTTTATTCTATTCAGTTAGCAGGGAAGCACATGCGCTCCGCCTTTTGTTTGTAATTTTATTTTAAATAATACGGATTGTCTATAGTTAGTGTTACAAAATGTGAAGTGATTTGAAGCAACAAAGTGCAACAAAGATCAGCTGGGTTTCATAATACCTAACATTTGTTCGTGTACAAAAATAAGTGTTTTAAGATTAGTGCACCAGTTTATGCAAGCTGTTGATGTAAAAGCTTGTGACAGTACATGACCCAGTTTTGCCGACTGATGCCCAGCTGATGTCCATTTAAAATGATGTGGTTGTACATAAAATAATCTCCACCTTTCTACTACGCATCTGCCTGCTGACGCCTACCAAACCATGGCTGGTTGGTGAACGCCTGGAGGGCTCAACGTGCCTATCTTATTACGTTGGGTATCCTGGCAAAGCCCGAGTCTCGATCCCGTTCTCTGTCCAGCACGCCTGAAGTCGCGTCGTGTTCTAGGATCAATCACCAGGGATTTGAATAAGGTATTGATTTTAGTCTCGTATTAAGTAAAATATCTAATGTGAAAGCCCATGTTAATTAGAGATACTCTTTATGGTACCATAAAGTAAATATGTCACAAAATACTGTATTTAGGTAAATTTAGCTAATTTCCTTTCGAGTTTTGTAGGCTGACTTCGGCAGAATTTCCTACCCCAAATTTAAAGCTACTTTCGACCCCGTATATAAAAATCTATTTGACCTAACCACTTGCAATTTTGTACAGGTGACGCGGATAAGGTGCAGTCAGCTTTGGAACAGTGGTCTCGACCCTCAGCTGGTCCGTGACAGGAGGTCGTGCGCCCTCTGGCAAGAGACGGTGCGAGCCCGCCTCCGTTACCCCAAAACTACTACTCCGTTACTCTAAATTATATATTTTGCGTTATTTAATAATATTTTGTAATTTTTAATTAAAATGTTAATCCGTCATATGTTTTTCCATTATAGCAAATAATTCACCAAATCCCAAATCCACTGTTCTAGAATAATACCTAATAAAGTAGGTACTTCTGTCTAGAAGTACCTACTTTATTAGGGTTATTTTCTGTATTGCGTAGGTACTTTTTTCTGAATGTGCTTTCCTCTCATTTCCGAGTATTTCCTGTTATTTCATCCTACTATTTATCCATGCTTTCCTACTATTATTGATGTGCTTTCCTATTGTTTATTCTTACTAATTTTCTACGCCTCCTGTTGTAGCATGGCTCGGGTATTTTTCCTTCTTCTTAAATATGCGTGGGCCAATTTATAAAGATAATTGACACTTAGTAATCTACTCTGACCCATAACCGTGCAAAAGTACGGTTACGGGAGTGATGACGATGAACGACTATACATCATCATCATTCTCTTAACCGTACTCTTGCTTATTCTATGTGTCAATTATCTTTATTAATTGGCCCATACATATTTAAGTAAAAGGAACAATACCCGAGCCATACTACAACAGGAGGCATAGAAAAATAGTAAGAAAAATCAATAGGAAAGCACATCAATAATAGTAGGAAAGCATGGATAAATGGTATAGGATGAAATAACAGGAATTACTCGGAAATAAGAGGAAAGCACATTCAAAATTGTAGTAAAGCATACAATAATAGTAGGAAAGCATGGATAAATAGTAGGATGAAATAACAGGAGTTACTCGGAAATGAGAGGAAAGCACATTAAAAATAGTAGGAAAGCATACAATAATAGTAGGAAAGCATGGATAAATAGTATGATAAAATAATAGGGATTACTCGGAAATTAGAGGAGAGCACATAAAAATAGTAGGAAAGCATACAAAAATATGATGACAGTCATATGTAATGTTATGCTCTCTCTCAAAAAGTAATGGTCCATTACGATTACCGTCACCGTAAGTCCGGACATACGGTGATACGAACTACTAATGCATGGTGACAGCTCATCATAATATATGGTTAGCAGCAGCAACAGTAGTTTCATCGTACTTTATGGTTATTTCCGTATGCTCCCTACTTTACGTGAAATCACCATATTTTTTGATGAACTGTTTTCTCAGTGTACTTAGCACCAAACAGCGGATCACCAATCTGCTTGCCAAGCGTGGTGATTATGGCCAATCAATCTGTTGTATTCAATAGCGAAGACCTCGTCCAGCAGGGGACATACACAGGCTAGTGATGATGATGATGATTACCTTATTATTTATTTTCCCACCGTTTCTAATGGATTACAACAATCGGTCACGGGCTGACTGTAGGGAAAATAAATAATAAGGTACACGCGAGTGTTTATCCGTGTGAATGTGTACTCTGATTGTGAGAATTTAAATATGCTATCTACGCTCCTGATTACTTAGAAAATAATGTAACTTACATGGCACATCCCATGTCCTCCAGAGTGGAACGTGCAGATCTCCAGTTTTGGGTCCATGGGTGGGACCGACCACCACAGGTCAGCTATTTTATTAATCAACTTCTGACAGTGCTTAGCAGATATGGTCTCGACGTATAGGATTTGGAGCTCATTAGGTACGATGCCCCAGAGCTGAAAACAGTAGGTAAAATTACTTTATTGGACGAGCGAAGCGAGTTCTCTGAGTCAAATGCCATTGTATGAAGGTAAAGTATGTGTGATAGATTAGATAGATTAACACTAAATTGATCACCACACGGAAACAATACACAAGTTATTTTACAATAGAAAGGCAATACAAAGGGTGCCTTATCGCTGAGTGTGATTTCTCCCAGGCAACCTTTGGATGGAATGAAATTAGCAACGCTGCAATGGACTGCGGTTTACCTACAAAGTAAAACTATTATTAATTAATTTTAGATAAAATAGTTATGAACTATTATTCCGTCGCTTAATACCTGGCAAAAAATGAATGAATGTATCAAGAACTTACTTCCTGTGTACCCCAGCCAGTAACGTAGCTCGGTTCTCTACCGTCTATCCACTTAGTATCCAGACGAATTGGCTGGATCGTCAGGGTAAACTTGATTTTTTCCGACGTTATCAGCACTGCACAGTCGTTCTTTATGTTTACAGGGTCATAATGGGGATGATTCTTGTAACCTTTGAACTCAACTATAACGCCGCCGTGGTTCCATTTGTTAGTCCCGACTACGCCGTGGTATGACCTGGGAAAGAGTTTTTTTACAATAATGTGTTCTATTCCAACCGGTTATACGCAGTAATACCTGCTGATGAGTGCAGTAAGCAAGTTCTTTATAATAACACCCAACAGTCACATACATAGTCCTGATCCCACACTAGGTTTCACTGGGTCGTGGGAATCAGGTACTAGTAGTACCATGATACCGTAACACCCAGACCCGCAACAAATATTTTCAGATCATGCAAACATTTGTCCCGCAGCGGGTATCGAAACCGCACTTCTTGCGTCTCAGCTGGCTTCTTGCCCACCGCGCTACGGAAGTTGTCAAACTTTACCTCCCTATGCCCGTCTTTATGTCTGCTGACCCTCATTGTCACAGGGAGGAAACAATTAGGTTTATATGATGCTCTTGGGATCGTTTAGGTTTAAGTGCTAATAAATCTATTGGAACTGTTACTTACTGCATCAAGTTTCCGGTCCAATCAAGAAGAACACAATGCGCCGCTATCAGGACATGACAACTTGAGATTATGGATGCGCCACATATGAATGATTTGACTGATGAGTGCGAACCCACAACTATCGCGACCATGTGAGGCGCGTAACCTCGAGGAGCGACAGACCCCCCTACTATTCGGGAGTCAAAGTATTGCGTGAGGTCTGAGGAAGGGCTTTCTAACTGTAGGGCTGATGAAGGAACATGATCTGACGATGGACTTTCTAGAGGCAGCGATAATGAAGAAGCGAGGTCGGATGATGTACTTTCTAGAGGCACCGCTGTGAAAGAAAGTACTGGTTAAAAACAATGGAATTCATAGGTCAATAGTAGATTGGTAAGCACAGAGTGTTTAAGCAGAAAACTTTTGAATGTTTCAGCCCCACCCAGAACCCCAATTTAATTTATAGTTTATAAAAAATATTCCTTATAAAGTAAATTTATAAGTTACTACGGATAACCTAAATGGCTAATTTTGATCTCTGAGAATGGACTCTGATTGCAAGAACTAAGATTAAATAATTAGTTATTAAAATATTATTTAGAATATTCACTAGAACTATTGCCCGAAAAAAATACTAGTCGTTATTTATATAAGTAGCTTTCGTTGCCATTATTTTATGGCGATACTAAAGACTTACCCATGGACAGGTGTCCTGCCAGCCCGATACAAATAGCAGTTAATAAAAACATGTTTGAATTAGCACTTGCAAAGTTGTAACTGATGTATTTCAAATTCTTCATAGAATATTTATACTAAAATTATAAGATTCCAATCAGATGTCTGATAACTTAATCGAAAATATCCTTTGTCCTCTGACCTAATTAATAAAGTTGATTTAAAAATAAGGTGGAATTGATAAATTAGGTCATTAACTTGCTATCTGCCATTTAGATAAGGATCGTAGAGTGTAAAAGTATTATCTTTGTAATTGGTCAAAGAAACATGTTAGTCACTAAAACAGAGGCGTAAGTTAAGCTGGCAATTTTAATGAAGCATATTATTTTTTTTGTGTCCGAACTTTCAGATTGGCCCTCCCGATTAAATCGGCGATGACCTCCATGGCGCGTTGGGTGAGTACCTAGCTGACGATTTTATTTATCATGAGATCTTACTTGCTTGAATTTTCGTGGTTGGGAATCATTTTAAATTTAAAAAACGGCTAATTACTTCTAGGTCTATGTGGCATAATCTTAGAAATAAGTTTATGTGACCCACGTAAAAATTTCATCTTCATTTATATGTGATGGCTAATAAGTTAATGTGACAACGTCTATGTGACCAAAGTAAAAATCTCATCAAGAGTCGCCAGTTCATTGTATTTGTGTAAAAGCTATCCAAGTCTACGTGATATGAGTACTTAAACTATCTGTCAAAATACATACATACCTGCCGTCAACCTACAAGTCTATGTGACATAAGTAAACTATCTGTCAAAATACAAACATGCCTGCCATCAACCCAGAAGTATATATGACATTTGAGGAAACTATATGTCAAAATACATACATGCCTACCGTCAACTCACAAGACTATGTGAAACCGCTGTGTGACTTGCCTGATACGTGATTGATTTATTACGTTATTTCCAACTACCCACAGAATGTTGGTAGACTGTACGCTTTGCCGGTGGAAATCAGGCAGGAATCTTCACTGCGCACATTCAAGCAAAAACTTAAAAATCATTATCTGTCTGACCTACCCTTGTTTTGATAGGAATGTGAAAATATCCTGTGAGTGTTTATGTAGATTAGTCATATTTTCTTTTCTTTTCTTTTATCAGGGCGTATTATAGTATTTAACTCATTACTATTTATTAGTCTATTATATAAAAGTAGGTATATTATGTATTCGGTTTTAAAGTAGAAGTTGTATTTTTTTATTCTTTCATTGTTATTATTTTTACTCTGTGAACCGCCGTTTCATTACTGCTTCGCTCGTTATTGTCCATCCAAAGGTTGCCTGGAAGAAATAGCTCTCAGCGATAAGGCCGCACATTGTACTGCTAATTTTAATAAATCCTATTATGTATTCCTGGTGTACAATAAAGTGTTAATCTATATCTATCTATCTATCTACTGTACAAAAAAAGAAGGTTTTATCGTCCTTGTTACCACAAAACGTACAACATACTGATGACATTGAAAACAAAACTACTAACTATAAAAAATATCTTGAAACTACCACTTGTTTTTACTACCACCGTACCTATTTCCGCAACCAAGCATCAGTGCTTGCACTGCTGTGTTTCGGTTTGAAGGGTACCTATGGGTGCCGGTGAAATAACAGGCACATGAGACTTTTAATTTTTATGTCTCAGGCAGGGTCGGCAGCGCGCGTGTGATACCTCTGGTGTTGCAGACGTCCAAAGGCTACTGTACCTGCTTACCATCAGATGGGCTATAAGCTAGTTTGCTTACAAAGATGTTTAAAAAAAATTAAAAAAACTCGATTCCAGGTAACTGATGCAGCGGACACGAGTCTAGGATGCCACCTGAGCGCCGTGGGACACGGGCGCCCCGTTCCAGAATGTCAGAGTGTTAGAAAACTAACTGCATTGTTTACTATGGCATATCATGATGGTATAAAAAATATGTAAGGCAGACTTTTCTACTCTTAGTTAGATTTAATTTGTGTTTGATTTTGATAATAAATATTTTATCAAAATCAAACACAATAAAGTATTATTTCAGTTATTTAGGAAGGTAGTAACGCCTCGTAGTTATTAGATCATTATTATTAAGTTGCTAAAATTAATTTGATTCGTTTTGACGTCAGTAACAACCAACTTTAACGTCATAACCAACGTTACTATTTTGTTTATAAAACTATAATTAGAATCAACTTAGTATAAAGTATAAAATATTATTACTATATAGGTACACTATAATTGTAATCTAAAGAGATCATGAATTATCACGTAGTTTATTGATTTAATTTTGTATAATTTATGCTCTGTAAGTGTTTTTTTTAAAGAAGCTTGAATGGTTGGTAGTAAGATGTGGTAATTTTATGGTCAAGGGGCATGCTGTAAGGAATTTTGAGAAAAGGGGGAAGCTCCCTGTTATAATTTTTTTTTTCGTTACTTTTGCTGACGTTTCGAGTCTCAAAACGTTGATGTTGAAGTTGTTATCTTGATTTTTCTTAGTTGTTATCTTGTATTTTGAGGTTGTTAAGATTCCAAAGCTGCCGCTAAAAGTAGATAAGAAGCTTAAATAACATCTTTTTAGTAATAGAATTGAATCTTTAGTGGTTGGAAATCATTTTAAATTGAAAAGACGGCTCATTATCACTGTTTTTGGTCACTTTTGCTGACATTTCGATTCTCGAACGTCGTTGAGATGAATGTCATACGTGGGTCACATAAACTTATTTCGAAGATTATGCCATAGACCATAGACCATTAGACCTAGAAGTAATTAGCCGTTTTTTCAATTTAAAATGATTCCCAACCATGAAAGTTTCAAGTCTATTACTGAAAAGATGTTATTATTATTACTTTTAGCTTCTTATCTACTTTTAGCGGCAGCTTTGGAATCTTAACAACTGTTTTACAAAGGATCAAAGTTATGAAAACGTATTTTCAGCAGAGTTTTATTATAAATGAAGTAATGATAATTTTTGTACCTACAAAATTTTTATTTTCTTTGCAACACGATTTTTCTCACCTTTATTTACAAACAATACTAATTTATGAATTAACAAGTAACTGTTGACATTTTCTTTTGTATGGAGTTTGGTAAGAAGGAATTTACTAATAAATAAATGCTGGACATTTTCACACAACATTATCTAGCCCCACGCTAAGCAGAGCTTATGTTATGAGTACTAGATAACTTATATACTTAATACAATACATTACACAGATAGATATTTTTAGTATACATAGCAAATACCCAGAACACCCTGAACAAATATCTGCAGATCGTACAAATATTTGTTCCGAGGCGGGAATCGAACCCGCAACCTCCTGCGTCGCAGGCGAACCATTGCTCGCCGCACCACATAGGTCGTCAATAATAATAAATAAATAATAATTTTATTAATAATATTAGTAATAATGTACGGGACCGCGGGCAGAGCCAGTAACTGTCAAAAGCGTGGACTGTACTGTGAACTGTCGAATCATTGGCTGACTCTGTCCGGGTCCTTTGTTGTACGGTGAGCTGGGATTCTGTAGGTTCTTAGAGGAATGAAACTCTTCAGATGGATACTGTAAACGCGGCTTGCGGCTGAGGAGGCTTTTCGACTGGAGGTCTGAACACTGTGATGGCTCGCTGCTAACTACTCTGTTGACTGTTCTCTATTGACTACCGTTTATGACTACTACTCTGTACTACAACCGTCTGTCGACTACCCCGTTTGTTTTTTTTTTTTTTTTCTAATGGACAAAATGCAGTTGGCCTCAGACGGCCGATGCTGCGTTACCGGACTTCGTTTGTCAGGAAGAGCTCACTATTTATCCCATTGTTCAGACCCGCCCACAAAAATGCCCCCCGCGCCTCCGCCAGACTGTTTATTCCATAATTCTAATATTAAAACATGTAAACTATTATAAAATACGGCAAAACTGTGTGCAATATAATTGCACAACGGTTTACAAATTAATCTAGGCAAAATTATAATAAATCTATTTTACAGTGCATGGTAGTTTTACAAACATGCATGACAAGACATTTTATAACTATTATTCAGATTCTATATATACGGAAAGGATGAGGTAAAACTAAATTAGGTATTACCAATTGCTGTTACATTTGGATTAATCTAATAGTCTATTATTAAGTTTTACAATATGCCTATTAAGTGGGCGTTAGCCCCTATCTCGATCAATACTATATCTTACACTGAAACATACAATGTGACCATTCTAAATAGACATCTACTCCCAATTGCAGTAGATTAATTTAGCTATACCTATTTGATAAAGAGTGATGTTATTCCCACGCGTCTTGGCGTGTAATTTTGTGCCTATCTGTTTATCTGCACGTAGGCACGGGGCGGCTTTAACTTTATTGGTCTGTCTGGTGCAGCTGCGCATCCATTGTCTTTACAATTCTTATAGCCCACTAAACTGGCTGATCTTTGTGTTATTTTAAGAATTCTATAAGATTTGAACTATTTTACACTTTTATTACACTCTGTTAATGGTAAATCTGTATTCTGCCTGTAATTGTTTAGTAGGTATCTCTATACAATTTCCTGTGAACCTTTCAAATAACCGTCTTGTTATTGTTTTATGGCTAACTTTATATTTGTATACTATTGAACTAAATTATCTCTATTTGGAGGTGCGTCGGTACTTCTGTGTACCTCGCAGTAAAACGATAAAAGCTTCCACGTTTGTATTGGGAACTTATTCTAATTATTATGCTAGCCAATTCCTAGTACTATACACTGTTTATATCTATTTTCGCTGTATTTTTATCTGTATCTTAAAACTATTAATGAATTTCTATTGTCCTAACTAACACAATATTCTGTAGTATTAATCTGTTCTATTCTAATTGTGGCCGTTCGGAACAAATAATAATTGTAATATGGGTCTTGGGTCTTATAACAACTAACCAAATCCATCTCTATTGTAAAAGTAAGTAGCCTAAAATGGTATGTTTCTGATTTATCTATATTATTGTATCAAGTTAATTCAAGATAATTGCTAGCTTTCATTTTTTGCCGGTGTGCAATTTTTTTGTCACAAAACCTCAGTGCGGACTTGAAGTAATAATCATGCGCTAATTAAAATTAATAGGTTACCTTAACTAACATACCTCGTACTTAGTTTTTTCACAGCGAGTTTAGTACCTAGTTGAGCAGGGACGTATTCCGGAACTCTACATCTCAGGTGCTTAAAATTATCCGTCCCATTCATCATCACCATCATAAGCCTGTAGAAGTCCACTGCTGAACATAAGCTTCCCCCATAATATAATGTCAAGACGGTAATGAGATCTGAACCGATTTAAAAACCATGTTTAAATATTAACTTAATATGAGAAAATAAACTAGCAACAAAAAAGACTGAATATGAGACATCAAATATAAAGAAAGGACAAAAATTATGACACAATTGGTTCGTGTCCGCGCTGGGTCAAACTGTCAAAAGATGTTGGTGGTACTGGTGTTGCCACCATGTCAATGTTTCATGAATCATGAAACTTATTAGGAAGCTTGGAAACCTTCCATAGGTTACATCCTCAGAATAATGACTGAAGAATTCATTATTCTGAGATGCCATCGGTTAGGCATTTATTAACGGTTGTACCGCGCCGGCGTCTATCAAAGTCAATGTTAAGGGCAAAAAATTATTTATAACAAATCATGGGAACACAGTTGATATATATATTATTGTTAAAACATACAATTTACAAAAGTAGAGTGATTTAATCTAAGTCTAATCTTCAATACGTTATGCACTTTTCATTTACATTTTATTTATAGTTTAGTAACATTAATGGTTTAATGCAGTACAAAATTAATAAATTACCTTTACATATTCAATAGTTAACTACACTGTAGCACAATTTAGTGAGAAGCAAATTATTAACCTAATCTTTGAATGCCGTGTCCTTTAAAATTGGTACTCTATTGTCTCAAATTAAATAAAAGCTTTTCAATTAAAAGCCAAAATCTAGTAACGTAAGCGCAACTTTTACAATACAAAATCTCGACTAGGAAACTAATCACTACACGACTTATCACACTTATCGTTGGCTTATTGTTATACTTGACTTATGGTTACTTATCACACTTGGCAACATACCATACTAAAATGAGTTTGGACATCCTTGAATGATGCACTTGTTTGTCTCTCACTAATTAAACATCTTATGATCTCAATTACAATAGGCAGGTACTCTATTGTCTCAAATTCAATAAAAGCTTTTAAATTATAAGCCTATAAATCTAGTAACAGCGGCGCAACCTTTTACTGTACAAAATCTCGCCATAAGTTAAACAAGTGAAACTAATCACTACACGACTTATCACATTTATGGTTACGGATCACTTCCGTTATAAACGGAAACATTCCCCAAATTCGCGTGAAAATGTCAGGTGCGCCTGACGCGCAAGGGAAGCCCCAGCTTACTATGCCTATTTGCAAACCAGTCTTCACACGTACTAAGGCACTTCCAGAGTCACCCTAAAAAAAAAACGATTAACTGAGTGAACTTTCTCAAAACATATCAATATGAGTATCTAGCAGGAAAGCTATTGTCAGAATAATAGCAAATGGGTCATACAACTAAAGGCCGTACAAATATTTACATACAAACGTAAGAGTATGCTGGTACCGCAAGTTTTGGCCGTAGCTTTAAATGTATATTGTGATCGATTCACTTCAGTGATATGAAATTGTATTTGTTGAAACTTATCACGTGTATGTGGTGTGCCCGGCCTGAGAATAGTTCCCTCCGTTTCCTCCCGTGGATGAACTAAAAGGTTTACTAAGGGATTACACTAGGGGATGGGCAGCAGCATCCACCTGGGTACTTAGCACCAAACAGCGGATCACCAATCTGCTTGCCAAGCGTGGTGATTATGGCAAATCAATCTATTGTATTCAATAGCGAAGACCTCGTCCAGCAGTGGACATACATAGGCTGGTGATGATGATGATGATTACCTTATTATTTATTTTCCCACCGTTTCAAATGGATTACAACAATCGTGGTCACGGGCTGACTGTAGGGAAAATAAATAATAAGGTACACGCGATAAACACCCGTGTGAATATAACAAATAATTAGGTATGTGTACTCTGATCGTGAGAATTTAAATATGCTATCTACGCTCCTGATTAGTTAGTAGAAAATAATGTAACTTACATGGCACATCCCATGTCCTCGAGAGTGGAACGTGCAGATCTCCAGTATTGAGTCCATGGGTGGGACCGACCACCACAGGTGAGCTATTTCATTAATTAACTCCTTACACTGCTCAGCAGATATGGTCTCGACGTATAGGATTTGGAGCTCATTAGGTACAGCGCCCCAGAGCTGAAAACAGTAAAATTACTTTATTGGACGAGCGAAGCGAGTTCTCTGAGTCAACTTTGGTGAATTGGCATTTGTATGTAGGTTAAGTATGTATGTAACTATGTACACTATATTGATCACAACACGGAAACAATACAAGAAGTAATTTTATAATAGAAAAGCAATACAAAGGGCGGCCTTATCATTCAGGCAACCTTTGAATGGAACGAAATGAGCAACGCTATAATGAACTGCGGTGTAGGCAGGTACTTCTAATTTAATTAAAAAAAATTGTAAAAACTGTTATTTACTTTCTTGATGACAAGCAGAAAATGGATGAATATAATCAAGAACTTACTTCCTGCGTGCCCCAGCCAGTAACAAAGCTCTTGACTCCACCGTCTATCCACTTAGTATCCAGACGAATTGGCTGGATCGTCAGGCTAAACTTGATTTTTTCCGACGTTATCAGCACTGCACAGTCGTTCTTTATGTTTACAGGGTCATAATGGGGATGGTTCTTGTAACCTTTGAACTCAATTATAACGCCGCCGTGGTTCCATTTGTTGGTCCCGACTACGCCGTGGTATGATCTGGGAAAGAGTTTTTTTACAATAATGTGTTAGAACATTCAAAGTCAAAGTCAAAGTCAACATTATAATAACACCCACAGTCACATGCATAGTCTTGATCCCACATTAGGTTACCTTGTGTCGTGGGATTCAGGAACTGGTACTTACATGTAACATGGTACCATAACACCAAGACCCGGAACAAATATTTTCAGATCATGCAAACATTTGTCCCGCAGCGGGAATCGAACCCGGACCTCTTGCGTCTCAGCTGGTTACTGGGCCGCCGTGCTACGGAAGTTGACAAAATTTACCTCCTTATGCCCTGCTTTATGTCTGCTGACCCTCATTGTCACAGGTAGGAAACAATTAGGTTTCTATGATGCTCTTGGGATCGTTTAGGTTTAAGTGCTAATAAATCTATTGGAACTGTTACTTACTGCATCAAGTTTCCGGTCCAATCAAGAAGAACACAATGCGCCGCTATCAGGACATGACAACTTGAGATTATGGATGCGCCACATATGAATGATTTGACTGATGAGTGCGAACCTACAACTATCGCGACCATGTGAGGCGCGTAACCTCGAGGAGCGACAGACCCCCCTACTATTCGGGAGTCAAAGTATTGCGTGAGGTCTGAGGAAGGGCTTTCTAACTGTAGGGCTGATGAAGGAACATGATCTGACGATGGACTTTCTAGAGGCAGCGATAGTGAAGAAGCGAGGTCGGATGATGGACTTTCTAGAGGCACCGCTGTGAAAGAAAGAAAGTACTGGTTAAAAACAATGGAATTCATAGGTCAATAGTAGATTGGTAAGCACAGTGTGTTTAAGCAGAAAACTTTTGAATGTTTCAGCCGCACCCAGAACCCCAATTTAATTTATAATAAAAAAATATTCCTTATATAGTAAATTTATAAGTTACTACGGATTACCTAAATGGCTAATTTTGATCTCTGAGAATGGACTCTGATTGCAAGAACTAAGATTAAATAATTAGTTATTAAAATATTATTTAGAATATTCACTAGAACTATTGCCCGAAAAAAATACTAGTCGTTATTTATATAAGTAGCTTTCGTTGCCATTATTTTATGGCGATACTAAAGACTTACCCATGGACAGGTGTCCTGCCAGCCCGATACAAATAGCAGTTATTAAAAACATGTTTGAATTAGCACTTGCAAAGTTGCAACTGATGTATTTCAAATTCTTCATAGAATATTTATACTAAAACTATAAGATTCCAATCAGATGACTGATAACTTAATCGAAAATATCCTTTGTCCTCTGACCTAATTAATGAAGTTGATTTAAAAATAAGGTGAAATTGATAAATTAGGTCATTAACTTGCTATCTGTCATTTCGGTAAAGATTGTAGAGTGTAAAAGTATTATCTTGTTTATAATTGATCATAAAAACATGTTTAGTCATTTGAACAGAAGCGTTAGTTTAGCTGGTAATTTGAATAAAGCATTATTGTTTTTTTTGTGTCGGAGCTGTCAGATTGGTCCTCCTCGTTGAATTGGTGACGACCTCTGTGGCACGTCGGGTGAGTAGCTGGCGGTGTAAACTGATGTAAGAGGTGCGGGTTTGATTCCTGCTGCGTGACTAATGTTTGCATGATCTTTATATTTTTACAGGGTCTGGGTGTTGGCACCATGGTACTCGTAGAATACTAATGTGAGAACAAAACTATGAATGTTACTGTTGGGTGTTATGTTATGTAATGTTAAGCTATGCCATGCTATGCTAAGCTATGCTATGCTATGCCATTGTATGCAATGCTGTGGTATGCTTTACTATGTAATACTATACTACGCTATGCTATGCAATGCTATTCCATGCCCTGTTTGCCGTGCCATGCTAAGTCATGTCTTGTCATGTTATGTTATGGTATGTTAAGTGACATCTGCTACACCTCTCAGGTCACACCCACCTATAAATTTAACCAGTTAACTTACCTAGTCTGCTCACCATATTCAGTACTATCAGTTTTAAAGCCCAATTTATAAATTGTGACTATAAAAATACGAAATTATTTAATTTTCAGTTTCCATCTTTATGATAGCAACGATGTTAAGACCACCAAAGGTTTCTCAAAATTTACTTGCCATTTAAAAATTCTCTTAGAGACTTATATTATAAGTAATTAGACGAAGTGCTCTTATTCATTTTGTACATCCACATCACAGAAATTAATTTTAACGAGAAACAGAATGAACTAATTTAAAAACAAAATAAACACAATTTCTGTTGGAAAAATAAGAATAATTTCGTGCATACTTTTGTTATCAGCGAAACGTGAAAATGTTTTTCTTATTGGAATTGTTATGGCCGCCCTTCAATTACACCCAATTTTCGCTTGTTATGGATGAACAATTTCTGGCTTCGGCCCAAACGGCTTAATTGCTTTTCATACCTGCACTGTGACAGCTGACAACCCACAGATACGCGGAACATTCAAAACAGACTCCCAAATAAGGACTTATGTCCACTGAAGCACTGCTGCATTCAGACGCATATGCGATGTAAAGCGTGATAGTTCATGCTATCAACCATGAATACTGAGGCGGCTAGCCACGCATGCCTTCTAGACAAATAGCAATCAAAAATAAAAATCAACACGGAAAGAAGCTATAAATATGGATAAGTGCGAGAGGGTCTCTGATGGTCCCGATTATTTCGAAATCGTTTGAACTCTGTTCGAGTTGCAGGCATTTTTGAAACAAATTTCACCATCCCATGTACGGCTGCGTTTCCACCGTGGTAGCGTAGTAGGTGCGAGGTAGATGAGCGGTGCGAAGATGCGTAGCGAGGCTGTGAAACGGTGCGTAGATGAGCGGTGCGAGGATGATTGTGTAGTGGGCTCTTTACAGAGTGACTGCTAGTAGTTTCTCGCTCGCGTCCATCCCTCGCGCACATCGCTCGCACACATCCCTCGCAACACATCCCTCGCAACACATTCCTCGTACACATCCCTCGCTCGCACCTCGCTTGTTTTGTGCGTAGAAAAACCTCGCTCGCTAAGCCGTTTCCACCAGAGCTGCGCTGAGCGAGGCTGGTAAATATCGTCTATTGGTTCTTAACAAAAACATCCCTCGCTGCGCATCCTCGCTCATCTCTGGTGGAAACGCAGCCTAAGGGTTATATACGTTGAACTTTCTCAACGCTATACCCTTTAATAGCCCTCATATGGACTCAGTTAAGACCCTAATAAGTCCTTCGTAGGACTTCCTTTATTTGTGTCACAAAGCATTCCAGAATTGTGACGTAGCTGTTTTTCACTTTCTTGATTTCCATCATACAAAAATTTGACGTTCGTTATTTAATTAATTGAGTTGCTGAACACTTTAAGCTCACAAACCTTTATAATTGATATAAATTTCAAATTGATACCTGAGAAAAAGGGTCTTGACAGATATAGACATACAAAACAGTGATCCTACTTTTTCCGTTGAGGTACAGGACTCTAAAAACGATCAACAAACGCTGTCAAGGGTGGTTATTCGCTATGACCTAAGAGATTCCTTGTCAATAACGTGTGACGTCATCCATACGATTCAGCGATGATTCCACGCATATATCGTAACGAGCCCGCGTTACGTTATGTTTGGTCATAGCGAATAAGGGGGCAGGTCTATGAATACAGTGACGTGGAAAGTGGAAAACTACAAGCGTGAAATGTCGTGTTGATACGCGTCTAGGTAGCGACTTAGTGGGCAGGGTACCTTATTAAACAATAACGCCCGGTTCTCATCGACAATTGCAACTTTTCGGCCCAGTCGATTATTATCGCAAACATTGTGAATGGGGGACGGAATAACAAACATGCAAATATTTAGCCTATATAACAACCTGCAAGAATCAACTTTGCCGTATTTCATAATAATGTATCTGAAAAGTTTTCTTTGTCGATTGTCGTTAAGGCTGTTGGAATTGTTTCTGTCAAATTCTCCATTTTAAGAGGGCTCTTTGGAAGCGAAAATCAAATTCCACGAAACATTACGCTTCAAATCTCTATCTTTAAGGATCCGTACCTCAAAAGGTATATTAACGGAACCTTTACAGCTTACTTTACCCACTATCAGTTTTGTTTTGTTTACCCATCATTCTATCAAGATTCTTTTACTCGGGAACGGCTATTGGTATCAAGATGTAATTAAAAGGAAATACTTAGGTTTTAAATTAATCTTATCTACAAATAAAATAATCCAAGTCTTCAAAAAAAAATCAAGCTTCTTCATCAATGTTCGTTTACAATATTAGCATTCGGCCTAAGTAGTACTGTGGCACTCATCTAGTTTTTCCGGCAATTTCCTTTGACCGAGTATCTTCTAATTTGACACAACATATGAGCAATGTCTGAATATAGAAAAGTATTTTCGATGCAAATTTCACTTTAGTAGCAATTTCATAAAAAACCGTTATCCAATGATACGGTAAGTACGGAAGCCTCAGAGCACAAGTCTTACTTGCACTTGTCCTTGTTTACTTATAAATACAAAATGTTTATTTTTTATAGACTGTATTGTTGTTTAGTATTTTATTTAAAAACATAACGTCAGATCTAATCAAAAGAACATAATATTAGGTACAAGATAAGCCTTATCGAGTTTCTCGATAAAAGAACATTGTTGATTCAAAGTACGTCGCCCGAGCCAAAAATATATTTTGCGCCCGAGTGTTACACTCTACTTTTCATCACCCTCTATGAGAAAATAAAAGGCGCCTTATATTTTATTTCAAAACAAAACCATGAATTTTTAACAATCCGTGAATAACTTTTCATTTAAAAAACAGACTTCCGCCATTGTATACGACTAAATATTTGGATGAAAAAAAAATTATGAAAGAACATAGTGGTGAAAGGATTATGATACTTTCTGAATGCAAATGCTTGGTTTGTTGCTGAAAATATCAAAATCGCCATATGTATGCCTACAATATTTGAGGAGTTCCCTCAATTCCTCATGGATTCCATCATCAGAACTGGATTATGAAAAATATGTAAAAATATTACCAACCTGTAAGTATATCTATTCAAATAAAAGAAACAAAAGAATTTTTCAAATCGGTTCATAAACACCGGAGATATGAGGTAACAAATATAAAAAAAAATACAACCGAATTGAGAACTTCCTCCTTTTTGTAAAGTCGGTTAGAAATGACGAAATCGCGGCCTGTAGTTCGCGTGTTTCCAATTTGTTTTTTTTATTCAGCCGGTGGCGCGACTATGGGCCGTCGCGTCGTACCAGCCAGTATTTATTTTATTTAAACAATATTTGCGTACGACTTCTTTGGCGCTGAACACTAAGATGTCTCAAATTTAAAAAGGGCGCGGCAAAGATAATTGTGGCGCACTTATTTGTGTTTGATTCTTTTCAAGATGTTCCAAATTCAAAAAGTGCGCGTAAAAGATAATTGCGGCGCACTTATTTGAGTTCGATATGTTCCAAATTTAAAATGTGCGCGGCAAAGATTATTGCGGCGCACTTATAGAAGCTTCATACAGAAAACACCACCTTTGGGTGCACTTAAAGGCGAACCAAGTCGTCCTTTTCGAATAGATGGGATGAAAAGTATGATAAGCACCAACCCGTTTACGTCCACTGCTGGTCGTAGTCTCTAGAAGTAGATTTGCTGGTTTTGCCATAATCACCCGGCTTGGCAGGTGAATAATGATGATGGTTTAGTGTCGAGTTTTCGTTGATGCTTATCCATACCCTGGTGTAATAATTTAGTCACCTACTACGACATCCATAGGAGGAGTTGGAGGTGTCTTATTCTTAGGCTGTGACTGCCACGGTTCACCGTGATCACCTAGGCTGCGCCTAGCGCAAAATAAAATCTTCATTCAAATAAAACAAGAAAAAAGCATTTCTCGTAAAATATAGATCATTTTAAAAAACCCTTACACGTCTTTGATGATGTGGTGATTTGAATTCCGTAACTCCTATCTAGAGATGATCTGGGACTGGTGGCAGAACTATCAGGAAACCGTAATTTCCTTCGTTTCAATTGACCGTTTGGTATTAAAGGTTCTCGAGTGGCGACCATAAACCGGACGATGCGGTAGAGGAAGGTCCTCCACTCGATGAACTAAAGACGTGGCATTCTAGGGGGGCGGCCTATGTCCACCAGTGGAGATCTGATGATGATAAATATTCTATTGTCAAATTGAGTTACCAAACAAATTATCACATTCGTATTCAATCCATTAAATGTAAATGTACATAATCAATAAAGTATTACTAGACTAAGCTCTCAGAGTCCGGTGTTAGCAACAATAAGCGATCAATCACGGAAGTCAAACATTGACCCGGTCAATACTTGATGGTGTAACCGTTTAGCTGCATTAGAGGATTCTGTTTACTGAACGTCGGGTAAAATGGTGACTAGCTCTATATAAGTGGACAAGAATCTCGGCTCAACTTTGAAGAATACTGGTGTAAAATAAAACATAGTATCTTTTGTAGACGACTTAATGTTAATCATGAATCTTTGTTTTATTCATTTTACTTCCCGTGTAGGATTCCCGTGTCTATTGGTGCAGATCAATATTTTTAAGAGAGTTTGTTTTTAGAAGAAACTGACTTCTTTCAAAAAGCGCTGAATCAACTTCGATAAAATATGATATGGGACCACCTCTTGTGATGGTACACCAACACACGTGTTGCTATTGTATCATCTTGTAGCAAAAATACCTAGAAACGGTCGATTGCTTCCTGGCGCACAATGTAATTTTTCTTAGAAAGGTTTGGGTCCTAATTTTTTGTGCAAGTTCACCGCATAAAAAAAACTCTGACCATAGTTTAGACAAAGGATTTTTAGTTTGAAGGCGATTTATGGTTGCAATAACATAAGAAACGAAATCTCTTTTAACTTAAGTGTAAACACATGTTATAAGGGTTGGGTTCAGGCGTCTGAAGACACTTTCTAACCGCGTGGACATAATTTTAGTTGGTAATGGATGTTATTTTGTGCAACCAAATAAAGAACGTTGATATTACAAACAGTTAATACAATGCATGAATGTACCTACATAGAACACAGTTACTAGTCGTGTTATATAAGGCCAGTATGACACGACAGTAAGAATATGTAATTCGTAATTGACGAAGTCAATAAATTACTGTTTGTTGTATTAACTGATTATGTATCATCCTTTCAGATATAATAAACTATGTATCTTGAACATCATGGGTGAACATGACAGAGAACTGTAATTGTCTCATGTAAATACACAAATTGTATGTTTATTTTCATATGAACGAGACTCATGGCGACATCTGTCCGTGGGACTACGGCAGCTCAAAAGCGTCCTTAATCAAATTACGTCTGGAGAAACAAAGGACTGGCTTTCACCATGGAAGGCGTGGCTTCTGCGCGTGAGATCGTGGAGGGATAAGGGAGAATCGAGCCGTCACGAGGAAGCGAGGACATTCGGGTTCTAGACCACGACTTAGATGGGCGCACGTTTAAAGCTTCCAAAATTCAGTGTCTTTGCGATAGCGGTTCTTTTTCACAGTCATATAGTACTGAGTGATGTATAAAAGGGGCAATCGCTAGCTTCAGTGAATATATAAATATAAAGAAGGGGTTTTGATAACGTCAGTGTGGTGTAGCGAGTTCGCTGATTCGAGAATAAAGCTAAGTTCTATTGTACCGTTGCCACGGTCTGATTGATCGCAAGTACCTCTTCTCCAGAGACAAAGCCTTAAAACTAGGCATACCTGTCTGTTACTAGTAGATCAATCAAACTAAGTTCAACATATAACCTGTGTGTTTGTCGGTTGGATATATATAATTATATTCTAGCTTGTCCGTTTTCAGAGAATTTAAACTCTTTATTAAGACGATCTCTACTGAGGTCGGTACTCCAAAGTACAGTCATATTAAAATCTTGAAGTTATGTGTAAGGAAATCAAGAGTGGAAACGCCTTGATTTTCTGAGGCGCGCAAAGTCGAAAGGGAAGGTTTTCACGGAAAATTCATAGATGTGAGTTTTACTTAACATAGGTGAATCTTTCGCTAGCCGACAGAGGTGGAATGACTTCGAAATAGACCAAAATGCTGTAATTATGTTATATCTGACGTTCAAACTTTAAGTCAAACACTGTCATTAGCCAGTCATCGGACTCATTAGTATAAGTTTGCCTGTAAAATGCTATAACTGTTTTAATTGCATAACATTCGTGTCGTGTGTGTTCTAATATTAAACAAACACTGAATTACTGTACTTAAAAGGTCGTTTTATCTTAAAGTCTCACCAGTACCTAACTGAATAGGTAGTATTAAGCATCTAGCCGAGATACGTGATCAAATCGAGTAAGTACTTACAATAATTTATATTATTCTGAACTTAACTCACTGCCCTGCTAGTGATCGAGAAGGTAGCTGGTTGGTGATTTCAAGTATAAACTACACGCATCTTCAAAGTAATATTAATAAGCCTTATTTGTCTGTACTCTACGTATCTTGCGTGCCACTTCGGTGGAAGGTGATCTCCAGAACGTTCGAACTAGGATACCGTATATCAGGGGCCCCATACACACACAATTTATCACAAGATAGAGGCACACAACCTCTGAGATCACCAAAGACTGAGGAACTCACCGCCGGAAGGGCAGGTAGCGAGCTCTCCGCAGAAGGTCTAAGATCCCGGTCTGCATGAGCTCAGTAGCTCACAGCCAATATATATATAAGAGGATCAAGTCAGAATCTCTACGCCTTGTCGAGGCGCAAGTTATTCAAAATGACTTATACGTAGAGTATCGACGAACGACCGCTTTCATCTTAAATAAGAAGTGTCTCTACTGAGACCTACATTTATACCTCACAACTTAATCATTTTCATTTTAAACACCAACTAGCAACTCACTCGTATCACGCACTAGTATTTTCAAGTTACATTCAGTCAGACAAAGGTTGTATTTTCGAGCAATACAACCATACATTACTGTAGACCGACAGATCATAAACATATTATCGTTTGTCCCGGTGGGACATACCCGACCACTGAGTCGGTGAGCGAAGGTGGCTTCGAGAGGGGTGTAAGACCTGAAGAAGGCTTGACACCGTGGATGACGTTCCGTCCAAAGGCGAGAAGGGGGCCGTCACATTTGATGCCTAGACCGAGGATCTAGCCGAGTAAAGCTTAGCGTTTTACCGCTAGAAAAATTATCTGATTTAATACAAAAAAAATATACACAACGTAGGAATTTTTAAACTATAGACGATCACTTACTTATGAAATTTAAACGAAAGTTCAATTAAATTACTGACGATCACAAAAGCCAGGATTTTAAATTTCAAATACCTTTTTTAAACAGAAAGAAAAGGTTACTTATATTGTTTTATTGTATTCCATATTGTTCAAATCGAGAATACAGTAAGACTTGTTTTGAGAAAACGATCCTTCATCCCGTTACCAATTATTTTAGAAATTCAGTGTTTGTCTTTCTGTGCATGATAATTATAATAGCTTGGGTATAATATTATGTCTTCCCGCGGTTCGAAGAGAGGTCTCAGACGAGGTTCAATCATACACTTACCTGCAGAGGTACCTAAAGCAAAAAGGAATCGCACATCAAAAGTTCATCAAGCAGCTGTAGCAAGCGATTCAGGTTTTCAGATGCTAGGAAATAGATTGGATGAAATTGTAGGGCGTCTAGTTACGCTAGAAAGGGAACGAGAACGTGCAAGCGAGACGACATGCTCAACGGACAGTACCAACTCAGCTCTGTCTGATTCGCAGGTAAACCCGTTATCACCACAAACCGTAGGTCTGGTAGAAACTTCCGTACAAGCAGTACAGTCTGTAGTTTCTGGTTCGAGTCCAGAATTTACTTATATTATGCGACCAGCGGTTGATAAACCTATTTTTCACGGAAGAAACGATTCAAATCCAATGAAGTTCATACAAAAACTAAAAAGATACATTAATTCAATAAATGGCCAAAATCGTGCGGTTGACATAGCAACCGAATGCCTAGCTGGGTCGGCGTTAAAATTACTAGAGATATTTAGTGATAGATGGAGCTCCTTAGTAGATTTTGAGCGAGATTTCCAAACGGTCTTTTGGGGTAATTCCCAACAAGAAAAAGCAAAATATCGATTAATCAATTCATCTTGGGGTGTTAGATCACAAACAACTATGAGCGAACATTTTGCGGAACAAATCGACACGGTACGACTTCTTACGATCCCCTTAAGCGAAAGTGACATGGTTAATTCGGTTATGCGACATTTTCCTGTAGAAATACAACGGCTGTGGTTCACTAGAAAAGACATAAATAGCATTCTTACCGCGGCTGAGTTTCTCCGGGACGTTGAGGAGAACATAGTTGATAGGACGAGCGAACAATGCGGCAATTCGAATCGGGCTAGTGAGCGCGGAGGAAGAGTTAGTTTTAGACGCGTTAATTCTATGAGCACGGCAATGGCAAGCAGAGGTCGGAGTTCTTATCGCGGACGTGGACAAGGTCGCGGAAGGAACTATCGCGGAGGTAATCGAGGTAGATTTTTACCTGCTATAAAATGGGAGAGGTCCACTGAGGCCACCCTCAACGCGACGGGTACGAATAAAACAACAGATCCAACCGTAAACCAAGCGAGTTCTTCAAACCAGGGAAACGGATGTGTGTCGGACACGGCAGCCTCAGCTGTTCGGCATTAGGGTTTTATACAGGAGGCTTAGCTATTAAAAATGACGTGACTCCAGAATCGGGTGTTAAAAAGGGATCAGATCCAAACGTTTTAGCATATAACTATATGCTTAAGTCTGGCTGGAGGCCCGGGAAAGGATTAGGCATATCTGAAAATGGGTCGAAAATTCCCCTAGGTAATGTTATCGTCCCCACCTATTACGGCTTAGAGACAACAGTAGGGCTGTTAATTGCAAAAGACCATGACGAGATCCTTTTGTGTAGTGAGGTAGGTAGGCCTTGTAACAACTGCGACAGATGCGAGGCGAGGCTATACACAATTTTTAATGACACAAGCTTTTATGAGGATGACGAGAGCGCGGCGCATTCTTTATCCCGTTTACCGGAAGTGACGATCAGAATAAATAATCGAGAGATCAAATGTTTGTTAGATACCGGTAGTCAAGTCACGGCTATAACTGCAGAGTTGTATGAGTCGCTTAAAAGCGAAGTAGGAAGCTTACCGGAAGTTCCGACACCCGCCATGCAAATTCAAGGTGCTTTCGGATCGAAAAGTGAAAAGGTTAGTAAGCTCAATGTGGTCACAATAGAGCTAGGTTCAGTTCAAATCGATACACCGGTAATCGTGTTAAAAAGGCTTCCGTATTCAATGATACTAGGACACGATTGGCTAGAGCGAATGAAGGCGGTCATCACATGTGGCCCTGAAAAGGTGTTGAGTATAGAACACCTTGGCATCAAAACCCAAATTAGAATTGGCTCTGATCACGAAAGTCTAGATTGGAAGCGCGAACTTAATTTTTTAGAGAAGACGATAGCTTCAGGAGTACCTGATAGTAGAAAAGAGGTCTCAATCGAACAGTACGTTCAGTCGTTAGATAAATCTGAAAGACAGAAGCTTTCACTTTTGTCTATTTTACGAAAGAATAGGACGGTATTTTCACATAAGCCTGGTAGGACTGATAAATACACCCATAAAATTCAAATGTCAGATCCAACACCATTCATGAAACGTTCTTATCCAATACCGTTCAAACACAGAGAGCTTGTAGGACAAAAGATAGCCGAGTTAGAAGAGCTAGGCGTCATTAAGCGTGAGGCCACGCCTTTTTGTAGTCCCATGACTTATGTAATGAAGAAAGATGGTAGCGTTCGGTTATTATTAGATGCACGGGAACTAAATAAACGAATGTTAGGAGACGCTGAGGCACCACCTCTCACGTCAGAAATTTTACAGTCTTTCCATAACGTGAAATTCATGAGCGTGCTTGATTGCAGCGATGCATATTTTCACATACCGTTAGAGAGTGGGTCAACAAAATATACTGGTTTCACCTTTATGGGAAGAACATATACGTATAATGTGCTGCCTCAAGGATTAAAGACGTCCGTGTCCAGCTTTAGTAGAGCGATGGATATCATCCTTGGACCAGAGGTCAGAGATTTTTGTGTGAATTACCTAGATGACCTAGTAGTCTTCACCTCTGGAACACTAGACGTTCATTTAGAGCACTTAGAAAGAGTACTATGTAGATTGCGCGAGGCTAATATGTCATGTAATTTGGCTAAGTGTAGCTTTTTACAGACGGAGGTTAAATTACTTGGCCATATAGTCACGGTAAATGGCGTAAAAATGGATCCGGATAAAACAAAGGCAATAAAAGCTTTTCCAGCACCTAAAAATGTTAAACAACTAAGAGGCTTCTTAGGACTCATAAATTACTTCCGGAAATTTATTCATAAATACGGGGAGGAAACTAAACCATTATGTCGATTATTACAAAAGGGGGTGTCCTTTGCGTGGACCACTGAGATACATGAAGTTTTTGAACGAGTGAAAGGGTTGTTTTTAGATTCGGTAATGCTTATACATCCCGATATAAACAAAACATATTACTTGCAGACTGATAGTAGTGCTTATGGCATCGCCGGTTGCGTATATCAACTGTCGGAAGAAGGTGAACATATGGTGGTAGGATTTTGTAGTAAAGGATTAACTGACGCAGAGATGCGTTGGACAGTTTCAGAGCAAGAGTTATACGCTATCATTTATAGCTTAGTTAAATTCGAAACCTACCTACGAGGGGCTAAGTTGATCATTCGAACTGATCACAAAAGCCTAACGTTCTTACAATCATGGAAACTGCTAGGTGCACGGATGATAAGATGGGTGCATTATATAGGACGTTTTGACTATCGTATTGAGTACATAAAAGGAACCGATAATTGTATAGCCGATGTTTTATCAAGGCATATACCAGACATGGACATAGGTCGAGTTACGCGAGTTATTAGTCCACAATTGAATATGTTCAAGGCGAGTAATTACAGACAAGTAGCGGACCAACTAAAAACGTTAGGTCAATTGCAGAAAGCCGACACTAAACTACTAAAGATAATAAAAGGCTTAGCAGATAATGACGGCGCATTGTTGCATAAAGATAAGCGGTTTTACGAGACGGAGGACGATGTATTGTATTATAAACGTCCTAAGTCTGGAGAGAAAGTAGTTGTCATACCAGAAGTTATGAGAGACGAATTGATCAGAAATATTCATGAAGAGATTGGGCACTTTGGTAGATATAAAGTACATGCGGTTATAAAAAGTAGATTTCACTTTGTACGTATGTCACGCGAAATCGGTAGGGTTGTGCGGGAATGTGAAATATGTCAGAAAACAAAGCATGAGTTACAGGCTACGGTAGGGCCTATTAAGCCAGTGTTAGCATTAGAGGTAGGAGAAATCGTTTTTGCAGATTTATATGGGCCATTGCCTTCAGGGTTATTTGGAATGTGCTACGTTTTCGTGATGCAAGACGCATTCAGCAAATTAATAAAGTTGTACGCTTTACGGAAAGCTACTGGGAAGAGTGTAGTTACCTGTGTAAAAAGGTTTAATTCGGGGGTAACAATAAAGCGAGTTGTAACTGATAACGGAGCACAGTTCGTGTCACGAGCATGGGAAGATGGACTAGCTAAAATGGGTATTGCGTTGTCACACACATCCGTACGAAATCCGCGTCCAAATTCAACTGAACGAGTGAATCGAGAATTAGGGAGATTATTCAGAACATACTGTCATAAATCACATAAGAGCTGGGTAGATGTATTACCACGTATTGAGGAGTGTTATAATAATGTGGTACATTCAAGTACACATTATACTCCTTTAGAATTGATACAAGGAAAATCGATTAAATTAACGATTGATACATTCGCTAAAAGAGTTGTTGCAGAAAACCGCGACAGTGTAGCATTTATGCGAAAACGAGCTAGAGAAAACATAGTGAAGGCTGCGGCTACACGAGAAATAACGTATAATAGAGGGCACAAACTCATACAGTTCAATATCGGTGACAAAGTCAAATTGAGAACATTACCTAAGTCAGACAAGAGCCAGAAGCTAACGAAGAAATTTGCATTATTATACGAAGGACCCTTTGTTGTAGGTGCAATACCTTATGCAAATGTATATACGTTGGTTAATGATGAAGGTCAAGTACGAGGTAATTATAACGCAATTCATTTGTCGAGATATTATGAAAACAGAACAATCACACACTAATTAGAACGTCAGATGAAAAAAAAAAAATAGAATAAATGCCAATAAAAATAGATTAAATGTAAATAAAAATAGAATAATCATAAATAAAATAGAATAAAAATAAATAAAAAATAGAATAAACGTAAATAAAAAATACAATAAATGCCAATAAAAATAGAATTAAATGTAAATAAAAATAGAATAATCATGAATGAAATAGAATAAAAATAAATAAAAAATAGAATAAACGTAAATAAAAAATTGAATAAATGCCAATAAAAATAGAATAAAATGTAAATAAAAATAGAATAATCATAAATAAAATAGAATAAAAATAGAATAAACGTAAATAAAAAATAGAATAAATGCCAATAAAAATAGAATAAATGCCAATAAAAATAGAATTAAATGTAAATAAAAATAGAATAATCATAAATAATATAGAATAAATGTAAATAAAAATAGAATAAACGTAAATGAAATAGAATAAATGTAAATAAATATAGAATATATCTAAATAAAATAGAATAAATGTGAGTACAAAATAAAATAAATTTAAATAGATAAATAAAATAAATATTAATCTAATAAAAAAAAAAAAAAAATATATAATAGCGATAGCTAACGTACAACTAAGGTTTGGGGTGGTTGATGACCACCATATTTATTTGTAGTTAATACGATTCGACCTAGGTTAGGTCTGAGGGTGGCCATGAAGCGAGAGTAACAAAATAGATCATGTTTTTTTTGATACTATATGATACGCAGAATAATAGCGACTTATATATGAATGAAAAGTTAAAAACTTGAATTTTCTTCGAGTTCAACTTTCAGAGGGTGGAATGTGATGGTACACCAACACACGTGTTGCTATTGTATCATCTTGTAGCAAAAATACCTAGAAACGGTCGATTGCTTCCTGGCGCACAATGTAATTTTTCTTAGAAAGGTTTGGGTCCTAATTTTTTGTGCAAGTTCACCGCATAAAAAAAACTCTGACCATAGTTTAGACAAAGGATTTTTAGTTTGAAGGCGATTTATGGTTGCAATAACATAAGAAACGAAATCTCTTTTAACTTAAGTGTAAACACATGTTATAAGGGTTGGGTTCAGGCGTCTGAAGACACTTTCTAACCGCGTGGACATAATTTTAGTTGGTAATGGATGTTATTTTGTGCAACCAAATAAAGAACGTTGATATTACAAACAGTTAATACAATGCATGAATGTACCTACATAGAACACAGTTACTAGTCGTGTTATATAAGGCCAGTATGACACGACAGTAAGAATATGTAATTCGTAATTGACGAAGTCAATAAATTACTGTTTGTTGTATTAACTGATTATGTATCATCCTTTCAGATATAATAAACTATGTATCTTGAACATCATGGGTGAACATGACAGAGAACTGTAATTGTCTCATGTAAATACACAAATTGTATGTTTATTTTCATATGAACGAGACTCATGGCGACATCTGTCCGTGGGACTACGGCAGCTCAAAAGCGTCCTTAATCAAATTACGTCTGGAGAAACAAAGGACTGGCTTTCACCATGGAAGGCGTGGCTTCTGCGCGTGAGATCGTGGAGGGATAAGGGAGAATCGAGCCGTCACGAGGAAGCGAGGACATTCGGGTTCTAGACCACGACTTAGATGGGCGCACGTTTAAAGCTTCCAAAATTCAGTGTCTTTGCGATAGCGGTTCTTTTTCACAGTCATATAGTACTGAGTGATGTATAAAAGGGGCAATCGCTAGCTTCAGTGAATATATAAATATAAAGAAGGGGTTTTGATAACGTCAGTGTGGTGTAGCGAGTTCGCTGATTCGAGAATAAAGCTAAGTTCTATTGTACCGTTGCCACGGTCTGATTGATCGCAAGTACCTCTTCTCCAGAGACAAAGCCTTAAAACTAGGCATACCTGTCTGTTACTAGTAGATCAATCAAACTAAGTTCAACATATAACCTGTGTGTTTGTCGGTTGGATATATATAATTATATTCTAGCTTGTCCGTTTTCAGAGAATTTAAACTCTTTATTAAGACGATCTCTACTGAGGTCGGTACTCCAAAGTACAGTCATATTAAAATCTTGAAGTTATGTGTAAGGAAATCAAGAGTGGAAACGCCTTGATTTTCTGAGGCGCGCAAAGTCGAAAGGGAAGGTTTTCACGGAAAATTCATAGATGTGAGTTTTACTTAACATAGGTGAATCTTTCGCTAGCCGACAGAGGTGGAATGACTTCGAAATAGACCAAAATGCTGTAATTATGTTATATCTGACGTTCAAACTTTAAGTCAAACACTGTCATTAGCCAGTGATCGGACTCATTAGTATAAGTTTGCCTGTAAAATGCTATAACTGTTTTAATTGCATAACATTCGTGTCGTGTGTGTTCTAATATTAAACAAACACTGAATTACTGTACTTAAAAGGTCGTTTTATCTTAAAGTCTCACCAGTACCTAACTGAATAGGTAGTATTAAGCATCTAGCCGAGATACGTGATCAAATCGAGTAAGTACTTACAATAATTTATATTATTCTGAACTTAACTCACTGCCCTGCTAGTGATCGAGAAGGTAGCTGGTTGGTGATTTCAAGTATAAACTACACGCATCTTCAAAGTAATATTAATAAGCCTTATTTGTCTGTACTCTACGTATCTTGCGTGCCACTTCGGTGGAAGGTGATCTCCAGAACGTTCGAACTAGGATACCGTATATCAGGGGCCCCATACACACACAATTTATCACAAGATAGAGGCACACAACCTCTGAGATCACCAAAGACTGAGGAACTCACCGCCGGAAGGGCAGGTAGCGAGCTCTCCGCAGAAGGTCTAAGATCCCGGTCTGCATGAGCTCAGTAGCTCACAGCCAATATATATATAAGAGGATCAAGTCAGAATCTCTACGCCTTGTCGAGGCGCAAGTTATTCAAAATGACTTATACGTAGAGTATCGACGAACGACCGCTTTCATCTTAAATAAGAAGTGTCTCTACTGAGACCTACATTTATACCTCACAACTTAATCATTTTCATTTTAAACACCAACTAGCAACTCACTCGTATCACGCACTAGTATTTTCAAGTTACATTCAGTCAGACAAAGGTTGTATTTTCGAGCAATACAACCATACATTACTGTAGACCGACAGATCATAAACATATTATCGTTTGTCCCGGTGGGACATACCCGACCACTGAGTCGGTGAGCGAAGGTGGCTTCGAGAGGGGTGTAAGACCTGAAGAAGGCTTGACACCGTGGATGACGTTCCGTCCAAAGGCGAGAAGGGGGGCCGTCACACTCTGAAGTATGACCTAGCAAACAAAAAAGAAGCATCAAAATTAATTCACGGAGTGATCGCTTAACAAACATACAAAAAAAACATACAGTCTAATTGAGAGGTTCTCAATTAGACTGTATGCTTTTTTGTTGTCTCCGTTTTTTGAAGTCGGTTGAAAATACCTTCATTAAAATGAAGTATATACTCATAAGAGCAACAATGTAGTTCTGAAGCTATTTTTCACTGTGATTATATGATATCTTCTTCTTCTTAATCATCCAGTACATATCCACTGCTGGATGAGGCCTCCCCATAGCATACGCAGAGTACAACCCATAGCGTGCAATGATAAGATATATTTTAGGGACGAAAAGACTGGACTCTTGTAGAGATAGATTTAGAGAGTTAGGTATCATGACTATGACATGTGAATTTATTTATCAAAATATGATGTATATACGGGAAAATTTAAGTCATATGACACTGAAACAGGATTGTCACTGTTACAGCACGAGTCACGGGAAAAATATTGTAGCACCCTGTATAAGGCTAGCAAAAACAAAAAAAAGTTTTATTATTGTATCCATTAAATTGTATAATAATATTCCAATTGACATAAGAAATAAGAGTGACATTGAGTTTTTTGACTATATCAAAAAATATTTATTATTTAAAAGTTATTATAAGATTGACGAAGCTTTGGCTGATAAATCCATATTTTGTTATATTGAAAAGAAAAGCACTGATTCATTCGTTTAGAATTATGTTGGATTTACAAAATTACGATGTAAATTATTACTTATAAATTTTGTTATTATTGTTATTTAATTTAGTAATATTAGATTTTATCAATTGTTTCTTGTATTTGACGTATCTAAGTGCATGCAAGTGTCAAAAGAATAATAAAGTTTATCATTATCATTAATGGGAGGAAATGCCATAATCACATCGCTTGGCATAGGCGGATTGGTGATCACAGTTTAGTGTTAAGGACTCACTAAGGTCCTGCCCATCCCCTGGGATAATCCCTTAGTCGCCTTTTACGGCATCCACAGCAGGAGTTGGAGGAGTTCTATTCTTAGGAGGAGACTACTACGACTACCACGATAATTCTAAACAAATATTTAAAAGAACCATGAACAAAAAGTTACCGACCTCAATTCCATCACAGATTCTTTTGCAAATTTCAAAGAATCTCCTCAAAACTAATTTCAGTTACTTACGGCAATCGATCAACACCTCACAACTTTATGCTTTGGACACTTGACAAGTTTGAGATCTCGTCGATATCAAAGCGAAAGTTGAGGCTCCGCACTTACACAGTTTTGAGACGAAACTCGAAACTCGTGAGAAGAATATACCTAGAATGGTTTTGATCCCTATTTATTGACAGTTTGTGGTAAATGATCTCTTTGGTAACTTTTGCTATGGTTTTCAAAACGGGAATTGATTTTCAATACTCATACTTATTGTTAGTTTTTTTGTTGCAAAACGATGTCTTCAGAAAGGTGTGCAAGCTGAAAATAGAATGGAGTTGGTATCTATCGATACAGACAGGAGATATCTGATATCAACCAATACCTACACTAACACTTCTTGTAGTTAATCAAAAACGTATACAATAAGGCTTCGTTTACAACTACGAAAACACTAAATGAATAATAATTGGTTTCACTAAAAACAAACAAATATTTACAGGCAATGATGCAATAGGGTGCTGTGCCGTTGTATGTTCAGCCTAAGAATAGACCCCTCCTTCTCCCGTGGATGTAGTAAATACCTTTCTGAGGGATCAAACCAGGGGATGGGCAGCAGCATCCACCTGAGTACTTAACTCAAAACTACGATCACCAATCCACCTGCCAAGCGTGGTGATTATGGCCAATCTTCCCATTGCTTTATAAGGGGGAGCCTTCGCCTAACATTAAACGTCTAAAGACTGTCAAAGAAATTGCAAAAGGGACATCAGTAGAACGGTGCAGCGGCTGATTTGGCTGAGGCGCAAATATGCAAAAGGCGCAAATATGCAAGTCTTGAGAGGGGTTTTATATTTGAGTCACTTGGGGTCGAGACATGAGACTTTTCATCTTTATGTCTTAGGGTCGGCAGCGCGCGTTTGATGCCTCTGGTGTTGCAGGCGTCCATAGGCTACGGTAACTGCTTTCCACCAGGTGGGCTGTATGATAGTTTGCTTGCCCAGTAGTATAAAAAAAAATAGAGAAAAATAGACCTCTGGGTCCTTCGCATTTCTGGTCTTTGTTGGTATTGCTATTCAGCGTGACAATGCAGCCAGCGTCTAGGGACGATTCTATCTGGTAGTGCTTTGGATCAGATAAGCTATCTTTAGATCGTACGCATAGGTCTTTAGATAGCTTAACTGTTAATTTAAATTTTGTACAACATCATCATCATCAGCATTAACGACGTTTATAATGTCTTTGTCCATCTAGTTGAGGGGAATAAAGGTTCTCGAGTGGCGACCGCAAACCGGACGATGCAGTAGAGAATTTACGTCGTAGGAAGTCGGTGTATGGAGGCGACTCAAGACCGTTCGTCGTGCATTCTAAGGGGGAGGCCTATGTCCGGCAGTGGACTTCTATAGGCTGAGATGATGATGATGATGATGATGATTAGTAAAATTATTGTTCCTGTTATTAAAATTTTGCTCACTTCAAATTCAACACAACTTCAGCAGGCCGCGGAGGATATCGAAAAAAATACGAGTTTAATGAGTAACTTTTTCCAACTTCTGCTTTTGCAGTTAAGTTTTCTGGTTAGGCTGGATTTCCTAAGATAGCTGCAGTATAACGACTGTAACAGGTATTATGGCTGCTATAACTTCTTTAGACTTAAGTGTGTCATACACGTAGCAGATGCGGTAAGATATCTGTAGGTATCTGAGCGCGTATCAGTCCATATCGCTCTCTATAGTAAACTCAAGGAGTAACACACAGGTAGCAGATCACTTACATTTTACCGTCAAGCATCTATAGGCACCGAAATATTATATCAAAAGATGGACAGATGGTATTCTGTGTATACAAATTGAAATACAATACAGTTTGAAGGTTTCCGCGTGAATATGTCATTTTCGTATATCATCGTATTTGCTACGCGTGTGATACCTTCAGATGCTATAAGTTTTTACACGCATATAAAATATCACCGCATCTGCTACGTGTGTGATGCACTTTAGATTGCCAAAATACAAGTTTAAAAACTAAAACCTGACTACGCAAACTAAACGCTGTAAATAAGAATATTTTTTTTAAAAGTTACGACAGTACACTACGTTGGTACTTTACTCTTCTCCTGCTGACGTTTCCTTAACCATTTAGAGGTCCTTCCTCATGAGCACCGACCGCGACCACGCTCGAAGTTCGTGAGACGGGAATATGAAGGTACTTCGTCGAGTAATTTTGGACTACCGGCGTATTTATTTAGCCACGACAATTTCAAACCTTCATAACCTTCCTTTTGCTTTTCTGTAGTCAGGTAAATAGATGCTATATTGCTATATTACGGCCGCGATATTACTGTTGTCGCTATCTGAGGTTATGCCACCTTTAGCACTGAATATTTATAAAGTTCAATGTAACGGTATTGGCAAGTTTCCCCCTATTCAATAAAAGGAATAGCTATAAGTTTGTGAGAAAGATTGATCGTATTAAAATCTAATGCGGCAAAAAAAATCGTCCAATTTGTTGCGGTCTACTCAAGTAGAAATTCTTGGAGGATGGTAAAGGATTATTTACAAATTATTAGTATTATTACTAAAAAAAAATTATTGGAAAAAATTAGTCAACAAACATTTCAAATATATAAATTAAATGTGTATTGTTCATCAAAGAATTAAATATATAATCCAGAAATTCAAACTTTCACTATTATAATATTATTAGGATTTTTATATTATGTTTTAAGTTTCGTTAAACAAAGATTTAACAATAATATGATGATAATTAATAATTATAATAATTTATGATCACGTCAAACACAATAGTTTACGTAAATAGCCTCCCTGTTGGAGAAAAAAAACATTCGATGAAAAATATCGCAGAAAAAACATGCAATCACCCAGAAACCAAAAAACAAACGTTTCTGTTTTCAACATTGAAAGTGTCTTACTATCAAACTAATAGTAGTTTTTGTGTGAACAAGTAAATAATCACAAGTAAACTCAACAAAAAACCCAATAACCTGTTTATCCAGGCTTCTCTTGGCGTCAACGTGAAAATGTCAAAAATGTTTCCTTCAAAAGCACAAAATTGTTTCATAAAGTTCTCAGCAGCCAGCGTGAGCAACGCATCTCACTTTTAAATTCGTTTAAATAACCACGAACATCCCTTTTTGTTCCCTTTTTTGCGTGAATATAAAACGAAGTCTTTAAATAAATAAGCGTTTATTACACAAAGAACGTTTACGTTGTTCAGTGGTTGTGACGTGACCACGTCGACAGGGTAACCACAGCCAGTGGGCAATGTTTGTTTTATTTCAATACTGTAGTAAAGTCATGCATCTGGCTATGGAGAGATATGTCTAGCTTACAATTTTACTACGTGATAACGAGGAGATACGTAAAAGAACCAAGAACATAGAATTAAAAAGTTGAAGTGACAATATGCAGGCCATATAGCTCCTTGAACCGACAATTGTTTGGTAGTAAAGGTTTTCAAGTGGCGATCACGAAACAGACGTCGTAGCTTAGGAGACCACTCTCGATGGGCCGACATAATTTTGAACATCGATAGGAAATCGGTGGATGAAGTGGCTCAAGGTCAGTCATCGTGGCATACAATAGAGGAAGCCAGCAGTGGCCTCCTGGCTGATGAGCATGATGATTATGATGGAGTATTCAATACGTATCATTCACCTAGATAACACTTCGGTAAGATAGTCGCTAAAATATTTGCTGTGACACGACCCTTGAATGAATTAGTTGGCTTCACTCCTACAAATTTAAATCGGAATTCTACAAGTTCGGCTATTGTTTTCGACAAAAACACTGTGTTGACTCATTAGTGATTTGGGCTACAGCCAGAAAAAGCACTGAAATCACCAGATTGACGCTTACAAGCTTTTGATCAAGCTTATGAACTAATATTATAAGGTTTACCGACTCGACTACTTAGTAATGTTTACTAGAAGCAACATAATGGTTAATCAGTAAATATGAAGTTAAATAGTACCTCAAACTATTAACACCACTATTTTAATCGAGGGTTAACAAACCGTCCTGTGGCTACTTATTTTAGCCAGGTCAATGAATAACCAGTGAACGCAGAGGTGACAGGGTTTGTGCGACCTGCAAATATTTGCTTCCAAGTCTGTGTGCAGAATTGGTACCATAGTCCGCAGTCTCTCTAATTCACGATTGCTCGATATTCTGTTTGTTTGCAATGGTTTTGTCTAGACAGATTGGGTTAGCGGTTAGTATTCTAATAAGCAACAATGGGTTTGTAACTATTGTCAAAACGGGTACGTAGGTGAGCCACCTGATGTTAAGTGGTACTGTACACATGCCCATTATAAATCTCTTTGGCGCGGCGAGTTAGTAACCGGGTTCGATTCCCGCTGCGGGACAAATTAATGTTTGTATGATCTGCAAATATTTGTTCTGGGTCTGGGTGTTATGGTACCAATGGTACTCGTAGTTCATGATGCCCACGACAAAGGGATTCCTTGTGAATCGAAGGCATTCTTTCACAAAGAGATTATTTACTACTAAAATGACAACTAAGTCCACGCTGCTGGCTTTCTGTTAATTAATTTGTTCGTTGCGTCTGTGGTTCTTCCCTGGTCTTTCCTGCTTTGACCACGATCATTATGGTCTGTTATCAGCTTATAGTGAAAGGTCTGTGTATTACATCAGTCCATTGGTTCATGCAAGGTTCACATACTTGATCTATATTTTCCTATGCCTAAGTCTAGCTAGCTATACATAAACTGTACTTTATATTAAGTCCTTGAAGTTAAACTGCTAGTAAGTAAACGACGCGCTCAAATGAGCATGCGCCAGAGTGCTTTGTGAAATGGAACGTGAACTGATAACAGAGCGCAGCGCAAACTGGGGCAGACTGGTTGAACCTTAGTTTTACGTTCCAACTCTTGCTATGAGTTAGTTGGAAACAATGACAATCCAAACTGAACTTTTCTGTATTTCTATAACAACACCTGTTTGTCTGTATAATAACATAAATAAATAAATCCTGGACATTTCACACAACATTATCTAGCCCCAAGCTAAGCAGAGCTTGTGTTATGGGTACTAGATTCGGGGGATGGTGCGCATCCAAACCATGCAACTCCGTTGTCAGTAGCATTGTTTTTGCTTGTAACTTCATAATGTTTAGAAAATTAATTGATAAATAAGCGGCTGTCTGGAAGAAATCGCTCTCTGCGATAAGACTGCCGAGTGTAGGACATAAACTGTAGGTTTATATTAACCCTCTTATTCATAATCATTTTTTAAACCTATTTTAGTTATAATAGCTTTTCTCTTGTTTTGACGTATGACATTTTACATAAGACAGAACGGAAGAAAGGTTATTTTAACTAAAACGTGTTTGAAAAATGATTATGAACAAGGCCCTAAGTGTATATCTTACATTATGTCCTCAATAAAGTTTTTTTCTTTTCATTTATTTAGATAACTGATATACTTAATACAATACATTACATATATAGATATTTTTTAATACACATAGAAAATACCCAGAACACCCTGAACAAATATCTGCAGGTCGTACAAAATCTGCATCTCTGTATGTCGTAATTCAACCCGCAACCCCCTGCGTCGCAGGCGAACCTTCGCCCGCCGCACCACAGAGGTCGTCACACCGTAATATGTACACCATATAACTCGAGTTATGCTACGCAGATCGAAATTATGTTGCAGCTATAATGTTCGGTATTTATCTAGATAGATGGTTTCGGCTTCGCACGTATACCTAAAAAATATAGCAAGTATAGCATTAACAAAAAAAAAACTATTGGTCCGATTAGTACTAAACATCATAGGATCACTATGCAGCTGGGTTAATCTGAAAATTGACTGAATATTTCATCAAAATTGGTCCAGTCGTTTTGGAATCTATAGGGAACATACACACACGTATATCGATTTTGATATAGATAGATTACAGGTATTGGCGATAAACATTCAGGGTTTTTCACATTACATATTTATCTTAATAATACAAATATATAGCCTTATTTATCTAAATAATTAATTTTACAATCTCTGAATTTTCGGTGGTATTGATGTATTTAGTTGAGTCTGGGAGCTAGATATTTGAAAAGTTAGTTGGGATGAAAAACCGACGAAAAAAGATGAAAAGTCTCATGTGCCTGTAACTTCACCGGCACCTACCCTTCAAACCGAAACACAGGAATGCGAGCACTATTATGTAACTATGCATTTACTATGTAATGATTCACAGATATACAACATTCAGAAAGGTGGATTGAATCATGGTCGCGCACGCAACTTGATTTGTATGTTACCTACCGACTTACCCACATCTGTTTTCAATATATTTATACGAAATGTTTTCCTTGTTGGTATTTTATGTATAGATAAATGGTAACTAAAGTTAGATTTATCTCCGAGAAGCGTACCTATGCTATTTTTATCCAATCAATCGATGCGAGACGGGTAATTTGAGGACTATTTGTCTTTGTCTGAGGCGGATCTGTTGGTTGTGGAATAGTTTAAAGAACACAGCAGGTTTACTCCAGGCGTAACGTTAGTCAATGTTATTATTCTTAGTAAACATTATGTCAAAAGCTAGTTTCAGACTACGCTATAATATAATAGCATATAGTATAATATATAGCTCATAGCACAACAATATCGCGCACCATACATTATTATGGACACGTTCACACTGTACTGTACTATATATTATTGGCTTACTATACGCTATAAATTGGTGCGATGCGCTGAGTTCATGGTGTGCTATATCACGCGCCGCCCACTTCCTCCTTCCTCACCCCCGGCCGTCCCGCAAGCGAAACGAGCTACACAACACACACTGAGGTTGCTATATACTTTAAATGCTTGCGATAATATCGCGTAATATGAACGCCATGCTATATAGTATAGCATTAGGTCCTTTTTTTTCCCTATATAGCACAATAGTATAGCGTAGTCTGAAATGAGCTTTAGCGCTCTTGTACACGAGCAACGTCAACGGCAGGAGCCGTCAACCTATAGCGGCGCTTGCATTTGTTGCAGCAGCAGTCAACGGCTGCCGCCGATGGGTGCAGTTGCCTTTGCCGTTGACATCGTGCCGCTCGTGCATATGAAGAGTCAACATTTGGATCATACGAAAGCATTTATAAGAAGAGAAGTATGTCAGACCGATATTTCAACGAAGAAGATAAATTTTACTCGACTATGACTAGGTAGTCGAGTAAAAATTGAAAACTAGCATGTCGGAGAAACAGATCGTTCATCGTATTACTGGTAATACGAATACCTGTGTTGCAGTGAAGGAAATCCCCTCTTTTTTTGATAGACCATAGACATTATTAAGAGTCGTAGAAAGGCGTTGGATAAAAGTGGCCCGGGACTGGCATTCAATGGGAAGGCCTTTGTTGACTTCTACAAGCTAATGATGATGATGATGATGATGATAGTGAAACTTGACTCAAGCATTGCCAACGGGACCATTATTTCCGTGAAAGTGAACCAAATGTTATATATCCCAGCAATGTTTTGAGATATCTTATGCCTCGTATAAATAAGGTATATAATAGTCGGATTTGGCCAACTAAGGATAGCACAAAATTTCTATTAAGTTTTTTATTAAATTTATTTTTTCAAGTGTAAGGCACAGCAAGAATAACAATAAATTAATAGATACACAAAAACAAAACCCCACATTGCGTCACAGGCGTTATCACAAACTATAGATATATACAATACATAGATTATATAACTTATTGTAGGTACACCATAATAACAAAACAAAACACAAAAAAGAGATAAAAAGTTTCAAATCAGAGGTACAATGGGCTGTCTTATAGCTTAAGACCAATCTCTTTCTGGCAACCTTCTGATATACAGGATCTATTTAACAAATAAGGACGGCGGCGAAGTTACTTAAAAATGAAATAGCCCTAACTGCCTAAACCGGGACGTATGGTCACGTTAAGCATGACTCACTCAATTAACTGCGCAGTAGTTTTGTACTACGCCATTGTTGATCGATTTTAATGCTAACCCTGACTGGCGCAATTGGGCTTTCTGACTGACGCACTGAAAGAAAATCCCTAGGGAAACATTCATGCGGAACTGTGATTGATGGATCAAGATGCATAGTGGTATTGCGGTTACATAACCTGCTATTTGAATGTTTTTTTTTACGTCGTTTTACTCCAGTAAAGTACGTTAATAAACAGCGCGGCTTTTGTCCTTTTTTTCCCACTAAAAAACTTGAAAAGCCTCTCCTTAAACAGCCCAGTCATCGAAATAAATACGAACAAAAGCAAGTAGGACTTACTCTGAGGTTTCCGTACTGTTATTTCGAATTATCACGTTTACTATTGTAGATATTATTGCACCATAGTAAATCTACAATTTGGCAATTCAAATCATAGTTTCATCATAGTCATTTTCACCCTTCTATTTTAGTGGCAGGAAAGAAAAAAAATCCCAATAGGCTTTTTGGAAATTTTTGACACTAGGCCAAACTTCAGCATTGCAAGGTTACTGAAAGTACCCTAGACTATTAAGTTACTCATTTTGTTAATTTCAGTATAAAGATTAGTCATTCAAGGCTGTATCTTCGTAGTTCAAGTTAAAAGTAGAGCAAAAAAATGGTCTGTACGAAAACCCACTAACCCGATTTTTTAACAGTACTATGATGCCATTGTTTTACCCTTCATTTTAGTTATTATTATTTTGCATATGTATTTTCGTATGGTGATCCATAAAGAGTAAGGAGTAAGGTATCTATAAAAGGGACAAATAAGACTGATCCTATGAGGGTTCAGTTTTTACTTTCTAAGTAACAGAACCCCAAGAGTACAAAAACAAATTAGAAGGGACATGACCCTATACACTGACAACCTTTTATGAACTCATGCTTCGTTTATTAAAGGGGAATGACTGGTGGGAAGTGAAGTAGGAAAACCTGTTGTTTTGCAAGTAAACAAAATGAGGGCACGTCCAGTAGGTTGCTAATGTAATGGCGGAAAAAAGCCTCATAATAATGCTGCGCTATCATTGGCCAAATAAATAAGATTTAAATATATTAATAGGTATTTACTTATATAAGTAGTCAGTAATTTAATTAGTCCGACAACTGCTCAAACAATGTTGGTCTTCACGATACAGGCTTGGCCTAGTGTGAAGACCGCCGAATAAACATTATAGTACAAGCCTTGTCAACACTCAAATTGTACTTTGTTGTTAACAATTAGTTTTAAGCCTATTTGATTGTTGAAAATAAAAAGTTTTTTTTTTTTTTTTTTTTTCATTTAAATCATTGTTGGCTGGTAGATTTTGAACCGTTTTTACAGTTTCACATTGAATGTTTTCAGCTTTAGTTAGGTACTATTTTTTTATATACTACTTGGCAAGCAAACAAGATAATGGCCCACCTGATGGAAAGTAGTTACCGTAACCTATAAACGCCTGCAAAACCAGAGGCATCACACGCGCGCTGCCGACCCTGACATAAAGATGAAAAGTCTCATGTGCCTGTAATATCACCGGCACCCGTACCCTTCAAACTGAAATACTGCAATGCGAGCACTACATGCTGGGCGGCAGAAATAGGTTACTTCCCCGGACGAACTTTTTCACAAGAAGTTCTACTACTAACACTGTAGTCACTGTATTCTATCTAGAGTTTTCGCCAATTTAATTTAATTCACGGCTGAAATTCAGTTAAAGTTTCGCATTATTACAATGTTAAATGTGATTTAAATTTAAAAATGTCTTTGAATTTCTCGCTCGAAATAAAGAGAACAGTTTGCTAGAAAACAAAACAGAATGAACATAAAATATTGTTTTAAAATCCTTCCGCAGAATCCACAGACGTCCTTCGATGTTTATTTTCAAAACTATTTATTTCGATGAGAGGTTTATGTTCAACTTTATTTTTCTAACAGGAAGCTGCGGTCATGTATGAGGAACTGCGTCGCTTTGATAAACTTTTAACGATTTATGATACGAGTGCTGACGTACGAAGTTTCAATTCGTTCCCGATCCGATGTTCAACGATGCAATTTAAGTTACCTACCACTATTTGTTTGAAAGTTTCATATAAATAATGGAACATGGAGAGCAGAGCACCGCAAGTCAGCAGCATTGAAATTAATAACTGAACTTATGTCATCATTGCCATTAAACGCAACTCACCATGAGAGTTTGATGTGGTGGTTTGGGTGTGATGAGACTTTTCATCTTTATGTCTCAGGGTCGGCAGCGCGCGTGTGATGCCTCTGGTGTTACAGGCATTCATAGGCTACGGTAACTGCTTTCCATCTGGTGGGCCGTAAGCTTGTCTGCTTGCCAAGAAGCATAAAAAAAAAAAAAAAGTCCAATGCTGGATATGGTCTTCCTCATACAATTTTGTGCAGTAGGTATTAACTAAATTTAAAGTACGCTTAAATTATCGCGTGCTCTTTCTAATAGACTAAAATAAAAGAGACCGCGATAATTTCAGCGCAGTTTAAATTTCGAGTATGGTGCACAATCGCTACCACAATCAATAAAAATGTTATACCTCTTGTTCAAATACTTGAGAGATAAACTTGAGTGGAGAGACATGCCATGATGTACCTAAGTAGTTCTGTAACCTCTTAAACCTTGATGAATAAACAAAGTTTAAGCAAATGTACCAAGATGATGCTTTTTTAAATTGAGCTAGGACCAAAAGCTCCCGACTAAATATTTATGTCATGAATAAAAATTTCAGGAGACCGCATAACACAAAATGAATTCCATAAAACTACAAACGTTATACAAAGATCGGAACTCATGCCAACTATGTGCGGTTTGAACTTCTACTTTTATGTGAAAACATTAACTAGGTATGTGGAAATGCGACCTACTTTGCGTGGCTGTCTCCCGCAGGAAATATTTATGTGCTCTGCAGGTATGTGGTAGGTGTAGCGCCTGAATAAATAAAGAAAGGTAAATATCTAAAAAACACTTCGGACTCATTTAAAGTTTATAAACTTTTTACTTACTGAGGACAGCAATGTTAACGTGCCCCTAAACTATTTCGTTTTACAAGAAAATGTGACATCATCATCATCATCATCAAGCTGTGGCACGCGGATTGGTGATCGCAGTCGGTGATAAGTACTCAGATCGATGCTGCTGCCCATCCCCTGGTGTAATTCCCTTAGTAAGGCTTTTACTACATCCACATGAGGAGAAAGAGAGTCTATTTTTAGGCCAGACACCGACGGCATAAATGCTTACAGACGATTAATTAAGAATCAGCCTTAAATCTTATACAACCCCAAATTTAAGCGCGGTTAAAAATAAATTTACGTGAACCAAACCACTTTCGTGATAAATTGAAGCAACGATAACATTTTAATATTTATTAAACCAAGTTGTGCAGCTTTTTATTATTAAAATGATTTTGTCGCTTAGAAATTTGTTTACCTTGTTGCTTTTAAATATTTATATGAAACTTCATTACATAGACTACGTCCGAAATTTTGAAACCTTGTTGGAATTTGGCGAGGCTTGGAAAAAACTATACTTGCTAGTGTAAAGGAGATGTTTCATCCTGGGCCTGCTCTAAGTACACTACACAGAAAAGTATAATAAAACAGGGGATTTTCATAAAAATACAATTATATTAATTTAAAGCATAATACAGCGGTACAAAAATGTTAATTTATGAGTTTTTTAATATGGTCACCCGGTTTTTAGATCAGCCATGACAGTCGAGTGACTTTGACAACTGACAGTTTGACTGGTTCCTTGTGTGTGATTGCTCTCTTTGGCGAAGATAATCTTGAATGTACACTAACACGAAGCAATATTATGGAAAATAAACAATAACAAATGGTTTCTATATTGCTTAGCTATATTTATATATACTGTACATAGTGCAGGCCCAAGCTCCATACATTCATAAAACATCTCCTTTGTTTTCATTTTAACTGAATAGCCAGTTTTAGCTGTATTTAAGACCAGTGTTTATTTATATTGCAATCAATACCTAGATGAACACTCGGAAAAAACTTATATAAAACTTATAGCAAATTTCATTGAAATTGTTAGAGCCGTTTTCGAGATCTCAGGGTTTATAATTATATATCATCATCAGCAGTTTTAAACGTCCACTGCTGGGCCTAGGCTTCCCCTGTGAATTGCAATTGGGGGATTTGCCATAATCACCACGCTTGGTAGCTGGACGCTTGGTAGGTGGATTGGTGCATAATATATTATAATATAACTTAATATAATACCCAACAGTCACATACATAGTCCTGATCCCACATTAAGATTCCCTGTATCGTGGGTATCAGGAACTACGAGTACCATGGTATATATAAAAATATTACTCGTTTATTAGTATTAGATATTATTTCACGGCCGTTGGCCAAATCACAGCTTGTCGGCAACTTTTTAACCGACTTCCCAAAAAAGGAGGAGGTTCTCAATACGGGTGGTATTTTTTTTTTTTTTTTTATAATATTTGTTACCGCATTTCTCCGGCGTTTATGAACCGATTTGGAAAATTATTTTTTTATTTGAATAGATATGCTTCCAGATTGGTCCCATTTTTTTCAGAATCCAGTTCTGATGATGGGATCCATGAGGAATTGAGGGAACTCCTCAAATATTGTAGGCATACATATGGCGATTTTGATATTTTCAGCAACAAACCAAGCATTTGCATTCAAAAAGTATCATAATCCTTTCACCACTATGGTTCTTTCATAAAAAAAATTCATTCAAATATTTAGTCGATTACTATGGCGGAAGTCGGTTTTTTAAATGAAAAGTTATTGAAGTAATAGCTCGGTCCACATGCACTTGTTTTTTCTAATCATTACGTTATAGATTAGTAAAAGTCTGAGGCAAGTTTTTTAAATATATTGGAGTGCCTTTTCGTCCAATAAGGACACCAGCCCAAACCAGTTATTTCATTTATTTTTGTTATTCCATTTACTCAGCTTAATATTGATTTATTAATCAGTGATGCCAATGCCAATTTTACGCTTAATGAGCGCTACAATACCTGAAACGCAATCAGTCCAGCCGTGTCATAGTGCGCAAAATCAATGTTTTCTCCAATGAGGCGCTTTTAGTGGCAAATTGTAACCTTAACTACTCACATGTTCACGTGTTTAGACTCGATGTATTGCATATTGGTGAACCTATATTGCCCGAACGAGTCCAGGCAATTAATATTTAGAATTATAATCCATTTTTGACGTATGAACGTCTCTGAATTCTGGACCAAATATTTTATTGACAGCCACATGAACACAAGGATGCATGTTGTAATTTTCAAATGGTTTTGTTTGACGTTTATGGAACTTCACTATGTCAAAAAGGAATTCATTGCATAACAGCCAGGTTCAACAGTCAGATTCATTGCAGTGCCAGGTATCTCAGGTCCTTTGGTGACCGTACTAAAATTAATCCTATAAGAATAGCACGCTAGGTAAATTTTGCTGCCGTAAAAAACAAAAGTTTTAGCTTGTCAACTATTCAAGTGTCAATCTCTGCCCTCCTTCCCGTTTATCTCTGTCATAAGTATGAACCTGATCAGTGCATGGGTAGCCACAGAAGGATAGGTTTGTTGCCACAGGGTGTCTCGCGGCGGCCAATCTATGCTCAAAGTTGCTGTGCAACGATTAACGTGTCTACATATACCAGGGCTGTTTATCTGGCGAATATAGTACATATGACAATATAATCTTTAATATATCATTATAATACGTTTTTTTAGATTTTATTTCAGATGATACAAAACAGTAAGCCCTAATGTGCGAAATACGATATTATAATATGGGTGGCGAAAATCTTTTAACGTTTCAGAAAATAGCCCGCTTTCTCTAGGGTTAAAACAAAACTGTATTAAATAAAAAAAAAAATCTTATCAATGTGCCATTACTAGCATATACTGTTCTTCATTCAGGGCTATCTGATATAAAAATTGTTCTGTATATGACTCCAGCGATGGGTACAATTAATATCCTACCACTGACAGTAGCAGATAAGGCTGCCTGGTATAATAAGGGTCGGTGGTAGGTATATTACCTAATTATCGTTACGGGCCAGTGAGAAGAAAAACGACGGCAAGTTGAGCAAGGTAATGCAACCAGGAACGGTATAAAATATTAGTTAACAAAATAGAAGGGAAACGTAAGATAAATTGTTTCACAAAGATATGGGTAAATACGTAATACTTCAACATTATTAAACTGATTAACATATTGATCACTAACCGATTGATTGATTGATTGATCGTTGGTTGTTTCTGCATCATGATATCATCACAGGACCGGCATGTTATTAAATTATAAAGGTCCTTATAATAATGAATAAAAAAAAGAACAAAAAAGCTAGTTATAGAGAAAAGACCCTTCAAACCCATTGAGTTACATATTAATAAAATCATACCATTAAGTTATGGATTACTTTAGATATGTTCAAATCTCACCTCCAAAGATGAGAGGATAGAGGTGACAACAAATAGAGTTGTCCAAATGGCGTTACGTCATCTATGGACTTCATCACCAGCCTGGGATTTGCCTTAATCGCCACGCTTGGCAGGCAGATTGTTGATCACAGATTGGTGTTAAGTACTCAGGTGGATGCATCCCCTAGTCACTAGGGGATGGGCAGCATTTATAAATAGCTTTATAAATAAATTAATTTGTCGTAGGTCATAGATGTACTGTGGTGTTTCTGGCTTTCTCCTCCCGTGGATGTAGTAAAAGCTATACTAATAAAGAAAGTAATTTATTTATAAAGCTATGTTCTCTGCTCAATCAATTCCAATTTTCCATTTATAATAGGTTAAAGAAAATTATAATGAAAGCATGGAGCTGGTAGCAATAGTATTATAAATTATGCTCCTCTAATCTTAGACTAAGAGAATTTTACAAACCCACTTTCAAAAAGAGAATTTGTGAGACTAGTGGCCCCTTCAAATAAAAGCAAGTTACAAAACCCTCGATTTTCTGCTGGAAGATTTATCCATGCACCGAACGTACCTACATTTCTTTTAATCGAATTTTCGGTGACGTTGATAAATGAAATTCGTACCGCAATGCAATTTGATGTTTGAAAACCAACAAATCGAGGATGAAAATGAAATATGGGCAGTAAAATCCATTCCATTTTGTAATAGTAATGGACTCTGATGGAACTCTTTACTGCACTTTGTGATAAAATTGTTGTTTTCGAAAAGTAATACAGAAATGAAAGCAATTTTAATCGCTTTTTTTAAAACCAATTCACAATCAGTTTCTTTAAATATTACACAAATAATATTATCATTAATACCAGCATGTTTATTTCCAGTGCTGGATAAGGTCTCCCCCAATAGGGGCATTTTCCATAGTCACACAGGCAGGCAGGTTGGTGATCGCTGTTTGGTGTTACGTACTCAGGTGGATGCTGTTGTCCATCGCAGCATCGTGAGTTCGATCGTCCCACTACGGGAAAAATGGTTGTATGACTGCAATGCAACTCCATTGGTACTCGTAGTTCCTGATACCCAAGACACAAGGAATCCTAGCGTGCGATCAAGACTACTTAGGTGGCTATTGGGTGTTATGTTTATGTTATGCATCCTCTGGTGTAATCCCTTAGTAAGGCTTTTAATACATCAATGGGAGGAGAAAGAGGGGTTTATTCTTAGACCAGACATAACACAGCACGAAAATGTTATCTAGTAAAAAATATTTTGAAAATGGTAAATAAGTTAACATTTGTACGTGTTTATTAGCTAGCATTACTTCACGAAGAAGAAACGAAGCGTAATTTAAAACTGATTTCCCAGGAATCATGTAACCGCATTTCAAACGTCAAACTTTACAAGAGTACAACACAATTGTGTAAGGGTAAGTGTAGGTACAACGCCCCAAAAAGGTGATCCCTTTTTCACGACTGAACTGCAAACTACACGCCCAACATTGAACTAGTTAATTAAACATCAATTCCACGCCTAGCTAAGTATCTTTAATGAAGTTATTGTGACCCTCGCTCTGATCCCTTTAATAATGTGCTTGATGTGGAACGTTAAACTTATGTTATAAAATCAACCTTTTTGGGTTTGGAAACAAATTTTGAATCCGTACTGCATAGTTGGAATCATTAAGTTAAATCTTACTTTGGTGTTCTACTTCTCTTGTGTCTAATGCCTGAATAGAACCTTTGATTTTGCCTTTTGGTAGAAAAAACCAGTGTAGCAAAAACCTTCAGTTTCTTTAAAGTTTGTTAACGATTAAATTTTAAGTAAAGAATGTACTTCTTTATTGTTGTTTTAAAAAATAATGAAGAATATAAATATTCCATACCTCGTAGCAGTGCTACGTGCGTAGGTCATCGTTGGAGCTAGTCTATATTTTGTAAGACAAGGAGCATTGTATACATTCACACTATTGGATAAAAAATAATGCAGCATTAAAAACATTCGGGATCTCACTAAGACACCTACCAGGCCTATCAGTCTAGGCATAAAATATCAATCTTTGGTATATACGACTTTAATACAATAGAAGATGGTTTGCTTTTCCGAAATCAAAATGAAATTCCGTCGATATGTGTAGTAACGTCCTTGATGCTACGCACGTATAAACATGTGACGGAATGACTCTAGACTTCTGAAATTAATTTTATAATGGATTTCCTGTACGCCAAGCAAAGGCTGACTAACGTTATCAAGACGCTAGAGAGACGACCGCTTATGTTAATATTGGCCAATGACAACGGGGTAGATTGAAATCTATGTAATTTGATTGGTTAATATTTTGACATTATCATCAAAGCTGGCTACTTGCTATTGTTACTAACGTTTCGTAGTAGACGTAAACGTTAAAAGTAGTAAGTTTTTTAACGCCGTCCATTACATGATTATATAACATAGAACATAATAACATAGCGCAGTTTCCTTGCACGATGAGACGAGATAGAGCTGCAAAGTGGTTATTATAAATTGAATTAGCTACTGATTAATTCATTAGTAATTTGGATCAGTTCAGCTATCTTTGGATCGTTTGTAACGATCTTTAGATAGCAAAACTGTTTCATTTGTATTCTTTAAATTTTGTATATACTTGTTTTAGTTGCATTGTTCTGTATGTACTTGCAAGCGATTACCCCTTGCTTTTACTCGTTGGTAAAATAATCATGATAAGTATTGCTTTTATGTCTGCTTAAAATAACATTTCTATTTGGAAGGCAACTAAAGGAAACAACATTTAACGTAAATATTTATTGGCCATTTCTAAACCTTTACCTTTGAGGAACCTGGGTGTAATTGAATCATTAGTTGTAAAACTTTGACCCACGTTAAGTATTGTATGGAATGGTTCTAAAATTTGCCCTGACGAAGAATTTGCAAGGTTATTTTCATTTTAATTACAGATAATTAACCGACTTCACAAAAAAGGAGGAGGTTTTCAATTCGGTTGTTTTTTTTTTTTTTTGTATGTTTGTTACCTCATATCTCCGTCGTTTATGAACCGATTTGAAAAATTCTTTTTTATTTGAATAGATATACTTCGTGATTGGTCTCATTTTTTTCAGAATCCAGTTTTGATGATGGAATCTATGAGGAATTGAGGGAACTCCTCAAATATTGTAGGCATACATATGGCGATTTTGATATTTTCAGCAACAAACCAAACATTTGCATTCAGAAAGTATCATAATCCTTTCACCACTATAGTTCTTTCATCATTTTTTTTCATACAAAATTATCTAGTCGAATACAATGGCGGAAGTCGGTTTTTTAAATGAGAAGTTATTATACTAATCTGATTAGCAGAAGGAGATTTGTGCTTTAAACACTCGAGTCATCATCATCATCAGCCTGTTTACTTCTACTGCTGGACGAGCCCTACCCCTTTGAATACAATGGGGTATTTGCCATAATGACCATACGTTTAGCAAATGGAATGGTAATAGTAGTTTAATGTTAAGTACTCAGGCAGATGCTGCTGCCCATTCCCTGGTATAGTTTCCTTAGTGAGGCTTTTACTACCTCCACGGGAGGAAAACGAGGGATCGACCCGTTCTTAGGCCGACGAACATAACACGGCAATATTTGAGTATATTTTGATTAATGGTTAAGAAATTCGACTTTGTTGACAGATATTGCTATTCAACAAGCAACGTCAAAGTTATCTTTAACCTGATTTTTAATATCAGACAATTTTTGTAAACAAAGAAATGTCAAAATATGCCACTATGTGAATAAATGTCATGATTGTGTATCATACGTGTACTAACACATATGATTCATATACATGACATTTATTCACACAGTGGCATATTTTGACATTTCTTTGTTTACAAAAATTGTCTGAAATTAAAAATCAGGGTATAGATATTATACTGATATGTCAGTTGTCTAGTTTTGATCGGTTTTGGCTTTGTGACCTCGTAAATCAAACGTGGGTCAACAATCCACAAACAGTATGTGCTGTTTAAATTGTAAAAATACCCGGCTATGTTTGTATAATATCATCTTTCCTGATATCCCTCGTCCTCCTTCCTCAAAATGCCTCCTCTCTCTTGTAAATATACTTCGTAAATATGCTACATAATGAACGAAATAAAAATGTAAATCTATAAAGGTTCGCCTGCGACGCAGGAGGTTGCGGGTTTGATTCCCGCCTCGGAACAAATATTTGTAAAATCAGCAGATATTTGTTCAGGGTGTTCTGGGTATTTTTCTATGTACAATAAAAAATATCTATCTATGTTATGTATTGTATTAAGTTTATCAGTTATCTAGTACCCATAACACAAGCTCTGCTTAGCTTGGGGCTAGATAATGTTGTGTGAAATGTCGAGCATTATTTATTTATTTATCTATTTATTTGTTTCATAGTAAAACTTTTGTCCTGTCTATTAATGTGTAGTAAGTATTGTTCACTGTTTTCAGGTTTACAAATTTATAAAATAAATGCTTAGACCTAATCTCAGCAGTATGGTCATAACATTGTACACAGTCAATTTTTTTTTAAAATTATCATTTTCCATCATGTTCAAACTACGTGACATTGGCGAACTAGTAGCAACAACACCCCAAGCAATTCATCAAGAATTGAATTGAATTAACTTCGTAAATATAACAAAAAAAAACTGACGGAATTTGAAAGGGTTTGCCTTATAGAATTTGCCGTCCAGTTCGCTCTGTCACTGAATTACTAAATTACTAGATAAATGTACCCATTCGTCGAAGAGCCGAAATAAACAAAAGGCATTAAAAATTGAATAGCGTTACTGCAGAGCTGGCGGTGACGTAAGTTCGCTTCGCTCGCTTCAAAATGTAGCTGATCGGTTACCACTACCAATTCTCACAATACTCATACTTGGTAGAGGTCATTGATACTTTTAGATAATCCAGTCTTTAAAGCTATGAACACTAGGTATTATGAATTGAAGAAGTGACAATGACTATTACGTAATTCAGTTTGTAAACAGTTAAAATTCGACCACTATGGTGTGCCGTAAACCGTTGGGAAATTTAAGTTTTGAGTGGCAACAATGAACCAGATGTAACAGCTGTAGGAAGGCTTTCTCTCAATGGACCAATGGTGCTGTGGTGTGTCCAGCCTAAAAATAGACCCCTCCGTCTCCTCCCGTGGATGTTTTAAAAGGCTACTGAAGGATTAAACCAGGATTATAGGCAGCAACATCCACTGGAGACTCAACACCAATATAGCGATCACCAATCTGCCTGCCAAGCGTGGTGATAATGGAAAATCCATCAGAACCTATTTGATCAGGACTATTTGTTTGACTGCTGGCTGTTATGTTATTTTATAAACAGTGCTCTTAAGAAAATACAATCCTGCTTTTGTCACCATATACGTCGTACTTACCCAAACTAGGAACACCTGTGGGTTGGCGTACCTACCAAAACCTCCACCAATATGGTAAAGCTTCTGTCTAGCAGCGGACTTCTACAGGCTGATGATGATGATGATAGCATGCTGAGATTGTTAACAAACTCATTTTAAAATAAAAATACCAGTTACAAATTGCCCAGTATACCGTTGTCAATGTCCACCTTGACGTAGGTAAGAAAGTTTTGTTTGTTATTCCGCCAAAAAGACGGAAAGCAAGTTCGCCTCGAGTCCTTCAGGACCTTAATCCGTCACGCACCAAACTTTGCATCATTTAAATTGCGTACAAAAATCACACAGTCCAACTCGCTTTAACAACATCTGTTATGTGAGATTCTCTCGAGATCAATTAGTACGGCACATGAAGAGAATTACTAATCCGCGTTGGCTTCGCTAATGAAAAAACTTCAGCCAGTGTCACTTAAGCTCAAAATCGTTGGCTTTGCACACTGCAGGCATTACCGGTAACACCGCATGCGGTAATTCACGTAAAACGTGCCTTGAGTTAAACGTGGTGCTAGTGCAAGCAAATAAACAAGTATATAAGTGAATTAAAATTACTAGAGTCTGTTCAGAAAGAGAATCGTTGTGGCCAAGTTGTAAACTAACTTTGTGAACTACATTTAGAGCCATAAAGGCTACAGCAACCCGGATGCGTATACAGCACATATCGTAGACACGCGCGTCACTTTGTATGTACACGCTTGCGTGCACGTAACGCAAGCTGTGTGCTGTAACCTTCTAATTGAAAATGGGGGAGATAAGATCTGCACTGACTTCCCGCATTGGGGTGTATTGTGCATTGTCCCCCTGCTAACCCTACCCCAGCCAGCCCAACTCCTTAAAATAACGGAGAAGGACCCTGGGTTGATGGCAGCACTGTTTGCTGCTGTAACCTTAATTAGAAGCTGATTTCTTACTGTTGTTACCTATTTTGAATTAAAAACAAAAGATATAGTTACAGTTGACTTGACATTGCACTGCGTCCGTCATCCTGAGATATGGAGTTGAAAAGTCCCATGTGTGTGTAACTTCACCGGCACCCATAACTCTTCAAACCAGAACACAGCAAACTGAGCATTAAATTACTGCATGGTGGCAGAAATATTGGAATCATTGTAGTATTTCCCCGGACGAACTCTTTCACATTATAAACTCTACTAGTAACATATATACAACATTTATTATCTACAGCTGATAAGACAAATAATAAGCTGATAATAGCTGAGGTTGGAAAAAATAATATACTTAAAACAATTCTAATAAATAACTAACTTGGGCACAAAGGTAAACTTTATTCGCCCTTCAACGTACCTGATGCTGCGTAGACAACATAAAGGGGCCGAATCTCATAATTTTGTCTCTACAATACTGTCCCTGGGGCTTTAATATCACCCTGAACACGCGGCCCTTATTATAAAGCTTTACAAAATGTTTTCTATTGTTGTTCGTTCGACGTTGTTCTATCACTACTATTTTAGAGAAAAAAGAAATAGAAAATAAAACCCATTACATATAGTTTTTTTTGTCTTTGTTTTCTTTCAATGTCTTTTTGTTGTTGTTTAGGCACTCGTTCCTCGTAAGATGTTACTGATATAAAACTAATATTAGCAGAAGAACACACGAATTTAAGAAAGTTCGAATCAAATCACTGTCTATGTTTCAAAATACCTACAGCTGATCGACTTTTCACAAAGAGAACAGTGAAAATAATTTTTATAGCAGAAAATCTAGAAATTGCTCTGCCGAAAAATAACGTTATCGAATTACTGCTTTTACTACGGAAAAATATTACTTTAATTCGGATATCAAATTTTACTGTGTTAAATAAATCCATATGCCATGTTCCCAATCTATATATATACTCTACCAAAATAAGAGCTGACAAAAAGAGAATACATTAATATTATGTCCGTTAAGGTTCCTACGTACACCTTAACGAACTATTCGGCTGAATTACGCTTCAACTCTCCTTTGTTTCTGGTTTATTTTATCAAAAATCTAAACACTGCGTACATTGCTAAGTCTTATCCAATTATATCTATAAAAGATTATGAAGAGTGACTTGTAATTTCTAAATCAATAATGAACTATGTACGTTTTTTTATTCGTCTGGCTCTATTTCCATTTAATTTTAAAACTACAAGCCAAATCTTCATAAAGTTATATAATACCTTATTGGATAAGACAAATTCAAGTGCAAAGTTTGAATTTTCAAAAATCGAACCAGAAAAAAATTAGGTGTTGTTCAGCTGTAAAGTTTGAGATGCACGGGGAACCGTAAGAATAAATTAAAATTAACTACAATGTGTACAATGTTTTCATGATTTGCATTTTAAATTTACCTTTTTCATTATTGAAACTAAAATAACACTAATTTCGACAATGGTAGGTTGAAAATTGAAATCAGGAAAATGTATTATTTCCGAGATTGTATTTTGTACACTACACGAAAAAATACACCAAAACATACATACAAAACGGAAAAATATCCAACAAAAAGCAAAGCCATCTAAAGCCTTATTTTACGGGCCAATGAAGCTTTCATCTCTGCAGTTCCTTCATAATCTCTTTCAATAACAACTTGGCTCACCCCGCTATCACGTCCACCCAGTTATTTCAGAAGGATATAAAAACGTATTGAGTAAAGTGTAGATTAAAATTAAGCAAGAAAAATCTAAAGTTGACACAATCTTAAAAAATTAATAATATTTGATTGCACAGTCTTAACTGTTCAGTTTATCGCGTAATTATTGAAACTGTGCAATAGATTGTTAATTTGTTGCTTCACTGCGCAAGCAACATACATGCGGACACATAAAGTCGGCGCCAACATGACGAGCCATACGGGCATCCGTTTCATACCATTCGGTGTGTTCAAATTGCTACTTTATTTCCGTGCGTTTTGTACGAAATTTGAATGGAATGGAAAGACGCCCGAGACGTTTCCGCGCCCGCGCCATTTCTTGTGTGGTTTGTGCCTTAAAGGAGTCATTTTCTAAAATTTTAGAGTGAATATTGTAACACCATCATCATCACCAGCCTGTTTACGTCCACAGCTGGACCAGGCCTCCCCATTGAATACAATGAAGGGATTTGCCATAATCACCAAGCTCGACATCACGGATTGGTGATCGCAGCTTGGTGTTAAGCACTCAGCTGCCATGCTGCTGCCCATACCTTGGTGTAATCCCTTATGGATGTGGATATAGTAAGGCTTTTACTACATCCACGGGAGGAGAAATAGGGGTCTATTCTTTGGCCGGACACACCACGGCTACACATAAGTTTAATTGAATTTTCTATATACGTGGTTCATTTCTGTTGATTTGCGAGAAATAAAAGGCTTTTGTATTTTTTATATGACTCATACACAAGGCTAGGGAGGGGAGGCCTGTGTCCAGCAGTGGACTTCAGCAGGCTGATTATGATGATGATGATTATGGTGACATAAGAAACAAAAACTGCAGAATTAATAAATGCCTCCTTTAAATGGTGTTATAGACTTTGATGACACTCTTACATAACACTTGGTTTGAAAACGAATCACAAAACTTAGCAGTTCAAACTGCGCAGTTAAATCGATCCGATGATGTGAGCCTCTGTGTAGATACGTGAGACGTTCGTTTGTTTATCTTTGTTTTATTACAGACGTTTGTAGGGTTCTGTATCTCAACAGGAAAACAGAACCCTTACAGAATCTTTTTGTTTTCCGTCTGTTTGTCTGCCTGTCAATCTGTCAAGATTCTTTTTCTCAGAAAAGGTTACAGGTCAACTTGAATTTATACCGAATATAAAAGTGAGTATATAGTTCTGTACTATATCAAACTTTTACCTCAATGCATTAAAAAAGATCTGGCAATTAATGTATACTTTATGAATGGAAATTTCAAAAATGAGAAAACTCTAGGGTACTTTTAGTAACCTCACAATTAAGAAATTAGGATTGCTAGGAGGATTGTCTAAAATTGTGAAGTTTTAACTTTTTTACCTCCTAAAGTCGATCATGAAATTTGTAAAAATAACTAAGTATCTAAAATTCAAAAGGGCTCTGACTATTTTAATAAAAATATGCGTATCGGAACCCGTTGGGCGTGAGTCTTACTCGCTTTTTTGTGTTTTTTTATAATGTTCTGTTGTTTCTTTTAGGGTTAAGCTTGGAATATATTGATATTCTTGCTTTACGAAGAAAAAACGAGGAGAATATAAAATACAGATATACAGATATTCGTCTCGGGCTCCACCTTCGGCCATAGTCGAGAAGTAAAACAGAACATAACACCTTATATATAATCTACTAGTGGGAACTAATCCAACCGCGGCTTTGCTTGTGTGTTACATGGATAATAGCGTATAGTGTCCATCCAGATCATAACCTATTTTCTCTACCAAACATCGAAATCAACTTAAGCATTTATATTAGTATGGATGTCCCTGGAAGTATAAATCAAATCGAATTAGGGTGTGGTCAAGGTAATTTCCAACTTCTTAACCCTGAAATGTAGGTGAATATGTTTACGGTTCAAAAGTTATGACCAATTTTTTTTGGTTAACTTCTCATAGTGCTCAAATAAAAAATTGATATGTCTGTCTTCGAAATAAATGCGATGTTTCAACTTTGTAAATTGTTTACGGTACACAAGGTCAGTTGAATAATGCGCAAACTGGTTCAGGGTCTGAATTACATAGTCCTGATCTAACACTAGGATTCCCTGTGTCGTGGGTATCAGTACCATGGTACCATAACACCCAGACCCGGAACAAATATTTGCAGATTGATTACATTAAAGATTACGAGACAAATATTTGGATTGTTATACAAACATTTAACCCGCAGCGGAAATCGAACCCGCAACCTCTTGCATCTCAGCCAGCTACTCGCCCGCCGCATCACAGAGGTTGTCAAAATATAGCTACAATATTTTAAATAAGTAGGAACTTACTAATTTTTTTAATAAAAATTCTTTGTGCTAATGTACTATTGCTTGTCCGATTGCTACTTCCAAATATATCGATCAACCGTTGTGGCAAGAGTGTACAATCATGCTTTAGTAGACAGTGTACTTTGATCGAATACCGTTTTGTTAAGTTTCTGAAGTTTTCATTAATTAACTAAATGAAGTTAATCAATCACGCTCAGACTAATGGGGCGGGCTATCAAAATGTGGCTTTATTTAGGCCACAAAACTTTTACAGGAAGTTCCCCCTAAAACTTTTTAAAATATTGTGCGGATTATTTTTGGAGGAAATTTTTTGTCATCCATTTTAGGAGTAAGTTAGTTAGTTGTTATATATTTGTTGGTCGTCATTTTATTATGTCATTGATAGCAAAATACAGAGGTCTCGTCGATTACACTCGAATTAATAAATTACTTCATTCAGTAATTAATTAATTCGAATACTTTATTATACAACTTACAAACTAGTTAGTTGTTTTGTTAGTAGTAGAACTTCTTGTGAAAGAGTTCGTCCAGGGAAGTACTACCACCGTCTACTCTCCGTCTACCGTCCACTATTTCTGCAGTATTGTGCTTGCATTGCTGAATGTGTTTCGGTTTGAAGGGTACGGGTGCCGGTGAAATTACAGGCGCATGAGACTTTCCATCCATTGGTCTCAGGGTCGGCAACGCGCGTGTGATACCTCTGAGGCCTTAGACAAAGTAACATTCTAATAGCGATGGTGCCAGTAGAAAAGTCTAAAATGTATGGGATTGACGTTAGCTATCTATATGTCACGTGGTCTATTGTATTGTATTACGACTGTAGAAATGGCTACGAAGCGAATGCCGTTTGGCTAGGCCCTCAGGTGTTGCAGGCGTCCATAAGCTACGGTAACTACTTTCCATCAAGTGGGCCGTATGCTTGTTTGCTTGCCCAAGTAGTATAAAAAAAATAATAGTTAAGAATTACACATCAATAAAATAAAACTAAATACATAATGGGCAGACTTATCACTAAAACGTTATCTCTTCCAGACAACCTGTGGGTGGAGAGGAGCTAAACCTATATGGAACCAATATGCATTTGTCTTCGTGTTGAATGACAAATCAAGCAAATCTACTCAGATACATACATAAACACCCGCCTCTTCCCCCGAAGGAGTAGGCAGAGCCTCAAAGGGCCTCTTTTCACCGTGGCTGTACAGTCATAGGAACAAAGACGTGACAAGCGGTGAGCTCATCGCCGCCATTGCTTTCCACTACTAACTCGGCTAACGCTTTCATCCAGTTAACACACTCCTAAATAAGCCAGCAGCCAGGACGAAAAATATGTCGTTATGAATCGTAGCAATGGATCATAGCCACTGGAACCTGCAGTAATTACTCATTTTCAATGCTCCTAAATTTAATCTCAGTCAAAGTAAACATTTGTAGTGATTCTGTGCATCATTCTCTAAATTTAAACTGCGCTAAAATTATCGCGGTCCCTTTTATTTCAGTCTATTAGAAAGAGTGCGCGACAATTTTAGCGCACATTCAATTTAAATAATACTGCACAGAATCGCTACCAATATCATACAAATTCAGAGGGCGTATTACGAGTTTTGCATTGCAACAATCGATTTGCGAGTCGTGAGTATTCAATATGACTTATGTATTAACTATTTATGAATTTGTGTTGTTTCTATTGACTGCGCGGCACAGAATGATGAGTACCTAGTGACGACATAGACATACACTAAGGACACGGAGGACGCTCGCTAGATAACCGCCAAATAAACCGGTGTCAAAAATCAGTTGACTGACACCCTAGATAATCAGTCGGTGACGTACAACGCGCGCGATCGTTTCGGCCACAAAATGCCGTATTGTGTGGTGAAAGGCTGCAGAAACAACTTTGCGAAGTGTAGCTTAAAAAAATATGGCATTTCTTATCATCGGTATGGCAAAATTTTGTATGTTTAACTTTCCCTAATTATAGAAAACAATTTTATTTCCTTGGTAGATCGCTCTCCAATTCAATAAAGAGACGCCATACTAGCAAAACGCTATAACTTTGTTAGGATGTTAATTGATACGCGTGCGAGTTTCTTGGTTGTAAATAACCGGACTCCCAATAAACAAAAAAGTTTATGGCGTTCGGGTTTTTGTGTTCATTTCAACGTAGTTATAATGTAATTCGAGAGATGGCGCTGGTTTTTCTCTAAGGAGGCATTGCTATATAGTTTTGTCTGACAAGCGTATCTTTACTATCTAAATCTATGAGTGACGACCTCCGTAGCGCAACAGGAGTAATTTAATTTTATATAAGACGATTCAAAATGATCCTTGTGATTTCAATGAATAAAGTTCTTTTTGACTTTGACTTTGACATCAGTGGGTGAGTAACCGGCTGAGACGCAATAGGTGCGGGTTCAATTCCCGGTGCTGGACAAATGTATGTATAATCTGTTAAATATTAAATATTTGTTCCGGGTCTGGGTGTTGTATTACCATAGTACTCGTAATTTCTGATACCAACGACACAGTGAATCCTAGTGTGGGATCAGGACAATAAATAAATACTTAAATAAGTAAATGCTGGACATTTCACACAACATTATCTAGCCCGAAGCTAAGCAGAGTTTGTGTTATGGCAACTAGATAACTGATATACTTAATACAATACATTACATAGATAGATATTTTTTTTAATATACATAGAAAATACCCAGAACACCCTGAACCTGCAGATTGTACAAATATTTGTTCCGAGGCGGGAATCAAACCCGCAACCTCCTGCGTCGCAAGCAAACCTTCGCCCGCCGCGCCACAGAGGTCGTCTGATGACGGTCGGACAATGTATGTGACTTGAGTGTTATGTTATAGTTACTATCATATGTAAGTCACGGTAAAAGATCACGACTCGCAAATCGATTGCTGCAATGCAAAACTCGGAATACGCCCTCAATCTGCGACGTTTGAATAATAGCATACTGCATGTTTGTGGAGCATCCAGGCTAGTTCCACACAGACTCGGCCTGTAGCTCATAACAAAACAGTCAACTCATACCACGTGTACATATTTATTCCCAAACCTACGATTCCAAAGTTTCTTTGGATGGTTGATGATTGATCTGTCGCCAACCAAAGGTTGTCTGGAACAAATCGCTTCTAACCCATAAGACCAATTGATTTTCTTAATTACAATGTAAAGTTTTGTTTATTTTTTATTATCTTAAGGTATACAGTAAAGTATAATATTATATTCTATTCTATTTTTATATAGTACAGGAATTCAAGTTAATTTAAAGTTGTAGTCGGAGGCTTTTGTTTTTTTCTCCAACGGTTGTCAGTTCTGTGAGCTACATGACCTACCCATTGCCACTTCAACTTGCTGATTCTGAGAGCTATATTGGTGATCTTGGTTCTTCTACGGATTTCCTCATTTCAGATTCTATAACGTCGTGAAACTCCTAGCATAACTCTCTTCATAGCACTATGCATGACTCCGAGTCCAAGTTGTTGTACAGAATAGTTGGACCACGACCCCGGTGTCATTTCGACCATATATGAAATGAGTCAGCTATTTGAAGTTAAGCTGTCTGTAGATTTAATACCAAGTTAGGCAAGACAGCTGAAATAGCAATCTATATTCTGATCTATATGTTACGTACCTACGTTTGCCTTAGAACTTTGCTCGGAGCGATGATTAGATTTACTAATAAAGTTTTTTGGACATCTGCACTAAAGTTAATATAGCCAAAACTTAAATAAGCAACATCTGAACTAAGTTGGACATAAGAACCCAGCGAAGGATGAACTGCCCATACAAACGTAATACCGACGTCATTTGTAATTCGAGCATATTTCCACCATATTATGCTATTATTCGGATTCGGATAGTATTTATCTATGTTCCCAGATAGTTTTTTTTATCAAAATATATACCTAAAATGAAATGTAAGCGAATTACTTTTTGTATATTTTTACGACCTAAACGACATGTTTTCATCTTATTTGTTTCGTATTAAAAACAACGATATGTTACGTATTTTTTGTGTAGGAACATAGCTTATATTGTCAAGTAACAGAATAACAACACGATATAAAAAAAACAACAAGTTTTTATTCATCATTTTTGGTATTACGGAACTTGAACAAATTTCTAAAAAATTCTGAACGCCCATATTGCTATCGCGTCAGAACCGAGGGCCGGTCGGGGAACTACGGTTGTGTGATGTTTAACAACTCGACAGGCACTCACACTAGTACACTGTGTAACCCCGCGCTTCGCTTGTTCTTGTGTTTGTTCACCTATTTATTTGTTATATATGACATTGCAATATTTTTGTCATTTTATTTAGATTTCCCTTGTGATTTGGAATGAAGTAACCTAGGTAACTAACATACCTACGACTTGTGCTTTGTTTACCATTCAGTACCTAGTTTTTGCGTGAAATAGTAGCGGCTCAACTTTCCAATAGCGACTGTGAGCTCGGAGGTTCATATTTTTATCACATAAAGTTTCACATAACACAAGCCTAAATATGAAATGGCGTACTGCGGAAACCAATAGTTTTAGCATTGTGAGCTACGACAAAAAATCAAAGAAAAATATTTCAAAGTAAATGCTCAACTTTCCTTTAGCGACTGTGACCTACGAGGTTCATATTTTTATGACATGTAGGTTCACATAGCACAAGCCTGAATATGAAATGGCGTACTGCGGAAACCAATAGTTTTAGCATTGTGAGCTATGACAAAAAATCAAAGAAAAATATTTCAAAGTAAATGCTCAACTTTCCTTTAGCGACGGTGACCTACGAGGTTCATATTTTTATCACATGTAGGTTCACATAGCACAAGCCTGAATATGAAATGGCGTACTGCGGAAACCAATAGTTTTAGCATTGTGAGCTATGACAAAAAATCTAAGAAAAATATTTCAAAGTAGGTAAATGCTCAACTTTCCTTTAGCAACTGTCACCTACGAGGTTCATATTTTTATCACATGTAGGTTCACATAGCACAAGCCTGAATATGAAATGGCGTACTGCGGAAAAAAATAGTTTTGGAGCTATTCATTGTTGAAATGTGCTGAAAACCGGTTTCCGATCTCCATATTTTGGTGATATTTTACTATTTGTCAGTGTTCGGATACGATTTTCGGCTTTTGACATTGACCCCCCACCCCTCCCCTCACCCCTCAAGCCTTATACTTACAGTCGCTAAAGGAAAGTCCTTCGATGAATTCTAAAACAGGAGTAAGCACGTAAACAATCTCAACTCTGAGAACACAAACGATGACAGAGTTCATTGACGTTCAAGGAATACGTAACCGACGACCGTAAGAGCAAAAAACACGATTAGTTGAAAATTGAGAAACCACCAATTTTTAGCAAAATATACCATTTGGTCTGTAACTGTCATTGTCAAAAGCCGAAAATCGTATGGGAACACTGATAAAAAGTAAAATATCACCAAAATATGGCGTTCGGAAAGCGGTTATTAGCAAATTTCAAAAATGAATAGCTCCAAAACTATTGGTTTCCGCAGTACGCCATTTCATATTTAGGCTTGTGCTATGTGAACCTACATGTGATAAAAATGTGAACTTCCTAGTTAGCAGTCGCTAAAGGAAAGTTGAGCGTTTACTTTGAAATATTTTTCTTTGATTTTTTGTCATAGCTCACAATGCTAAAACTATTTGTTTCCGCAGTACGCCATTTCATATTTAGGCTTGTGTCTACATGTGATAAAAATATGAACCTCCTAGCTCAGTCGCTATTGGAAAGTTTAGCCAAACTCAACGATCATCAAAGCACCAACCTGGCCCCTTATTCGCTCTGACCAAACGTAACATAACGCGGGCTCGTTACGATATCTGCGTGGAATCATCGCTGAATCGTATGAGTGACGTCACACGTTATTGAAAAGAAATCTCATAGGTCATAGCGAATAACCACCCTGATCACAATTATTGGAAAAAAGTTTGTGCTCGCGAGTTCTAACTATTCGCAGAACTAGGTATCAAGGAGTTTTTATTGCTAGATATATAAATGTAAAAGTTTGTGACAAATGCCAAATATGCCAAGAAATTATTTTTGTCAAATGCTAGTTTGCATAAAAAATAAATACCACCTTCGAATTATGAATGGTAACGGCCACAGAATAGAAATAAGTGTTCGGCTGTGCCCCGCGCGCGCCTGCGTTAGCCAAACAGGGACAGCAATATGCAGGCCGACTTTTGCGCTATTCTCGAGTTGATTTAGCGTCCAGCCATCCCCGCCACCTTATTCCGCTACGTTTACGTAAAGTGTCAACTGAAGTTTCCTAAGTGAATGAAAATGAATGAAAGAGTGATACATTTCTATAAATAATAATAATAAATAATATAAATGCTGGACATTTCACACAACATTATCTAGCCCCAAGCTAAGCAGAGCTTATGTTGGGTACTAGATAACTGATATACTTGATACAATACATTATATTTATAGATAAATATTTTTTATTATACATAGAAAATACCCAGAACACCCTGAACAAATATCTGCAGATCGTACAAATATTTGTTGTGAGGCGGGAATCGACCCCGCAACCTCCTGCGTCGCAGACGAACCTTCGCCCGCCGCACCACAGTCAGGTCCTCATATTTCTATAATTGTCTATGACAGTTGTTGTGTTCGACGAATACCAGTTTTTACACTTTCTAGTTTTATTAATTTATGAATTAAAATGTTAGTGTTATAACCTTGTCAATTTCTGCTGATTCTTAAAAAAACGTACTTATGAATGACTTTACAGTTCAAGAAACAGCTGATTTTAGATTTTGTTAATTACAAGACAATATTAAAGTTTTCAGAAAAAATATTGGTACTAGGAAAAGTAGAACAAAAGTTATTGATTTGCCGGATTGGTCGAAGGACCTCTGTGGTGCTGAGGGCGAGTAGCCGGGTTCGATTCCCGCTGCGGGACAAATGTTTGCATGATCTGCAAATATTTTATCTGGGTTTGGGTGTTGTGGTACCATGGTACTGATACCCGCGACACAGAGAATCCTATAGTGTGGGATCAGAGACCCAATTCTCTAATTTAAAACGAGATTATATTGTGACTGGAATGTTTTTAAATTAGAGAATTGGGTCACTGGACTATGTACTTCGGACCCTGAACCAGTTTGCGCATCATTCAACTGACCTTGTATACCGTAAACAATGTACAAAGTTGAAATGTCACATTTATTTCGGAGACAGACAAATCAATTGTTTCAATAGTTTAATAAAACGAATATTTGCAAACAAGTTTCTATTGAAATAGGTACCTACTCTGAAATTGAATTCCAATGAAGCTTTGTCAATACAAAGAAACAATAACGTCGATTAATTTAGCTCGACTTTGTATACTTATAGCAATGAAACTACGTTAATAATTGACAAATATAATAGAAAGTACATTACAAGAGTGAAGAAGTGAAACTTGTTCCAAAAAGCTTATATACTGACTCATACTCATACTCATACTCATTTATTTACCGTAGGAGCTTTACAGCACACTTGGTTATGTCAAATTTACACAGTAGGAACAATAAATAATAAACTAAACAAATACAGAAATATAACCTACTCAGAGCCATCCAAAAACAGACAAGCATAGGGATATTAGGGATACACAAGATAACAAAACAACACAAACACAAAAATTAAAAACTAAAAATACAAGTTATTATTTAAAGCTGCTGTAAATGGGCGTTGTCAATACTGAATTGCTGATAGACTGAATACGCATACGGACTAAAAAAACACTTTCGTCTTATGCTCATTCACCCTATATCTGCTTCCGAGACGCGTCCCACTTCACACAAAAGAGCACATGCAGACTAACGTTGTAACATAAGTCGCTATCGAGACAATAGAAAATAAAAATATTAACCAATCAAATTACAAAGATTTCAAGCTACACCGATGTCATTGGCCAATTAACATTAGCGGTCGTCTCGCTAGCGTATGTGTAACGTAAATCAGCCTGTGCTAGCCGTACTGTGCGTATTTCACTTCTATGTCTTTTATTTTACGAAAGTGCTATAAATGTAAATAAAGGTATTGAACATTATTGTTAATAGAAATGCTCAGCCATAAGAACAAATCTGAAAGGGTCTTCTAAAAGCATGTTGAGATACTAAACCTTTTCCGGCGACTAATAAGGTAAGGGATCCCAAATGCTTTTAACCCATTCGCTTCTACATGCCACAGCTTTGTTGAATATTCAGGTTCACTAAGTTTTTGTAGCTTCCAGACAGGATATTAACGAAAAGTTGAAAAACAACTATTATTTTTAGATTCTTTTGTAAAGAGTCTTCGGCCTAATCGTTTTGATATGCATCCAAAATGTTCCTTAGCTAATTTTAGATTTAGCAAATGACTATTCTTCTATTAAAGGTTAGAGTGTTTATTATCTTTGGTATATTTATTAGTTATTGAGAAATTATTTTTTGACGTTGTGAATTTAAGGTTTTTTTTAATATTTTTTGTGTTGACATTTGTTATTCATTTTGGTATTAAATGTAACAATTGTCATTAATGGTGGTTTTGACCTGAGGCCCAATTCTCTAATTTAAAAACATTCAATTCGCAGTATAATCTCTTCTCAGTCGCACTGTCAGCTGTCACCTATATAGTAACTATTACTTAAGCTTCGCATGCATACGCGAAGATTAAGTAGTAGTTACTATACGATACAGTGCGACTGACACGAGATTATATTGTGACTGGAATGTTTTAAAATTAGAGAATTGGGCCTCTGATAACCTGCCTATTTTGTTAATATTTGTATCCCAGACATGGGAAATGTGAGCCACCTTAATAATCTAACTAAAGAACTTTGTATGTACCACATTTTTGCAAATAAATAATAATAATTATTAATATTATTAAACGGTAAATTATGTGTCGAATTGTATAGCTACAAGCTAGGTATTATGTATTTTCTACATCCGTCAGCCACTACACTAACGAAATTCTGCCAGGTCATTTTGAGACAATTTCACTTATTAAATTGAATCAAAATTCTAAACACGGCTGGGTTTCTATAGAAAATCTGAAATAGATTATGCTTCATTAAACATTGTTTGAGTAAATTTTCTGCAATATTATTTTGTTTGTTCCAAAGCAATGTGTCAAATCAAGTGGAGTGCCTTTGCCCTAGTTCAGATTCGGCGCAAGGTTTATAAGGAGTGTGGCGCTTCCATAATCAAATTAATTCTCCTACGCCTATTTAGCTACTGACACAATTAGAAATCGGAGACAGTATACAAAAAAGAATAGACATAGCAAAAGACGTTGTTGTCAATTCTCGTATCATAATGTTGAACTTGATATTTTCATACAAGATCTGTCAGTTTTGAGTTTTTTTTTGACTCTATTTATAATTATTGTTTGAATATGTTCGACATTAAATTCGACATTATGTGAATTGTGAATAAAGGTAATTTTTTTTAAGGGATTTTTTTACAAAATGACGACAAAATTGGTCACAACCAATCCTAGAACCTAGTCTTAAATTGTTGTTCGCAGACTATTGGTTCCCGTTACGTCCGATGCCACAAGGTAGCGAATTGATTTTATAGCCACAAGGTCAACTGTAAAGTCAACAAGATAATTGTGTTACGGTTTCAGACGTCCAGTCAATTTCTCATCTATCGTTTTATTAGGTATATTAACTTACTACTGTTGTGGAAAATTATTACCGACACGGTCACTGTACCACTTCCACACGCTCCGGCAGATATCAGAGAACAAGAGTTTCCCCAAGAAGCAGTAGCCGTCATATGCCGGTTGTATTACTACGGTGGCTATAATTTTCAACCTTAGGCCGTTTGTCCACCACCGCCGTCACCGTCACGTCACCGAGAACGAGATGACATACATTAAGGCTGCGTTTCCATTGACGCGGAGTTGGGCGGAGCGGTGCTTAGCGGTGCATGAATTGACCAATCACTATGCTCGAAATCTCTGCTCCACTTCAATGGAAACAGCACGAGCGGAGCGGGGCAGAGCTGGATATTCATATAAAATAAGCGAGGTGATGCGGAGCGGAGGACAGCGGGGCGGTGCGTTGCGGAGGGTAGCTATATGCTCTTTCTGAAAGATGGAGACAAACTGAGCTCAAAATTGCGCAATTCCAAAGTTAGCTCCGCTCCGCTCCTCTCCTCTCCTCTCCGCTCCGCTCTGCTCCTCTCCTTTCTGCTTCAGTGGAAACACTTACCACTTTTCACCGCTATTCTCCGCTCATCTCCGCACAGCTCCGCGTCAATGGAAACGCAGCCTTACTATAGCCGCGTGTCCACGGCACGTCCGTCACCCGAGCGTCATTTCATATGAAACTCGACCCAAAATAATCTCGTTCTCGGTGACGTGACGGTGACGGCGGTGGTGGACAAACGGCCTTAGGCTTCACATACACGAGCGGCACGATGTTAATACACGTCTCGGCGGCAGCCGTTGATAGCTGCTGTAACAATTGCAAGCGTCGGTATAGGTCGACGGTTGCCGCCGACGGGTGCAATTGCCTCTGCCGTTGACATCGTGCCGCTGGTGTAGAAGAGCGCTTAGGTCAATAATAAACAAATATCTAATATCTGTCTGACACGGCTTTACGACCATTATAATATTATGACGATCGTAATTTCGTAGGAAATCAGAGCTTTAACAGATACGTGATATTTGTGTTTAAGCTCGGGTGACCGACAGAAGTTTCAAGAATACGTTACAATCTCAGTAGCGATAGCTGACCTACTTAAGAATAAGTTGTTTTGTTTCTTTTGGGACAGTTTATCTAAGGCGAGTTTATTTTTCTACAAAATGATCCGTGTATTCCATGTTTATATCCTACTAATATTATAAACGCGAAAGTTTGTGAGTATGGATGGATGTTTGTTACTCTTTCACGTAAAAACTACTGAATGGATTTGAGTGAAATTTGGAATGGAGATACTTTACGCGCAGGACTACTTTTCATCATCATCATCATCATCATCATCAATTTTCATAATTTTTCACGCGGGTGAAACCGCGGGGCGCAACTAGTATAAAGATATTTATGAGTATATAAGGTATATTATCAAAATGGACTTTTGTATTCACCATCACCAGCCTTTTTACGTCCACTGTTTGACGAAGCATTGGATTTGCCATAATCACGCACGCTTGGCAGAAGGATTGGTAATCGCAGTTCGGTGTTAAGTACTCAGGTAGATGCTGCTGCCCATCCTCTGGTCTAATCCCTTAGTAAGGCTTTTACTACATCCACGGGAGGAGAAGGAGGGGTATATTCTTAGGCCAGACACACTAAAGCACTTTTTTATTAGGAAGGTATGAAGAAATGAATATTGGATTATTTCTTTCTACCATCACACTTAAAATTGAATAAGTGAATGGATTATAAAATGAGAGAATATGCTAAGTTCTTACTTTTTTCAGTACATTTATTACATTATAAAACAAGAACAAAGAGACAAAAACAAAAAAAGCCGTTATTTTTGCACAATTTGAGCATATTTCACCCACATTATACGATCCTTACGTTTTCAAAGCGATACACATAAGTAGCGCCTTAAATAGGCTTATGAGGCCAATAAAAGAGGGTGCGGTGTAGGGCTGTAAAATTACGACAGTAAACACCTTTTTTGTTCAATGAATTTAGGTTACAGTGTAGGTTATGGGCACAGTACGTTGAAACTCCTCTCAGGGTGTTCATTTTCCAAAAAATATTGTGTGCAAAAAGTGCACAGTTAAAATTTTCACAGTTGTTACAACATATTTTTCAGTGAGATCGAATTATTTTACACCGTTGTGGCAACTGAAAAAAAACAGTTAGGAAGCCAACAGTAAATATACAGGATGTAAAAGGACAGCTCCCGAATATTGAAGATACCGGTAAAGCTACCTATATCATAGCTATATAAAATAGTGCGAGTTCACCGAGCGCACCGGTTGCGCGAGTTCAAAGCTCCTGTTCAGCTGATCGACGCGCTGCGCCAATATTTCTTAGATGGTTTTCATTGCTTTTTTTGAAATTTTTATTTATAAACGTGTTTTTACTGATGGAAATTAGGTGTGAGGTTTGTGTTCCTTTTATAATGTTTTATTGATATTTAAAGAAAACACGACAAAAGCGGCCCAAAAGTGAGCGTTTTTTTTCGCTTTTTTTCAGCTTTAATATTTTCAGAATCGTGGTCTGAGTGCACTATTTCAGTTTTCGGGATTAGTGTTTTTACACCCGTTATAGATGTATAAACAGTTACAGGAAGTTTTTGGTCAATAATAGCAATGTATCCACAGTAAATTGAAGTAATTGTAACGATTTCCATACAGTTACAGAATCTACAATAAAATGATTGACACTGTTTTATCAGTAAAAATAACTGTTTTACTTAAACTGTTTTTTTTTTCAGTTATGCTAAAACAGTAACTTTTATCGGTTTTCGGGTTACTCGAACTGTATTTTTTTTTCAGTGTGGCACAACTACTGTTCTCAACTGGATACCGTTAGATATTCTTGCTTACCACCATGATTATTCGTCTGCACTCAAAATTTACTTCTTTTTTTTGTTCATATCTGTAGAATAATGGTAATATTTTCAAGAGTTAATTGGTTGATTTAAAACTTTACTTTGCTGTAGCACATATATGAATCTGCTACAGAAAAGCTGCTCTAGCGGAAAGATATTCTATTAGGAGCGCTTTACGCATGAACGAACAGCGTATAAAAATCACCGCATCGGAATCACGTTGAAAATACCACTTGCAGTTTTAGTGTTTAATAAAATACCTACACGCAAGTTATAGAAAGACTCCTTGAATTTTCGCTGACTGTACTACTTCAATAGCAAGTTCGTCACAGGATCTATTTGTAATTCGAAAACTGCCTAAAAATTTAATGGATCTATTAGTAACTCCAAAGTCCACATGATCATAACCAAAGGATCCATCAGTAATTACTCAGAATTACGTCTCATAAATAAATGTATCATCATCATTATCAGCCTATAGAAGTCCACTACTGGACATAGGCTTGTCATAGAATGCCAATGACGTCATGAACAGTATTTTACAATGTATATCCACTGAGTTCTACTTTTAAGATGTCGTTGGTCCATCGGTGGTCTTCCTACATGGCGTCTACATTAATATATATATCATCATCATCATCAGCAGCCTTTAGACGTCCACTGCTGGAAGAGGCCTCATAACATACAATGGGAGCCATTGCCATAATCACCACGCTTGGCAGGCAGATTGGTGATCGCTTTAATCGTGTTGATTACTCAGGTGGATGCTGCTGCCCATCCCCTGGTGTAATCCTTATTGATATTCGGTGTATTGTATATGATGTAATACATGTATGTAAATATCTAAATTATAATAAGCCAAAAGACACCCATTGCTGGATAAAAAACCTTTCCATAGAATGTCACTACGAACAGTTTTAAGCCACTATAATGTAGATACCTGGTATTTACAAAACTTTCCGTTACAAAAAAGCTGACCTTTCAAACCAAAAATCCAATTCAAAATTAATTTCCATCTAAAGGTTGCCTAGAAGATCGCTATTTTGTGATAAAACTGCTCATTAATAATAATAATTATTATAAATGCTGAACATTTCACACAACATTATCTAGCCCCAAGCTCAGCAGAGCTTGTGCTATGGGTACTAGATAACTAATATATTTAATACAATACATTATAATGTAATCTATGGATAGATATTTTTTATTATACATAGAAAATACCCAGACCCAGAACAAATATTTGCAGATCACACAAACATTTGTCCCGCAGTGGGAATCGAACCCGCAACCTCTTGCATCTCAGCCGGCTACTCGCCCTTCGCGCCACAGAGGTCGTCATTCATTCAATATTTCCCGGCATAACACAAACTTAGTTAAGCAAACTAAACAAAATGTCTGAAATGCGAGTTCGGAATGTTAACATTGTAATCAGAGGCGCGAGTTGCAGCAACCGCCTCAAAGAGAAACTTTCCTTGTAATTTGATGGAGCGGATTCACGTCAAACAACGTCTGACCGCCCAGCGACATGCCATGCCGTCACAAACTCAATTTGCCAAAATTAACTTTGATAAGTTGAGTTGAGTACCTATGTCAGTAGCTATTTTTAACCGACTTCAAAAAAAGGAGGAGGTTGGTTCTCAATTCGGTTGTATTTATGAGGTAAGTCTTAGAATAAAGACTGAAGCAAAGTAAGTCTTAGAATAAAGACTGAAGCAATACAGTCCTTATTTTAAGAGGTAAGTACATAATTTTTTTTTTTTTTTTTTATAAACTGACGTGTAGGTATAAGCTCTCGAATGAATGAACATGGAAGTAATAAGTACTATGTTAGTACTTATTACTTCCATGAATTCGAATTAGCAAGTTGAAGTATATAGCAATGGGCAGATCAATGGCTAGCAAAACTGACAACCGTTGGCAGGTTCTCGAGCGATGACCACAAGCCGGACGAAGTGGTATAGGAAGGCTCTCTGCTCGATAGAAGAAAAAAAAACGTCGCAGGAAGTCAGTGGATGGAGGCGGCCCAAGACCGTGGACCGTTTTCATCGTGGGTTGCACAGCCACAGGAATTAGACTTGACAAGTGTTGAACTCATCGCCGCCATTGCTTTCCACGATCAACCCGGCTAACGCTTTCTACGAATACACACTCATAAATAAGCCAAGCAGCCAGGACAAATCTTATACCAACGAAAATTGCTAAACAAGTTTGGTAATATATTTTATTGTTTTGAGAAAACCCTTTATTTTTCAGTAAATGGTGAGTTGAACCTGTTTTCGAATTTCAATCTCTGGATTTTCTACAATATTGCTTCAGGACTTTTATGAACTTGAAAGAGCCTATTTAATCCTATTTAGTCTACCTATAATACCTATAAGAACCTATAATAGCCTTTTTTATCATCGCATTTAGGAGGTTAAAATTCTGTACTCTAAAAAGAGAAAACCTATGTTCATAAAATAGCTTTTTATAAAGAGCAAAGGGCTTTTAGCCAAAATACAAATAGAAATAACAAGATATTGAAAAGACTATTTCATGTATAAAGCAGGTTGCCATCGATTATCCACAGCGCTTGCCGGCATGAAGCCTTTATCCAGGAGTTCACACTGGTAGAGTCTGTTCAGAAAGAGAACCGTCGTGGCCAAATTGTGAACTAACGTTTTGAACTGCATATTACAACCATAACTAGGAGCTGGTTTCTTTCTGTCGGCATTTTGAATCATAAACTAAAGGAATAGCTAGTTGTAATAGAATCAAAACGGATCAGACGCGCTATTGTATTGCCCGCTAAACAAAATAGGTAATAAAGTACAGCAGCGCCCTCAAATCCCACGACGGTTCTCTTTCTGAACAAACTCTAGACGTTGTGAATAGACAGAAGGCGAGAACCTGTTTTTTATGTGATCTCTCCTTAGGTCTGTGAGTCCCATGGGGGCGTCAGTTGGACGCCGTATCAGAGCCAGGATCAAATTACATATTTTATTTAAGCTTTAAAGAGATGATTGTGTGTATAAGACAGTTATTTTCATTACTTCTAATACATAAAAATAAGTACTTATATATAAATAAGTTTTTGTTATGATGTGTCCGGCCTAGGAATATTAAAGCCCTCTGCTTTATCTCGTGGATGTCTTAAAAGCATTGAAGATTACATCAAGGGATGGGCAGCAGCATCCACTTGAGTACAAAATACCAATACTAATGTTAATGTAATGTTAGTAGTAGAACTTCATGTGAAAGAGTTCGTCCAAGGAAGTACTACAACCGTACCTATTTCTGCTGCCAAGCAGTAGTACTTGCATTGCTGTGTTTCGGTTTGGAAGGTACGGGTGCCGGTAAAATTACAGGCACATGAGACTTTTCATCTTCATGTCTCAGGGTCGGCAGCGCGCGTGTGATGCCTTTGGTGTTGCAGGCGTCCACAGGCTACGGTAGCTGCTTATCATCAGGTGGAGCCGTAAGCATGCTTGCTTACCAAGTTGCATAAAAAAAAGAAAGAATACTGCGATCACCAATCTGCCTGCCAAGCGTGGTGATTATGGCAAATCCCTCCATTGCATTCTATGGTGGACGTCTGACGACTGATGATGATGATGAGCGTATTTCTAAACAATGGCTATGAAGTTGGCAAGTCTAGCCCTAGCTAGACCAATCTAGTGATAGGGTCTACATGATACATCATTGACTCAAATCAAATCAAAATAATTTTATTCATTGAAATCACAAGGATCATTTTGAATCGTCTTATAACTCTGTCATGACTTAACAATTTCTACTTTTATCTTCTGTAGGTACTAGGTAAGAATACCTTCTAGTATTTGAAGTACCTATATGGACTGAGGAGAAAATGGATTGGTTTCAGGATAACTGAAGCCAATCTGCTTTCTAATAAGTATAGTTAATTGGCTTAGGGTTTTTGATTTACAAATAAGTTCCTACTTACAAACTAATTAAAAGTTTTCGATCTCTATGAAACCGTTAGGGGAAAGCAGATGTCGGTAGGCGAGCTTTTGAAAAACACTTGCAAGAAAGTTTTCTCATTAGGTATTTAGTATGAATTGGTTGGTTCTTTGTCTGTCCGTACGTTTTCCGAAGTGCACAAGAAAATGCTGCAGGTAATTTAAGGATATATTTAATATGTTGGTTAGGTTTTGCGGGTAGGCAAAAACTTTTATACTTACTATGTATATTGTATATAGTTAGAATGTATACTGTTGTACAAATGTGCGGGAGAGAAAAGTGTATATGAAAATGCATTAGCGGGAAGAACAATAATAACCATATTTAATAATTACTTTTTCTGAACATTCATTTAAAAAAAGAAATAATAAGTGAAAATTGCGCGCCGCGCTTATTTTCGTTTTATTTAAAGAATTTTCAATTTGAGTTTACTTTCTTTATACATATTTGAAATGCCGACATGTTTACGTACACTGCTGTACGAAGCCTCTCCCATTAAATACAATAAACAATAGGGGAATTTGCCATAATCACTAGGCTTGGCAGGCAGATTGGTGATCGCAGTTTGGTGTGTGTTGTTCTCGGGTACAATATAAAATAGATGAACAAATATACAACATATATATAGTATATATATATATATATATTGTTATATATGCAACGGTATAGTAACAATTCCGCTACTGTCCAACGAAAACTCTGAAAGAATTCGACACGTGTTTCGCCTGTCAACGTAGCTACCTCAGGAAACAGTAGGCTCACTGCGTGCTAGAACAACAAAGACACACTACTGCAAAAACTCCGCAGCCAGCATGTTGCCTCACCGAACGCCGAACAGAAAGATAGACTACCTCCATATTTACCTACTCAGGTAAATATGCTGCTGCCCGTCTCCTGGTGTAATCCTTTTACCTTTAAGTAAAGCTTTTATTACATCCACAGGAGAAGGAGGGGTATATTCTTAAGCTTGGCACACCACGACAGCACTATGTGTCCGAAAAAGATTCCCGCCTTCCTTTCTTCCCTCAGTGAACAATGTACTATTGATTATATCTAACGCCTGTTTGATACGTCAAGTAGAGTCAGTATTCACTCAAGCGATGATAGTACAGTCAAATTAGGTGATTTTTTGCACAAGTGTGGAACTAATTAGATGTAGTCATGAAAACTTTTCTAATTGTTTACAAATCACCTCTAATAATCAGCATCAGTAATTTCACCCTCTGGAACAGTGTGAAATAGGGTGAAAACCATAAAAATATCCGTAACTTAATGGGGGAAATAGAAGTAGTCGGTGCAATTTGGCATAGACTTTGAACCGTTATGATCTACATTTGCACCAAGTATTTTTTAAATCCGACATACGGAACATACAAAAAAAAACATTTACAAAAAAAACTTTTTGTGGTTATTACGGCTCCGGGAAAAGTAAGGTAGTCGGTGCAAATTGATAGACTTATCAGAAAAATGATCGAAATACATTACCAGGTTTGCACCTTGGTGCGTCTCACGGAAGGCACTTTTCCATATTTTACTGTCGCTCTACTTCGGGGAAAATGAATGTAGTTCTGGAAATTGACTTAAACTTATTTATTCAATTAGTACTACATCCGCCAGAAGTTTTATACTGGTTTTTTTTTACGGAAGATGCATTTGTTCAACACTGTGTTCCCTACATGCACGTGGTTTTTATTAAAATCATAATGCACTTAGACAGTCTCTCTATACGTAATTTAACTTGCATCAAGTAATATCTTTCTATTTTAAAATTTACGGCCTTTTTAAGTTTGTACCTAATATTTAAAAGCCTTCCGTAAGCGCCAGAAACGGTGCAAACCTAGGATAAGCTTCTTTTCGTGTCATCTAACGTTTCCATAAGAATCCACGACTACACGACTTAGGTCCACACTTTTTGCTAATTTGCCTGTACTATGAATAGGTTTGTGAAATATATCCCCTGGAGTGCTAATGTTCATAGATTCTATCACATCATTTTACAATCTCTGTCCCACTTTGGGCAGAGGTTTAGTCCCAGGCCTAAGCCATCGTCTTTGAAAGCTTACAACAAATTTGTTTTTCCTAAAGTCACAGTTAATGTTTTATTCATTTTAATCACAGCTTAGATACTGCAAACATTAATCATTTTAAGGTCAAAGTTAATTATATTTAATTCAATAAATACAAGAATTATTTTGAATATTTTTTTTTGGTTATTTTAATAAGTGCCAGTGTAAGTAGATGACACCCGCCTGATGTTAAAAGCGCTTATCTCTGCCAATAACAATACATAACCTCACAGGCGACGTCCACCTAGTATGTGCTCTAATACTTGGCACTGCAAAGCCCCCCTAAGACATAAAGATGAAAATGGTCATGTGCCAGTAATTTCACTCGTCTTATGTGCCTGTATTTTTTTTCATTAACTTTAATTATGCCTGTTCGTCACGACCAAACCTTGAACAATCAGGAACAAACACTATTTGGCTATTTTTTTAAATAACCTTGATAAAAAAGCTCCAATATGGAACCAACCGATCTAAGGGAAGCTTGAACATTCGACATTGAAAAAGAGTACTCAGTAGTACATCATCATTGTGTTGCCCTTATCCCAATTTATTTGGGGTCGGCACAGTATATTATAATTTTACTAGTCATACTGCAGAAAGATTTGGCTAGATTTTTACAGTCGGCCGCCTGCCTGACACCAACCTTCCTTAGGAATGTTGTAGGTTGTAGTACTCAGTAGTAAAAAAAGTTAAAAGTAGCGAGCAATATTATTAATTTAAAAAGAAATACATTGTAATTGAATCTTACCCTTATTACAAAATACAGTAGGTAATGCCTAAATAACACGACCCAAATCACCTGAGCAACCTTTTTACCAAGATTCACTCTCAGGCACGTTAAGTAAAGAGCTTCCCAAATATTTCGGTTTTCATTTAGGTAACAGCAACGCCATTCCACGAGTCTCATCTAATTTTATCGTATACACATCGAACACATTTCGGTAGGAACAGGGGTCGGAAATGATTCAGCTGGTTCACTCGTTGCCTTGTAGAAGAAAAACTATGGAAATCAATCAATGAAGTACTGCTTTAAATTTTGTTATGAATTTTTGTACACTTTGCACAAAACGTACATAAACCAGCACGCATCATCATAATTAGCAGCCTGTAGATGTCCCCGACGAAGCTTCCCCCATAAAATCAATCAATACGCTTAGCGGATCGGTGATCGCAGTATTCATGTTGAGTACTCAGGTGTATACTGCCACCCATACCCTGTGTCTCCTTTTACGACATCCATGGGAAGAGACGGAGGGGTCCACCACTTAAATGTGTAAAGTGAAAACATGTTATCGGCGCACTTCAAGAAAACTGATTGAAAATGAAGAACGGTGAGCATGGAATCTCAATAAGTACAAAAGTAATGGAAAAAATACATGTTTTTCTGCAAATCTGTTAGATTATTCCATCTTCGCTTTGATGGACCAGTCTCAGTGAATTTACGTATTAAGGAAATTGTCTCTTATGTAGTGCCATAGTATGTTCGGCCTAAGAATAGATCTCTCCGCATCCTCGCGTGGATGAAGTAAAAGCCTTACTAAGGAATTACACTAGGGGATGAGCAGCAGCATCCACCTGAGTAATTAACACCAAACTGCGATCACCAATCCGCGTGCCAAGCGTGGTGATATATGGCAAATCCTCCCATTGTATTCAATGGGTGAGGCCTCGTCGAGCAGTGGACGTAAACAGGCTGGTGATGATGATAATTATGTAGTGACCTAGATATTCTCTTTTTTACGCTGTGCTACGTAGTAAGGGCTATTACCCGGCGTGCCAGCCCGGAAAACCGAAATTACATAAACGGTACATTGAATTTTCCTATAATCGGCTGACAGCCCGGGGGCGATGGATGTCATCTAGTTTAACATGTTCTAGGCTATTTTATTAATTAACTATAGAGCTTTCCCACCTGCAGCTTTGTTTGTGAGGTATAGTTTATCAAAATCCCATCCTACTTCCTACTAATATTATAAACGCGAATGTTTGTGAGTATGGATGGATGTTTGTTACTCTTCCACGTAAAAACTACTGAATGGATTTTAATGAAACTTTACAATAATAAAGCTTATACATCAGAATAACACATAGGCTACAATTTATAAAGATATTGTGTAAACTGTCCATAATATGACGATAAGTCAAAGTCAAAGTCAAAGTCAAAGTCAAAGTCAAAAAGAACTTTATTCATTGAAATCACAAGGATCATTTTGAATCGTCTTATATAAAATTAAATTACTCCTGTTCCAACGCGACCAAGCCTAGAAGAATCAGGCAACAAACTCGGCTTGGCTTACATAAATGGTCCGTCTTACCACTAAGTGAGAAGCGCCTGTGTGGTGCCTCGGAGCAAGGAGTTGCTGATACATAGTAAATGAGAACTTAAAAACCTTAGGAAGGTAGTCAAAAGTAAATAAACATCAGCAAAAATATGCAAGACAGCACACGCTACGCTTGTTATACTTATAAATAATAATCTAATACAAACATGTAAATAGGTAATTACAGATATTGCAAATTTCCATTTTAGCAGTCGAGGGGCAGAGCGACATCAGGCCACGCGGCTTTATCATTAATATAGTCATCAAGAGTGTAATACGCTTTCTTAATTAGATTCATCTTTATGTAGGATTTAAATCTTCGAATAGGAAGCTTAAATGCACCTTCTGGAAGTTTATTATACAACCGTACAGAATTCCCCATAAAAGACCCACTTACTTTCTTTAATCGAAATTTTGGTATATTTAGTTTGTGTTTATTTCTCGTGTTAATACCATGCACGTCACTTTTTATCATAAAACTATCCAAGTGTTTATGTGTATGTAATAATATTTTATAGATATATTGCGATATTACTGTAAGAATATTGATTTCTTTGAAACGCTCTCTCAAGGAATCACGCGACTTCATTTTATAAATGGCACGTATTGCCCGTTTTTGCAAGACAAAAATAGCTTGGATATCTGCTGCTTTACCCCACAGTATGATACCATATGACATAACACTATGGAAGTAGCTAAAATAAACAAGCCTAGCTGTAGCTTCATCAGTAAGCTGCCTTATTATACGAACTGCATATGCAGCGGAACTAAGTCTACCAGCAAGAGCCACAATTTGTGGTGCCCACTGCAACCCTGCATCAATATTAAGCCCTAAGAAAATGGTAGACTTGACAAGATCAAGTGTCTCCCCATTTATTTTAATATTAGTTGGATAATGTTTTACATTTGGCAATGTGAATTTGATGCATTTGGTTTTTTTAGCATTAAGTAAAAGATTATTAACTGTGAACCACTCAAGAACACGCGATAGTGAATCATTTACATCATCGTAATTAGATTTAGATCTATCAACTTTGAAAATCAAAGAAGTATCGTCAGCAAACAGAACTATGTCACATATGTCTTTCACAAAAAAAGGGAGATCGTTAATGTAAACTAGGAATAAAAATGGGCCTAGTATTGAACCCTGTGGCACCCCCATGACAATAGTCGATCCTGAAGACCTTTCACCACCAACATCAACTTTTTGGACTCTATTGGATAAGTAAGAATTTACAAGATTAATTGCCTGATTTTGTATGCCATAATGTTTTAACTTGGAAATTAAAGTATCATGCCTCACGCAGTCAAAAGCTTTGGACAGGTCGCAGAAAACTCCGATCGCGTCCTGCGAGTTCTCCCATGCTTCAAATATGTGTTCTAAGAGCATGGTACCAGCATCGGCTGTCGAACGACCCTTAGTAAATCCAAATTGATGACTATGAAGAAGTCCGTGGAGGTTGAAGTGTGACAATAACTGAGTAAGAATAAGTTTCTCAAAGATTTTACTTAACGCAGGCAATATAGAAATTGGCCTATAATTACCTGGATCTTTTTCATTACCAGACTTGAACAAAGGAATTAATTTACTATGTTTCATAAGATCAGGAAAGACTCCCTCGTCAACACATCCATTGAAAATATAGGCCATACACGGCGCAATATCAATAATTATAACACCTAACACCTTTGTAGATATTCCCCAAAGGTCTTCAGTATTTTTAATATTAAGTGACTTAAATGTCTTAACAATATCAATGGCATTAACGTATCTGAAACTAAACGCGACCTCACACTTATCAACACTTAATTCCAATAAAGTAGATGCTCCAGAGGCAGTTGATTTTAAAGATTGAGTCACAATATTAGGTATACTAGAGAAAAAACTATCAAAGGCATTTGCGACCTCAATATTATTTGATAATATTGTATTGTTTACGTTTAAATTAATTTGTTTACTACGAGGTTTAGCTTTACCTGTTTCATTATTTATTTATTTCCAAGTTGTCTTAATTTTATTTGTTGATTTTTCTATTTTATTTCTCAAATGCAATGATTTTGCTGCATGACAAACTTTTTTGAAGGTCTTGGAATAGTTCTTTATGTACAAGATAAACGTTGGATCGTGCAACATTGATTCTCTAGCCGCATAGAGTTCATATAATTTATTCCTACTTCTATAAATACCGGTTGTAGCCCAATCAGCTAACCCGACATTAGCTCTAGCTTTACATTTTTTTAACTTAAATATCTCACTATGTTCCTCACATATCAACTTAAACAAACTAGTAAAAAGGTCATTCGGATCATCTACGCACGGTACAAGGGGCATTTTAAGTTCAATAGTGCCCTGGAACTTCTTAATGCGACTTTCTGTGATAGGCCGATAAGTGAATTCCTTAGGTTCACCTACAAAATTACAAGTAAATATAGCACTGTGACCATAGTGATCTGAGGTGAAATGTTTAATTACTGATTTATCAATTGGAACACTACTGCAATAAAGTCAAGTAAGTAAGTCAAAATAAGTGTCAAGTAATTAGGAAAAAATCTACCATCTGCGAGCTATTCTGGCGTGCGCTGCCAAAACCGCTAGAGTTACACATATGTAATGTATGATAGAAATGTTTATCTTAAATATTCTTACAAAAAAGCTCGCCACATTATATATCTATATCTTATGTGTAAGCCATTACAGCCAAAATGGTGGCTTCTTCACGTTCAAACAGCTGAACGAATTTGAGTGAAATTTGGAGTGGAGATATACCCTGGATTAACACATAGGCTACTTTTCATCATCATCAATTTTCATCATTATTCACGCGGGTGAAACCGCGGGGCGCAACTAGTATACAATAAAAACCTTTCACACTTCAATTTAGTCTATTTTTTCCTTCCGAACTTACATTGGCTTGGCACCTAGTAAAAATAAAATTCAAAATTGCATCGGTTTTCAAATTTAATTTCAATATAAAATATGCTTTAACTATAAATATGAGTCGACCCTCTGCGAGAACCATTAAACCCTCTTACCACATTGGTTCTTTCACCATCGATTACAAGGCTTTTTTAGTGGCCCTTCTTACCACAGTACCTACCTATATTGTAAAACTGTGATCAAAGGCCCAGTTACCTACGCTAGCGCGGAGATTTTAGTTTTTTTTTTTTTTATTTATGCTACTTGGCAATCTGACAAGCTTACGGCCCACCAGATGGAAAGCAGATACCGTAGCCTATGAACGCCTGTAACACCAGAGGCATCACACGCGCGCTGCCGACCCTGAGACATAAAGATGAAAAGTCTCATGTGCCTGTAATTTCACCGGCACCCATACCCTTCAAACCGAAACACAGCAATGCGAACACTACTGCTTGGCGGCAGAAATAGGTACGGTGGTAGTACTTCCCCGGAGGAACTCTTTCACAAGAATTTCTACTACTAACACAAACAAAAATAGTTGGGTTTTATTAGGCACCTAGTCAAAATATGTTTATTTTTTTTAAATAAAAACTTACCAATTAATTAAATAAGTACTTACAAGTTTGTTTTGAGGGAACTTTACAATGCATAAAATATATCTGTGTGCAAAATATCATAAATAGAGCAAATTGCATTCTATGATGCCGAAAAAATTTATGAATATATAATTTTTTTAATATACTTACAGGGCCTTCTTTGGAAAAATAATTATATTATGGAAGATATTTTTACCTGGCCTTTCTCCAAAACGTCTTTGATTTGGTCAGAATAAGTACGCCTAGGTGTAACCTTCAAACTGGAAAAAAAAAACTTTAATATAAACTCAGATACTTAGCCTACTGTTACTAGTCTCGTGTAGAATCAAGAAAGAACCAGTTTCACAACAAACAAAAGATTCAGAAGTCTACTCTCTTATTAAATTTTGTAGCCCCTCGTACCTTGTTTTTCTACAACTCTCCCTGGGCTTAAGAAGTTAAACAACTTCATTTGTTAGTTAAATTCAAATCTTTTAATCCAATTACAAGTCCAAACGTGTTGTAACAACTTGAAATATCTAACTTTGCTCATTATAAAACGTTATTTAAATTGACATCATTTCAAAACATTCAAATGGAAGAATTTTGTTGAAACTGTGAAAACTTATTAATGCCTTGGAATCAGAAATAATTTTTATGTAACAAAGTTCTTGCGTTATTTATGTTTATTTATCTCGGATGTTGTAAGTACAATATAAATAAAATTATATACTTATCCCATAGAACATCTATCTTAGTAATATTTAACAAGATTTATTATACAGAAAGAATAATGAAACTAATACAAAATTTAAAATATACAAATGAATCAGTTGAGACTTTTGTATTTTTTCTGTGTAGTGATAGATATCTATCTATCTTTATTTAATAATTTAGGTTAAGTATAACAATATTATTTGGATTATGTTAACTATAAATACGGTCTATTGTGTCTCTTGTTTTGATCGTATTTTGTCTGTGCGATCAAAACACAACAACAACACAAATTAACCTTTTATCTCTAAGGTATGATGCTCAGTTTACGGAGCTTATCATTTATGTACAACTTGGAGTATACCCTCCATGAAATACCCATGTAACTGAAAATCCCGTGACAACAAATGTTTTCTGTGCATGCGGTCTCGAGGGATGAGTGATTTGAAACGTATCTTTTTATTCTCATGAAAATCATTCGTGAAAGTTATTTTATAAGTTTTCGTGTTTTTATATACAGATTGCAAGAAAAGCAACAGTCAATCAAATACGAATATTCCAGACGTAAGAACATAAGGAGTTTCGTACATACTATTATTGATTGTCGTCGATTACGCTGTGTTTTTTTTTCACCCGACTGCGCCAAGCAAAGTATTTTTAATTATTTGCTGTGTATGGAATGATCCCGGGGTCCCTTGAAATGTGTATCAAGCATTTTTTATTTCAAATGGTTGTGCAACCCGCCTGGACGGAACCAAATGGGAACTCTGACCATTAATTCAACACACACAACTGTGTTACACGTTTTGCCTAAACTACGTTTTTCGAAAGCCATCTGTCTACACGATCGCAATCAATTCCATCGCAGTAACATGAATAACAATAGCTTGTTTTCGTGAAAAATGTGTCCATTTATCCAGGCTGGGCATCGCAGAATTTGAGACCAGAACCCTAATAATACAAAAAACATTACTAGCGTGTAGAAGGACAACTCCTTTTTTAGTTCTCTGCGCGAACATTATGGTTATTTTTCTTTATGGCCCACGACCATCATCCGTGACGTGAGCATGTCAATTATGACATTTCTGTATTGACGGGAACTGAAATTGACGTAGGAACGTGTTGTGGATGGCGTTTTGAACACAATAACGCACGCTAAGACTTTAAAGAGATTTATTTTCCAAATTTGCTGGCACCTGATACATGGATATAGTGTAGACTGACGCATCGTAAAAAAACTATCTTAGTTAAACAACAACTAAGTAGCATAAAAAAACAAATTCAATAAAAACACTACAACTTCAATATTTCGGTAAATCAAAAACAGAAATAAGTTCTAGAAAAATAATTGTATGAAAGCGTCGCCAAAATAGGTTTCGTATTTAAATTTAAAATTAGCTTTATTAATCAGTTCAAAATCGCTTGGTTGCGAGATAGGCCCCAGACCACTACAATTCTGGACCATGTTTCTGCTGTGGTAGTAGGTACTACCTAATAGTAGTGCAAAAACATGATTTCGACATTACAAGTGTTCAGACTGATTGATAATTTTGAGTTTTTAACCGACTTCACAAAAAAGGAGGAGGTTCTCAAGTAGGTTGTATTTTTTTTTTGTATGTTTGTTACCTCATGTCTCCGCCGTTTATGAAACTATTTGGAAAATTCTTTTTTTAATTGAATATATATATACTTCCAGATAGGTCCCATTTTTTTCAGAACCCAGTTCTGATGATGGAATCCATGAGAAATTGAGGGAACTCCTCAAATATTGTAGGTATACATAGAGCGATTTTGATATTTTCAGCAACAAATCAAGCATTTGCATTCAGAAAGTATCATAACCCTTTCACCACTATGGTTTTTTCATCACTTTTTTTTATCCAGATTTTTAGTCGAATACAATGGCGGAAGTCGGTTTTTTAAATGAAAAGTTATATACATTATAGTTTAAACAGTCGCCTTCAGCAAGCCTTCTGTGTGACTAATCAACCCGGTAAAGTGATTCAGCCTCAACAAGTATCTCTTAAACCAATAAACTCATAAAATAAAATAAATAAATAAATAAATAACTAAATAAATGCTGGACATTTCACACAACATTATCTAGCCCCAAGCTAAGCAGAGCTTGTGTTATGGGTACAAGATAACTGAAAAAAAAAAAAAAAAAAAAATGTAATATAATATAAATATATGTGCATATAAAATGATAGTTTATATGCACAGCTTGGTCCATACGTCTAAGATGTTCACTTCTATAAGCTTAACTATAATTTATGCATATGCCAGAACCCTAATAAAATATAGGTACTGCGGCTGTCTGTACGTCATTTCTTTATGCGTGTTACAAACGTAAAATGTGTAGTTTACGTTCATGTACAAGCGGATACTATTAGGGCGATTGTGTTGACCTTGCTTTCCTTAGGAATGACCGAATTCTGGATCAATGGTCTTGTTTGTTATCAAAAGGTTCGTGGACATAATAATTTCAGTAAATTATTCCTATTTGTGTAGGACATCATCATAATATCTAATAATTATGAGTTCCATACAGTTACTGCGTTGAAGCACTGCTGGTGCCTACTTCAAATAAAATAGGTATATGAATTTCACTAGGCTTTATGAGCTAATTATATAAAAATGTACCTATTGTAGACCTTGTAAGTATGTATCTTAGTAGATACCTATTCAAAATAAGTTTATATACTATCTACTATTATTTTTTGTTTGTGCACTACCCCGAAATTGTTTTTCACATACACAAAGGTTAGCTGGAAGAGAATGCTATTTAGAACGAAGAAAGAAGAAAAAAGAAAATATCTTTATTTGCCCCAAAAATACAAGGTGACAGCAACAAAAAACAAGAACACTAACACAAAATAAAAATAAAAGAAGGTAGGTTCATAAAATAAAAAAATTTAAAACAAAATGGCGTCATGCGTGTTGTGTGGAGACAAATAGGTCCGTCACAGCATACAAACTGGACCTACAAGTAGATACGGCTCGTTGCATTTAGCATTAAGTTCGCCTATGTACTTTGAAGTTCTGGAATTAAGAATGTTCTGTATATCTATCTATCTAATTATGATTGTTAACAAAAACCTAACTCATCTCATAAAAAACCATTATCCTGCGTAAAACCACTCCTCAACTGTTAAATCGCGACCAAATTAACAAAACAAGTGGATCACATTAAAAGAGAATCAGAATAGTGATCAGAAACATTGATAACGGTCGAGCTCATCCTCCACTCAGCTATAAAAGTTGATGAACCTTCGAGAAGCACCATCGCATTCATATCGAAAGCAGGTTGCAAGCGTCTTCCTACCTGCGCTTAGTGACTCTTCTTTTAGCTGTTTAGATAACCCGTTATGATATCCCAATGAACCAATGGATTTTTCCTACTCGATAATTTTATGTGCGTCACATTACGTGCATGTCCTAGGACCAAAAATTCAAAGACATATTGTATTGTGACATTTGCTATTTATGGTATATTTATGTATGGTATGTATGTAGGTTTGTATGTACCGATATAGTATTATGCAGAAGATATATTTTTTATTTCCATATATATTCCATATATATACTTAGTATTCGTTTTAACTTCTTTCGTTTAAAACCTTTACCCTTTTAAAAAACCTATTAAAATTTACGTACACCCCCGCTTCATTTTATTATTATTTTAATTATTATTGATTATTATTATTAATTATTATGTTAAGTTTTGTTAATCTCAAACTGTAAAAAAATGATTTTTCTGGTAAGTATATTCTAACTGGGTGACCAATAAAGAACCGTTGATGCGGGTACCATGGTATCAAAACACCCAGACCCGGAACAAATATTAACAGATCACGCTAAACATTGTCTCACTGCATGAGCACTCGACCCCACTCCTTTTACGCCTCACGAGGCTTTATACCTACTTACGGATCCACATATCGTGATGAGATTCATCCTAGTATACGCAGTCACTGGGAAACGGCTAGACAATAATGATTCCAAAACACCCAGACCCGAATTGTCCCGCTGCGGGAACGACTCCGCACCTTTCACGCCTCACAGATACTCACGGAGCCATAGATATATATATATAGATATAGCATGGGAAATGTGAACAACCTGAATAATCTAAACATAAGAACTTTGTAAGTGCACAAGCTTTTACAATAGAATGTATTGTTTTGAGTTAAGAATATTGTACCTAGTTTTAAAAATTATAGCATATCTTGATTTGTGGAATAAAATATTATTATTATTATTTGTATGTAAGTATTATTAATATCGTGATCAGGTTCGTTCTGGTAGGCGCAGGTACTCAGGCACTGACAACCGGCTTACTATGTAAAAAAGAACCGCCTTACTCCTTAATGGGACCGATAATTGAAAACTTGGATTTAATCCGAGACTTGCGTAAATTGAAACGTGGTGAAGCGGAAAAAAGATAATTATTTGATATTACTGAAAAAACGAGATTCGTTTACGTTAATGATATTCAATATTAGGGACGCAAATCTTTTAATTCACTGCTTCGCGTCGATTTCCATGCCAATGCTAAGTTTTCCTTAAAATGGGGGAGTTCTAACTTTCCACGGTGACTGTCCGAGTTGATATCGTTTCAATTCAAAGTAGGTACCTACTAGTTTGTAGACTCCATCTTGTTGTACCTAGTAGATAGTTCTCTATCAAATTGTTGCCAGAAAATTATCACCCTTGTAGGCAATTAAAGCATTTTTGAGATTTACTAATCTTATAGATGATACCTGCAATTACTTTTTATACTGATTGTTAACTGCGAGAGGTACGCGTTCGATTCCTACTGCAGGATAATTTTTTGTATAATTGACAAATATGTGTATTGTATATCATAAAGTTAAATAAAATACCTGCATGCTGTTATTAATAAAAAGTTAAATCTATTGGTTTTTTTTAATTCACTAGGCAACGCCAACACCACACATAAAACATACAGAAAAAACCGGTCAAGTGCGAGTCGGACTCGTGTGGAGAGAGTGCATACAAGTAGGCAATCACGAGACCAATTACACTTGTTATTAGACAGTCAACTCATTGTATGCACATTTTCTTTTCACGAATATTTTCTATTCCCGGAAGGATTTAAAATCAAACTATTTTTGGTTAGGTTTTCCTGTTAAATGAAGAGTAAGGTCTGTATTTTTTTCAAATATTTTGGTACGGTTGTTTCGGTGATAGAGGGGAAATACTCGATTTTCGTTTTCTCATAACAAGCCCTTTCATTTGATTTGTCACGTGATGCATTCAACCTAAGTTTGCCCCTCAACCTAACCCCCATACTCAGAATGTATTTGTTTACGCTAATACATACGTCCATGATTTTGGGTCATTTAATTCTATTTAGAACCACAAAAAAACCTCAAACTGAAAGGACCTCAAAATGGTCAATGAAACATCAGCAGGAGAATAATAAAGTACGTGGTGAATAGTCGTAATTTTTCAAAAATGATACCAAGCCACGATATCTTCAATTCTATTTCTATATTATGTACTAAATTTCATCGTGTTTCCTCCAATAGTTTCGGAGAAAATAGGCAGTGACAGACACAAGAGTGGTCATAATTATAATAATTCCGTTCGTACCTTTTGAGTTACGGAACCCTAAAAACACTATATCATTCTACAGAATGTGTACCAATCACAGAACTGTGCATAATTTGTTGAAATAAATCGGACGCGTTTCGGCTCTAGAGTGTATCAAATTAATAAACTAACATAACTCAGGCTGATGTAAACACATAACCCTCCTTTGCTTAGCGCAGTTGGAAATAAAGGCCATAAGTCTTAAACATTTCCTTCCTGCAATTAATTCCTCATCAAACCGTTTTGTTCCAAAGTAGTCCAAAGTACTTAAACTCAGCCTGAATTCGTACAACATTTTTATAATCCCCTATTGTTGAAATCGCATTACTCTAAAAGCATTATTCTTGGAACACTAAAGAGTTTCTATAATACTTTGGAATTGTTCCTACACAGTACAGTAATGTTCTTAGAAAAATGTAATTGAGATAACTGGAAATAGCTGCAGAGCCATTTTATGTTATATATATTTTGTGTTGTAGGTTTTTTTTATAAATAGCTATGTTTTGTAGGCTGTATGTGTCTTGGTGTGTCCGGCCAAGAATAGACCCCTCCATCTCCTCCCGTGGATGTCGTAAAAACCGACTAAAGGATTACATCAGGGTTTGGGCGGAATCCACCCGAGTACTTAACACAAATACTGAGATCACTAATCCGCCTGCCAAGCGTGATGATTATGGCAAACCTCCACCTCACGGAGAGCCCTGTCCACTTTCGCTCGCGTAGTAAAAATTTGTATTTGTGTTAAATTATTGTTTAACTAACAGAAACTCGTTTCTCTTTGTTGTCGTGGATCGGTATAATCAATCCTTGATATCCAATCAGACCCATAAAAAAATACTAATTTGTGCATTGTGTCGTACTGATACGGCTGATTATGGCCCCACAACCTAACTGAGTATGATTTCAAAGGAGTTTCACTACGTGATAGAATCTGAAATAACGATATTCTTAGAAATCAAGATCACTGATATAGCCATAGAATTATAACTTGCTAATTCTGAGGGCTATGTCCTATTTAGGTATATCAATGGACATAGCCCTCAGAATTAGCAAGTGAAAGAGGCAATGAGCAGGTCGTAAGGCTGGCAGAACTGACAATCGCTGGGGAATAAACGTCCTCGAGTGGCGAATACAAAAAGTGTAGGAATGCCCTTTCTCGATGGACAAGGTTTATAAAAGTACCTATAGTATAGCAAGAAGTCGGTAGAAAAAGGCGGGTCAGGACCATCAGTCGTGACATTTCTATGGGTGAGGCCTATGTCCAGCAGTGGACTTCGACAGGCTGATGACGATGCCGATGATGATCTTTTTGCATTATTCAAATGAGTCTAAAATCTTTAGTTTTGGCAATACTCATTTATTTTTATTTTTACTCATTTTTTCCACTGTTGTGTGTTTTTAACCGACTTCAAAAAAAGAAGGAGGCACCAACTCCATAAACAAATGATTATAAATTTTAAATATATAATAAATATAAGTATCAATAATTTCGTTAATTGCCCTCTAATGCTCTTTGCTTTGAAGTTAAAGTAATTAAAGTATGTATTATTTTCAACTTTTTTTGTATAGGCACAGACTTGTAGTCGGTTTATGTTTTTTTCCAAAAATTCACTGCTCTTTCAAACTCAGTCGGCAGAATCGTTTAGGGACCTTGGCGGCACACACGCCAAAACGTCCAATATAGTAATAGGTACTTATTACCTCGGTGCGCAAATGTATTGTATGAAACTTTCTTTCGAATAAAAAGTTCCACACATCAAATAAGCCTACCTTATCATTATCATTTTAGATCAAAGTCCTTCTGTGGATGCTGCTGATTTTGTCGGATAGTCTTTATTGAGAAACTTTTTCCATTAAGTATTCGAAAGGAAAACGCTGGGAAAATGAACGATTGTGGTCATTTCAAACGAAATTCTCCGCCTTTCATTTATCGTTCCAGGTAAACGTTTACGGACCACCGTTTCAAATACGCTCCATCAGAAGTTTAGAGTCTCTAGTTTTGAGGAAATCAAATAAGAATTTACATTTACAGCATGAATTAAATAGCACATTACTGCCACGGCCGGCAAATTAGGGATTGATGGACGAACGTGATAAAAGACACGTGAGTTCATAAATGCCTAATTGCGGCCAAGGCTTGCATAGTACTTTTCTCAAACAATGCGCGGATATTCAAACAACTCAAATTATCTTACATTTTTCCATGGAACTTTAACTCATTATTTTGTTAAATAGGTATAGGTTAAATAACCTATTTGTCTTTTTATTTTGGCCGAAAAAAGTTTTCTGTTACGGTTCTTTCCGCTTTTTAAGTGGCAGCAAAATATTTTCATCGAACACTTTCTTCGCTTGCTCTTTTTGTTAAATTAATTCCAATTAAATACCAACAATTACTTATCACGATACGGGCGCTTACTTTTTTTATCTCCCGAGAATCGGAATCTATAGCGTACAGCCACAAAAACGTCTGTCCTGAAGTTGCTTGTTACATTTGTAGACTAGGCCCTCAGAGAAACTGTTAGCCGAGTTAGTTGTGGGCAAGCAATGCTGTCGATTAGCTCACCACTAGTCACGCCTTTATTCCTATAATTGTGCAACCCACTGTGAAAAAAACCCCTTGAGGGCCCTTTAGGGATAAAGGAGTGTGTCTTTGGTATGTATTTGGATGCTTTGAATAGTCAAAACGACGTAATTTTCAGTTGTTTTATACCTACGCATGTCTTGCGCAAAATGTGGCTTTTGCAGCATTAAAGTCACAATACGGCAATGATACAACCGCGAAGCTGCAAAACTTTATTTTATATGGCAGTAGGTTATAATGAAAATAATAACACGTTCAATGCGGATTGTTACGCGAAAAAAAAAGAATTGTATAACACTTCTTCTTGATATAGCTAAAACTAATTTTGCGAAAACTAGGAGACGTCATGTGACGAATGTACTTGAACCAAAGAAACCGTCTAAAAATCTTTGAAAAATATACGAATGTTCTGCTAGCTACGAAACTGAGGTAATGAAATTGGTGAGATACCTACTATCAACTAAAACATGTGATTTAGGTCTCTTAGTTTTCGCAAAATCAGTTGTCGCTATCTCAAGAAATATTGATGAGAAAAAAAACACAAAAAAAACGCACCACGCGAATCTTTCCATATATATAGGATTGAATGGAGATTATTATATTCTTTGCTTGCATTTTCCGTCTATTGCATAGATTTTCTCAGTATATTTTCTACAAAGCTTCACATGTATAGATGCTGCAGAGCTTAGCTATTAGAGACGGTTTAACGCGTTTTGTAAGCAACTTGAGTAGTAAAGTGCGGGCTTAAGAAATTGTACACTGTGATCCCTTTGATGCGCGTGGTCCTACTGTGTTGATTCTATGATAGACGTGAGTCTGATTCTAAGAATTGCTACATTCTACAGTCGAACCACTGATAGTTCTTATGTGGAACGAAGCAATTATTTGTTGCGCGTGGTTCGATCAAACCATGAAGACTTAGGAGTCTCTGTGGTTCACCACAATCTTGTGAAGATCAGCCAGAGGATTGTTTCATTTACCTCTGGTCATGAAGCCCTTTTCAGGCCACCATACCTCAACGTCCACTGACCTAATAATAAGGGTGAGAACCGTTGTCATGTTATGACGAACCAAGAAAGATAAGAACTTTACTAAAAGTACCAACATATAGTAATTTCTGGCCAGCTGGCATTGATAACGACGCAAAGTAAAGGGTAGCAGTATTGAAACAAAATTCCACAAAAGATGTTATAAAGTGTTAATTTTAAGCATAAAATATGTATGTCTATTTGGGCTTATTCTTTAGGTATAATTTTATTACTTATACATTTCCCATTTAGCCTCAAATAAATCCCTACATTATTATATTAGTATGGTAGAGATACAATATAAAATAGACGAACAAATATATAGTAACAATTCCGCTCCTCTCCAACGAAAACTCTGAAAGAATTCGACACGTGTTTCGCCTCTCAACGAAGCATCCTCAGGAAACAGTAGGCTCACTGCGTGCCAGAACGAAAAAGACACACTACTGCAAAAACTCCACAGCCATGATGCCTCTTCGAACGCCGAACAGAAAATCGGCAATTCAGCATTCTGTTCGGCGTTCGAAGAGGCAACATGGCTGCGGAGTTTTTGCAGTAGTGTGTCTTTTTCGTTCTAGTTCGTTTTTTTCGTTTCTTTCGTCTATTTTATATTGTAGAATGGATTTGCGCAAAGTCACGCTTGAATCAATTAATTATCTATGGTAGAGATCTCAATTATGATTGATAAATTACCAATATGGATGCCAATTACAATAAACATGCCAATTTTCATCAACCTGATGAAATTGCTTTAATTATATTTCAAGTAGATCAAAGACAATCAGCATCAATTTTCAGAGGGTACCTATAAAATATACGACAAATTGCTGTGCCGATTCCGACCATTGTCAAGTGTTTCGTAGGAGAGTAAACAATAGGCCAGACAATAATTCCAGGGGTTCGATCTGCTTTTAGATAGCCTCAACAATTCGAGGCGTACCTTCGTCAAACTAAGGACTCCCTAATAATGCCGACATTGGAATTTATGTCGACCCCAGGCTCCCCTCTTATTCCGTTGAAATTTGAAATGGTCATTTTGAGTAAAGCACCTGTCATTCCAAAGCTCAGCTTAGAATAGTGTCTAATAGAACAGAACTGTTGTGGTGATTAATCTTCGTGAAACTAGTCCGAGATACCTGCAGCATTAGACCAAAATATAATGTTTATACGGACGTAGGATTTCAACAGTTTAAAGTTCATAAATGTCTCGATGACATTGGAAATAAAAGTTATAGATGAAAGGCACTGGTCCCACCGCCAGCGACGAGCGATAAACGAGTAGAACGTATAACGAGTAGCCAGCGATGTAATAATATAATCTCTCTCTTTTATTTACACGGGAGCGATTATCTTTTGTTCGTTTCTTGGGCGAGAAAATCACCGATAGCTCATCGCTCACTCGGCGGGGTGGTGGGACCAGTGCCATAGTCATGCAGAAAATATTCTCATAGTGATAGATCGATTTAGAAACGTAAATCAACTCTTAGTTTTTTTATTTTTTTTTTCATTGTTTATAATGTGTTTGTTGTTAGACCACATACAGGATTAATACTAAGGTATTAATTTCATAATGATTACAAAATTATCAGCATGATAATATTTTATTAGCTCCAGTTAATAATTTAATAGGTTACATTGCATGTATGTGAAATCATTAATTCACACACAGAGAATACAGGAAGGACACAGATGGGCTGACGATTGCATCTCCCTATTCAGTTTGCTCTGTAATACGATTAGTATATTTCAATGCTATTGTGGCTTTAAACGGGTGCAATGTTTGTATGGTGTTTTGGTGAAATATCGATAGTTCCTAATTTTTTCGTTGAAATATTAATAGCATGTGTTTAATATGCAAACATTTTTGAAGTTGTACGGTAAATGTGTTTGTGACAGTACTATAATAAAAAAAATAACCCTCTTATTCATAATCAATGTTTTAACTTTTGGTAGCTTTTAAAATAGCTTTTGTCTTGTTTTGGCGTACGTCATTTTACATCAGATAGAAAAAACAAAATCTATTTTAACTAAAATAGGTTTAAAAAATGATTATGAATAAGTGGGTTAGTAATTAGGAACTAATTGTCTAAATTTTATATCCGAATGTGCTATGAATTTTAAAATAGCATTTGTGTACGCTAGATTGGGTTTCTTCTATGGCTTTTACTGGAAATTCAGTGACCAGTTCAGTTATTCAGTGGGCACTCACCCAATCTCACTAATCTAGAGTAGCACGAGTGCATCAGCTGTGCGTGTGATACATATAAATATATACAAAATAGTTTATTTCAGTACCAATACATGGATATAAGTTGTGATAAATCTTAGACAGTCTGTTTTAGTTTACACAAAAATAGAAGTAGAAATAGAAGCAGTTATCACTTGCTCGATATGGTTACTTATTTTAAATGTGCGCACATATGTTTATGTAAAACACGCATTTTTGTTTTCGCTTGTAGAAAGATCTTCAAAGGGTCTCTTTTTACCGTGGGTTGCAATTGCAACCAAGTTCAAAACAATCATTTTGGTATCTCTTATTTTTATTTGTCTTTGTAATGTATTTTGAGCGTGTAAATAAATAAATAAATTAGTAGTGTCTTAGTGTATTTCATCATCATCAAAATCATCACCAGCCGGTTTACCTACGTCCACTGCTGCACGAGGCTCCCTTTTTGAAAACAATGGAGAGATTGGCATGATTACCACGCTTGTCAGGGGCATTGATGATCGCAGTTTATCCCTCAGATGGATGCTGCTGCCCATTGCCCATCCCCAGGTGTAATCCCTTTGTAAGGTGTTTACAACTAACATCAGCAACAACTATAAATATAACACAGGAGGAGACGGTAAGGTCTTTTCATAGGCCAGACACACCACGTCACTACGGTGGGCGTACGTATTTCACATCAGAAGCCTTTAGACATCCGCTGTTGAAAGAGGCCTCCCTCATAGAAAGCAATGAGGGGGATTTGCCATTATTAACACGCTTGGCAGGCGGATTGGCATCGCAGTATTGATATGAGTACTTAGGTGGATTCTGCTGCCCATCCCCTGGTGTAATCCTTTAGTCGGCTTTTACGACATCTACGGGAGGAGAAGGAGGGCTTTATTCTTAGGCCGGATACATCACAGCACCCGTACGTAATTACATTTTGTAAAATAGACACTTTCGCACTTGTCAGCCAGGCCACAAGTCGTGAATTGATTGCAACCAATATAATAAATCTAATCTAAAATTTCGCAACTGCACTTCATGCGGACGAAATAATAACCTGTAGTGTTCTTTTTTATACTACTTGGCAAGTAAACAAGCATACGGCCCACCTGATGGAAAGTATAGCCTATGGACGCCTGCAACACCAGAGGCATAACACGCGCGCTGCCAACCCTGAGACAATGATTAAAAGTCTCATGTGCCTGTAATTTCACTGGCACCCGTACCCTTCAAACCGAAACAAAGCAATGCAAGCACTAGCTTGGCGGCAGAAATATGTGTGGTACTTCCCCGGACGAACTCTTTCACAAGAAGTTCTATTGTAATAAAGTGTTTCTTAGTGTGCTTCATTCTGTAGACACAATGTTTATTACTTTTCGATGTGGTGTCGATATAAAAAGGCTCTACACTAGCTGCATAGCCGTGCGGTGCGCCCCCGGGCTACACATTTGGGATTCCAACGGAAGCGCCTATACTAAATCACAATGGTATTATCCTCGACACCAAACACAACCTTATAGTCGAGTATATAAAGCCCAGTTTGTTCGCTTATAAAGAGTTTACGAAGCTTTTCAATGTATTATTTCAGCTGTTATCGTGAGGATATCTGCTTTATTACATCTTGAGAATGCGAAGTGCCTGCTTTACTGGGATATAAGGATTTTACTGACATAATTTTATGGATTGCGTAAGAGTTTGTGAAGGCTGTTAACTTAATTGCAATTAAAATAAAATTTATTAGAGTGATAATTTTCGTGTTATTGTCGTTCTAAGGACCTCTAGGGGGTATTTAAACTCAACTTTTATGTTGGTTATTATCATCAGCAGCCTTTAAATGACTACAGCTGGACGAGGCCTCCCCCATAATATACAATGGGGGGATTGCCATAATCACCACGCTTGGCAGGCGGATTGGTGATGGCAGTATCAGTGTTGAGTACTCAGGTGGATGCTGCTGCCCTACCCCTTGTGTAATCCTCTAGTCATCTTTTACGACATCCACGGGACGAGAAGGAGGGGTCTATTCTATTCTGTAAACATAACTTTCAAGGTTGGCTTATCAAGCTTTGAATGGGCTAAGTACTTAACTCACCTTGTTTCTTGGAGAAACCCTTTTTGATAAGACATCAGCTTAAAGTGACCCGTTTTATGGCTAACAAACTGGACAACGTCAAACTGTCATGTATACCTAATCTAGTCCGAATTGAGTTGAAAATTAAGCATGAAACAGTAGTGAGGTAGGTAGGTACTATTTTCATCTGCTGAAACGCTCGTAAAACAATTAAGGCTTTTCACGGCCGTTTCAAATCATACTTTCAGCGTTGAAAATAGATGGCGCTGCTCTGCAACTTAGCTGTCAAGTGTCAAAATAAATTGAAATGTCAACATCAACAACGTAGAAATAATTTTCGTTTCGTGGTATTTATTTTTGCTTACTTCTAAAAACACCACGAAATCACTAGCGCACGCTCAAGAAGCACTCAAAAACAGAATATCATGACTTTGCCACCGACTAGTTAGATAATAGCTTAGTACGCGTGCACCACAGATAATACATTTGACTATCTTGACAGCTACTGTGGACTCAGTGCCATCTATCGAACCAATATGAACAAATTTTTTTTTAAATCTTAGATGAAAAGCCCTCATTGAAATCACATTTTAAATGAGGTCATATAGATGTTTTATTACCTCAAGATGAGATGTGTTGATACATACATGAATAATTACTGTTACGTCCGGTACCACTACGTAGCAAAAAAAAAAACAACTGTTATGCGGTGTTAATGTTTGCTAATTATTCCCACCACGTGTCGTGAATAGCAAATGTACAGTCAAAGCTAAACATTATCTATAGTTGATTGAACCAAAACGGCTCAGAATAAAAACTAAAATGGAAGGACAAGGAACCCTTATTCTATGTTTCCATTTTGCAAGAGCACAGTCCGTATTTTCACTATTTTCGTTCGCCACCTGGATGAAAAATATCGGCTCTTAGCTCCTAATTGCTCCACAAAACTACCGCAATACGTATCCTTATTTCGATTCCTGCGCTTGCCAATTCCACCTTCCTGCAATTTGTGCCTCGTAAAAGAGTTTTATTTCTGCACGTTGAGTATTTTTAGAGTTCCTTATTCCGGAACCCTCAAATTAGTCCGTCCGTCGACCCATCCCTTGAGAGTCGGTGCGCACTACGTCTGATCCGAACCCGTGAAAATACGGGCCGGAGAGTAGTCGTAGACCTATTTCTATGGTAGTTAACGCACTAGATCCGGCTTCCGTCATCCGATTTCTTTATATATCCGAATTTTCACGGACACGGATCGGACTCGGATCGGACGTAGTGCGAAACCGCTCCGAGTCTCTCACAGCAACATATACACCGAAATTCACTAAGCTATAGGCATAAGTACATACTATTTACGGTCGTGGTGTGACTGGCCTAAGAATGACCTCTCCATCCCCTCCCGTGGATGTAGTAAAAGCCAACTACGAGATTACATCAGGAGATAGGCAGAAAATAAAATAAATAAAAACAATGTACATTTTTATTCAATATCTTTTATGCAAGATTTGAAAATTTCTTCAAGATTGTTCATTCGAGATTTTTCATTTGATATTTTTCAATTGAGATTTTTCGAACAAAGCTGACTTACCCGACATTAACTCGGTTAAAGTTATTTTTTTTTGATCGTTAAAAATAATCCAACAAAATTTAATTCCGATCACAGCAAAATCGAGCCACAATCTTCCGACCACCGTGAAAACAACCCGAAAATCGAGGTCACTCCTAAACGAGCATTAAGACTCGCATAATTGTCTAAGGAAACTAGAGCTTTACAATAACATCGGTTTATTTGCAGTTGTGAATGTTTAAATGTCAGTTACATAACTGATTAAGAGGTAATTTCGGAATCACCAACAATCACACAAACGAACCAATACTTTTTGACAGATGTTTTCAATGATTATCTGTCACCTTGACCAATGGTTAGAATAACAAGATATTTACTAACTAACTAAGAGTATGGTGAAATTGGCTCTTATGCAAACTAAATTCCTATTTAACTGAATAAATAGTACTGAAACTAAACCGCATTTACACGAATGTAACACATTAGCTCGGAACACAAATGCAGCTTGATAAATGCAAGCAATAATGACCATTAATAAAAGTGTCAAGTTGTGAATTTTCATTAATTTATCAGAGTAGGAGATTTATTTTGGTCGAATCGCTTGTTGTATTAGCAGAGCATGCCGAATTAGCCCATGAGCCATTGTTCATTATATTGCGTCATACCTAATTCCTAAAATACGACACTCTTATTTTCCACACCTTCTTGACGCCTACAGATTATTCCCTTACTGCTGAAGAAAAAAAAAATGGCTTATCCATGACCTGAATAAAGCCTGTAATTTATCAACATGTGCAATCATCTGTGAAGCAAACAGAATGTAGTGAACGTTGAGATTTACATGTTTAATAGAGACTATCTCTTTGAGTTTCATAGCATCAACAGTCAAAAATATAATAATTAAGTAGGAAAGTACATAAGTAAGAAAACTCGAAAGCCTGTGCGATCTTGTTTCTTGGAAAACTTTGTGTTGCGAAGACACAAAAATAAGAATTCATTTTTCGAACCCAGCAGGAAGTTTCCTAAAAACCGGACTTTATTATTCAGCCTTGGTTGAGAAAATAAACAACCAGAAAGATAACTTAGGACACAAAATATAACACTACTTACCTATTTTGAAAATGCCTTGAAATAATGAAGAATTCATTTACTATGAAACTTGCTTGATAACAGGCGCAACTATGGATCTGTAAATCGATAAAATTTGATATAATGGTACCTCTACATACATAATGTAAAATTTTATCGATTCAGTGATCCATACTTGCAGCCTTGGTGGGAGTTTTATAGACTTTGACCATCATCTGCTACTTTTCTACTGTTTTGTCTTAAATAATTTAATTCTTTCCTAGAAGTGATGACACTTAATTGACAGCCGTATATAATTAATAAATAAATCAATGCTGGACATTTCACACAACATTATCTAGCCCCAAGCTAAGCAGAGCTTGTGTTATGGCAACTAGATAACTGATATACTTACAGAATACATTACATAGATAGATATTTTTATCATACATAGAAAATTCCCAGAACACCCGGAACAATTATCTGCAGATCGTACAAATATTTGTTCCAAGGCGGGGATGGAACCAACTACCTCCAGCGTTGCAGGTGAACCTTCGCCCGCCACGCCACAGAGGTCGTCGTAATTGACCATATGATACAGAAGTTCTTTTCACAAGTCTTTCAGAGGGGTATGGAAAAAGCTATACTTAGTTAGAGTTTCACTACGTAATCTATAAAAGACTTAAGATCACCAACATAGCTCTCAGAATAAGCAAGTTGAAGTGGTAATGGGCATGCTATTGCCCGCAGAGCTGTAGCCGTTGGTAATAAAGGTTTTCGAGTGATGACCACGAAACGGGCAACGCAGTGTTGGCCATCCCACGCCCAAAATGCTATAGGGCTTATTTAACAAGACCTTTTTAACGATACTACATGAACGGGTGCGCCAAAAAAACTCACTTCTACTGTAGGTATTTACATTTAGTATGGGAGGTACCTCCAAAACTAAAATGTATGACGTTTTATTTTCATTAAGTTGTGATCTATCTAAAGTATCTATACCAAACTTCATGCGTTTTGGTTAGTGATCTAACTGAGAAAGTTATCACGCTGCGGTAGGCTGGAAAGGACTCCAGCCCACACAATCTTGTAAGGGTTCCTTGTTGGACCCGGGATCCTTAAAAATAATGAGAGCGACACATCCTTACCTACCAGACACAAAAACCATAGTCGATTATTTTTCATTCTTACCTCCAACATCAACGTTAAATTAGCTGTCCGCGCTTTTCACGCCACTTTCTGAGTTGTTAACTTTTATGCGGACTCCATGGAGGCTTTATCATAAAAATTTCCTCATATAGGCGCCGGGCTGTCGCGCTATTAACTATAATGCGGTCTGCCATCGCCTCGATATAGAGCCCAACCTGAGTGTACAGTCGCAGTTTTCATAGGACAGCTGGTACATTCCAACCAAAAACAGCGATTGAATCACTCACCCTCTAATTCTTATTCTACGTGTAGATTGTGGTGCATGTAAAGACCAATAAAGGGCCATAGAGGGACGTCATTGAGGGGCAATGACGTCCCTCTATGGCACGGGCGTAGCCAAGTATCAGTTTGGGGGGGGGGGGGGGGTCAAGAAAATAAAACAACAAAAATGTACACGAACTAACTGTTGTTTCTTCAACATTTTTTATATTTCGGAGGGGGTTTTGAACCCCTAAACCCCCCCTGGCTATGCCCATGCTCTATGGGGTGTATTGTGCATCACCCCTCTGTGCTAACCCTACTCTAGCTAGCCCAGCGCCGAGCAGAATGTTGGATTCATGGCAACACTGTTAAAGGCATCAATGACGAAAAGATCTAAGCAGTGCCTTCGTCCATCTTGACCCTGGCCTGTTTTATGGCCGGACAATTTAAGACCACGTGCTTCACCGTGTTCTTCCTGCAGGCTGCCCTACCTTAGCCCGCTGCTATTGTACCCAATTTTGCTTACCCCCATAGTTCCCGCGCTATAAACTCTAATTAGGTTTGCCATCGATTGCTTCCTAACCTACTGCGAATGTGTTTATACGACAGATCTTCTTCAACAGCCCGTAGACTTCTACTGCTGGATGAGGCCTCCCTCATAGAATTAGGGGATTTGCCATAATCACCACGCTTGGTAGGCGGATTGGTGATCGCAGTATTGGTATAGAGTACTCAGGTAGATCCTGCTGCCTATACCCTGGTGTAATCCCTTAGTCGGCTTTTAAAACATCCACGGGAGGAGAATACGACAGATTATGGTTAAAAAGAAACCAGAGTTTTCTACCTAAATTAAGAGAATATGTACAGTAAAGAATCACTACAATCGCAGCTATCATTCTACGGCAGTCATTATAAAGAACCTACTCTGCTCTGTTAGCTGTAGTACAGTTGCGTAAACCGTTAACCGTATCACGTATTACCCTTTAGGGTTGTCACAGCTTTGGAACTGCGCTAAAATGTTTATAGCCTCTGGAATCGTTCACGCAGGTGCGTGAATATGGGTGAATGGAAATTAGTGCATTTTCTGCGCGTGAAGTGTCGTTATTTTGTTTTAAGAAAATTTAAAAGAGGTTGTATTAGGGTTAGTAGCTAAAACAATAAGTTAATTGCTTGATTACTAACTTGTTCATTATTAATTTATTTAATTCAAGTGACAATGACTTATATTCAATATCTACGTACACACAAAATACACATACATAATAACCTAAACACAAAAACTTGTTATCCATAAAATAATAAAAAGGCATTGAAATAAATTGCAAGTAGTCTCAAGTTTATACCAAACTAGTATGAAGTAAGGTTAAGTAGAAAGGTATACTTACCTGAGGCTGACTTTAGTGTAACTCTACCCTCATTCCTTTTCATTACGGACACACGACATGACCTGGTTATTAAGACAGTGAGCAACATAAACCGTTTACTCTGTTATGTACGTGATTCTGGATTAAACTGCTATTTAAATCTGAATATGGCAAGTTATATTTGGTTACGTAAAATATACCTAAGCACAGTGACACCCCTAAATCTTATTAACTTCACATCTTAATGTTTAAGTCAATATCAATACGTGATGTAAACTGAAATACTGAAAAGGTGGAACGTTTGCAGACTGGCGTGTTTTTTTAAAATGTTTTATGCTCATTACAGCTCAAGAAGTGTTGATGCGAGCGGTACCTAATGAACAAAAAAAACAATAAAATTTGAATTTCATGCCATTTTGCAAACGTTCCACCGAATATAATATCCAGCTAAGGTATATTCAGTTAATAAGGAAGCACTTACAAAGATATAAAATTTACCTGTCAAAAAGTTTTAGTAGCTTATTCCTAAAACAACAAACAGGGCTCAATAAAGTACAAAGTTCGGCACACTCCGGGGAAATCATCTAACTTAGGACATGCGTCAATTGTCTGAAATTGTGCATTACACGTATTTTAAAATGATATTTTTACTACATCTTTCTTACGAAATATTGGATATTTAAAGTAATATTATTGCTTCCAAGTTAATTCTCAACATTTTTGCTAATTTGGCATTGACTAGGCCTAAACTTTCGTAGAAGTCAGTCATTGAACTCTAAATAATCTTCTCTCGGTAGCGTACATAAAGAGCGGCCGTAAATTTACACAGAGGAGAGTGTTCTAGATTTTCCTACGCTCTTGAAATCTCTATAGCATGGAAGACAAAGTAAATAGATTTTAGAATTTATATTATCGTGACTTGGTATTATTTTAGAGATATTATGACTTTAGACCACGTTTTAAAGCGTGTTTGGCGAGAGTCTGTGGTCCTGCGTGGTTTGTGCTAATGAGCAAGGAACTCTAAACGGTCAACGAAACGTCAGCTCAAATTAAATCAAAATAATTTTATTGATTCAAATCAAAAGGATCATTTTGAATCGTCATTTTGAGCTGGGGACTTAGTATGAGTTTTGATAGTTTTCGAAACTATACAGGAAGTTTCGTTTCCTTCCATACATTTACTTGCAGCGCCCCTAGCGTAAACGAAAAGAAAACTAAGGACGCTGTCAGTAAATGTATGGAAGGAAACGAAACTTTATATAGGTTCGAAAACTATCAAAACTCGTACTATGCCCCCAGGAGAATAATAAAAGTAAAGTCTTCCGCAGTAAAGTGTCCAATTTCCACTATCCACATCAAATTGTCCAAATTTTCTCGACCGACATAATCGTCATTTTTTAATCCTTGTCGCCAGCTAGTCTGTAGTCACGTACTTAAGGGGCTCAATATAAACCAAGACGTGATAGCAAGGACATTTTATTCCTGTGTTCTTGACTGACAACAGAGGGAATTCATAAAACTAAAGTACTAAAACTACCTACATAACGGTACCTAAGTAGTTATTAGATTTTATTTGATGACCTCTGTGGCGCGGCGGGCGAAGGTTCGCCTGCGACGCAGGTGGTTGCAACTTCGATTCCAGCCTCAAAACAAATATTTGTACGTTCTGCACATATTTGTTCAGGGTGTTCTGGGTATTTTTTCTATGTATAGAAAAATATAAAAAATTATCTTTCTATTTAATGTATTCTATTAAATATATCAGGTATCTAGTACCCATAACACAAGCTCTGCTTAGCTTGGGGCTAGATAATGTTGTGTGAAATCCCCAGTATTTATTTTTTTATTTATTCATTCAATTTTTATCGACGTAGGAACTGGCTGGCTCAATACCGACGCATAAGCTGTTCCTCGCTACAAATAAACAAACACTGCTAGTTATTCTTTTGATAATTTTGTTTCCAGGAAGCTAATTTGACTCCTATCCGTGGAGTTCCGATGTCACCCCAGCTTATTGACACCTAATAAAGACACATGCTAGCATAAATATTTGCATCAATACAGCAACAACAATAAACACGCGATTGGAATCAATCGACCGCAGACTGTTTCGTTTGAAATCCGTTTGTAGCTCTGGGAAGCCAATCTAAGCGATGTAGGTCATCATATCGAATGAAACTGTGAGTGTAACGATTTGAATCGCTGTGTTTTTCATACTTATGTTAGACGGCAACACACTTTTGAACGTAAAAAAATATTGTCAATTTTTGGCTTCACACCTGACTGTTTTTTCAGGAAAAAGGTGAAAAGAACATGGCATTCAATTGGTTTACCAATTTGTTCAGCAAATGAAGCATAATTTACCTAAGTACCTACTCAACACCAATACTGCGATGCACCAATTCATCTTCCAGGCGTGGGGATTATTGCAAATCCCCCCATTCTATGGGGAAGGCCTCGTCCAACAGTGGATACCAACAGAGCTGTTGATGATACTTATTAGTTTACTCTATGATGGTGGTTCGGTACCTCAAAAGGTACCAACGGAACCATAATAGGTTAACTCAGGTTGTTGTCTGCCAGTCTGTTTGTCTGTCACAGCCTAGTTTCTTCCAATGTACTAGACCAAAAAAGTTGAAATTTGGTACATACCTACACAGAATTAGGTGACCCAATAACGGACGTATAGCGTAAATAAACGAATTCCAATTTGGGAAGTCGTAATTGACCAATTAAATGTCAATCAACACATTGTATACACATTTTCTCTTTACCAATATTTTCCGTTTCCCGTGGGAATTAAAAAGGGGTTTTCATTTAAGAACCGTGTTATTAATCTGTTTCAAATAAATAATGTTTTTGACCTATTATCAAATCCAAAAGAGCTCAGTATGATAAAATGTTTTTTTATATAATTTTAGAATGCTTAGTTTAAACATAGGCCTGCGAGTTCCTGAAAAAAAAAATGCTGAAAAAGTTCAAGTAGAAATCACTAAAAAGTTAATTGAGGCTTTAATTACTAAATCCTACTAATATTATAAACGCGAAAGTTTGTGAGTATGGATGTTTGTTACTCTTTCACGTAAAAACTACTGGATGAATTTGAGTGAAATTTAGAATGGAGATACTTTACGCCCTGGATTAACACATAGGCTACTTTTCATCATCATCAATTTTCATCATTATTCACGCGGGTGAAAAAAATTGGAACTAACAAAATATAATATATAGCAGATATTCAAGAAAATATACGAAAATTTACCATTCTGCATCTCCAAAATTACTGAAGCAAAAGATGAAAAAAACTACGGATTATTGGGCCTCACTCATCGTTTTCTAAACGAAAATCTAAAGTGTTTAAATAAAAATTACGGAAATCAAAATCCGTATTGTTTACGGATTAGAAATAAAAATTCCGAAAATGGAAAATATTCGTAAAGAGAAAATGCGTATTACCTAAAATGTGTTGACCAATAAGTTTCCAATACCCAATCAGTTTATAAATTGGACTAGTGGCTACTGTACGGAACGCGATTCCAACTCGCACTCGACTGATTTTATATTTTTAATAAGTAGACATGCCTAAACCTCGGGCAGACCAATCTCGCATTATCGCATGTTACAAAAACACAAACGAACCAGTTAGACGCACAATGATTGATACCGCATTATGACCAGTGATGGTTAATAATGGTTATATTATGTATACGTGAAATGACCAATCGCTAAATAACCAATACGCAAAATAACCAACACGCGAAATAACCCACTCGTGAAATGACAGGCGAAACGACCAAGTTCCCCAAACACACCTAGCAAACAGTATCGACATTCTCCCGGATGTATCCCATAAAATACCATTCAGATCGCAGATCCCTTTGATACATGTTAATAATAATCCTTTCGAAACAATACAAACTAATTCCAATATATGTCAAAATAACAAATAAACCAGGTGCCTTTGGAACAATTGACACATATGGCCGGCATGCGTATATGGCTAACATAAAAGCAAATTATGGGGGCTCTCTTGTTTCATATTACGACAGTAAATGGATTCAATACACAACGGATAACAAATGACATCGTTTCACGGATCCACACCGATCGATTACTGGAAACATTATGGGCCAATATCATGTGGAGCAGAAGCATGAGTGTTACATCCATATTTCAAACTAACATGGTTGTGATATTCACTGGAACATTTATTTTGTGGACGATAGAATTGGATGTTCAATCGATCGATACTATTCTAGGCAAATGGCATAAAGAACCCTTTGAAAAGCAAGCACATTAAATGTTAATAGTAGAACTTCTTGTGAAAGAGTTTGCCCGGGGAAGTACCTACCACTGTACTTATTTTTGCAGCCCAAGCAGTAGTGCTTGCGTTGCTGTGTTTCGGTATGAAGAGTAAAAAATAAACCCTCTAACTTTTGAGTCGTCTGCGTAAAGTTTGAAATTTGAAGGCGTTAAGTTCAAAAAGTTCTTGCCGTGTTAGATCTGGCCTAAGAATAGATCTACGTCTCCTCCCGTGGATGTCCTAAAAACCGACTAAGGTTTTACCAGGGGATGGGCAGCACCATCCACCTGGGAACTAAACACCAATACTGCGATCATCAATCTCCCTGCCAAGCGTGGTGATTGAAATCCCCCCATTGCAATCTATGGGAACGGCCTCGTAGGACGTTAACGGCTGATGATAAGATGGTGAAAGTTCAAAAACTTTGATAAGTACCTAACAGAGCTTTTAAAAAAAGTATTTTATGTTTTTTTAATCAACACTCAACAATAACTCTGAAATTTGGAATGCTATAGGAGTATTTATGCCACAAGTAAAGGAAAAAGTCTAAAATTGAATTGATTGATTTCAACTTTTTTATGGGATAGTGAAGTTTGCAGAGAAAAGTGGCCGAAACCCAAAAGAGATGATTTCCAAATAATGACGGATGAAAAAATTAAAAAGTTCACTTTTCAAATAAATAAACTCGAGTAAAACAAACTAAGCAAAGTAAGAGAAGTTACAAAAACTGAAACCGGGAGGGAAATCGCTGTTGTCGTTATTGAAGACGATTATTTGATATGGAAATAGGTTTCCTCGTTTTACTGGCCGTTGTATACGCGAATGCTGACTTTGTAGCTATTCTTTTAGCTATTTCATTTATTTATTGTAGTACGAATTTCATACAGACAAACGACTAAATTCATTTCGAACCCTATCTCCTTTACAATAACGTCGAAACTGTTGCATTTTTATCATGTTTAACTGTAGAGAGACTCGAATAAACGTAGCTATATCTTATCTTGTTGAATATTATTGTAAATCATCCCTTTTATATTAGGTACTTTATTTGTAAACATTGAGTTGTTTCTTTCGAATGCTTCCGCAGTTGTTTTAAGAATAGGTAGGTAATTCATTGAAGTCAGAAAATATCAATTTATTTGGTATCTTCGTTTCACAAGAGCTTCGAACATTTTTTTTTTTTCATTTTGATGTATGGAATACTTTTAGGTTGGTATGTTGAACTTTGGTCTGTGATTTCACACCAACATACACTATGTTATTAAACTAAATGTACTAACATTGATATGCTCATACCGAATTAAAATATATGATTTTAATTATATTTGTTTTGCTCACGTTAGAACAGGAGTAAATTTAGTTCATTAGACGATTCAAAATTGTCCTGATGGATCTGCGAGTGCACCTCCTTGGCTAGCCCCTAGCTACGACGCTGTGTAGGAGTAGCGTGTACAATCGTGTGAGAAGACCCAACTATAGGCACAGAACCAACTGAGTAAAAGCTAGGGGCTGCTCCCCATTCCTGGTTACGCCCGTGCATGTTTATGTCCTTTCATATAGCCTCATGCATCACACGACGCTGGCTGAAGCGCGGCACTAGAGCCTGTAGAATTACCGCAATTTACCCACTTAATAAAACCGTTTTAATAGGTTTACAGACATTGAAGCAGTGATTTAGATCAGCCATTTCAGATAATTATACTAGGTATAGTCAACTAGTAGGGTTTTTCTGGCTTTAGAACAAACCCCTCATGAAATCTCATCGATGTCCTTCTGTAGTCTGTCTGTAGTAATACAATAAATATACGTATTCGAAGTATGTTCAATTTAAAAAAAAAAAGTTAAATAAAATGGCCACTGGATTCATTAAATCCATATAGTAACGGCATTATTACGTATTCTATGGTAACGGTTTTACACATGCTTTTAAAGTCATCATTTAATCAAAGGTTATTCCAATTGGAGACTCTGATTGCAACCGTATTTTTTTTTTGCAATAAGCAAATGGTATTTGGCAATATCTCACAAGAATCTGTTGCGTTAAATTATTTGCGACGACACCTAAATGCATGTTGCGTAGAGCACGCGTAGCACTTCCGTAGACACGTGTAGCACTATAACTTGTAGCAAACAAGTAACTAGATACTTACTACCTAACTACAGTTAGTCTCAGCCATTTGATTATCAAGTACCTACCTTGAGTAGGTACCTAGTAACAAAAATAATGTACCTATATTTAAACCTAATCTAAATTGTATAAGTTGCCTAGGTAGTCAATGTTAAATATAATAGGTAATAAAATTGTAAAATTAGGTTTTCAGCCACCTAGGCTGAAAATTACATAGTTATAAAACACAACTATATCACCTCTCTAGCCTCAAAGACTTGCTGGAAGAAACATATTTTAAGGGTTAAGATCGCCTTTGCACATGTCATTCATTATTACATGTTTGTAAATAAGTATGTTCTGTGCGCAATAAAGAATAATAAGATGATAATAATGCTGAGATTGGGCAAACAATCACGTATTTCACGTAGGTTCAAAATACAATTGACCGCTTTATTTTGGCTTTTCTACTCCTAAATAAGGAAGGTATGTAAACACAAAACACTGTGATTAATATCCTAAATGTTACAAATACTTGGTTGCAACTTGATAGTAGGTAGGTACTTAAGTAATTTATTATTTTCCACTTCGCAAGACAACAAGATACGACTGAATGCCGAATTGTCTTGCGAAGATAAATCGCTGGTCTACATTAATAAATGTTAAATCAACTCTGAGCCGGATAAAATAAACAACATTGTAATTCTTAGATATTCCTTAACACTTTCGTAGATCTCAAAAACGTACCTTAAAAATGATTTTTTACGTGTTTTGTAAAGTCACTCTTTTACCGATATCATGATTCAAAATATGTAACTGAAACGAAATACAAAAGTTTTGATCTCATCAGGCCACGGCTGAAAAAATAACAGGACATTCGCGGCGGGTTTTAGTGCCACGTATTTACAAGCCTTCTGCGTCCTTGTCAGTGCAGTGTGGCGAGTAAGAGACAAAAAGTCAGCCAAGCGCGTGTCAGACTACGCACAGTGAAGGCTTCCAAAGTCAGTGTCAATCCAAGGTGGTTATTCGCTATGACCTAAGCCTTGTCAATAACATGTGACGTCACCCATATGATTCAGCGATAATTCCACGCAGATATCGTAACGAGCCCGTGTATGTTACGTTTGGTCATAGCGAATAAGGGGCCAGGTCTAAGGCCCGTATTAATAAATTGAACTTGAGTCTGATAACGATCTTGAGTGTAAGTATTCCAATTTCAAAATTCCCATACAAAAATTTAATTTTTGGTGTTCTCAAGATGGTTCTTAGAGTTGATTTCGGTCTATTAATACGGGCCTTAATCTAACTGTTCACCAAATTTAATTAAAATCAATTCAGTCGTTATAGCGTGATTGAGTTGTAAACATTTAAGTAGTACCTATACACCCAATCTTTTGCATTTTTAATATTATTACTTGTAATATACCTATATATATTAATTACCTACCTTTGCTACTATTTGAACTAATTTCTAGGCATTCCCAATTAGTGGTTTAGCCAGTAGGGGAAGGGGGACACTTGACTTTAAAAGACATATCCAACGATATACCAGGCAAAAGGATAAAAAAAAATAACCCCACTTAAGATGTAGAGAGTTACCCCGAAAAATCAGTTTTATTCTTAGATTTGAAGGCATCACTATAGTTTGCATAACAGTTTAAAATTTCAGCGTGATAGTAGGTACTAATAGTCTATAAGTAAAACAACACTGACTACATACAGACAGACGAACATGGCGAAACTATAAAGGATTCCTTTGTCAGATTTCGGAACCCTAAAAATGGTTGAAATGTTTAGCAATGTGGTACGGACAAGCTTATAGCTGAATTCCGCGGATGTTCTGTATAGTCGATCGTCCAGAAAACACCGCACCGCTGCCCCCATTATAAAAAAGGGGAAACGCCAACCAGTGTCGTAGCTAGGTCATGAGTGCCCAGGGCAAGATTTGAATTTTGCGCCCCACAAAACTATTTTTTTAGAAAAAGAAGCATTTCAATTTCAATTTCAATAGCCTTTATTAAACAAATCTTAATTCTAGTTTACAAAATCTTATCATTAGACATCAGTAATTTGATTGTTTTTCTTTTCAGCATAGGCCTCCCCCAGCCTTTTCCAAAGTTTGCGATCTTGAGCTTTCCTTCTCCAAAGAACTCCTGCAGCTACGCTGATGTCGTCTTCCCACCTTTGAAATGGTCGACCTCTGGCTCTTTTCCCTTCTCTTGGGTACCATTCGATCACGTCCTTGGCCCATTTATCTTTTTTACACTTCAATATATGGCCTGCCCACTTCCATTTCAGTTTCTTAATTGTGTGTGTTATGTCTACTATTTTTGTTCTATTTCTTATAAGCGCAAGGCTTATCCTATCTTTTCTTCTTACATTTAACATGCTTATTTCTATGCTGTGTTGGCAAGTTTCAAGTTTGCTGATATTTTCTTTAGTGAGGGGCCATGTTTGGCAACCATATGTAGAACATATGGCTTACATAGGGAGAATGCAAGAGTTAAAGACTCGACTTTTTATTTTTAATGGTATTTCCGGATTTTTTGTTATTTAATTAAGATACCAGTACCTTTTCCATGTTAAATTTATCCTATTTTGAATTTCTTTGGAAGTAAGATGTGTAGGAGAAATTATTTGTCCAAGGTAGGTATATTCTTCAACATACTCAATAATGCTGTTGTTGACCATGATAGGAATTTTTGAGTGATTAGTCATAACTTTAGAGAAAAAGAAGCAATACAATTACTTTATAGTTTAATTTAAGCTATACATTCAAGCATTTTAGCAGTGAATGAAGGCAACACTGCAATTGAAGTTAACGGCGAGCAGAGCGAGCCGCGAAAATAAGTTGCGTTTAGGAGCGAGAGCACCCAACATTGCAACAGAAGTTGCTATCACGCAGGTTTGCCCCTTGAGGATTGCGCCTTTGGCGGTCGTACCACAGAATAAATATTAGTACAACGTACAGCTTAGCGGCAGAAATAGGTACGGTGCCGGTGGTAGTACTTCCCCGGACGAACTCTTTCACAAGAAGTTCTACTACTAGCAAACCCAGTTGCATCAACGGTAGTTGTTTAACTTTTCCTTGCTCGTTGAGTCATATAAATTACCACCCACAAAATTATGCAGACTTCCTAACCAAAATTATCATATTTTAAAATCCCTATCATAAACCAGGGTTCCAGGCAGAGCGAGTTTCAATTACGGGAAGACTGTAACATTGCATAAATTGCATCGATATGCCTTGTCCAATATTCGGATGCGGTTTTCTGGATGGTTGGTTCAAATTGCTGCTTTAATTAATCTATCTAAAGTCTGCGGCTTCTGTTTAAACTATGATCAGTCAGCCCAGTGCTGTGGTGTGTCCGACCTAAGAATAAAACTCTCCGTCTCCTCCCGTGGATGTCGTAAAAGACTGAGGCTTACACCAGAGAGCTGATTCTATGTTTTGACAAGCAATTGACACGGACGTTTGGTGTAGTGTAACACGGATTTTTGTATGGAAAATGAGGTTCATAGAGTGTACGCTAGGGGTGCTCATCGGTGTCGCCATACAAAAATCCACACTATACCACTACACCAGACGTAGGTACATGTCAATTGTGTGCAAAATCCCTACTTAGAATCAGGGCTCAAGGGATGGGAAGCAGCACCCACCTGAGTACTCAATACCAATGCTGCGATCACCAAACCACCTGTCAAGCGTAGTGATTATGGCAAATACCCCCATTGCATTCACCGGGGGAGGCTTCATCCAACAGTGGACGTCTAACGGCTGATGAAGATGATCAGCCAATAAGACAACTTTAGCAATCATCATCTTAACAGGAACAGGAGTAATTTAAATTTATATATATTAAGACGACTCAAAATGATCCTTGTGATTTCAATGAATAAAAATTATTTTGATTTGATTTGATTTGATTTTTGTACACGGTTGAACACAGGCCCTTGCACATAGTATGACATAACAAACTGTTTTGATCCCCTCTGACTGTGACATCGGTCCATGGAATATGGGGGGGCTGCAACCAACTCGATAACCTTTTTTTCCTCTTCACCGCCGACCTGACAATACAGATTTAGTATAATGTATGTTTAGATAGCTGAACTGTCTATAATGAACAAATCTATCTTAATATGTCACAGTCGATCGATGGTAACGTGCCCGATGCTGGCGGCATTGCCTCAGTGTATTTGTATTTATCAGATTGGTGATTCTTGGAGTCACCTCTATCTAGCTAGGTATTATCTTTGGTAAAATACGTTATAATGCCCTATAAATACCAACTTTTCAATAATTTTTTTTTACATATTTATATTATTTATTTTAACTTTATAGTACATAAAATAACATAACCGTACCCAATAAAGACATACAATATAGTCCTAATCCCACACTAGGATTCCTTGTATCGTGGGTATCAGGAACTACGAGCACCATGGTACCACGACACCCAGACCCAGAACAAATATTTGCTAACATATTTTGTCCCACAGCGGGAATTGAACCTGCACCTCTTGCGTCTCAGCCGGCTACTCGCCCACTGCGCCACGGAGGTAGTCAACAGATAATAACTTGGGAACTCTCGTCGTAGGTGCTTTGATAGATAAGCCTAGAAAAATATGACATACTTACTTAATAATAAGCGAGTGACAGAAGGACGATGCAGTGTAGAAAGAACCCTATCGATGATCCAAACACATTAAAATGGTCGTAGAAAGTCGGTGGATCGAGGCCATAGATGTAAAACAACCGATTTAAAACGTCTTTAATCAAATGTTGCTGTTTTAAACCGATAATAAATCGTTTTAAAAACGGGTGTATCGAATCTCCCTATCTGACATTTTTAATTTTTTCCTTATATTTGACATTTGATTGATTTGATTTTGTTATGACCTTACCATTCGCATGCCGAAATTGGTAAAGCATGGCTTGTTCTACATATATTATTTACCCATGTTTGTAAATGAATAAATGATTATAATTATGATTATGGGTTTTAAACCCGTTTTAAATCAATGAAATCGGTTTTAAACGGTTTTTTTCTTTTTATTTCGGCCTTACATCTATTATAATTATATTATAATTATAATAATAATAATCCTACTAATATTATAAACGCGAAAGTTTGTGAGTATGGATGTTTGTTACTCTTTCACGTAAAAACTACTGAATGGATTTGAGTGAAATTTGGAATGGAGATACTTTACGCCCTGGATTAACACATGGGCTACTTTTTATCATCATCATCATCATCATCAATTTTCATCATTATTCACGCGGGTGCAACCGCGGGGCGCAACTAGTCTATTATAATCCTCGATTAACGCAGCCCGATACCGTTAATTGTTGGCATAATAAGCAAATATTTTATGCCCTTTGTCCAGCTGTGGAATTCTATAAGCTGAGAAGAAGATGCGAGTGAAATGGGTACGTAAAAGACTGAATGTAGAGTCACAAGTTCCAATAATATACCAAGAAAAAACATCATTGAAGCAAGCACCTAGGTCTCTACGCTCGAAGGCACGATCAAGCAATCACTTATTCGCTCATTTCATTAGTATTTTGTTTACCCCTCGCTACGCTCAACTACGGCGACTTTGATTAATTACTGAGAATTAGCTGATTCTCTGTTCCTGTCGCCTGTATCGAGTGATCGGCTCTTGGTTTTTTTAAACTGTTTTCTGAGGAAAACATTATACGTACCTACCTACGGATTACAAAGTCTTAAAAAATCGAGTCGTTCCCCAACTCGTTTAACAAAAACTCGCCCAATTTAGTCCAGTTGGGCAATTGCAAAATTGTATTATTTTCGTTCTCCAACTCGCCTACTCACACACTCTTACAGTACACTTAGGTACAGTTCACCCAAATACCTTATCATTAAAAAAAAAAAAAAAAAAAAAAGACTAACTTTACAGAGAAGTTACATACACACATACACACACACACACATACATTACATAGGGTACATTGCGGTGTACCTACGTAGGTAACTAATCGGCGTGCCTACAACATTAAAAAAACCCGGCCAAGTGCGAGTCGTAATCGCGCACGGAGGGTTCCGTACCATCTATAAAAATGAAAAAAACAAAACACGTTTTTTGTATGGGAGCCCCCTTAAATATTAATTTTATTCTGTTTTTTTAGTATTTGTTGTTATATTACCAATAGAAATACATCATCTGTGAAAATTTCAACTGTCTAACTATCACGGTTCATGAAATACAGCCTGGTGACAGACGGACGGACGGACAGCGGAGCTTTAGTAATAGGGTCCGTTTTACCCTTTGCGTACGGAACCCTAAAAAACACCTGACCGCTCTATATCTACGATGTGCCAAAGCAATAGGTAAGCTTGTACCGTCCACAGATTACAGAATAATGGTGGCTGCTTGTTGTGCTATTGGTACGTTAGGTTTACCTCTGACTGAGTAATTATGATGAAGAGGGATTAAAACTAAGATCACAAGTGAATTAGTACCACTACTTTAGGCACTTGTCACGTGACATCTAAGCGTTTTTCGAGCGATATTATACTGAACCCGGAGCCGGAAATATAAATAAACGAGCTATATCGGCACCTTCACAATGTCCGCCCACTTTATGATCCTGCCAGCTCTAATGGCAGCCTTAAATGATAATAATAATTTGAATGTCACTTCCTTGGATGGTAGAAAACGTAATGAAGACGACAAAGCTAATTGGTTAGCACGTATTCATAAGTTTTTCCGTGGGTAGGTACATTTTGTCACAAGTTATTTATTAAGCAATAAGCTAGGTAGGTATTTATCTGAAAAAATAATTATATAATTAGCACGCGGGACGTGATAACTTTTATTTAATCTGTGACGCAGGGGTTACCAATTTGCTTTGTTTGCCGCATATAACCTAGATCAACGCTTACAAGTTTTCCTATAACACTGGTTTGTGCCTTCAGATATAGTTATCAAAGCCTCGAGGCTTAAATTGACACAGACGTTCTATTTATGAATACCACGTATCTACCTATTTTTTAACCGATTTCACAAAAAGGAGGAGGTTCTCAATCGGTTGTATTTTTTTTGTTTGTTACCTAGTATCTCCGTCGTTTATAAACCGATTTGAAAAAATATTTTTTATTTGACTTCCAGATTGGTCTAATTTTTTTCAGAATCCAGTTCTGATGATGGAATCCATGAGGAATTAAGGGAACTCCTCAAATATTGTAGGCATAGACAGATACAGCGATTATGATATTTTCGGCAACAAATCAAACATTTGCATTCAGAAAGTATCATAACCCTTTCACCACTATGGATCTTTCATATATTTTTTTCATCCAGATATTTAGTCGAATACAATGGCGGAAGTCGGTTTTTTTGTTTGATTGTTTTTTGGGTTGATTTCTATACAAAAATCCGTACTAGGTACACGTACACTACACTAGGTACTAGGTACAACCATAAATAAATTTATCTAAATACGACTAGGTAGGTACACCACACGTCCATACCTAACTAGGTAGGTAACTACTACCTCGAACTGCGGGCTTAGATTTTTGTGTGGAAGCTCGGAAAGCGCCCCTAGCTGATACTTTGAGCACCTCAGTTTACATAAGTACAAATAATTAAGTAGGTAAAGCCAGTTTTATTGTTTCGTAAGATAATTTCGAATAAAGAATTTCAGACTTATACCATACATTCCTATGTTTTATACATATTATGACGTCACACGTTATTAGCAAATTGTCTCTATGCCATAGCGAATAAGGACCCTGGCGTAATGCCATGGATGGATCTACTACGTCTATGGGTTAGGCCCACCTGATGCTAGTGTGGGTCTAAAATATAGATTGAAATGAATTGACATTAGTGGCATTACATTGCATGTATTCGCGAAGTCTCTGTTCGAGGCGAATCACTAATTAATTTATTGTAAGCATTTTTAATAGGTACCTACCTACTACTCAAGCCTTTGTTTAAATTGTAACAATACCCTTCTTCCGTTTTGTAGCTTCACTACTCACTCGCCTTACGTTAATTATTTTAATAGGTAACCTACTGTTTTGGAAAAAGCTATAGTCGTAATGGGAAGTTTTCTGACAGCTGAAAGAAAATAGTTCTAAATCCATGCATAGATGGCGCAGTACAGAAATGGTTGTCTAAATTTTGCAAGAAATTTTGTCGGTCAGCCACCAACTGTCAGTGTCACTGACTTCACTCGCTCATGCTGTTTGTTGGTGAAGTAAAGTAAGTATCTACGGAAAGTTTTTGTTGAAATTCTGATATATTTGTTAGTGTTACGTTGTTGTTATAGTTTTTTGTTGTTATTTTTGAAGCCGGACCAAGTAGACCGGCCTATTGTAGCCTTGAAAAACGAGCTTCGGAATCGCAACGCGAAACTTGGAGGAAAAAAAGATAAAACAAAGAGAATTTGTTCCCTGTCGTGCTTTCGCAAAATCTTCAGAAAACACAACCATTGCGAGTCACCGCCATCTACTGGAATTTTAAGAATTATTTTTTCTTTTTAATTGCCTCCCTGAAAACTCCCCATTACTGCCATCGATTATGCCACTAGCCAGGTACCTAAGCTAGGTGCTATACATGAAATATTGTAATTGACATGGTTAATACTTGGAGCAAGGAAGGTTACTTAAATGCCTTTATTTTTAATTGAGAGGTTTTCATTTTCGGTTTAAAAAAAGGTGTTTCAACTGGCTCGATCTCAGGGCTCGATAGATGGCGCTGACTCAACATCGACTATTTATACCTTAGATTTATACCTTTGAATAAGGACTGATTTATACTGTTATTCTGAGGATTTATACCTAGATGCTTTACTTTTGAAGTTCGTCAAAGTCACAATGTCACAAAAAAGTACTTTCTTTTGATAGTAGGTATATCACACGTGCAGCGCTTGTGCAGCGTCACGTCACCTATTTTCTTAAAGAATTTATATTAATTTTAAGTACTAAGCCTATTTTCAACGCGGGAAACATGATTCAAGAAGGATTCGATTCAAGATGCGGTGAAAACCTCACCCAGGGTCTCTCATTAAAAATCGTCCCGATATTGTCCACACCTTGGAGCAAGGAACATAATGTAGCGGAAGAAACCATTTATTTTTTTCGGTAAAATAACGCTCTAAGTTTATTTTGTATGAAAATACCGTTCATTCATTCAATCTCTACTCTGTGACCTTTGATTGCCTCTTGGAGCAAGGATTGCCTTCATTCAAAGTTTAGCTCGCCTTATTTATCAGAACAACCGCCCTGTTGTGGTCCCTCTGTGGTCCACACCTGCCGAGTTATTAGTACTGCTGAACGTGAAAATAACTTCTTCATGTAATTTTGTTGTTATTGGTCTGTTAGTTAGTTACCTTGTAAAGTTAGAAAAACCTATAGAAACATGTGGAAATCTTTCATTAAACATAAAAAAGATCCTGCTTTTTACATCAAATTCGAAGTAAATGACAAAATGACAATGAGAGTTTCTGTTACGAATTATGTAAAACTGTGGTCTAGGGAATTTGATAACGATGGAATTATAAAGATAATGTTGGTGAGTAATTTATTTACTGATTGTTTCATACTGCATTCCGTTCATATATCAAGTTAAATTGGTATGATATGGTAGGGACCAACCACCCACCGTTCAATGGAAAGGCAATCTACAATTATTAATTTTAGCATATTTGTATTAGCGGGCGCTGATGGTCATAACATACATTATGTGGCACAATTCACAACAGTGCCGTAACTAGGGCGATGCCACCGCGCACCGGTGTAACGTCATTTGATCCAGGCCAGGGGGCACTGAAATGACTGAGGTCATGGTGGCATTAACAACCTTTCCTTCAGGACAAACTAAAGCTCTATCTAAGCAAATAAACAGTAGAAGTTATCTACTGTTTATTTGCTGCTATCTTCGAGTTCAAAACTCGGAAAAAATCGTGGCTGTGCCGTGTTTTTGTGTTTCTTCGAGCTCAGATTACAACATTTATTGTGACTCCCTCCACTCACTTGTATCTTCTGTGTAGGTGTTGTTTTGCTATGCTCTTAACAAAGTTGAATTGAAATTGAGCTAAAAACAATGTTAATCAAGACTTGGCTTTTTTTACCTCCTAAGCTTTAGGACCTAAAGCAAACCACTTGCCTCTTGTTAGCATTTGCTACAGCTGGCCTATTCCAGCACTGATACCGTAACTAGAACAATATGTTTTCTGTGTAGCATGTGTGTACAATATTCGATATTATATGATAGGTATATATTTAGTTACTGACTGACAAACTATCCACATATTATGGGCGGGGCCGACGGCCCAAGGTCAAGGCACATGCAAGGCATGGGGTGAAATCTCATGTTGTGGCCTGGCAATGTTCAGAAGTCCAATTCCTTATTTAAAAATCATTCCAGTCATCTTGTGTCAGTCACACTATCACGTAGTAACTTTTACTTAATCTTCACATAATATGCATGAGAACTGGGCCCCTGCGGAAGTGTAAAAAAATATTGGTCTATGCACTTTGTATAAACACACGCCCACACATCCAGGTCTGGGCATGGCTTTTACGCTCTGGACAGAACATGTTCTGGCTGGATGTGAGTTCCGCTTGTTTTCATTCTGAGTGACAGAATTACTCAACCTCATTTTCAGTGTTCTCATTTCAGGACAGCAATAAAGATGTGGAATCAGATGGTCAAGCTTTCCTAAAAGCTGGGATGGTAATGCTTAACAACCCAAAACAGGTGCACACCACCGAATTTATAGAAACAAGTACAGGTTTAAACATTAAATTGATCCGTATAGGTGAAATTGTTATAAAAATGAATTTCACATTGAGTCCCTGCTGTGCTGAGCATGTAAGTATTATTAGCGTTATTAAAGTAAGTAATTAAGTACCTATATATAAGGTGAAGCAGTACCTATATTCCAGACTATTGTTACCAGACTCGGAGATCAGTGCCCCTTTAGTGAACTCTTTCAAAAATAGACAGGACAAACATGCAAGTGCACTGACAAGGACTAAGATATACATGCATCAGCTCCGAGTGCTGCCTGTGTATTATAAATAATAATAATAACATATAAGGCCAAGCGTGTGCTGTCTTATGAACTTTTGCCGATACTCTTTACTTTTGACTACCTAAGGTATTTCTGTTCTCTTTATAGGGTTCCGTACCTCAACAGGAGAAAAAGGGACCCTTATAGGATCACTTTGTTGTCCGTCTGTCTGTCTTTGTTGTCTGACAGATGTCTGTTTGACTTGACTTCTTGATTTATGGCTTTTGTGGCTTGTTGTTACAAGATGTCTGTTGGTCGCAAACCTTTTTCTTAGGAATGGCTATAAGGATCAACTTCAAATTTATACCAAATATAAAGGTATGTGCCGTAAAAAAACATGTCTCTAACTCGATTCACTAAACAGATATGACAATTAATGTCTATTGTATGTATGGAAATCGTGAAAATGCAAAAGCGAATTCCCAGTGCCCTTTTTGCCTAACATACTGGTAATCGCCTTTGGTTACGATTTCACTGTTCATTGCACTCTATGTTTCGACACAGAATAAACAGAATACAGCTGAATAAACCAACATCTAAACATATTTCCACGTCCTCACTTAACAACTGAACGATGAACTCACTTACAATAGGTATTTTTAGTCCATCTTCAAGCAACCTACTAAAAGAAAACTTATAGGTACATATAAGAATATAAACATATAATACATAATCGTACATATTTATTTTCAGTTTTTTGACAGCGTCACCCGACCCTTGCTGCTGATAATTGACGATCAAAAGAAAAGTGAAAAAAAATTAAGAAACCATTTGGAAGCAATCAGAGGGTTCTTAAAAAAGATTCCTGAAGATCTTTTGAGTAAGCACCTTTTTCATCATCATGAGGACGTGACCTAAAAGGTATTTGCAGTTGTAATGGGTAGAACAGGGCAGGCTTTTACTATATTCCTCCGGTGGATACAGTAAAAGCCTTAAGGGATTACACCAGGGGATGGACAGCAGCATCCATCTGAGTACTTTACACTATCTGCAATCACCAATCCTCCTGTCAAGCGTGATGATTATGGCAAATCCCTCCTCGTTCGCTATGCATCTCAGCCGGCTTCTAGCCCGCCGCGCCACAGAGGTCGTCCTCAGGCACAGAGGGCTGAACTGTCATGTGCCTGTAATTTCACCGGCACCCTTCAAACCGGAACACAGCAATGCGAGCACTACTGCTTGGCGTCAGAAATGGGTATCAAACCAAATCAAAAGAATTTTATTAATGGAAATCACAATGATCATTTTTAACAGTCTCATAAATTAAATTTAGAAGGTATTGTGGTAGTTAATTCCCCGGACAAACACTTTCACAGGGAGCTCTACTACTAAAATTATTATTAATACCCATACTGTGATTCCAGTGAGATACGAGAAAAAGGAAATAGAGGAATATAATGATGATACACATATGAAGAATCACAATGTCTTTGAGGAATTGTTTGGTAATGATGCTGATGAGAGAGTTGACCCCAGGCACATTCTGTACGGGCGAGCATTGCCCGCCTTACCGTACGACACACCTCTACCAATCAAAGAAGAACCAGATTCGTAAGTTATAAGCCTCCCCCATAGAATAACACGACGGACGGTCTTGTTTCGCCTCCATCTATCGACTTCTTGCGACCTTAACAGATGTTGTCGGTCCATCGAGCACACTGCGACGTCCGGTCCTTGGTCGCACTGGAGAACCTTTCTTCCTCAATGGGTTCCAGTTCTGCGAGCTATAATGGTTTGCCCTTTGCCACTTAACTTACTAAGTAAGTTGTACATTTAGGTAAAACCAGAACTATCAGATCTATACCACAGAATAAATATTAGTACAAGTCTATACTTTAAAACTTTAAAAAGTGTTGTGTGCTAAACCTTTCTCGAAACACACATTTTATCAAATAATATTGAGGTCGCAAATACCTTTGATAGTTTTTTCTCTAGTATACCTAATATTGTGACTCAATCTTTAAAATCAACTGCCTCTGGAGCAACTACTTTATTGGAATTAAGTGTTGATAAATGTGAAGTCGCGTTTAGTTTCAGATACGTTAGTGCCATTGATATTGTTAAGACATTTAAGTCACTTAATATTAAAAATACTGAAGACCTTTGGGGAATATCCACGAAGGTGTTAGGTGTTATAATTATTGATATTGCGCCGTGTATGGCCTACATTTTCAATATATGTGTTGACGAGGGAGTCTTTCCTGATCTAATGAAACATAGTAAATTAATTCCTTTGTTCAAGTCTGGAAATGAAAAAAATCTAAGTAATTATAGGCCAATTTCTATATTGCCTGTGTTAAGTAAAATCTTTGAGAAACTTATTCTTACTCAGTTATTGTCACACTTCAACCTCCACGACTTCTTCATAGTCATCAATTTGGATTTACTAAGGGTCGTTCGACAGCCGATGCTGGTACCATGCTCTTAGAACACATATTTGAAGCATGGGAGAACTCGCAGGACGCAATCGGAGTTTTCTGCGATCTGTCCAAAGTTTTTGACTACGTGAGGCATGATACATTAATTTCCAAGTTAAAACATTATGGCATACAAAATCAGGCAATTAATCTTCTTAATTCTTACTTGTCCAATAGAGTCCAAAAGTTGATGTTGGTGGTGAAAGGTCTTCAGGATCGACAATTGTCATGGGGGTGCCACAGGGTTCAATACTAGGCCCTTTTTTATTCCAAGTTTACATTAACGATCTCCCTTTTTTTGTGAAAGACATATGTGACATAGTTCTGTTTGCTGACGATACTTCTTTGATTTTCAAAGTTGATAGATCTAAATCTAATTACGATGATGTAAATGATTCATATCGCGTGTTCTTTAAATAATCTTTTGCTTAATGCTAAAAAAACTAAGTGCATCAAATTCACATTGCCAAATGTAAAACATTATCCAACTAATTTTAAAATAAATGGGGAGACACATGATCTTGTCAAGTCTACTATTTTCTTAGGGCTTAATATTGATGCAGGGTTGCAGTGGGCACCACAAATTGTGGCTCTAGCTGGTAGACTTAGTTCCGCTGCATATGCAGTTCGTATAATAAGGCAGCTTACTGATAAAGCTACAGCTAGGCTTGTTTATTTTAGCTACTTCCATAGTGTTATGTCATATGATATCATACTGTGGGGTAAAGCAGCAGATATCCAAGGTATTTTTGTCTTGCAAAAACGGGTAATACGTGCCATTTATAAAATGAAGTCGCGTGACTCCTTGAGGGAGCGTTTCAAAGAAATCAATATTCTCACAGTAATATCGCAATATATCTATGAAATATTATTACATACACATAAACACTTGGATAGTTTTATGACTAGTGGTTCGCCCCGAACTGAGACCTCGCGATAACACCTTTATCAGCCTGACTACTTAACCAAGTAATTTCCATTTTTAACCGACTTCCCAAAAAAGGAGAAGGTTCTCAATTCGGTTGTTTTTTTTTTTATGTTTGTTACCGCATATTATTATCTCCGGCGTTTATGAACGGATTTGGAAAATTAATTTTTATTTGAATAGACATACTTCCAGATTGGTCCCATTTTTTTCAAAATCCAGTTTTGATGTTGGAATCCATGAGGAATTGAGGGAACTCCTCAAATATTGTAGGCATACATATGGCGATTTTGATATTTTCAGCAACAAACCAATCATTTGCATTCAAAAAGTATCATAATCCTTTCACCACTATGGTTCTTTCATAAAATTTTTTTCATTCAAATATTTTGTTGAAAACTATGGCGGAAGACGGTTTTTTAAATGAAAAGTTATTCTATTATTATTTTTGAAAATTTTCACCTCGAGGTCTACCAGTACAGTACAGGATTTATCAGTAACAACTCTAATTTCCTACACATCATCGAAATAACCTTTGAATAGGGCTAAGCAACGGGGCGTAATACTACATACCAGTTAGTTTAGTACCTATATCAAGTACCTGACCAATTAATTGGTAACGTCCTTTTGACGAAAACCATAGAACTCCAGCGTCATTCAAATTCCTAGAAATGGGAGGTCAACAATGGATGTTATATTGGTTTCTGTTTTATGGAGTACAAGTTTCTAAATTGTTCAGTTTCAGACTTTTCCCTGTAGTTGTGACACAAAAGCCACAAGCATACCAAATTTCAGCATTGTGGGATTGGTGGAAGTACCCTAGAATTTTTGATTTTTACGTTTTATATTTTCCCTAATATCTCAAAAACTACTAAAGCTAAATACTTATTAAAAACAGTTTTGAAATGTCCAACCAAAGCGCTTTCATTAGACACCCCACTTGATCTGACTGTCTCACTTTTATTTTTTTTACCCCCTCTTGGACCCCAATATCTCAGCAACCCCCTGACCGATATAGCTCATAACCTTACCTACAAATTGTACTAATACTATCTACCCCCATACGAAATTTCATGAAGATCGGATTAACGGTTTGGAAGTTTTCATCGGACAAACATACATACATACATACATACATACAAACGCCGATTCTTCCAACTTGACTCAGAGAACTCGCTTCGCTCGTTCAACTACATACCTGTTAGTACCTATATCAAGTACCTGACGAATTAATTGATAACGTCCTCTTGATGAAAACTCTAGAACTCCAACGTCATTCAAATTCTTAGAAATGGGAGGTCAACAATGGATGTTATATTGGTTTCTGTTTTATGGAGTACATGTTTCTAAATTCTTCAATTTCAGACTTTTCCCTGTAGTTGTGACACAAAAGCCACAAGCATACCAAATTTCAGCATTGTGGGATTGCTGGAAGTACCCTAGAATTTTGGGTTTTTACGTTTTTTATTTTCCCTAATATCTCGAAAACTACTAAGGCTAAATAATGATTAAAAACAGTTTTGAAATGTCCAACACAAGCGCTTTCATTAGATCCCCCACTTGATCTGACTGTCTCACTTTTATTTTTTTTACCCCCCTCTTGGACCCCATTATCTCAGCAACCCCCTGATCGATATAGCTCATAACCTTACCTACAAATTGTACCAATACTATCTACCCCCATACCAAATTTCATGAAGATCAGATTAACGGTTTGGAAGTTTTCATCGGACAAACATACATACATACATACATACAAACGCCGATTCTTCCAACTTGACTCAGAGAACTCGCTTCGCTCGTTCAAAAAAGGGTGACGTGTATGGTATTAACACGAGAAATAGTTAAACACAAACTAAATATACCAAAATTTCTATTTAAGAAAGTAAGTGGGTCTTTTATGGGAAATTCTGTACGGTTCTATAATAAACTTCCAAAAGGTGCATCTAAACTTCCTATTCGAAGATTTTAATCCTATACAGATCCCACAGATTTGCCACATGGAGGGAAAGTACCTTGAATATTGTAGACGGAACATTTTACTGAAAAAAGTCATTTTTTTGAATTTAAAATACAATTTAAATTGATTAGATACACACAATACAATTTAATTTGACATAGATATTTAAATAATTACATAGTTGAACCGGGAATCGAACCCGTTACACGAGAAAAATAATCACGCTGTAGCTTTATTATACCGATCGAAAGGTTTCATCATAAGGATTATTTTTTGCTAAATAACATAGTGTCAAAATTAAAAGGAAGAAAAAACATAAAGGTTCTTATCCAGTTTTGGGATAAATTGATGATTGACTAAAGATTGATGATGGTAGGCTGTTACGTTTTTTTTGTAGTTTCGTTAAATCGTAACATGGATTTGGACGGTCATACCATTCTATTAGCGGGTCCGCGATATGTTGCGGCTCGTTCACCACTGTCTCATACACAGAGTTTGGATACACGCCCATAACGGGAATAGTAATAAATAAATATAACTGATATACTTAATACATTACATAGATAGATATTTCTTATTATACATAGAAAAATACCCAGAACACCCTGAACAAACAAACAATCTGCAGATTGTACAAATATTTGTTCCGAGGCGGGAATCGAATCCGCAACCTCCTGCATCGCAGGCGAACCATCGCCCGCCGTGCCACAGAGGTTGTCAAATTACAATATTGATTATCATCAAGGGAATGTTCCCTACACGTAAAGAAAAACCCATTCAAATCTTCGTAGTATATAGCTCTGTTTTCGTCCGGGAAGTACTATCACAAATACCTATTTCTGCCGCCAAGCAGTAATGTGAGCATTGCTGTGTTCCATCCAGTTTGAACCAGAGGCCCAATTCTCTAAATTATTTTAAAACTACACTGAAATTTATCCGAATCAAGACTGAATTATGAATTGACAGAAAGTTGGTATTCTGCTCCCTTATAAATAACAATTTAGTCTACTTTCAATTCACGGTGACTACCATTAGAGTAGGATAGTTATATATATAATTGCAATGAGTAAAGACAGACTCCATCTACAATGCTAAAATTATCGAAAAAACTTTGAATCGTTCAAGTTTAGGTCACATTTCGATATAATCACATTACAGTGTTGTATTTTTAGTTTGGAGAATACCATTTCTGACATTTAAGACACACAAGATCGAAACTAGATCCGGACTCTATTTTAACTATTTTTTAGTTAAAATAGATAATTGGGCTTCAGGTCAAGTTCAATAAAAGCTTGTAAATATAGCTATTTACGATATTTTATGGTGCATAAATAAACTCTATCCTACCCGCCGCGTTACGATAAAGGTAACATCAAAGGTGCTTGTAATATTTCAGAAGTGATCCGGGACCAAGTACTGTAAGATCAAATGATATGCTGATACCAAAAAGGTGCATCAAACCGGAAAAAGAAGAGGTGTTTTCTCATTCTTCAAAACATGAGAAATCAATTCAATCTATAGACCAACCTTTACCAGTTTCGATTGGTATAACAAGACAATCTCCAAAACAGGATCCAGTTACAAATGAACAAGGAAATGATTCTTATATACAAGACACGCCTAAAAAGCGACGAAAGAATTTGAACTATTAAGGTGAAACGTTTCGTAAGTGGCGCGAAATTCAAATTTTATTGTGTTTTTTGCACATTACAGCTTATCAACACTTCTTGTAATAGCGAACGCATGTTTTCCGGGAATCAGGACACCTAACACACATGTTTTAATTAATAGTACTTAACTTATAAAATAAATATCATTAGCTGTGAATGTCAATGAATGATTTGTATAGTGTTATTTTGGTTCATTGAAATTCGTAGCTGAACTAATGATATTTATGAGATATTTTCAATGAAAACATGTGTGTTATGTCTCCTGATTCCCGCAAAACCAGTGTTTGCTATCTCAAGAAGTGTTGATAAGCTGTAATGTGCAAAAAACACAATACAATTTGAATTTCGCGCCACTTGCGAAACGTTTCACCTTAACCTCGTTTCGGTCGCCGCGTATGGATGCTAACTGATCGTCATTACCGGTAGTAGCGCCCACTGCTAGACGCCAGGCCTCCCCTATAGAATGCCACGATGACCGGTCTTGAGCCACCTCCATCCACCGACCTGTCAAATCTCGTTCTCGTGGGGAGCCATCCTTACACTGCCTAGTCCGGATCGTGGTTGCCGCTCGAGAACCTTTAAGGCTGCAGCACACCGGCTGCACACGCGTAGATGTCGTCATGCACGTCGTCGTACCATGACGTTGTAATGTATGGAACTCTATGAGACATGGCACACCCCTTGCGTGACGTGCACCCAAGCGTGTACATACAAAGTGACGCGCGTGTCCACGTTACGTGCTGCATACGCATCCGGTGTGAATTGGTCTTATTCCTCAGCGGTTGTTTTTCGAGCTATACAGGCTGTTTTTTTTAAATGGGACAGTACGGGGATATCCGAATCCATAAGAGATACGGGAAAACTGTCTTTGGAACCATTTGCTCATTTTGTATGAAAACGATTTTGGCATAGTTATTTTTTTGGTCAAGCGTGAGTTCTCCATAAAAATGAGTAGTTTTGATCAAAAATATTTTAATGCGTATCGACTCAGTTTCGTGTAAGGATTGTTTCCTTGTATCGGAAGAAAAAAATCTGACCAGCAGAAGTAAGTCAAATTTAATAAAAAAAAATCTCATACAATTTGTAAGTAATCTGGTACATAAAACTATCGCAAAAAAAAACAAAATGGCCTCCCCCTTTCTTTTTCCAGGTATGGGTACGTTTCAGAATACCTCTAGTGGCCTTAGACAAAGATGTTCTTATTAAAGTTTGATTAACTTCTACACCTCTGATTTTTCTCATTTCCCGAGACCATCAGAGCAATAGAACAACATTCACCACACATCTTTGTCTTATGCCACTAGAGATGTTCTGAAACGTGCCCGTACCTGGAAACAGCAAGAGGGAGGCCATTTTGAAAATTTATTGCGTTAGTTTTATTAACTTAGGTCCCAGATTACTTACAAATTGCATGAGAAAACATTTGATTAAATTTGACTAACTTCTGCTACTCAGTTTTTTTTCTTCCGATACAATGAAACAATTCTTAAATGAAACTGAGTCGATACGCATTAAAAAAAAAAATTGATCAAAACTACTCATTTTTATGGAGAACTCACGCTTGACCAAAAAAATAACTATGCCAAAATCGTTTTCATACAAAATGAGCAAATGGTTCCAAAGACAGTTTTCCCGTATCTCTTATGGATTCGGATATCCCCATACTGTCCCATTTAAAAAAAAACATCCTGTATTGCCTGCCAATTGTCACTTCGACTTGCTAATTGTTATATATGTAGATGACCTTGGTTCTTGGTGAAACTCGGACCATAGCTCTCTCCATAGCCCGACCATGGTCTACAGAAGTGAAAAAAGTTCACCTGACCATAGTGCCTTTTCATATTGTAAGTATATTGAAGTAAAATAAGGATGTTTTAAAAAACTTTATTATATTGAACTGTTACAAACTAGAACATCAGTTGTGCTGTATAAAATGTTACTACTAATGTGATTCATTGGAGAATGATTAGTATTGCTTATAACTAAACGCTTGATTGAATGAACTGCTTAGCATTAACTACAAATATATAAGTACCTACTTAAAATTATATAAGAATTATAATTATGTAGTCAGGAATGTAATTAATTATTATGATATTTGGGACTAGGACACAATACAAAATGGTTTGTAAAATACCTGAAGGACTTGTTTTCAATAATGCTCAGCAATTTTCGAAAAAGCCAAGTGTTCCTTCTCTCCTTACAAATAAACCTTACTTAAATGCGTACCTAATGGATACCTACTTAACTCATTCCCGTCACAGAATAAATAATTAGTACAAGTATTCCCGTTAAATATTAGCCAATCACAGCTCGTGAAATCGATCCTCAGTGTACATTTAAGTAGTAGCGCCTCATATACCTATTGGTTCCTTAGGTAGTGTGTAACTGACGATTATTTCAAGTGGTTGATGGTTCCTCAACATAGGTAGGTCAGAGCGAGAAGAAAAATATCTTCAACAGCGACGATGTGTTGCTTCTCGCTCATAAGCAATTTACACCTAAACTACCCTTCGACCTAACAGCAAGACTGATTCTCAAATGTGTGAAAACTTTTTGGTTGCCATAGTTGTGATTGGCTAATTTTTAACGGGCATTAGACCACAGCCTATTTATTCTTTTCGCCTATACGCAATCTACACAAATACCATAAGGATAAAAAACACAGTCGACAGTCACATAACTATGTACACACTATGACTCACACTAGGATTCCCTGTGTCGTGGTTATCAGGAACTACGAGTACCATGGTACCATAACATCCAGACACTTACGCCCATACCACCTCCGACTAGACTTTTTTACCCAAAGAGTGCCAAACAGGACCCTATTACTAAGCCTACGCCGCTGTACGTTCGTCAGTCTGACAATCGGCCCATGTATCACAGCGGTATTATCTGGGCAGACGTACGTAGAGGTGGCCAGTTGAAATTTTCACAGATTATGGTGTTTTTTGGGCGCATGAACCCTGTACAAAAAATCCCTGGGATAAAAAAAAATGAGTTCTCCAACCGAGGAATAAAACTGATAGCGCGTTCTAATCTCATAGCGGCGACATCTAGTATTAACTTTGGTTAACTTCGGAACCCTACACTATGCGTGGACAGGAGACGCTTGAATGATATAATAGTGTGACAACTTTTTAGATGCCGTACCTACTCATGTTATTACCTACAAGGGCATTATTTATAAACTGGTATCCATTATGCTTAGTTTAAGTAAGGTTTACTTTTGCGACCTTAGGTATTTATGGCTCTTATTCGTATAAGTAAACGAGTCGTCATCGGAGAACGACTCGTATACAAAACCAGGGGTAACCATTTTATATTATACATGTTGCAAGTAGGTACAGGTAGTGATAAAATGTGATACATCTCACAATATTTTTTATGCAGTTCATCTAAAATTATTTAGAAGTAGAGCCAAATATTAATAAGTCTACTATTCTTTGTGTTTTGTAATAGGTAGTACTTTTTGCGCTTCCATTTTTAGTTGAAGCAAAGATTTTTGGGACCAGCCCGATTTAATTTAAAACATTCCCTAAACTTTTTAATTCGTATTTAGTCTGGCAAAAATTGCACACGTCACCCCACTTCTTCTTAGCATTTTTCAAGATCTAAATTACTTTTAAATGTTTTAATCTCCAATTAAATCTCATTATTTGTAACAAAATTGCTTGATGAAATACAACTTACAACAAATACGCCAAAATGCCATTTTCTAAATATTTAAATTCGATAGATATTATTAGATGTGCTTTTAGTCAAACCTACAAATTAATAACTTAGGTACTTACCTACGCTCAGGAGACGAAATACAATTAAAATCTATAAAATTAAATCCATATTGATGTATGAAAAATTCAGTAAAATCATCACAGAAATAGGAGTTAGAAAAAAAACGTTTTTAAAATCCGAAGTCTTTGGGTATTATAACGATGAATAGTTTCTACAACCCGAGTTTCGGAAACGTTCGGGTTCTATTTTCTTAAAGTGATTTATTGTTTTTGAACAAATTACCTACTAACGTCGTTTTCATCCTGTCTCCTGAACAAGATTAATATAATTTGCTGAGCAAATCGAATGCATAGGCTTCATTGAAATTAACTTCTAGTCTTAGCATCAAATGCTTTATCAGCTTTTCATTAGCTATGTAAGATTTTAGTTTAAATTTATTTTTCAGATAATTTTATTTAGTACTTACTTACCTACCTGAAAATGTTATTGTAAAATCGCAGTGCGGTTAGATATTGCGATAGTTGGTTCACGCAAAATAGCACACATTACGTACGCGTAAAGCGAAGACTTAACCTACTTGTCTTATTTGTTATCCTTACGATAAACAAAATTTGTTCTACGAAACTGTACCCGGCACTAAGGTTTTTGACGCTAAAGCCATACCAGTCTAGGAAGTTCGATACGTTTTTGTGTCTACTGTTTGATACACATATTCTTATTGTAAACTGCTTCAAAAACCTGAGTTTACATGCCTTGTCCTGGATTAAAAAACTACGAAAGTTGATTATTGTGTAAAGACTCGCTCGAAACACAATTCCCCATTTCTTAAATCCACAAAACATGGTACTACAACTCGAGTTTCGGGCTTCTCTGGAGCCCTTAAATTATGTATTGAATTTTAACCCAATTTGTTGATAGATCTAAAAGATGGTAAACTGTGTCTTTGATAGAGCTCAATGTATTTGCAACATACTACTTAACATTTAAAATCGTAAACAGGCTGTTTCAAATACACTGAACTGTATTGAAGTAGAAATTAAGCTAACAGCTACATTTTGACACGTCTGTCTCAGATTCCGATGCTTTTATCACGCTGTCCCTTTCTTTCAACTCGAATGCATCAGCCTGGGAAAAGACAAAACATTTTAAACCTCTTATTACTTACTACGAAAAAACAGGAAACGAAATAATATTAAAAAGTGTCTTACCTTAGAATCTCTATATTCCCTTATTTTTCTGGCTAAAGTCAAAAATGCTTCTTCTATGTTAATGTCGCTCTTACAAGAAACTTCGAAAAACGGCATGTCGAAGTCATCGGCTATCTGAAATCGTATTAAAGTTATATTTATTACCTAGTTATATTTATTTAGTATAAGTTTTTTAGCTTACTTAATTTTAAATTGTAATAAAGAAATAAGAGGATTTGTATTGAAGGTCAGGGTATAGCCTCTATAATATTTATTTACCTAATTATAGGTACCAATCTTCTTAGCTACGAATTTTTTGTTTAGTTTGTTGCCGATGCGTGGTGGTCTGGGCCTAGGAATGTCTATTAGGAATGTCCTAAGAAAAGACGACGAAGGGATTACGCCAAGGGATGGACAGCAGCATCCATCTGAGTACTTAACACCATTCCGCCTGCCAAGCGCGGTGATTAAGGCAAACCCCCCCCCCCCTATATATGGGGACTCGTCCAGCTGTGGGCGTTTGAGCTGATGAAGAATGTTGCGGATCAGTAATATACCTGCCTACTTATACTATAAATACAACCACCACTGGCGTCGCGGCTAAGTGAGTTTTGCTCGGTGAGTTGGACAAGGTGCCAAGCGCACCTTGCGTGCAAACGTGGGAAACTTTGCAAAGTTCTGTGAAATTTTGTGAAACAACCGACAGTTTAAAAATATTAGTTTTAGTTTTTTAGTCGCTGCAAGGCGGAGTCCGACATAACCACAGTACCCTCCGCGGTATCCATGAGGATTACCCTCTCCAAAAAAAAAACCATTTTATCGTTCGAGACGTGTTATAAAAAAATTTGTAACTACCCACTTATGTAAATAAAAATTAGGCCGTGGTGTGTCCGCTCTAAGAATAGAATTCTCCGTCTCCTCCCATGGATGTCGTAAAAGCTGACTAAGAGATTACAACAGGAGATGGGCAGCAGCATCCTGCACCTGGGTACCTACTCAACACCAATACTGCGATCACCAATCCGTCTGCCAAGCGTGGTGATTATGGCAAATCCACTCATAGCATTATGCGGGGGAGGCCTCGTCCAGCTGTGGATGTGTGACGGTTAAAGACGACGATGTAAATAAATAGAACATGACGTAGTGATAAAGGTAGTTTTGATTTTGTGTACCACCAACCTTTTGACCCCGTTCTCTTGGAACCGCTCTGTGATTCTCGTGCACATCGCATTTATTTCCTACAAGCACTTTGATTACATCTGGAGACGCATACTGTAACAAAAATAGTAATTTTAAAGTTAAAAGGTCTTTAGTAGATACCTACGCAAAGTAATTGCGGTACTGTCCTGTGGATATCGTAAAAACCGTCTGAGGGATTACACCAGGAAATGGGCAGCAGCATCCACCTGAGTAGGTAATCAACATTAATACTGCGATCACCAATCGTCCTGCCAAGCGTGGTGATTATGGCAAAGCCCCCCCCCCCCTTGTATGTTATGGGGAAGGCCTCGTCCAGCAGTGGACGCCTAAAGGTCTGATCTCTACACAGTTAAAATGTGTAAATGTAAATGTTAGAATCATAAAAATGCGTGTTAGGTACATTACTGGATAGAATTCAAGACCAGAGGCCCAAGCACGAACATCTAACGTTATCGAGACGCTAGCGTTACGATAGTAAACGTCAAATATGAACCAATCAACTTACAAAGATTTTGAGTTATCTCGAGACCATTGGACAATATTTGACATTTGCGATCGTCTCGCTAGCGTCTCGGTAACGTTAGTTGTTCGTGCTGACCCCACTGGTATGGTACGATAGGTGTTACGTATCCCTACTATAGGATACGTAGCACCTATCGTACCAGGGGCCTAGGAAAATATAGAAAGCAATGTGTTGATAAGAATTGCTTGTTCCTAAAGTTCAGGCCACAAAAAATAGGCACTCCTACAATATTAGAATTAATGTATGACAAAGTAATTAAAGAACTGCAAAACATAACCCACGAAGAATAGTCTTCAGCAGCCTTGATCTATTGACTTCCGCGGCCGTTACAATGTATTTCAACTTACTATTTCTGAGAACCTCTGACAGCATAATTAGAGAGAATAAAGTTTGGACTCTATATTGGGCATTCTGCAGAGCCCTATAGGTATCCTACCTTACCATTTACAACAATAATAAGAAGATTTTCCGCAGGCAATACGACAAATCTCTAAATGACTCGAGATAGTGATGTCATCACATAAGATTGATGCCCATAGTACCACTGTAGATAAGCACCGAAGCGCTCCTGACCAATACCCAGCTTAGAATGACTCGTATGTTAAAATAGCAGATTTATTAATGATTTTTTGGTTAATGCCTATAACTTACTTATTTTATATTCCTCAGCCAGTAAGAAAAGTGGTTGAAGGAATCGAGATTGGTGATCTCATACATGGGCAAGATGCCCATATCGTCGCTGTAGTACCTAGGTACTTACCGAGGTACCTAAGCATCGAAACGCTCCTGACCAATAACGAGCTTAGTAGGACCCGTATGTTACCAGCTTTTTCTATGGTTTTTTAGCTTAATACCTAACTTACTTCTTGTATATTCCTCAGCCAGTAAGACAAGTGGTTGAAGGACTCGAGATTGGTGATGTCATACATGAGCATGATGCCCATAGCGCCCCGGTAGTAAGCTGTAGTCAATGTCCTAAAGCGTTCTTGACCGGCAGTATCCCAGATTTGAAGCTTGATCGGCACTCCGTCGAGGTTTATTATCTTCTGTTTAAAGTCTATGCCTGAAAAGGGAGAAATATCTGTGTAAGTAAATTTGGAATTTCTAAGTAAATAGGTAAATTTATTCCTCATAGAGCTGAGGCCCAATCGCGTTGTTGAATAAATGTATTTTCTTTCTTTCTTTCTTCTGTTTTTACAGTAAACCCGTCCGAACCGTTGTTGGTTTCGATTTAGATTTGGTTCAGCTGCTGTAAACAATGATATCGCGCAATATTTTAGAAAGATGGAATCGTTGACTTTGCTGCCTAACTTAAAACACTGCGAAAGATCCTCTCAGTCGTTGTCCACTTTTTCGAAAAGAGACGTCGTCCATTTTAATTTTAATTTTTTTCTAGTGTTTTTTGAGTAATATTGTTTAATTTTGGTGGCGTTTTAGGTTTATATTTATAGAACACATGGTTGTGAATTTAAATATAATTACTTACCTACGTGTATTGCGTGTCTTTTCAAAGAAAAAAATTTTTTTGGATTTTGGAATTTGGTTGGAAATTGATCACATTCTAGTAAAACTGCCACCGTTTTACTAAACATGAATTTTATCAAAAATAGGTAATTCACACTGGCAAAATTGACAAAAGTTTCCTCACAGGCCATAGTTAAAAAAACAAGTAGAAGTTGCTCAATTTCCTTTGACAGCGGAATAGACGTTCCGAAAGAACCGCTTTTACAATTTTATTAAGCGCAGTCAAAAAGTAGTGAAAGTTCGATCTATTGGTACAGATTGCTACGCAACGTATCTTCTAGAAGAAACCGAATTCGTTTTCTTTCAAATGCAAATTGCAGTTTTGGTCGTGTTTTTGCTTTGGTAGATACCTAGTACCTATTATCGTTCAAAAAGCTCCTTTCATACTTAGGAAATAGTTATACAAACTGGTTTAGCCTTCAGTCTACAAATTTGAGTTAATCCCTAGTTACTTGTCATAATCCAGACTCACACAGAAAAATAATCTTTGTTAGTGACTGGTAAAACCATTGTAAACCACAGTAGGACTTGTCATAGTGACAGGCTTAGCTTTCAATAGCCTACCGCATTTCAGAAATTCAATAGAGATTTGGTACCTATACCTTACGACATAGCTTTAGGGCAACCTTGCCTACGACAAGTTTTCTTCTCCGCCACTAAATCGTTTTTCGAATGAAGTTCGTATAACTACATTCGAATATTGAATGTAGTACCTAATACGAACTTAATAACTTTTGTCTTCTATTTGCCACGTCTGAGAAGTTGAGAACCCAATCTGAATAGTTCTCCATCAAGTCGTATTTTTATTGGACGAGCCAAAAACAAATTGCTAACACGACTACGACTGCTTAAAATAGTTGACCCATTTCGAGAACTGATATTGATTAAGGCCCAACGTTTATTTCTATGACGAAAGGATTGTATCTATTGAAAGCTATAACAAATCTTGACAAATGTCAGTGATGATAATGTGTTCAATGTGTTCATTAGAAATAGCGAAGTCAAGAGTGTTCTATTTATTAAAATATCATTGAACCCTTTCACAACACTGTTCTTCTGTTAGCATCGGTCACTAGACCTGCAGGGCCAGTCTCCAACCTCGAGCTGAAATAAAGCAGGGTGAGCTAGAAAGAAGTGACATGAAGAGAGAGAGAGAGCTTCTTACCTAGCACCTAGGAAGCGCCTATGTACGTGTGGCTGGTGCCTATCAAACATTCGATTTGTGTGAGTTTATTCATTCTGTCCCCCATCTTTTCGGCCTAACTGGGGGACACAGTAAAAAAACGCCACGACAATTTTTTTACATAGTTATAATTAAGTATTGTTTGTTGTTGTGTGTGGTTTTCATCGGTACCATAATGTAATTTTTATTTCAATATTATATTGGATATATTATTTACTTAGTTAAAGTTTAACTTATTCATAGTCAATTTTTAAACCTTTGATAGCTAAAATAACTTTTGTCTTGTTTTTGCATATGTCATTTTACATCAGAGATAACAAAACAAGTGCTATTTTAACTAAAATAGGTTTACCTAAACAATGATTAATAAATAAGGGGATTAATGTTATATCTTTAGTTAAAAGCCTTCTAAGTAGGTCTTTAAAAGTAATAGGAATTGTAACCGATCTTAATTTTAATAGCTAATTGAATAAGTAAATCACTACGGGCGTGCGTTTTCTCCACAGTGAAATGGCTCGAGGAAGTCCCAGGGCATAAAATTTTATTATAAATGCTCCCTTCACACCATATGTTCCATTGTTTCTCGCTTTTCATCCGCAGCGGAAAATATAAAACCTGATTCTGTTATGTTTCTACGGCACTAAAACTACATCACCTGTCTGACAAAGGCTCGTAAAAGTACAAGTAAATAAGCATTGACTCACCTATTGTTGATATGTATATATCGTAGTATCTCTCGTCGCAGTATCTATGCACAATACACGTTTTTCCCACATTAGAATCGCCTAAAACAAGTAGTTTATAGGTCGCGGAGAAATCTAGAGCCATTTTTGTTTACTTTCTTGTTGGTACGCGAGCGGTGTCTCAAAACATGGGGTGAACTGTCAAAGTGAGGAAAATCAATGCGGGTGAGTGCGCATGTGCGGCCGCCCCGACTTACCTTTTACTATACCTAATAACCTCAGATTCTATACTAGTTGCTAACTACTGTAATATAGCTATCACCCTCGGTAATCTGGGTTTTCCGTTACAGCCCCAACTGTCTAGCCTACTATGTACCTGTTATGTAATATACCTTCTTTTATACATCTGTAGGTAGTCCACGCCATAAATCTTTAGTACGTAATCAACAGGTAAGTGTTACTGACCTGTCCTAACTTTGTAGGCATAGTTAATGCAAATTAACTACACGTATATGACGGGCTCTACATTGTATCATAATCATTATCATCGCCAGCCGTTTACACTGCAATGCCATTATTGCCATAATCACCACGATTGACAGCCGGATTGGTTGATCGCAGTATTGGTTTTGAGTTTACGACATCCACGGGAGGAAATGGTGGGGTTTATTCTTAAGCCGGACATAATAATGGCATGATATTTTGTATCAGGAGCTAAATTTCACGAGAACTTGCAATGTTGTCATTTGAATTTAGTTCATTTTCAACCAGCATTAAACTTATCTCTATGTTTATCGGCATAACTTTAATGTAACAATGCATTTTCTTAGTTAGATTACAAATCAACCTTCCGGGTGTTGTAGGAGTCCTGCATTAAGCGCTCCGTTTGTTTAACTTAAATCCTCGATAGGAACTATCGTCTCGATTTATCGTTTCTCTAGAGTGTATGTTAATATTTTTAAAGTAGCTTGTGCCTGCCGTTCCACTCGTGTTTAATACACAATGGCTTTAACATCAGCATCTCAATCCGCTTGTAGAAGTCCACTGCTGGTCATAGGCCCTATATAATGTCACGATAAACGGACTTTACAGTCGTCAAAAAAACGAGTGCTATCATAATAATCGTTCGTTCGTTAGACAATTGGTTCAGATGTATGCGCTAACTAGAAAACAACTAGCCAAAGCGAACCACGCCTTACTGAGGGTTGCATTACCTCCTATTAAGTCTGTTAAAAACTAAGTTATCGAAAATGTCCCATATCTAAAACTTTCACAACCTGCTTGATTCAAACTTATTTTCGTTGAAAGTGTATTTAAAGTTTTTTTTCTGTTTCGTTATAACACCCACTATTTAGCATGAGCACTCGTAGCATTCTTACTATACCTTTAACTTCTGAAATTAACTGAACTGCTGAACTTTAGGATAAACTAAAAATCAAAAGGTTAGGCATTCTATCCATAGTCTAGACAAGAACTTTAGCTGCCTGCAAATCCATTTTTTTTGTGCGTGATTTAAGAACAAAACTAACAGACATCCAAGCAAATTCACTAAGAACTCTTATATTATATTTATGTATGTAGGTACACGTTACGAGTACAATATTAGTAAGGATTATGCACCAGGCTACACCAGATCGTTTATCAGGTCCCTTTGTTTCGGTGTCTTTGTATCATGGCTGTAGTTCAAGGCCAGGTTTGTTGTGTTTATTTTTATCGTGTCGTGAATGACATTACCATATGTTTGTCCATTGACCGGTGATACGGTCAGTCCTTGGTTACTTTTATTTATTTTATGTGCTTTCTTATTGATATTCTTGAGTTTTTTTATGTGTTTATGGGCTTTGTCCAAAGCGACTTCATTTTTGTTACCCCACTCTTTTTCCATGTAAGAGGTTTCTATTCTCCCTTCGGCCGTCAACGTAACCGTCTAGTCATAAATAACTCACCGTGATAAAGCCACGATAATATTAATTTGTGCTCTATCGTGCTATTTTCTATCAGTATCACCGAAATGTTTTATTCAAAACCCAGACATTACTGAAACTTTTACTTGAAACATCAGGCAGTTGTAAATAAGTATTATCATGGCACAATTTCTATCTCTTAATTCTTTATGCGATTTAAAACAAAGAGACGTGTACCTCCCACGAGTCATTCCGGGTCAAACTCACACAGTAGCTGTGCGCAAGCGCTGTAAATGCACACTATCTATAGTAGATGTAATAAGCTCGTACTATGTACCTACATGCTGTACAACTTCATTTGTCAACCACAAACCACTACTGCCAGGCTTATGTATCGTAAATAGCTGAGATTTTGACGTTGCTTTACTGTAGGTGAAACTTAGGGTTGTTTCGTTTCTGCGTCACTAGTTCTTTCTTGGTAACGATGCTTTAGGTCTGTGACCAGTTTGGTGGCCCTGAAAAGGGGCTTGTGACCGATGGTGGAGAAAGAACCAGTGTGGTAAAAGGATTCAGACGTTTATTTTCATGCACAAGAAACTGAAACAGTTTTAAAAAAATAGTTAGTTTAGTTTAAAAAAATACTGTTAAAATAACTATTAATTTAGACTCTCAGACTCTTACTTTTACCACAGAATAAATATTAGTAGAAGTACTTTTACAGCCAACGAAGCTTTACAAAATGCAGAACGCGTGCAGTTCAAAGCCAAGCAAAACAATAAACCTCTCCCTGATTGCGATAAATCTTTAAAACTATACAAAACAAAATAATCTTTGACACGTAGTATGTTGAAATAATGATTAATTTAATGTTTAGCGATTGAAACATTGCCGTGGTGTGTCAGGCCTAAGAATAGAACCCTCCCTCTCCTCCTGTGGTTGTTGTAAAAACTGATTACACCAGGGTATGAACAGCAGCACCCATCCTGTGACATTAACACCAATACTGCGATCACCAACCCAACTGCCAAGCGTGGTGATTATGAAAAATCCCCCATTGCATTCTATGTGGGAGGCCTCATCCAGCAGTGGACGACTACCTGCTGATGATGTTGATGATGGTGTAGAAATTCTTACTTAAAGATAAGGTAAACTTGCCTTTGGAAACTTAAGAACACAGCCAACCCTACGTTCTATTTTCCAGCTTCTTCCACGAGTTTTGCAGTACAAACTATTATGTGCCCGAGTGACGGATGTTCAATCTCTAGTGTACAGATTTCTGGATCCTTCTCATTCCATTTCAAGCCTTTGTCTTCGATAACAGGCTTTAATTTCAGGGAAATTTGGGACTTACTACAATTTCTATTCTGCTATTTCTTTGTTTATCTTTTCAATGACGTCACATTAATTTGCTGAAAATCCGAACACTTTAATGCATTCACTTTGTAGATAGGTACTTATCCATCTGATCATAAATATCGGTGTTCACTAAGCTATATTAATGGTTCAATTCATCATCATCAGCCGACGGCACTACTGGTCGAGGCATCCCCCCTAAAATGCCCCACGTTTGGAAGGTGGATTGCTAACCGTCAGTGGTGATGTTAGGCACTTGGGTGGATGCTGCTGCCTATCCCCTGGTATAATCCCTTTTGTCGGCTTTTACGACATCTATTGGAGGAAATAGAGGGGTCTATTCTAAGGCCGGACACATCACGGCGATGTTTCTATTACTACCTGAAATACTAAATTTATTCTTAGATCGTCTATAGGACCAAATTTCTTCTATATAATGTTCTTGTTTTCCTCAAACTATCTTGAGGGCTTCTATTTGGTCTGGAAGTTTAGAAACCATGATAAATGCCCCGATTTCCTTAAACTTTCTTGAAGCTGTTCCCTTTTGGCCTATGAAACCATTAACGTTGAGCAACCACTGAGTGATTTTCAAACACAAAGCCTTTATCGTGATATGGAACATTTCAAATCGAGCTTTACTTGGAAGAGTGACTGGACACTTAACTGGTCATTTGGTATTGCTATCGTCATCGCCGGCTTAATATCTATTAGACTATCACTTTCGGTCGCCGAGTGGTCTATTGTCAGCGATATGATCTTTTTTTTGTTTAATGAGCCTGCAGATCCGGCTATGTTACCTAATCGCTCGTGACGCACTTGTGGGAATACTGTGGAGCAATTAGTTTCAGATACAGGCTAATGAGAACAGCCGGCCTTCAGAGACTTCCTATTGATCGTTCACATACTCATGCATGTCCGTTTCCTGCACTTATTTGACTAATCAGTCAATGATGTGTTTTTTAATTCAAGACGCACGACGGATGCTTGCCCTTTCTATTTGGTAGATTCATTTGTTAGTCAGAGTCATTTGTTTTGGTACGTATTAGCATATCATCATCGACAATTCCGTAGATTTCTGTAGTTTTTACGAACTAACCTAGCCATCCACTTTGACCCATGTCTTATTGAGCTTTATTGGTTCGTCCGTGGGCGATCCTGCTTTTGCGTCTACCGTTTGATTCCGTTCATTAATTACATTTGATGATAAACAGGCGTTATGTAACACAATCATTTGCGTGGGTGTGACTATAAACCTGTCTTTGTAATCGTCATTGAGTTTCGATCTGTGTGATTTACGAGTGGCGGCAAAACTGGCTTTTCTATTATGTTGTGTGCTTTCTTAAACTAATAATTAATTACTCCAACACTTTTATTCAAATGGCACATCCAGAGGATTCTATACTAAAATATAGATATAAAAACTAAAAACTAGCTAAAATATAGAATATAGTTTTGATGTGAAAATGCTGCATAAATGCAGGTCACAATTACAAACTTAACAATATTTACTATAAAGATTCGATTTAGCAATATCCAAAAATCTACACAAAAGTAAAAAACGCTGAGAATGTGTAAATTCTTGCATACACAGGTTGCTAGGTCTCACATGGGTATGTGAGCATTGTCCGAGCCAGTGTCTCGACTTGAGGTCGACGTCTGAGGTCACCCTTCCCGGAGACGGCGGGCGCCACATGTGTTCCGGGACTCCAAGCTCCGGTGACAAGCCCTCATTGTTCGCAAATCGATCGCAAGGTCCCACTTGTAAATGTCAGAGCGGCGCCAGCGCAGACGCGTCGGTCGCGCATTAACGCGTGAAATTGAAAAATATTGCCTTAGTTATAACATCCTGTAAGATACTCGTTGTTTTGTTAGAGATGATGGTTTAAGCGTAAATAAACTCGATAAGTAGTTACACTTGAAACTGCAATACAACTATATCGAATGTTCATCTACTCTTAGAACTAAAACCTAAATCAAAACAGGTCTTGAACCTAATCTTTAACAAATGCGTTAAAAAATACTCGATGGTCAAAACGCAGATTTGGAGAGGATCCGATGGAATGAAATTCTTTCACGACACAATTTTGCGAACAATAATTAGAAAATGATTGGGTTCGCATACAGCATCAATTTGCCCTTATCTCTATTATCGAATTCACGCTAACGGCCTATCTGCCTACTGTAAAGAAACAACCGCAGCACAGAAGCTAAGCTATATGCCCGTGGGGTCCATAAAATTAATCCCTACATTCCAGCAAGTCTTAAAATACATTCAATAGTTGGGTATAAACCAGGGCTGGATCCAAAAATGTAGAGGCACAGGGGTAGCAAATGTAATTATTATATTCAAGTCTATCAAGACACTTGCCCGTTTTTGCCTTTGGAAGTGTCTCCACTGCCCTACCTCTCCTATGTCTCTTCTATCTCCTATTTCCTATGATCTTCGGCTCTTCTTATCCTGTTTCTGCCAGCTACTTTACGCAGATTGCAGCTATTTGTAATTGTAGGGCATCCTAGTCCAAAGTCTCTTTTCCCAATAAACTTGGATCTTAAAGAACCACATTCCTAGGAAGATAATACCAGCCGTCTTTATTTCTCTGTCGGATTTGTGATACTGTTTCCTTAGCCCTTGTTCTTTATTATTGAACGAGCGAAGCGAGTTCTCTGAGTCAAGTTGGAAGAATCAGCGTTTGTATGTATGTATGTATGTATGTATGTATGTATGTATGTATGTATGTATGTTTGTCCGATGAAAACTTCCAAACCGTTAATCCGATCTTCATGAAATTTGGTATGGGGGTAGATAGTATTGGTACAATTTGTAGGTAAGGCTTTGAGCTAAATCGATCTGGGGGTTCCTGAGATATTGGGGTCCAAGAGGGGGTAAAAAAATAAAAGTGAGACAGTCAGATCAAGTGGGGTGTCTAATCAAAACCCCTTTGGTTGGACATTTCAAAACTGTTTTTAATAACTATTTAGCCTTAGTAGTTTTTGAGATATTAGGGAAAATAAAAACGTAAAAATCCAAAATTCTAGGGTACTTCCAGCAATCCCACAATTCTGAAATTTGGTATGCTTGTGGCTTTTGTGTCACAACTACAGGGAAAAGTCTGAAACTGAATAATTTAGAAACTTGTACTCCATAAAACAGAAACCAATATAACATCCATTGTTGACCTCCCATTTCTAGGAATTTGAATGACGCTGGAGTTCTATGGTTTTCGTCAAAAGGACGTTATCAATGAATTCGTCAGGTACTTGATATAGGTACTAACAGGTATGTAGTATTACGCCCCGTTGCTTAGCCCTATTCAAAGGTTATTTCGATGATGTGTAGGAAATTAGAGTTGTTACTGATAGATCCTGTACTGTACAGGTAGACCTCGAGGTGAAAATTTTCAAAAATAATAATAGAAAATATGGAAATTACTGATAAAGGTGTTATCGCGAGGTCTCAGTTCGGGGCGAACCACTAGTTAATCTATGTTATTCCCAAATGCTAGGCTAGGCTATTATGCTAGGAGTCATGTCTTCATAGGAGTAAATACTAAATAGCCCCTCACGTGCTTACGCTTCCCTGAATCCAGCACCACTGTAAACGATAATGCATGTTAATCATACGTTAGGCAATAGATCTGTAATCTAAGCACTGCCTGCGTATAACACAATGGTGGCTGTCCTTTTACTGTTTAAATGGACAGTATATCAAAGTTGAGGCAACACTTCAATGGGGCGTAATGAATGCGTGCGTCAAGGAAGCAAGTTTTCACGTCTGTTGCTGTAGAGGACGCGTGATGTAGCAAAAATAACTTCCTATATAAATTGTATACAACATAACCTCTGTGGTGCGGCGGATGAGCAGCCAGCTGAGATGCGAGAGGTTATGGGTTCGATTCCCGCTGCGGGACTAATGTTTGTATGATCTGCAATCTCCTAGGATATACGTTGTTCCGTGTCTAGGTGTTATGATACCATGGTACTCGTAGTTCCTGATACCCACGACACAGGGAATCCTAGTGTGGGCTAGGGCTACGTATGTGACTTTTGGGTGTTATGTTGTATATTTTGAATAAGTACCGCAAATACACGCGGAGGGCGTGGCGTGGATCGCAAGTTCAACCCGAAGAAGACCCTCGATTAGGGTTGAAACATGTTGGTGCCTTCACCAACATACGGGTACGTGAAAATTTCCCGTTTTACTAAATAACTTCATAATTTAGCCGGTAGACTTCCACGGGATGACGCCTCGTATGCATGCTATGGGGAGATTTGCTGTAATCACCACGCTTAGCAGGTAGATTTGTGATCGAAGTTTAGTGCGAATTACTCAGGTGGATGCTGCTGTCCATCTTCTGGCGTAATCCCTCAGTCGCCTTTTACTACATCCAAAGGAGGAGTTGGAGAAGTCCTGTTCTTAAGCCGAGACTACCACACGACATGGCGGCAATGTTCCTATGTAGGTACATGTAAATATGTTTATATCTGAACCCGAGTCTGTGCATTGTTATTAACTACGTAGGTATTTGTCGTCGTTGGTCGTACTGTTGGGTGTTATCTTATGTTATGTTATATATTTTGTCATTTGTTAGCTTGGGGCAAGCATGTCAAACATGCGGCCCGCGGGCCGCATGCGGCCCTTTACAGCTTTGACTGCGGCCCGATTCAATTTTAAGAACATATAATAGTATATTTTTCTGTAATTTTACTATTAGGTAATGTTGAAATGTACGATTAGCGTCCTGCACCCCTATTTCTAAACTGAAAGTTACTCGGTGACTAACGTTTGACAAGCAAGAATATGAAAAATTATCTTAAAGAATTGTCAATTGATAGTCATTTTACTTGTCAAACGTTAGTCACCGAGTAGCTTTCAGTTAGGGAATAGGGGGTACTACGTACTAGGTATATATAGATATACCTAGTAGGTAGTACTGCCCCCCTAAACCCCCTACAGTTTTTGAGTCCCTAGAGTTTGTTTTCTTTATGGTTGGGTTTTGCGGCCCACTGATTGTATAGTCTTTAGGCATTTGGCCCACCAATGACTTTGAGTTTGACATGCATGGCTTGGGGCTACATAATGTTGTGTGAAATGTCCAGCATTTATTATTTATTATTATTATTTATTGTCAGTATACATACATACATAGATTCACAACTTAAATGTCCATAGCAGATATCTTAAGAGCTCCTTGAGATCTGTGAGGAGATTTTACAACACATGTGCACCTTTTTGCTTATTGGCTTTCAATTCCAAACGTGACAGGTTTTATGCAAACCCTTTGCCGCATAATACTAACAGTAAATCTTTCTGTCTAGCTAAAAACATTCCAATCTAAAAAAGACAGAACAAAATAAGTAAGACTAGATGCTTTGATATTTGGACTGCAAAATATTGTACAATCTCATCATGAAGATAATGGTTCCCAACTCCCAACAGGATTTCGAACAAAGGTAGTATTTTACTAAAAAGCCACAATCTTTGTCGTTGACTAATACGTGGCTTGTAGGTTTTATTACCGTTGAAATTATTTCATTTCGATAAATTTACTGCCTTTGAAAAATTTTATGCCGGAAAATTTACAACGCATCTCTGTGTCCTTCAAGTAACTTATGGTCTTTCTCTTTTCTTTTGAGTAGGTATAGGTTGTAAAAGGGACTCTTTTATGGCTTTAGTTTATTTTTAAATCGTCAAGTGTCATACTTAAACTTGGTGAAATATTGGTCGCAAAATGTTGGCTTTCATTTTATTTATTGTTTGACTTGAAGAGGGTGTGGACATTACTGAAGGACCTTCAGATCATAACATTTTATTAAAGCTGGTAATTAGATATATAGTGTGTAAAAGGACGGCTCCCGAATACTGAAGGTACCGGTAGCTACCTATATCATAGCTATATAAAATAGCTTTCGCCTGAGAGTTGATTCATACCGGAGAAAACCTTTTCTTTCGTTTCGTATCGTATTTGTCAGCCAGCATTGTACGCATTTATTCTGGCCGCGCGAGTTCAACGCTCCCGGTCAGCTGATCGATCCGCAGCGCCAATATTTATTACGTGGTTTTCATTGTTTTTTTTGACGTTTTTATTTATTAACGTGTTTATAATAACGAAAATTAGATTTTTGTGTTCCTTTAACGATATTTTATGGATATTTATAAAGAAAACACGAAATAAGCGGCCCAAAAGTGAGCATTTTTTTCGGGTTTTTTCAGCTTAAATATTTTCAGAATCATGGTCTGAATGCACTGTTTCAGTTTTCGGGAGTAGTCTTTTTACGCCCTGTATATATGTTTTGTACAGAGGTAGATGGAATTGGGCAATAGCTTGAAACGAAATAGGTGTTGGGAAATCTTTAATTATGAAATCAGTAGGCAGTAAATATTGTATGTATTTTTCCTGCACAACGTAACATTGCTCAACAAGAATTGGTGTTTAATATTATACCAAACACTTTGCCACCACAGAATAACTAATAATTGTAGCGTGGCCCGGTTAATGGCTATAAATCTTCTTATTCGCAATAAAGAGACAATGTTTTGTCGCAATGCACATTTTGAAGTATTGCGAAGAAGCACTTTACAATGACGCTAGGTACAACCTTGGTAGAACTGGCCCTTTTTTTATATAATTTCACTGCGGTCTCACCTGTTGGTGAGTGACGAAGCGGCCGACGATGGAACACAAAGGTCTAGATGACACCTATTGATACCCAGATTACAGTTTTCGGCAAAAACGCTCGTATGTTCCCCTTTTTAGCAGTTCGCATTATAAAGGTGGAATCGAAACGTTTAGTGCGAATATAAGGCATACTGATGAGGTAAGGATGGTACTGAACCAGTAGTTCCTCAATATTCCTTTTAAATATATCACAGTGCGAGCAAACTCTAACGTAACACCAATAATTAGCAAAATCACGATTTACCCCGCTTTCTAGGTCCCGTCCGATCTTTACTATCGATCATCTCGAGATACGGATCTTATCTTAATCAATTACCTACTTAATACATAATCGGAAATTGCCTTTTGAATTTGATACCATCTTTGTAAGTATTAGATATCTTAACGTTATACAGACCAATTGGAGTTCCGTTACTTATACTAGGATGAAAAGTAGTTATTTTTGTTAGTATCGATTTATTTGTACATTTTCTATACTAATATTATTATGAGGTAAAATTTCACAGTAGTTCCTGAGGTTACTAATAGACTGCACTCCATTAATATAGGTATGTTTAGGCTATTTCACGCCAACGAAGGTGCGAGGGGTTCAGCTACCATAATATCATTGGACTCATATTCTATGCGTTTTGTTGCTTCGTTTTCCTCTAGTTTAATAGGGACGATGGCTTCTCCTAAAGTCTAAAACCAAGATAAATGTATAGTGTTTTATTTTGCTCTCTAAAAGCTCTCGATGAATTAAGCGTTTTGAGCTAAACTTAATGTGTGGAATTTCTGGTTTGAGTTTTAAAAGTAAATGTTGGATCTGGAGTTTACAAAATCTCTACCATACTCGGTCACAGCAATCAAGTAAGTATTTCAGATATTCAGGCCAGTGTGCGTTCTCGTTCATTATGTCATTATTGTAACACGATCGGCGCCTAAAGACAGACAGAGGTCAGATACCTACATCCTTTAATGGAAACCATTTATCTTGTAAACATTCTGTCAAATATCAATTTGCAAAGAGTTACGAGGTAAAGGCCAATTCTGATGTTGGCTGGTTGTGTTGTTATTCCTTTTACATTAACACAAACTTTATTTCAAACAACTAAATCATATTTGAGAAATTACATAAGTATTTTTTTAATAAAATATTATTGGTATTATGGTGACAGTTATAATAAAAAACTACCCTCATAGAATGGGGGGTTTGCCATAATCACCACGCTTGGCAGGCGGATTGGTGATCGCAGTATGGTGTTTGCTGCCCATCCCCTAGTATAATCCCTGTGTTGGCCTTTATGACATCCACGGGAGGAGACAGAGAGGTCTATTCTTAGGCTAGACACACCACGGCAATACAGTCAGCAGTATAGATAGATTAAAATTAAAGGAATTTTCAGTCTATTTTATGCTCTATCCTCTTATTGTACTTATAGGTTTGTTTCTCAAGTGGCGACCACAAATCGGACGACGCAGTAGAGAAAAGCCCTCCTGATGATGGACTAAAGACATTATAAACGTCGCAGGAAGTCGGTGGATGAAGGCGACTCAAGACCATTCGTCGTGTCATTCTAGGGGGGTGGGGGGCTATGTCCAGAAGTGGACTTCTTTAGGCTGATGATGATTATGACCTCTTATATAGATTGATCAGAAATCCCTCACTCACTACAAGTACACAACAAATTGGGGATTAGCAGTCTTTGGAAGTTTTCATTTGAAGAGTCTGGGTGACCAGGCAACGGTACCAAATGCTTACGATAAAATGTGCATATGTAAATCATCTAGTAAATTCCTTTCTCCCATAATACTGTTAACCTAATCTTTTTCTGGATAATCCCTGAGAATAATTGCAAGGTCAACCTAAAAATATTTTATTATCTAGGTTATCACTTACACATTCACTATCGTGATCGTCATTGCATCATTATCTTTCTGTCTTTATCCTACTAAGTGGGTGGGGTCAGCACATTATATTCCTCTCCTTCATTCTCTATCAGCCGTCATCTCAATTCTCATTCACTCAGCATTGACGTCATCAATACTGCAATACACTATAGAGAAAGTGCACAAACATTGGTATGTGATCTTTATTTGTTTGACAAAAAAATACAAAAGTATGTCGCACCTTGCGCCTGCGTCAACGGTTATGTCATACGTTCTGGTACTGTCCATCATTGCCCGGAGATCCGTTATTTGCAATGCTTGCTGCAATTTGATTCAAATTCTTTTGTGTTTCGACATACACGCAGAGGAAAGATACGCTATAGTATACTTTACTAGGAAGCAGATCATTATCATCATCATATGAAGCTTTTAGACATCCACTGCTGGACTAGGCCTCCATAGAATACGATGGGGGGAATTGCCATAATCACCACGCTTGGCAGGCGGATTGGTGATCGCAGTATCGGTGTTGAGTGCTCAGGTGGATGCTGCTACCCATCCTCTGGTGTAATCCCTTAGTCGGCTTTTACGACATCCACGAGAGGAGATGGAGGGGTCTATTCTTAGGCCGGACAGACCACGACAAAAAGGGAATGAGCAGATATTATGGGATGACTGGCTAGGCTGCTTGAGCCCGCTACAAACAAATGAAGATTGCAATTGTTCGTATATTGTTGTACAAACTTCGTTTTTTATCCGAATGTTCTCGAATAATAAGTAGTGATAATAAAAATAATTACCTACATCCGTAATATCCGGATTAAGCAAGTTTTTGTAATTGTTTACGGAACAAATCCGTCGGTATTTGGGTCGCAAGGCCGTCTCGTATAATCCCCGTGACAGAGCTATCGTAACTAGGGCGAATCTTATTGGTTTGACTCACCATCCATTAAACTGTTAAGTAAACTTGCATAGTAAAGTGGGACGAATCTGAAGCACTATTAGTCCAGTTTGAAACTGAACCTGAGGGAACATTTTCTGTTCTATTTCTATAGAATTATCACTAAGCTCGTCTTCAGTGCCTTGACTTTAAAGGGCGTTCAAAGTTTTGAAACCGTTACTGTTATTTTTTAGGGTTCTGTGGGGGAAAAATGAAAAAGGAAAAATACGACCTTTAAAGGTTCACTTTGTTGTTCGATAGTCTATCTAGCTGTCAAGATCCTTTTTCTCAGGAACGGCTAAAGGTGTGAACTATAAATTTGTACCAAATATAAAGGCTTGTAAGCTTATAGTGCTGTACAAAAATAAAGCTTCTAACAACAATGCATCAAAAAGATTTGGCAATTTTTTTTTATGGATATCGCAAACATTAAAAACCTCTAGGATACTTCCAGTTAATTCACAATTCTGATATTTGGAATGCCAGGAGCCTTTTGTGGCACAAAAAAGGAAAAAGTCTAAAATTTAAACCCATTAAATTGAATGGTGAATGTAGGTGCAAAAAGTAGCTGAAATTCGAAAAAGGCTCTATAACGATTTCGAAATAATTTATGGATTGGATTGGAAGTATTGGAACCCTCAGGGCGCACGCAGGGTCTCGCTTGCATTTGGCCGTTTAATTATATTGTTTTTCTGTTTCATTCGAGATAATTTTTTGGTGTTACAACTTCTTGTCAAATTGAAAGTAGAGGTTTAAATTGTATTTACCGAGTAGAACCATTCTGGCTTCGTCCTATCTGATCGCAGTTTTGTTCAATAAAATAAACGGAGAGTTTTTTTATGCCATTGTAATTGTTTAATTTCCTTATTCTACCAGCAAGGACGTACATGATCAGCATTTTGTCTTGATTTGTAAATTCGAATAACAAAGAAACATAAAGGTGTGAATGGAAATTATTTAAATCCGAAAGGTTGCGAAGACCGTGATATTTAACATTACTTTTACAATTGTATTTTGAATATATATCAAAAGGATAAAGTGCCCATGGATAAAGCTATACTCGGAATCGTTTTGCAGCATGTTGAATTAAATAACAAGGAAGAATGTTCGCATGATAATGTCCAATAAAGAGGATTATCTCATTCTCATTAATCTCAAAACAACAACATTACCATTTTTATTCTTATTTACTGGTCCTTATAATAAAAATTATCAAGTGTTTACTGCTCTTTGTATAGCCATAGCGAGGTCTACACCCCTCTAGACTCCATATAGGTATTTACCTTCTTGTGTTCTCTGGATAACTATGTATTGATAACAAGAACATATTTCTTATCGCCACAAGTGGATTTCCGAATCACCAATTTCGTCTCTTTGAGAATTCATTGTGAACATTCAAATTCAAATCGGAAAAAATATTGTCTCAGATGCATTATTCGTTTAGTGAAATGGCTAGTTTAAAAAACGATTAATTGTAATTTATTCGGTCAAAAAAAAACTAAAACGATGTCGTTTTAAAATAAAGTAAGACATGTTTTAAAAATTGAATGTTTTTAAAAATAATCACATTCTCTAGTGATATAATGAAAATGTTTGCAGTAGAAACTTTACAAAACGTGTGTTATTTGCTGTTTTTAAGTAAATTCACGAAATTGGTTCTAGCTTAGACTGGGTTTATAGTTATTTAAATACCATCATCGTTATCATTCCCCGTATCTTAAATCTTTATAAGCTTAGATAATATTTTCATAATACTATTTATTAAATAGCATAAACACCTCAACCTGGTGCCCAGTGGCCTAACGTAAACTGACCAAGAAAGAACCAGTAACTCGACGAACGAACGAATGCCTAGTAGTACTGCACAATTTAATGCTAATAGCATTAGTCGAACAAGCAACGTAGGCGCCACCTGCCCACACCGATGGAAAGCGATCGTGTTACATAGACTTTACATCATTTCATTAACATTTTACAGCGGCTTTCATGTAGCTCGCCCAAGACTTATGGTAATAGATATTTGTATCAAATTAAGTAATAACTTACGATTAGAGTTTCACTACGATTTCTGAATTGTAATTTAAATTGCGGCGTAAGCTATGTTTATTGGGTTTGATTGCCTGGTTTTTCTCAGCTTTTATTTTATTGGACCCTTGATGCCAGCTTTTTCTTCTACGAACTTATGCGAGTTTTATTTAGTTTTTTGCAAATTGTGGTCGAAGCTACACTTGAGCCGAGGGCTGACTCTTATCTGGCTCAATGATTAGTATTGCCATTCACCGTGGCAATGCAGCCAGTGTCTTGGGAACGCTTCCGTCTGGTAGTGATTTGGATCAGTTAAGCTATCTTTAGATCGTTTGCAAAGGTCTTAAGATTGCTTAACTGTTTCATTTTAAATTTTGTTTATGTAAGTATACAAATGTGAATAAAGAAAATTGTTTTTTTTCTGTTTTAAACCTTAATTTCTATTTTTATTTTTTGGGTTTGCTTCTAACTTCCTCAAATAACATGTCTTGCCTACTTGAGAATAAAGTCGTGATTGGTACGACAAACGTAAAATCTTTTATCAAAAAATAATATTATTTAAGTACTAGCCTCTATTCGGGTCGTTTTAGTATGATAGGATAAGTCCATCAGGCTGTTGATCTATCTACCTATTAAATTCTTAGAAAGGTAAAGTAGGTGAAGAATTGAATTCTAAGGCAGGATTCTACGAAATGCTTTGCAGTGCCTACTGACTTTTAATATCGGTGTCACACAGTTTTCAAAAGCAATCGTCTGTATATTCGCATCGCATAACCACTGAAGGAATAAATACATAATAATGTACAGTATTTCCACTCTGACAGACATTATTTGTGTATGAATTAAAGCTTACCTGGGATCTTATTTCAGTCAAAAATAGACGATTGCTGCTAAAAGGAACCCCAAGTTGGAATTAAATCAACGGGTTAGTAATACCTTAAGAAATTAGACATTCAAGACCTATTTGGAGTGGTACAGGCGTGGTATATGTAACCTATTACTTAGAACCGTAATACACCTACAGATTATAGATTTACAGTCAATTTCTAAAGCAATAATACCGCGTAAATCTACTTATCTTCCACGAATAAACTAGTTAGATTAGTTAGAATCTAAATTTTAGATAGTATCTCCTAATAATGATGATCGTTCATTCATATCGATTACGTCTACCGAACAATAGTTCATTGTGAAATTACACTATCACTTACATTTCATCTCATTGAGAACGTCTCGTACTGTCCAGCCTACGCGGTTCTTAGAACATTTTTTGTTTTGGTAAGTAGACACTGCCGCTTTTGTTCGTTATAGTACATGCAAGTTTATGATTCGCAAGCAATGTGTTGCAAACACAATAAAGGTATCGATTCAGGTTACGTCACACGAGCGTCATCAGTAGGTTCTGTCAAGGTGCACGTTGCGTAAGCGCATCCGCGTGGTGTCATTGACATTACGGATGTTATTTTGTCAATATGGGCTCGTATTTTGGCAGAGAGAGAGTGATTTCCTGAGATTTTGACGGGAAATAGACTATTTGACGATGACGCAGGTTGTTTGAGCCGAGTCCAAGAGACTGACGTGACGGGGTAAGTCAAATCTATTGAAAGCATTTGACAGCATTCAAGGTTTTCTGATTCCCTTAGAATAAATAAATAACAATCTTTTTAAAGTCGGCTCAAATTTAAATTTGACACAGATGTAAAAGTGGATAGAACAGGTGTTAGAACTTATAATTTCTTATTGTAGTGTAGTATAATGTACCAATTTAGGTATTATTGCATCGCATCTTTTAAGGTACATCCTTATCCTGACTGACTGACACACATGCCCCATTCCTTCTCACTATTTACATTTTCAATCTTCAACAAACATAATTTCATCATCCATTTTATTGGTATAAATTACAATAAATTATACCCGAAAGTTAATTTTACAACCGGTCGTAGTATCAACAGACATAATGAATTCACACCTACCGCACGGTTTTAGACGCTATAAAACAAAATAAACAAACTGTTTCTTGTAATGACTGAGAATTTCACGCGCTATAATTCTTTGAACATGGTAGGTAATAATTATTAAAGCGTTCATTATACATAATACCCAATAGTGTGAACATTTTTGTTGCATAACCGTGCGAATTTCGTTGATTGCGAAACGTGATAGTGCCGTATGATTTATGGCAAATATTGAGTTAGGTCTATTGGACACTAAAGCGTACAAGCGTATTTGACATTTTAGGAATACGAACAGTTACTTACGAAATTGGAAAGCAGAGCTTGATAGCTATTTATTTGTACATGCCTACAGACAAAAAGTTTTCAAATTTCCCCATTAAATTTTCTGCTGAAAGGCGAATATATCATTTTATTCGTCCAATGACCTTCATGCTAAGCTTGCAAGCGTATATCAAGCCGAAAATTACGCGAATACGTTTGTGCACCATTGAACCAATGCTTCAGTGGACAATTGACCTTACACGATAACAGATCGGTATTGGCAATCCGTTTCGTGACGCGTCCTAATCATATCGAGCTAAAGGCTAATGGTCACTAATGGAAATAATCTAAGGAGATGATCTGACGAATACTGTCTGCGACCGTTGCAGAGAAAGTGACAAGTTAGCCTCCATTTTTGTTAAGGCGAATATATTTGTAGCTCTTTCAGTGTTTTATATGATTTTTACTACTAATCTGGTTGGTCAATGATCTATTAGCTAAATAGTGCGTGGTCTGCTACTTGACGATGATAAGCAGCCTGACGGAATGACTCTTGTTTTGTGGGAGTAGGGTAAACCTTTGGTATGGAACACTACGTCCGTTGATACCCTTGCACCATCTCATCTGTCCAGGATATCAGTTAGGGCCGATGCAGCGGCTGATTCGGCTGAGGATCTCAAAAGGCGCAAATATGTAAGTCTCGACAGAGCTTACATATTTGAGCCTGTCGGGGTTGAGACTCTTGGCGAGGCCCTTCACGTTTTCCAAACGCTTTCAAGGCGTTTGGTCGAAGCGACGCTTGACCAGAGAGCTGGCTCTTATCTGGCTCAACGCATTAGTTTTGCCATTCAGCGTGGCAATGTAGCCAGAGTCTTGGGGACGCTTCCGTTTGGTAGTGATTTGGATCAGTTGAGCTTCCTTTAGATCTTTTGCAACAGTCTTTAGATAACTTAACTGTTACATTTGGATTTTTTTATATACTTGTATTAGTTGTATCTGTCTGTAAATAAATAAAAAATGTAGGTAAAGGTGCTTTTACGTAGACATAGACATAAACATAGGCCTTTTTATCCGAAGGGATATCCTTTTTTCACTGTGGGTCGAACAATCGTGTGGTGAGCACATCGCCACAATTGCTTTCCCACGGCCAACTCAGCTTCTTTTGCAGTATATTGCTACTAAATTCATTCATCGAAATCAGCTCTAATTCAAACACGAAATAAATCTACACGAAATCAGCTCTAATTCAGGTAGAATTAATATTTTAGGATTCTGCTCCGTTCGTAGTATTATAATATAATTTCGTAGCTACATAATATGAAGCTAATATTCTTAGATAAGATTTTGCATGAAAATTAACGAGGTGGATGAAACCTGGATTAGGCTTGGAAATTTGGATTACGATCCCAAGCTCACTAGTACACTAGAGCCGCTGAGCCTGCGCCGAGATATCGGCTCGCTCTGTGTTTTTTATCGACTCTATAATGGGGAGTGCTCTGAGGATCTATTTGAGCTTATACCCGCTTCCAGGTTTTATCATCGCACCTCTCGACATCGGTTGGGAGCTCATCCACACATCATCGATGTGTGGGTATCTCGTACAGCTTGCTTTACGAGATCTTTTCTCCCACATACGTGCAAATTGTGGAATGAGCTCTCCCTTCTGAAGTTTTTCCGCTTAACTACAATATGCACAGCTTCAAAAAAAATGTGAAAAGGTTCCTCCAAGGCAGGCAACGCATTGGCAATGCCTCGGGTGTTGCAGATGTCAATAGGCGACGGTAAACGCTTACCATCAGGTGGGCCGTACGCCAGTTTGTGAGCCATTACATAAAAAAAAAAAAAAAAAAAAAAGGCTAGGTCAAGACCAAATGGAACAACAAAAACTAATAGTTGCCATACCTGCAAACGAATGCTGTTTTGTATGATAACATAACTATGATTCGATAGTAATTTATTTATTTTGATATTTAAATAGTAATAGCTTACCCTTAATAAGATAAACAAAACTATGGAGATAAAATTGAGAGGCAATTTGTGAACTGTTACAGTTGCGCAAATACCAACACATTTACCTATATGGATAGGTACTATCAATTACCGTGACTTCACTCGCTTTATTTCGTGCTAATTTAATGATATAACCGCAAAAAATGTGCGACCTGTAACATTTTGGGTAACAGCGGAAGGAGTTGCGCAAATCAAATTATAGATGGGTGTTTGCAAAAACTTTGAACCGTGAAATAGCTGCCCAAAAGACTCATTTAGTTTTTGTGTATTTACACAGCTAAAAAAAGAACCAGTTGGATTTTTAGAAATACAAGTTTGATGTTATATTGATAAAAGACATACCTAAGTGTTAAGGATTATGATTATTTTTTGTAATGGATAATTATCGTTGAAGCCTAAATCCGACGCTTAGTTCCACATTTGGTCCGGGTACTCTTCAGTACTACCTTTTAGTTAATTGAACAAGCTGCCTATACGATATACTGTGGTGTAGTATTGATTAGTTACTTAGTGTCTAATTAGCTGGATGTATTCTATTGCAATGTTCGGACCACTTTTACTGGTCTTTTCGTTATGCAAGAGACAGGTCGCGTTTCGTGATCAATGACTTAAGGATAATTTATTGTAATTAGGTAATTAATTACCATATCGCATGAGCCTGATAAAATGCACGCATAAATCTTTACCGTCTGGTGAAATACGGTCATTTAGCAATGGGTTTACACATATTACTAAAGAAATAACGTTGTTTGGCAAGGTTTTTCTGCATAAAATATAACAAACCATAGATTAAAATGAATTTCGCATGAAACTTTATGCCATAAATAGTTTGCATAATTTATTTTCAAGTAATTTAGTTACGAATAGTCAATTGGCATAAATAAACAATGTAGACGTTACTATATAAGGCATTTAAATAATAAGACTATAAAACTAACTAATGGTTCACCCCGAAATTACACTTATTTTGTTTAACGTCTCTTGGACCCCAATATCTCAACAACCCCCTGACCGTTGTACCTTACTTACAAATTGAAGAAAATTGAATGAACAACACATAAATTGTTCGAAAATTATCCTCAGAGCAACATACACACATTCAAATGCCAATTCCCCAAGTTGACTCAGAGAACTCACTTTGCTCGTTCAATAAGAGTTTTTTACATATTTATAATACTAATTTTGAATGCGTTGTTGTTCACTATTCACGAATATGCTCGTCGCTACGGTGCTCCTAATAACCTATTTGCTATTTGATCTGGATATTTTATGGTGTTTCATAGAATTTATTTTGACTTCCTAGTTTGAGAAACACATTGTTTGTTTGGACATATAATATATTATAATACATGGCATGATAGAGTACAAAATAGTGATTGGTAGAGTCAAGGAAAAAAACATTCGGCTTACAGGGTTCCGTATCCAACAAGGAAAAGAAAAAATTTAATATTGTTTGGTTTATTCAAGACAAGTGTACGACATATGGAATAGATCGTGGAAGAAACTGATAATGACTGGCCACAGGCTTTAGTAGAGTAAAATTTTGCCAAGTTTGATAATCTTCTGTAGCCTTTCGTGGATTAAATGTTATTAATTAATTAAATACTTAAATTATTTACTTAAAAAGCGTAAACTTGTTCCGGTTCAGGGAATAGAACCTGCAGCCACTCTGACAAACAAGATTATCTCGTAAATGCAAAAATGATACTTACTGTTACGACACCTATATAGTAACTTTCATATTTGTTAACAAGACATTTACATAATTTTCTCCTTGGTAATTTTAATAACATTTACGTTACATTTGGCAACAAGTTTTCTTACTTGTCTTGTTGAAGATGACGACTTGTTATATCATTCTTATTTATCTTATTTTACATTGTTTGGTATGTTCAGTATAGTATTTGAATGCAAAAATATAATGCTGAACTGTTGAATTTTACTCATATTGCTTTAAGCTTTACCTTAAAACTCATGTAGGTATCATAAATACACAACGTAAGTGATATACCTAACTTATAACGCTGATTTTTAATTTTAGACAATTTTTGTAAACAAACAAATGTCAAGATATGCCACTGCGTGTATAAGTGTCATGTATGTGTGTCATATGTAAATTTACACGAATGCTACACAATCATGACACTTATACTCACAGTGGCATATCTTGACATATGTTTGTTTACAAAAATTGACTGAAATTAAAAATCAGGGTTATAGGTAAATTTAAGATGGTCCTAAAACATTGTTTAGGCCAAACCCTTATAAGTAAAGCTGGTACAAACAATGTCGTTGCCACTAACAAAATTAATGCTCGTTACAAGCAACATCTAATTAGAATTAGTACGTATGTATAATTTAGCGTTCCCTATCTTTTTTCTTTAAATTATTATTAGCTGTGCCCCGCGGTTCACCCGCGTGAAAAATGATGAAAATTTATGATAATGATTGTGAAAAGCAATCTATATACTAAACCAGGGTATAAGGTATCTCCATTTCAAAATCATTCAAATCCGTCCAACCGCTTGAGCGTGATAAAGTAACAAACATATTCACAAACTTTCGCATTTATATACAATATTAGTGTGATTATTAATATTTATTGTAAAACTCACTGGCAGTTTATTTTCAAAGAATCTAATACAAATTCCTATTGTTCAAGATGTTGCGGCTTGGACAAAAGGGCAGAACGAAAGTAATGTTATTGCAAAACTAAACGGCTACATAAATTACAGACGTTTCGCTCTTGACAGTACCAAGGCTACGTGAAACTATGCTCCCGACTGTACCGCTACAGACTAACAATAGCTATCATCAATAGGTATGATCACGTCTATTATTTTGTGTCTCTGTGCGTGGATAATTAGAGAGAGAGAGATTGCCTTCGACTTGTGCAGGCATGAACAATTTGTTTTTAATTAACAAACGAGTCATTATTTAAAATCCTATAACACTATGGTCGCCTCTCGTTTCGACAGACTTTGACGAAGTTGCGTGTTTCTATTGTAGTAACGAGTCTCGGGAAACGTTTTTAATACAAATGTAACTTATTTATTTTGAATTGTTAAAGCTGATTTATCAATTAAAATGCATTGCAACACAACGACTTTTCCAACAGCATCTATCATTGTCTTGTTAAAGTCCAACGAATGCAATTGATCGCGTTTTTTGCACCAACAAAACATGAAGTCGTTTAAGCCTGCCTTACAATGAGCTAAGGCGTGACAAGATAAAATCTTGGGAACCCTGTCGGCGAAACTCGAATTAAAATAAATATTGCATTGAAAACGAACTGAATAGCCTTTAGGACGACATTATGCTCAATTACTAGATCCTCCACGCTATTTACGCTTATCGATTGAGAACGCAAGAGAAGACATACGATTGCAAGCATTTCAATAATGAGTTTTTTTGATATATTACCTACATATGCGTAATTATGCACCTATTTGAAATTCTCAGTCGTATAATATTTTCTCGAGGCATCGCGGGCAATTTCAAATCGATCGATACATTACGAATGTTTGCTGGATTTCCAGCGAAAATTACCTCGGGTTCTTTGCGCTATAAAAGTTATTTACTGCATGTTGGCGATGATTGTGTGCGCATAAATTATGAGAGAATGTGATTTGAATAACGCCTATGAATACTCGTCTATATTTTTCTCTGACGAATTTGCGCACCTGCATCCTTTCAAACTTCGATTTAGAGAGTTGCTAATTTTATAAAAGCAAATTAATTGGATCCTATCTCCTTTAGTCGATACGATCGGAATTTTTGGAATTTTAATTTGACCTGTCATTATTTGCGTTGGTACATTCGCGCAAAAATAAAATCAGTTGATTAGCAAGTTGTGATACGATCTGTTACGCGAAAGTCGGTGATGATCTCCCTATCTTCTAATTGTTTCGCTTTCGTCTGTTACGTGAGCGTATTGTTCCCATAAATAGATGCTATCTCCTGACAAATGGGTTTATTATAAGATACGGTTAGCGTTACGCAATTTGCGTAATGTGACTTCACTTTTTCTTACACCATTACTGATTTATGCTCGCCCGCGGCTCTGTAAATAGTCTCTTTATGGCCATCCGAGACTTATATTGACTTGCTGTGTGGGTATTCTCTTCATTAAAACTCTTTAGACTCAAGTTTAACACATCATTAATTTTTAATCAGAAGAAAATATGAGAATATGAAGAATATGTGATCAAGTAAAAGTGTAAACCAATTGGATGGACAACAAATCTGTTATTAAGTATCTCGAAATTGATAAAGTACGTAACCCAAAAGGGGATGATTCTACAAAGCAAAGGCAAAAATTTTTGCCAGTAAACTTTTGAAAATTCGTAGTTTTATTCATAATACAGAATCACGGTTAGTTACATCGTGGTGACCCTAAAATTAGCTGTTTCTTTAAATTGTAGCATTAAATCTTGAGCTTAATTCAGTTCAAGAAATAGCTGATTTACGGTTGCCACAATATGTTCTTGCCTAAAGAAAACTTAAGTAGGGACTTGAATAACCTCAATGAATGCTGGAGACTAGTTATAGACAGAAAAAATAACTTGACAATTTCTAAAAAATAAATCAGAATCCTGAAAGTCGTAGAAAAAATACTTCTTCCTCATGTGGTATAAGCATTACTAATTCTAAGTCAACTTATATACTTTATTAATACGTAAATAAAATATCCAGACGTCAAAAAAAAACTGAATTTAAAACGCCTATAGGTACACTATAAAAGGTAGGTATACGAAGATCTCCCTGATAAATATATGAATAGGTGTCGCTACAATTTGTTTTTATTATTAATACCAATAAAATTAAGATTCAAATTGGTAGGCAATAAGAATAGACCAAGAGCCAGTTGTATAAATTACCGAAGTATCTAGTCGCATCTTAATTGCGCCGGGCGACATTGCATGCAGCTCGCGGCCAACTAAAGATGCTGATAATTCGATGATATTGTAATTGTTCTTTCAGATTTTATCTTAATTGCCTTGCGTAAGCAAACGGATGGACGGACGCGGACGGTATGCAAAGGGCTTTTGTTCTTTTTGTTGTCGAGTTCGATCTGGATATTAATTGGTTTTGCGATCTTTAACTGAGATACACTCGAGAGCAATGAATCCGGGTCACTTAAAGAATGTTAAAAATCTCGGAAACTAAAAATGATAGATTAATGCAATAAATTGTATTTAATAGACAATGTAATACTCCTTAAATGAAGGTAAAAAAAATATGAGTCACCATACATTTTATTAACACAAAATTACATAAAGAAAAAAACTGCTGATCTCTCCTTAAAACAAAAATAGGAAACATGAAATTTTTGAACTTTATTACGATTTTCTTGAATTTTAATACTTCGTATTGCCTCCTCGTGCTTCCATTACTGCGTTTACGAAGAAAAAAAACAACAAAAAAACAGAAATCAAACAATGATAAATGACAGATTACAAACAAAAGCAAAACCAAATGCTGTAATTTCGTAGTTCCATCTTCGAAAGTGGCCCTTTTTCAAATTTGATTTTTTTATGATATAACTTTACAATAACTAAGAAGTTTTAATACCTTCATTTAAGGAGTATTACATTGTCTATTAAATACAATTTATTGCATTAACCTAGCATTTTTAGTTTCCGAGATTTTTAGGATTCTTTAAGTGACCCGGATTCATTGCTCTCGAGTGTATTTATAAAGGTTCATCATAATCAACACGTCTTCTTCTTCTCTTCTTTTTCTTTCACGTCTTTGTCTTATTTTTATATATCTATATTTTTGAGCGTGACTGTCTCCATGTCAATAGTTAGCTCGTGCGCATTTAATCCAAAGATTATTGGATTATGATCAGTTTTATTCATCCTGTTAACTTTCCTTTTTAGCAAAACTGAGCCTGAGTTGGCATAACTATAACCACTTTTCTTTTCAGATATTTTATTGCTGATTTTATATCACCCATCTCTATCAATACTTTGTTTGATCATTAAACTATCACTTTCAAAATAATTTGCAATACTTCTAGTATCGACGCATCTGTTCTTGACAAGTCTCATTCAACGGGTACTTAACCATTCAACAATTATTAATCGAGGTTACATCTTATTATTATGCGATACCTTCTGTTGTGAAGTGACACTTTGCTGAAGTTAGACAGATAACGTATAATGTGGAGACAGTGCATAGACTCGCGACTTTGCTAATCTATTAAGTACGTCAATATTATTTGATTCCTGCATGAAATAAATTCAATTTACAGCTAAATCTGCTAGTCTCCTTTAATTCATAACATTTTCTTCTGCCCTGAGCTGATTGGTATTTCCAGCTATTCCCTCTTCGACTCCAACTTGAGATGATGGATTTTATCGCATAGCAATCGCGCGAGTTACTGCGCATGCCTGTAGTTATAAACTTATGAACGAACTGTCATTGTGCGAGGACAAATCCGTCAGTAGCTTTCACTAGTATTGTCACTGCTTACGCATCGAAGAAGACACTTTCGCCTGCAATACTATATTTGAACTACCTACAGATTTCCGACATGTGAAATTCCTTAGAAAAATTCATCGGCGCCAATCTATGTATGCTCAAGTCTGTTGAATAATAAGTTTATTTTGATGTGGGAACGGAGACGACAGGAAGAATGTTAACAATCCGGTCGAAGGATACTAATTGCCTGTGCAAGCGTTACCTGTCTGGGAGCAGGCGCCTACTATGAGACTTGCGATACGTAGATGTAATGAGATGTCTAGCCGTGCTAAAATGATTTCCATGGTTGTACGGACTTTGCAAACCACTTTATTTATTTATTTCTTGGGGAAAAGTAAAAAAAAATAGGTTTCCAATAGCGTTTCATGGTCATGATTTGAAGAATGTTTTGATCGATGACCATCAAGATGGAAATCACTAGTACTGGTACCAGTACTTACGACGTTTTTCACGTGAAGGTAGTTTGCTTCTAATTTAGAATCACCGAGCATTTGCTTTGTAAGGCTGTTCGCTCATTCAGTGTGCTTCAGGACATCTAATTAGCAAAAGTTATTATAAGTTGGACGAAGCTTTTGCTGATAAAACATTGTTTATGAAAATGTGACTAACTCAAATGTTTTAATGGTTTATATTATTTATTATACAATTGACGATGCTTTTGCAGATAACTTATCGCTTGTATTATATTTTTGAATTAGTTATTATAAGATGTTTTTCTATTTTTTGTATACCTACAAAGCTGTAAAAAAATCGTGGGTAACTACTTTGTTAATTTTACTTGCCTAAGCACATGTAATATGTCAAAGGACATGAATAAATGAAAAGAAATGAAATGAAATTTAATATTGATAAGTTCTGGAAAAATTTAGTTGAGTTTCGATCGAAGCTAATCGCAAGCTCTATCGAATTGTGTATGCATCATATTATCTTGAAATATGATTTTCTCTTCAGAGGAGGTTACTGGTAAGGCGCTTACACCCTTTTGTACGCGAACGAATCTTGCTTCTATTTTGGATATTATTTCTTCAAACTCCATGAAATTTTCACACATGATCAATACACTGATTCAGGTACTATGATTATCACTTTAAATACAGATGTAAACTGTATATACCTAGTAGAGCCCTGCTGTGATTACCTACTCCATGTCTTCTTGAGGATGATACTAGGTTTAGTTATTTAAACCAAGTAAATCATCCGGTTCACGCTCTAAAAACTTATCGAGACTCTTAGTAGGGGATAACCTAGACGTTTAATGATGAGGAGTTTCGCAGGCGACTGCATAGCAACGCCACAACGGTGAACAGAATCAGGCGCATTCATTTACATTATTATGTCGTCTTGTCTATTTCTGTCGCGGATCGAGCATATTTACTTGTAAGCCGTTGCTTTTTAGCTCAGATTTACATTGGATCATGTTAAATTTGCTATAAATTGAACCTTCGCAGTTCATGCTACTTTTAATTTATTAACATCTATACTATATCTGTATTTTTAAGTTCTTACCTATATAATATCATATCGTGGTATTGCTAGCCTAAAAATAGACCCATTGTTGCATTTTATACGATATCCACAGAAGGAGACGGCCTTCCATGGATGTCGTAAAACACAACTATAAGAGTTTACAGCAAGGGTTGAGAATTAACTATAATTATCTTATCTATATCTATCTTGCACACACACACACACACACACACACACACACACACACACACACACACACATGCAAACGGAGGGGTCATCTGGTAGGTACTCAAACTCTTAAGAGTTAGATGATATCCGATGAATCTACCAATACACACGCTATACTCGCACATGTCATACTTTTTCATTACACTGCATATAACGTCTACACTTTCACATACATCTAAACTCACACATACATCTACACTCACACAAACATATACACTCACACAAACATATGCAATAATTTGGAAATGTTACATTTACAATAACTAATTTTAATTAAGTAATCTAATTTTAATTTTAATGTCTTGTTTTTTCTACTCCTATTCTTATATTATGGAAGAGCGATATTTCCTAATACAGTTATTTATATAAGTACATAAAAGGAGGTATCAACTATATTAAAATTTATAATACTGTTACCTAAGTTAAATAAAATAAAACATTTTGTTTTTGTATTTTGTAATTATCAGCATTATAAACTAAAACTACTACTACTTACTGTTTTTTTTATAGCAACTTAAAAAAAAAGGTTAAAGGTTTCTTGTTTAAAGCCTCAGTTGTGTTGTGTATTAATTCGTTTAACTATTTGTTTACTTAAACAATCACTGTCTAGTCTTAAAACATTAGCGTCCCATTAATCATTTTAAGTACTTTTTAACACAAGTAACTAGATTAGCATCTAAGCATTGAAACGTTTAGCATTTATCAAAAAAGTAGTCGTGACCAGCTGGTAAAGAAAGGTGAACCTTCAATCTAGCCTTGATCTAACCTCTTTATATGCTTATCTTAATTTTTTGTTCACGGAATTGGCAACGTTCTTTTAATACACGACACAACTACATATGTAAAGTTAGATTAAAATAAAATAAATAAAAACTGAGGGTAATTATAAAGTTAGGAGAGATGTTTCAATATGCTCTATCTAAAACCGAGAAACTGATAGTATTATGCTTAATTATTTCCTCTTCTTCCATCCTGATTTCCTGATGCGTCGTTATTCATCAATTGCTATGGTTTTTCTGGTTGTAGTACCCGAAGCTCTACTTTTTCTTTTCATGTTGAGTAAAATAGACTTTATACGGCTAAAAGACAAGTGTCATTAACAACCCCATTTGCTTTTGATAATGTACCAAATTCGGCACAGAGAAGATCACGCCAGGCTGAGCGTTCAATGAGCCATGAACCTTTGAACTTTCTGAAAAATATGATAAATAGCTTTTTCAAAATGAATAAAGATAAGTTGATCGCCTACAATGTAGGAAATGCATTCACTAAAGTCTGCTACAGTTAAAATTAGACTTCTCCCCGGGATAGGAACTCATTCCTCAACAAACTTGCTACAGTATAATTAGATTCAAAGCCACTCATCACTCCTAATTCGTTTTATTGCCCGCTATGTATGTAGGGAATGCGATGCCCGTCCCATGGACTGATTCTGTAAGCAATTTCAAGGGAAATTGAGCGATCGATTGCATAAAGATGACAAACTTTTGCTTAAACTTTTCTGTAAGTTCCCAAAATATGTTGTAGGCATGAGAGGCTGATAGCCAAGTACATCTAGCTTTGGCTTTTTAACCGACTTCACAAAAAGGAGGAGGTTCTCAATTCGGTTTTTTTTGCGTTTTCCCTTTCATACGATACCTACATTTTCTTTGAATGGTAAAATTAGCGAAACTGAATATTACTAAATATCTCTCTGTTATCCACTTACTTGAATACAATAGCCGAAAATCGTGCATCCAATTAAATAATGTGATCAATCTGAAATTCCTCACAGAATAAGGCTCTTAGTTCCCCTTCATTTAGCCCGGGTTCTCGTCGTCTCGACGTGCTCAGAATAACCCAAATAAAACTAATAACCTACAGGTTTCGGAATTCGCCACGCTAGCGCTGCTGGCATTGATCTTATTAGTTGGCTATGCGAAGTGGTTCTGCTTTTTATTTTACGAAATTCTAGTTAGCAGAGCGTGTACAGTAGACGAAAAGGTAGGTACGAACAATTGCGGTATCGTAAGTTTTCCCAGTAGTTCGACTTGCTTTGATTGGCAATTAACTGCTGCCGTTTTTTCAATAAGTATTTGATCTATTTATAATTTGTCGCTAGTTAACGTGGATATGGTATTCTAAGGTAAAAGTCTCTGTGTGTCACTGTCTTGTCTTACGTGAAATGTGTAAGGTGAGCTAGAAACCACATTTTCATAAATTTAAAAAAATATAATAGAGCACAATTAATTTGCTAAGTCTACTTCTAACAACCTTCTTCTCTCTTCTTTCTCTCTCTTCTTTTACTGCGTCATGGTTTGTGGTGACCGCATGAGATTTTTTATCCCCAAACAGTTGTCACATCTGCGAGTTTTAAGGCCCTTATACTACTTCACTTGCTAATTCCATGAGCTACGTCGATGATCTTGGTTCATCTAAGGATTTTCTCATTTCAGATTCCAACAGATTACATAAACAATAATGTACCTATGTCTATGCATTATAAACTATGTACTTACTTTACGAGCATATCATTATCAGCTACCGTTCACTTTCACTGCGGCACTGGTTGTTGTACTAACTGTGGTTGTGGGGTCAAGTTTACATGACTACCGATGTGGGCCGGGTCATCGATGATCAATCATCAATCTTAAGACTCGCTCTTTAATTTGCGCCTGTTTCCTGTACCTACTTCAGTGTAAGCAAATAATCATTGGAATGTTAAATAGTTGCTTCCATTTCTGCGAGGTCCATTTTTCATGACTTTCGATGTTGGTCGCTTTATTGATGATGGCCATCTATAAAAAAGAAGCTTAATCTTCACCCTACTTCAGCCTAGATAAGGTAACATTTCAGAGTTAGTCGATAATATTGAATTGATCGAGCGCAGTCTTCTGGTCTATAATTGAAAAAACCCACGCAAGCGATGGGTTTATTCTTTCTTTTAAGTGATTAATATTTTTATTTTCTTTAAAACTAGCATAGCATTTTTGTAAATTAAAAAAAAATTGAAATTTTTTGTGTAACTCTTTATTATGTTTCACTTTGTAATATTTAAAAAAAACACTGTTAGATTACCTATATAAAAAAATATAATCAGTTCCCAATTAGATTATACTTACATAAAAAACTGTGACCTAGCTGCTTCTTTGTTACACTGTGTCACAATATTTGAATTTAAACAATAGAAACTTGCAATATACTTACTTATATTATTTTAGGATTGGGTTGAAACAAAAATATAAATTTAATAAAATGGGTTGAGTCCATATATATACCTAAATAGGTTGAACGTCATTGGGTTGAATTGAAACAAGAAGCACTCGAAATTGTGAATGTTTGAAACAGCTCCACTCACCTCACGGAATACTATAAAATAATTCACATTCACACACACACACAACCGACACAAGACCGTTCATCATGGCATTCTTTAGGGGAGAAGCCTATGTCGAGCAGTAGACTGCCACAGGCTGATGATGATGATAAATTCACATTCTAGATTAGAAAACTGGTTCCAAATGTACTACCAACTACCTACTAATTAATAGAATTTTAACAATGCTTGGTATCATTGTATAAAAATTACGACTGTACACCACGTATACCCTGATTTTTAATTTCAGACAATTTTTGTAAACAAACAAATGTCAAGATATGCCACTGTGTGTATAAGTGTCATGTATGTGTGTCATATAAGAATTTACACGTATGCTACACAATCATGATACTTATGTACTCACAGTGGCATATCTTGACATTTGTTTGTTTACAAAAATTGTCTGAAATTAAAAATCAGGGTTATAGGTACTTTACTATTCTCCTGCTGACGTTTCTTAGACCATTCAACGAAACGTTTCGTTTCGTTTTTTTCGTTAGTCTAAAATTACTAATTTGTTATTGTCTGCACATCTTGCTAGTAAATCCGTCAAAATTACGAAATCATCTACAGCCACTCAACACATCACTATTTACCTTATTAATTTACACATTGGTAGCGAATTTGTAGATTGAATTAGCAGTTTCTTACTTTCTTTTGGCCTCTTTTGGAATGCTATGATCACATTCATTTTGATGCTAATAATATTACCACACAAACTTTTTTCATGGTGGTACTGAGTGGGAGTGATACACTCCTATTTTATTATCATTACTTACCTCATCTTTGAAAAGTAATATGCTCGTTTTGGTAAGAATGTGAAAATATCCTGTAAGTCTAAAAGTTAGAATAGTAGAGTTTATTCTTTTTTTGTTATCAGGGCGTACAGTATTTAACTTAATTTCTATTTAAATAGTCTATTTTATAAAAGTACATCATGTAGGTATTCGAGTTATGTAAAAATTATATTTTATCCGTCTATACTAAAAGTTCTTATTTTTTGACGTGTTAACGTCTTATAAATCGATGGAGCCGGCTGCACGCTCGAAAAAACATGACTAATGCGTCGTTACCTCGTCATACGTCGTTACCTCGTCATGCGTCACCTCGCAAAACGCATGCGCGTAGCGCATGCGCTATATATGCTATATATATATATATATATATATGCACATGCGCTATATATATATATGCGCATGCGCTATATATGCTATATATATATATATATATATATGCACATGCGCTATATATATATATGCGCATGCGCTAACGCCGCATGCGCGCGAGCGCGGAACGAGCGACAAAGAAGCACAATAACGACGTTGACACGTTGAACTATCGTTAGTAAACCGACTTTACAGACAACCGTTTTTTTACTTTCTGCACCGCCATCCGTTACTGTTCCTCTCATTACAGTCCATCCAAAGGTTGCCTGGCAGAAATCGCTTTCTATGATAAGGCCACCAATTGTAATTGCTGCTAATTTTACTAAATCTTATTACGTATTATTGGTGAACAATAAAGTGTTAACTATCTATGGAAAATTTATGGAGCAACTTTTTTTAAGTTTTTACGGAAAACTGAGGCTCTATATACTACGTCGTCCATTAATCTGACGTGATTTACAACAAAATGGCAGGTCTACGTTTACATTATTGCTTTTAGGACATCGATCATGCTATAGGACTTGCCAGGGTCAGCACTGATGATGATGATCATCATAACCAGCTTAAATACTTCCACTGCTGGACGAGGCCATTGAATCAAAGGGATTTGCCATAATCACCACGCTTAGAAGGTGAATTGGTGATCGCAGTTTGGTGTTAAGCTTACAAGCTTAACTCGGGTAGATGCTGCTTTCCATCCCCTGGTTTAATCCTTGTCCATCCACGAGCGGAGGCAGAGGAGTCTATTCTTAAGCTGGACACAGCACACATGCATTACCTAGTTAGTTTAAATTGTTACCTTTTAAGTACTGAACGAATGACCTGATCTAAGCAGGAAAGAAGCCCATATTATTCTGACCTAACCTACATAGTTTTACACTTGCAGAATAATGCAAAAAAGTGATTCGAAGAAGGAACCAAACAGCCCATACTATATTATTGTAATAGTCTTCGTAGTACGTTTATTGGCGGTGCACGCGCATTCTACTGCCTTCCATTTAAGGCCCACTGACTCCCATTTAAGGTCTCATCTATAGCCACCTGTTACGGGCCTATGTCAGGCCAGGCACATCCGTCTACTTAACCTATTAAAATGTGATTTGCCTTATCTTAAGTTATATAATGGGCAGAGGGTAAGGTTACTGGTTTTCAGTTATTTAGTGGGTATGCCTAACTGAAATCTTCACTGTTTATAAATATAAAAAAGTAGGTACCGATAATAATTTTAAATAATGATGCTTGTGCTTCATATTGTTGCTTGTTTTTCGGATAAAATGAATAATGCAGGACTTTATCATTTATCCGACATATTTGATTGTAATCTTTTCAAATGAGTACGTAAATATACAAAGCAAAGCTAGAGGTTGGTTATTGCAACTAGCAATTGAAAAATAACCACAAAAAATATTTTTTGTTAATTAGTGGTGCTGAGATGTGAAATGTCTAACAACAAGCTTCAATATTTCAAATTGAAAATACGGCTAATTACCACTGTTTTCCGGTAAACAGTGGAACCTCAAGCACCTCAAACATGGGTAATCCTAACCGAGAAGTTCCGTTATTCAACCTCGGTCTACAGCATCAGACCAGCTTCGGTCCCTATATTATTGTTGTTGTTACATCGGAACATGATCGTCTGATGTTGGAAACTCTCAACTGGATTACAGGAACTGCGTCAAACTCGGCTTCCACACAGTCATTTTATACAAACACACCCCCACAAAGCAAGTTCTTATAAAAAATTCAAAGAAGAAAGGAAGTACCTAGTTACTGAAATATATTATTTTGCTAAAACAAAATGGTGAAAGGAAACACACTTTTCTGTTTACATCAGCAGTTCGTTACCTCTCCGATATTATGAAAAACACCACACTTCCTGAATAACCCTCAGTGTTTCCTTACGTGGTATTGATTGGTAGCATATTTCATGACGGTCAATAACATTTCTAAATAAAAACGTGTTGAAAAATTGCATCAAATTCGAGGGGAATGAACTTGTATGCAAATATTTTGAAAGCTTCTAAAATGTGGGTTGCTATTGATACTTTTCAAGGAATGAGTGCAAAAATATGGTTTCTACATGTAGTTACTTGTATTGTGATTCTGGTGTGGTCTTTAAGTATTTCTGGTGATTATTTTAAGATATATTTTAATCAACATGATGATCTTTTTACATTGCCATTGGATGACCTAATTTTTTCCCCGTTGCGTAAGAACTTGGCGCATGAACAAATATGTACAGGAACTGGGATTTTCCTTCGTTCTTTTAGTCGTTTTCTTAGCATTTTCGAGCGGATACAGAATAAACTCCTTTTCAGAATATAAAAGTCAAACTTTGTGGGCAGCTATAATAAATATTAAGATACATTTACGCTAATTTAGCTCCTTCTTTATTTAAAAACATATAATTGTTTGTTTTATCTGCAAATATTTACTATGATACCATAGTCACAGTAGGCTATTACCCGTAGTTCCTGATACCCACGACACAGGAATTCGACTGTTAGATCAGGAATATGGATGCGACTGTATGTTATAATTTATTCAAACGAACTGTATTTTCTCATGATTATCTTTTGCTCCCGTATTTAATCAGTAATCACTCATATCCATTCCTCTATCTAGCGGACCTTTCTAAGAACAAACTAACGGATTGGTTTCCGTACGATCACTATGGATTGCCTTTCTGTCACATGGGAACCTACTTAGGAAAAGCAATTTTATATAGATCATGATCTACTACATATAAGTATATAATTTATACTCTTTGTATGCTATGATCGGGCAGATTAGTTCATAATTTAAATCCTGCTGAAAAGTGCTGCTATCAAGGATACATTCTCCATTCTAAGTGTGCGCTGATTAAATTATAACACAATCTGTAGTTACTATAGTTGAACAAGCAAAACGACACTTATTAAGTGGCGTGAAATTGGTAAGTAATAGATTCGTTGAGATAGGAGCTTGTACAAAAACATCGTCAGTTCGGAACGAACTTTACTATTTTAGCAGGGGAGAAATATAAAACATGCACCCCTGTTATAATAAAGGGCCTGGCCTGAAAAGTATTATGTTTATCAGGGGACAATGCACAGCAACACACACTCACTGAGCAATGCAGGCTATTTTACCCCCATTTAGAATTAGAGTTGCCCTGTACTGCCAATAAATAATTTCATTATAATACATACCGTTTCGATTTTCCAATAAATCGTATTAAACAAGGCGCCGGAACAACGGGGTTCGGTCATAGGTGGCCTATTATGGCAAAGATCGCGATTCTATGCTAGGGTTGTCAGACTTCTGATTCTGACATTAGCCGAATACTATATCAGACTTTTTTTGCTTTTTATCCGATGTTTAAGCTTTTCTTATAAAGAGATGATAGAGACTTTAACGTGTTATTGTTTTACTAAAACGTATAATTTTTTCTATATCCATTAGAAACTTCGATAAAAATATATTCTACCGCTTTTTGGATGGCATTTTCCTAGTAGCTATCAAGAGATATTCGACAATTTATCTGATTTTCTGATATTTCCCTTTGGAATCCCTATGCGAGATTGATATCATAGTGGTACAGTGCCTATTAAACACCGTCTTTGATCTAGCTGGTGGAACAACTCGAACGCACCGAGTTTAGGCCATGTCACTCGACTTTGACGGACGGATAACGAACGCAGATGCCAGCCGGATGTTTTGAGAATAAGTCCTACTTAGGTATATACCTGTGGGATACCAGCCTCTTAAACAAATTAACATCGAAAACAAAAGGTGATACAAAAGCTCTGAGGAATTGTATATCACACTTACCTATGGTAGATAATTATTACTGTTCTTCTATGAATCAGCTTCAGCTTTTCTCGAGGCACCACAAAGGCGCTTCCCACCTAGTAGTTAGAAGGATCAATCAAATCAAGTCGTGTTTGTTGCCCAAATTTTTGTATAGGTTAGCTTGCGTTGAAACAAGGTTTTTTTTGTTTTATCGCCCCTTTGGGGAGGCTATGTCTTCAGGTGAGACACTGCCTTGTCTTACGAAGGGCTTCGCCTTTCGTTTAATTTCTCTTTTTCAAATTATGTCTTTCGTTTATTATTTATTGATTGACTTGACTGAGACTTTGACGACTTGACTTAAAGTCGTCAAAGTCTCTGTCAAATCGTGTGACTTGGCAAACACAAAAACATGTAATGACACATGTCAGGTAACCAACGCCAATGGAGCGGTGTGAGTGAGACGTAGAATACCATCTTTGCTCTATATGGCATAGATAAACTCTGAAAGTGTGACTGAAGCAGCATAATACGTGTACTGCTGCTTGTAAATATTGTAATCGTCTTCGGCTGGACTCGAAGTATAATAAAATATAATAATAGTAGATTATGCACTAAGGGAATAAAGCAGTGTCTTATGTCGCGGGCGGCATATTGAACCCTGAGCGTAACGAGGGACTCTAAAGTTAACTCCCGAGTGTAGCGAGGGAGTTATATAGAGTCCTGAGTGAAGCGAGGGGTTCAAGCTGCCCAAGACGAAGACAGGCTTTATTCCAGAGGAGCATACTCTACTTTTCACACCTGCGAGACAATAAAAAGCCAGGGCTCCATAAAATAAGCATCGTCTGTTTTGATAAACTCTGGAGTAGAATCATTATCGCTCGACATTTTTTGTTAACACTAATATTTCCACTGACATTATATTATATTACAAAAATATTGCAATAAAATTCACTGAAAATTATACAGCACCAAACATCTCTTTTGTTTCACATTCTTTAAAATCACGCCTATTTCTTTTTTTTTCGAGTTCTGCTATGGTGGCCAGTTCGATTTTCGAACAAACCTCTTTACAATGCCATATGGGCATTTTTTTACTCAGAGTTTTCCACAAGTTTCCACACGAATTTGACGTTCCAAATTCAAATTACTTTATTCCCTAGGGAGTTTCATACAACTTTATATCCCTAGAGAGACAATGCTTTACTTTACGTTGAGGTTGCATGATAATTAATTGGACATTGTCGAGCAGGTGGTGTGAAAATATAATTTCCACCCAGTTGAAAAGTCACTCAATACACTTTATACTTAATTTCCCTACACTTGTGCTTACACCGGTTAAAATGCCACCAAAATTACACAATATACTCAAAAAACACAATAAATTTTAATTAAATAAAATAGGCGGTGTCTTTTTTTCGAAAAAAGCGAGAAGAGAGTAAGATGATTCAAAATGATCCTTGTGATTACAATGAATAAATTACTTTTGACTTATATTTTGAACGGTTCAGTCATTTTCATTTTTAATAATTTTTATCTTTATAAATTTAATTTTAAATATTACTGCCTAGTACAAAGGATCTAACCCACAGGATCTATATCAGTAATTACTCTCACTTATCTCTTACCTACCCATAGAATTCATGTCGCATTTATATCACGTATAAAATGCACCAGCCATAACCAAGTACGGGTAATTATGAAAACAAGGTGCATCTTATTATGCTTATCATAACATAACTTTAGTTGGGCACAATTCTGCATAATACGCTTATCTGTTTCCTGATTGTAAAATTTTAAAGCTGTAAAACTAGATCTATTTCGTTTGAGAAAGTTTATGCTAATTCGGCTATTCAACCCCACCAAATTAAACTTCTTAAATAAAACCGGTCAAGTGCGAGTTGGACTCGCATAGAGAGGGTTATTTCATTTGATTATGTCACAGGTTGTTTTTTTTTGTTTGTAAATAATATGAAGATATGGGGTTTTCTCATAGATTTAACCTCAGACTAAAAAGAGAGGTGTTAAGGTAACAAAAGGTAAGTAAAGGTAAGTTTGAAGTTAATATATTATTTGTGTGTCTGATGGTCTGTGGCCGTATACCTCTGTTATAGATGCTCTGATTTCAATGCGGCGTTTATGTATGAAATATGGTGTTTGCGAGATGGTTCTTAGATTATGTTTGGTGGAAATTGATGCAGCCATTTCCAGGATCATTGCACCTTGGAACACTGTTTTTGAAGGAAACTCGGTTATTTTTGCAGCTAGAACCCTCAGTTTGAGTTCAAAATGTTCATTTTCGACGACATCAAGCTAGACTTTAGGCTCCAGGATCTGACGATGACAACATAGAATGAACAGGATCTAGGATACTACTGAAGCTGAATCTTCAAGTTTGAGTTTGAAAATACACATTGTTAACATCTATTTGTTTCCGCAAATGTACCGTATTTCCAATTTTAATGCAGGTAACACTGAAAATAGTAGAATTGAAACTTTCGTGGTTGGGAAACATTTCAACAGTGGTAATTAGCCGTTTTTTCAATTTGAACTGAAAAAGTTTTTAAGTTTTTAATAAAATTTACTTGTTTGTAGAATTGTAGAGATGAAAATTATAATTTGATGTTAACTGGTCAAAATTGACAATTAGTTTTAATTCTCAGCGGTTGATTTTTGAAGTAGCATTTTCATTATAAAACGAGGTAGTTGAATGTAAAATAACAGTTACCTGTACCGTATGGAATATGATGGATGATACATACAAGTATGCATAGGAAGAGCAGATACGATGTGCACGCGAACTCTTGGATTTATTTTGCATTACCTAGATAAATAGGATGCACTATTACCGCTACTCAGGGCTGTCACGTTTGGAACTAACTCATGGTAAGTAAATAAGGTAAGTGAACAAGAGAGCAATCTCACGTTAAATTTAATATTTGGTTCAACCAGTGCAACTGCTCGTCGGAACAACGATTGTTTTGAAGTTGATTGATGTGAATGTATGAAAACTATTTATTATACACCATACAAATACGGTAATAAGCACTATACTCACACTAATACACTTTATATAGGTACTTACACTTTGGGTCAGTTGAGATATCTTCGGATTGTTTGCAACGTTCAAGCGTACAACGGCTTAAAAACGATCTCTTCCAGACAACTTAGGGATAGAATAGCATTAATCAGGGGTGCGCTAAAAGTTTTAGCGGTTTATTGATAACGCTGTTGTTGCATGCATGCAGTAAAAATACTCGATGACTATACTTACGTTAGTTACCATCACCATCACCACCCTGTAGATGTCCACTGCTGGACGAGGCCTGTGAGGATTTGCCATCATCACCACGCTTGGCAAGCAGGTTTGTGATCGCAGTATTGGTGTTAAGTACTCAGGAGGATGCTGCTGCCCATCCCCCGATGTTATACGAAATTAATATAGTAATCTTATCATAATCAAGCGGAGTACTAATTGAACGAGCGAAGCGAGTTCTCTGAGTCAAGTTGGAAGAATCGGCGTTTGTATGTATGTATGTATGTATGTTTGTCCGATGAAAACTTCTAAACCGTTAATCCGATCTTCATGAAATTTGGTATGGGAGTAGATAGTATTGGTACAATTTGTAGGTAAGGTTTTGAGCTAAATCGATCAGGGGGTTCCTGAGATATTGGGGTCCAAGAGGGGGTAAAAAAATTAAAAGAGGGACAGTCAGATCAAATGGGGTGTCTAATGAAAGCGCTTTGGTTGGACATTTCAAAACTGTTTTTAATAATTACTTAGCCTTAGTAGTTTTCGAGATATAAGGGAAAATAAAAAACGTAAAAACCCAAAATTCTAGGGTACTTCCAGCAATCCCACAATACTGAAATTTGGTATGCTTGTGGCTTTTGTGTCTCAACTACAGGGAAAAGTCTGAAATTGAAGAATTTAGAAACATGTACTCCATAAAATAGAAACCAATATAACATCCATTGTTGACCTCCCATTTCTAAGAATTTGAATGACGTTTGAGTTCTATGGTTTTCATCAAAAGGCCGCTATCAATTAATTCGTCAGGTACTTGATATAGGTATGGCTTGGTACAGGTATGTAGTATAATTACGCCCCGCTTTTACGTTTTTACGTTGCTATTCAAAGGATATTTCGATGATGTGTAGGAAATTAGAGTAGGTACTGATAGATCCTGTACTGTACCGGTAGACATCGAGGTGAAAATTTTCAAAAATAATAGTAGAAAATAATGGAAATTACTTATTTAAGTAGTCGGGCTGATAAAGGTGTTATCGCGAGGTCTCAGTTCGGGGCGAACCACTAGTAATATCTAATACGTATATTAGAGCATGGACTATCGGAGCATTTCCGTAATATCGGTATTTTTCGATATCAAAATTAGAAATACTGGAGTATCGGTTTTATGTTTTATGCCATGCAATGCATCTACGTCGTAGATGCATAAAACTTAAACTGCCGAGAATTCTACATGAAGAATGTTAAGAAAGGGAAAGAAGCAAATTGGTCAGGACTCAGGCCAGAGGATCGTAGTATTATTAAGTGTAAATCCGTGATCTTTGTCTTATACAGGGGGGTGATTCTCGGAAAAAATATTTAAAAGAGATGACGTCAAATCTCGAACAATTACCATAACTTTGTATGGGCTTCATACGAGATTTGACGTCATCACGTGGACATGAATTATTCTAGAATACGGGCCCTGGAAACATGTCTGCATCTGTAACACCTCTGGCACTATCCCACGATGATAAAAAATATAGCTACGCATTACCTAACTGTTGCCAAAACCATAACAAGAAGAAGCTACCAAGAAGAATGTAACGGACACTTAGATAAACATGATAATCATTCTGGAAACAGTAGCTACCAGTATCTTGTAACGGTATCCGTCCAATAAAGCGACTGTACAAATGTTTTGTTTATATTTTGTAGACTACTCTTGTGTTTTTAGACTGAGGTCTAGGTATGAAACTTATTCGAGATATTAATTTTCGTAAAGCTTTTATTAAATTGAAACCTAATGAAAAACTTCAACCGTCTACGAATTTGTATGCCTTAGTTATTTGTATGACACTAGTTCGGATTCATGTTCCAAACTAATGTCAATGTCATAAATTACGAACTTTATTCAGACTATTTTTTGTACCGAGAAATGACCTTCTGCTGTTTCATTTTGAATTATCTTTTCTTCTTTTTTTACCACATACCAGGTATCGAATCTTACTATCAGAACCGGGCGAACTATACAGTACCACAGATTATAGACGCCCCTCTCTCTTCACATCCACCACGTCACATCAGAAGTACATTCCCGGAACCGCCCGCGCAGTCACCTGCTGCGACACCACGTGATAAATAACACGTGCTATTAATTGCTTCCTACCAGCAATGGTCACTTGTCATACCGCATTATAATTTGACAGGTGTAATAGAACTGAAACTCCGCTCTGTCATTATTGCAGCGCAGTCTACTGCTGGACGTCTTTCGCGTTGCGCCCCACGGAGCCCCATCTTTAAATATTCTCTCTCATATTACACTGAATTACATAGTGATATTATCCTCTCTCATAATAACGCGTAGCGCAAGTGGGTAGCATTATTATTATGGGGGATGGTTTTTGTTGTTGTAGGAAATTATTAAAGGAGTTTCGTATCTCTACGTTACTTGTTTATTAAATTTTCTACGCATATCCCACTAAATCATAGCACTTGCACCTCGGTAACTAATGTCAGGCCCCATATAACGTGACTATTTGAATCGATTTTGTCACATTTGTGACCTATTTATTATCTGCCAGCATGCTGTACAGGGTGTCGCAGAACATGTATGTAATCCTGAAAGGGGGTATCTACGAAAATGAACAACAACAAAGTTGAGCTTAAGTTTTTTTCCGGAAAATATTCTGAAAAATCTTCTGATTCTTAGATTTTGTAACTATTTTTTGAAAAGTATAAATAAACAATTTTTCCAAAGGTGCAACAAAAGTTGGTACTTATTATCTATAGAATAACCCCCTTTCAATATTGTATGCATATATTATGCTGGTACACCCTGTATGGTTATTGTAGAGTAATACCTACGCAATATACTGGTAGTTTTATGAAGAACGTATAGTAATCGGTAAATAAGTTGAGCCCCGGGCATGTACTACGTGACTGCGAAGCAGAGGATTTTGTATTAGAAATTGGAACTGCGCAGTCACGTGGTATGCTCGCTAGGTCTCAACTTGACTGCCTTCTATCATACTCTACTAGCTTAAAACTTGGCATAACTATTCTACCTATATTTTTTGCAGTGTACCTATCTATACCTGTTCTAAAGAGAGATGTATAAAAGTAACTCAGTTTCCCTAAAATAGAATGGTGTAGTTTGTAGGTATAACTTTTCATTTAAAAAACCAACTTCCGCCATTGTATTCGACTAAATATTTGGATTAAAAAAAAATGATGAAAGAACCATAGTGGTGAAAGGATTATGATACTTTCTGAATGCAAATGCTTGGTGTGTTGCTGAAAATATCAAAATCGCCATATGTATGCCTACAATATTTGAGGAGTTCCCTCAATTCCTCATGGACTCCATCATCAGAACTGGGTTTTGAAAAAAATGGAACCAAACTGGAAGTATATCTATTCAAATAAAAAAAGAATTTTCCAAATTGGTTCATAAACGCCGGAGATATGAGGTAAACATAAAAAAGTATACATTAAGACCGTGCGGACAATTTAACGCAAGTCAAAATGTTCACGAGCGCTAGAAAACTGTAAGTCTATCACGCACACTTCATTGCTCTTTGTGTGCGTAAGGAAGCCAGAGCCAAAGCTACCCGGCTCAACTAAAAAAACAAAAAACAAAAAATACACCCGAATTTAGAACCTCCTCCTTTTTTGTGAAGTCAGTTAAAAAGTGGCTGAAACTCAAAAAGGCTTTGTCGATTTCAAAATAAATGACGGATTTGTACCCTCAGGAAGCGAGACTCGCTCGCACTTATTTGTTTTATGTTATAATTAATATACTAATATAACCATTTAAAAAACGCATAATCAAATTACTACATCTAAACTGCAATCAGTGTCGGTACAGTCACGTACAGATGCAGAAACAATGACACTCCATTACAAAGCTGCCAGTTTGCATTGCAATCGCCTATATTTGATCTTATTTATGCGACTGTACTAGATAAATGTACCGACTTCACTCCAATACTAGAGCATGAGTCATGTTGTATTAAAAGATGAGAGCATTTAGGCCCAACACTGTATATCTGTTGAAATAGATCATGGATAAAGTTGGGAGTTCGTGGGTACTCGAGATTTGGCTGTTTTACTGAAGATACAGTACAGTACTGTGTAGTCCTGGTAATCGCCAAAACTCTGCCTACCTTAGACTGATTTTAAGACTTGTAAGGATAAAAGGTGCCGTGGCGTGTCTGCCTAAACCCCTCCTTCACATCCCGTGGATGTAGTATAAGCCATAGTAAGGGATAACACCAGCTCCCCAATAAAACACAGTAGCAAATTGCAATGGGGAACGCAACAATGGAATCATTTTGGCAGCCTAAGCGCTGACCAAATCTTATGAAACATGAATGGAGGAATATTTACGACAAGAAGTTTCCCCTATTCACGTTTCATAAGATTCTAAGCTCTAAGTGTCGCGCCACATCTGCGTAACGTACCGCGCCGAAAGTTCACGGGCTGAAGTTTTCGTACTGACGTAATTTCGGCTGATGTGTCATAGGGAACTTGAAAAACACTGCGAGTGTATTGAACCGAACGTTCGGTCGCGGTACGTTCCGCAGGTGTGGCGCTATACTAAGGCTGCCAATTGATTCGTTCCCCATTGCCATTTGCTAATCCTTCCATTGCATTCTATGGGGGACGCCTCGCCTATCAGTGGACTTACTGTTGATGATGATATTGATTCAAATCTATTCCCAGTTTCGTTTCTGGGAATAGTCCCATGGATATCGGATTACTGTCAAATAGATTAACAGATATACTCAATGCTGGAAATCTAAAATCAGGTTAAGATAGTGATGAGGCTGTTGATTGTATTTTATTACTTCTGTCATTTATGTTGATAATTCCCACAGATTTTATTCCTTTCCTGGTCAATTTGTTTAGTCTTGCAACATAAATACCGTTAATGTTCATTGAAATGCTCTAATTTCCTAGTGATTTCATCTCCTGGTGTAATCCCTTAGGCTAATACTACATCAACGGGAGGAGGAGAGGTCTATTCTCAGGCCAGGCACACCACTGCGTTGGTATACCTACGCATGTATGTTGGAAGCCACAGGTTTCCACTGATAGGTCAGATAATTGAGTAATTTTATATAGGTAGTAGAAATACAGTAGTATGGTATTCCCACGACCGTGCGATCCATTGTGAAGAGAGGTCTATGAGACTCTATATACACTTCCAGGAAAAACATCGTGTACCTATCTATGTATGTACTTATCTACCAATTTTCTGTAGGTATCAAACAATATATCCATTGTATTCTATCGCATAAATCATACCACGCCTACGTTGTATTAAACGTTCGCTTAATTCCAGTTTGAACTAGATTAAAGTAATAAATACGTTTCTAGTTAGTTAGTTACAATAACAGTAACCACTACATTGAGTCATTAGTCTACCTTAGGTACGTCTGTTCTAGATAGTAAAGTGCGGTAGAGATGCGGCAAGGGTTCTAACATTCGTTATTAAATTGGAGACAAAATCTCCTACAAAATCCTACTAATATTATAAACGCGAAAGTTTGTTAGTATGGATGGATGTTTGTTACTCTTTCACGTAAAAACTACTGAATAGATTTTAATGAAACTTTACAATAAATACATCAGAATAACACATAGGCTACAATTTATAAAGATATTGTGTGAATTGTCTATAATATGACGATGACATATTATAAGTGTCAAGTAATTAGGCAAAAATCTACCATCTGCGAGCTATTCTGGCGTGCGCTGCCAAAACCGCTAGAGTTACACATATGTAATGTTTGATAGAAATGTTTATCTTAAATAGTCCTACAAAAAAGCCTGTCACAGTATATATCTATATCTTATGTGTAAGCCATTACAGCCAAAATGTGTATAATATTATAAAGGCTAAAGTTTGTTACCTATTATGTTTGTTACTTCTTCACGCTCAAACAGCTGAACGAATTTGAGTGAAGTTTGAAGTGGAGATGCCTTATACCCTGGATTAACGCATAGGCTACTTTTCATCATCAATTTTCATCATTATTCACGCGGGTGAAACCGCGGGGCGCTAGTTTACTATAATAATAATATTTTATTTATTAAGACAACTGAGTCCAATTTGTTAGTATAACTCAACCTAAAAACTAGGTTAGTACTTAATAATTAACTTTAATGATTTAGTCCTCTGGACGAGCTTCCAAACTAGAGGACAATCGAAACGATCCGAGAACGCGCTTAGGATGCTGTTGCTGCTCGTGTGAAGCCTGCTCAGCAGTGAGGCCGTCTTTTTGCGCCAGATAGCGTCAAACGAGTCGGTACGCGCCACTATGACGACACCGATTTCATAATTGTTTTCATGATTTCGAGAAGTTCGTTCCTTTAAAACTCACTAATAAATCTCAATACCAGTGCCTCCATCAACGTTTGATCTGCTGGAAATCGCTAAATTGGGGTCACTTTGCTTATATTATAGTCACCGATGTAGGCAGAAACGCATCTAAATTTTCGAAAAAACTTTGAATGGATTGATAATTATTACTAGACCGATTTAGCTTTGTTTCAAGTTTCGTCCACATGTGAATATATACCTAATAATATAAAATATTTATTCACATTTCCGTGTTGTATTGTCAGTTAAGGAGAACACCATATGGAACATTTATGACATCGACACTAGATTGGAACATGATCCAAACTTTATTTTGTAAATTGTTTATTACAGCTTCGGTACAGCTAGCACAGGCTGATTGTTACCAAGACGCTAGCAAGATGACCGTAAATGTTTAATAAGAATTAGCCAATGACAACGAAGTACTTTGAAATCGTTGTAATTTGATTGGTTAATATTTTACATTTGCTATCGTCTCGCTATCGTTACTAACGTCAGTCAGCCTGTGCTAGCCGCACAGTTCTTTTCTCACCTTTATCTGTGGATACTGGATAGATTATTTTAAATTACCACAAGACACTTTCGCAAAACCTATCTCAGTATTAATTATTTTTTTCAGACGAAACTTATCTGTTAGTTCACTTAAATACAATACTGGTTTTTTGGGTTCCATACCCAAAGGGTAAAACGGACCCTATTACTAAGGCTCCGCTGTCCGTTCGTCCGTCCGTACGTCTGTCACCAGGCTGTATCTCATGAACCGTGACAGTTAGACAGTTGAAGTTTTCAAAGATAATGTATTTCTGTTGCCGCTATAACAACAAATAAAAAAAAGAATACAACAAATATTTAAGGGGGTTCCCATACAACAGTTTTTTTTGCCGTTTTTGTAGATAATGTAGCAGAACCCTTCGTGTGCGAGTCCGACTCGCACTTGGCCGCTTTTATTGTAACATTGTAATGGACTTTTAATGTCAAACATTCCTCGTGGCATTGGAATCTGTTTCTTGTCATCTTTATTATTCAAGAAACGTATACCAAAGTGTAATTTGCGACATTTCTCTTGTTTTTAGCCATATTTTTGGGTAATGAATTCATATCTTTGTCAGTTACAATAAGACCCTTTTTACTCGAGTAACTTCTTTGCTTGCCAAATCTCTGGCATATGCCAGTATATTCTTTATTCTTTACTACATACACACATAAACACACGCCTTTTCCCCCGAAGGGGTAAGCGAGCCTCAAAGGACCTTTTTTCACCGTGGGTTACACAATCGCTGGAATATAGACGTGACAAGTGGTGAGCTCATCGCCGCCATTGCTTTCCACGACAAACTCGGCTAACGCTATCTTCCAGTATCACACTCCTAAATAAGCCAGCAGCCTGGATTTGTCCTGATTTGTCGTATACCAACGAAAATTTACCAACAAGTCCGGGTACACAAATAACAGACAGAATGAAAGGACATGTACAAAGGCAAGCTTAACCCTGAGAAGAGTTTTCTTCCAGAAAACCTTTGAGGCTATTGAGTAATGATTATAGAATATAGAGGTTCATGTACGTAATAGAAAATTATGTGAGACGCAGGCAACTTAAATTACATGATTAAAAATAAAGAAATAAAATTTAAAAAAATATGAAATATCAAATTAATTGATTGGATGTAGTTTGATAATGCGTCTATGAAGTCTCAAATAAAACTAAAAATTGTTTTAAAATGTCCAACAAATGTATTTTCGTTTGAAATCCCGCATGACCTGCCCCCGTATTGCCTATGAAACTGATAATCGCCTTCGAATACAATGTTACGGTTCATTGCAGTTGAAAAGAAGCTACAACACGCGGCGTAATGCGAAATCCTAAGCAAAAGCGATTACCAGTTTGATAGGCAATAGGGGGGCTGATTGTCTGACTTTTATTTTTTAACCGACTTCCCAAAAAGGAGGAGGTTCTCAATTCGGTTGTATTTTTTTTTGTATGGAATTTGGAAAATTATTTTTTTATTTGAATAGATATACTTCCAGATTGGTCCCATTTTTTTCAGAATCCAGTTCTGATGATGGGATCCATGAGGAATTGAGGGAACTCCTCAAATATTGTAGGCATACATATGGCGATTTAGATATTTTCAGCAAGACACCAAGCATTTGCATTCAGAAAGTATCATAATCCTTTCACCACAATGGTTCTTTCATAAAAAAAAATTCATCCAAAATTTTTTAGTCGTATGCAATGGCGGAAGTCGGTTTTTTAAATGAAAAGTTATTTACCCTTACATACAAATAATGACAACCTACAAAATTTCCGATTCAAATATTATCCTGAGACTAATACACATAGGTACATACATACGCACAAATGCAAATTTCCCTTGCGTCTAAACACAAGTTTTTACTTAGTTAGAGCAAGGTGTTGAAGTATTGGACTGTTTGTACAATATTTAAGAAATGTATCATCAATAATAAGTCTACATAAAGTCTACATACTCTACTTAAAGGTCTTAGAAATATATTTTATGTGCCATGTAAAACGAAAACCTTTTTGAAATAAATTATTTTTATTATTTATTATTAATTTCCCTAAGTTGAGTCAGAGAACTCGCTTCGCTCTCAATTATAATTTTATAAGATGTTATATCTCTATTACATCTATATACATAGATGATACACCTAGTTATTGAATGCTTAAAGATCCGTGTGCTCGCGCGGTCTTTGAATGTGAAATACACCAAGTAAGCGTTGTGCCTTTTGCGGAGTTTAATTGGAAATCAATAATTCATAGATGATCCTTAGAAGCAAACAACTAAACAAACAAACGACCTCATTACATTAGAGATTGCCACATGTAAGTAGCGCTCACCTTGTGTTAGTTTGCGGTATTGCGTCCCATATCTGTGATTTATGTACTCTAAAATATATAATGTTAGCCGGTGAAACGGGGCGTTAACACTTAGACTGCGTTTAAAACCTTGGTGTACCCTTGTTTTTGTCATAAACCATTACCTATACCTACTGAATGAGAAATTTATATTCATGACATAAATATTGTATTTGAATGATCAACTAATATTTATTCCGGATCTAATTCTTTAATTCTTTATTGTATACAATATTAAAGACAAAAAAACTTACACACAGGACATATACAAAGGCGAGCTTAACCCTAAAAGAGTTTTCTTCCAGCAAACCTTAGAGGAGTGAGAGAAATGATAATAGTGGTGGAAAATGTGTACCTATAAAATACCATACAGAAAAATACAGACATACACCAAGAAGAAATACCATACAGAGAACTAACTTAATTAAGTACACTAAAATTAAAATACTATACTAACAAATACATACCCTAAACCTACAGAAAATAAATATCTATATAAAAATGTAAAAATGTGTGTAATGTGTATAATCTAAGTGTTGTGTATCTAAGTGGTGCCGTGGTGTGTCCCGCCTAAGAATAGACCCTTCCATCTCCTCCCGGTGAATGTCGTAAAACTCGACACCAGGGGATGGGGTATACACAACACGAATACTGCGATCACCAATCCACCTGCCAAGCGTGTATGGCAATTCCACTCATTGTATTTTTTGGGGAAGAACTCGTCCCCTTCAGTGTTTTGGTACTATGGTATACGTAGTTCCTGATGTCCACGACCCAGAGAATCTTAGTGCGAGGTCCGGACTAAGCATATAAATGTTACTATTTAAAAATACCTCTATGTGTATAGATCCGTACATGTGACTTATTGTTTTAAAATGTAATAAAGTATAGTTTTTTTCGTTTCTTGCCTGTGACCAGTGTAAACAGTAGTAACATGATATAGTAGTTTCTCGTACCTATCTAACTATGGCCTGTTGGTAAATCCAAATCAAGCGTCTATCCGAAAACTGAAAATAAGCTAGGAAACCGTACCATTATGGTAACAAGCTACTTTTAGCGACACTCGGGGTCATCGTTCCCTCATTCATTGTAGTAAGTAACCATTCACCATATAAGCCAGTAGCACAATAGCCAGTAGTAAGTTGAAGTAACATTCTTACATCTCGTTGTTCAGCTTAAATGGGAATAATAAAAATACTTCACGCTCTCCAAAACCTTTATTAACTTCATTGGCTAGGGTTTCAGGATCTCTATAGTTTGGTCTTCAACCTTATGAAAAGGAACTTTACAGCTATATGATAAGGTGTAATTTTAGGTGTTGAAGTGTGGTGGTTAGGCCTTTTGGGTTTAGTAGAGCTGATGGCGCCAGAGAGGGCGCACATGAGTACGATGCGCACATCGAAAATGGCACATTATCATAATGCAAGACATGGAATGCTAGTCATGCCCTCATAAGGCATGGCTGTTTTAATATTCAAATACCAATACTTCTATTTTCAGAGGAGATTCTTTCGTAATAGAGACGTGCATGAGGTAGGTTATTTATCTTGCATAGTCATCATCATTATCATCAGCCTGTAGATGTCCGCCGCTGGACATGCCCCCCCCCCCCCCCCCCACTGAAATGCTGAAATTTTGCATGCTTGCAAGCTCAATTGATATAATAAAATAACAGGGAAAAATCCTTACAAAGGGATTGGCATCCCTTGATGGCATGATTGGAACAACATCCGCCTGAGTACACATAACCAAACTGCGATCACCAATCCGCCTGCCAAGCCTGGTGATTATGGCAAATCTCCCCCATTTGTATCCAATGGGGGAGATCTCGTCCAGCAAGTAGACGTAAACAGGGCTGGTTATGATGCTAAACTGACTTTAAAGAAGGAGATGTTGTTAAATTCCTCTAAAAAAAAATCAAATGCCTATTTGACCCACACATAACATATTGATGCCTAAATCTAAATTTTGAAATCGGTTAGAAAAGTAAGGAACGTGATTCCAACGACGTTTTGCGAGGTCTCATCCTCACGAATACACGTGATATATTTTGATATGTGATAATAGGTTACCTACTTCCTCCTACCGTTACCTACTTAGGTTCGGGGCGAACCATTAGTTTATCATTCTTTGGTTTTTACGTGTACATGTATTCCTTATCTATGGTATCATAATGTGAATCCATCCATATCTATTGTAGATCCTTATCAATGTTACCATGCGTGTCAGTAAGAATAACTATCTATTATATTTATACATGTTTATCGAGAATATTTGGAATAAAGTCACGAGAGTGGGCAGTGACTTCGTGTTTTTATGGTAATGTTATGGCGGCCATAGAAAACCTTCCCGAAGCGAAATCGACTAAACAATGTATTTCAAACTTTCGATTGTTAATTTGAGCCGTTACTGTGGCGTCGTCGGTTACGTATGGTCTGATTGTATCTACTTGGAGATCAGTAGCTGCGATCAGTTGATAATTCGCATTTACAGTAAGTTGGGTAGATATCTTATATCAACCGATAAAGACGTCCACCGCTGGGGGAGAATGAATGAACACACCACACCACACCACAGAATGTAATGTTTGACGCGATTTGCTATAATCACCACGATTGGCAGGTGGGTTGAGTACTGGAGTGCTTATTTATTGAATTGTCCTCATAATTAATTACAAACTTGTGTTTGAGACTTCCTTTAAGTATTATAATACTTGTGTTAGGAGATCTTACCCTTCTGTAACAAAATTTTGCGTCCGCCCTTCCTAAGCCCTCTTGTTTTCCTTCGCGCATTCTTCTTTTTTAACCGACTTCCCAAAAAAGGAGGAGGTTCTCAATTCAGTTGTTTTTTTTTTTTTTTTTTTTTTTTTTTTTTTTTTAATGTTTGTTACCGCATATCTCCGGCGTTTAGGAACCGATTTGGAAAATTCTTTTTTTATTTGTATAGATATACTTCCAGATTGGTCCCATTTTTTTCAAAATCCAGTTCTGATGATGGGATCCATGAGGAATTGAGGGAACTCCTCAAATATTGTAGGCATACATATGGCGATTTTGATATTTTCAGCAACACACCAAGCATTTGCATTCAAAAAGTATAATAATCCTTTCACCACTATGGTTCTTTCATCATTTTTTTTTCATCCAAATATTTTGTCAAATACTATGGCGGAAGTCGGTTTTTTAAATGAAAAGTTATGCGCCCTCATTAGCTTCTTATGAAAATCAGTGTGCCGTGGTGTGTCCAGCCTAGAATAGACTCCTTCTCCCGTGGATGTCGTAAAAGCCGACTAAGGCAGGGGATGGGCAGCAGCATCCATCTGAGTACTTAACACGAATACTGAGATCACCAATCCGCCTGCCAACCGTGCTGGTGATTATGGCAAATCCCTCCAATTATATATTATTATTTCGGTATTCAATGGCCGGCTTCGTTCAGCAGTGGACGTAAACAGGCTGATAAAGAAAGAAAGATGAAAATCAGTTTGATATTTGTTGCGAGATGCTCCGACATAGTTCACGATTCAAAATACCTTCTTCTGCAAGCGTATATTAAATTATTGTTTTTTTTTTCATATATTCTCCCTCGCCTTGTGTAAAATCCTTTGATTCCATTCAAATAATATACACTTTTTATGTATCTACCGACACCTGAGCTTATATTATTACAGTTAAGGTAGGTTTATGATCCACCCACATCTACGCGTGGTAAGTAAAATGTACCAAGCGGAAGTGTACTTTAGTAAGGCTGGTGAACGTTCCAACGATATTAAATTAGTTAATATTGTAGGTGCAGGTAAAATTTAATGAGACACCTGCCATGACGGAAAATAAGCGCCAGGTTTATTTTATTATGCGTTGCTCAGTGAATGCAAACAGCTAAATTATGCGTACTACCGTATATACTTGTTTCCTTGATATTACCACGATAAAAAAGCTTTTATGTTTTACCGTGGGCAGCCAATGGTTCCATAGCAGCATTGTCTCATCATCATTATCAGCCGGTATACGTCCACTATTAGACGAGCCCTCCTCCACAACTTACAATGAGGGATTTGACATAATCCCCCATTGTATGTTGCCCCATTGCTTGGCAGTCTGATTGGTGATCGCAAGGTTGATGCTGCATCTCCTGTTGTAATCCCTGAAATATCTGTGGCGTGGTTTGAGGGCCGGTTTCCACTGAAGCGGAGCGGAGAGGAGACGAGAGGAGATGTGTTTAAATAAACCAATCCGATTTCGTTATTTCCTTTTAGTTTTTACCTGTCAAGCCTGCCTGCCAATAACCTGCCAGCTTTGACCTCATCTCCTCTCCTCTCCGCCCCGGTGGAAACCGGCCCTCACGCTTGGATCTAACGCGCGTTGCTAATTAAATTACATACAAAACACTTTTTTTAGTATGGGCTCAGTACTGATACATTCTTATATATTTTCTAATTCTTACATATGAAGTACCCCCCAGGTGTCAAACTGAGGGCACAACAGATCTATTCAGATCTATTCTATCATCACGATCATCAGCCGTTAGATGTCCAGTGTTAGAAGAGACCTTCCCCCTAAAATACAATGAATTAGTATTATTACCACGCTTGGCAGGCGGATTGGTGATCGCAGTATTCGTAATGAGTACTCAGCTGGATGCTGCTGCCAATTCCTTGGTATAATCCCTGGTGCCTATTCTTAAATTGAACACACTGCATAGGAGGAGATGGAAGGGCTTAGGGCGGACACAGCACGGCATAGATGTATTATGGAATCCAAAAAAAACTTGATCTAATCAGACTTTTGGTATTCAATATTAGCATGTACCTTGATGTGATACACAATTGGATCGTCTGCATTCTTAGAAAATACAACCTATCGAATATTGCGAGCACGAATTCTGTGTAGACGGTGTTTAGTGTTAAGGATCACTTCCTAGAATCTTACAGTAGAAGTATTATGTAAGGTTCTATTCTGGGAATAACTAGAAGTACAACACCTAATAGCATCGAATGAAGAGATGTAACGTAGAGACGTAACAACACCATCCATCAAAAATTTCCTGGGAGGAATTTCTTTTAGCGAAACCTTACCCAAAGCTCAACCTAAAGTCACTAATGCAAACACAAAAAAATTAAGCATGCAAAGTCACGCTTGGAGTGAGTATCTAGTGTATATATATTATTTTATAGTATTATTATGTACCTAATATTGTTTATGTATTGTGTACCTATTATAATAATGTTGTACTATACCTACCTACTAAAAGTTTCACTTCTCCTCATACGTATTTTGCACCACATATATAAATGATATCCATCATTACACAAAGGTTAGCTGGTAGAAAATGCTTCCTCTGGCATTAAGTTTGCCTGTGTAGGTACATTATTTGGTTTGTACAATAAAGAATATTCAATCTTGCTAGACATGTAAAAAAAAATTGCAATTTATTGGTTGTATTACTCGAAGATGATGATGGTAATGATGATGATTATGATGATAATGATAAAGTTAGTCATCAGAACTATGAATTAATCAAAATGAGCCCAAACACGACCTGTCTTCTCTTGTATCTCTTCTGCAGAAGAGATACAAACCCATGAACAGATGTTGTTGACAAATAGACCTCATCATCAGAAAAAGAAATAGGCCTTATTATATATATATATATATATTGATAGGTAATCAGGTAGACATTGTCCACCTTCCACCTCTATCATCAGATCAGCTCGCTATCTATATCACTGTATGTAGTATTGTCATCGGAAATTATCAGTTAAGCAAAATTTTAACTACATGCACAAACATTGTATAAATACTCATACATACTAATACGGTGAGTTGAATAAAAGCTTTTAAAAGACTATCAATATACCAGATATTGGAATCTTTGAAATAGAAATAAAAGTTTTTCTTGTATTTAATAAAATAAGTTTATAAAGAATAAAAGAGCATCATCTCTGAATAGATCATCTGCAATTACCCCTGTCTCTCAAATCTGATACTGAAAAGAGCACATTTATCATCTCCATGAAGAGCATTCAGACACCTGATGAATGCCAGGCAATTTAAATCCCTTCGTTGATCTGGTGGGTGGTTCCACCATCAATCCTGTGGGAACTTGAATAGGCAGACGCAGCTCAGGAAGTGGTCAGCTTAATCATTCTTTTGGGTCTCAACTACCCTCACTAGTAACTACAAAACTAGGAATTCTAAAGCAAACGAAATGCTTTCGTGTAAGTGTATGGTTTTTTATATCATGTTTTCGTTTGATTATTTGATGTGGGTGGATTATTTTCATCGTCAATCAGCCATTTATATTCTGAATTCTGATGCAAGTTTGGTTAGTGAAAGTGTACGCATAATCCACGCTGACGTTTCTCGGGACCGTTTTCTTTACTATTTGAGGAACGACAAATGCTTGGCAACCTCGTTGGTGTATTTTTAATTTGTTTTCTTTAGCTAGACTACCACATTTGAAGGTAGACTCGCACTCCATATTTCGTGGAATTCGTAGTGTTCCAGCTTTTTGAGTCAGCTTTTATTTATGAGCTGTGTCGGAACGAAGTGCTAATTGCTGAGCATTTATCCTGTCTTTAGTATCTGCTCCGCTGAGATTGTCTGTGCACGAGGCTTTCAATATTGGTGGGCAACTGTCGGTTTGCATCGGTCCACCATAACTTTTGTCGGTGACTTGTTTTGTTTCGATTTCGTTAGAATAATAGAACTCATAATTTTTCGCGCACTTTTTTTTTTTTGTAAGTTGACACATATCTTCCAGGAGTACATACGTAGTCATGTATTCCACACTAGGATTGCCTGTGTCGTGGGTATCAGGAACTATGATTACCAATGGTACCATAACACCCAAACAAAATTTGCAGATCATACAAACATTTGTCCTGCAGCGGGAATCTAAACCGCAACCTCTCGCATCTCAGCCAGCTACTCGGCGACACTTATGTTATATTTTTTCAAAGATGTTGTCGCGTTGATGTTTTGACAATTCTACCGACTCTACCAAAAAAATAATTTTGAATGTTCTAGTTACAAAACCCAAACTAGAAATTAAGTATTTTATCATCCTCTTCTAGTTAAATCTAGTAATTAGGATGCGTAAATGCTTCTCTGAATTTGCGACGCGCAGCGTAATTTATTACCTAAGTAATTATGAAGAAAACGTTTAATTTATTTCAGTCTTAACCTCATTTTTCCTATTGTGAATAAATATTTGGAAATTTAAAGTGTTAGATAACTTTGGGGTCAATGGGAGAAAAGCATCATTTCGTTTTTGTCAATCATGTTTTATGCTTTATTTTCCAAATCAAAGTCACCAAGAGAGAGCTCCGCCATATTTTACTACCAGAAGGTGTAGTAAGTGTCAAGGTTTTAAATACTTATTCCACTGACATAATTTCTTAGTAGAAAACCATTATTTTCTAATTTATTAAACTTACACGACTCAAAGCCGTTATTCACACGAACTTGGTCAAAACAAGTACCTAAGTCTACAATATTGATGGCAAGATGACCAGAACAGCATCATTTAATCGCAGTAAATGTCTTAATTAAGCGTAATTTTTTGCTATATCACCATGTTACATGCAAGTTTCGCTTAGATCGAGAACCTTAGAAAAGTGGATCTTTATTGAGCAGTGAAAGGTGCTTGTAAATACATTTATAGCCACCCGTGTAACTGTTGCAAAAAATCTGTAGAAATCAAGGACAAGGAATAATTACAAGAAACCTTATCATGATGTTAAACGATACGACGCCTTGCGGCTTGCGTAGATCTTGATATAAGAATTTTGAAGTTTTTTAGAAAATAATGGATTGTTCAATCATTAGGTACTATATAGTATAGATAGTTATAGAAATGTTAATAGACTCATTCTTAGCTCTAGTTATTTCATGAACCTAGGTCAAATAAATTACTTATTACCCTGCATTACGGCAATCAATATCTATCAATATCAATATCAATATCTTAAGATAAGAAAAGAAAAAAAAACTATCTTTCATTCCTACTTCGGATTCATTCTATTAACTAGACTTACAGCCTTCTCTTAAGCCTTATCTAAGCTGTGGCAGACTCTATTGTCAACTGTTTGCTTATAAAATTTTATTCCAAGATTACCAACGAAATCGGATGTTGATCAATTGCAGATAATGTATTAAAACATCTGTCAAAACGTTTTGGTTTGGCTTAACAGCCGTTTGACCACCCGTTGTTGATGAACCTGTGTGTTTGTAGAAGTGTATGTTCAAACACTTCAACAAATACACTCAGGTATATATACAATAGAGGCCCAATTTACGTAATTTTAAAATGTTCAATTCATAGTATAATCTCGTCTCAATCCCACTGTCACGCAGTACTATTACTTTATCTTCATGTGCATGATACTGTCAATTTAACGTTTTATAATTACAACAATTGGGCCTCAAATCTTTTCATTAAAATAACGTGCTAATACCGTGCGTAAAGTAACATGTAAGTTTTGAGGATCTAAACTACATGATCTATCAGTAACTCAAAATAACTACCCTCATTCGGTTGATAAGTCAGTCAAATAAGGCATTTTTATTAAAGTGTGTCCTAATAGTTGTCATACATTTAACCTATACTTATAAATAAATCATTACCTATTTCCTAATAGCTTGGAAAATCAAAAGATGTTTTTTTTGCTGATGTAATCCTTTGTTGATTTTCATAAAGAGATGCCAATATGTTAATATATTCCAGTAGTAGATAGATAGGTAGGTATATTATGGAAATAAGACGCGTTATGCAGATTACTTCTAAACTGCGTGTTTACAGAAGCTGATACCGTACATTAGCAGAAAACACCTCCATATAAAGTTCTCTTTTAATTAAGGATGTGTAAGCTATCTGCAAACGCCTTACGATGGGCGTGGATAAGGTGTGGACACTTAGGTAGGATGTTTGAAATATCTCTTTTGGAATTTGCAAGTAAATGTAGTGTATTACCGCTTTATATCAGCAGTACCTACCTATTCAAATCTTGATTTTCTCTCGTCTTATCTATCAACTTTACAGTATACTTATATGAGTATACAGGAAGAGAAATCATAATATGGATACAACATATAGGTGTTGAAGTCAATAAAAAAGATAAGATATATATTGATAATTTATTCAGAGCGAGTTTTATAGTTCAAAACAAAATGGCACATAGAAATGGGGGTAAAACAAAATAACAGTAGGTAATAAGGCACATAGCTTATTGTATAGTATCCAACGTAACAGTATTTATCATTAGAAAACAGTAATAACTAATTAATTGTACCGTTCAAGGCAAGTTCGATGTGCACTGGTTCTTTCGCGGTTCATGGTCACCTTGCGTGAGTTCAGCGACCAGCCCCCGTATTGTCTAACAAACTGATAATCGCTTTCGATTACAATTTTGCATTACATTGCGCCTCGTGCTTTAGCGTCTTTTCAAGAACAGATATAATCAAAACAAAAACCGCATTGTACTTAAAACTCGTAATTGAAGCAATTATCTTTTCATTATAAAATAAGGGGGCTGGTTGTGGTATAGTGGTATTGGTGTCCGATGGTACCAGTGTGGTGAAAGAGTCAATGCGCCTCGCAGAGGTTCTTTTCATGACGTACGAGTTTTTGGTTTTATGTCACTTTCCTCACGATGTTTCCTTTCACTGTTTAAGTTCATGTATATTGCGCATTTTTTCTAATGATTCGAGCCCATGACCTTAGGATCTGAAGTCGACGACACTAGCCACTACTCCACTAGGTTCTCTAAAGGCAAAAGTATAACTCTTAAAAGATAAGGCACGTGCTTTTGTGACAAATGTCTTTCTTAAATAAAAAACAAACACATGTATAGAAAATCAAGAAGTATCATTTCGAGTGATAAAGATCTACCTTTCTGAGAAACAAACATAGCATAATAGCTTAGTACCTAATGAAATTGCTTAAACACGGAGAATCCGGTATAGATGAAAGGAACCAGTTCAAAATTAAAACTTACAACTAACTACCTAGATTATATATAATTAGGATAAGGTGATACGATCACAGGCCTCCCGAAAAATAATTCAGAGAACTTTAGGTATTTTTTTAGGTATCCTTTATATGTGCTTTATTGTTTTCATAAAATATACAACAGCATTTATTAACAGGTGGTAGGTATTAGGTGATATTAGCATGCAATCTCGAGCAGCATTTTATCGTACATTAATTCATTTCAACTACTCCGTTACAAGTCCATTCCATGTTATAATTGAGTAATTACATTAATTATGTACAAGACTACTATCAAGTCTTTAGTACAATTAGCTACTGTATAATTTATTTACAAGGATATATTTATAGGCAATAAAATGGCATAGTAAGGCTCGCATCGGCATCCGCATCTTCTCAGCATCCATAGCCATAAAGTCAAATCTGATAACTCCATTCTCGAGCCGCCGTCAGTCGACAAATCTCCCCGATACGACTTCGGCAGAGATAACAAAGCATTCTGTGCGATACAGAAATAAAACAAAACTCCTATCACGGAGTGAACAGGGTCCCACGTAGCGCGACTGACGCATCATATGCTTAGCGAAGGTCGTTTCTTCCTGACGCTTTTGTTGCTCAATCCTAGAATCGTGCCGATGACCTGATGGATAAAAATGGATCATTAATACACGTCACAATTGACATATTCAAGACTGGCACAGAAGATAGTACCTTGTAAAACTTTCACAATGATAGGACTCAGTGGGTTACAACCGAATTCATTTCAACAGGTGGGCAAAGCAGTCAACTAAATAGTATGGCAGTCATAACCTAGGGAATGCTAGTCGATTCATGCAGCTCAGTAACCAAAAATGCTAAAGACAGCACTAGACAAGATTAAAAAAATACCTTAGAAACTGAATAAGCTGCTAGCTTCCGTTTGGGCGTCGGTAGCAGTAGCGCCAGCGAGCGCGCCTCCCTTAGCAGCGCGTGGAAGGCTAGCGCCGCGCCCGCACTTGACTCCGCTGCAGATACCTCGTAGAACTGGCACCCGAACCGGAGAGATAGCTCCTGGCCTTCTTCCGCCTTGACGACTCTGTTCAAAGACAGACACAATATCAGGTTTCTACCCCACCTCCAAATTCCTATTGATCGTTTGCGTCGAAATTTGGCAACAGTGCAGTATTGTCTTAGAGCAATAATATATGTTTGCGATACGCCTCAACTTCTGTTTTCAATGTTTTCTCGAAACCAGAAGCTCCGTAAGGTTTTATAAATGCAGCGGTTTATTTAGCGAGTCTTTTATAGTTTACGTGTTTTGGATATTTCAAGGTCAATATGGTTTTAAATCATAATTACTTCTAAACATAAACAATGATGATACCAATTCGATAGTCCATGAAAAAATTTGAAAGAAGCAAAATTTTAAACCAACCTGGCATGTTCTAAGTCTCGTTTGTTCCCCAACAACGTAACAGCGGTGCAACCTGGTAGTCTGGTTCTTTCCAGGAGTGCAAGGAGCTCAGCCGCCGCTAGGAATGAGCGCCGGTCGCATACCGAGTATACCACGGCGAATGCATCACCCCACCGCAAGTGCTCCGCTAGGCATCCACGTTTCTGGATCAAGGAAATTAGATGTTGATTACCTTTGTCTATTCGGTTTAAGATGCTCCTAAACTGGATAAGGAATCAAGTTGGTCGCTGTCAAGTTAACCTAGCAAATTGGTTAACACGACCCATCCCAGAGCCAGTGTTATTGTGGACCCATATGCCAGGGTTCATCTGCTCTTATATCTTTCTGCCCAACCTGCATACGAGAAGAGTAAAACCAAGCAACGAAGAGAGGTGTTAGATAACGCCCTTTAGACTAGTAAATAAGATACTAAGTTAAGTACTAGTGAAGTAAACAACTGATTAACATTGTAATAACTTTCCATTCATAACATCCCTAATCAGTAAAGGACTTTGCTTGTCTGTAAATTTCCATCAACCCTTAATTATGTTTAAATATCTGACGCTCATTTAGTTTATAAGCTCAGCTCTTATCTAAGAACTTCACTTCTATTTTGTCATTCAAACTTTACGAACCTCTGTATCTTTTATATTATAAATCAATTGTAATAATTGTAAAACCAATGTTTTAATAAATTGAGTTTAAAGAGTTTTTGCTTGTTACTACATAACAGAGGCATGAGGATCGCATTTTATAAGTCAAATAAAACGTTGACTCATATCAGCCATTGCCACGTGACAGAAAGAAGATCAAATGGTTATAAAGAAGGAAAAGTGCTTTAACAAATAAGTGTTTGATATACATAATATTTTGTAATTAAATATTAATATTCTTTGCAAATAAGTATTTTAAATTATATGATCTCAAGATAGTGAAGAACTTCAAGTGATTTAATCTGATTAAGTTATTATTGCAAGGTCAACCTTTTAATCTTGAATGTTGTTATGTTTTTGTTACATGTTGCATTACACGTAAGAAAACAAAAATACCCTTTGATTAACTTTTAAAGGACGTTCTGCTTCAGAAGGTTACCGTAATTAGAGATTCAGAAGTTCTAACAGATGATCAGCTCGTATCTATCACACATTGAAAATAATTACTCATTGTGCATATCGATTGTTGGGTTTTTACTCTGGCTTTTGGAGTTCAGTATTGCAAAAACATGAACCATCGTTTTCAATTCGATAGTTCAACCTACATATAATTAGATATGCCTGACTCATGTAGGTGCCAGGGGGCTTAGTACAGGGTTTTGATAGTTTACGAAACTATATGAAGTTTCGTTTCCATCCAATACATTTACTGACAGCGTCCTTAGTTATCTTCTCGTTTTCGCTAGGGGCGCTGCAAGTAAATGTATGGAAGGAAACGAAACTTCATATAGTTTCGTAAACCATCAAAACCTGTACTAAGCCCCCAGGAATCCTCAATACTAAGTCTACATCAATAGTTTGGAGCGCGCGCATACAGAATACATTTTAAAATCATCAAATTTTCAAAATCTCTAAGTCCAATGAACCTCTAGTATGAAACAATGATTCACTTCAATGTCGACGCACAATCAAAGATCAAAATGTTATTGAAAATAAATATTAAGAAATATTGTTGACTCTCCAATATTATCTTCTGGGTCAGATTGGTTTGAAATGTCATCGCATTAATGTCTGTCACACAAATAAACTATTTTATCTACATCATCTAAGAACTAATTAATTATAATAATAATAATAATCATTTATTGATCCAGAAAAATTACATTAAGTATAACAATAATATGGTAACGTAGGTACCATAATTATAATTTTGTACACTAACTCCCACACTAGGATTCCCTGTGTTGTGGGAAGCTAGGCTCTTCCAGTAGACAAGTGACAGATAGTAAGTACATAATTGCTTAGATAAAAAAGACAAATAATTTTTTTAGTTAGATACATAACATTATTAACATTAGACAAGTAGGTAGTAGGTAAGAAAGTAGGTAACCACTTATTAATAATAGTAGATAACTACTAATGTTAACAAGTGGCCGCAAAAGCTTAGTAGGTACCTACCACCTACCCAACCCACGCTACATTTTAGATAAAGATATGATTACAAAAACAAAAAAAAAAAAAATGCCAGTAAGTCATTTATTCCTCGCGATCAAGTTACACAACAAGCTGTTTTCAAAGTGTGGCTTATTTTTGCTATCAACGAATAATGATACAAGGAAAAGGTGTCCTCTAATTTAAGTAATTAAAATTATACCTTAACTTATTTGTTTCTTGATTTATTATTTATCATACAATTTTGCTACAGTGTTCCGTTTTGTTTTAATTTTACTTATGTTGTGTTTCTATAAGTGACAGCTTGAATGGTGTGAGTGTACCTACTTGTTATATTTTTTGTTATTTGATTACCTATTTGTTAAGTTTGTGCCTTGATAAAATAAGATAAATAAAAATTAGTATTATGATAACTTTGCATACTTTCTCACCTTTATTATTTTGACAATTCTTTCGATGATTAATATTTAAATACTGTGACTTAATGGTTTCAAACTTCGCCCATTTTGACAGCAATGTTTACAATTAGTTACAAAGACGATTAGACCGATAAAGTTATCAATATATTTACCGCACATCCACACGTGTCCAAGACTTCCACTTCAGACGTCGCACCATCAATAGCAACCCGATGTTGATACAACAAATCTGAAACAAACATCATTGCATTTGCATAATACTGTTGCATTCGATTCAAGCTAATGTATTGGCTTTCTGTAGATAACATCAGTCGCATGTAGGTCACACGAGCTCGTAATGTACTTGATCGATACGGCAGATCAATTGCATGCCTATTAGCTGTCCGACAGTAACAAATTATAACTAATTGATACATAAATCTTATGGAGACGATCAGACTAAACTTGAAAGAAAAACTCTGGAACTTAGCTACAAGACAAATGTTTCCGTCTTTAAACAATAAAACGGAAATGCCATTCAACTTTAAGTAGTTAAATGCAGAACAAATAAAATAAACAAATAAAGTTTTAATAATTGAAACAGGTAGTAATTAGGAACAAGACGTATCAAGATATTGCGATAAGAAAATAAGTGCATTTTTGCAAAATATTTGTGAAAGGTCATCGGCCGGCCCGGGCGCCAGTCCCAGCCTTGGCTCTCCGTGTGGTGTTGCCAATATCGCAAATAAACCGTACATTGGCACTCGACGCTTGGCATCTTGTAAGTGCCCTCTGTAAGGGCTCGTTTTCATCGGTATTTCTGTTTTTCAGTCGAGTAGGACATTCTTAGCAGATCAATGAGGCGAACGCTATTACGGGACCGATGCCAGTTGGGTTGTTCAACTGGTACAACTAACTAAACAATTATATAACCAACTGCTCCGTCAATAACAATATTGTAAAGCTTTTTGATAATGATAAACTTACCACCAGTCGAACTGTATTCTCCGATGTACCGCTTTGTCAGGTAACGAACGACCACGGCTGAAACAAGCGGAAAATCATTAACTTTATGCTGGTAATTTCATATTTTACTATCTGTGAAGTTGAAATTATAATATCGGGTTGTAGTTTACACTTTATCTACCACGATGAAACACCTCGTTGCAATTGAAATAGCTTGAAAACAGAGAAAGCTGCAATTAGCAACTAATCGGCCAGAGGTGCTACAAAAGTTGTATCCCACAATGAATTTATAACTACAAGCCTCAATTAGAGGGAAAGCAGACAAAAGGGCTGCATAGATTTTAATAATGAGAATGTACCTACAATATAAATGAACGTACAACCAAAGCCAATTAAATTGTAAAACCATAGAAAGATTGTAAAGTTTTAACAAAATATTACAAAGTTGATGTAAATTGTTGTAATAAAAATTTAGTTTCCCAGCGCGCTTGATGTAGAGAACCATGCATGAATGTTAAAGATTGTTAAAATACATTGTAAGACACATTGAACTTGCTTTAACTGTTGGCGAGCAACTACAAGTCTCAACAAAATAATAATAAAAATGAAATACTTCAGTAAGAAAATTAGAATATCACTGACAAAAACATGATATGCTCTATTCACAATAGTTAACCATGGAACTGTAGGCACGTATAGAGAGATAGGTACTGTGTGTTGAGCGCGTATCGAAGGTGTTAGCCAACAGAATTGGATAAGCCAGCCAGCAGGTAGTTCTAGAACGTACAATGGATAAAATGTACCGACGCTAGCGTTTTCTACGCCAAATAGTATCCAATATGACAATACGAAAATTTGCATAACAATACTATACACTTATTCAAAGTTATATGACTTCCCTATTGCATATCGCGAAATATTTTATTTGCAGCCTAATAAAAACTGTCAACCCCGTTATGGAATCGATCGTATAATATTATTTCAACATCAAAACTTCCTCTAACGTAATGAACGCTGTAAAATAGCAAAAATATATAACTTTTGACTGTTCATATCGTAAAGTCGTGCTGTGTATCTAAAAGCTTGTGATGCACGGAGACGATCTCAAAGAAATACGATGATAATAAACGGAGGGAATAAATGTTTAGGTCGCATCTCATCAGGCCGGGTTTTATAGTTCTGCTCCCGTGTCGTAGCGCAAACATGCGGGTTCATTGCGAGATAAACTTGTCATTTCATCAATATTATTGCGCCGCTTTACGACGTGGACATAATAGAATGCCGGTGTGAACTGGTTTCTGTTTGAATTAATATTAAGTTGTGTCTGGGGTCAGGGGCAATGAATAATGCTCTTGAACCCTGATTCAATGGAGCTCAAAACAATCGATGTATGCTAATTTAAATTTCGCTGTTATATATCTATTGATGACACTTTCCTTGTAAGCAGGTACTAGTTTAATTCACTGAAATCAAAAGAATAATTTAATCTGGCTTATGGTTTATCTTGCTTATAGAATAACTCATAATATTTATATTTGAGTAAAATAAAAACAATAACGGACAAACTCAAGTGGAACTTACATATTCGTGAACGCAGAAACCTTAGAATTCTTTGTCTCCTTTTTACTGTTCTGAAAGATCCTTTTGCTCCTGAATATTTATCTAATCGTTTTGATTTTTGGTCAGAAACTCATGAGTGGCATCTAAGATCATCACATAATCTATATCATATTCTAGCGACACCTGCTCATAGCACATCTTTTTGTGATAGCTCTTTTTCGGTCGAGGCTGTGAAGTTATGGAATATGTTTCCGTTTGATATTAAGAACGTTGACTCCAAAGTGTGTTTTAAAAGGCTAACTCGTGAGCATTACCTTAAAAAACTGTATTAGTAATTTTTTTTTCTTTTTCGTTCTTCCAGATTTTATTATTTTATTATTTAAGGTATATCGTTTAGTCTATGTATTTTATTTATTTATTTTTGTCCTTTTTTTAGTTTTCATTGTGTTAGCACGCCTTAATTGTTACCACCTTCTTGGTTGACAGGTAGAAAATGACTTTGGCATTATGCCCCTATTATGTTTTGTGTGCAATAAAGTATATACAAACAAACAAACAAACGGATTATGTTCATTCATCATTCACAACATAAACTTAACTGTAAGCTTAGAAGATAATTATTGAAAATAAACATTCAATTTGCTTTTATTATCCTAACTACAACAATAAAATCTATCGATGAATCTAATTAAGAAAGCGTATTACACTTTTGATGACTATATTAATGATAAAGCCGCGTGGCCTGATGTCGCTCTGCCCCTCGACTGCTAAAATGGAAATTTGCAATATCTGTACTTACCTATTTACATGTTTGTATTAGATTATTATTTATAAGTATAACAAGCGTAGCGTGTGCTGTCTTGCATATTTTTGCTGATGTTTATTTACTTTTGACTACCTTTCTAAGGTTTTTAAGTTCTCATTTACTATGTATCAGCAACTCCTTGCTCCGAGGCACCACACAGGCGCTTCTCACCTAGTGGTAAGACGGACCATTTATGTAATCCAAGCCGAGTTTGTTGCCTGATTCTTCTAGGCTTGGTCGCGTTGGAACAGGAGTAATTTAATTTTATATAAGACGATTCAAAATGATCCTTGTGATTTCAATGAATAAAGTTCTTTTTGACTTTGACTTTGATAAACCCACATAATTATCTAATCCAAACCTATGTGCAATACGAGGGGCACAAAAAGCTATAGACAAACTGAAACTCCCAGATACCACAATACTCTGAGTAAACAAGCCCAGATTAACTAATTGGCCAGTCACGTTTATAACTCCTAAGCGTACGTCAGCTGGACACATTGCAGAATCTGAGTTTCTTATCAATTCGTGCAAATAAACAACTGGTAGGACCACAGAAGTAAGTGCTTTACAAACGTGCAGAAGTTTCACTACGACAACCCTAGGTATGAATCTACGGCATGAATGCGAGAGATATTAAAACTACATAGACGCTGTGTTCTATTTGACGTTACTCACATAATCAGCGCCAGACATACTTTTTGAATCAAATTGCACGCGTCCAACATTAACTTTAATCATAATAAGCTAGTTCAACAAAGCTTGTTTTACATTGAAAGCCAATTTTCAGTGACACAGGTCTGGTAGAACACACCAATTACCTTCACTAACGAGGACTTTCACTGTCTGATAGTGAGCAGTTCAAGGTGATCCACGAGAGCATTACTCTCTGAGATAATGCTGAACATCTAGGTCGCTGTTGCAATGGGAAGGATGCTTTTACATTTACTACGTTATTCCTTAAGCTTATTCACAAGAGAAACACGCCAGATTTTTGCGTACACAGGCGTTTAGTTCAGCAGCAGTAAACGAGGCTTTATTTTTAGTCAATATTTATAAAAACTGCTAGTACGTATATCATAATAAATTCGTGAAGGTAAAAGTTAAATAGTTATTTACGAAGAGAAATAACAGAAGAATTGTTTACGATCACATAATTGCTGTGAATTTCAAGAGAAATATTGAAGAACCTGTAATTATCAATAAACTTTTTCCTAGTACGGATGATGGTAGGTATGATAATAATAAATTATACAATGTCGATGTTCCAGCTACTGTGATTATGGTTGTATACTTACATGGAGGGCACTTATTAAGATCTTAAGCGAGCATGTTCACAGTGCGGCCAACTTTAAAAACTGCAATTTATTTTCCGACCCGGTCTGAACTTGTGGGTAACGAGGACCATAACGGGACTCGGGAAAAGGGGATTTAAGCGACGAGCGAATACGGTAGCAAAAGCTAAATGTTAATTAAGAGCATCGGCGAAGGTGATCACATTGCGATCCCGTCCTCTCCACGCCTCGGTAATTGGACACCGACAGTTTAATTTACATTTTAAAAAACGTGACTTAATGAAACTGCACTTCTTTCTCCATCAATGACTACCACTGTGTATACAGAAGATTATAAAATTAAAAGCACTGGTGATAATATTATTTTTGGTCGTGTGGACGAGAATTTCATGTAACTTTCTCCATGTGTTGACGGTAGCTTGACATGTTAATTAGGATTTCACTCGTTCAAGAATTTGACGTGTGAGAATGATGATCTTTGTTTGACTCGCATTCAAGCTAGATTCTCCAAGTGCTTAGGTTTAACATGCTACTCTAGAAATTGAAAATTGATCAATATACAACGATTTCATGTAGTTTGATGCCTTGCAGGAAGTAGAGTAAGAAATGCAAACAAGGAAATATCAATTTCGAATACCAGACAATAAGCTATTTTTGAATATCTCAGTTCTCGCCAGTTTATTTACTTTTTCACAACTAAAAATATGTTCTATTTGTAAAACAGTTATTCGAATCGGTGACTGTGCGATAGAGAATTTCGTGAGTTGTATAGTGTGTGAGTAAGTGAGCCGTGAGCGGGTGTCCCAGCAGACGTCTGCGATGACTCACTGGCGCGCGAGCCGCCTGCTATAAATACGAGCCAGTTGACATTTTGCTCGTGCTCGATACCGAAACGAAACTTCATGTCACCCATAGCATTACAAACGACCAATTTTAACAAATCATCATCAGCCCGTCTTCACCCACTGCTGGGTATAACTAAGCCTCCCTTAATTTGTGCTAACCGTCACGACAAATTTTCAGTTGGGTACCTACTTCTTTGAAGTGAACGATATATTGTGTGAGATATCATAACTCACCTGAGAACTCATAACTCACTGAGAATTTGACGACCTCTGTGGCGCGGCGGGCGAAGGTTCGCCTGCGTCGCAGGAGGTTGCGGGTTCGATCCCCGCCTCGGAACATATATTTGTACGATCTACAGATAATTGTTCCGGGTGTTCTGGGTATTTTCTATGTATAATAAAAAATATCTATCTATGTAATGTATTGTATTAAGTATATCAGTTGTCTTAGTACCCATAACACAAGCTCTGCTTAGCTTAGGGCTAGATAATGTTGTGTGAAATGTACACTTATTTATTTATTTTATTTATAACATGTGAATTGTTATGTTGACATTTTCCAAGTCCAATTTGGCTCTAGATCGTTCCTATTAGCTAAACTTCTTGTTGTATAGGTATGAATCAACTCACGAAATAGTGCATGGTTTAAAATACGAAACCTAGTATGGACTCCTAAGATTGCTTGAACAATTCAACTTATTATTGAATGTCTTACAAAATAAAAGTGTCTCCAAGTAGGCTATCATCATACTCGATTACCTAACAAATGATGAAATGCTCCTGAGTGTTTATTTTCGTAATTATTATTACAAATTAATTATAAACACACGTCACAAACCGTTCGGGCCTGAGGCAATGAGCGAGTCTAAGACCTCGGTCTTTTAAAGGCGCAGCGTATAAGTGTTGAGTGGTGAATGACATGGCATTGTGCGGAAAGGAATGAAGATGACTCTGCATGAATGGAATTCGCATTGCTATTGAGTCTAATTCTGCGAGATGTTTCATTCTAAACTATTCCCTCAGTCAACGCGCGTAGGTCTTCTATACTAGCCTTGGCAGAAATGGCATCTCTCGCACGACGCATCAGTTCTTTTAGCTTTTCTAACCGCTGTGCTTGTGAATAGGCAAAGCCTTAAAACGCTTGATGTTAACTTAATCACATAATCAACATGCGGTCAAGCTTGATTGATTGTCTGCCTTCATCTGCCTTACATAATTGCGTAATGGTGTGCTTTACTTAAACTAATGTATGTAGTTTGTTCCGCCACACCATGATGGGTTAAAAGCTCAGGCAAGATTTTGTTTTTGTGCCTCAAGCCAAATCAGTCTTGGTTGTTTGTAAACAATTTGTTTGAAGTTCACGATGATAAGGCGATGTTGTACGATGTTGATATATGAAAATAGAATACAGAAATGGAAAGATAAATGAGCCATTGTCACCTGCCGTGGTGTGTGAATGTACCTATATAATTTCATGCTGAAGCCAAAATATTAATGTTGTTTATTTGCAAAATAAAAATTGTGGTACCTTCATAAAAAAATATTCAAATCTAAACCTATTCCTCCTATATTTTGTAGAATCATGTACTACAAAATGTTGCAGGTATAAAAATATACATGTACTCCGAAAGGTGTTTCGCAATTATACAGCCGTGATAAATTCTTATATCTTGGTAATACTGCTGAGTTGAAAATCTTTATACATTGTTCGGTAGATACTAAAATCTTTTCTTCATAAACATCATTATTTTGAAATCCAACGAAGATAGCTAATATGTTTACAACATTCAAAGTAATAAACAAAATGCATAGAGATATGTTCGTTTTCATCGCAGTATCTACACCTATAAAATAAGCTAAAGCTAGGTAGTGTAAAGCTCATAAAAAAGTAAGTTCGGCGACCAGCTAATAAAATTCAAGTGCTGCCGTAATAGTTGCTCAACACCGGCATCCGTCAATCGAATTACCTAATCTTTCTATAATTGTTATGTTAATATATTGAAGTGTTTCCCAAAAACGACGGCTCGTCGCAGCAGTCATAAATCAATTTCACTTGTAAGCTTTCGCTAGTTATTGTTTATACTTTCTATTGCATCGTAGTTTAGTAAATTAAGTAGCCTCATAGTTTCTTAACAAACATTAATTGGTTGAGCTTCGTAATTGTAATGAGTTAAGTATTATTAATGTCGGCTAATGATTTATTTGGTAAACTTTGATTCGATCGTTTATTTGGTTAAGACGCCTCACTCATATTTGCACATGGTTGTGTTTTGCATTCGTTCACTTTGTTTTATGGGTGAGGTGTTTACCAACTCTTCGTTGGAAGATTCGGTATGATAAGTACCTACCTACTTTAACTGGTACAAATTCATAATTTCTTCGAAAGAAAAGTCTTAACAAAACACAGACACAGACGTAAGTACTGTAAGTATAGAAAACAAACATAAAATTCAACCAAGAAGTAGGTACCTACCAATGTTGGTGCGCCTGGTCCGCTTATCTAACTGTTCAGTATAGCCTTTAAAGATAACCTTAAAATCATGTTTTGTAGTTTTTTTCATACTTTACGTAAGTATAAAAAAATACTACAAACTTTTAGATGAAAAAGTTTGGATAACATAATTCTTTTATTACGTGTGTAATAAGGTTGCATAGATAGTACAAATAAGGAGTGGAAATAAAAGCATAATCAACTTTTCGTCTCTAAAGCAGCAGCCGGGAGGATACTGCTAAAGTCCTAGAGAGCTGAAATTTTTGTACGAAATTCAGGGAGTGCTGAAGTTTATATGGAAGTAAAAAGTCCACGTGGACGAAGTTGCAAGCGTTCCACTAGTAGTACAATATGAGTGCTGCTAGTAGCATTATTTTGATCTCTTGATTAGGCAAGTCCCAATACCTAAATAAAGCAACATCAATGTGAAGAATAATTGTAATGGTACCTCTACCTAACTACTCTTCGAGTATTCCCGATGCACATGCCCAGAGGCTACGTTCAGTATTTGGTACGCCCGTAACTAATCAACAATTTATTACTGGTTCAATGACGGCGCATGAGTCACTGCGTGAAATAACTTTTTAATGTTATGGTCCCCGTTCTTCCAGAGTAAAGGCAGTAAAGGCCAAAGTTGAAAATTATACATCTCAGACTTAAAACACATTAAGACTATTTCAATTGTTACTAGTGTTTGCTGTTGGTGTGGCCTTTGCCGTGTTGTGTCCGACCTCAAAATAGCTCCGACTCCACCCGTGGATGTCATAAAAGTCGACTAAGGGGTTAAACCAGGAGATAGGCAGCAAAAAGTTGTTAGTATCAATCCAGATTATAATCAATCTGTGTACCAAATTACATTGAAATCGGTTCAGCTGTCACGGCATGATTGAGTAAGAAACAAACATCCGTCATTTATATTTTTTATTATTTGTAGCGTTTTCAACCTGTGTCTTATACAGGACAAAGTACTAATTCACTTTTCTCGGTCATTTTAAATTTTAAAATCTGTCATAATTCTAATAATATGCCTTTTCAGGGTTCCTTGCCTCCTTAAATTATACGAAAACGATACCAAAATTGCCCTAGTAGCTATAAGTGGACAGTAACTGAGCTCTGACTGCAACGCGGGAGATTCACCCTTCCCCTCCCCCTCCTGGCTATCGTGGGGGTCTACTTCGTGTCTACAGGGGTAAATTGGTCGAAAAAACTTAAAAGATTAAGCATAGATAACGAAAGTAAGATTCCAATGCAAAAGTGAAAAGCACCCCATATGAAATCACTCAACAAACAGGTGAAATCAGGGTTACCTAACTCATGAAAATATTTTTTTTGACAAACTTTTTGTTTAGAATTGGTCATATAAGTAATACTTTTTAGTTTATTTATTTTTTCAAATTTTTACCTTTTTGTTAATTTTTAGTTTTTTTTCTATGGTAAGGTAAAAAAATTGTTCCAGAAATGAATTCCCCATCTTTATACTATACGAAAACGATACCAAACTTGTCCTTGTAGCTATAAGTGGACAGTAACTGAGCTCTGACTTCAACGCGGGAGATGCACTCTTCTCCCCCCTCTCCTGGCTACCAGTGGGGGGTAACTTTGTGGCTACAGGGCTGAATCTGCTCAGAATGACCTAAAGAACAATCGTGCCAAGTGGCGTCTTCCGAGACAAAAGTGCAAGGTTGAGATGCTTATTGCCCCTACTACTGCATTTATGTCACACACGGTACTATTTTAGGCATCGTTAGATGATTCATTGCTCACCATAACAGGTAGGTATTATTACTCTGTTTGTAAATACGCTAAAACAGTTCAAACAGTTCAAAGTCCTTGTATTGTTTCCACAAGGGCACTTCAATGTAACATGATATTGCTCCTTAAGCCTTATATTACCTTTGAAAGGCTTCGCAGCAAATCAAGTGTAATTCGATTATGTAACTTCTGGAATTTTACGAAATTTCAACCTTATCCATCTAGCCGTTGCGTCAGCACCGTGTCCGGGCTAAGAATATACATCTCCGTCTCCTCCAATGGATGTCGTAAAAGCCAACTAAGGGATTATAACAGGGGATGGGCAGCAGTAAATTCACAGTCAGTGTCAAAAGTGTTTTATTCATTTATTGTATTCACAAGGATCATTTTGAATCAGCCTAAAAATTTAAATTACTCCTGTTCCAACTCAACCAAATCGCCTCCGGATCATATGTACCGTTTACTGTACAATGGGGAGTTTTCTGAGACAATTTTAAAGAAAAAATAGTTCTTAAAATTCCGTTAGATGGCGGTGACTCGCAATGGTTGTGTCTTCTGAAGATTTTGCAAAAGCACCACAGAGAACAAATTCTCTTTGTATTATCTTTTTTTCCTCCAAGTTTCGCGTTGCGATTCCGAAGCTCGTTTTTCAAGTCTACAATAGGCCGGTCTTCTTGGTCCGGCTTCAAAAATAACAACAAAAAATTATAATAATAACGTAACACTAACAAATATATCAGAATTTCAACAAAAACTTTACGTAAATACTTACTTTACTTCACCAACGAACAGCATGAGCGAGTGAAGTCAGTGACACTGACAGTTGGTGGCTGACCTACAAAATTTAGACAACCATTTCTGGACTGCGCCATCTATGCATGGATTTAGAACTATTTTCTTTCAGCTGTCAGAAAACTTCCCACTGGCACCTATTTGTCGGATTTGTCCCACTAGTACCACGACACAAAATATAAGTGTCACGCCCGGCTTCAGTCGTCATTTCGAATATTTAAAATTCAGTTCAATTTTTTTTACGCTCATTGCGTCAACGAAACCAAACTGTTTTTTCATCAAAATATCTAGAAGAATCAGGGTAATAAACACATGTTGTCTTCTTTTTTTGATGATCCTTCTTACTACTACGCGGGAAGCGCCTATGTAGTGCCTAACAAATAAGGCGAAGCGATCATAGAAAAAGAAAACTTAAAAACCCAAAAGCAAAAATGTAAAGAGAAACAGCAAAAGTTCATTTGACAGCACACGCTACGCTTGTTGTTACTTTTGAATAACAACCTAACAATAACATTATGTAGGTATCTCCTTCATCAGCCCGTAGACATCCACTGCTGGATGAGACCTCCCCCATAGCATGCATAGCCATGGGGGATGGCCATAATCACCACGCTTGGCAGGCGGATTGGTGATCGCAGTCTGATGTCAATACTCAAGTGGATGCTGCTGCCCATCCCCTAGCCTAATCCCTAAGTCGCCTTTTACGACATTCACAGGAGAGTTTGGAGGTCCTATTATCAGGCCAAGACTACCATGGCTCACAGATAGATAGATAGATAGATAGATTAACACTTTATTGTACACCAGGAATACATAAGAGGATTTATTAAAATTAGCAGTAAAATGGGCGGCCTTATCGCTGAGAGCGATTTCTTCCAGGCAACCTTTGGATGGACAGTAACGAGCGAAGCAGTAACGAAACGGCGGTGCACAGAGTAAAAATAATAACAATGAAAGAATAATAAAATACAACTTTTACTTTAAACTCGAATACATAATATACCTACTTTTATATAATAGACTAATAAATAGTAATAAGTTAAATACTATAATACGCCCTGATAAAAGAAAAGAAAATATGACTAATCTACATAAACACTCACAGGATATTTTCACATTCCTATCAAAACGAGGGTAGGTCAGACAGATAATGATTTTTAAGTTTTTGCTTGAATGTGTGCAGTGAAGATGCCTGCCTGATTTCCACCGGCAAAGAGTTCCACAGACGCACAGCTTGTACAGTGTAGGTATAGATTGCAAATTGACATGTTAGCTGTCGATCGGCAAACGACATCAGCCCACGTGGCTTCGTTAATAATATTATAGTTATCTAGGGTGTATCAGCTTCCACACTTAACACCAATACTGCGATTGCAGCTATGCGCCTGCCAAGCATGGTGATTATGGCAAATCCAACCATTGCATTTTATGAGGGGGTCTCTTCAACAGTGGGCATCTACCGGCTGATGATGATGATAATGATCCACCTTGGTTCCTTCTCAGCATTCCTACATGTTAGGGTATTTGGCACATTGACAGACAGACGAATCTGCGAATGTTGTGATAATTTTTCGATTCATACATGTATTTATAATTGTATGAATAAATGGTTTTTCTTGTTATTTCTTATGAGTGACTAAGTTTCATCGCCTCTATAATTTTTATCCACTTTAGTAAAAGATCTTTTGCTCTATAATTATTAAATTCATCATCATCAGCCTGCAGAAGTCCACTGCTGGACATGGGCTTCCACCCTCCCCCAGAATGCTATGACAAACGGTCTTGAGCCACCTCCATCCACCGACTTCCTGCGACGTTTATAATGTCTTTAGTCCATCGAGTGTAGGGCCTTCTCTACCTCTTTCATATTGCGCAACATATTCTATGTAGAGGGAACCACTTATTATTTCGTATAAAAACTAAAATATTTGAGTTAATTTTTCGTAAGTTTATGCCATTTTTATAGCATAAATTTAACTTTTTGCTCTTTCGTTCGTGCTCTACAATTTTTTATTTAACGGTTTTTAGAGTTCATGGGGTTGTAAGCAATGTTTTTTTTGCATCACTCTGCTTCCCAATTCAGTAAATAGCATACTTCTAGTGATCAACCATTTGGGAATAGTTCAAGAACAGGTGTAGGGTAGTGCACTTGAACTCTGATTCATTAGGGTAATGGTACATTCATAGGTTCAACTGAGCAGGGTAGTGAATAATCGTCTCATTTATAAAAATAGGTCAGTTTTGTTAAGACAGATTGTTCGACCTTCTTCCCGAGGCTTATTTGTGTCAACAGTATTAAAATTCACGATTTTTGACTTAATTGATTGCATTTCTCATTGTCACGTTTGTCACGAGTAATGGTTCTTATCAGTCACGGATGCCTACATGGACTGTTATTAAGAAGTAATGAACTGTGTCAACGTGACAAGGGATTCCAAGTAATCCCGTACAAATACCGATAACATTATATTATAATATGGATGCGCATAACTTGACTTTTGTTTATACCTGTACATTCCACAGAACTGCGCATTAGAGTAACGCAAACAAACCCCATATCAATCAGATAGCGGGAAAATTCCATAGATCGACATACTGACCCTATAAACATAAACTTTAGTTATTGGTATACCAATTTTCTAAAAGAAACGGATTATGTACACAAAATTCCCGTGAGTTATCTTTTTCGATCGAAATTCAAATTGCTTGTCAATAAAAAACAAAACACTGTAAAACTACTTAATTTTAAAAACGAGAGTTAAGATAAGAGGAATATTGAAAAAAGTATTATCGCTGATCAAAGCATCGTATCCGTAATTTAATTAGACACACCTGCCTAATTCATATTTATCGGAAAAAAAGAAACAGTCCCGTTCGGTCGTTAACTGACAGCGAACCAGTAGGATGATTCTGGACCGCTTGATAACTGACTTTCCAACTCTACTTAACTGTACCTACTACTTGTAACGTAAATAAAAGGAAGTTGAGCTTCAAACCATTTTTTCAGTTTGGTTTGGCCTTCGAACTTCAAAATACTTATATAAATAAAGTACTTTTGACTTTGACTTTGAACGGTCCTGAATCGGTGTACAGAGTACAAACCTACCGCTCTAATAATTAACATTAAAAAAAAGATTGTAATTAATTTAATAAATCCTAATTACCACCTCGAGGCCTTCCCAAAATAAATCAAGGAACTCTTCCCTGAGCTATTAGAGATAATTGATTTCGGTGAACACCAAACAAGAAAAGCTTTATTGGTGCGTCGTTAAAATGTAATTTAACTGCTTATTTTGAAGTTATAAAGTTTATTTCTTTAGAAAATTTAGTTTTCATCGCGTCTTGCGATGCTCAGAGATGCATAGAACCTTTCGCTATGTTAAGTAGTTCCTAATTAATAGTTGCCGTGGTGTTGCCGGCCTAAGAAACATATACGGTGGATGTCATAAAAACCGACTAAGAGATAACATCAGGGGATGGGCAGCAGCATCCATCCGAGTACTTATCACCAATGGATTTATGGCAAATCCCCCCTGTTGTATTCAATGGGGAAAGCTTTGTCCAGCAGTGGACGTAAACAGGCTGATAAATAAAATAAAATAAAAATAATTGATTGTTTCTATATTTATAAATGGAATGTTATGTACCTACCTAATTCCATTTATAAATGTGAGTGCAGCTTGTTTAGCATCGCAGAGATTTTAGATTTAGAGAGAGAGATGTGAGAATGTAGCATTATAGCTTTAGATAGTTATTCATTTTTCTGATCCTTACCCGACTTCCCGCAGCGTGGACTCCCAAGGACCACCACCCTTATTCGATTAACCGTCATCTTCATTAGTCCGTTTTTTTGAAACACTCAGCACTGGTAACGTTTGCTCATTTACAGCTACCGCTCCGTTTCGGTTGCGTACAAATAATGCGAATACAAAGTGTGCTGTTACAAACTTGAAAATTCAAAATTATGCGATCGCGGGTCAGCTGTTATGCAAGATGGCGGACGCACGCGCGCACCAGACACCTGCTAGCGAGCGACTGCCGTCAACGAAATTGGCGCAACACGCATTCAAGCACGTCTATTAGATTGAGCTGTGTGAGACTGCAAATGCATTTTTGTTTTTAGTTTGGGTTTTCATGGTCGTTGTTTAATGAATGGGTTCGAACGGCGCAGTTACTGTGACTGTGGTTGGAGTATTACATTGTGCTCTACCAAAGCTCTAATTTAATGTTATTTTGTATCTAAGTAAGTATATGATTTGTTTTATTTAATAAAGGAATAACATTTCTGAAACCGACCCTAAATACGTGACTTGAGTGTATTTACACGTGTAAAAATCGATAGTTTTGATGTTTGGTAGAGTTTCCTACAAATCATTAAGTAATAAAATGAGGACATTATTTATTGTAACAATACATTATTATAGCTACTTACCTACTCTATTCTACACAACGAATAAAATTAGAAGTTCGTTGTGGCATTCCATATGTCTGAGCTCAGGACATTTACTTACCAGCTGAAGATGATGATAAATAGTGATGTAGAGTAAGAGACGAACTACATAAACAGACCACAGATTCTTTAACATCACGCCCATACCGAAAGCGTGTTATTTTAGAAAATAAATAATCCGGCATCTCACACCCACACGATCGAATATCATACAAAACAAAAAAATAGTCTTACACCGTACATAAAGAATAGTAAATAAAAATCATCATCATAAACAGCCTGTAGAAGCCCACTGCTGGACATAGCATCCCCCCTAAAACACCACGACTAAATTAGTGTTGAGCCGCCTCTATCAACTGACTTCCTGCGACCTTTATTTTGTGTTTAGTCCATCGAGAGGGTTGTCTTCCTTTACTGCGTCATCTATTTTGTGATCGTCACTCGAGAAACTTTATCCCCCAAGGTTGTCAGTTCTGCGAGCTATGACATATCCATTGCCACTTTAATCTGCCAATTCTGAGAACTATGTCGGTGATCTTAGTGAATAAAAATAAAGTACCTACACACTAGTAGTAGTGTGGGAGTGGTTAGTAGTAGAACTTCTTGTGAAAGAGTTCGTCCGGGGAAGTACCGTATCTATTTCTGCCGCCAAGCAGTAATGCTCGCATTGCTGTGTTTCGGTTTGAAGGGTGCGGGTGCCGGTGAAATTACAGGCACATGAGACTTTTCATCTTTATGTCTCAGGGGCGGCAGCGCGCGTGTGATGCCTCTGGTTTTGCATGCGTCCATAGGCTACGGTAACTGCTTTCCATCTGGTGGGCCGTAAGCTTGTTTGCTTGCCAAGTAGTATAAAAAAAAAGTGAATAAAAATAAGTAGGTACACAATATTCAATGTCACATCTAGAATAACCTAATTAGGTTAATTTAAGGCTAGTGAACTCATCGTAAGGTGTGGAAGGTCTGCTCATTGATAGGTCATCATTGAAACCTTAAAAAGGCAAAACATTTTCCTTGACCTGGAGACATAAAACAGCACAATGTTATACAGGTAACTTAAACCTAATCGTGTTAGACACGACTCTAATCGATCTAAGCTGTAATAGCCCGATAATTCTACATTCAGAATTAATTAGGATAATTGCGTACTAAAAATTCCTAACATCTGATGGTAAAATGGAATTAAGGTTTATGACACTAAATCTCAATAAATTAAGAGAGTATAGTGCTACAAACATAATTTATGAAAATTAGGACTAAAATCTTGTTCACCACACTTCTTTCGGGCTCTTATAGATGCCGGCTGATCCCGTCACTAGGTCAACAACTTTTGTTGCACTGTAACTTACAATTAATTAATCCATGATATATATACCTATTTGACAAGCACATAAAGTAAATTGAAGTGTTTGACAAGAACTGATAAAGATCTAGACGGCTTTTATCTCGACAAAAACTGAACCGACCTATCGAAGGTATTACGGTTACGGCGATAGTGGACTCAATCCGCAAAACCGCGATACTTATTTTTAAACAAAAAAGGTACAAAAACATTTTACTGACATGGCTGCGTTAAATATAAACCAAATAAACAAAATAAAAAAAATACATAAAGTTCCTTTTTTTAGGGTTCCGTACGGGTACGTAAAAAACGGGACCCTTATAGGATCACTTTGCCCGTATGTCTGTCTGTATGTCTGTCTATCAAGACCCATTTTCTGAGGAACGAGTGCAGGTATCAAGTTGAAATTAATATCAAATACTCAACTCTGCAATCCCTCAGAGCTGTAAAAAAAACAAACTTCTAAGTAACGCAATTTAAAGATACGGCCGTTTATGCCACATATTTATACACTCGCAAGAGAAACAAAACCTATAGGGTACTTCCCGTTGACCTAGAAACATGAAACTTGACACTTGCAGGTGTTATAGCACAAGTAAAGGGAAAAATTTGAAAATGTAAATTTGTAGTTAAATCACAAACTAATTCAGATGTAATTACCAAATCTGTCAAGACCCTTTTTCTCAGGAACGGCTATCCAAATGAAATTTATACCAAATATAAAAATCTGTAATCTTATAGTGCTGTAAAAAATAATAATAATAATAAATGCGGGACACAACATTATCTAGAAAAATACCCAGAACACCTTGAACAAATATCTGCAGATCGTACAAATATTTGTTCCGAGGCGGTAATCGAACCCGCAACCTCCTGCGTCGCAGGCGAACCTTCGCCCGCCTCGCCACAGAGGTCAAACTACTTTTTTGTTAACTGAACGGATTTTGATGAAACTTTACAGAATATGAATTATACATACAAAATTATACTAACATCAAAATAACATAATAAATAAATAATAAATAATGCTGGACATTTCACACAACATAGTTAATGTTGTGTGAAATGTCCAGCATTATTTATTATTTATTTATTATGTTATTTTGATGTTCACAAGCTCTGCTTACCTTGGGGCTAGTTAAGCCCCAAGGTAAGCAGAGCTTGTGTTATGGGTACTAGATAACTGATATACTTAATACAATGCATTACATAGATAGATATTTTTTATTATGCATAGAAAATACCCAGAACACCCGGAACAATTATCAGCAGATCGCACAAATATTTGTTCCGAGGCGGGGATCGAACCCGCAACCTCCTGCGTCGCAGGCGAACCTTCACCCGCTGCGCCACAGAGGTCGGTAAATACATAATAGACTATATAACAATTTATAAAAGAGGTTCCACGCGGGCGTAGCCAATAGAGGTTCCACGCGGGCGGAACCGCGACCTGATGGTAGTCATACATTATTTCAAGCTTCGGTTGATACTAACCCTTTAGGTCTTATTCTTCCCATTCCCAAATGTTTTGGCACTTACTTGTTTGGTTAAAAAAGGTTTTAGGTAAAAAAACCCTCCTCCTTTGGGGAAACACAGTTTTAAATTAAGAACGATATTCGACTCTGGCGGAATTTTAACAAGCTCTTTGTCTCAGATATTAGTATTTAGTTGTTTTTATTTATTTTGGGTAAAGGATTGTTTATTTTCGTTTGTTGATTGATGGGCTAAACATAGGACTCTTATATTAGTTATGGTGATTGGATGGGAAAGAGAGTATGTAAAGCCTATGCGTATAGCTGTTTTTAGGTAGCATAGTGTATACAGATTGTTTTTAATCTTTACTCAACATCTTAATAGCTATGTTTCACAATAAATTATATTTGATATAACTTTTGAAACTATCATGGTTATTAACATAATTATCACTAGAAACGGGATATTTACCATGATTTTTGAGTTTTGTTGATTCCCGATATTTCGGCACAATTTCATGCGCCATGATCACGAGTAAACTGAAGTCTTTGCGAGTAGATTTTTATTGTTATAGGTAGCCGTAACGATCTACCCTCTTTCTCACTCTTTTATTACGAACACCCCTACCATCAGTTTCATTGTCACACTTAACTCCATCTCGACACACCACACTAACGGTATCCGGACGAGCAACTGGTACCACACAATTTTTCCGATTGCTACACATTCTCACCACAGGATTCCAGACTCCAGACAATTGAAAACCATCTTCTCTATTGAAATTCCTGTGTTTAGTAATCTCAATTGCCTCTCAAATCATGGTAAATATCCCGTTTCTAGTGATAATTAAATTATATTTGGTTTGATTGGTTTGTTTTTTTTAAGGACTAGTAATCCAATTTGTCTTAAAAATTCTATACGTACGTTGAAAATCAAAATCGGTGTCCACTATATAGGTACCTACTATGTGAATAGAATGAATATAAACCTCATAAAAAATAAAATTAGGTACCTAGTACCTACCTATTCCTGTTCTAACGCGATTAAACCTATAGAAGACTAAAACAGCTTAGCATTTGATGATCCTTCTTAGCAGTTGGTGGAAAGTGCCTGTGTGCTGATTCATAATGATATACATGTGACTGTTTTGGGTGTTATGTTCCTTTTAAATATACTATACCTTCCGTGATCAACTAACCGAACATTATTAAAGAGATTCATCGGCAAAGTCCTTACTACAAAAAGTATCGAAATAAAATGAAAGCGGAGACGACGCGACGCAGGCGACACCTGCGGTGATTGTAGGACTTCATGCGGTTACTCGTTCCCCTCTTGCATCCCTCATGGAAGCGTATGAGGGAAAATAAAGTCTTGATACATTTACTTTGATATATAGATGGATGTACACTTTATTGTATACTAGGATAAATAATAATAACATAATTAGCACAGAACAATGAACGCCCTCATCGCTGAAAGTAATTTCTCAACAAAAGCTACTTTTTTCTATCAAAGGTTTCAAAATAGACTAGGGTACGAATAAGAGGGTAAATCTGTTAAAATAAATAAAATAAACCAAACTGTAGAACATCCTTGTAAACCTACTTAAAAGCACTTTAAATAATGATCGGAAAATAACGAAAACTGGAACGAAACGATACCCCGCATTACAACGAATTCGAACTAGTTTGTCCTCACAAACGGGAGTACGTCCATCAATGTCTACCTGTACCTTGTGCACTATAAATTGACGAATGACAGATCGATCCGATCCACGTAAACAGAAGCAGTGCAGAAATACCAAGATCAAAAATTATATTAAAAAAAATAGATCTGAACTATGAATGTTAGCTAAGTTGATTGTAATCTGTTTTTTGAACCCAATAAATAAATAAAAAAATTGCTTAAAAGTGTTTCTTTCATTACTGAATATTGTAAATTGAAACAAATAAATTTATTTCTTGCATTTACGTATTTTGGTTAGTTTTACTGATCAATACTATACATAAAACAAATTACAAACGAACTGAAACACAAACGTAATAATAAGATAAGTAATCATTAAAATTATTGGTATGTACAGTGCTGACAGTAAGAAGACCGTGCTCAGCATAATATGCTACATTAAAACTGAAGCGCTGATTTTCAGCAAATTTTGACCTTCGTTCATCTAAATTGCTCTTTTGATTTCGTTTTTTTTCCATAAAGTTCATTAATATTATCAAATGTCATTCGCCAACTTATAGTGTACAATGCTTGTATTGTCAATGTTCAGATAGTGGTACATTACTGATAATATTGGCACCTCTACTTAATACCTGTTGTAGTCTATATTTAGTCTAGGGTTATCACATTGACCTATTAAGCTTATCAATCTTATCTTTGCTATATTATCGGAGTTGATAAGGGTTCGGTAACCCGGTTTTCTTGATCTTTGTTACGTTTCAAAACTATTTGGATAGATTCAAAACTAGATGGATCAAATGAATTCATTCGTGATTCATTTCAAAGAGAATCGTTTATTGTTCCAGCGGTAATCCCTAAAAAATGCATGTTGCAGAAGTTTATGCAACTTCATTCAAAATCATTTTCGTAACGAAAGGTCACCCATCAAATAAATTAACTTATAGCAGATGCCCGTCTTTGCATAATATATTATCATCATAATATTGTAATATGTGGGTAACTCTTGGTTTATATCACGAATTTACATCGCAATAGGTACCTATTTATATTGGTTCAACCCATTTTATTTTATTAGGGTTCTGTATCTCAAAAGGTACCAACGGAACCATTACAGGATCACTCAGGTGTCTGTCTGTTTGTCTGTCTGTCACAGCAACTCCAAAACTAATAAGCCAAAATATATGAAAAAAACCTAAATTAATGGTTATATTATGCTAAATCTTCATAATCTTAGGGAAAACACGGAAAATACCCGTAATGAGAAAATGCGTATAATATTTGTGTTGATAGATTAATAAGTTAAATGGCCTAGTGTAGTGGCAACTATGCTAGCCTACTTGTGCGGAACCCTTTCTACGCGAGTTTCACTCGCTCTTGACCAGTTATTATTATTCTTGTTTTCCTATAATATAAGTCACAGTGGTACCAACCACTGTGACTTATATTAAACTTCTAGCAGTATTAAAACTATTATATTACAACGCTTGATTAAATTACTTTAACAAAAAAAGACATTTTAACTTACCTTACTTCAGTTCAAGCAACTTTTTAATTGAACCAATAGGTAAACCATACTAATGCATACTTAATGGATGAACATTCATGAACTGAAACAATTCCACTCTAATCTGTGTCTAAATCAAATTAGTAATAGGTATTAAGGGCCAGGGAGTGTCAGACGAAGTATACTAATCCTGATTGGGTTCATGTCGACACGGGGCCCCGCTGAGTCCTAAGGATTTTATTACATCAGGATCCGGTAGCCAACCTTAATCATAAAGATGTCCAAAATGTAACAAAAAAACTGTAGAACTAATTTATAGCGAACTCGAGAGTTTTGATATAACATCTTCATTATCTGCCTTTTTACTAACCTTTACACATTCGATACCAGAGGTGGTATGATGTTAACAGTACGAAAACAAAAAGTAGTTAAGCTAACTAGCCGCTGTCTTTTGTCTGTGATCTGCTTCTCTCGCGACATTAGTACTTTCTTGTTCACTCCGAGATATATGGCTTTAAATAAAAAATTGGGTTCGATTCCCCCTGCGGAACAAATGTTTATCTTCAAATATTTGTTACGGGTCTGGGTGTTATGGTACCATGGTACTCATAGTTCCTGATACCCACGACACATGGAATCCTAGTGTGTGTGACTACGTATGTGACTGTTGGGTATGTTATGTTATGTCAATAGAGCCTTCGATTTATTTGTTTTTTGTATGAAAAATCCAATGTAGAATTTCTTGAATCTGTATCTCCATCAATAGTCCAAGAGCCTCCGTCCAATAACCATGTGACATCGTTGTACGGGCAATTTTATTTCGAACCGATTAAATTACCCTGAACCCGACTATGTGGGCATTAACGGTCCTGTTTTCCTTAAGTCGTATTTTTACTGCGTAGTTACTGATAGATCCTGTAGTTTAGTTTTGTTTATGGCTAGCTATCTTGAAAGTTCTAAAGATCTGTCAACACTCTTAACAATCTTGTCTTATCAAGGGTATGCAATCACTTTGTATTGGGTGTTGGTTTACAGTTAAAGATTAAAATAACTTAGATAAATTTTATTGATATTACGTACAGGTGTACTGATTAGATCAATAATTATTCTTCCTCTTGAAACTTTGTTGAGGATATTTTTAACACGTGTGTAAGTTTATCCTCGATTGGCTTAATGAATTGGGTGGCTTTTATGAAAGTATATAAAGCTTTCACCATTTCTTTTATTGAATAATCACCTAAGTTACCCACTTCTCGAGATCATATTGAGAAAGTAGGCTATTATTGTATTTTTCTGAAACCTGTCCTAATTTTCAACGTCAACTTCTCGGTCTTTGGTCATCGTGTGTGCATTTATCTTCATCAGTCAATCAGATTCGTGAATCAAATTATGCAAATAACCGGTCAAGAGTGATTATTTTTGATCCCCAGAGTTCCTTACAAAAAGTTTATGTTTACTGGATATTAAATCAAAAATCAAGCAAAGTTGAAGCGTACTGAAATTTTAAGAGGAACTCCAAAATTACAGTTTTAACGTTGTATCGTATTAAGGGTAACGGTCTTTAATTTGATTTCCCTATATAGAGTTTTAACAAGTAGGTTATGGTTATAGTTGAACACAGTAATTATATTCAGAACCTACTCTGAATATACTTACCTAAATACGTCTTGTATTTTAACTGGTAATAAATTAACTTTAATATTTTTTGTTTTTACGTTGAAAACCTGTGTTCTGGCGAGAATTAGAACTGCTAGTAGATAGCTTGATTTAATTTATATCAATCTTTCCTATAATTAAATCACATAAGGTTTGACGACCTTCGTGGCGCGGCGGGCGAGTAGCCGGCTGACACAAGAGGTGTGGGTTCGATTCCCGCTGCGAGACAAGTGTTTGCATGATCTGCAAATATTTTTGTCGGGTCTGGGTGTTGTGGTGCTATGATACTCGTAGTTTCCTGATACCCATGACACAGGGGAATCCGAGTGGCATGACTATGTATGTGACTGTTACGTTAATAAGGTAATTTTTACCAAGGTCATGGGTTCTAATCCCGGGCGTGTGTGGATTTTTACATGTGTGCAATATTACGAGCTCTCCAACTCTAAATTTATTTATTTATTTTATTTTATTTTTTGGAGAACCAACAGCTTACATAAATACAATAACACAACAGAATAACAGTAGAGAATAGGAAAATATCGGAAAATCTAAAGGAAGATATCGTGAACAAATCAGAATGTAATAGAATAAATTCAATTTATATGTATATATACTTATTCGTGCCGTGGTGTGTCCGGCCTAAGAATAGACCACTCCATCTCCTCCCGTGGATTTCGTAAAAGCCGACTAAGGGATTACACCATACGGATAAGCAGCAGCATCCCCCTGAGTACTCAACATGAATACTGCGATCACCAGTTCACCTGCCAAGCGTGGTTATTATGACCAATTCCCTCATTGTATTTATCGGGGAGGCCTCGTCATTGGACGTCTAAAGGCTAGTGGTGATGATGATCTTGATCCAAATATTTTATACAAATGACTTGTTATTTTAGTTAGTAATTTAAGATATGCGTGTAGATAAGTATACCTACTCTAACGAGAACACACTCACTAATGGATTACCTACTCACTAATGGCATACCGGAGAATCTTTACTTGCGTATTGCGAATAATGGGAAATGTCACGCAAACGGATGTCATCCAGACACTTTCTGGAGAGTTTAATTAAGACAGCTGCTGAGTGACGTTAGTGGGAGGCAAAGAAGTAGAGAAATGCAGTTGTATGTGATCTGTTACCGAAGATTTGAAGGATAAATGTAATGATACATACCATACAGATTATCCTCAAGCTGGGATCTTCTAAAGCTTACCTACTATCGATTAAAACAATAAGAACTCATAGATGACCTCCGTGGCGCGGCGGCGAGCAGCTGGCTGAGAAGCGGTGCGGGTTCGATTTCTGCTGCAGGACAAATATTGGCATGGTCTGCAAATATTTGTTCCGGGTCTGGATGTTGTAGTACCATGGTACTCGTTCCTAATACCCACGACACATTCCTAGAGTGGGATCAGCCCCCCTATTCCCTAACTGAAAGTCACTCGGTGACTAACGTTTGATAAGTAAAATTACCATCAATTAATCAAAATTATTATTATAAATTATCAATTGATGGTCATTTTACTTGTTAAAATGTTAGTCACCGAGTGACTTTCAGCTAGGGAATAGGGGGCTGTATATATGTATATGACTGTTGGGTTTTATGTTATGTCATAGCAGGATCGTATGATTACCATATATATCTCACACCTTAGAGGCGCGATCACAGAGGAAACGGTATGTGGACAAATACATGACGCACTCACTTTTCCTGTAAATCCACACAGAGTGATAAGACGCAGATGCAATTTGGGAAAAACGTCCGCGTTGATCGTAGGTTGTAGCGATCAGCCGCCTATTCTTTAACTGAAAGTCACTCGGTGACAAACGTTTTGACAAGTAAAATTACTTTTTAAATTGAAAAAAAAACGGCTTATTACCACTGTTTTTTGTCACTTTTGCTGACGTTTTGAGGCGTGGGTAAACAGCGGTAATTAAGCCGTTTTTTTTTCAATTTAAAATGATTCCCAACCTCGAAAGTTTCAATTCTATAAGTAAAATAACTTTTCATTTAAAAAAACTACTTCCGCCATTGTATTCGACTAAATATTTGGATGAAAAAAAAATTATGAAAAAATCATAGTGGTGAAAGGATTATGATACTTTCTGAATGCAAATGCTTGGTTTGTTGCTGAAAATATCAAAATCGCCATATGTATGCCTACAATATTTGAGGAGTTCCCTCAATTCCTCATGGACTCAATCATCAGATCTGGATTTTGAAAAACGGGACCAATCTGGAAGTATATCTATTCAAATAAAAAAAGAATTTTCCAAATCGGTTCATAAACGCCGGAGGTAACAAAAATTTTAAAAAAAATACAATCGAATTGAGAACCTCCTCCTTTTTTGTGAAGTCGGTTAATGACCTTCAATTGACAATTTATAATGATAATTTTGAGCAATTGATGGTAATTTTACTTGTTTTATAAACAGTCACCGAGTGACTTTCAGTTAGGCTTATGGGGGCTTATTAATCGTCAGTCGGAAAAAAATTAGCTGGATAGTGACTATTCAAGTGATAATTCAATATTCATTTATTTCTCTTCTTTTAATTATGACGACCTCCGAGGAAAGTCTCCTAGATTTCGCTAGTGTCAAGTAGATTATAGAATTTAAGCAGAGATTAAGGTGACCTAGAGTGAACTAGACTGTCTATAGGTACTAGTAAACAAATGTCTGCTTGAAACATGTAGGTAAGTACACAATTTATTAATTCTCATGTACTTCTGCACAAATTAATAACGTTGATTTCTCCATTGTGCAAGAGCTTTAATATCCTTTTGTTACAAGTATCATCGATATCAAAAGTCGAGTATTGAATATTTCCTGAGTTATTGGCGTGTCTTACGAAAGGTCAATACAGTGTTGTCAGCGTTCAAGCGATAATTCTTACTTTCAGTTTCTCTTCGTAGTTAACTCCATTGATTTCTTTCAAACAGTCTTTAAAATAATTTATAAAGCGGCCCCCCAATTATAGTACCTAACAAATGACAGTGGGAAAAGTTTTGACAGCCTTAGCGCTATATACATCTTATGAAACTTCAATAGGGGAACTTCTTGACATAAATATACCTTCATTCAAGTTTCAAAAGATTAAGATAATTGGGTTGAGTTAAGAATAGAAATTTAATAAAAATCGGATGAGTCGATATAAATACCTAAATGGGTTGACCTTCATTGGGTTGAGTTAAGAAGCACTCAAAATGATCCCCATTATTGCGTTCGCCCTTGCCGTATGCTACTGTAATTAGGTGTTGGATTTATGGTACCATGGTAAAGTCAGTCAAAGTCAAAGTCAAAATCAAAATAATTTTATTCATTGAAATCACAAGGATCATTTTGAATCGTCTTATAAACTAAAATTACTCCTCGTACTCGGTACTCGTTAGTTCCTGATACACAGGGAATCCTAGTGTGGGATCAAGACTACGTATGTGGCTGTTGGGTGTTATATTACGTATCTACACGTAAAATGTAAGGGCAGGCAAATTGGGGATTGCCGTGTTGGTGTTGTGTACTCGGGTGGATGCAGGCCCATCCCCTGGTAAAAATTGGTTGTCTGTAAAGTCGGTTTACTGACGATAGTTGACCGTGACAACGTCACCGATTGTGCTTCTTTGTCGCTCGTTCCGCGCTCTCGCTTGCACTTTAAGCCTTACATGGAACGCCTCAGAGCGAGGTAACGCCGCATGAGTATGTTTTTTCGTGCGTGCAGCCGGCTCTATCGAATTATAAGACGTTGTCACGTCAAAACCCTTAGCCGGCTTTTACGACATCCACAGGAGGAGACAGAGGGGTATATTCGTAGGTCAGACACGCCACGGCTGGCATAATTTTTAATTTAAGGCAAAAAATGGGTGGCCTTACGGCTAACAGTGATCTCTGCCAGGCAACCTTTGGATAAACTTTATCAAATAACTTTATTAAAACCAGCAGCTAGACTTAGTACTCAGTAGAACTTCTTGTGAAAGAGTTCGTCCGGGGAAGTATTACCACCTATTTCTGCCGCCAAGCAGTAGTGCTTGCATTGCTGTGTTTCAATTTGAAGGGTACGGGTGCCGCTGCCGGTGAAATTACAGGCACATGAGACACATCTGAGGCATCACACGCGCGCTGCCGACCCTGAGACATATATCTCAGGGTCGGCAGAGCGCGTGTGATGCATCTGCTGTTGCAGGCGTCCAACGGCTACAGTAACTACTTTCCATCAGATAAGCCGTATGATTGTTTGCATGCCAAGTAGTATAAAAAAAAAGAAGAAATTGATAGGTAATTACAAAGAAGGTACTTACCTACAAAGTAGGGCCAACAAGGTAAGTAATTTATCAGTTTCCTCCCGTACTTCTTAGAAATGATGTTTGTTGGACAACTACTTCAATGAATTCGCAGAACAAATAAACATTGCAGTTTGCGGTACAATTGTCTAGATAAGTTTATCTAAAGAAACACAACGGTGCGCATGAGTGAGTGTAATAAATAAGACTTGACGCTGGCTTGGCGCCTGACATTATCTGTGAACACACCCTCTAGTGGACTACAGCAAGTACAACAATTTATTCCACGAACCGGACGACGCGATCATACAGTGATTACTCTGTAGGACGGCCCTCCTGGCCCTTCACTCGATCGGTGACATTAAAACGAAAGTATTTATTGTCAGAGATTATTTTTAGTCTCGCTAACGTCTAAGAATGGGCCCCTCCGCCTCCTCATGTAGATATTGTAAAAGTCAACCAAGAGATTAAACCAAGGGCTGGACAGCAGCATCTACTTGAGTACACAACACCAACAGCGATCACCAATCCACCTGCCAAGCGTGGTACCTCACCACGGCAAATCCCCCCATTGTATTCTATGGTCTCGTCTAACGCGGCTGGCTTTGAACGTCACTCTTAGCTCGCACTGCGGAATAGAAAATGTTTTTGTTACTATACAAAGAAGTGACGGAATGTTTATCTTGTAATCTAGGTTTTGAACAGCGTCGCTAATACCGACATTTATTATCGACTAGTTATATTGACGTCATATACGCACTACGCACTTCAAGATAATCGTTACACACAACGCGTAAATGTAAACAAAAAGTAAATCACGCACCAGAACCATATAGAATAGATACACTTTATAGAAGTGCTACTTGCGTAGTGCTCTTTGTGCATGCCCTGATGCCACCGAGATAAATACCTACTTCCCCGACGCTCTGTGACACGGCCCGCGCTCGCCCGCACCGACCAACCAGTGTTGTCACCTGTCATGTTGTCCTATCTACTTTCAATAATTTTTAGTACCTGACTTAAATACCTGGAAAGGTACGCATAAAATTAAATAACAATCATACCATTCATATATAATCACACTTACTTACATGATTATTTCAAACACATCACATCATTCAATCATAGTTTATTACGTTAGTAATATACAACTTTTTACTATTGTACAGTTAAAAATTACATTGCGGCAGCGCAACAGCTGCGTGCACGCTACGCCGCGCGCGCTGCTGCCACTTCGCGCCAGCCCGCACTGAATAGCAGACTTGGTAAGCGCGAGTGAGTTGCAATTTAGCGCGACTTTGATTGACACTCTAGCACCATCAGTGTCAGTTCTACTTGGTTATTAACTATTCATATGCCAGAACCAAAGAAATCGATCAGTTGAGTCATTAGATTAAAAAGGAGTTTCTTCTAAACATAGCAGAACAAAGAGCGAATGAGCGGAGTGCAACTAACGTCACTACAATACGCCAATGACGTATCTGATTAATTCATGAACGAGGGCAGAGAATAGATTGTGTATACGGGTAATTTTTAGGGTTCCGTACTCTGTTGCTCTCGCTCAGTTGTACGTCACCACCAGCCAAGATTATAAGTGCTATTTACATTAAAATTGCACAGAATTTGCAAAAGAGTTGGGTAACAGATGTTGACAAGAGATATTCCAAATTTAAAAAACTAGGGATGGGCTTTCCTTAATATATGTCGTCCGGTTTGTGGTCGCCACTCGAGAACCTTTGTTTCCAAACGGTTATCAGTTCTGAGAGCTATATGACCTGCCACTTCAACTTGCTAATTCCAAGAGCTATGTGTGATCTTGGTTCTTCTACGGATTTCCTCATTTTGGATTCTATCACTTTCTATTCACGCTCAACAGTTCGTACATACTAAAAAGTAGGTAGTTACATAAGTACATCAATATTTTAGATTAATAATGGTAAAAACTCATTTATCTACGTACCATCATGGAACGCCGTGGTGTGTCCGGTCGAAAAATAGACCCCTCTATCACCTCCTGCGGATGTGGTAAAAGCTGACAAAAGGATTACACCAGGGATCATATTTAAATCTCAACGTTAAAAATGTGCGCTAGCCAAAGTGCGTATATAGTACCTTATGGTTTATATAATGTCTATTGCATAAAATATCACCAATTTAGATTTATAAAGTGTCAAATATTTTACATAAATACTAATTTTGTTCAAAAACTTTTATAGACGCCGTAGCCTGCCGAGTTGTTTATAATTTTATATATATTTTACTAAACTGTGTTTAGATATAATATTTTTCTGTATTTTATGATTAATAAAGACCCTTTTAAAACAAAACAAACAAAACTCAATACTAATACTGCGATCACCTATCCACCTGTTAAGCATGGTGACTATGGTTTAACCCACTATTTTTATGGTAAGGCCTAGTCAAGCAGTGGACGTCTAAAGACTGATGATGATGGTGATGGGATTCGTAGTTTTTGAATAGCCACAATACGGAATCCCGATATGTGGTTTTGACTGTTGATTGTTATTTTTCACAGAAATACAAAAGGATAGACGACAGTGCCATTTTATTGGGGATCGTTTGCACTATCTAGTGTTACGACTTATATCTCAAGTGTCCCGATAACTTCGATGCAAGAGTAATAATTAAAAAGCGAGTGCGATAAATGCAAGATGCTCCAGTGGATGCACGATATTTACGCTCTGAGAAACTGATACAGATAATAAATATATCTGTAACTCGAATTGCATTCTAAGAAGCTACAGTGAGACACAATTTAGAGGTATCGTTAGCTGTGATTCGGCAAATTAATCGAATAAATTGTTATTATTAAGGCTGCTTAGCCTCCATTTCATGATGAATTTTACATTATTCTCAATTGATTTTTATTTTTCAGGATTTTATTTGAAGTGATGGATCTGCCGGCCTAGACAAACAGTATTCGCTTCGAAGAGATTGTATTTCTACAGTCGTAATACAATACAAAAGACCACGTGACGTATCGATAGCATTCGTCAATCTCATACATTTTGGACTTTTCTACTAGCGTCATCACTATTAGAATGTTACCTGGTCTACGGCCTCTGGTAGGTAGTCCAAATAATAATAAGCTGTAAACCCTGCCATTACAGCAGCAATCATATTTTGGCCACGTTGATCAGAGGCCCAATTCACTAACTTAAAAATAGTTAAAATAGAGTTCGGGTCATTTTTCGATCTTGTATCGATGTATTAAATGTCAGAAATGGTATTCTCTAAACATAAAATACAACACTGTAATGTGATTATATCGAAATGTGACCGAAACTTGAACGATTCAAAGTTTTTTCGATAATTTTAGCATTGTAGATGGGAGTCTCTCTTTACTCTTTGCGATTATATATAAAACTATCCTACTCTACCCTCTCTACTACTCTACCGTGAATTGAAAGAAGACTAAATTGTTATTTATAAGGGAGCGGAATACCAACTTTCTGTCAATTCATAATTCAGTCTCGATTCGGTTAACTTTCAGTGTAGTTTTAAAATAATTTAGAGAATTGGACCTCTGGACGTAATTACGTGGCATTGCACTGCGCTCGTCACCGTGATTCATAAAGATGAAAAATTCTCATGTGCCTTTATTTTAACGGCACCTTTATAACAAAATACGGCAACGTGAGTATTTCTGCTTGGTGGCAAAAATAGGTAGGTATGTACAAAGAACTCTACCTCGTGCTTCATCCAGTCAGTATACGATTTTTACAAAAACTTATAGTATTATCTATATTTCCAGGCATGTTTTATCATATTTTAGCGTATAACTGCTAAGATAGTTATTTTGCTCACGAATTGAAACAAAACAATAACGATTAATTAATATTAGAGGCACAAAATCTCCCAATTAAGTCGTGGGGTGGCACGTAGGGCGCATTCTAAGTGGACGTGAGCTATGAGATATGTAACTATGAACTAAGCCAATTCCGTCATTTAATCAAATAAAAAACAAAACTGCCGATATCTGGATATTTTGTCGTTCCGATACTTAGCTTTCTTTACTATTGTTGGATTTTTGGTATCGGCTTTGTATGTCGTTTTTTTGTTTTTTGGTGTGCCAAATAAACTTTTCTTTTTTTCTTTTAGCCTTCTTTTCGGAGCCTCTCATCCATGTCGCACTGCACCGTTCGATAGGGCACAGTGAGTTACGTCGGCGTCAGCTACTTGCGATCGGCTTTGTGTATTGAGTAACGAGAAATAATCACATGACTAATTGATATTGTACGCTGTAATCCGTCTTATAAAACGGTTCTTAATTTCTTGGACCTACAGTCGGAGTTCCTAAGACAGCGGTATACCGACAATGATATCCCAATTCCCAATATAACAACAAATATAAAAAAATCAAAGTTATTTGTTTGTTTGCATATTGGTCGTGCCCAAAATTGGAAAAGCTAATGTGGTCCTGCCAGGAAGTATCACGTGTGCTTTTACGCCAAAATGGCTTGGCTAATTTTGATGAAATTGGGTACAGAGTAAAATCTTGATAAAAACATAGGATACTTTTTATTTTGAATTTCAGTTACCACAGTCGACAGCTAGTCTGTTATATAGTAATGTATAGGCAACTGTGATTATCAATGCCATCATCATCATCATCAGCTGTTTGATGACCATGACGAACGGTCTTGAACCACCTCCATCGCCCGACTTCCTGCAACCGTTATCATGACAACAGTCCATCAAATGGGGGGAACTACGTCATCTGGTTCTTGTTCACCACTCAAGAACCTTTATTCTTCATCGGTTTAGGGGTGGGGGGGGTTAACGTCTAATTATATTTAGATAGCGGTGTCTAACAACAAAATTACATCCGTTATATGACGGTGCCGCTATCTCCGGCTAAAGGGCAAGATCCCGTTAGTTGCTGTAATCAACCCGCAAACATGGTCAAGTCCTGGTGAAGGATTTTGCGAATTGGTGTTCCGGTTTGCTGTTAAAGATTGCTTAGGACAAGCACATCGGGCCTTCTAAACGGGTGTAGATGATGATGATGATGATGATGATGTTCTCCTAGACAAATCCGTCAACGGCGAAGATTAAAGTGGCAACGGGCAGGTCATATAGCTCGCTGAACCTGAAACCCGTTGGGGAATATATGTTCTCGAGTGGCGACCACGAACAGGACCTGAAAAGAACAGAATATGAAAGCCTTATCTCAGTAGACCGACGCCATTTCAAAGGTTGAAGAAAGTCGGTGGATGGAAATGGCTCAAGACAGTTCATCGTGTTATTCTATGGGGGATGCCTATGTCGAGCATTGGACTTCTATAGGCTGATGAAGCGATGATGAAGTCCAGCTTTCTTTTTCTTTTTCGCGAATGCCTAAATCATGAAAGCCAAAGCCCCAATGATACAATCCTTATGAGGAAGTAGTTATGGTTTTATTTATGATACGCCAATGACAGAGTTCGTAAGTTCACCGCTAGACCAGGGGTGGGTATCAGTGTATCGACATGCCAGCCGCCCGGGGAATTATCTGATCCTTTCCATAACTCATGTTAAGGTGCCTATAGAATGGAGCGTTATCGACCCTGTTACCAAGGTACATGTTCACAAACAAATAAACGGGTGTTTACCGTTTGGTCAAGGTGACAGATAATGTATGAATGCATCAGTCAAAAAGAATTGGTTAGGCTAAACTCACTGGATATCACGGACAGCCCCCTATGTAGAGACTGCCTAAAGGCAGATGAGATGCCAGCGCATCTGCTCTTGGAGTGTAGCAGCGTGGCGTCTCAAAGAAGAACTTTCCTCGGGACGCCGTGGACTCCCGGGCAGGCCTGCGCCGGCATCAGTGAGCTGCTGGCCTTCCTGGAAGATATCGGGTGGCTGGATTAGCAGCCGCCACTCGCCACGCAAAAAGGGCCCATTGGCGGCCTAGTTGCGGAAAATAGTCTGCGCTACAAGTAGGCTAAACAGTCGTTTAAGCATCTGCTTAAATGTGTTGGTGAACAGTGGCCTAAAGCCTATACGTTTTCGTTTCATCTGCTTGTCTGTTTGGATTCTGTCACAAGGCAGCCGCCGTGACGTAACATGAGTTCAAATTTTCACAGATTATGTGTTGTTTGGGCAGGAACCCTATGCAATTAATAAAAATGCAAAAAAAAAACAATCCCAAAAGGCTTACAAGAGTTCTCAAACAACGAATAAAACCGATAGCGCGTTCTAATCTACTAGTAGCGACATCTAGTCTTGATTTGAGTAAACTTTGGAACCCAATACAATGAGAGGTTTGTGAGGAGATGCATATCTGATTTATCAATGAACGTCATGCATTCTGACTATATAAGCCACATTTTAGTGTGATCAGCCTTTCTGGTGCTCTTCTATTTGGCTCTAGATACAAATCTTCTATAAAAATTGCATGGTCCTGCATTTCATGGATCAGACAAACTACAGTAATCCACCCACCATATATATATATATATATATAATTCTCATCTCTACAGTGGCCTCTAATGGTGGCACTTCACTTGGTGTATATTCGCAAATGTTTGCGTAATTTTGCCAAGGAAAACAACACTATGTACCGATAAACTTATGGTTGATTTTACCAAGGAAAATAACGAAAACATTTGCGAATATACAAAGTGAAGTGCCACCATCAGGTTATTCTAAAAAAGTTCGAGCATTTTCATGAAATGCACTATTTGGCATAAACGCCCTATTCCAGTCTACTGGGCCCTTCTTAATAGTAAAATTGCTTTACAAAATCTTCTAGAGAGATCTTCACGCTCTCTCGGCTTAATAAATTCCATTACGATACCAATAAATAGGCGAATATTATTACAATTTCCATCGGGGTTTATCTGCATATCATAATTAGCTGAATCATTAAAGTAAAGTTCTCTGAGTAACGCTATCAAATAATTAATTTTAGGTTATCGTATGTGGGTTTCGTGTGGCGACTCGGTGGACTAAAGACATTATAAGGGTCGCAGGAGGTCGGTGTATGGAGGTGGTTCAAGATCATTCATCGTGGCATTCTAGGGGGCCTATGTCCAGCAGTGGACTTGACGATGTTGATGATTACTGTGGTTCAATAAAACATTACAGATTCATGATGTTTGTTTATCAAAAATGTATATGAAAGGCTAATTCTACTTCACGATCAAGTTGTAAAATAAGTCTTGGTGTGGAATAAGATAGGTAATAGCTTCAAATGAGGCATTAAACGAGCCGATGCAAAGAATATCCTCTAGCGACTTTGACACGTAATATCTTTGGATTGTGACTCCATCTGCATTATCACCTGTCATGCCAGGATCGGAGTTGCCTATAGTACATTCAGTAAAGCCGGATAAATCAACAAATCAATCTGAAAAACAAGGAATAATCTGATAATGCCATTATTCCTATTCATCGAACTTTATACTGGTCATATAGCACTGGTTACTGGTGGCTTGTAGTTTCACAGCTTTGTAAAATCCGGAACGCGGTAATTCATTGGAGAACCAAGATCACAGGCATAGCTCTCAGAATTAGCAAGCTGAAGTGCTAAAAGGCCGGTAATATCTCTGGTGTTGCAGGCGTCCCTATAGGCTACGGTAACTACTTTCCATCAGGCGGGCAGTATGCTTGTCTGCCTGCAAGTAGAATAAAAAAAACAAGGTAGCAGAACCGACAAATACTGAGGAATTGGTCTTGAGGGTGGCCCCTGAACGATACATGGTCCTCCGCTCGAGTGACATTATACCATGAAGGTTGCAAGAAGTATCCAACTTCTCAAGGAGGCAGCTCAAGACCTTTCGTCGTAACATTCTATGGGGGAAGCCTATGTCCAAAATGATGAGATATAAGTATTTAGAACAATACGTTCTATCTCTGTGTCTGTTTATTTTTAAGTCCGGATAAAAAAGCCGGATTTTTCCAGCCACATCTTGAGTCCCATTCAGAATAGAGTTATCCCGTGTAATATGACTCTTGAATGTTGATGCCAGTCATGTATTGTTGTTGCTCATTTGCAAAAGATCTTGGCGATAAAGGCTACAGCACACCGGATGCGTATGCAGCACGTAACGTAGACACACGCGTCACTTTGTATGTAAACGCTTGGGTGCACGTCACGCAAGGGGTGTGCCATGTCTCATAGAGTTTCATACATTATAACGTCATTGTACGATGACGTGCACGACGAAATCTACGCGTACGAAGCTGGTGTGCTGTAACCTTAAATGCTCTGAATTTGTTGTCTCATCGTTCTGTCTTTATAATAGTGTCAAAGTGACCAGTGAGATGAGAGAGATGTAAGAGATGTGTAGTGAATAGAAGGTTTTAGATACCTAGATCTTTTTGTTACTTATGTTTATGGTAACATAACACCCAGATCCGAAACAAATAAAATAAATAAATAAAAATAAATAATGCTGGACATTTCACACAACATTATCTAGCCCCAAGCTAAGCAGAGCTTGTGTTATGGGTACTAGATAACTGATATAATACAATACAATACATTACATAGGTAGATATTTTTATTATACATAGAAAATACCCAGAACACCCGGAACAATTATCTGCAGATCGCACAAATATTTGTTCCGAGGCGGGGATCGAACCCGTAACCTCTCGCATCTCAGCCAGTTACTCACCCGCCGCGCAACAGATGTCGTCAAACGAAGTGTATGTGACTGTTGGATGTAAAATGGATGTTTGGGTGTTATATTCTTAAATTCATTTTTATTTACCTATTTTCGGCGGGTGGCTTGTTTTATGTATAATTTAATTTTAATTGCCGGCATATAGGTTGTTAAATTACTAAATTAGCGTCGGTTAGTAAAATGTAAAATGAACCGTAAATCACGGTTTCTTGTTATTTATTAGTAATTTTGAAAAACCTCCAAAAAAACACCCTTTATAGTGTGGCATGATTATATTTTTTACAAATAAATAGGGTAGAATGTATGTACCCTATTTATTTGTAAAAAATATAATCACAAAATGTATTCCGTAAAGACATTGCAATCGAGTTACAAGTCGCATCCATTCCGAGCTTTCGCAAATCTTATCTTATTCAGACTTACCCAATAAAATCAGTATCTTTTAATAATTCGGAACGCCGACCGATAATTCACAAGACATTTAAATTTTTATCTCACTGAACTAACATTTCTTTAACCTAATAAATCGCGCAAAGGTTCGATTTCCGATTTATTTCAACAGTGAAGTTAAATCACGAATGTTTTCGACAGATAACACGAGAACTGTTTTACTTGAACGATCGTCGGCAATGTTACTGAGTGTACCTACATACAAGGTGATTCACCTAACATAGGTTAAAGGAAAGTATCTTATCGCTCAGAATCACCTCATCGCATTTTGATTATTGAAGTTACAAAACAATAGTAAGAAGGCCGGTCATCATACTATTATGACGACCTCAGTAGCGTGGCGGACAGCCGGCTGAATGTCTCCAGGATATACAAGTTCCGGGATCTGGGTGTTGTGGTAGAGTGCGTCTAAGTAAAACAGTGATAGTTTTCGAACGTCAAGCTTGTCAAGGGCCAGTTAAAAGTGGTGGAGGGGCGCGCAGTTTAGGGTCCATATGAATCGAACTAGACTCTGATACCGATCTTGAGTGTGTTCCAATTTCAAAATTCCTATACACTAATGAAATTTTTTGTGTTCTCAAGAAAGTTGAGTTCGGTCTATTAATACGGGCCTTAAATTATCAAATCAAATCAAAATAATTTTATTCATTGAAATCACAAGGATAATTTTGTATCGTCTTATAAACTAAAATTACTCCTGTTCCAACGCAACTGTAGTTCCTGATACCCACGATATAGGGAATCCTAGTGTGAGTTCAATCAGGTTAAGTTAGATGTTATTTATTTATTAAAACAAAATAAATAAGTATCCAGAAAAAGAGAGGTAAGTATATACCTACTACGGTTATTTTCAGGTCAATCAGCCTACTTCACTTGACCCAAGCTCGATGAATCACCCTGTAAACACTAGTTCACAAGTAGGAGATTCGGATGGAGTTGTGCTGTACAGAGAAATGTTCGATAAAGGGGATGATAAGAAAAGCGAGGATACGGCACTTACGCAAGATTTGCGATACTGTTGATAAAGCGGCAGGGAAATAGTATCGCTTGACAATTGGTTGGGGAAAGCATTATATGGATCGCAACATATAACATACATAACATAACATCCAACTGTCATATATGCATAGTCCTGTCCCACACTAGGATGGTACCAAGAAAAAAAATTAATCAAGATTATTATTATTTTTTGGTATAAGTAGTAGGTTCGATGAAAACAAGCTGTGACATGTCGCTAATCTCCGATTTCCAAATTTCTTTATATTGTTACTCATTGATGACTAAAATTCTTATACGTAGGTTATCAATACAAGTGCTTCCTCTAGTACATCTAGTACATCTCCTGAAAAATAGTGATTTACGGACTTTTCGATGACATTTAGTCAATCAGTGAAATAAAAAAATCGCACCCCTGAGTGATTCTATAATAGTTCTGTGGTTCGATAAGTTTCAACTTCAGGGTTTTCCACATTATATATTTTCCAATTTCTTTGTAATACATAATCATATTTGTCTAAATTATTAATTTTACAATTTCCGACTTTTCCAACTTCTTCATTATTTTATCATAAATTGTACAAACTCACCGCTCGAGCATCGGAAGAGATGATCGTCACTGTCAAATTATATAACTAGTGGTTCGCCCCGAACTGAGACCTCGCGATAACACCTTTATCAGCCCGACTACTTATCCAAGTAATTTCCATTTTTCTATTATTATTTTTGAAAATTTTCACCTCGAGGTCTACCAGTACAGTACAGGATCTATCAGTAACAACTCTAATTCCCTACACATCATCGAAATAACCTTTGAATAGGGCTAAGCAACGGGGCGTAATACTACATACCTGTTAGTACCTATATCAAGTACCTGACGAATTAATTGATAACGTCCTTTTGACGAAAACCATAGAACTCTAGCGTCATTCAAATTCCTAGAAATGGGAGGTCAACAATGGATGTTATATTGGTTTTTGTGTTATGGAGTACAAGTTTCTAAATTCTTCAGTTTCAGACTTTTCCCTGTAGTTGTGACACAAAAGCATACCAAATTTCAGCATTGTGGGATTGCTGGAAGTACCCTAGAATTTTCGATTTTTATGTTTTTTATTTTCCCTAATATCTCAAAAACTACTAAAGCTAAATACTTATTAAAAACAGTTTGAAATGTCCAACCATAGCGCTTTCATTAGACACCCCACTTGATCTGACTGTCTCACTTTTATTTTTTTTACCCCTCTTGGACCCCAATATCTCAGCAACCCCCGGACCGATATAGCTCATAACCTTACCTACAAATTGTACCAATACTATCTACCCCCATACGAAATTTCATGAAGATCGGATTAACGGTTTGGAAGTTTTCATCGGACAAACATACATACATACATACAAACGTCGATTCTTCCAACTTGACTCAGAGAACTCGCTTCGCTCGTTCAAAAAAAAACAAAATTAGACTTTATTGACAAATAGCGTAAGGTCAAAGAGATACGATTGTATCAGTCAAAATGACAAAAAAAATAAAAAAAAAACAAAATTGTTCTTTATTAATTAATATTCCGAACAAAGTACAGTTTGATACATAAAACAAAAATAAACCTAAAAAAATGAGTAGGCTCTCCAATTGACTCTAATTTTTTTTTATGATTTATGTTAGACAGACTGGCATGTTTAATCTCTTTTTAGAAGCTGCAAAAAAAGTGTAGACTTTCGGTCTTCACTTTCAACTTTACAACTTTCGAAGGTAATCTTGGATTAATGTCACGTATCGGCAGATTTCGCCACGAACAAGGTAAAGGTCTGATAATCATTTCGTAAGTGGAAAACATTAAGGTCTCCTCAGCAAGTCCACATTACGCTAACGTTTCCAATAAGTATTTTAGTCCAACAGGGTCCGTTAGCGCAGTGAAGAGTGGCTGTGTCGGCGGCCGCTACAAAGGGTTCGTGGGCCATAAATCCAGGAGTGACCTTCCGCAGTCAGGAGTGGAGCAGCCGTGAGCTGTTTGATTCTCACCACTGAATTGATTGCCCGTGTAATTGAGTTGCATACATATCTACTTAAAGAAACAATCGTTGAATCCGTTTGGTCCAAAGTGAAGATGCGCTTTTGAATATTGTTCATTTTGTGAGGTAGTACAGTCAAATTAGGTGATTTTTTGCAAAAGTGTGGAACTAATTAGATATAGTCATGAAAACTTTTCTAATTGTTTTGTATGGCTTAAAAATCACCTCTAATAATAAGCATCAGTAATTTCACCCTCCGGAACAGGGTGAAATAGGGTGAAAACCTTATAATATCCGTAACTTAACAGGTAATGTGGTATCAACAGTCTGCCCATTTCGGCCGTAGGTACAATGTTTAGCGCAGTAGCTTTGGTCAAATATCCCTATACCCCTAATAATAATTTTGGCCCTAGTACCAAATAGGTGCGATGTTAACAGACATTAACACAGAATTATTTTTAGAAGGCCCTGCACTAAACGAATGAGGACGCTAAATATTTCGAGAGTGTAATTGATCGCTAACACTCGTGAATAATATTCATCAAGAATGCGAGGAAATTCAAAAAAAAAACAATTCTTCGTCACTTGATATCACAATAACATAAGTCTAAAAAGAAGGGTCCCGCCCTTAGAATAAAAACTGAAGCAATCAGTCCTTATTCTAAGGTCCCGCCTTGTTTTCCGTTTTTAAATAGAAATAAGGATTTGTCACGGAGATTGTATTTCATTGTAACACAATATTAGGTATGGATGTAATGAACCTTGTTCTATTTTCAAATTAAAGGCCCTTAGCGTCGTAAATCGCTTTACGTAGCAGTTTTCGAGTTAACTATGACGTACTTTCAAAGCATGAGTGATGACACTTAAAATTGTGCATGAACGATTGACGTCATGCGATAGATGCGAGTACCTAAGCCGGAAAGTTAAAACGGTTTCAATCAAGCATGTTTACTAAGACTGAAACCATTGACGCACCTATGCACACCAGATTTGAACCAATTCTAGCTGCCGATATCTCGTTTAGCAAAGCAAACTTTTGAGTGCCTGTAGGTAGGTAAATAAAGTGGTTAATTATAAATCGTTTGTCTATAAATTCAATAAATTCGTTACTCATGTTTGCATTCTTTGGTTATTTTTAGCGAGTAGTCACGTTTTGAGCTCGTGATATGGGTAATGTGGGGGTGGACTGTTATTAGTTATGCCTGGGACTTTAGTATAACTCCTACGTAACGTCATGAGTAACAGTTTAGTATCATTAATAGTTTTCTTTTTATATTTTTATACAAGCTTTTATTTAACTTTAGCTGTTAGTATGTTGCTGTCAAATCTTGCAATTGAATTTTTAACAGAATGGAGATGGAAGGTGGATAGCGATACTCCTTGCAGGTAAATAGTATGGTCCTGTTAAAAAAAATAGAAAAATAAGCTTTTTAAGGCTCATTGTGATCTGCTCAAGTCGTAAGTACAGTTTTATAAAAGTTTAATTTCAAAAATAAATTTTTCGACCACAAACTTATTAACGTTATTTTTTAATTACCTACGTGAAAATTTCTCGTATTAAAAGTGTTTAGTTGTTTATTGTCTTGTATGAGGAGACACGAAAATCAGCTTAGTTTATCTTGAATGTAAGAAGACAAATAGAAACATCTCTTTTAGAGAAACTTTGCCTTCTTGATACTTCTGAAAATTATCCAACTTAGAACGTAGTAATTGCTCTCTCTTTATCATAATAAAATCCAGATATTTGCTTTGTTGAAGATTTATACGATAACTAGCCAAGCCTTCATTGTTTAAATAAAACAATTTTCCCTAGACTTTCTCAGCCCAATCAATAAATTCCAATGAACTTTCAATAAGATATTTCATACTAACTGTTATTTATCCTGAGGCTTCGGTATGTAAATTAAAAACCAATAATGAAGCCTTCCTGATTCAATACTAGTGGAATGCCCGTGACTTTGTTCATGTGAAGTTTTTTCCATAGAGATTACAACACCTCGCTGACCCTCATACGGAGTAAAATTCAAAGGGTGATTTCACCAACAAATAAACAGGCGGTTAAAAAACTGTTTGGCCTAACCAATGCTTTTTGACAGGTGTTTTCAAAGATTATCTGTCACCTTGAACTAATGGTTACGCTGCCGCTCGTTTATTTGTTCGTGAAGTTACCTAGAGCTTACAGTTTAGGCTGTGCGTTTATTGTCAGTCAAGCAATTAAAGGCATGTCAGGCAATGGAAAGTTTTCAGGGAGGGAATTAAAAAGAAAAAATAGTTCTTAAAAATCCGGTAGATGGCGGTGACTCGACATGGTTCTGCCTTCTAAAGATTTTGCAAAAGCACCACAGAGAACAAATTCTTTTTGCAGAGAACGAAGAAGCATACGGAGCACTAACAAATATCAGAATTTCAACAAAAACTTTTTACGCAGTTATTTCACCAACGAACGCGTACGAGCATGAGCGAGTGAAGTCAGTGACACTGACAGTTGGGGCTGAACGACAAAATTTAGAGAACCAAATCAGGGCAGGCGCCATCTATGCATGGATTTAGAACTATTTTCTTTTAGCTGTCAGAAAACTTCCCATTCCCAATAATCACTTGCTTTGCTTGGTATGGTTATTTAATTTAGATGTGTGCACATAATATGTTTATGTTCCTACAAAGTTCGAAACAATGTTTTTTGTATCTCTTGTTTTATTTGTGGTTGTAATGTGTTTTGTGCGTGTAAATAAAATAAATAAATAAAGCAGTGAGTCAGTCGCGCAACGAATTTTTTATCAATATGTAATTTAATATATTAATTGTAGGTATCCTTCAATCGCGTGAAATATTGAATGACGCTACATTTCACGCCATTAATTACTGTAATGACGTCACGAAGTCAATTTATTTAAATAAACTGTTGGTACAGACAGTTGCAAAAAGTTAAGTCCGATTTAGACCTCTTTATTCCTCCGAGCCCTACTTTCAAACGTCATCGTCTCGCGTCATCATCTAAAATAGAGAAGTAACTAATCCACCTCAACTAACTAGCTTGTTTACTCCAAAGCTGGAAAAAGCCTCCCCATTGAATAAAATGCGGGGATCTGTCATAATCACCACGCTTGGCAGGTGGATTGGTGATTGCAGTTTGATGTAAAGTACTCAGATAGATGCTGCTGCCCATCCCCTTGCGTAATCCCTCAGTCGCCTTTTAAGACATACACAGGAAGAGTTGGAGGAAATTCAGTACTTCAAAGTTGGCTTTCAATTACACAACCTTTAAAAAAGTTACTTGACGTTAGAGACAGTAGAAAGCTTAATAAAATAGTGATTTGTTGATAAACTACGTGCAATGAAATAGGATCACTTAGAAAAACCACAATACCTCCCAAACTATGCAAGATATAGAACTGAAATCATTTTATTTAAATAGGACTTTTATTTATTTATTTAAACTTTCACACAAAACATTAGTGTTAGGAGGACTTAATGCTAATATCATTATCTACCAGTCATCCTGGGCGTGCAGAAAGATGGTGAGGCGTGCCTTACAAACAAGGTAATAACCAATAAAACTAAAAACTTTAAATTTAACTACTACTTTTTTTTTTTTTACTTTTCACACGGCTTCAAACACAATAACTTTTGTAATAAATTACTTCATCACCAGCCTGTTTACGTTTACTGCTGAACGAGGCTTCTCCCATTAAATACAATGGGGGAGGACAGGGATCACAAAAATTACTTAAAATTTATGAAATAAAAAAATAAATAAACTAAAAATGACTTTAGGAGCTATTGTGGTCTGAAGTGACTCTATTTCATTGCACGCCAGTTTAGATGCATCTTCATGCATTTACGACATCTAATGGGAATCAATTATACAATAAAATGTGTTGTAAAATTTAGCAAACTTTTGTCGTGAATTGTACAGTAAACATAGTTCGAAAGTGGTCAATTAAATATTGCTACTTATTCCTTTATCTTGACCTTTTAGGTTTTGCGTGTCAGCTACGGGCTGTTCGTTACGTTTCGACAATGTTATGTCATATGGTAATTTAGGTTCGAAAAAATTCATTACGAATTACACGCGATAATTTCTGGTCTGTGACTCGGGAATGTAGGCTTCCGTGTTAATGTTTTATCTCATAGAACAAAAGCATCCTGACAATTATCGGCACTTGATAAATAACGACGTGAATTTCTGAATTTTCTACAGCTGATTATACCGAATTGGCGAAACGTGCTAAATTACATTTCTACATATTATTTTCTACGTTGATTTATACTTTACATAAATAATACGGAATGTATTTTACCAATAGCACCTGTACTTACTCGAATATCTTCAGTAAAAATGTATGTTTCTTTGATTGTCCATTTTCCGATTTCGATTAAACTTTGGCGAGTTGTCGTTTGCAAGCCGAAGAAGGTTACTGACTACGCGCGGACTAAGCGCTGACCAAGCGTCGACTACGCGTTGACTACGCGTGGACTAGGCGCGGACGAAATCGCAAGCGGGTTAGTTAGAGTTTTTTTTATTAAAAGTTGCAATGACAATAGCAAATACAGATGGAACAATTAACGGCTCCCGTTATTTTTTAATGATGTACCTAATAAAGTTTAAACCAAGTTAAACGGAGTCTGATATTTACGTAATAGGTTATTTTTGACTTTCCGCTGAAGTAATACATATCCATTTTTTAACCGACTTCACAAAAAGGAGGAGGTTCTCAATTCGGTTGTATTTTTTACACCACTAATAGCGTTTTTTTTTTCGTTCATCATCGTGTGAAAGAGCGGGTTCCTCTAAGTCAAGTACTTTTATACTAAGAGTTACCTCAAATATTTACTATTGGTTACAGTAATAAAAAAATATTAAAAAAAAAATTAGATGGTGATGGATTTGTTTGAAATGGAGGTACTAGATAGATGGATTAGAAGTATTCCAATAAATGGCGATGGGCTTGCAACCTGTCACGTATGGATTGCTTACTACAAAGTAACACACAAACACGCAACAAGGCAAAAGAGATGGAGTGATGATATAGTTAAGATAGCAGGAAAAATCTGGACTAGATACGCTAGAGATAGAGATAGATAGAAACAGTTGGAGGAGGCTTTTACCGCCAAGAGCGGTCTCTGCATATATAATTAAAACCTACAATACTAATAAAAATAAATAATAAATATAACAAACAACATAGATATAACAATAATAGGTATATATAGGATGAACTTAAATTAAGTATATATAATACTTAATTTAAGTTCATCCTGTTGTGTAAGAGGTAATAAAAAGCTTATATTATTATACTACAAAGTAAACTGTGGGTACCCCAAAAATAACCCCTTGATGTTATGGGGTATATGTACCCAAGTGACTATATTGCATCTAAACTGGCGTGCCATGAAATATGGTCAGTTAAATAACCACAAAACTGATTTTATGTTTATTTATTTACTAGTTGCGCCCGGCGGTTTCACCCGCATGAAAAAATGATGAAAATTGATGCTGATGATGATGATGAAAAGTAGCCTATGTGTTAATCCAGGGCGTAAAGTATCTCCATTCCAAATTTCACTCAAATCCATTCAGTAGTTTTTACGTGAAAGAGTTACAAACATCCATCCATACTCACAAACTCTCGCGTTTATAATATTAGTAGGATTATTAAATACCTAAATGTTATGTACGATTATTATTTTATTAGTTTTGTATGACGCAGAGACTCTGAAATGCATGCTATTTTACGAGATTTGAATAAACCTAAAAACATGTTAATTCATTTGCTGATAATCAAATCGCTCTTTAGTGTTGCTAAATGCATTAGCAGTTATTAGTTGAATATTATAGGTGAAATTTATGGAGAAACGCATATCTGAGCCCCTGCCTGGACCTACACGACTAAAGCAATAAAATTACCATGCAAGATATGAAGCGTTTCCAAAGAACGGATATGTCTATTGTATTGTAACTTGTAACTAAGGCTATTGTGTAGTTTATGTGCAAAAAGGTGGAGGAGGTATAGACATCAATATTCCATTTAGGGTTGCTCAAGAGATAATAATGTATTGAGAGAAAAGCCGGGAAATGTACATACTAACAATGTAAGATTACCGGCACAATGAGACTTTCAGCTTTGTCTCAGGGTGAAGAGCACAAATGCATTAATCACGTATAAACGCACGTCCTGGCTACACGTGCCCTACAAAATATTGCAGTTGTTATTAGTAGAGTAGTCTATTTGCTAGTTCTTTCACTTAAATAAAAAAACACCGAAAATTTCCACAGGATGCAACGCGGTTCTTTTCGATTCTTTTGAAGAAAAGACGCGCCTTTTAAAAATCATATCAAGAAATCTATATTTTTAACCGACTTCACAAAAAAGGACGAGGTTCTCAATTCGGTTGTATTTTTTTTTTTGTTTTTTTTATGTTTGTTACCTCATATCTCCGTCGTTTATGAACCGATTTGAAAAATTCTGTTTTTTATTTGAATAGATCTACTTCCAGATTGGTCCCATTTTTTTCAGAATCCAGTTCTGATGATGGGATCCATGAGGAATTGAGGGAACTCCTCAAATATTGTAGGCATACATATGGCGATTTTGATATTTTCAGCAACAAACCAAGCATTTGCATTCAGAAAGTATCATAATCATTTCACCACTATGGTTCTTTCATAAAAAAATTTTTCATCCAAAATTATATAGTCGAATACAATGGCGGAAGTCGGTTTTTTAAATGAAAAGTTATTTCGATTTTATAGCAATACTCTGATTTTTAATCTTAGACAATTTTTGTAAACAAACAAATGTCAAGATATGAAACTGTATGTATAAGTGTTATGATTGTGAATCATACGTGTATATACACATATAATAAACATACATGATATTTATAAACACAGTGACATTTCTTTATTTACAAAAATTGTCTAAGTTTAAAAATCAGAGTATAGAAGCTTCTTGTAATATTTTGGCATTAAGAAAAATACTAGCTCACGTTAGTTTTAAACCAAATTAAGTAATCTCTCAAATAAACTTGTTATAATATTATTAGAAAAAAACTAGATCGGTACAGCTAGCATATCCTGACTAACGTTAGTAACAATAGCGAGTCGCTAGCGAGACTATAGTAAATGACAAATACTAACCAATCAAATAACAGATTTCAAGCTACCCCGATGTCACTGGGCCAGTTACAATTGCGGTCATCTCGCTAGCGTCTTGGTATCGCTAGCCAGCCTGTGCTAGCCGTGAAGGTGAACTTTTCGTTAGAAAATGCTCTAAAGAGTCACTCTACTAGCAACCCTAACTCATTATTAACATATAGCTGCGATATTTCTGTCCCATCCAACGCGGGTAGTTTAACAAAGCTATTCATCGTCTGAATGCGATGTCAGGCGCGGACAGAGAATTGACACTTCGATTGAACTTGAATATTTGCGCCGGACGGACGGACAACTTTGCAAAATTACATTGATAGACTAGTCAGTTTTGCCATGTTTTGATCGACAGACAAGGGATATCAATTATTAATAATAATATAATAATCATAAATGCTCGACAACACAACATTATCTATACCCCCAAGCTAAGCAGAGCTTATGTTATGGGTACTAGATAACTGATATACATAATACAATACATTACATAGATATTTTTTATTGTACATAGAAAAATACCCAGAATACCCTGAACTAATATCTGCAGATCGTACAAATATTTGTTCAGAGTATCATTATAATGCTGATTTATCTCACCGAAATGGAAGAATAAATGAGATGAGAGTTTTAAGAAGTATAGGTATGACTTTGAGAAATCATCATCATCATCACCAGCCTATTACAGTCCAATGCTGGGCAAGGTCTCTCCCATTTCATGCAATGAGAGATTAATTGGGGTACATGCTCAGATATTTTGAGTGTGAAAAAAGGATGGACAAAAGGAGATTGACAAAACCAGTAGGTACCTACACAAAGCAAGTGTGAATGTGACAGTTGAATGAAGACCTTGGTGAACATATTCAGATCAGATTGGAGACGTTCTGGAGAAAGGCCAGACCAAGAGCATGGATGGCCCTAAGCATGTACGAAGAATTTGATGAGAGTGAATGAAGCGAAATATGATGGGTCTCTGCTTACCCCTCCGGGAAACAGGTATGGACTAACTCAATCATTATCATCATTAAATAGTTTCTTCATTTATTTTAGAATGTTTTACTAGATATACCTATCGAATTAGGGTAACTCTGTAATGTTATAATAGTATGAATAAATAAATTTTTATTTAATGAACGCCGAAATGTGGAGTAGTTTCTGATATATCTCTTGGTTATGATCATATGAACTTTAGAGTTACTAATAGATCCCTTAAATTTTTAGGCAGTTTTCGAATAACTAAAAGATCCTGTGACGAACTTGCTATTGAAGTAGTACAGTCAGCGAAAATTACAGAAGTAACTATATGAAATGTGGGGATCCGTAGAAGAACTAAGATCACCGACATTGCTTTCAGAATTAGCAAGTTGAAGTGGTAATGGCTAGGCCATCTAGCTAACAGAACTGACAACCGTCGCGCAACAAATGCTCTCGTGACACATAGGAAACCCACCTTTTCGATAGGCCAAAGACATTATAACGGTCGCAGGAACTCAGTGGATGGAGGTGGCCCGGGACCATGACCGGTTATCATAGCATTCTTTGGGGGAAGCCTATGTCAAGCAGTGGGCTTCTATAGGCTGACTAGTAGTAGTAGAAGTAGAATTTAATAGAGTTACCACTCTCACTCAGTTTCATTCAATGTTCGGTTCAAATTCCCAAATCGCCCGTTTGCAAAACCTACAACCTGACAGCCTCATCTAACATCATCTCGGTCTGGCACTGACAAAGCAATGCCAATGCCAGCCTGACCTCAAAGGATGCAAGTTGATGCAACTGTATGACTGATGGCTTATACATTCAGTCTGATTGAGGCAATGGGGCATTGCTCTTCGATTATACACGGTTGGATTGATGGGCCTGTTCAATGTTAAGCGAATCTGCGTGTGTGACTGCGCATTTTGTAATACTAGCATTTTCCCGTGGCTCTGCCTGCGTGGAAACTCTAACACAGATTTTATAGACACTATAACCTTATTCGTTAAATTCCCTAAATTACTGAAAACTGCTTCAAGGATCGTGTAGAAAAAAGAGTTAGACGATTTTCTTTGTGTTTTAAGGTTTCATAGAAAAATGGCAAACTAAATTATAACGGAACCCTTATAATAATGACCTAATAAAACAGCACGGCACACTTGTGGCGAACATTCGGTGAGTGGGGGCACCACGGAGCCCCATTACTCCCTTAACAGTGAGTGACCCCTGACCCTCGGCTGGTCTTAGACAACTGGCCGAGGTTGGAGGCGCAATAGCGAAACCTGTGCACCAAAGGTGGAAGGTGGTGCTAAAAGCATAAAGCTGCTTAGTGAAACCCACAGCAAAACTGTCAAATAGACCTCGAATAATAAGTGTACCATACAGACTGACAGTCATTGATGTTCAAAATATAGAGAAGAAAAAATAAAATAAATTAGAAGAAGTATTCGATGAAATATTGGCTTAGTCGATAAAGATGCGAGACGATTATTGTGTAGCCAAATCTGGCTATCTCATGGCTCTCGCATACCTGCGTGACGAAGCTTTGACTACTTGCCAACTAGCTTCGTGGCCAAAGATATCTGAAGTAAGTTACTTATTTAATCTAATATTAATCTTGCTTAAGAATTCTATGCTCGTGACTATAGATGCAGGTGTCGGCGAGATGTCAAAAATATTTAAAAAACTGTTACCATACTTTCCTGGAAGGGAAAACAAGAAAAAAATCCATTATTTACAAAAGAGGCAGACAAAATCAGAGATGTGGATTCAGTGGTAAGATAGGACTGAATATTATTGTCAATCTATAATGGCAATGTATTGCTCTAGTTGGCACATTTCCTATTCTAAATTTTACTAGTGCTACGCCTGCGACTTCGTCTGGAGACCCCTTAAATGGTAAATTTCAGAAATTATTTTCTTAATGCACACTTAAACCACAAAAGGAATGTACCCTCCAAATCTCAGATGTCTAGGACTTACGGTTTAGGCTGTGCGTTGATAGTCAGTGAGTGAGTAAGTCAGTCAGGCACGGAACGATTTTATATATAGTGATGTTATTAAAAGGTTCAGATATATTAATCTTCACATCATAATTTCATCAGTATAGTGGCATTTATTATACTTAAACCAATAAGACATAACTCTGTAATCAATATCTGTATACAAAGCTCTTTCAAAGGTAATTACCACCAGTTATCTAATACGTTAACTTAAAGCAAATATTAATAGCTTCCTGATGCTCATTATAACAGTAATTTATGGCCAATTACGTAATAAAACTATCGCCGTCACCTATGCATGACTACTATATACTCATAGAAGAAATCCTGGCTCCGTTTCAGGGTGATCCTGTATGAATTTTTATTTAAATTGAATTTTCAAGCAATTGACGGCTTAAATTATCATGATACCAAAATTAAACTATCAGGACCAGTCTGGTCCTGCTGAGTATGAGCTCAAAAGTTTGAAGAGGCTGTATTATATTAAAAGGTGATCAAGCGGAGCTGCTAGCAATTTTACTAAGTAATTAAATTATACGTTGCTTAGAGTCAATTTTAATATCGTAACTCAATTACTCTGTTCAGGAAATGCGTCAACGTCAGTACGGTAGCCGGCGCCTAGTAGCCCTTGCATAATGGCTCGTGTGACCATTTTAATGGGGGATAAATGGAATATCATCACATTACAATAAAGGAAATATAAGTATAGAGTAACTTGAAATGAGGAGTATAGTTACTGATAGATCCTGTGCATTTGTACCGTGTTACTAATCATCATCTAGATCTAGATCATGTAAATTTTTAGGCAGTTTTCGAATTACTTATAGATCCTGAGACGAACTTGCTAATTGAAGTACAGTCTGTGAAAATTCAAGGAGTAGGTAACTATATTGGAATATCTTTTGTACCAGAAGCCTAGGAAGTTGTTTGAACTGAGATAAAGGGCTGTTACTTTTATAATAACAATATATACTTAGATATCCGTTAGATAGTCAGATAGTCAGATAGTCATTTATTCATACAAAAAGGTACACGTCAAAAAAAAAAGTAAAAGAATCACAAACAGCGTAGAAAGTATGTACACACTGTACAACCATGAATTACCTACCTAGATTTCGGACCGTTTCGGACACACCAATTTTTCCTCAGCATATAGTCGGTCTGTTGGTATAGTTGGTACTGGTTGGTATAGTTTGGTAGTTGGCTTATGAGTGCGAGAAATTTAAAGCAATTTCTTTACACGCATACATTCAGGAAATTTGTATAAAGTCTGAAAATTATTCAATGGTAAAGCGTTAAAGTCTTAAGATGCAAAGTGGTAATATGCATCTACAAATACAGTTAGAGAATTCGCACATAGTCACATATACATGACGCCAATTACACCCACTACAACCCCTTACAAATTTACTTTCCCTAGGCTTGCTAGGGCCGTCAATGGACGCTTTTACACATTAAACAGGTTGCCACTGGCGCTTACTGGCTTTTACCGTTACCATAAGATTATCGGTACTATAGTTTCTCCAATGTATAAACTATGTATGCACACAATGTATGTGTTCTTACAATTACAGCAAAGCTATGACAAAAACTCACGGCCAAGGTCTTAATAGTAGATTGTAACATAAGGGAGAAAAATAATATTTTTACGGCGAGGGTGCTTTTTTGAATCCAGAGCGAAGTGAGTGATTCTATAGTAGAATTACTACTATAGAATCACTCACTTCTCTGGATTAATAAAAAAAGAATAGTTCTTTAGTAGAATCCTGAACGTAGCTAGGGATTCAAAATACTTCACCCGAGCCAAAAATATATTTTTCACACCACCTGCACGACAATGTCCAATTACAAATCATGCAACCTCAACGTAAAGTAAAGCATTGTCTCTCTAGGGATAAAAAGTTGTATGAAACTCCCTAGGGATTAAAGTGATTTGAATTTGGAACGACAAATTCCTGTGGAGACTCGTGGAAAACTCTAAGTAAAAAAATGCCCATATATGGCATTGTAAAGAGGTTTGTTCGAAATTCGAACTGGCCACCATCAGCAGAACTCAAAAAAAAAAAGAAAAAGGTGCGTTTACAAAGAATGTGAACAGCGTGTTTGGTGCTGTGATTTTCAGTAAATTTTATTGCAATATTCATGTTGATTAAAAATTACAAACGATAGTGATTCTACTCCAAAGTTTATCAAAACAGACGCTTTAGAGATTATTGATAAAATACTACCGCAAAAATCACAACAAGCCCTGGCTTTTTATTGTCTCGCAGAAAGTGTGAAAAGTAGAGTATGCTCCTCTGGAATAAAGCCTGTCTTCGTCTTGGGCAGCTTGAACCCCTCGCTTCACTCAGGACTCTATATAACTCCCTCGCTACACTCGGGAGTTAACTTTAGAGTCCCTCGTTACGCTCAGGGTTCAATATGCCGCCCGCGACATGACACTGCTTTTTTCCCTAAGTGCATAATCTACTATTACGCCCGAGTGATACACTCTACTTTTCATCATCCACTATAAGAAAATAAAAGGCGCCTCATATTTTATTTCAAAACAAAACCATGAATTTCTAACAATCCGTGAAAATTGTCGAAAACGCGGGCTGTAGTTCGCGCGTTTTTTTTTTTTTTTACTCAGCCTGTGGTGCGACTATGGGCCGTCGCACCAGCCAGTATATTCAAACAATATTTTCGTTCGATTTCTTTGGCGCTGAACACTAAGATGTTCCAAATTCAAAAAGTGCGCGGCAAAGATAATTGCGGCGCACTTATTCCTTTAGCGCTGAACACTAAGATGTTCCAAATTCAAAAAGTGCACGGCAAAGATAATTGCGGCGCACTTATAGAAGTTTCTTATAGAAAACACCACCTTTGGGCGCACTTAAAGGCGAACCAAGTCGTCCTTTTCGAATAGACGGGATGAAAACTTAATTTTTCTTAAAATTGGTCCGAGGGTTACGGGTTTTGATAGTTTTCGAAACTATATTAAGTTTCGTTTCCATCCATACATTTACTGACAGCGTCCATAGTTTTCTTCTCGTTTTTGCTAGGGGCACTGCAAGTAAATATATGAAAGGAAACGAAACTTCATGTAGTTTCGAAAACTATCAAAACCCGTACTAAGCCTCCAGTATTCCTTTTTTTCTTTGTTTCTTTTAGGGGCGTGAGCCTGATAACACTATGTTCAATATTAAGAGATATCATTTTAATCATTTTATCGTCATCATTTGATCATTTTAATCCTAGAATCTAACTCGTTTCGGGAAAAAGAAGGCCTTATGTTAAGTTAAAAGAGTGATGTGAGTGAGTTTGCTTTTTTATGATCTGTGGTAAATATTCACCATCTTGATCAACGCCTTTAGATATCTACTATTGGACGAATCCTCTCCAATAGAATGCAATGGGAAATAAACACCTGCCTGGCAGGTGGTTCGCTGATCGTAGTATTGGTGTTGAGTATGAGATGTTGAAGCACTCTGGTGGATGCTGCTGTCCGTCCCCGGGTATAATCCTTTAGTTGCCTTTTATGACATCTACAGGAGACGTAGGTGTTTATTCTCAGGCCGGATACATTTCAGCCATGTGTAAAGGCACTTTGATAATGCGTGCGCATTCGTACCGGTAAGCTGTGCCGGCGCGGGAGTCAGTCTCAACAACCTGCTAGCTACATGAATTTACTATAAATAAACGGGATTTTAAATTGCAAACGAGATGGTAATTAGCGAAAACATCAGCTAAAAGATGCGGTTAAATGTCACTGAGGAAACCGTAGTGCAAGAAGCAGTGCGAATAAGCATCGTTGGTCGAAAATGCTGCGCTGTAAAATTATCTTTATGTCCTTAACATAGAGATCACGGTCCTGTAGGAAGGCCAAAACTTTTAATCCTAAGGTGCACTCAAATCCCAATTGTTCACCAATTTTTCTATTCGCAAAACATATGTGCGCAAGATGGTGCTCTCAAACGGTGAAGGAAAACAACGTAAGGAAACTGGAATGTCTTAGAATTTGAAAACATTTTTTTTTTATATTATGAAAAGAACCTCTGCTAGGCGAACTTATCCTAACTTAACTTATCACCATAATGGATGTATTTATATTAGATTATATTTAGACACAAGGCCTTTTTCAAGGCCACCATACCTCAGGCAGGTCACAACCTATAGCAAGGTTACCAAGAAAGAACCAGTGACACATAGTAGTTAAGTAGTAGTTGGTAAGACGGACCATTTATGTAAGCCAAGCCGTGTTTGTTACCTGATTCTTCCAGGCTTGTCGTGTTGGAACAGGAGCAATTTTAGTTTATAAGACGATTCAAAATGATCCTTGTGATTTCAATGAATAAAGTTCTTTTTGACTTTGACTTTTGACTTAGTTTGTTGTATCAGTAGCAGCGATGGAAATCATTATTCCTAGGCCGTGGTGTATCCGGCCTAAGATTAGACCCCTCCATCTCCTTCCGTGGATGTCGTAAAAGCCAAAGGACTAAAAGACTAAGGGATGTACTCCTGGTGTACCAGGAGATGGACAGCATCGATCTGAGTAGGTACCCAACACGAATACTTCGATCACCAATCCATCAGCCAAGCGTGGTGATTATGGCAATTCCCCTCATTTTATTTTAAGGGGGAGACTTCGGCTAGTATTAGACGCCTAAGACTGCTGATGATTATAATCGGTAACTCTTTTGTCTCTGAAGCGTGATCATCACCATGAAATGTCAAGAATTTCACAAAAACAATGGCTAAATGCATATTTCGTTGGATAATTATCACCGCTTGGTCCGTTTTCAAAGTACGAAGTCCGTTTTCGAAGTGCGAGGCCGCACTTATGGAAATTAGGGACAAATTACGTCTCCACTCACTTTCGTTTGTTACAACGGTTGCATAAAATTACAATTTATGGTTTCTTAATCCGTTTATTGTCCTGTTAAAGGGTTTGTGCAACAGATCGTAAGATTGTTAAATCGATTTTTCGAACTTATTGTATGGACATTTTAAGACAGGTTTATTGTGACACGAATAGATCAAAACAGTCGGTCAATTCCATATCTGGTACTGATAATCGTATGCGTGTTCAATAATACAGTTCTGCACAACTCGAAGATCACAAATGATTTGTCAATCTTCTATAGACTCTCATCAATATCATCATCATCAGCCTTTAGTCATCCACTGCTGGACGAGGCCGTAGAAGATGTAAGGGTTTGCCATAATCACCAGGCTCGGCAGGTGGATTGGTGATCGCAGTATTGCTGTTGAATATTCAGATGCATGCTGCTGCCCATGGTGTAATCCCTTAGTCGGTTTTTACGACATCTACGGGAGGAGACTACGTTAAGGTGATTCCTCTCGCATGTGGCGCAAAATTCAAATTTTATTGTGTTTTTTGTAAATCACAGCCAATCAACACTTCTTGAGATAGAGAAAACAGATTTTGCGAAAACTAGTAGACCTAGCACACATGTTTTAATAGATAGTATCTCATAAATGTCATTAGTTAAGCTACGCATATCTTGAAACAAAAAAAAACACTGTAAAAATCATTGAAGAGTATTCGTAGCTGAAGTAATGATCTATATGTGAAACTATAAACTAAAACATGTGTGTTAGGTCTCCTAGTTTTCGCAAAATCAGTTTTTACTATCTCAAGAAGTGTTGATGAGTTGTAATGAGCAAAAACGCAATAAAATTTGAATTTCGCGCCACATGCGAGAGGAATCACATTAAGGATTAGTTTATGTTGAACTGAAACCCCCACGCATTTTAGGCCTACGTGGGCATCCGATTCTTCTTCGGTCAGACACCCTCTGCAGGCTGTCTGTGGCTCCGATATTGTAGAGTATCCTGACAGTGACATAGACAGTGTTCTGTTATCATAATTAACTTGAAGCCTTCTATATCTTGAATGGATATGCTAACCCAAATTTAATGAGCTTAAGCAAAGAAATCAGTTGAGTCTCGGAGTGTAAAGCCAACACTGATTTAATGAGACAAAGAAGTCAGTGGAGCCTCGGAGTTTAAGGCCAACCCTGATTTAATGAGTCAAAGAAATCAGTGGAACCTCTGAGTTTGTATCACTGTAACGCAGTACTTATGCAAGGAATAAAATATTGCAAGCTCATAAGCATTTGCTCCGGTGCTGCTTTGAGATGGAACTTGAGATAGAGTTAATCTAATAAGTCAGATCTGTAGCTAGACATCGACCGAACAGTGTGTCTAGCTCAATACATTTTGGATAGATCTAACCATTTTATTGCCATGATTGCTGTAATCTCTCAATTCATGACATCAAACTATACCTATATATTTATTTATATATTTAACTTTAATTTCATTGTAGTACATAAATGATTAAAGCTTTATTTTTTCTATGGAGTTTTCTTCATCCTTTGTACCTACTTAGTAAAAAGAATAAATAAAATAGGTAGATTTATTCGTTCCCAAAACACAACGCAACAGACATAGGTGTACCTATGTAGCAAAAATAAGTAGATAAAGAGCAAAGTGTACGGCGCTTGAACCCTCTGCATACACACGAATTGTGCTCCTATCTTAAGTATTATCGCATCAAATTCTATGTTTGTCACTTTCTTACAAAATTATTTGATTTCCAAATTACATCGACTTAAAGATTAGTAAGGAAATCTTGTTACCTTGTATCTTGTTAGTTTGATTCTTTACAATTTAATGAGAAACTGACAACTACATGCCTAAACTTTAATCTCTAGATTATATCCTCTTTAATTGACTTGTACTAACTAATATCCAAATTAGAAGCAAACTCGGTTTGTATGGAGTGGGCAAGGTATACCGTTTTTGGGGTTAAATTATCAGCATATTAGGTATAGTGCGGCGCTATACGTGATAACTACTCTTATGTATTTCGGGACCCATGATAGGTTACCTTAATCTTGCACTTTTTCTTTTTACAAGCTTTTGGAATCCTCTTTTTAGTACCTATTGGGCTATTGAATATTCGGAAACAGGCCTGACCTGTTATATGATGATTTTTCAGTATATTTGGCCGTAAAAAACTTACCAGCTGGCAACATATCGGCCGAAGCAATAACTCACGCTTGAGAGAGAGGTTAATTAAAAACAGCAACTTCAATCCTACCCGTCTCAGATGGAGTTAGATAAGTGAAGTCCATCTTGAGTAAATACCTTGTCTTATTTATTGGGAATAATAAAGTAGGAAATGTAGATCTCTTGTAGATCAAAGAAAGTGGGTAAGTATACTTAATATTATTAGAATTGCCCGGTGTGAACTATTTTGAAGGGTTTTTGGGTATTACAAGCACATGAAACTTTACATCTTTATGGCTCAGGGCGCAGTGCATTGAGCAGTGAGCTGATCAACATGAGCCCAAATACTTGCCAGGCTACTATTAATCATCGAAGAGTTCCGTTGTCCACCTGCCGTCTCCATCATCACATCGGCTCGCCGTCACCATAATATTGTATTGCCATCTGAACTTGACAGGTATGAATAACATTTGAGCTCAATCGGTTAAAGATAACTGATTTAAAATTCATTTGCGAGTACCTACGGTACGGTAATATATCTATTTCACAAAAAAAACATTGCTGACGACAAAAAGACATGCAAATCATTCTTCCTCAAAAAAGTCCTCATTAATTATATTTTGTCATCGATTTGTTGCTGATTTTGTTCATAGCCATCCATATTACAATGTTAATAAGATTCTGCAAAAAGTGTAATATTTCATATTCATACGAAGTCCATGTGTACACTATATATATGGTTTAAACGGGTTTAAAAGAAAAATCTTGAAATACTAAGTTTAGGAAACTTTGTAGTTAAAAGAATAAAAATATCAGCTGATTTAAGTTTTTTTGGCGAAGCCAGGGCTTCGGCTCTGACTGAATCAATAAGTAAAATTGATAATTATAATTTTCTTAGTTTGATTGATGCTAAAAAACTTATGTTATGAGTTATGATGACACACAATGAAATTCTTAATACTATTTACATAGGAGAAGAGTGACGGTAGTGTGCACGTGGACCCACTTGATAATAAACTTGGTTCATCACTAAAGGAAACATGTTTCTTTAATATTAATACTGTAACAGAAGAAATAATAGTATCTACTTATGATACTGGGCCAGAAAAGGACACAGACGTGACAACACGCAACACACGTAATAATGTAATGAGCATGCTGTAGAAAATATCAAGTATCTTGATAGCCCTGCAAAATAATTGACAGTTGATGAGGATGTTTTGATTATGGAGTAAGATTCCATATTGATGGCTGTGAGAAAACAAAGTAATTTAAACTTTTTGTCTAGTAGAGCAGTGTAGCATGTTAGAGATCATGTTGACCGAATTCACCCTTAAACAATTGAAAAACTACTGTCATAGTTTACTGGTCTTGAAAAGGTTAAAACATAGAACTCGAAGAAATAAAACTTGCGCCAAATAAGTAGTTTTGAAAAATAAAATATACTTTCTAATTTTGTAAAAAGTCGGTACCGGAAAGATATCGAAATTTTGGTCAAATAGTTGCTAGTAACTTCTTAAGTGGTTAGTAACTTCTAATTTCAGCTTAGTAGACGTAACTGATAGATACTGTTAGAGTAATCACTACAATATTGGCAAAATCTGAGGGTATTATGAAAGCTTTGGAATCTAGGCTGCTGGTTGCATTTTAACGTAGGCAAGGATCAAATGTATTGCATGTTCTGTCTGTACAAATAACAGTAAACACACCTCAAGGTTGAATCAACCACAGTTATACTGATTATTACAACAAACTGGTCAAAGGTCTAACACTTCCAATCAGCTGGAGAAATGTATCGCATCATCTCTCCTCCTTTGCATATTCATAGAGACACCGTAAGTCTGTACGTTTGTTTCCATATTAAATTATACTGGTAAGCATTTTTGTGCGATTTTAATCAATGGTTTAAAATCCAGAGTTGTACTTTTCCCGGGCTGCTGAAAAGTGGCTCTTAGGATTTTGTACCAGATTTGTTTCTACATTGTCTTCATGTCCTCATGTGATCTACTAGGAGTCCTGATGTTCGCCGTCATATAGGATGTTCAGAATTTATATAAATAAAATTACTTACATAATAGGTTTGACTCTAAACGACCGAGTACGCAATATCTCTGTATTCGAAAACAGAATATTGTCAGGACATTCCTAACCAGAATGCTAATCATGGACAGATGGGTCATGGACCAAGACCGTATTGCAGGAAAGACCTTTATACAACGTATGTTGGCAGACCATCTGACAGATAGGTCAGAGACAAAGAGCGGATTGCAGGAAATACCTACCTGGAGAACGGTCCGCTCAGGGTAGAGAAAATTGACACAAATTGGAGGAGGCTTATGCCCAGAAGTGGTTAACTACGGGATGAATTATGATAATGACTTACGCTACACAGGTGAAGTTGCGGTCTTAAACAAGTGTCTATACATTTTACTACTGACCCGCTTGTCTATGTCAGTGCCAATCACGGTGCATGCTCTGTTTTCTGTTTGAACAGAATTCGTTGATTGTGGTATTGTTTACATAACTGACCTGACTGTTTAAATAGTTGGTTAGGATAGCTTTTACCTCATCATCATCATCATCATTCGTTTGATGTCTACTGCTGAACGAGACCGATTGAATACAATGGGAAGGATTTGCCATAACCACGCTTGGCTTGTGGATTGCTGATTGCAATATTGGTGTTAAGATGATGTTGCTCATGACGTGATTCGTGTTTTACTACATCCACGGGAGGAGACGGTGGGATCTTTTCAAAATTGTATGAAGATAATTACAATTAAACTACAGAACTACAGTTTTAATTTCATCCAAAGTTCCAAATTTACGTAATTCAAGAGAAAAATGTACATGCAAAAGTCAATATTAATATAACCTTTAATTATTAGTTACGTTACCTGTTAAAGTAACTAATAATTAAGTCAAAAAGTGGAAAGTGGGTTACACGTCACTATGATAGTTAAACCGCTCATCAACCGTCAGTAATAATTTATTTAATTTGGAGGTCTTCTTTTCACAGGTGTCTCAGGTCCTTTTGTGGTCAGACGAAAACAGGGGCTTTTGATAATTGGTTCTGCAAAGAACCTTTATTTTACTGGAAGAACCAGTGTGGTGATAAGATTGAGATGGGCCCGGGAGGCTCTGGGTATGTCATGTCTTCGAACTATTGGTTCTAGGACATTACTGTTGCGAATACGTGGACATCATTATCATCCAAAATCCTCTGCTGAACCGTTTGTTTGAAGGAACACTGTTCCACCTTTTGTTTGAATCAAAAATATATCTTTATCCCCAAAGAATGACTATACGAACGGTCTTACAATGGCTTTCTTCGGACGTTACAGTGTGTCTCCATCGAAAATGATCATCCTACACTGCTTCTTCTGGTTTGTATCAGCAATTCGAGAGCTTTTACACCGGTTAATGGGCAGCAGTATCCACCTGAGTACTCAGCACGAATACTGTGATGACTAATACTCCAGCCAAGCGTGGTACCCATTGTGTTCGATGGGGAAGGCCTCGTCAAGCTGTGGACATCTACCAGCTGATGGGGACTCGAGAACCTTTATTTCCCAATAGCTGTGCCATGTTGAAGTAGCAGTGCCAGACAACGCAGTGTAGGATTGACCACTCAATAGACCAATATCATTATAAAGGTCGCAGAAAGTCGGTGGATGGAGGCAGCTCAAGAACGTTCGTCATGGCATAATATGGGGAAGTAAAATATGTCCGACAGTGGAGCTCTACAAACTGATGATGATGATGATGTTGGTTCTGTGAGCTTTATGGATATGAACATTCACGTTACCCAGTTTCGATTCCACGATCTTTAGATCAGAAGTGAGGGTCTCCCACTGGGACACCCCGGCTCATTTGCCCAATACGGAGGTGAAGGACCGAGTTGCGTGATGTACTCGCGTGCGATGGGTACGAGATTCAATTCCGGCATTCACTGACAGGACCATCAATTTGACAGTCAGACTTCGCAAAACTTTCGCCAGAAGCACGAATCTGATATGTATCGTGGCCATTAAAGGCCCTGTCTCACTAGGCGTTGCAAAATACAAGACGACATTATTGTCCGGTAACTACACCTCAAAGCTATTTTTATCGTTTTTAACCGACTTGAAAAGGTTGGTTATTATGGTGCTGTTGTACAAAATAATTAATAGTTGTAACGTAAGTTTCACTCCATCTACCTAATTCGAGATTTTTCATTCGAGAATTTTTATTGACAAATATTGAGTCGCTAGTCGCTACCCATTTTCGTACTGCTCGTAGTTTAGGAAAGATATTCCACTATTATTGACATCTTGAATGTTTGCAGACTAATACCAAGTTAGCAAGATCGTCACCGAATTTTGAAGTAATTTGCCTAAAAATTTAACGGATCTTTTAGTAATACTTATCAAAGTTCATCGGATCATAGCCACTGGATCCGGTGAACTTAAGCCCAGCAAGTTATCCTGTGAAGTTTGGTAGCAATCGAATAAATAGTTTTTTTTTGTTTATGCTACCCGTGCGATGGTATATTCCCAGCGTCCCCCACCTATCTGGCCCGACTGGAGGGCGTTGGGAGAAAAAGTGCCATAGTCCCTCACTCATGACAATGCGCAGAAATTTAATATTTAAAGGAGATCTTTTTTTCTGTTGTATAAAGGTATAAAATAAACAGTATAGGGAATAAAAAGGAGACCCATCCACGTGAGTAAACCCATCCATGGGATGAGACCCATCCACGGGAGGAGGCCCATCCGTGGGAGGATACCTATCGACGGGAGTTTCCTGTTTTCTCAGAAATGTATTGAAAAAATTTCGTAAGCATGGGTGGATGGGTCTCCGCCCGTGGATGGGTCACCTTTTTATTCCCTATACTATTTATTTTATACCTATAAACAACAGAAAAAAAAGTTCTCCTATTTTTGTCACGTGTGGGGGACGATGGCACCTTTTTCTCCCAACGTCCCCCAGTGGGGCCAGATAGGTGGAGGACGCTGGGAATATACCCGTGCGACGCGCGACGGCAAGGGCGGGTCGCTAGTTTATTATAACAATCAAATTTTGTACTTTTTAACCGACTTCCCAAAAAAGGAGGAGAATACTTCCAGAAAAATAGATATACTTCCGGAATAGATATACTTCCAGATTGGTCCCATTTTTTTCAGAATCCAGTTCTGATGATGGAATCCATGAGGAATTGAGGGAAATCCTCAAATATTGTAGGCATACATATTATGGCGATTTTGATATTTTGAGCAACAAACCAAGCATTTGCATTCAAAAAGTACCATAATCCTTTCACCGCTATGGTTCTTTCATAATTTTTTTTTCATCCAAATATTTAGTCGAATATAATAGCGGAAGTCGGTTTTTTAAATGAAAAGTTATTACAATTTTCTTTCAAATACATTTAATAAAAGCGTGTCTTTGAAAAATACCTAAATTTTTCAACAAAAATCTTATTTTAACAAGCTGATTTGGAGTGATACAGGTCGGTTTTCCTGAGCGATTTTCTGATGAATCATTAGGTGCACATTCCAATGAGACTAGACATAGCCCAATGGTTTTTTTCTTGTTCACAACACTTAGCTGAATAACTTTCTGATGCGTTGTTGCTATTCTATTGATGAGGTCAAACTTGTTCTTTTTATGTGCTACTACGTGCTTTTTAAAATTAAATAACTAGCATTTGTTCGCGGGCTCGCTCGTACTAGGATAAAATGGGTGTCAATCCAGTAGGTATCTATATCAACCAAATTTCATCTAATTGGCTCACCCAATCAACAATCTATTTAATTATTATATCAGTAGGGTATTAATAAGATACAAACAAATGTTAGCAGGATCTGCATATATTTGTTCTAGGTCTGAGTGTTATGGTACCATTGTACTCGTAGTTCCTGATACTCACGACACTGGGAATCCTAGTGTGGGATCAGAGGCCGTAGACAATGGACGAACGGGGAAATAGACGAAGGGGGCCGAATTGAAAGTAACATTCTATTAACGATGACGCTAGTAGAAAAGTCCAAAATATGTCACGTGGTTTATTAACATAACATAACATACATAGTCTTGATCCCACACTAGGATTCCCTGTGTCATGCGTATCAGGAACTACGAGTACCATAGTACCATAACAACCAGAACCAGAAAAAATATTTGCAGATCATACAAACATTCGTCCTACAGTGGGAGTCAAATCCGCAACCTGTTGCATCTCAGCCGGTTACTCGCCCGTTGCGCCATAGAAGTTATTGTATTACGACTGTAGAAATAGAATCGCTTGGAAGTGAATACCGTTTGTCTAGGCCGGCTGGACTATGTATTATAAACTGTACTTTACTGGACTATTGGGTGTTGTAATATATATATCAAACACTACTAAATCACTGGCAAAACCCCACAGTTATCGATCATTTATAAATCATCAAAGCAAAGTCAAAGTCCATAACATTTTCCGCTAATAATATTATCTTGTTTTCTAAATTTTATTACCCAGCCTGACAGACTTCTGATTGAAGATGACTAATTCTTTCCGGACAAATAAATCAAAACTGGGTGTAAATTAACTTCCGTTTCAAATTAAAATTAATGTTTTTGTAACAACTATCACTTTTGAAGCTATATTACGATTGTGTAATCAGTCAATGAGTTCTAAGGCAGGATTTACAAGATAGTGATCGCCGTCAATGATGAACGTTTTATTAATGATGTAAACCCCACGAAAAACCAACCCCGTAATATTACTGACGAGACGGTTAAACTCCTTAGTCTGTTACAAAAAACTAAATTAGACCTGGCTTGAACCCGAACTATGTAGTATAATAGTTTTGTTACTGTATTGGTCCGAGGATTAAAAATGTGTTCTTAGTACAAATCATAGACCACAACCAATGACTAGCTGTTAGTACTTGAGATCGTCTATTGATTAAATGATATCCACAGATTAGGTATTAATTACAGGTAAGAGTCATTCATTTATTAGAGCAACGTTCTATTTATCTGAATGTTGATATTTCAATGGGCATAAAAAAACAAATTTAAAATAATTGGAAAATTCTAAGAAAAAATGGGCTGAAAACTGGCTTTCCGAAGAGATATATGCAGCAAAAATACAATGGTAGCAAGTATAAACTAACTATCACATAGGTTTTTAGATTGATAAGAATTTTCCAATTATTCTGGGAGATAATTATTACGTTTTATGGGACAGTCCGCACATAAAATATAATAGAAGACAAGTCAACAAAAACGTCAGTAAATGTAGGTACTAAAAGTTAAAGAAGAGACAAAAGTGTCTACTTATTACTTATTAGGCATTTTTGTCTAGAATTTCAAGCATAACCATTAACCTCGGATAACAATAGATTTTTATTCGCGACGGGGTGGTACCGGACGCAACGGTGATATACCTTAAAAATATGCTACCGATCTCCAGTCATTTGACACTTATACTTTTGCTGGGTATCGTACCACACTTTAAAAACCAATCCTCATTTGGGCCCTATTGATAGATGAAAATATTGGGTTAGTATATGTGTCGTCATGGAAAATATCATGATAACAAACCCGAACAGCGACAACCAGAAAACAAATGTTTTGACAACCCAATAACTGCTATGCAGTTATTCCTAGTTATAACAAGAAACAAACGAAGCACCGTTGCATAACAGATATATAGAGACACAGACATAGTTGAACGTTGGAGTAGATGTCTTAAGATGTTCTCAGAGTCGGCACCCTGCCGCGTTCATATCAAATATATCACCATTAATGTCTCGCTGCTGCTACTGGTACATCACATTCTAGGTGATTCTAGCAGAACCATTGTGAATATTGTTATAACGGTCATGAACGTAAATGTTGTCGCGGATTTATTATTAGTCTAGCGGCATACAAGCACTATTGAATATTCTAATATTGAGTAAAGTATGTTAAGTTTGCAAGAAATTGGTGGATGGAGGTAACGCAAAACTGATTGTCGTGGCATTCTATGGAAAAAAACTATGTCCATCCTGCTTGATGATAATCAATGTAGTACCTATCCACTTATCGTGTGCTTATAACGTGGAGGCGTCATTTTAGTTATTCAAATTATGATTGCTACCTCATAATATATCAAATAGACATCCATTTCCATAGCTATAATAAGCATAGTTGCATAAATAAACCATAACACTACTGTGCTGAAGTAAATACCTACATTAGCTTAATGCAAACTATTTAACTTAATGATAATGTAGATACCAAATGATCTAGACTAGTCTTAGGAGAAATTTAACTCTTCCTAAGTCAATTAATCTAAATTGACTGCAGTCCAAACTCTCGCATATTAATTTGCAAAAGAGAAACTGAGCCGAATTCCTTACATGATCCTTTTGTGTTTACGAGGCCACCTATGATTATTGCTGCTTAGAGTAATAAAAGTTATGATTGACAGTTGGAGGTCAAACAACAAAGTAAAAGCCATTATGAAGCTGTAGACCACATTCAGACAGAAAGCAGATTGCCAGTTTCTGTTTATTCGCCGTTGACCAGTTCCAGCGACCAGTTCCAGTTCAGTTCCAGGGATCTAATTTTCATTGGTAGTCTTTAGAGATATCTCAACTGATTAATTTGTATTTTAAAATTTTGTATACAAGTAATTGTATTAGTAGTATTATTCGTTCTGTAAATAAAGCTTGTTTTCATTGAAGGTGAATACAACTAATATAGTTATTTATCTTTCACATGGCCTTTTTCAGGGCCACCATGCCTCAAACTGGTCACTGACCTGGCAGATTGACAAAGAAAACACCAGTATCTCGAAGAAGAAGTATGAAAATTGACAGCTCGCTGAATCGAGTTGATGCTTGATGTATTGTAGATAAAATTCATCCAAACGTCAAAACGTCTGATGTTCAACGCTTGTTGGTGCGTGAGCTCTTACTGAGTAGATCCAATAGGACAGGGAGTAGGCAACCTGCTTTTAATGTGAATACGGCTGCACACGAAGCAAAGTCAGGTAGGAAGCCTGGACAATACCTCCAGTAGAGCAGTTAAACGCTGTGTAATTTTATTGTTAGTTGAAATATACTGGTTTAGATATATAATAATAAAAAAGTCTTCAAAGTTTAATGACTGTGTGCAAAATGTTAACTTGAACTCTGTGAAACTTGTTGGACAAGTTTGACGGGCACTTGACTCGATTGAAGTATGAACAATTGATTAGTCGTTTTTTGTTCTGGTAGTGTGTTTTAATTCAAAAAGAAATTAATAGAACCTATCAGACGATATCTAACTACATATCTCCCTGCATAAAGGCACCCTTACATTCTTTAATGACACTGTAAAATATGTTGTGCTGCTTTAAAACAAGCTTATTTGGCAGTTATAGTACTTTATGTGGTGTAGAAAGCGTAATAAAATTACCATTATATGGAAAACGTATTGCCGACTTCTTCCAATTGATTTTTTGTGGGATATTACTGCAAGAAAGTTGGATTTGTTCATAAATTGAAAATACCGTTAACTTAATAACACAGTATTCGGATAAAAGGCGCGAAATTTGTAATTTTTTGACGGCATACAAGGTACCTTCGTGCATCAATCATTCTTATATTATTTGTTCCGTTATTTTGAGTTGCTTAAAGGGATACAAATGTTCAAAAACATTTTTAAGGCTGGTAATGGCTGTACTCAAAATAAATTCAGAGCATCTCAGAACTTGAGACCAATTCACGTAATGATTTGCTATCGCACGTTAGTAATAATAGTTCAACTACATCCAAGACCAAAACGTGCAAAAATTGTTACATGGCGCATCGCACACGTTATCGTTTTTGTGCAAAGCGAAAACTACACATTGAAAATTGTAGCATAAAATGTTGGAATGAAGCTAAGCAACTATAAAATAGTTGTTGGGCGCATTATGTACGCCCCTACGATGATCCGAGCGACGATAAATCCACTGCAGTGGACAGCAAAATTGTTGTTATGACCGCACAACTTTGCAATGCCGTACTACTATTAATATAAATGCGAAAGTTTGCATGTTTGGATGTATGCATGTGAATTAATCAAGCCCGTAATGGCTTATGCCATGGATATGCTGCAAACAACCGACGATCCGACGTATTCACGTTATCTGAAGTAGGTACTAGTTTCTATGCAGGCGTGCATACTAGGCCGAAGTGTTATCGGGTGTTCACATGCACGCCTCCAAAGAACCTAGTAATTCAGAAAATGTGTTCAGCTCAGACGTGTTCTTGGGTCAGGTGTTAGATCTCTACGGCCATTTTCATATCATCATCGTCAGTCTATATTAGTCCATTGTTAAACATAGGCCTCTATAAATGATTTATAAGGACCTCCAGGCAAAGTCGAAGGTTGCAGCTAGTGCTCTTATAAAATGCTTTCTTTTTTTATGGCCTATTGACAGGATCTGTTTTGTATGTTGTCATCGCTAAAATTATGAGTCGGCTGTGTTAATTGTACATTCTTACTTTTACGCGCGACTTGACGATAGCCGGTTGGTAATAAATTTTTGCGGTGATGCAATAAACAAATACTTATTCTTACTATATTATACTTACTCTTGCTTGATTCCCGGGGGTGTACCTAAGTAGGCACGGAGTTCCACTTGATATGATCCTGACATACCTACCTCCTTTTCATCATTAATTCTCATCACATTTATGCTCGTCGGTTAACAACTATGAGATCTCTGGTCTGAATATTTTTGCCAAGGTTTTCCTCTTCCAACTTTCTCATTAACACTCGCTTTATGTTCTTGTTTCGTCAATCTTCTTTCGACCATTCTTTCTACAAATGTCCAAACCATCTCAGCATACCAATCCCTATCACTACGTTTCATCTTCCAAACCACCACCAACACAATTCCACGAAAAAAAATGTACTTAGTAGACACTCAGTAACTACGCGTAAAAAATACTAGTTGCTGTAACACATTTGGCAGCTCAATGTACCATTTAAAAAAAAAATGTTTTTCAAGTAGAAAAATCCATTGCTACATAATCAGGATTCAAATTCACGACCTCAGGATCGGAAGTCAGGGTCACTAGCCATCACACCATTATGCTACTTGTTTATACGTAATACTGAGTAACAATCGGAGTAGTCTTACCTAACAGGGGCATCGGCTGGAGAGTCTGCTCTTTGTACGATGTCGTTTTACCAAAAAGAGAGTGCTGAAAAAGGCAAACGTTCGGATTTTTTAAAGTTCGTTCGCCTTAAATGCTTGAACCGTCATTATTATCATCAGCATAAGCCTTTAGACGTCCACTGCTGGTCAAGGCCTCCCATGACTTAGCATGGTATGGCCTGGATTTGTCATAATCACCACGCTTGGCAGGCGGATTGGTGATCGCAGTAAGGTTTTGAGTATTCAGGTGCCGGAGTCCAGGGTTTGCATAGACATTGGTAGTAAAAAACTTAATGAGGAATCCAAACAGAGTTGTCTGAAAAAAATTGAGCCTCGTACAGAATACCGATTAAACTACCAATTGTGATGGAGTGCTTAACTCTCTTAAGCAGTCCATCTTATAGGATGTAGGTACATATTTTGACTCTTAATAGGTTTTTTTTCAAAATGTTCATACATCAAAGCACGCTGCTTTCATTGATAAATCCGTGTAAAATAAACCCGTGTAACACAACACACTCACGAGTGAGAGTGTAGCAGCGTGCAATACTTAGACTAGGGCCTCAGGTTAACGAAACCAAATTCGATTTTCGATTGCGCAAGCGCAAGCTATCAGGTTCATGAGCCCGAACTACGCCATAAACGACAACTGGTAGAATGTTTGTGCCTTCTTGCGCCTCTGGAGTCTCCCATGTTTGTAAATACATTCACCATCAGAAATAACTGAGCAACATAGCAGTCTGAATACACCTACGCACTCAAAAAGTTCCATAACCACCTCTATTTACAACTTAAGTGTTCAATCAATATAACATATAGCACCCAATAGTACATAGTCCAGAGGGCCTAGCCAAACGGCATTCGCTTCGAAGCGATTCCATTTCTACAGTCGTAATTCAATACAATAGACCACGTGACATATCGATCGCTAACGTCAATCCCATACATTTTGGACTTTTCTACTGGCGTCATCGCTATTAGAATGTTACTTTGTCTAAGGCCTCTGATCCCACATTAGAATTGCCTGTGTCGTGGGTATAGGAACTACTAGTACACCAAGGTACCACAACACCCAGACCCGGAACAAATATTTGCAGATCATGCAAACATTTGTCCCGCAGCGGGAATCGAACCCGCAACCTCTCACATCTCAGCCGGCTACTTGCCCGCCGCGACACAGAGGTCGTCAACGCACCCCGTGTGAAAACATAAGATTGGCCATGAAAGCTCATTTTGTTAAGCTCAATAGAAAAAAATATCGAATAGAAGCTACGACGTTTTGAGTGTGTAGAATTTTTTAAAGAGCTCTTTTAAATATTTGTGGACACTTATCGTTGTAAAGCTTGAAGGTTAGTTTGAAAGCATAGATGTGTATGGACTGGCTGGACTGCTGAGTTGCTCAGGTACTTTTGATGCTGACTGTGCCCAAGCACTAACTCAGATAAAACAACTTCCCTCGAACTTGAACGGCTTGAACCCGCGCAAAAACATGGCGTTATAAGTTAAATGTACCCAGTACGTGCATGTATTTCTGGGACCAAGCTGAAAATGGCGAGCGTGAGCAAGCAAGAGATTTTACTTGAAGCAGAATGTTTTTGCGAGTAATTTTTATTTATATGCTACTAGTCTAAGAGCCCATGGCACTAAACCTAGTTCGATAAGACTACCAGATGATATATATATAATTAGTCACGTTATTAATGGGGGAACATGAAATGGCGATGCTGCAATGCAAAAAACCTGGCAACGCCATAAAAAAAAATTAAAAAACCGGTTTCTAGTATAATAAGACTCCCAAGTTTTGTTCCTCGAAACAGGGGAGCATAGGTCTATACGATACTGCAGTGCTGCAAACCCCACTGATTGGTCTAATCAGTGGCTATACGGTTACTGTAGAATAAGACTGGTCGTGTTCTTAATACGGTCCATGTAATCCAAGATCTAATTCTGTGTTTAGTGAGTTGTGGTGTGTCCGCTAAGAAAAGAACCCTCCTTCTCCTCTCGCGGTTGTTGTAAAAGCCGACTAAGGGATTACTCCAGGGGATGGCCCCAGCATCTGTCTGCCAAGCGTGTGGTGATTATGACAACTCCATATATATGCCCTCATTGTATATTTAGGGGAGCCTCATCCCTCAGTAGTCATCTGAAGGTGTCCAAGACACCTATATACATAGGGTTTTATAAGGAAAAAGTTCACATCAGCATCCACCTAGGTACCATGAGCTCTTATAGCCATTCAGTTCAAAAACTATTCAGTACAAAATATCGATTCGTCGTTGACATTCCCCATCATTGAATAACTTTAATCGCAGAAGTCTATAGACCTTCTGCGACTGTGCCTTTAGTTATAGCAGTGGACATCGCGGAACCGATATTTTGTACTGAATAGTTTTTGAACTGAATGGCTATAAGAGCTCATGTTAACCCAGCTGAGCTGGTACTGTAAACGTGCAGTTTTAGACTGGACGCATCCTACCTATTTTACAAAATGAATAATTTTACTAAAATAATATGATAGTGTAGCGCGAATCCTATACCCACCCTGATGAAGACCCTTGATTATGGTCGAAACCTGTTGGTGCTACCACCGAAATATTGGTACGTGAAAATTTCCCGTTTTACAAAAATGAATGATTACCCTAATTAATATAAAGTTAATTCAGTAACCTACCTCTTTGGGTATTTCCTGACTCAATTTAGCTGAATTCGTTGTTTGCGGATATCCTTAACGCTCACGTTTTAGGGATAATTTATTATCTTTTAGCAGAAGACGATAGCTTTCAGATGCTCAAATAATTTTCATAAAACCCTAATGAGAAAAGTGTGACAATACCCATCAGCTTCCAAGAAGTCGGGCAAAATCACTCCGCAAACAGTCCTACGTCCAAAAATCATAAGCATACTTTCTTTGACGTAACCGGGAATTCCTTGAATGGTACAGAATAAATAATAGGCCACACACGTGATTATTTGCAACAGTTATAGATGAAATAAAAAAAATAAAAGATGTGGAAAGGTGGGACACAGCATGGTATAATAATATACTGCACCAGGTATGCTCTTCCGAGACATTATGGTCAAGTGGGTAACACCAGCCTACGTCATCGCCAATAAGAATTGACAGCCCGTTTATATATACTATGACATAACATAACGCATTCGTAGTAGTTATTAATACCGCTATAAAACTAAAAAGCGAACACTACGGTCTACGAGTGTCACAGCGACAGCCGGAAACTATAAGTACCTACTTGTAGTGACGTAGTTACGACGTCCGGTGCACTCCTGCGCAGCCCTGCAAATGTCAAGACTGTTACGTAAGTAACAGACCTTTGCCGCGTTTGGCAACACCTTTGAAAATTGACTTGTGGAGCTTAAGGAAATCTTGACATACTGCAATTGTGCGCTCGAATTGGATGGCAAAGTTCAATGGATCGTATTGTTTGGTGTTACATTTTGCTGTTATATTGCTCAAGCAAGTTGTATGTTCCAGTAATTGGAATTGCCAAAAGTAAATATGGCCTGTCATTGAAAAATAATCTGTGTACAAATCTTGCGCATCTAACCTGAGCTGTGGTAGACATAGGAAGTAATTGGCACTTACAAGATACCAAAAGGTTTATTGAGTTAGGTCATAAACTTAGTTACGCAACAGCAAAACTTCTTTGTGTACTAAATTCTAAATTAAAAGCATATTATGCTGTGTGTAAATACCTTTATACAGGTAAAGCTCCAGCTCATCTCTCTAAGTCTTATAGCGAGGAGTTGAAACTAGCTTTCCCTAGTCTAAGATATTAAAGTGGGAGAGAACATGCATACAAAATACTTTACCAAAAAAAGTTTGCAGAGAAATAAGCTAAAAAGTTAGTTATCTAGTTTTTAAGTCTTTTGTATAGTCTTGTAAAATTTACGTACACCCTCGGGCATTTTTCTGATCTCTCTTCATCCAAAGGTTGTCCGGAAGAAAACACTTCTAAGCGATAAGACCGCCCATTGTACTTTTAATAATCTAATTAAAAGCTTCTCAGACAAGTCAAAATTCAAAATTCAAAATCATTTATTCCGTGTTGATACCTATTACACTAGGAAATGACAAATTATGCAAAGTTTTAATAAATAAGAATAAATACATTATTATGTAATTTTTTTTCTAATAATAAGAATTATTTGAACAAAAATTCAAACACAAGTATACCAGTATTAAGTAACAATTAATCTCAAAGCTATCTACTGAGTGCTAAATTCTGTAGATTCTAAGT